>OY821517.1:11735990-13035443 GCA_963682025.1 Cordilura impudica
TATGATTTCATTTAAATTTCAATTCAAACATGAAATATAAAAATTACTTTTGTGTCTTCAGGAATAGACCTCTCAAAAACACCTTCATCGAAATTAATAACAACGATTAGTGGCTTATCAATTGTTACCTAATTAATTTTTTAAAAAATCAATCTTCGATAATGCTGACATTTTGTCGCTTTCTATAAGCTACAATAAAATAACAATGCACTAATAATCTTATTTCTACAGTTAGTTTTTTTCTCAGATTGGACAATTGATGAGAAACAGTGGGCGATAAAAACATCCGAACGTGTTAAGATCATTATTTTGAAAACACTTTTTCGTCTTGGAATTTGAGCAATAATTAAATTTTGCAATATCAGAAAAGAATCGCTTAAAAATGTCATCAAACCTTTTAAGCCGGCATCCCGCTGAATGTCTATCAAATATTTCACCATATACATTTTTAAGGCATTTTTCGTTAAAGCAAATCCTATTAACCTAAATTTGTTTTTGGAATGTTTTCTGCATATCACTGTCATCATCAACGACTACATACACTTAAGCAATGGTTGGTTGGCCTTAAGCTTTTTATAAACAACATACCAACACACAAATACATACACAATTTCTGTATAACTCTTAAAATAGGCTGGTAAAATACCCGTAAAGCTTATCAGCAGCCATTAAAGCCTATTGGCATGGAAAACAGCCCAGAAAATATAAAAACATACAAAAACAAAAAACAATCATTCACATCTGTAGAGAAACATCGAGTTGTTATGATGAAGAGAAACACCCAACTTTATTTCTGAGCCAAAATTCCAGACTTTTGTTTGCGTGAACATCGATTTAACTGTCAAAAAAGTTTATTCACCCACAAATATCCGTTTCCAAAACAACAACATCAACGGAGACTTCAATAAAAAAAAACAGATCAGCAACATGACATGGTACAACAAAAAAATCGAACTACAACAAATTCTTTCAAAAGCATGACAGGCTACATACAACAACTATTCCGTATCATCAGCCCGAAAGCTGTGAGCGTTACGGTTGCGGGATTATATCCTATTGTATACAATATTTATACTTTACGTTTATGAAGTGTTACTCTGACCAACTAATGTTGTCAGCATACATGTGAAGTGTGGAACAGAGCCTTTAAAGAATCTATTCAGTTTTTAGATAACTATTATGCTTACTTATAATCTAAAAACTTTAATCCATAAAAGAATAATCGTTTTAGATTTGTGGGCGTATGTATAAATTTTCATAGCAACGGTTTAGTACAAGTTCATTCCAAAATCTTTTTATTTACGAATTGAAGTTTGCACGAACAAATAAATCTCAGATCAATCAGAATGACAGGAAATATTTTTTCTCTGAACAAAAAAAAAATTATAAAGAATTCTTATAATAACTTTAACTATACTTACATGTACCTGTTCTCAAAAATTTGCTGTTTCCTGAAAAAGTAAATTTCTACAAAAAATTGCATTTCATCAAAAAAGTACATTTCTTCAAAAGCACCTGTCGGCAAAAAAGTACTTTTCTAAAAAGTACATTTTCTTAAGTTCATTTTATTAAAAAATTACCTTATCTTAAAAAGTGAATTTTTTCCTGAAAAGTAAATTAAAAAAAAAAAAAATACCTATTCGTAAATTGTACTTTTTCTCAAAAAGTACCTTTTCGTAAAAAGTTAATTTTTTTAAAACAACCTTTTTAAGAAAAGTATCTTTTATTAAAAAAAATATTTTATTTAAAAAAAATACCTTTTCTTCTCTTAAAAAGTACTTTTTATTTAAAAAAACTACCTTTTCTTATAAAAAGATTCCTTTTATTAAAATAGTTCTTTATTGAAAAAGTACCTTTTCTTAAGAAAGTACATTCTCTGAAAAAAGTACCTTGTCTGAAAAAAATACCCACTATTTAAATTTCACTTTCCTAAAAAAATATTATTTGTGTAAAAAATTACATTTTCTTAAAAAATTTAACTTTTTTAAAAAATACTTTTTCTTAAAAGTACCTTTCTTTTAAAAGTACCTTTACTTAAAAATGTGCCTTTTCCTAAAAAGTTCATTTTCTTAAAAAGTCCCATTTATAACAAAGAACATTTTCTTAATAAGTACCTTTTATTGAACTTTTTCTTCAAAAGTATCTTTTATTAAAAACTATCTTTTATTAAAAAGTACCTTTTATTAAAAAGTACTTTTCTCGAAAAGCACCTTTTCTTAATAAGTATCTTTTATTAAAAAAGTACCTTTTATAGATTTTATTTTTCGTTAAAAGTACCTTTCTTAAAAAGTATCTTTTATTAAAAAAGTACCTTTTATTAAAAAAGTACCTTTCATTGAACCTTTAATTAAAGAAGTAAATTTTATTAAAACTTTTATTTAAAAAAGTACCTTTTATTAACAAAGTACCCTTCAAAAAGTACCTTTTCTTTAGAAGTACCATTTATTGAAAAAGTATCTTTTATTAAAAAACTACCTTTTATTAAAAAACTATGTTTTATTAAAAAAATACATTTTATTAAAAAAGTACTTCTCATTAAACCTTTTATTAAAAAAGTACATTTTATTACAACTTTTATTCAATAAGTACCTTTTACTAAAAAAGTGCTTTTTCTTAAAAAGTACTTTTATTGAAAAGTATTTTTTGTTAAAAGTACTTTTTATAAAAAAATACCTTTTATTAAAAAACGTACTTTTTATTAAAAAAGTACATTTTATTAAAAAAGTATATTTTATTAAAAAAGTACTTTCAATTAAAAAATTACGTTTCATTAAAAAAAAAAGTAATTTTTATTAAAAAAGTGTCATTTTTTAATAAAGTACCTTTTCTATTAAAATAAGCGCCTTATATTAAAAAATTAGCTTTCAAAAACTACCTTTTCTTTAAAAGTACCTTTTATTGAAAAAGTATTTTTTATTAAAAAACTACATTTTATTAAAAAATTACATTTTATTAAAATAATACCTTTTATTAAAAAAGTACATTTTATTACAACTTTTATTAAAAAACTACCTTTTATTAGAAAAGTGCTTTTCCTTAAAAAGTACCTTTTCTTAAAAAGTACTTTTCTTGAAAAGTATATTTTCTTTAAAAGTACTTTTTATTAAAAAAAATACCTTTTATTAAAAAACGTACCTTTTATTAAATAAGTACCTTTCATTAAAAAAAAGTAATTTTTATTAAAAAAAAGTGTAATTTTTTAAAAAAGTACCTTTTCTAGTAAAAAAAGCTCCTTATAATAAAAAAGTACTTTTAAAAAATAACTTTTACTCAAAAAGCACCTTTTACTAAGAACTACCGTTTTTAAAAAAGGAACTTTTATTAAAAAGTACCATTTCAAAAAAAGTACTTAAAAAACCTTTTATTAAAAAAGAACACTTTAAAAAATATATATATATGTGCACTTAGTCGCCTTACTATAAAGCAGAAACCACTAATATGACAATTATTAAAGTTTATATTGGGAATGGAAAAGAAAAATATGAACATTTAAATTGTTTGGATCACCATTTTTTGATGGAGTATTAACAACTAATCAGCTAGAACTACTTATATCCTGACCACAAATAAGTGTACGAAGGTATGTAAATTGAGGATGTAAAACAATTTTGATTTAACCGGATTTCTTTTATAACGACTTCATTCGTTAACCCCTCTGCACTTGAATAATGCTCTAGTATATTTAAAAAAATTTTTTCCATTTCTTTTTTTTTTTGCTGATGATGTTCAATGTTAAGCCCATATAATAAAATTGGCTTAGAGTTTATCATATTGTAACTGCGATATGCGGGATGACCGGTTAGAGTAAACGCAAAAAATAAACAACTATATCGATTGATTGGTTAAAGCTCGGACAAATGTGTGAAGATCTATCAATATAAAAGTTGTTTTTTTTTTTTGTCTATTTTAGTATTAACAAGCAGGATTTGTGTATGGCTGTGTATTCAACACTACATGGGCTTATTTATGACTTTTAGTTGATATATGGGTCAAAAGCAAGAACAACAAAATGATAACGTAAAAATGGGCAAATTTTTATGAAAACCTTGTTAATACAAATGGTTTTAAATAGAGTGTAGTTACATTTAGGTCACTTAAGCGACATATTAAACCGAAATAATTTTTGATAACTCTAATTTAGTCCAGTGGTATCTTTCTTAATAATTGTTAGCTTTCTTAGAGAGTTATTTTTCATTTTCCTAAATTACTTTAAGAGAAATTAGAAACTTCAATATCTCTTAAGTTACTTAGATTGTACTAAATATCTAAATGTCAATATCTCTTAAGTTACTTACATTGTACTAAAAGAGTAAAATTGTACCAACTTTATCATCCCAATATTTAAAAAAAGGGACTTTTTTCAAGAAATGATAATTTCTAAAGAAAAGTTTAATTTTGAAAATTTTTAAAAATTAAATTAATTTTGAAGAAAACTAACAACGGATAATTCATGATGACTTAAACTTTTTTCAGTACATAGTCCAAATTACAAGCAAATTAAACCCTTTGGATTTGCCTATTCGCCTGGAATTTTGCAAAAGATATGATTGAAATAGCCGAAGAAGACAACAGCATCTGATTTGATCCATTTTGATCTAAACGGCAATGAAAACAAGAAAAATTGTGAATCTAAGCCACAAATACTCCATGAGACGAAACTGCACCCAGAACTTGTCATTGTGTTGTGCGCAGTTTCTTCAAGGAACATTGTGGGGCCATACTTCTTTGAAGAAAATTGTGTAACAGTAAGATTGATTAACTGGTCACATAGCCAGACCGATTATGCCGGAGCTCCTATGAAAATTCCCAAACAAACTAATATCCAGAAACTCTACTTTCCGCTGGCACCCAAGGTCACCTGACATGACTGCACCAGACTTTTTTTATGGATTTATGTCAGGCGAAAGGTGTACAGAACGAAAGCCAGGAATTTGACTAAATTGAAGCAGTGCATTAAAATAATAATTGAGGCGACCCTGATTTCAATCCTTCAGGCCGTAATGAATAATTTTCTCATCACGTGTCGCATATGGGTTAAACCATCTGAACTCAACTTAAAATATGGCTGTTTTTTACATCACTGTTTCCATATTGGCTGAATTTTGGCAGGATTAAAGTGTATCCGAGAAATAAGAAAAATCCTAAATTTAAGTTCACTGACGCATCTGGATCCGGAAATATGAGGTCTTGAATATCGGGAAAAACTATAAAAATGTACAAAGTTCTACTTACTTAATTATGATTTTCTTGATTAATATTATAGTGACGCAACTTATCAAGGTCGCATTTGAAAGGTTAATTAATTAGCTTTAATTTGATATACAACATGATTTTTTTTTGGAAAGGTCAAAGGTCACATCTCTTGACCTATAATTCGGGAGGCTATAGTTGTAAAAACAACAATTTTAAAAATCTGAAAAAAATATATGTTTAAGATTGGTTCCTTCCCTAAAGTTCCAAAAACTTTCAGACTGGGGGTATGCTTGGATCCAGAAATATTTATCATAGAGTAAAGGTAGATATTTAACAAGTGAATTATTATTTTTATGAATGCTGTTGTTGTTGGCGTTGTTGGCGTTGTTGACATTATTATGATGAATGCTGTTGTTGTTGTTGGCGCTGTTGACATTATTATGATGAATGCTGTTGTTGTTGTTGTTGTTGTTGACATTATTATGATGAATGCTGTTGTTGTTGTTGTTGTTGTTGTTGTTGACATTATTATGATGAATGTTGTTGTTGTTGTTTAGTTTTATTATAAATGTTTTCAATTACAAATTTGCTATCAGCGGAATAAATTTTAGCTTGTAATTGTGTTTTTGAAATTGGTATGAAGCTGTGCTGCTTTTGAGTTCCCGGAATTGTACGTAATCCTATAAATCTATCAGTTAGCAATTTCTCTTCATCTTCATAATCTTTTTCCGTTAAATACGCAAAGTTGCAGTTCTGAAGAGTTTGCTGACACCAATTATACAAGTGGAGAGGAGTAGTTATCTGATCTTCGAATGGACGTTGCAAGCTGGCTCTTCGTGCTTCAAGCTTTACCGTTCCCCCAAGACCATCACTAGGTCCTTTGCCGTGACTGGTAGCAAAGAAATGCCACTCAGCGGAACAATTAAAATCTTCGCTATGATGGCATAAATTGGCAAAGTTTTTTTTATTTTTAAATTGAGCGGAAGAACCGACCGAAAAATAAAAAATTTTCTTTGGTATTTTCAAAAACTTGTTTTTTAAAAACTCATTTAGGTGGCGATGAAATAAATGAACTGCTATGGTATTATGTATTAGACAGTCTGATATTATTATAAAATTTGTAGTTTCTAATTTTCCATTTGATTTGTAATAAATTGCTATTGGGTATAGTGTGGCCTGGCTATTATTCCATAAAAAGCCTTGCACAGAATCCTGAACCACAAAAGTTGCATTTTCGGAGAAGTCGCAAATTACTAAATATTCATTTTCTTCCAACGCAGACTTTTTGTGAGCCATAAATGCACCCTGCTCTTTAGATACGAATGAATGGGGTAGAAGAGTTTGCAGTTTTTCGCATAAAGAATCCAGAAAAGAATCAGTTTCTTTAATAATAGTTTCCAAAGAGTCTCTATCTACACTTATCCACTGTTTATATATGATTTCATCAATTTCATTTTCTAATAATAATTCACCAAGTTTCTCTTTAAAATTTTGTATATCTGGACACATGCTACATCTGCCAAGGTAGCAATTTGGTGATGGGGGATTGCATATAAGTCTTTTTAAACAATCTTTATAAGTTTCCAGCACAAAATCCTGCACATTTTCTGTCAATTTTTTCAGGTTTATTGCGTGGAGCATTAGTTTTGTATTTTGATGTATTTTACAAACACATACATTATGGCTTCCTGACGCATCTGCTAGAACCACATTTTTTGGCCGAAGTTCACAAAATTTAGAAATTCCAATAGTTATCCCTTCATGTTTTTCTTTAAATAAAGCATAAACTTCTCGAAGATTTCCGAGTAAAAGTTGAATTTTATCACTGTTTTTAGTTATTGATTTAAACTTTTCTTTTAGTTGTTCGATTATTTCCGATTCTGGGCATACGTGAGAGGTTGAAGGTGTTGAATTTGGGAAAATGTTGGTTTTAATTGATGTTGTTATTTTTTCTAACTTTCTAGTTGTATACCCTTTTAATGGAATTTTTCTCGAACATATTGGAGATTCTTGTAAATATGTTAAACTTTCGTTTAACTTAGAAATTCGAACATCTCCCGAAACTGATGCTTCACTTTCCGAGCCTGAAGTCTCGTTTTCTGGCTCGTTCATAGATTGAATATTATTGTTTACACTTCCTTTTAATTTATAAAGTTCTCTTCTGCATATATCACATATTTTATTTATTTGATATTGAAATGTTATTACTAATTCCAGTCATCCATTGCTGAACTTTTCGAAGTTCTCTTGCATTCCAGACATGAGCAACTTTTTTAAATGGATTACATCAATATATTGTATTAAATGACATATTGTTTACAGAGGCAAAAAACAATCATTTTGAACACTTTTGGTTTTATTTAAAAATATTGATTTTATAGCAACACATGTGGTTTTTTAAAGCAACGTGCTTAGAATGGTTTTTTTTTTTCGTGGTGCTTCCTTTGACTTCTCGTTTTTCAATAATTTCTCTATATCCAAGTTATTTGACACTACGAACCACACCCGACAACATTTATACTGTTGTCTCGCTCTAACATAATTACCTGTCAAACTAACCCTAACGCAGGTCTGTACTGAATATAGTACAGAGCTAAAGAACCAGAAACAAATAGCGGCGTGCGTGCATAGCCCGCCGACGCTCACGAGCACAACCAACCACATTCATAAACAGTAACAGTAACAGCACCGACTTTTTAAATATCTACCTTTACTCTATGATAAATATTTCTGGATCCAAGCATACCCCCAGTCTGAAATTTTTTGGAACTTTAGGGAAGGAACCAATCTTAAACATATATTTTTTTCAGATTTTTAAAATTGTCGTTTTTACAGCTATAGCCTCCCGAATTATAGGTCAAGAGATGTGACTTTGGACCTTTCCAAAAAAAAAAATCATGTTGTATATCAAATTAAAGGTAATTAATTAACCTTTCAAATGCAACCTTGATGAGTTGCGTAACTATAATACTTTTCAAGAAAATTATAATTAAGTAAGTACAACTTTGTAAGTTTTGACCTTTTTTTTTACGATTTTCAAGACCACATATTTCCGGATACAGAAGTGCCAGTGCCCTCAAACTTTGCACTTATTTTAGTTCTGTAATAATCTGTCTTCCTACGAAAAATCATACAATTTGGAGAAGATAGTGTACACCCATTGGTTGATTTGACATGGAATTACCCATATGCGTTGATGAGCATGGAGGTTATTTTGGGGCGTATCACCTTCAAAAACAATTATTCATATAAAATTAAATTGAATTTTCTATACAATAAAAAGAAATATGAAATTCTGTAGGGTTTGAGACTCGTTTATCGGTTTTCTCAATGTATCGTCAAACTGCCTGTTACTTAACCAGGACATAAATTTATTGGACGATAAACTGACGGTTAACAATTTTGGTTTTCTCAATGTACCGACATAAACATTATTTTCAGTTGGCAATGCCTCCCAAAATACGTATGAAAGTTGGGAGAGTTAATTTCAGTTGGCAATGCCTCTCAAAATTGATATGAAAGTTGAGAGAATAATTTATCTGTACGATAAATAAATAATTGGCAGATGAGTGCCGGTTAGCTTTGCGACAAAATAGAAGCCAACCAGACATTGAGAAAACCAAATTTCTTTAATCGGCAGTTTCTCGTTGGAATAAAAGATAATCGCCTATTGAGAAAACGGGTGATAATAAATAAGTAGGGACAAAGCCAGAAATAGCCGTCCAAGCTTTCCACTAATTATTATTTTTATAGTAAATTATATTCTCGAGGCTTGAACAGACAGACAAGCGTCAAAATCGCCAACGAGTAATTTTTATTTATTTAATTTTTATTTATTTATTTTAAGTGAAAAAATGATATTTAAATGAATGGAAAGAAAATAAAAATTCAACTCAATTACAGTCATGGTAATAATTATTATGACAAACAAATTTGGACAATTCACAACAGGTGTTGTATGTTGTATTACAATACACAATACAATCATTTGTTGTGAACAGTCAGTTGTATTTTCATAATGTAAAACGTTTTCTTTAGTAATTTTCGATCCAACGAGTAAAGTTCGCTTCGTCGCTACTGTTATTTTGTATAAGAGAAAACTCGTGTCAGTGTTTGTTTTTTGGTCATAAGATATACCCTGGAGTTTCTCTTCCATTTTAATTTAATATAAAAAATTTTTTTAAATGTTTTGGTTGATACTGAAAGAAAAATTACATACTAAAAATATAAACATTAATTTTTATATAAATAAACTTACCGATATATTTGCGTTATTTGCATTATTTGCCACTTTTTATTTTATAATTATTTATGCTAATAAAATTGTAAGTATTTGTTTTTTCTTTTTCATAAAAACTGACATTCACTTGGGACTGATACGTTATGATACAACATTTACTAAACATAGCAAATGAAGTTGTATCGTTGTACCAGATTTTTCAATGAAAATTACCAACAACAATTTTACACTATTGAAAAGTAATGCACGATACAACAGATACAACGATACAGTACCCATTGTGAATTGTCCAATTATTTTTAAACAAATAATTATAATAAGAAATATTGATATTTTTAATATTTTAAGTAATATATATAACGACGCCTGTTACACTACATTGATAAAAAACAAGTTATTTGAATTTCTTAATGTAGCACAATTGGTGCGTCACCCTGTACTTATATTAATTTTTTCAAAAATCTACTTTTTAAGAAAATTTACTCTTTTCGCAAAAGGTACTTTTTTAAGAAAAGAAACGTTATTAAGAAAAGGCACTTTTTTGGTAAAAAGTATTTCTTTAAGGAAAGGTACTTTTTAAGAGAGGGTACTTTTTTAAGAAAAGGTTTTTAACAAAAAAAAGTACTTTTTTAAGAAAAGGTACTTTTGTAGGAAAAGTTAGTTTTTAAAGAAAAGTTAAGTATTACAGAAAATTAATTTTTAAAACCTTATTTTAAATAATTAATTATGTAGAAAAGTACATTTTCAAAAATCTATTTTAAAAAAAATTTACTTTTTTGGGAAAAGGCACTTTTTTAACAAGAGTTACTTTTATAGCAAAATATACTTTTTTGAGAAAAGGTACTTTATAACGAGAAGGTACTTTTTAACGAAAGGGTACTTTTTAAGAAAATATGCTTTTAAAAAAAGAAAAGGAACCTTTTTAAAAAAAGCTCATTTTTTTAAGAAAGGGCACTTTTTTAAGAAAATGTAGTTTTTGAAGAAAATTTACTTTTTATTTATTGATTTTTTTTTTATATTTTAAGTGTACCCGTATATATAATGACGGCTGTTACAATACATTGATTAAATTTTTTTTTTTTGAATATCTTAATGTAGCACAATTGATGCGTCACCCTGTACTTATAATAATTTTTCAAAAATCTACTTTTTTAAGAAAATTTACTCTTTTGGCAAAAGGTACTTTGTTAAGAAATGGTACGTTATTAAGAAAAGCCACTTTTTGAAAAAAAAGTATTTCTTTAAGGAAAGGTACTTTTTTAAGAAAGGGTACTTTTTTAAGAAAAGCTACATTTGTAAGAAAAGTTAACTTTTAAAGAAAAGTTGAGTATTAAAGAAAATTAATTTAGAAAATTTAATTTAAAAAAAATTAATTATGAAGAAAAGGTACCTAAAGTACTTTTTTCAAAAATTTATTTAAAAAAAAAAATTCTTTTTTGGGAAAAGGCACTTTTTAAACAAGAGTTACTTTTATAGCAAAATATACTTTTTTGAGAAAAGGTACTTTATAACGAGAAGGTACTTTTTAACGGAAAGGTACTTTTAACGAAAAGGTACTTTTAACGAAAAGGTACTATAAAAGAAAAGTTACTTTTTAACTAAAAGGTACCTTTTTAAGAAAATATGCTTTTAAAAAAGAAAAGGAACCTTTTTAAAAAAGCCAATTTTTTAAAAAACGGGCACTTTTTTAAGAAAATGTAGTTTTTGAAGAAAATTTACTTTTTTTATTGATTTTTTTTATATTTTAATTATACCCGTATATATAATGACGGCTGTTACAATACATTGATTAAATTTTTTTTTTTTTTTTATTTCTTAATGTAGCACAATTGGTGCGTCACTCTGTACTTGTAATAATTTTTTCAAAAATCTTTTTTAAGAAAATTTACTCTTTTGGCAAAAGGTACTTTGTTAAGAAATGGTACGTTATTAAGAAAAGCCACTTTTTGAAAAAAAAGTATTTCTTCAAGGAAAGGCACTTTTTTAAGAAAGGGTACTTTTTTAAGAAAAGCTACATTTGTAAGAAAAGTTAACTTTTAAAGAAAAGTTGAGTATTAAAGAAAATTAATTTAGAAAATTTAATTTAAAAAAAATTAATTATGAAGAAAAGGTACCTAAAGTACTTTTTTCAAAAATTTATTTAAAAAAAAAATTTCTTTTTTGGGAAAAGGCACTTTTTAAACAAGAGTTACTTTTATAGCAAAATATACTTTTTTGAGAAAAGGTACTTTATAACGAGAAGGTACTTTTTAACGAAAAGGTACTTTTAACGAAAAGGTACTTTTAACGAAAAGGTACTATAAAAGAAAAGTTACTTTTTAACTAAAAGGTACCTTTTTAAGAAAATATGCTTTTAAAAAAGAAAAGGAACCTTTTTAAAAAAAGCCACTTTTTTAAAAAACGGGCACTTTTTTAAGAAAATGTAGTTTCTGAAGAAAATTTACTTTTTTTATTGATTTTTTTTATATTTTAAGTATACCCGTATATATAATGACGGCTGTTACAAGACATTGATTAAATTTTTTTTTTTTAATTTCTTAATGTAGCACAATTGGTGCGTCACTCTGTACTTGTAATAATTTTTTCAAAAATCTTCTTTTTTAAGAAAATTTACTCTTTTGGCAAAAGGTACTTTGTTAAGGAAAGGTACTTTTTTAAGAAGAGGTACTTTTTTAAGAAAAGATACTTTTTTAAGAAGAGGTACTTTTTTAAGAAGAGGTACTTTTTTAAGAAAAGGTACTTTTTTAAGAAAAGGTACTTTTTTAAGAAAAGGTACTTTTGCAAGAAAAACTATTTTTTAAAAAAAGTTAAGTATTAAAGAAAATTAATTTTGAAAATTAAATTTAAAAAAATTAATTATGAAGAAAAGGTACCTAAAGTACTTTTTTAAAAAACTATTTTGTTTAAAATTTACTTTTTAGGGAAAAGGTACTTTTTAACGAAAAGATACCTTTTTAAGAAAATATGCTTTTAAAAAAAGAAAAGGAACCTTTTTAAAAAAAGGTACTTTTTTAAGAAAGGTACCTTTTGAAGAAAATGTAGTTTTTGAAGAAAAATTACTTGTTTTAGAAAATTTACTTTTTTAAGAAAATATACTAAAAAAAAGTATTTTATAAGAAAAGATACTTTCTAAGAAAGAGTACTTTTTTAAAAAAATTTATTTTTTTCAGAAAATTTAATTTTTTAAGAAAAAGTATTTTTTAAGGTACTTTATTAAGAATATGTACTTTTTTCAAAAAATATGCTAATTTCAAAAAAAGGTGCTTCGTTACGAAAATTTTCTTTTTTAAGCAAATGTTTTTTTTTTCAAAAAAATTAGTTTAGAGAATATACTTTTTTAGAATATTTTATTTTTTAGAAAATGTACTACTTAAGAAACGGTACTTTTTAAGAAAATTTTATTTCTAACAAAATTTAATTTTATAGAAAAATATATATATATATATTTTTTTTTTTTCAGAAAATATACTTTTAGAAAATTTTGGTTTTTTAAGAAGATACTATTTCAGGAAAAAGTTATTTTTTAATAAAAAAAAACGGCTTTATTAAGAATAAGGTAGTTTTTTAATAAAATTTTCGTTTTTAAGAAAATTTAGCTTTTTAAGAAAATGTATATGCCTTTTTTAAGAAAATTAAGTTTTTAAAGAAAATATACTTTTTTAAGAGAAGATACCTTTCAAAAAAAGGTACTTTATTAAGAAAATGTAATCCTTCAAAGAGGTAATTTTTTAAGAAAAAGTACTTCTATAAGAAAATAAACATTTTAAGAAAAGACACCTTTCTAGAAAAGGTACTTACCTAATTACAATAGGCACTTTTTAAGAGAAGCTTATTTAAAGAAAGTTTTCTATATTTCTGTCTACAATAAAACCCAAATTTTTTTGGTCGAAAACTCAAACACGGTACGAACATGTCGAGATGCTTAGAATCCAGATAACAAATGATTTTCCAATTAAGTTGTCTATGAAGATACCCAGGAAACATAACTAAAAATTTTAAGTGACCTACAGAAAAATATTATAAAACCCGATGTTAGATAATTGAAAGTTAGCCTTGTGGTAACAGAGTCAAGTCCATATTAAATAAAGGAAAATAATAGCTATTAGTTAATGTTTGTTCTATTTAATTTAATTTTGATTTTATGGCTTTATGTTAAATGTAATTTAATTATGTTTTACTAACAGATTCCAGCCCACGAAATTCGGGTGCAAATTCTAGGAAATTTTATTTTATCATTAAATAAAGACCCTAAAGGTATGCTAATCAATTATAGCCAATTCACAAATCAACACAAAGAAAACAAACTCATTTTTATTACAAACACATTAACAAATTTAATAAACACACGCATACCATTGTATAATTTAATGTATGTGTTAGTGGCAACTTTAAATGCAATTTATTCAAAATAAAGGAAAAAATTTAAAAATCTGTAAACCTGCAAAACGGCTAAAAAGAAATACCTTTCAAATAATATACATTTGGTCAAAATCGGGATAAAACGGTAGAATAAAACATCAGTCACAAGAAATCGCCTAGCCTACTAATATTATAAAATTGTAAATTAATTTGTTTTTATTTACATAAAATTTTACATAAATATTTAGTATAAGCTTACAAAAGGAAATACAAAAGAACTTTACTTGTTATTTTGATTGACGTAAATCGTTATTTATTTTTAATTATTTACTTATTTCTAGAGAAAATCAATCTAAAACAGCATAATTGAATAGGTAATACCTATTTAATGACTTTAAAACTTTGTTAAGAAAATCATAAATCTTCATAATCATGAAGATTTTATTCCTAAAAACAGAGAACTCTTAAATTAAAATAAAAATGTAATTTCTTGTTCTACTCTTAAGATAACTTTAAGTCCATAAAAATAAACAGCTGAAAGTTAAATATTTGGAACATCAGAAAAACATATTCGTTTTTAGTTTTTCGTTATGTGTAGTTTAAAAGATAAACAAACTATAAAAATTAATGACCAAATATAAGTACAACAAACACTCAACATCAGACAAAACTACTCATACTTTTGTACATCTTAGTCGTAAAAAAACAACAAAAAAACTTCGACGCAAATATAATGCGGTCGATATTACTATGCCACATTGACGCATTACATCTCCTACACCTCCTCCTGCTTTATACATGATCCTTTATACAGTACATTTAATTCTTTAGTCAACATTCGAAAACTACTTCTTACGCACACACATACACACTTAGGTATAGATATCTACCAAAAGTATTACTAGAATTATTATACACACAACAAAACATTCATCGTATGGATGTTTGTATAAATGTGTCTATAAAGATTTGAACCCGCACTTTCAATTACAATGTAATTTACTTTATGGACTTATCTCTTAAAAACAGCAATTTTAACAAACATTAAGCATAATTTTATGACATCACAAACAGTGTACACAACAAACACTATGGCAGGCTGCTTACAGTAGACGGGGGAAGTATACGAAGTGTTGTATACGGATTTTAAAGGAATCTGGTTTTACGGTAAAGGAAATTTGGACTGCTCCCATTACGAGTATAAGAATTCCACTAGACACAATTTCAATCGGTCAATTCCATTAGGGAACAATACCACATCAAGTATTTGACAGTGATTATACAAAAATTTTTATAATATTTCAAAGGGGAATAATATCAATTGTAATTGTCCGTGTTAAATTATGCCAAGTGGATTATGTCCGAGCGAAATAGTGTATAATGAAATTTCGACTAGAGGATTCAGCCGATTCCCTAAAAATTTAATTTAAATTTTAACTATTGAAAATTCAAATGTGGAAGTGAACTAACTCAAAAAATTGAATGCTTGCACAAATCATCTATCGTAATTTCAGATCTCAATCTTAATTAAAACGTCTTAAAACTAAAAAAGTAATTGAATCGACTGTTCAGAAACTCACGGGTATTCAAATAGGATGGCGAAACTAATAATAACAGCATTAAAAAACCTTTCAAATAATAGGTTCTTTAAATCGAACCATCTATCAGCAAATAATATTCTAAAACTACGCCGCATAGAGGAATATTGATCAACTATACTGTGAAATATTTACGGGGTCATTGTCTGGGGAGTGACAAATTCCAAACTAGAGTTGAAGTACTTGACCAATACAGTAAAACCTCTAAATGATTTTGATGTTCTCAGGCCATATTTTGATTTTATGACCTTTTATATTCTTCCTTACCTTGATGTTTGTTTGCTCAAGAACCATTGATGATTTCTCATTTCATTCTTCAGCAAATTTATTAAGTAAATAATTTATTGTAATATAATTTCAGAAAAAAGTCGAGAATATTATTTTTTGGAATTATTCAAATATTATCAACAAGTTTTATCAAAATCCTTCCACAAATATATATTATTTCGATATTTTATTTTAAAAAAATGTTAATATCCCTAAATTTGAACTTTGACCTTAAAGGGGGACAATTCATAGTATTTCAATTTAACTTTAATTTAAAGGATTGAGAACTTACATCAAGTAGTATAATATTTTGACAAAGTACATTTGAAATATGAAAACACCAAAAAGATGTAGCCTAACAGTTGAAAAAGTATGAAAAATCACATTTTTCTTCAAATCCGCTGAAATAAAAACGCTGCCCTCGCCAAATTAAGAGCAGGATACCTACAATATTTGGTATTTTTAATCACATATATTTTGTTAATAAGACCTTAAGGTCCAACCGTTGATTTCGAAAAATTTTTGAAAAAGTAAAATTGGAGATTTTGAAGTAGTGCTAAAAATTCTTACCGTTTTGACATTAATTTAGAATGGCATAATAATAGATGAGATGCAAAACACTTTACATAACATCATTTTGGGGTGAGGAGAATGCAAAAAGTTGTTGTTGTAAATTACTTCAATGTCTTTAAAAATGTGAGCTCGATTTTCTTAATCAAGTAGTCTGCGACGCATTTATTGCCTGGGGAACTTGATATAACTTGGCTGTTTTTCAACCGATAACAGATTTTGTTGTTTTATTAGAAAGATAATTTACCTTAGATTATGGCTTATTTATTATTTTAATTGAAACGCAATTACTAATGTCAAAATTATTGTGAAAAATGATTTTTTTTGATAATTTTTACATATAAATTCATATTTGAACTTTGAACTCAATGCGCGTCCACAGAGCATTCTTCGATTTGGCTCAAATTTTGCGCACTAAAGTTTTAGATCTAGTGCCACGCGTCTTGAAATTCAAAATGACTGTCAGCCTAATATCCATGTAAAAAATAGGATAAAAAATATTGGTGTAACAATATCCCTCACACGTATACATCTCTCCTACTCTACTAATAAATGATAATCATACGCCCTGAATGTGCGATGTTATTCAAAAAATTGATTAAAATAGTGGAAAAATTACAAATTTTTGAAGATTTAACTTTATAAAATAAGTCCAACTAGATTGCTAAAGCTAATTGCTGAAGAATAAAATGAGAAATCATCAATGGTTATAGCTGAAAAACAATGCAAAAAAAAGTTTGGCCTGAGAACATCAAACGCTTTGCAGATTTTACTATACTGGCCTAGCAGTTTCACACTGAATTGAAATTTCTTAGCCCCCGGACAAGGACCCCTAAAGTATATCATAGTGTAATTGACCAATATGTGGAAGTTGATTTAGAGTATCTCACCGCCACAGGATGGTTGTCGCACTGTTTTATATATTTGTAATATAAAAGAGCCTTTAATATAAAAAGTTTTTAGTTAACAAATTAAGACACTAAATGTATGTTCCGTTGTAAGTAAGATATAAAAATAAATAGGTGGAATTCGAAAAATATTTACCTTGCCAAGTATATAATATATTTTTAAAAATGTCTTGAAAGTCATTCAACTGTGAGAAAAGTTACTTAGTTGTATGCATTTCGCAACACCATTTGTATGATATATTCAGCCTTCACCAATATCCCTGGAACTTTTGTACCATCCATTTTAAGTATCAGACAAAATGGACATAAAAATCTCAGAGTTGTTTGTAAAATTTTTTTCAACATAAAAATTCTAAGATTCTATTGAAAATTAATGAGAGGGACAATATTTTTTGTATCGCTTAAAGTTCATCCTAATCCAATATCAATATCAATATCAATATCAATATCAATATCAATATCAATATTAATATCAATATCAATATCAATATCAATATCAATATCAATATCAATATCAATATCAATATCAATATCAATATCAATATCAATATCAATATCAATATCAATATCAATATCAATATCAATATCAATATCAATATCAATATCAATATCAATATCAATATCAATATCAATATCAATATCAATATCAATATCAATATCAATATCAATATCAATATCAATATCAATATCAATATCAATATCAATATCAATATCAATATCAATATCAATATCAATATCAATATCAATATCAATATCAATATCAATATCAATATCAATATCAATATCAATATCAATATCAATATCAATATCAATATCAATATCAATATCAATATCAATATCAATATCAATATCAATATCAATATCAATATCAATATCAATATCAATATCAATATCAATATCAATATCAATATCAATATCAATATCAATATCAATATCAATATCAATATCAATATCAATATCAATATCAATATCAATATCAATATCAATATCAATATCAATATCAATATCAATATCAATATCAATATCAATATCAATATCAATATCAATATCAATATCAATATCAATATCAATATCAATATCAATATCAATATCAATATCAATATCAATATCAATATCAATATCAATATCAATATCAATATCAATATCAATATCAATATCAATATCAATATCAATATCAATATCAATATCAATATCAATATCAATATCAATATCAATATCAATATCAATATCAATATCAATATCAATATCAATATCAATATCAATATCAATATCAATATCAATATCAATATCAATATCAATATCAATATCAATATCAATATCAATATCAATATCAATATCAATATCAATATCAATATCAATATCAATATCAATATCAATATCAATATCAATATCAATATCAATATCAATATCAATATCAATATCAATATCAATATCAATATCAATATCAATATCAATATCAATATCAATATCAATATCAATATCAATATCAATATCAATATCAATATCAATATCAATATCAATATCAATATCAATATCAATATCAATATCAATATCAATATCAATATCAATATCAATATCAATATCAATATCAATATCAATATCAATATCAATATCAATATCAATATCAATATCAATATCAATATCAATATCAATATCAATATCAATATCAATATCAATATCAATATCAATATCAATATCAATATCAATATCAATATCAATATCAATATCAATATCAATATCAATATCAATATCAATATCAATATCAATATCAATATCAATATCAATATCAATATCAATATCAATATCAATATCAATATCAATATCAATATCAATATCAATATCAATATCAATATCAATATCAATATCAATATCAATATCAATATCAATATCAATATCAATATCAATATCAATATCAATATCAATATCAATATCAATATCAATATCAATATCAATATCAATATCAATATCAATATCAATATCAATATCAATATCAATATCAATATCAATATCAATATCAATATCAATATCAATATCAATATCAATATCAATATCAATATCAATATCAATATCAATA
Organism: Cordilura impudica; assembly: GCA_963682025.1. Lineage (NCBI taxonomy): Eukaryota > Metazoa > Arthropoda > Insecta > Diptera > Scathophagidae > Cordilura > Cordilura impudica. Next base: position 11,755,200 of record OY821517.1, read on the forward strand.
TCAATATCAATATCAATATCAATATCAATATCAATATCAATATCAATATCAATATCAATATCAATATCAATATCAATATCAATATCAATATCAATATCAATATCAATATCAATATCAATATCAATATCAATATCAATATCAATATCAATATCAATATCAATATCAATATCAATATCAATATCAATATCAATATCAATATCAATATCAATATCAATATCAATATCAATATCAATATCAATATCAATATCAATATCAATATCAATATCAATATCAATATCAATATCAATATCAATATCAATATCAATATCAATATCAATATCAATATCAATATCAATATCAATATCAATATCAATATCAATATCAATATCAATATCAATATCAATATCAATATCAATATCAATATCAATATCAATATCAATATCAATATCAATATCAATATCAATATCAATATCAATATCAATATCAATATCAATATCAATATCAATATCAATATCAATATCAATATCAATATCAATATCAATATCAATATCAATATCAATATCAATATCAATATCAATATCAATATCAATATCAATATCAATATCAATATCAATATCAATATCAATATCAATATCAATATCAATATCAATATCAATATCAATATCAATATCAATATCAATATCAATATCAATATCAATATCAATATCAATATCAATATCAATATCAATATCAATATCAATATCAATATCAATATCAATATCAATATCAATATCAATATCAATATCAATATCAATATCAATATCAATATCAATATCAATATCAATATCAATATCAATATCAATATCAATATCAATATCAATATCAATATCAATATCAATATCAATATCAATATCAATATCAATATCAATATCAATATCAATATCAATATCAATATCAATATCAATATCAATATCAATATCAACAAATAAAGTCGTTCGAGCTAAGGAAGTTATTTTAAAAAATCATCCAAAGAGCCCCAACTTGAATGATACCGACAACAGTGTAGATTTTGCCATCAGCATTGGTGGTTGACCGCATCCTATTTTCTTTTTATTGGACTATAAACGACGAAAGGGTATTTAACTTTTTTAATCGACATTTCACTAATTGTGATTTTTTGTGACTATTCTGAATTGCGAAGAAGTTAAAACGGAAATCCCCGAAATTTACACGGACTGTGCCTCTCATTTATCAGCAATAAGATATTGAACAGCTGAGTTGAAAAGCTGCCGTACAAATGTTTCTAATAAAGACCGTCTGGTAAAGGCCAGTATGGTAAAACCACCAAAGAGTTTGGAAAAGCTGCCGTACAAATGTTTCTAATAAAGACCGTCTGGTAAAGTATGGTAAAACCTCCAAAGAGTTTGGCTATCTCAGGCTAAACTTTCTTTATGTGCTTATAAATTTCTTTAGTTTTTAAGCAATAACTCAAGAACCATTGATGATTTAATTCTTCACCAAAATTCTTACTAATATATCCATGTGAAAAATAGAATTAAAAATACTGATTGATGTTTGTATGATTTAATATTAACAACATCACTCATACGTATACATCTCTTCTACCCTACTAATAAATAACTAGAAGCTCCCAGCCCTCGAAACTCGAGTGCAAATTCTATGAAATTCTATTTTTTCATTTAATAAATTATTTTATAAGACCCTAAAGGCATGCTACTCAATTTTAGCCAATTCAGCACTTTTTATTGCGTTATTGTCGTCAATTCAACGCAGGGCTTTTTACAAACACATCTATAAATTTAACAAATACCCACACTGCATTGTATAATTTTATGTATGTGTAAGTAACAAGTTTAAATGTATTTTACTCCAAAAAAATTTATATATTTAAAAATCTGTAAATCTGGTGGACAGCTGAAAAGAAATACCCTTCAAATGAGGGATGTTTGGTCAAAATAGGATTAAAACTGATTAACACTAACATCGGTCACAAGAAACCCCCTTGCCTATTAATATTATAGATAATCATGTGCCCTGCATGTTATGTTATTTAAAAAAAATATGATTTAAAAAGGGAGGAAATGACAATTTTTTGGAGAATGAAATGACAAATCACCAATGCTTCTTGGGTCATAGTTTAAAAACTAAGTTTGGCCTGAGAATACCAAACCCTTTGGAGGTTTTACTGTATTGGCCTAGTATTTACACCCTGACTTTTTCATCCCCCAGATTGGCTGTTGTACTAAAGCTAAAACCTACATAAATGACAACACTGGTGGGTAGTTACTTGTCTCATACCCTTATCAAACTTTCATTAATTGGAATACGAATTGAATAAAGAACATCCAAACTAAAACAAGCAAGAAAATAATAGTCGACGATACCATATACCATACGTTTCGAGAGAGGGTCTTGGATTCAACTTTGCTAAGGTAATAGCTCAATATATAAAATAAGCATAAACCCAATTTTAGTCGTATTGTTATTAATTAGAAAAAGTTTAATATGAAAAAGTTTATATCTGATGATTTAATTATATGATAGTGGTTAAAAGTATAGGCCTAAACGCACCTATTTTTACCAATTTAAATAGAGTTCTTCGTATCGCTCACAAAAGCCGGCATACAGTAGTTCATAAAGCAAATTCATATATGCAACATGTAGTTAGAGTACAAGGTTTACATGGACACAGACGGAAGGGCAGACGGGCAAAGAAACAGACAGACAGACGGATGGTCCGACACACAGACACCGTTAAATCGACTCACAAAGTGATTCTAAGTCTATCAGTATAATAAAAAGGTGGGTTAGGTCAATATTTTTGTTTTGTTAGCAATGAATTGAAGTTTGTAGCTAAATCAATTTCTCTCTCTGTCATTCACGACCTTAAGGTTACTCGCTGCCTTTTTTGCGGTTTGAAATAAAAGATTTTCATTCCATTCTTGCACATTTATATTCATAAAAGAATTCAATTTGAGAATTAGGAAAAAATTATGGGATGCTGGACCAAGAAAACCTTCTAAGCCCTTGTCGCTTATATCATTTTTCACATGGTACCTGGTTGATCTTTTTGTTCTTTCTGAGATGATTCCTTAAGTTACTTTATGCCGTTATTTTCTTTTTTTTTCATTTATTTATTTGCAATCTATTTTACAATAATAAGCAAATTACAGCAATTAAAAACAAATACAATTAACAAATGCCCCAAACCACTTTTGTGCCAAAAAAAATTTTATGTCATAAAACTTATAAAACGAATTTTCAAAATTTTATAAAAAAATTTTCCATCTTTGGTCTCATTTTGCAATAGGTTAGCACGTAATAATAAAACAGATCAAAAAAATTATGGCTTTAATCAATTTGTTAAAGTTGAAAAAATGTTCATCACATTTTTTGGCACAAACGTGCTCTGGGACATTTGTTATTTCTTGGCGAGATTTTATTCGATGTTGAAGTCACTGATATTTATTCATATAACAACTTGTCGAAAAAATTAAACTATAGAACGAAATTTTCGTAAAATCTGAAAAAACTCATATTTTCCCCATATAAACACACTTGAAATTTTCAGTCATGTTGAGGCATCTCTAAATTTTTTGATTGACCCAAAACTTTGTATTTCTCAGTTTTTTTTTTGCTATTCGCTTATTTCTAGGGGGGTGAGACCGAGAGTTTGAACATTTTTTTTTTTTTTATTAAGGGCCACCCTAGGTACATATCGAAAACGGAGTATCGCCCAATAGCTATATTAAGCTTTCTATCAAAAGTAATGGAAAAACTACTACATCTACAAATGAGCAATTATATAAACGAAAATCATCTATTGTCTGACAAGCAGTCCGGGTTTCGTTCTAACCACAGTTGTACTACAGCTTTGGTTAATGTAACCTAGAACATAAGACGTGAACTTGATTGTGGTAACATAAACTTTTTGGTACTTCTCGACCATTCAAAGGCGTTCGATACAGTAAACCATCAAACACTATGTATGAAGCTAAAACACTTTTTTAACTTTTCATCCACTTCTACGCAGCTTTTACATTCATACCTCACAAATCAAACTCAATCTGTATACGTTAATAATTCGCCTTCAAGACCTGTAGCACTCACGAGAGGAGTACCTCAAGGATCGATTCTGGGTCCACTTCTCTTTTCCGTCTACGCCAATGATTTGCCACAACAACTATCTCACTGCAAAATACACATGTATGCGGACGACGTATGACCTTAATAAAATACATTTTTGGGCCACTGCAAATGGACTTTGTCTCAACCCGCATAAATCAAAATGTTTGATTATTCATAAAAAAAACTTTTCAGCCTGTTCTTGAACATGATATAAGTTAACACAAAATACATTTAAAATACATTTAAAATAAATATTTCGCTAACAACAACAACACACATTAAAAAATACCAAAATTAGTTCTCAAGCTGACGTTGCGTCTTCTGCAAAACAAACAAACAGTTATTTCACAACAATACCGTTGCACGCGCATCCGGCGCGATCACCAAAATACAGTAATTCTGCAAGGTAGTATTTTCCCACCAACAATATTGAACGGCATTGCACATGCCAACGAATAAAGCAGCTCATTTTACAATAATACCATTGCACGCGCAACACAGAAATTCTGCAAGGTAGTAAATTCACACCAACAACATTGAACAGCATTGCACGAGCGGCAGAATGACAACAGCGCGAATGAATGGCGTGATCAGCAAACCTGTTATTATAAATTAGGGTAGTTTTAAGAAAATCATTGCTTTTTATTTTTGAATTACAAATAAAGACGGTTGTTGTGTCGCCATCAGCGCACAACAATTAATTTTTTTAAACTAAAATTCATAAAGAAATTTAATTGGCGCCCGAGCAGGGACCTGCAGGATAAAGGTCCTCCGGTACATTCAAAAAAAAAAAAAAGTCAAGCCTTACCAAGTGCCCTAGTAGTTCAAAAGGACAAAAGGGAGCGTACGTTAAGTCGCAGCTCGGTAAGCACGCGTTGTAAAATTCGCGTAGTGAAGTAATTATAAGTTTTACAAAATAAGAAAAATTTTCTGAATGAATGAACAGTAAAAATAATAAATAATAGTAACTAAAATAAATATTTTCGAATTTAAAAATAATAAGTGACAGTAAAATTTTTAATTAAAGAAAAGTGAAAATTAAATAAATACCTAAAACAAAATAAATAAAAAGAATAAGGAAAAACATAAGTGGAAACAGTGACTGTAGCAAATAGAAAAATTTTTAAGAGCTTAAAAAAGAAAAAACTTCAAAAATAAAGTAAAAAACTATTTGATAAATAAAAACAAAAATATTGCGTAAACTAAACTATAGAAAAGGTGAAAAAAAAACTAACTATTATAAAAAAAAAAATTAGAAAATTAGTAACTACTAAGAAAAAATAATAAAAAGTGAACTCCAAATTAAAAGTAAAAATAAAAATTACTATTAACCAAGCACTAAAATTATTTTGTTATATAAGTGAACAATAAAAATAATTTATAATATTAAACAAAATAAAATTTTTTCAAAAGACAGCAAATTAAAACAAAAAATTTTTTTTTAAAAGACTAGAAAGAAAAATCTAATTAAAATAATAGCTGAAAATTCATCAACTAATTAAGTTCGTGTAATCATCGAAGTTCGAGAAAGCTGAACACTACCAGAGTAAGCTCCAGTAATCATCAAAGTACGAGATGCTGTTATTAATGTAAGAATAATTTTATATAAAATATCTTTTATAAAATAAGAGAAGAAAAGAAAAATAGTGACCAAATTAAATTTTAATCCTCTACAAAGAATTTTTTTTCATTCTATTTTTGATAATAATAATTAAATTTTAACCTCTAAAAATTTGCGTATAAAGTCCTAGTTGTATTTTTTTTTTTTTTTTTTTTAAAAATAATAAGACCTGATTTTTAAATTTACTTTAACAATCCAAATTTCTACTGTATTTTTTTTTGTTAACAAAATTAAATTTTAATCCTTTAAAAAATTTTACGTAAAAATTGTTCAGTGTATTTAAAAAAAATAATAAAAATAATAAGACCTGATTTTCAAATTTAACAATCCAATTTTCTCCTTGAAACAAAATGCCTGACGAAACAATTGAACAACTCTCGGACAGACTGAGTAGGACACTGTCAGTGTCTACAAGTGGGACAACAGCCAGAAACGTAACTGGACTAAATGAAATTCAGAGGAACCAGATTATTGAAATAATTAACGAAGCTTTGAAAACGCCTTCAGATTATCTCTCAGACGAGGGTTTTGACCAACCCATAGGTGCAGTTACGACAGAATTAGGAGAATTAGACAAAGTCCCAGACATAATAAAATCACTTAGGGAATTTTCTGGAAAACCAGGTGAGTTCAACTCCTGGCGAAAATCCGTCGACAGAGTGTTAGACCTATACTCCAGCCTTAAAGGAACAGGACGATATTATGCAATTTTACATACTATAAGGACGAAAATTACTGGGGATGCAGATACTGCATTAGAATCGTATAGAACACCCTTAGATTGGCCTCGAATGAAGAAATGTCTAATGATGCACTATTCGGATAAGAGAGATATCGGCACTTTAGAATATCAAATGACAGTTTTGTGTCAGAGCAATAGGAGTATAACTGAATTTTATCAAGCTGTCTATCAACATCTTTCGCTGATACTTGATAAAGTATCATGTTTAAATCTAGACGAAGGAAGCCTTCGCTCAATGACAAATACTTACAGGGATAAAGCCCTGGATACATTTGTTAGAGGTTTAAATGGTGATCTTCCACGTTTGCTTAGCGTGCGTGAACCAACTTCTTTGCCCGAAGCATTACATATTTGTTTAAAATTAGATAATATGACATTTCGTATGAATTACGCTCATGGACAAATATCTAGAGGTAATATCCAGAAAGACAGAATTGGAGTAACCAATTCATTTTTTGGAAATCGACAGAAATTCTTTCCTGAGCTCGCTTACGTTGGTGGTATGACAAATAACAGACCACCATTGCCACCCCGTAATGGTCCTATACCAAATTATAATCCAAATTATACTCGTAACACAATTTTTAGGCCAACCGGTTATCAAAATTTTAGCCCAAGACCACAATTTAATCAAGGAAACCAAATCGGTTTTTCGAACCAATATAATAAACCCCAATATTTAACACCGAATTATCAAAAACCAACTCCTAGAGTAGAACCTATGGACGTGGATAGGTCTATCCAATCAAGGCACATTAATTATATGAACAGACCACCAGTTAACCAAGTTTCTAAGAGACCAGCTGGGGGCTCATTTCAAGGTCCAATCAACAAACTCCAAAGGAATTTTCATGTGGTAACCAACAATGAGGCAACTCAGCGGCAATTAGACCAGGTTCCACTAGATTATGAATATGCCCAAGAAGGAGGCGCAGTTGGGGGGATAACAGAAATGGACGAATATTATAAGGAATTTACCAACAGCGGACTTGAGATGTTCGAGCATTCACCTGAAGATCTCGAAACCGAGAAAAGTCATTCCATAACAACAGATTATGCACAAGAAGATTTACTAAACGATCTTAATTTTTTTGGTTAAATAGTTCCTCGTTACCATACTTTCAAGTTAGAACGAGGAACGGACAAACTCTCAAATTCCTTTTAGATGCCGGTAGTAATAAGAATTATATAAAACCTAATTTAGTCACAAACCATAGACCTAATCAGGAAAAATTTAGTGCAAAATCTATTGCAGGAAATGTAGAAATTACGCATCATGTTCTTTTAAATATGTTTGGCATCAATGATGTCCCCATAAAGTTTTTTATCTTACCAGGATTAAGAACCTTCGATGGGATATTAGGCAACGATAGTTTAAAAGAATTATCAGCCGTGATTTACACTTCAAAGAATTATTTCACGGTAAAAGGGGGAATAAATATTCCAATATTCCAATACATTTCCCAAGATGTCAACAATATAGAAATTAGGATGGAACACCTTTCTGAAAATCAAAAAAGGTCTCTCGAAAACATTGTAAGTCACCATAAAAGTCTATTTGCAGATCCTGACGAAAGACTCACCTATACAACAAGAGTTGTTGGTGATATACGTACTTCCACGGACATACCAACTTATACCAGAAATTACCCTTACCCAATGGCCATGAAGGCAGTAGTTGAAGAGGAAATTAATAAATTATTAAAGGATGGGATAATAAGACCATCACGTTCGCCTTATAACTCGCCTATATGGATTGTATCAAAGAAACAAGATGCTTCAGGTAGACAAAAATATAGACTGGTCATAGATTTCAGAAAATTAAATTCGATTACAATACCAGATAGATATCCCATTCCCGAGATAAATGAAGTTCTCTCACATTTAGGAGGTAATAAATATTTTACTGTAATAGACTTAAAGAGTGGATTTCATCAAATACCTCTTAGAGAAGAGGATATAGAGAAAACGGCTTTTTCAGTTAATAATGGTAAATATGAATTTACAAGACTCCCATTTGGGTTGAAAAACGCACCGTCCATATTTCAGAGGACGCTGGACGATATCCTCAGGGAACAAATTGGCAAAACATGCTACGTTTATATTGACGATATAATTATCTTTAGTAAAGACGAAAAATCACATTTTAAACACTTGAATGAAATTTTTGAAACACTTAATGCTGCTAATATGAAAGTCCAGTTGGACAAGTGTGAATTCTTTAAAGAGGAGGTAGAATTCTTGGGATTCATTGTTTCTTACAATGGAGTAAAAGCAAACCCCAAAAAGGTCGAAGCAATAGTAAATTTTGCTTATCCTACCACACTAAAAGAGCTCCGGTCCTTTCTAGGCCTTTCAGGATATTATAGAAGGTTTATAAAAGGTTACGCAGACTTAGCAAAACCTTTAACTAAATTATTGCGAGGAGATGCAGGTACGATTTACAAATCTGAATCAAACCGTAGGAAAATTCAAATGGATAATGAAGCCAAAAACGCCATCGATTCATTAAAAAATGCCTTAGTTTCTAGAGAAGTAATTCTCGCATATCCAGACTTTAAAAAAGAATTTCAATTGACAACTGACGCTTCTAATGTAGCACTAGGAGCCGTCTTAAGTCAGGATGATCAGCCAATAGCATTCATATCTAGAACTCTGTCAGAAGCAGAAGAAAATTACGCAGCCAATGAAAAGGAAATGCTTGCTATAATATGGGCATTAGGAAACCTTAGGAATTACTTGTATGGGTCAGCTAAAGTTGTCATCTTTACAGATCATCAACCGCTGACATATGCACTTAGCACAAAAAATAATAATAGTAAAATGAAAAGATGGAAAGCTATTTTAGAAGAATACAATTATGAAATGAAATATAAACCTGGTAGAAGTAATGTAGTAGCAGACGCGCTTTCTAGACCTCCAGCGACTGGAATAAATTCTTTATCAGGCACGGTGCACAGCAGTGACAGCTCTCCACAAGATCTTATTCCGAGCATGGAAACCCCAATAAACGTATTTAAGAACCAAATTTTTCTTTCCATAGGTGAAACACCCACTTACCAATTTAAAATCATATTCCCAGGCTATCATCGACACCTTATAAGCGAACCTAACTATGATGAACAAAAACTTACAGAAATTCTAAAAAAGTATCTAAATCCGTCCGTTATTAATGGTATAAAAACTCCTGAACCAATAATGGGGAAAATTCAAACAATTTATCCAGACCACTTTTCAAGTTATAAATGTCGATTTACACAATTGGTAGTTGATGACATAACGTCAGAACACGATCAAGAAAATATAATTGTGGAAACACATAATAGGGCTCATCGCAATGAGAAAGAAAACAGATTGCAAATTATGGAAAAATATTATTTTCCAGGAATGGCAAATAAAATTAAAAGGGTCATAAAACTATGTTCGACTTGTAAGAAAAATAAGTATGAGAGACACCCAAATACGCCTGAGTTGAAAGAGACACCTATACCAACTCATCCAGGCCACACAGTCCACCTTGACATTTTTTCCACAGACAAAAAATTGGTACTAACATCGATTGACAAATTTTCAAAGTATGTCCAGACAAAATTACTAAAGGGACGATCGACAGAAGATGTTAGGAGACCTCTTAGGGAAATACTATTTTCTTATGGGGTACCGAAAAATATTGTCATGGACAACGAACCTTCTCTGAATTCAGCTTCAATCCTATTCATGATGAAAGACGATTTGAAAATAAACGTTTTCACAACTCCATCTTATCGAAGCGAAGCGAACGGACAGATAGAACGCTTCCATTCAACCTTAGCGGAGATAATGAGATGCCTTAAAAGTGATGGGACATCTAGAAATTTCGAAGAACTTTTGGAAAGAGCTGTAAATGAATATAACCATACCATTCATTCAACGACAAAAAAGAAACCTGTAGATCTTTATTTTGGTCGAACGATTGACTTTTCACCCCAAGATATAGAAATAACTAGATTATCTAACGTTGACCGACTAAAGCGCAAACAGGAAAATGACTTGACTTACCATAATAAAAATAAAAAACCAATTAAAGAATACGTACCTGGTCAGCTAGTCTACGTTAGGACAAATAAAAGATTAGGGACAAAACTTTCTAATCGGTTTAAGGAAGAGATAGTGAAAGGAAACCGTAATACAACTATAGTTACGGAAAGTGGCCGCATTATTCACAAGAGTCACATTAGAAATTGACAATTTTTTTTTTATTTACATCCCATTTATCTTCTTTTTACAGATTACTAATTGGTACCGTCCTTGCGGATTTTAATATACTTGACTACTCTAATGCGAGATTAATAACCATTCAGAATGGGATCGCAAAAAAACAGAACGGCACCTTTAAAGTTATACATTCTATCGACTTAGAACAATATAGAATTTTATCACAGGACATTGAATCTACATTGAACACTAATATTACATATAGTCATCCGCTCCGTCCGTTTTTAAAACAACAAGTCTCCGATATTAATGGACTCCTTAATCGGTTAAGTCCACACGTAAGGAGAAGATCTATCGATTTTATTGGTAGCGCATGGAAATGGGTTGCTGGGACTCCAGACAGCCATGATTTTGAAATTTTAAATCAGAAAATTAAAAATGTATTAGAAAATAACAACAGACAAATGATTATAAACGAACTTACAACTAGCAGATTACAAGATATTTCAAACATTACAAATCAAATATTAAAAGTAAAGCGGGAAGATTGGAATAATGAACTGGCAAATACATTAGAACACAAATTAACATTAATTGAAAAAGAATTACAAAATATTGAATATGCAATACAATGGGCTAAAGTAAATATTGTAAACTCATTTATCTTGTCAAAAACCGAAATTGAAAATTTAAATTATGTTTTAAGAAATTATAGTATTCCTATTTTTAATGTAGATGAATTGTTATCATTTGGAAGCGTAAAGATTGTGACAAATAACAAAGAAATTTTATATATTTTAAGTATTCCCATTGCCCAAAATGATATCTGTAAAATTTTCTTAGCAAAGCCAGTAAAAATTGGAAATATTATTGATAAAATTGAATATGGCAAAATTTTAGATTGTAATAATAAATTATTCGCCATCAAAGAAAGCTGCAAAAGCTACAACGATTTAACAATATGTAATAGAGATAAGCTTGTAGAATTAAGTGATAAATTTTGTATAACTAGTTTATTTAGAAATAAAATAGGTAGCTGCACACAGGTTAACAACGAGCACGTCCCAGCAATAGAAGAAATCGGAAGCGACTTACTACTGCTGAATCAATACATTGGGAAAATTAAAGTGAACGAAGAAGAAATAGCATTAAATGGAACTTATTTGGTCAAAAATTTCAACACAACAGTCAACATTGAGGGTCGAGAATACTATTCAAAAGAAATAAGTGGCAACAAAACTCTTCCAGCTTCACTACAACCAAAAGCATGGAATAGCAAAACCGAAGAAATCATATCACTGCAAAGACTCCAAAAATTGAATATGGGAAACATCAAAAGATTGGAAACACTGGAAAACAAAAATAACTTTCTACTAACATCAAGCCTCATCATCATTGTATCCGTTTGTGTTATTATCGCTTGGATTTCTAAGAAGAAGAAAACAAAAAAAGAAGATGAAATAATAGAAACGAAAGAAGCCCAACCAGAACATCCAATTGTTGTAAAATCTACAGAGGAAAAAATTAGGAAAAAGAATTCCACCATTTTTGACATCCACACATTTTAAGCAATCGGGACGACTGCATTTAAGGAGGGAGGAGTTAACACAAAATACATTTAAAATACATTTAAAATAAATATTTCGCTAACAACAACAACACACATTAAAAAATACCAAAATTAGTTCTCAAGCTGACGTTGCGTCTTCTGCAAAACAAACAAACAGTTATTTCACAACAATACCGTTGCACGCGCATCCGGCGCGATTACCAAAATACAGTAATTCTGCAAGGTAGTATTTTCCCACCAACAATATTGAACGGCATTGCACATGCCAACGAATAAAGCAGCTCATTTTACAATAATACCATTGCACGCGCAACACAGAAATTCTGCAAGGTAGTAAATTCACACCAACAACATTGAACAGCATTGCACGAGCGGCAGAATGACAACAGCGCGAATGAATGGCGTGATCAGCAAACCTGTTATTATAAATTAGGGTAGTTTTAAGAAAATCATTGCTTTTTATTTTTGAATTACAAATAAAGACGGTTGTTGTGTCGCCATCAGCGCACAACAATTAATTTTTTTAAACTAAAATTCATAAAGAAATTTAATTTATACTAATAAACCATCAGAAAATCGAGATTGTAAAAAAGGTAAAAAATCTTGGCATAGTTTTCAATAACAACTTGACTTGGTCAAGCTACGTAGATACACTTGTGGTTCAAACGTATATAAAGCTAAGATCGCTTTGGGTAACTCAGTATTTTACGCCGTTAAGAGTAAGACATCTTCTTGCAAAGGCATACTTAAGTCCTGGTCTATTTTATGGCTGTGAACTTTTTGGCAACTGCGACTACGCCAGCAAGAAAAAACTAAAGATTTTGTACAACAATATTGTTAGATATGTTTATGGACTGAAGAAACGTGATAGCGTTTCGACTTTCTCAAAAAGTCTTTATGGAGTCTCATTCGATAACCTTATTAATATAAGGGTTTTAATGTTTTTGCACAAAATTATTTACACTGAGAAACCCCTATATCTTTATGATCAAATACAGTTTGCTAGATCCAGAAGGGGCAAAAAACTTATTATCTCTATGCGTCGATGCCTTGTGTCAGAATGGCAATTATTCATAAACGACACACGTCTTTGGAATGCAATTCCACACAACCAACAATCAACCAACAACCAGCAACGCGATACATTTTAAGAAATTTTTGTTTAGTTACTTTGTTTAAATATATTTAATTTTCATTTCTTTAAATTCATGAATTTTAATAATTTCTTGTATTTATTTTACTTTATTTTAAATAAGTTATAAATTTATTTTTTTTATTGTATTTTAATTTTGTGGCGAATTTTTGAATGATGAAAATCCTGTACTTTAATTATGATATGTCTTGTTGTACAGGAAATTAATAAAGAAATAATAATAATTAAAAAAAAAATTAAACATTTTTATACGAAATTTTATCAGAGATCTTTACATTTTCGTTCATTATTCATCACCTATTAGGTCTAGAAAGTCCAAATTCAATAACGAACTACTGCAGATTATTACAGACATTTTAGGCTTAAGTAGTATGACCTGCTTGAACTATTGGGGATAGGAGAATGTTTTCACCAGACAGACAGACAGACATCGCCAGATTGACTTCTCATTTTATATTGATTTTATTTCGATGAACTATAAGTGGATTGATAAACTGATATGTACTCTCTGCAAAGTGGTTATTGGAGCATCAATGTTTTTGGTAATACAATTATTTACTGCTGCGGTCGATATACAACACTGTTGTAAAGAAAACGAACGTCTATTATTTTAAATGAAATTAAATGTGAATAAAATCACTTTTTTTAATTATATAAAAAAATTTTAATAAAATATATTGCCTTCTCATTGATATCTTAACTCTGTGGTTGTCTGGAACAACCGCGTATGTCCATTTTGGTCAATTTTGAGTTAATTTTTAACGCTCTTTCCATGTGTTAAATTTTTTTTTTTTTTTTAAATATTGACCATTTCTGAGTTTTTTCTTTAAATAACGACGTAACTTAAATGTTTATTAAATTAATTTGCAGCACTAACGACGTATGTCAACCTACGTTTGATCGCTGACAAATTATTTTCTCAGAAAACGACACATAGCGATATACGTTGTTATTAATGAAAAAAATGCAAAATAATTTTGGATTAGTTTTCAGTTTATAACCACTTATAAAAACTTGTGTCTTTATTTCCGTTATTTTTTGTCACTATTATTCTTGATACGTTGTTATATTCTCATCCTAAGTCCCGTTAACCTTTTGTTGACGAACAACAACTTATGTCTACACGGGTGGTTGCATTGGTAGTTTTCTTTTTCAAAGAAAACGACGTTTATCGACAAAAGTTGTTTTATCTGCACACACTTTAAGTGTTATTAACATATTGTTTTTTCGTCCTTCTCTAGGAGCTATTCCTCTGAAGATTTTTGACTCAAAATTTTACATAAAGTATTTATTGCCCATATCTATAGGACTGTTAAATAAAAAGATTTAAAAACTTTATATCGAGCCCATAATTTCATATATAAGGTTTTTTGGCTCCCCTGAACATTTTGATTTTATGACATACGCAGATATTCTAGAAAACCACAGATATACTCTCTGCAGAGTGGTTATTGGAGCATCAATATTTTTGTTAATACAACTCTCTACTACTGCGGTCAATATACAACACTGTTGTAAACAAAACGAACGTCTATTATTTTAAAGAAATGAAATTAAGTGTGAATAAAATCACTTTTTTTTAATAATAAAAAACAAATTTAATAAAAACAAGTAAGAAAATTATAGTCGGTCTAGACCGACTATACGATACCCTATACCATGCGTTTAGAAACCCTATCTCTTAGGCACAACTAACTGGACATTGAAAATAAGCAAAAACAAATTTGAGTGGGATTTTTATTAATTTTTTTGGCTGCAGATATGAAAAAGTTCATATCGGATGCTATATCTATGAAGGGACTAGGTCCAAAAATGGACCGATCCTGATCATGTTTGGTAAAGTCTCTTGTATTTTGTAAAAATATGTACAAACAAAATTTGAGAAGAATCAGTGCAATATTTTTGTTTTTTAATAGATTTAAGTGAAGATCGGGAAGCAGCTCTATATGGGGTCAAAGGGATCATTTTTGGACTACTCATTAGTGGATGTAATGAACGCATACAAACCCAATTTGAGTAAGATCTATATGACAATTTGGATCTTATGGCAATTTATGTCGATTTCATATGGGTAATTTGTATGGGGGCTAGGTCTGAACATGGACCGATTCTCACCAATTTCAATAGCGTTCATCCCATGGCCGATAAAAGCTTACATACCAAATTTCATCGAAATATATTCATATTTGCGACCTGCAGTTTGATTACAAGCTTTACATGGACACACAGACGGACGGACGGACGGACGGACGGACGGACGGACATTGTTAAATCAACTCAGAAAGTGATTCCGATTCGATCGGTATAATTAAAGATGGGTCTAGGTCAAATATTTTTGGTTGTTACAAACAGCAGCACAAAGTCATTATACCCAAACCACATAGTGGTATAGGGTATAAATATTGTCTTCTCATTGAAGTCTTAGCTATGGTGTGGAGGATAAAAAATATAGCATAATTGTTTTTACCCTGGTGCTTATCATAAAGCAATTGTATAAAGAAAATATAAATTAAATTCCAGATCTAATATGATAGATTCTGATTGACATGATTTCGAATAACATTCCTCTTTCACTTGGGATACCATCCTCTATAGTTCTATAATATATACAAGTACTCGTTCATCTTTGTTGTACCATCTCATGTCCTTTGGAGGGAGAACATTGTTTTGATGTGTCGTTGTGATATGGAGTAGAGTACAGCTCGCACACAAAAATATATAAAAAAAAAATAAAATAAAATGATGACAATGTTGGCGTCATTTTTGATTTGGCAATTTAGTTGTTTGAAATTTTGTTTTTCGTATGTTATTTTTGTTTTTTTTTTTCGTTGGAGGACTCCACTACCAATGTTAGTTTGTTGGGGTTTTCCAAGACATTTGATCACAGACATTACACAAACCCTTATCATATTTGCTAAAGTACTTAAACGCATAAAGAGGAAAAAGCAAATGCGTGTTTTTGGTACATTAACTATTTGAAAAACTTTTAAGTGAAAGTTGCCAATTTTCGGCAAATGTTTATTATTTGTATTAAAAAAAAAAGGATTTCGTGGAACAGGTGTCAGATGCAACATATACATATAAAAGAAATAAATATTATGAAAATATTAAGCATTCTTATATTGAAAAACATTATTCGGAAAGACATGAACACAAAAAGATGTCTAGGAAAATTTCTTTAAATTTTCACTCCTTTCATTGACCAAATTCAACACCTCACAGTCAGTACAACGGACCATTTACAGTTTAAAAATGGAAACGAAACAATTTTCTTTTGTTTTGCTAAAGAAATTAAATTGAATTTTAGCATTACCAAAGATTTTGTGGTTGTCATAAAAACTGTCTGGCCATGCTTGGCAAACGAAACAGAAAAAAAAAAACAAAATATCATTTAAAAAAGGCCAAAAACCACAAGAATTTTCATTGCTAAGAAATTGCTTCAAATTGTATTTTGTCTCGTTTTGTATCAAGTGTAAATAAAACAATAAAGTCCTTTTTCATTCGCCATTACGGCTGCAATAAAGAAAGAAACTACCTTAGACAGATAAAAAAATAAAGTACATGAAGTAAAGACAGCAACAAATAGAAACAAAGTAAGTTTGCAAATTTAATGGACATCAGATTGCAACAAAAGAAAATAAATGGAAATTTAAAACGATTTCTAAATCATTAAATATTAACTGTAATAAATTTAAACTCAGCAGTGAATTAGTTCCTAGCGATCTTATATAATCCTCTAGTGAGAATAATTTAGAAACCTTCAAATTAAGAACAAAAGTGCGTTAATTTTTCGGAACGATTTTTGAGGTTTTGTCATAAATGTATAGTTCTAATTGTAAAAAACAAAAATAATCAAAAAAATATTTAAAATTTTGGAATGGCAGTCATCTAAATTTCATGTATCATCTATCAATAGGCTAAAACAAGTTCGAACTAGTTATTAAACTCTAGATTCAAGTTAGCATGTTTATATACCCTTTACACCACTGTGCAGAAGGTTATTATTGTATCATTCCATTTGTGAGGCATCAACAAATTTATTCTCGAACCCAGAAAGTATATATATTTTTGGTCCATATAACAACTTGAGTCGATCTAGGGATGTCCGTCTGTCCGTCTGTTTAAATCACACTCATTCACAAAATAAATTATTTACCTGGGTTAAATAAGGATAATGTTGTTTCTCATTATCTCGAGCAGGATGGTGTTGAATTTGGAGCCTCTATATCCAACAGCCGAGGCATGTCATACGAAAATGTAAAGACACTCCGATAAAATTTCATATAAAAAACAAAAATAGTGAAAAATGTTTATACGTAACAGAACATGTGGTTTTTTTTATGCACTTGTGAGAACGTTTATCGAAGAGAGTAAGAGAATACAAGATGGTTATACCCTTACTCTCTTTAAAGAAACAAAAAAATAATTGTATGTTTGTACATTTATGCTGATTGTATTTAATAATGCATTTAATCTTTCAATAAAAAAATATACGAAATTTTATTAATTTGTAAAAATCTAAAAAATCTAGCCTTTTTTGTCAGTGTTGACAACCTTGGTTATAATATTGTATTCAGAATACGGGCAACAAAGATTCGGCACAACACTCTTGATTTTGTTTTAATTGATTTTGTTGGCAAGGTAATTGGCAGAAGTTTTTGGATGAAAGCGTAATTCGAGGTGAAAAACTAAATTGAGATAACAATATTTTGATGAGAAACAAATCTTACGAGAAACAAATTAGATCAAATATGGCCAAAAAAATAAATAAAAAGAAAAACTAATTGAAAGCGGAAAGATGTTGCGAGCAGTCACAGAAAAACCCTGAAAAGAGAAACATATTAAGACGAATTATATTTTTAGCGAAAAAAACAAAAATTAAAGGCGATAAAAAATTCGAAGTGTATTTAAAGAAATTTGTTTGAAGTAAGAAAAAAACTAACTCAATTACAAGTAAGAAAATTATATTTGGTCTAGATCTATTGTACGATACCCTACACTTTAGCTAATTGGATAGAGAAAATAAGCATATCACCAAATTTGAGTGGCAATAATATTTTTTTTGCCTGAAGATATAAAAAAGTTAAAACCAGATGCTATATTTATATGTATTATATTATATATTATACCAGCACTCGAAATTCGAGTGCAAATTTTAGGAAATTTTATTTTTTCATTTAATAAAGACCCTAAAGGTATGCTTCACAATTCAACTCACTTTAAATGAAGAAAACAAACTCAACACATTAACACAAACACATTAAAAAATGTAATAAGCACACACATAGCATTGTATAATTTTATGTATGTGTTAGTAGCAACTTAAAACGATCATAACTCCAAAAAAATATTCCAGACGATGAAAATCCGTAAATCTGGATAACAGCTAAAAAGAAATACCTTTCAAATGATAAATTTTTTGTTAAAATCGAGGTAAAACTGTGAAACTTACATCGGTCACAAGCAATCGCCTTGCCTATTAATATTATAGATGGGAATATTTATATGGGAACTAGGTCGATCATATTTGCCAAAATTACTTATTTTTTGTATGGAACATGCACCGATTTTCACAAATTTCAACAGCGTTCGTCCTGGCCAAGAAAATATTATAGACCAAATTTGATCAAAATATATTCATATTTGCGACCTGCAGTTTGATGCCAAAGTTTACATGGACACACAGATGAACGGACATTGCTAAATAGGTATAATTAAAGGTGAATCTTGGGCAAATATTTTTGGCAGTTACAAACATCAGCGCAAACTCATTACACCCTAAACACATAGTGGTTTAGGGTATAAAAATATAATTTGCCCCTTAAAGTAAAATGGTAGAAAACCGAGGAATCTTGTGGGGGCTAAAATAAACGTTGGAGGACCTTATGTATGCAGACGACTTACACTTGCTAGAAAAAATATCCGTACACAATTTTTAATATTAATAAAAACTTTAATAGAATATTTAGCATGGTAATCATAGATGCCAGAAAAAGTATTTATACATTTACAATTAGGGGAATCCCATGAATTATGCAACGACGTACAGGTCTATTCATCGATTTTATTTTAGTAAATGACAAACTTGTTCTTATAAAGTTTACTTCACTTAATTATATTTCTTTTGGAAACTACATTTTGAGAGATAAACTATCCTAAAGCTTAGAAGCCGCGAATCAAATTTTGCAAAAAACTCGTTCTGGTCGCCCTTTAAACTAACTGAGCGCGAAAGGCAAACTATTTGGGCATCAGTGGAACAGAATCAGGAATTACAGTTTAAAAATTAGTTCGAAAATTTAAGAAACCTTCGGCAAAGACATCTATGAAGATACCATTCGCAAGTCTGACTATCATGGTCGTGTAGAGTGTAGAAAGCAGTTCGCTACCGATGTTAACACAAAAAAAAACGTATCGACTTTGCAAAGGAGTATGTTAATAAGGCTCCAGAATTTTGGGAACGTGTTTCATATTCAGATGAGAGTAAGTTTTGCATTTTCGGCATTAAAGGAAAAAATTTAGTTTGGCGAAAAAATGGAATTCCATTAAATAAAGAAAACCTTTTGCCAGCGGTTAAACACGATGGAGGCGCATTATGGTTTGGAGTAGTGTGGCAGGCTATGGGGTTGGTAAACTCATATTTATTGAGTCTATAATGGATACATATAATTAGATACATAAACATTTAAAAATAAAATTTAAAACAAAGCGCAGAACAACTGGGCCTTGGAGAAGATTTTTTGATTCAACAGCATAATGATCCAAAATATAAAATTCAATTGTAATTACCACCCCAATCACGCGATTTCAATCCCATAGAACATTTGCTGGAGTCGAGATTCCGTCAGCATAAAATATCCATTAAGAAAATGTTAAAAGGGTCATTTTGGATGAGTGTGGTTAAATAAGTATAAACGAGAGCATAAATTTAATTAAGTTGATGCCAAATCGGCTTTCAAGAAATTAAAGTAGAATTGGATTGGACTCACTCTGATACCGCCAGATAAACCACCATTATAAATTTCATCTATACCAGTGGTCGTTAGACTTGTACGATAATACTTTAGTTTATTGAAGAATTGTATTTGTATGGTTGAATGCATTTATGAGCTTTGTCGACAAAACGCCGTGAGCGAGGTCTAAAAGATATTTGTTATTCACGTTGAGGTGATCTTAATCGAGTTTGTAAAACATCAACTTTAGCAATAATAGCATCGAAGTTTTTTGAAAAATCTTCTGCATTTTCATGTAGTGACTTCAGAGACAAACACAACATAGATGTCAAACCTGAAAACGCCGTCTAGACTGATAAGACATCTTATCATATCGGCCTAAAGTGCTAAAATATCTTTCACCTTATCTAGTACACGCTCCAACAATAAGGTTTTATGGACACTGAGTGATTTCATTTGATGCAGGTAATGGGAAGGCTTAAGATCTCAGATTTCAATATCACTGAGTAAAGGTTGTAATTGTTGTTCAGCAGATCCAGAAAAGGAACTCATAATGCGATATTTAAGTGTTTCGCAGTTGCCAGAAGGTGGTGGAGAAACATTAACCAAAAACAATACCGATTCATATAAATTCACTGCCAAATATTCGAATTTTGTTGTACCTTGCGATATACCTCAATCACGGAAACTTGCTTCAACTTGAATGAATCAAATTTCTGGTACATCTTTTCAAAATGCAGGAAGTTTTGGTGTCTTTGCTGATTAAATTTCAGAAATAGGTACGAGGATAGTCCCAGTACAATCCGAACTGACAAAGAAAACGCAATAAATTTGGGAACTGTTTATTTTAATTTCTCAACATAATCTCCTTTTAGCACGATACATTTTTCCCAGCGATATTTAACAGCTACCCTATTTGCTCCTTCAAATAGCCATCAACCGCATACTGCACTTATTCATTCTTGGCAAATCTTTTACCACCGAGGTATTTTTTAAGTTTGAAAATAGAAAATAATCCAAGCAAATCCATGAATACGAACTTCAACTCATGGATTTTGGTCATTCCAAAAATTTATATGTGCACTGGTGCATTGTATTGAAGAAACAGTACTTTCCTTTTTCGCCAAATGCCACCTTTTTCCTTAATTTCTTCACATAAGCGTTGCAATAAGTTAGCATACTCGACACTGATTGTTTTTCCACGCTCATCCCAAAAAA
Organism: Cordilura impudica; assembly: GCA_963682025.1. NCBI lineage: Eukaryota > Metazoa > Arthropoda > Insecta > Diptera > Scathophagidae > Cordilura > Cordilura impudica. Next base: position 11,776,755 of record OY821517.1, read on the forward strand.
CAGAAGCCATAACATTGCCTGCAGATGGAACTGTCTTCGCCTTCTTTACACACGATTCTACCATTTCACTCCACTGTTTTGCTTGCTGCTCTATCTCAAGTGCGAAGTGGTGAACTCATGTCTCATCCATGGTTACGAATCGATACAAAATCTCGGCCTTGTTGCGTTGAAACATCGCCAAACACTTTATTGGAACCTCTTCACGACGCTGTTTATGTGCAACTGTGAACAAACGCGACACCCATCTTGCGGACAGCTTTCTCAACCTCCAAATTTTCGGTCAATTTGTGATGTATAGAACTTCTTCGGCTAGCACACGTACTTTCAGCCGACGATCATCCAATATATTTCGTGGATTTTCTTAACCGTTTCTGGCGTAACCACCTCAAGTGGTCGACCACTACGGTGCTCGTCTTGGCAGGTCGTACGGCCTCATTTCAAATCTGCCAATCAATAATTTTTAGTCGTAAACGCAAGTGCAGACTCCCCCAGAGTAGAATCTAGCTCGGCTTTAATATGTTTCCACCTTTTCATGTTTTCAAATTCATTGGGATCGATTACTTTTGATGGCTCCAAACTTGAAACTTAAAACATAAGTTTTATAAGGTTGCCCATTCTCATCAAAGTATTTTTTTAACTACTGCCGCCATCTGTACGTCAGGTTGGGTTGTTCTGAGACCGACCCTGTATATATTCAGAAAAAATTATTTATCTTGACATCATAAACACTGGCTAAGATGCACTTCCGTAATGCCTTCCTCCTCCAAGCCATGTTTGGGTATTTTTCACTTCTTATGCCTGGTTTTCATTATGTCATTTTCAATGGCAATTGTTGCCAGTTGTATGAAAACGGGTTTTAATGTCTTGTCATTTACAACCCATGGCAACATTTGACATCTGAAATGAAATTGGCAGCATGTTGGCAATTTGTTTGTGTTTGACAGCCGGATTTTTTGTTCCTTTATAAGCTGTAATGAATACGTAATGAATAGAAAAGTACGATATGTCAGTTGAGGCAACTGTTTGTTGTCAGCTTATATGACATAGTGAAAACCAGGCATTAGGGTCCTTCTCTTGTTGGGACAATCGCACTGAACGTACTTGATAGACTCTTGTTTTTATAGATTCGTTTTTTCATTTTTTAAACAGGTATTTTTAGCTCTAAATGCCACATACTAGCCATTTAAAAAAAAACTGCATATTAAATTCTAATAAAAAATTAAGCTCTAGACCCCCATAATTTAAACTTAAATATCGTTACCACAGCGATAACTTTTAAGTTAATTATTTAATTATTTAAATAAGTATGCATATAAAATATTATTTAACAAGCCATAAAACGCTTAACTTCATTTTATATCATTTTCGTTTTTTTTTTCTTTTTATATTTTTATTATTATTAGCTGGTCGGTCTCCCTTAGTCCCAAAGATCCCTAAATGTCAATTATCAACAACAATGACAACTTAATAATAAACATAATACTTGGGAGCTCGTAAAAATATTTAAGTACTTGCTCTCTACAACCAGCGTATGCTAAATGAAATTATAATTTTATTATCATTAACATGGCGACTTATCACAGTGTTAACTATTATTTGACTCCTTTTTACGATTTTTTACGACTACACTTGAGAAGTGTGTTTTTTTCACACATACATACATACATGACATACATGTTATTATCCTTTGAACACACATACATACTCATACATTCAAACATGTGTTAAGTGGACTTAAATGTCACTCTTATTTTAATAGCTCGTGATCAGAATGGCGGGGAGGAAAGGAAGCTGCTGTAGATGATGACTTAACATCAAAATACGTTATTTTTTGTTATATTTATTGTTGTTTTATAATCCTAGATATCCTTTATTTTGACAAAGCTTCAAAAAGACATAAACAAGACAACTTTTACGACCCTAAAGACAACCAGTCAGTCACTGTTAGCTTCTAAATGGAATCCTACGAATTGGCGTGTGGCCATCTATTGTTGGAGCAAGTAAAATATGTCCTTATATATTTTGTAATTTTGTTTTTTTTTTTTTTTTTTTTTGCTTAGAGTTTATTGCGTTTTTATGTGTTCGTTTTTATGGTTCATTCAAAACCTTAATTTAATTGTTTATCCGGTGACAAACATTTTATTAAAGCGTTACAGCAAGAAGCCCGAACATTCACATATGAGAACTAATACACTAACACACCCTCTGGAAAATAAATATTTAGTAATAAAAGTTTTGTTTGTCTATGCTGATACTCGTAGTAGAATTTTTACGATCTCTCATCAATGTCATTATAATGAGTGCCTGTTTGTTTGTACGAGGGTACTGTTAAAAATAGTGCTCAATTTCATTTTGTTCGTTTAAAAATTCTTCATAAGTCCAAGTGATCTTTGACTGCTTCCTCTTACAATATACAGCGCTTGGTTATCAATGAATATAGCATTGTTGTTTGAGGAAATTTGGAACATGGGTAGTTCTGTTGCGTAGGATTGTCGGCTTCAGCAGCCGTCTGGCTTATGGTGTCTTTGGAGTTTACAGCTCAAGATTTAATAATAATTAATATAGAAAAAAGAAAAAGAAACGGAAGGCCATAGCCATTCCTAGGACAGTCCGAAAACTTATCTTCTTCCTCTTCTACATTTGCCTATTCGTTTACCGAATGTTAGCGACCAATACAATTACATTTGATTATATTACATTTCAAATAATTTTATAAAAATATTATAATCTCCGCAAATGCGCCTCAATTTCTCGCCTCGTTTAGGAGATTCCCTACATCTGCGATGCCAGCATGCTATATCCTTTCCTCCTCTAGTAGGCTTGCCTTCAATATTTGTAACAGCTCATATTTCGATTCCCTCATAATATATCAAAAGTTGGGGTGTGTTCTTCTCAATACCCAGCTTCTTCACATACACTGCTTTTATAGTCCATGTGTCCACTGCATATAGCAGAATTGACCATACATCGGTCTTGGCGAATCGTAATTTAGTTTCAAGATTTATGTCATTGCTGGGAAGAACTTGTTTATAATTAAAAAATGCATCTGATTTCTTTCGAAACATCCCACGGGTTATTTCTTATACCTCGAGATATTTAAAATTCTGTACTATGTCGCAGCAGGAGTTTAGTATCTTTAAAGTGATTCTATTGGGGCTATTTTTTCAACTCATAATCATGAAATCCGTTTTTCACCGTTTACATTATGTTATGTTAGGTTGAGAAGAGGAGCTATGTGTACACTTAGCTCATATCCATTGTACCCGGATATACACTTAAGACAGAAACTCGGCTTGTTGTGCGCTCTACATCTGGTTTCTACTCCTGTATTCGGATTTCTCTAGTTTTCGAAGTGTTGGCAGTGCCCCATAATATCTGTGGCCTTAACCATGTCAGTTTCCTCCCAAATTGAGAGATTTCAAAGGAATTGGGTTTTCTAAGTTGAATCTTTCCAGGAAAGAACCCTTCCTGGCCAGTTCGTCAGCAATCTCGTTTCACATCATACCACTCTGTCCTGGGATCCAAACAATTTGAGGATAGTCCTTGATCTAGTTATGTCCGAGGATAGCGCCCTGATAACCGCTAGAATGTCTCTAAATATTTTCAAGTTTCCAGGATTTGGGATTCTCCGTGTGTCAATAGATCTAATACATTCCGTTATCGCGACTAATTCAGCCTGAAAGACGGAGTTATGGTCCGGAAGATGGAGGTATTTACCAATAAAACGGTCCTCATCATAGAAACCTATGCCAGTTTTACCATGCAGTCTAGATCCGTTCATATAGTAGTGCGACACTGGAAGCTTTTGTAGAATATTCCCGCTCATTCAGTATTCCCCGTCTGGCATTCGGATACTGCAGAGTGTGTTCGTCGATACTTCGGCGAATCTATCCACTGTGTTTAATCCTGGTAATTGGCCAAACATTTTTTGGTGTCTGGTTATGTGGTCGGCATAGCATAGGGAGAGCTGCCTTATATTTAATTCAAATCTCGCACCACTGAATCCTATGCAACAGAGGCGCTGTTATAGACAGTTTGTTTATTAGATCTTGGAGTTCAGACATACTATCAGCCAGGTAGGTAGTGTCTTCAGCATATTTAATATTATTGAGGAACATATCATTTATGTAAAGTATACCTTTTCGAAAGTTGCTGATGGATTCGTGATTGATGCTACCGGAGTAGATATTAAATATTAATGGGGACAGTGTACAGTCTTGTCTGATTCCTCTGGAAATTACGACATTTTCTGTCAGGTCGTCGTTGACATTAATTTTTGCTGTTCGATATGCCAATACGGGATCTTAACAGATTGAATTTCCTTACTCTGCTTCTTACTATGAGAGTAAGCTCAATTTATTTTCGACTTGAGCAGCCACCCGTCGTCTATTGGGTTATAACTTAGTTGGTTATAACCCACCCCGGGAATCTATTCATTTGTTTCTTGTGAATTCTCGTTTTTACCATATTTTAGGTGGTTCTGTATGGTGGAACATATAAATTTTATATCAAAACTCACATATGGATGCTTCACTTGCCACACCGATTAACTCTACTTTCTGATTTTTAAAAGTTTTAATGGCAAAACGCTTGATTGACGGCTAACTGTTTGTATTGAAAACAAATTTAGTGTTTTAATGGTGTCATTCGTAACTATTATAAAAAAAACTTAGTTTTGAAACATTTCAGACATTTTTATACCCTATAACCCCAGTGCACAGGGTATAATGGGTTTGTGCTGATGTTTGTGACTACCAAAAATATTTAATCACTTTCTAAATCGATTTAGCGGTGTGTGTCCGTCATATCGTCTGTCCGTCTGTGCGTCCATGTAAACTACAGTTCGCAAATATGAATAATTATGATGAAATTTGGTATATAAGCTTCTATCGGCCATAGGATGAACGCCATTGAACTTGGTGAAAATTGGTGCATGTTACACTTAGTCCCCATACATACGACCCCCCATGTGATCGACTTAAACTGCCGTAAGATCAAGATTATGATATGGATATCGGTCAAGTTCGGATTATAGGTGTTTAATATACCCCTTAAACAGTAGTCCAAAAATTAATCCTATAGGACCATTTTCAGTCACAGTTCCCATATAAAGCTGTTCCTACTCTTCACTTAAATCGTTCAAAAAACAACAAAACTGCATATATTTTCCACAAATTAGGTTTATACTCGTATATGTTTATGATCGGTCCATTTTTGACCTAGTTCCCATATTAAACTAGCATCTGATATGAACTTGTTCATATATTCAGGCCATAAATACAAAAGAATGCCACTAAAATTCGATTTAAGCTTATTTTCAAAAGTCCAATTATGACCTTAGCAAAATTGGATCTATGTAGAACACTTTTTCGAAACTCACGGTATAACTTTTCCCACAACTCCAGGTGGAGCATTTGTTCTATTTTTGTAGAGTCATCTTGCCTTGTTAGAGTATGTTTTGGAAGGCACTTTCCTATATTTTACAAACTTTTTAAGCCTCCCTCGTATAAATAACATTCTGCATTTTGAAACTGTACTCAAAAAAAAGCGCACAGTTATTTTAACAGTTACAGTTTCCTTATGTTTGAATGTTAACAGACAAATGTCAATTTGACAGTTGTAAAAATTGATACATCCGTTCTCACTTCAAAACAACAAAATAGCACTAGTAATAATAATCATCAAAACTGCCACTAACTGTTGTAGCATGGCTTAGTTTTTAGTACTTCTGCTCATCACTGCTACTACTCTAATAAAATAATAATGAAGATTAGAGTTTATGACCCTGTTGTTGGCTGTGTGAGTGTGTTGAAATTTTTTTATATGTACGAGTATATAGTTGTGTGTTTTCGGAAGTTGTAAAGAAAACAAATCTGTAAAATTGATACTAAAAACAAATAAAGCTTTTCATTTGCGTTTTCCTGTGAGCCCCGCATCACACCAACATCAGCACCAACAACATGCTCGACATCATCACTTGTTGGCAGTTTAGTTTGGTAATGAATGAATAAGAGCAAATGAGCGTGAGCGTGAGTATGAAGAGTATGAGCACGGGAAGCACGAGTAGGATAACATGGTGTGATATTTACGACTTTAAGAATCTGTTTACTTGCATTCACATTTTTGCCCATTATTTTTACGATTATGTTGATGATGATGACACTGTTTGATGAGTGTTCTCTGGTTTTTTGATGTGTTGATGTAATATGGTTGGAGTTTTCTTTCTTTTTTTACGATTTTCGAATCTGATGGGTTTTTTTATTTTTATAATAATATTATTGTGGCTGTTGTTTGCTGTTGAGTTTTATGTTTTTATGTCTTTGTGATGGAGTGCTTATTCCATTCGTTTTTATATACTCACAGGATAATTGAAATAACTTTTTTTACGAGCAAATATTTTAATAAAAATTAAATGTTATGAATGGATTTAAATGACTTTTGGATTTGTTTGATAATTTTATTGCCATGTGATTGATAGAATGATTATGTGAATTGAAATGTCTGCGTACAAATCATGGGATTTAATTGTTTGGAAAATCCTTACGGTGAAGTGGTGAAAATGTGTAAAACTCTTAAAATTTTTTTGTGAACTTATAAAGTTACTTAGGGCTTGGGGTCGAATTACGGTATTCGTATTGAAATCAATTTTTACCAACATTTTTTACCAATATTTTTTTAAATTTTTGCTGTTTTTTAGTAACCCCTAAAGTACAATAGGAGTGAGACTAAAAAAATCTTAACATATTAAATATAATTACATATATTAAAGCTTATACAGATAGATAATTGATATAGTTCTAATCACTACTTATGAACTTATGAACTTTTTCTGGAAACCCTGCTATTAGGGATTATTAAGAGGTTTCCGCCACTTTTTTACTGTCCATTTTTGAGCTCTTCAACGATAATCAACAGGATCGGCAGGTTGGCATCATATGGCCTCATTTAATGGCAAAATGCCTTTGTAATTACGTCGCGGTACCTTAGTGTTGCCTACAAAGGTAATAAACAGAATTAGTGATGCCACTTGTTTATCGGGATCAGTCCGCTGAGCCCACTGGATTATCGAGAACAGGCAGCCGAATCCAGTGGATTATCGGGAGCAGCAGTCTAGACTGTTGGATTACATTTACTTGTGAAAAGAGGAGTAGATCATCGTTTTCAAACTTGAATGGATTCTTTACTTTACTGCATGTGATCATATACCACCTATATCCACACCAACTTTACATACTAATCCCATTTGATATATGAACTGAATGAGAATTGTAAGTGAGGTGTTTTAGTTATTATCTAAATAACATAGATTTCAATTTTTCTTTGCCTTCAAGCAAACAACATAATTGGATGCAGTTGTAAGCATTCTACGAAGATGTCAATATAAATTTAACGTTTGGAATTACAAATATTGGAAATCAAGGAATCGAAATAATGAAAGAATGCATTGAAATTAAAAATTTGTTCAAAAAAATTAATATTGGGAAAGGAAGAGAAAAATATATGTGACCCGGTCTACGAAAAGGTGGCTTATGACTCAAAAACAAAATTTCGAGAAATCAGCTGTTAAAGATAAACAATGCTTTTCGTCAGTTTTTTTTCGTTATCTCGTTAGTGTAATTGTTTCTGTTGGTCTTTTCCGTTATGAACTAGTGAACAATGTCTGTCGATGAAGAATTTAGCGATGTTTTTCAAAAATACTTTGGTGAAAATGAAGAGAATGATGATGATTCTTTCGATGATGTTGGTATCAATTACGATGAGGAACTACAATCATTATTTCAAACTGAAGATCAAATTGAAGTGGAACAAAGTTTTTTTACAATGGACTTGTCTACTATGATAACAAAGAAAAGGAATTGGTAAATAAATTTATTTCGGAAGATTGCTGTAATAAGAAATGCCAAAGAAATGATACCGCGAAAGATAATAGAAAATGCAAGAAACAACTATCTAGAATTATCAAAACATGAACTTGATTTGGTTATGCTGAGCCATATCGAATCAGCAATAATGTGCACAGACAAACTTGGAGATGCCTACACAAAAATGGCGAAATGGAGGGAACATGAAAGGCAAAAAGGTAAAGATGTTGAAAGGCATAAACTGATGTTAATTTTTTATCACTTACCTGTTTGCCGCCGCTCATTTTTCCTTTTTGTGCATGCGTGTGGAAGAAAACGTTTTGAAAATTTACTTCGACATTTTCATACACATGGTGAAATAACACGGGTACATGCGCTAGCAGATAAACCATCTACACATTGGAGAGCGTTTCAACCATCTGATATCCAAAAAACTTTCAAATTTATTGAGTATACAGCCGATCTATTGGCTCTTCCACGTACAATCGTTACCAGGTGGCCATAATACAGCTGCATCATCGGAAAATGTCTTTTGGTATGAATGGGACAGTTATTTTAAACCATTCTACAAGCCACTTGTTGGTATTACACAATTCCACCATTTTATAATGAAAAAAAACTCTTTAAAAACCAAAAAATTTGCGGACAGCGAGGATATTGAATCATTTCAACTGTCATTAATCCCAGTTGATGACAACATGCCCGAAATTATCCAACCAGTTGGTTTATCTCTGCAGCGTCAGTGCTATATTTATCAGAATCTCAGAAGCTTTGTTTCAGATCCCATGAATGCGGATATTTTGGCTTCATTGCCACCGAAAAAAATCCCATCAAAAAAATCTGAATGCTTTACCAGCCACAAAAGTGGCATCGAAGGAACCCAAGCTTCATCCTCAAAACCTGTAGCTTCATCGTCGAAACAGAAACCGAAACCTATAGCTGCATCGTCAAATCACGATCCAAAAAATAAAAAACTGAAGAAACCTGCGAATTCAACTCCAATAAAAAAATCAAGAAAACGTAAGGCCTCATCTCCAGAAGAAGATTCAAAAAAAACGAGCAACTTCAAAGGTTTCAACAAGGATGGCGGCGAAGAAAACTACTACATATTGCTAAATAAATATTTTTTGTGCAAAATAGCTTTTTTTTTTTGGTAAAATCATTTTTGTAGCGTTCAACCCTTTTTTTTTTTTTTTTTTCATTTTCAATTCCATGTATTATCTTGATTCTCGATTTTCAATAAAATTCTGTTTTTCTGTCATTTTTGCTCTTCTTTCTCTACATTTTTAGTACACTTCTAAGCAAGTTAGGATTTTCTGATTTTCACCATGTGAAAGAGCGTGTCCAAAACTATCCGAACCAAAATAAAAGTGAAAAATAATTTTTTGAGTCATAAGCCACCTTTTCATAGACCGGGTCACATATGTTGAAAATAAATGAATTTAAAATAAAGTACAGTATGGGCCAAAAGACACCACTGGGTTTAAAAATTTGATAACTTTTTCGTTTATCTATTTTTATATTAATTGTTTTTTTCAGATTATCAAATATACAAAATATAAATTTTTACACTAAGTATGGAAAGTAATGTCACTTAAATGACCCACGTTTTCAGCTTCGCAATGACGGGCTCGTTTTAGAGCATTTTTCATAACATTTATCAAAATTTTTGGTTGTAGCGTTTGAATTTCTGCAACAATGTTGGCCTTGAGTTCCAGGATTGTCTCGGGCTTGCTCACATATACTCCTTCATTCAAATAACCCCACCGAATTTCTGGAAATTATTCGCTTTCCAAAAATTTGCCTTAAAAGTGTCATTGTGTCTCGGGCAGTGTGGGCAGTGGCTCCATCCTGCTGAAACCACATTTAAGGTGTGTTTTCAACAGCAGGACGTAAAAAATGTTCTATCATAAAGTGATACCGCTCTCTATTTACTTCTTCATTTTTGAAGAAGTAAGGCCCAATTATATTTTCAGACATAATGCCACACCATACCGTGCACCTAATGGGGTGTAATTGGCGTTGATGAATGGCTCATGGATTTTCAGAACCCCAGAACCTACACTTCTGCTTATTGGCAAATCCATTCAAATGAAAATAAGCTTCATCACTCACAATCAGATTTTTAAAAAAATTGATTTCATTTCTGTCCAACTGTTGAAATTTAACTGCAAAATTTAGACGTTGCCGACCTTATACGGTAATAACAGTATATCTTTTTTTTAATGCGCCGTAGTGACGTACGAGACATTCCTAGCTGAGGAGATCACCTTCTGGTAGATGTGTGATGGTGTTTCGTTCAATATTTGCCGCAGTGCGAATTAAACGTGATTTACCGGTTCGAGTCATATCTCTTACCGTGCCATGTTGTTGGTGACGATCAACTAAACAACGAGTCACTGCTTCAGAGGGCGCAATTCGGACTGTAAAATGACAACGATATGGTCTTTGCGTTAAAATACTCAAATTCTATAATTCTGGTTATTTGTTCAGTTGTGAATCTCTCCATTATTTATTCTCCAGGTGCTATTTATATAATTTAAAAAAATAATAATCAAAAAAATATATAAACGAAAAAGTTATTAAATTTTTGGCCCATCTTGTACTAATAAAAATATATTTAAAAAAACTATACTTTATTAGGACATGCACTTCACCGGATCCATAAAAGACAAGTTTAGTCGTGTGAAAAGCGCGTAATTGGTGACGATCCAAAATTTTAACACATCCGGATTCCAATAGTAGCATTTATTTCACTTGTTTGGATGCTCTTTTTTACTACTCTTAAGATACTGAAGCATTTGAATTTGTGCAATTTATTTTGGGTTCACAAAGCACCAAAGCCATGGATCACTGTATATTTCTATTTCCAGTTTCAATAAATCCGTAATTTTTTCAAATGAAAAAACTTAATTCTAAACATAATCTCCTTCTTCTTTTTATCCCTTCCAAATAATAGGATTTCTCCAGACCCTCAAAGTAGGCATTTATTTCATCAGTAATTTCATCATTGGAGCTAAATCTCTTTCTTCCGAGCCATTTCTATAGGTTTGAAAATAGATTGTAGCCTCTGGGAGCTAAATCTGGAGATATGGTGGATGATATAGAAATTCAAAGCTAAATTCTTGAAATTTTGACATACCGACCACATTCCCAGAAATTGAACCCATGACCCTGCTAGCCGATATGGCCACTTTGGCCTTACTCGATTCCGGGTTGCCCGAAGAAACCCATTATTTAGACCGGTGCTTGGTCTGCGGTATAATACGATGGATCCATGTCTCACCCGTTCGTTATTAAACAGCGAAAAAACTCGTCCATATTGAGGTTAAATAACGCAAAGCACTCCTTTAACGTTGTCACGTAATTGTATCTTTCTTTCGCACGGGAGGAAAGTAGTAATCAGAGAGCCATGCGATTTGCCTATAGCACCAACAATCTAGCACACTTTCAAAATCCGATCAGCCAAGACCATACCTTCATTTTTTTCAAAAATAAACATTATCAAAATAAAAAGTTCTATTGACTGAATTCGACCAAAATATCATTAATATTCATATCGTAAATCTACTCCTGCACTGATTTATCATTAAAAATTCGTAAATTCTAAAATATTGTTTAATGAAAGTATTCTAAATCTCTTAAATACGATGTGAATACTGCATTCTTCTGAATCAATTATCTATAGTTGTGTTTTATGGAATGTTTTTAATTCATACTAATCCCATTCTATAGCATTCGAATCTTTGTAATCTTGGTTTGAAATCCTTAGATGAAACAATCTAGCACCTCTTTAGTAAATCATGAGTTTTTAATAGCTAACAATGTGTCGCATCAATCATAGGTTATAAGTCAGTGTTTCTTCTATGATTTCTATTAAAAATATATATAAAATAAATATTATTAAATATTATTGAGAACAAATTTCTAACATCTTTTTAGGTGTAAACTTCCAACAACAAATAAATTCCTCCTATCCGAAATAATCAAATCTAAAATAAATACATTCTTCATTACAACGCTGGCATATTTACTTGCTTTATTCAAAAATTCATGACATACCAGCACAAAAGTATGCAATAACAAAACAAAATATTTACTGATTGAATTAACAACAACAACAACAATATATATAAAAAAAAAATTGTGTTGCAAAATATTGTTGGCATGAAGAAGTGGGAAGAAATTTCAATTAAACTAATAACACAAATACCAAAGAAAAATAACTTACGAAATATTACGATAAAAATCTGCACAAGATTTAAAAGAGAAATGAACAGAGAAAAAAATCAAGAAAAATATTTTAAATGTCAGACGCCAATTACATTATACCCTAAAGAATGTCGAATAACGGTATAGTAGTCTTAGCCACTTTTGACTGAATCTAAGAAATTGGAAGAGATTAAGCATTTTAAGAAATAAAGTATTAAAATCTAAGATATTTTAAAAACAGATTCGAAACTTCTATTGGCGGCCAGTATTATTACTAAAGAACATTTTATTTTCCCGGTCAAATTTTTGTGCCTCTACCGTTGATGGTTTTTGTATCTTTATCTAGTTTTTTAGATGCACACTTTATAAGAATTTCAAAGTACCAATCTTTTCAGAATTCAGCAAAGAATACCAACATTAAATTATTTATTATATATGCACATAAAAACTGGTAATACATTGAATAAGCATTTAGAATTTAAATAGAGAATAAATATACCAGCAATGTTTTTACTAACCGTATTAAACTTCATTAAGGTTAAAGAAGTGAAGGTGTTCAATTTGTATGACGAACCAAAAAAAAATTGAATCAAGAAAATATATATGCACTCCGTTTCAGTTGAATAGCACACACCAATTTTTTATTTCTATTTGATTCTCTACCAATATTCATTGACTGAACTGTACTTGTTGTTGTACTAGTTTTTTCGTCTTCCTATCGACATTCTCTGCGACAAAATTAAAGCTCTGAAAATTTACCGTTACATTTTTCTGTTGATTTTATTTTCGAATAGCACATTTGCGTTTAAGTTTGGTTTTCGTCGTGCAGATCATCGGCAAGATAAAGTAAACCATTATTTTGAATACTTAAAATATATTTCGATAATATTCAATAATAATGGGTCGTGGAACAAATTAAAATAAAAACTTATCAGGAATGTGAGCTCTCTGTGTCTGAAATAGAAAAAAAGTTGGGAGAAGTAGAAAATTCGTATATAATTTTATTCAGAACAGCTCAAATTATGGAAAGTATATGAAAGATAAGCGATCTATTCTGCGCGAGTCTTCCAATTCGCATGACTGGAGTTAACGCAAGTAAACCTACTGTGTGGCGGGTGATTTCTAAAGCTAAACATCTGAATCACCTAAAATTAAAGAAAAACGACCACTTACCCCTCTACGTAAAGAAGCTCGGCTTAGTTTCTGTAGAAACTCCATGTTATGTAAGACAGAGTGGCAGCGCGTTGTATTCTCTGATAAGAAAAAAATTCAATTTCGAGGGCCCTGACGGGTATAACTATTACTTCCATGACTTAAGAAAGGAGACCCATCAGTTGGAGCATCTATACAGTAGAGTTGGCGGGGTTATGGTCTGGGGAGCCATATCCTATTTTGGTACATACGAGCTTCAATATTTGACTCCCAAGATGAACGCGCAATCGTATAAAGGAGTTTTGGAAAAGGCTTTTCCCCACTAGAAAGTCTCTTTGGGGTTTTGCCATGGACTTACCAATAGGACAATGCCCCAATTCATACAGCCCAAGTTGCCAAATCATGGATCGAGTCAAAAAATATCAATCTCTTAAACTGGCCTCCATACTCGCCAGACCTTAACATTATCGAAAATGTTTGGGGGTGGGTGGCCAGAAAAGTTTTTGAGTCAGGGAGACAGTTTTCTACCAAAGCTGAGCTAATTCAAGCTATTCGGGAAGCATGGGCTTCAATTTCCCTTGAATATATTAAATAGCTTTATGATTCCTTACCAAATTGGATTTATCAAGTTATTCTAAACAAAGGCGGTGCTACCCGTTATTAAATTAGATTTATAAATTAATAAGTTATATAATTAATCCAAAACAAGTTGTTTAAATTAAATAATATTTAATATAGTTTAAAACAAAGTGTGCTATTCAAATGAAACAAGATGTACGCGATGTACGATGTAAGCCCTGTAACTTGAAAAATACTCAATAAATTTTGGTTTTACTTATTGCTAATAAGTATGAACTAAATGCTTTAACTATAAATTGAAGCCAAGACTTATTCTTTACTTTCAATTGTTTAAAAGCTATCGTAAAATGAAATGCACCTTGCCAATGCACCTATTGAAGTGAAACGGAGTGTATATATATGAGTTACCAATTGCAAAAAATAAACTAAGGAGTGATATCGAAAAAATCTTAACATACATCAAATGTAGAAATAAATAAACAATTTAAAATTGAGTTTTTATTTAGTATTTTAATTTAATTGAAATTATATTGAATTGAAATTATTATAAAATACTTTTTATAGTTCTAATCATTGCTTATGAAATTATGGACCTTTTCGGGAAACCCTTCCCATAGGAATTTCTTAGTGGTTTCTGTTATTTTTTGGAAGAGGTGCTACGTTATTTTTCTTGTACTACCGTAGTACCAGTACTTGGTCTTACCGTAGTACCAGGATGCCAAATCGGGCGAGATATATATGGACACATATTGGTATAAACTAGCAGGGCCCAGCACAGTGAAATTCGAGTACAAATTCTTTTTTTTTTCTCATGCATTTATTTATTGGATCTTCACATAGTGAACTAATAATAATTATTCGAAACGTAATTAACTTATTAAATCCGGCCAAGGCCAGAAAAAATTTATTGTTTCTACACAAATTCCAAATAAATAAATATTCGATGGCTTAGATAACCTCAAGCATTTATTATAAGATCTGCAGTCTCTCTCCTTCTTAGGCGTTGGTGGATGCGATTGTTGAGAAGGTTACGTGCTAAAAGATTCGGATGAGTTTCTAGTTTTTTCAAGTAGCCTGAACAGTTTTTCATAATTTCGACTTTAACTAGGGGTACGTTTAATTCTCTATGCAATTGTGAGTTTCTCACATACCATTGGGCGCCGGTAATCAACTTTAGGATCTTATTAGAGCATCTTTGTATTTTATCTATATTAGAAGCTGAAGCGGTTCACCATAACTGTATACCATCGCACCAAATGGGTTTCATGCTTGAATTAAATATCAATAACTTGTAATCAAGACTTACATAACTTTGAATTTCTGCCAATTAGCCATGTAGGTTGTACCAATTAAAATTTTTTTGTGTTAATTTTGATTCTATGTGTTTGTTCCAAGTAAGGCGGCGGTCAAGATGAAGTCCCATATATTTTACATCAGAATGTTACGGTATTTGCTGATTGTTTATTCCGATTTGGGAGCATGTTTCTAACGTGGATACATTTTTGTTCATTTATTCTTATTTTCCACCTGTGTAACAAGTACTCGAATAGAAAAACATGTCGTTGTATAGGTGTAGATGCTGTTGAGGGGTCCTCATATATACTCAAAAGTGCCGTGTCATCTGCAAAGGTTAAAGTAATCGTGTTTTCGTTTGTAGGCATGTCCGCTGTATAAAGGACGTATGGAAGCGGACCCAGAATACTGCCCTGTGGAACACCAGCTTTTATATTCTGAGGGAGGCTTGTAAGGTTGCTCTCCTTCATTGAGATTTTCCTGTTAATTATATAGCTTTCCATTAGTTTATAGCTTTCAATTATAATTATAACTCGAAATTAAATGGTATATTTTTTTTTCAAAAACGGTTGATAACTAAAATCGTAGAAGTGGTCATCAGAAATCGCCTTGCCTGTTAATATTATAGATGTCGGTATTGATAGAACCCGTTCTAACAAATGACTTGCTTCTTCTGCAGCAACTGAGTATTGCTTGTCGCACCAGGAACTTTTTTGGAAACTTAGTCTGCTTTTGGATCCAAAACTTATATTCAACATTTTCTCGAACATTAGCAACATAAAAATTTTGAAAGTGAGGCTGCGAATGATATGCCAGTATATACGTTACGTCATCCCTTATGCATAAGGATTATTTTTTACAAAACTTGATTTCAATTTTTGTGATCTGTGTTTGACATCTAAATTTTTTGGAGTTGGAACTTTTTGGACTTTCTAAATTTTAACTTTTCGCACCAAATAGTCCAAGCAACTTTCTTTCTTCCCGAACCAGGTTTCATTTCAATGGTCAAATTATCCTAATAATTTCTAATAACATTGGAAACAGTTTGACGGCAGATTTTTGATTCTAGGACCAAGTTGAATTTTTTTTTTTTTTGAAAATATTTAATAAGTTTAGCACGTACTTTTATTGCTAGAATTGTCGTTAACCGTAATAACTGACATATTTTTCAAAGATAACTTGATATAAAAAAAAAAATTCAAATAATGCTTCCGAGTTAAGAATTTAGAATTTTTCGATCTCATTCCTTAAGACATAATTCAAAATAAAAAATAAAGAAATAAATTTTGGAAGTGAAAATTTAATTGAAGTGTAAACAAATAATTTAAGGGAATGAGTTGAAGATAATGTAAGCTGAATATGGGGACTACAAAAAAAAATTGAAGTTAAAAAAATATTATAGGTTAAGAATTTTTGGAAGTAAATAAAAGTTGAAACCAACATTCGTTAGTTTATATTATATTGCACTATAACTCACCGGTTGTATAAGAATTGTAGAGATTTCTGAACCAATTTGCTAGTTTAAAAAAATTTACTGGGAAATAAAAACCAAAACCAAAAAACAAAAGTTTCAGTAAGCGAAGTTATACAAAACCAGCGACTTTTTTTTACAACATGTATCGGTCTCTGACTTCGAGAGAATGTTCTTTTAAACAATTCCAAAAAAGGTTAACAACACTTTGTTAGAAATTAAACTTTACAGAATTTCCTTTTCATAATGTCATACGAAGTGTTGTTTTATATACTTCTGCACCATAAAAGGATAAAATCCTGAATCTTTTTATACTTTGCTCACCACTGCGCACAAGTTGATTCCGTTTGAAAAATTAATTTTCTGACACAATATTCTTGATCCTTGTGACAACTGGAGTCGACATAGCTATGTCCGTTTGTCCGTCTGTCTGTGGAGAGCACGGTGATTCACAAAATAGGAATAATACTGTTTTTCTAGGCCCAATAGCCGATATATAGCAGCGATGCATACACTTTTTTGTTTGCTTGTTGTTTTTGTTTTTTTGTTGTACGTGAGCACAAATTGTTTATCGATGAGAGTAAGAGCATAAGCAAGATGATTATACTCATAATTGTTTTATTTAATACTTTTTAAAATTTAAATACAATCAGCGCATAATGATTTTGTTTTATTATACCAATCGACTCAGAATCACTTTTGCATGAAACACATAGACGACAGCGGCTACTGGACTAAAGCTTGTCAAAAATAACACAGCTACACGGCTAAACGACAACTTTTGTCGCTGTAGTCAACATAGGATAATTTCTATTTTTGTTGGCGGCAAAACAAAAAAAGAAAAGAAATTAGTCCTATGAAATATTTTATTTTGTTTTAAAAAAAAACATAGCAAAATGAAATGCTATTATTCGATTAATAATCAAAAGGGATTAAATAAATTTATTTATTTATTTTTACGTTATAATAATGCATTATATATAAGTGATTGTATATTTAAGTCAAGTTTATATACAATCATGCATGTTTTTCTATTTTAATAAAATAAAAAAATAAAATTGGCACTACTAAAATAAAAATGCATTTGTATAAAAACAGCTGTTAATATTGTTATATGTTGCTGTCGTTTTCAAAAAAATTAAGTAGCTGACTACGCGACTACAATTGCAGCCAGCAGCATTTGTAGTCGTGTGTTCGTGTAGCCGCAGTCGTCTATGTGTTTCATGCATTTTTGCGCAGAATCACTTTCTGAGCCGATTAAGCGATGCCCGTGCTTTGATCTGTCTGTGTGTCCAAGGTCTTCCTGAAATCAGGCTAGGCGTCGCAAATATAAACATAATTTGAAGAAATCTGATATAAAAAATTTTTTCCGCCATTGAAATTGGTGAAAATTGCTGCATAAGATCCAAATTATCAAATAAATCTTGGTCACATTAATTTGGGCTATATCATTTAGTATAACCAAGGTGCTTTCCGATGTTCACTTCAATCTATCAAGAAACAAAAACAAAATACACATTTTTCTTAAATTTGGCTTTTGCAAAAAATAACTGACTACCGAATATGGTCATGAGCGATCCATTTTTCGACAAACCCACGATATAAAACGGTTAAAATGGTACTTTTTTATATCGACAGGCAACAAATTCTTAACAATGCAATTCCAATTTGGGTTATGATAATTTTCTATATTCAATTAGTTGGACCTACGATCCTTTCTCTAAAGAAACCATAAGTTTCTTACTTGTTTCAAGTTGTCATTATACAAAGAGATTCAATATAATCCAAAACTATTAATTTACATTTTTTTTAAATAAAATCTCTTTTAAAAAGTTCGAAATTACAGCCAACTAAAAATATTTGTAAAATAACAATGTACAATAATTTTCGGACTACTGCACAGTGTAAATAATGTTTAAATTCTAATATCATTTGAATTTAAAGTTGATTGCTTTTTTTTGTCGACCGGTATTTATTAGAATTTCTAATTTATTGTGTTTTTATAAAACCAATGATGGTTTTCTTTATAGATATAATTAATTTCTATCAGCAGAATGCATTACACTTTACAAGAATATTGTTATACAGTGTAATCAGAAACACTAACTACATCGTGTTCTATGGATTTATTCATTTATCTACTTATTGGTAATCTTTCTTTTTGCTGGGCAGTAAAAACTGACGCCATCATATTTTTCTACAAGAATTCTTCATTAAACAACAGAAGTGAAAGCTGATCCTTGAAAAAATAATTTAATACATTTCAAAAATAGAAATTTGCTGTAAAAATACATTTGTTTTTGTAGTGGAATTATAAATAAGTCTCAAAGTTTTAGCACTAAATACCAACACGTTAAAGCAATACAGTTAATTTCTGTAAGGCGTGAACAAACACGCCTCAAGTAGCCAATACACAAAATACCAACACAATAATACACACACACACATATACACACAGAGAGACCTTCGGAAATAGCTGAAAAAAAGTTAAGAAATCCGCTTAAAATTGTTTGAGCTAATGGTTAAGAGTAGAGGAAGCAAGAAATAGTCGTAAGTAAGCAAACGGTAGGAATAACAACATTGATGCCAATTAACGCGCCTAAAAGTATGCCACTATTACAGTTATTCAAACACACGCACACACACAAATACTATTGTATATATCTGGCTTTACAACGGCCAAATGAAAAAAGAAATATTTAAACATTACGGAAAAAACCAACCGATTCAATTTCAATGAAGATTATGAGAAATTGGTGCCGTTATGGCTACAGCCATGGTTTTTAAGAGCCTTCCTTCCCTTCCAACAGTTAATGCCTTACCGTATGTATGGCTCTTTTAATGTATCGTACAATGGTGATGATAATAGTAATAGCACAAACCCTGGTGGTGGGTGGATGGATGGAGGATGAATGAATAAATGTTTAAATGACGCGATGGTAGTGGTATTGCTAAAACTATGGGTGTGACGCAATTTAAGCTGCGTGAAAATAATGCTGACTCGTTTAATGGCTGATTTTAATAGGCCGCGAAATGACTTGTGATGCGAAATATTTAAATTACTTACATAACAACATTCGTTCGTTAGCCTCAACTCTAAATACGGATGGCACAAAATGTGTTTTTTTTTTTTGCTTTTCTTATATTGTTGTTGGGATTTGGCATTATTTGAGCATATCATATAGCAGATTAACAAGAATTAAACAAAAAACCAACTGGCCGACCGGCCACCAACGCTTACTGTTCTGGTTGCCATTGAGATTGAAAGATAGCCATAACAATATACCACAAAATTCAGATAATGGTGTAATATAACGCCTGGTTATCGGTTTAGTATATTGTCCACCCCCTCATCCTACGTTATTTGCGGCACAACAAGAAATGTACCAGTATCACCAACACTCCACTAAGTGGCATTACAATGAGTATAACAATGCTAACTATGAGTGATGTTCTATGCCTAAGACTATGCAACAATAATCTTTGTTAAGAAATCTATACAAATGTACTAAAGTCATAAAGGGTTTAGCGAAATTTCATATTTTACCTGTGTTTATTGTTACGTTGCTTGTTGTTATCAAATAGCTTAAGGGAATTTGAGATAACATACACGCACACAAAATCCCTTTCAAGTGACTACCAAAAAGTATGCAATGAAAAATGAGTTAATTAAGTTGACTCTATGAAAATTCAAGATTTAGGATATTGAATCATATTGAACAAAAATATGTCTGTGTTTTATTTGAAAGAAAAAAAAATGTTTTTTTTTTTGAAACTTAATATAAAGTCCTATCGGAAACATTAATGACATAATTTCTAATAATTTTAAGCAATGAAGAGCCCCTAGAAGAGTATAAAAGTGTGGAAACGTAGACTATATTTTTGTTAATTCAGAAATTAAACCATATTGCAAAACCCTGCACACCACTCTGTAACGCGACCCCAGAAAGAATATATTCTTGATATAGCGATGTTCGTCTGTCGTTCTGTCCATTTAAATCACGTTCATTCACATAAGAAACCATGTTCCTGGGTAAAATTAGAACAATATTATTTGTAATTTTTTCTAGCACGTTGGTATTGAACAACAAAATTTTATATAAAAAACCAAAAAGAGTGAAAAATGTCAATACGTAAAAAAACATGTGCATATAGATACGTATCAGCGATGCATACACATGTTTGTTTGTTTATTGTATTTGTTTTATTTTTTACATGTGTACGATGACGGTAAGAAAATATCAAGATGGTTATGCTCTTACTCTCTTTGAACAAGCAAAAATTTATTTTTTTGTAATTACATTTATGCTGATTGTATTTATTGTTTTCAATTAAAAAAACACGGACTAATGGCAAGTGAAGCGAATGCTGACACCACAACTATTTGTTCACATAGCCAATCCTTTTCACATGACAACCTCACTCACTGTCTGCCCTGGTGTTGGTGTCCTCTGTTGAAGCCAAGGAGGCTCTGTCGACCGACACAACGTGGTATAACCTTTCTCTGTCGGCCTGAAGGCCTGCTGGCAGCCCCAGCACCAGGATCGGATGTATTAACCTAATCAGCGCCCATCTTAAAAGACAATGATAAACGAAACCTTTGCAAATACTAATGAAATATAAACCGATTTAGCGTTTTCGATTTTTGGCATGAAAGCAAGGACACGATTTGGAACCTGGATTGTTAGTACGCTGCTTTGAACATCAATCCAATAAAGACCACTATTGTACCATTTACCAGGAAAAGGAAACTTCCAAGATGGAGGTCAATTCAAATTTTAGGAAAAGTCATTGAACCAAAAGCAGAAGTGAAGTATCTGGGGATAGTACTGGACAACAAGTTAACATAGAAGGCACATGTCGACCACATCACTGAGAAAGCCAAGCGAGCTACAATAATATGCAGAAGGGTAGCGGGTAAAACCTGGGGATGTAAACCCAGCATTTTACACTGGATATACTCTATGATGGTCCGCCCAATAGTGACTTATGGAGCTATAGCGTGGGCCAAAGGAACAGATCTGAAGTCGACTCAAATGGAGCTAAGTAAGATACAAAGACTAGCGTGCATTGGGATAACGGATGCAATGAGGACGGGCCCAACGGCATCACTTGAAGCACTATTGGAACTAAGCCCACTACATATAGTGGTGCAATGCAATCAGGATAAAGGGAGATAAATCTATAACCAGACTTTATGAAGGGCAATGGAATCGAATAAGCCAAGTTAATGATTACTCCCTCCTAGATTGTCCCATGGACAAGGCTGAGAAGAAATATGATTTCAGGATATACTTTATTACGGAACTTAGCAATAAGAGAGAATGGAGCGGTTTAAGTACAGCATATTCTCTAAGAGAAGATGCAATCAAATGGTACACAGATGGGTCAAAAACCGAAAGTGGCACAGTGGCGGGAGTCTTCGGGAATAGAAGCAAATACTTCGAGCCAATGGGAATACACACGAGCATTTTCCAAGCAGAGATTTATGCCATCGATATATGTGCACAAATCAACTTAAATAGGAAGAACAAAAGACGGAACATAACCATATTATCAGATAGTCAAGCTGCTATTCGAGCACTAAGCTCCTATGAAGTAGACTCTAAGTTAGTATGGGACTGTCAACAGAAACTAAATAAGCTCGGTAAACACAACAAGGTTTGCCTTTGTTGTGTCCCGGGACTCATTGGAATTCAGGGTATTTAGCAAGCTGATGAACTTGCCAGAAGGGGAGCTTCACAAAATTAATAGGGCCGGAACCATTTTGTGGAATAGGAAAAGGAGTATGGGAAGGCGTACTCAGGGAACATGAAAATTGTATTAGACGGGAATTTTTCTCGACCCACTTGGACTTAAGGCAATCCAAAATGTTGTTGGGTGGCTATAACAAGAAGAGATTTGGGTCGTGCATTGGATTGTCAAAGAAAGGTCTGAGAATACTAACCGCTACTTGAACTGGTGACTGTAGGCTCAGGGAACATCTGAGTAGGTGAGGAATTGTAGCAAATCCTCACTAGAGCACATATTTGGGAACTGTGGAGCGCTAATGCACAAAAGGAAAAAGCACCTGGGTTCCTTCCAGACACTAGGTAGCGACATAAAATTACTAGAACCAACCAACATCCTCGAATTCCTGAGTGCTTCAGGGTTGCGTGAGAGTTTATAGCGACGACCTATTAGCAGAGGGCAGTACAATAGATCACTTTGGTCGCAGTACTTCAAACACCTCTTTATACAATACAATACAGTAGTACGCTACTGGAAACGTCAAGGTTGGTGCAGCTATGTAAAGAACTCAAAAACTACAACCTACTATTTCTTGGACTTTGCGAAATCAGATGGCCTGATTCTGTCGAGGCCGCCGCGCCTGTAGGATGCACTATACAATACTCGGTAAGCGCAACAATTTGCCAAGATCAAGTGGTGTACGATTCCTATTAAAGAAACAAGCACGAGATGCCCTAATAAGCTGGACTGATATAGTGATATAGTGATATCTATGAGACTTCGTACTCGTGCGCGGAATGTTAAATACATCCAATGCTATGCCCCAGTAGAAGCAAGGCAAGACAAGTGCAATTGGACTAACGAAGTTTCATTAGATGCTTAAGCCGCAGCTGATAGCTACAGGTCTAGTGACCTATATAGAGCTGTTAAGAAACTGTCCCACAGCTATACTGGTACACTAAAACCTAGAGAGATGATAATGGTGACCTTATTACGTCTGTCAACCAAGAAATGGTTCTTTGGGAAGGATTTTACTTCAATATGTTTGCTACGCGAACTATTAACGAGCAATTGTGCATGACGTGCAATGTAAACACCAACATTGCAACTTCATACCCTGTTATATCTGATGTTATTAGTGCAATAAGGTCAATCAAAAACATCAGAGCATTTCACCTGAAGTGCAAGTGCACAGATCATCTTGCCCCTCATCACAGACTTCTGGACAGCTGAATCAATACCCTGTGAGCTTAAAGAAAGTGTGATCCTTAAAATTGCCACAAAAAAAAAAGGGAATGGCCAATAAAATTATTGCTCACATAATCACAAAGCAAATTACGGATGTAATTACAGCAGCATTGAGTAATGAACAAGCAGTCTTTAGGCCTGAGGTTCATAACTGAGCAGTCGGCCGAATGGCGATAGTCACTATATCTCCGCTTTGTCGATTTTGAAAAAGCATTTGACACATTGGATCACAAAGTCTTACGGAGTGCTTTAATATGCAAAGATATCCCGACAAAACTAATCTCCTTGATTCAAAGTTTATATCATCAGACAACCTGCCGAATCCTGCATGAAGGGAAATTAAGCAAGCAAATTTCAGTTGGCATTAGAATACGCCAAGGTTGTGTTTTATTGCCACTTCTCTTTCATATTGTCCTCGGCACCAATATGGTTAAGACCATGCAGGATGACAGAGGCATAAGATGGGGTCTGCATGGTAGCTTAAGTGACCTACATTATGCAAACGATATCTGAGTTATGACACACAACTTTGAGGATATGATAGCCAAACTGCAACAGTTAGCCGATATCACATAAACAGCTGGGCTGAAGAGAAAAATTGGCAAAACAAAAACATTGAAGCAAGACTGGAACCATCCCATATCAACAACCACGAATTGGAACACGTGCACTCCTCCTTCTATTTAGGTAGCGTTGTAACAAAATCTGGTGGTTCTAAAGACGATATTGAAATCCGTATGGAGCTCGCGTACCCTTTCTGCTAAGTAAAACTTAAGATATTCAATACAAACGTAAAATCAATCTTGCTCTATTGTTGCGAAGCATGCAACGCTGCATCTCGAAATATCCAGGAAATGCAAGTGTTTTCTAACCAGTAGCTCCGCAAAATAATGCGTATATTCTGGCCAAACGTAATAACAAACTACAGTTTATGGACCGAATCAAAACAACTGCCAGTTGCAACAGACATCTTACTAAGGCCATCAAACGACATCACCAGAAATGCTATCGACTGAATTCTTCAAGGCAACCATAGAAGAGGGAGTGACAATCCGACATCGAATCTGCGGCCATGAACAGAAGTTGGGGAGAAATAAAATTCCTCGCCCAAAAAAAAAATCACATTGGAACGTGCTTGTTGAGGTCCTATGCTCCTACCTAAAATTTTTGTAATTATCTTATTAATTTTCAACATCATCTAGCCGTTATTATGTGAAATCTAGACTTTTTAGTCTCTTAGTGTTGACAATCTTGCTTTGTGTTCAAAATATCACTCAATTAATTACAGTGTGATACACAGGTTCATAAATATTGTGGAAAAAAGCCCAGATGGCCCTTGTAAAAACCCTTCAGAGTAAAGATTTTAGAAAGGAAATTAAAATATAGAAGAGAACAGTGATCAAGATCATCCAGTAGAATATCTATTAAGCAGCTTAGATAACTCTGACCAATACATTTTTTGGGGGATGAATACTTCCCATGCCATATGAATGTACTAGGTCAGTATAGTGAAATCCCCAAAGCGTTTGGTCCTGTTCGGACATAGTAAAATTTTATGTCCGTTTTAAGTTTTAATTTTTTGGCCAACACTGTTTAGATTAAGACGTAAATACAAGTGTAAAAGCTCCTCCAATCTAAATTCTGAGTTCGAATGTTCCCAACAGAATCTTTAAATAATAGATAAACCATTAGAATATTAAATTAGGTGAAAAACATAAATTTATAATAATTTGCCTAACATTGTTAAGGGCTGCACGTGGTAAACAAAAATTAATATTTTCAGTGATTTATCACGACCGGATGAAGTTCTCGTCTTCGATACCTCTTAGAAAAAGTTGCTGCAGAACGTATTCATAGAATATGTTAACCCATTTAACGCTCGTTTCAGGGTAGTTTTTTAGTATATATGGAAAAATTCTTCTCAAAATTCTGTTGGAAATTCTATTCAAAAAAAACTATTACACTATTTTTTGAATCTTTTCAATACAGTGTTGGCGAAAAAATTAAGATTTTATACAGTCATAAAATTTGACTGTACCCACACAGGACCAAACACTTTGGGGGTTTTACTACAATAACCAAATGCAATCGTTCAGTGTACTAATCATCCACCCCCCAAAACCATGACCATCATTTTGTCTCACAGTTTAATCAAAGTCATCGCCACTCACACAGCTGGAACAGAAATTGGCACCTAGGAATAAATCCATGTCCCTGTCCCATTTTCTAACCATCAATATAGACTGAGATCTCAACCCTGTCTATGCAAGAATCTGTCTTCACTGGATGGAATTCTAATTGGAAAATTTCCCTCAAAGAAGCTGAAAACTTTAAATATTTTTATTTAAGGTGGAAAGGTATCCATTTTCGATGCTAATAGAATAAAACGTGTGAACTTTGCAAAGGGGTATAGGAACAAGGCTACACAATTTTGGGAACGTGTTCTATTTTCAGATGAAAGCAAGTTTTATATATTCGGCATTAAAGGAAAAAATTTAATTTGGCGAAAAAGTTTATCTGTCTTAAATAAAGAAAATCTTTTGCCAACGGTTAAACACGGTGGAGGTGGCATTGTGGTTTGGAGTAGCATGGGGTTGGCAAATTTGCATTTCTAAAAGGGATCAAATCGAATACACAAGCATTTTTAAACAAAATTTAAAACAAAGCGTACAACAACTGGGTCTTGGAGGAGATTTTTGCGTTCCAACAAGAACTCAGAGGAATTTATCTTAAAATTCACACAGTTAAACGCTAACATGTATTTAACAAAACCGTTTAAGAAAATTTTTCAAAACTGAGTTAGTTTTCAAAATTTTATAAAAAATTTTACCCATTTTCGGTCTCATTGCGCAATAGGTTAACAACATGGTAATAAAACAATACTTCATATCTGAGTACTCATTCCTTAAAGTTTAGAAAAATACCGCCATATTTCATGATCTTGACGAGTTTTTTTCGATTCTGAAGTTATATAGCTTTTCGAACAGATAATTTAATACTGAAATCGAATCATATAATAGTTTATCGAAAAAATTAAACTATAGAACGAAATTTTCGTAATATCTGCAAAAAAAACATATTTTCCCCATATAAACACACTTGAAATTTGCAATCAATTTCCGATGCGACTTTTCCTTATCACATTGTCCCCAAACTTCACATTTAAAAGTTTTATATAGAAAGAAAACAAAGTGGACCCCGACACTCCCCAAAATCGCATTTTTATTTTTAAGGACCACTGTAATGGACAAAAAGATGGACAGACAGATATACGGACGGACAAAGGTAAATCGACTTAGCAAGACGGGTCTAGTTTAAATATTTTTGGTAGTTACAACCATCAGCACAATAATATTGTGGCATAGGATATTACAATATAATACTAGTAAGAAAATTTAGGTCGGTCTATCTCGACTATACGATACCCTATATCATGCGTTTAGAGACTCTATCTCTTACGTCCAAGTAATTAGATATAGAAAATAAGCACAAATAAAATTTGAGTGGTATTGTTATTAATTTGTTTGAGTTCGTTTATGAAAAAGTTCATGTTTGATAAGGTCACTTATTTTTTGCAAAAACATATACGAACCAAATTTGAGAAAAATCTGTGCAATCTTTTTGTTTTCTGATAGATTTAGGTGAAGATCAGCTTCATATGGGGGCTGTGACTAAACATTGTCCTATAGGGTTTATTTTTGGACTACTGATAAACGGATGTAATAAACATACACAAACCCAATTTTACCGAGATCTATATGACAATTTATCGATCTCATAGGGGTCATTTATAAGGGGACCAGGTCTGAACTGCACCAATTTCAAAAAGCGTTCTCGTATGGCTGATAGAAGCTTATATAAAAAATTTAATCAAAATGAATTAATATTTTCGACCTGCATTTTTATTACAAGGTTTGCAGGGACACGCAGACAGACGGACGGACGGACAGACAGACGTATATCTATAAATTGACTCAAAAAATGATTCTGAATCGTTCGAAATAATAAAAACTCATTGTACCATGACTACATAGTGGTATAGGGTATAACAACATAAAAAAAATATGGTTTCAAGAATTTTGTACATTTTCATTGATATCTCCGGACCTCTTAAACTGATTTTGATGATTTTAAAAAGCAAACTGCTCAAAATATCAGTAAATCATTTTCACTAAGACTGAGCAACCCACTGTAGCTATTAAGGGTGTGATTTTTATTTCCACAGACGGACAGACGGACATCGCTATATAAACTCCGCTTCTATTAAGAATCAAGAATATATATACTATGAGTTCCACTCTGGTGTAAAGTGTATAAAAATGTCTTCCAGTTTTCAGGAATTTATAGAAAAATATCATTAACGACACGAAATAATTTTCTGGCCCGATTTAGCGTTTTCGCTTTAAAGTAAAAAGACGAAACATCGAATTTGTACCAAAAGAAATCAAAATTTGAAGAAAAAAGGAATGTAAAAATGGCTACCGTGCAAAAAATATTGACAACTTTATTAAAAAAAAGAGCTCAAAATCGTTCACATAAAGAAAATTCAAACGTATATGGCTCCGAAAAAAATTCGAAAAGCAAAAACGGTGCGAGATTAATTTTTTTTTTTAAATTTAGTCATATTTTGTATACTACAAATAAAAACAAGTAAGAAAATTATAGTTGGTCTAGACCGACTATACGATACCCTATACCATGCGTTTAGAAACCCTATCTCTTAGGCCCAACTAACTGGACATAGAAAATAAGCAAAAACCAAATTTGAAAAAATTTTGAAAAAGTTCATATCAGATGCTATATCTATATGGGAACTAGGTCCAAAAATGGTCCGATCTTGACCATGGTTGGTAACGTCTCTTGTATTTTGCAAAAACATATA
Source organism: Cordilura impudica (assembly GCA_963682025.1). Lineage (NCBI taxonomy): Eukaryota > Metazoa > Arthropoda > Insecta > Diptera > Scathophagidae > Cordilura > Cordilura impudica. The sequence continues at coordinate 11,805,184 of OY821517.1, forward strand.
CAAACAAAATTTGAGAAGAATCAGTGCAATATTTTTGTTTTTTAATAGATTTAAGTGAACATCGGGAAGCAGCTCTATATGGGGCCAAAAGGGAGCATTTTTGGACTACTCATTAGTGGATGTAATGAACGACAATTTGGATCCTATGGCAATTTATGTCGATTTCATAAGGGTAATTTGTATGGGGGCTAGGTCTGAACATGGAGCGATTCTCACCAATTTCAATAGCGTTCATCCCATGGCCGATAAAAGCTCATATACCAAATTTCATCGAAATATATTCATATTTGCGACCTGCAGTTTGATTACAAGGTTTACATGGACACACAGACGGACGGACGGACGGACGGACGGACATTGTTAAATCAACTCAAAAAGTGATTCTAATTCGATCGGTATAATTAAAGATGGGTCTGGGTCAAATATTTTTGGTTGTTACAAACAGCAGCACAAAGTCATTATACCCAAACCACATAGTGGTATAGGGTATAAAAATTATATAAAATAAAATATTTATTTACATTTTCGCTAATTTGTTGGCCCATATGTTATAAAGGCTTTCAAATAAAACCTTCCTTTTACCAATGCTCTTTTGTCAATTAGTTAGACTATATATAAATAAAACCTAAAGGATCTCCCCTTCTTTCAATCAAAATTGACATGAATATTTAAATTTTTTGTTGTTGCTGGTTTTAAAAAAAAAAAATAATTTATTTATTTCCGTTTTATCTAAATGACAATTTACACCCTTTATTACATTAAAATGGCTGACTTTATGTCTGTTTTGTTTTTATTTTTATTTGTTCTTGTCGTTGTTTAAGTGAAAGGATTAAATATGAAAATTTCAAGGAAAAGGGAATTCCCTGTCTTTTATTTATTTTGTTTCGCTTTCTGCAACTAACAACTGATGTATTCATGAAAATCATGTGATTAATGACTCGTATAGAATACAAAAATCTTTCAGGGATACACTGAAAAAAACAACAAACAAAGACAGACACAGAGAACACACATTACAAGTAAAAGATCTAAAGGAAGCGGAAATGAAACGTAGAATATACAAACATTAAAAGGATATATTTTCGGAAACAAGTACAAGTGTCAAGTACACATTTGTGATAAAACATTAAAAAGAAACAGCAACTAAAAAACCCCATATGGAAAATAAACTCGAACATAAAAAATTAACAACGCACGAAATGTTGTTGGTAAATGGGTCGATGCTTTATGGTGGATGTGAATACACATGTGTTATAAAATACTTCTTTTAGCTAAATTAGTTCAAATTGTAATAAGAAAAGACAGAGACAATAAATTTTTCATTAAAATTCAGTCTCATGACATTTTCATTTTATGAATAAATTTTTTACATAAACCTTATGAACTTTGAAATCAAATGAACGTTTGATCAAGTTTAGTCCACCTTAATTATACGTATAATATATTTTTAAATTAAATTTTGTTTTTTCAAATTAATAACTTTTTTTTTTAAATTTTAACGACTTAATAAGGGGCATTAAAATTTGTTCATGAATTACAAAAAAAATAAGGAATAAAATTTGTGTAAGTATGTACCACACCTCCATTGCAAAGGTAATGGTTGTGTAGAGTGGCTATAAGCATTAAATCGTGCTAATTGGAGATGGCTGTATAGCTTCTTTTAACTGGCCAAATATTTCTTCATTGTGGCCATATAGGTCGGATGGAGTAACAAAATAATAACCAAAAAAAAAAAAGCTCTCTCAACTTTTTTTAAAATATTGCCATATTTTGAAAACATAGAGAATAAATTTATAATAATAAATAATCAAATTAGGGATGAAAAACGCAAAAACGAAAAGTCCCAAACATTTTAAATAAAATAATTTAATGTTATCTTTATTTTCTGAAAAACTTAAAATTTTCATCCAAAAAAAATTGTAAAAATTTATATATAAAAAAAAATAACATTCTCATAAAATTACGTTTACTTATGTAACAATTTTTATTTAGCAATTCTTAAATATCATTTGAGGTTTTCTTAAATTCATTGAATTTAAATTAATATCGACAAATCTGTTTTTCTATTTATTTAAATTGTAAAGGAGTGGCATCTCTGTCAAAATAAGCGAAAAACACAAAGAAGAATAGAAAAAAACAAATTACTTGGTGTTTGACAGGATGATTTTATGTTTATGTTTAATATCTTTATTTTTTTACTAATATTTCTGTTTATTTATTTGAAAATGAAATAATGAATTGAATATGCTATTTAATTTTTTTATTTATATAAAAAAGTTTTTTAATTAAAGCAAAATATTTTCACTCTTTTATGATTTTTATTTATGTATGACGACATTTCAACCTAAAAAATTTAAGTTTTTATCGATTGAATAAACAACACAAAAATGATGGTCGTTTAGATAAAATTTAAAATTATTATTTCCGACGTTTTGATATGATTTTCTGAAATTCAATTAATATTTTCTAATTTATAATTGAAAATTTTATTTTCCGTTTTTATTATAATTGATATTTTCTTAAATTTGAATGGAAAATTTAAAAAATGAAATTTTATATTTATGTGAATAATAATGCTTTATTAATTATAAACAATTAAATTAAAAATTAGATGTAATCGCAATCAGATAAGCAAAAAACTCATTGACGAACTCGGTAACTCTATTTTGTAAAGACAACAAAAAGTTAATATGCCAAACTTATGTTCACATTTGTAAAAGAATAATGAAAAAACGTATGAAATAAAAGACCAGCCCGTGTATACTCTTAACATTGTTCTGTATGATATCTAGTTGAAAATATTAACATTCATGTTAAAATAGAAATAACCATTGCAAAGCTAATTAGAACAAACAAAAATTATGGCGCCATCTACTGTGGCATAGTCACGCTGAGCAAAATGAAGTGACACTCTGTTAATGCAAAAGAAATGTATTTTCCCCACAACAAAATACTGCAGAATTTTATGTAAATAAAATAACCGATTTATTTCTAACATGCAGTTACTATGAATATAGATACATACATACATATATATAATATATGTATATTATTTGTATTATTTAATATGTGTATGTATGTATATATAAATATTACACACAAAAAATACAACATCAAACGTTATTTTTGTGTTTTTCTCTTTAAATAAATTAATACATAAATTTTTTTGCTAAATTAACATTTGGACAATTCACAACAGGTGTTGTATATTGTATGTTGTATTGAAATACACAATACAATCATTTGTTGTGAACACTCAGTTGTATTTTCATATTGTAAAACGCTTTCTTTAGTAATTTTCGATCCAACGAGGAAAGATCGCTTCGTCGCTTCTGCTATTTTGTATAAGAGAAAACACTTGTCAGTGTTTGCTTTTTGGTCGTGAGATATACCCTGGAGTTTTAGTTACGTAGCTCTTGCATCTTAATTTATAATGAAAAAAAAAATGTTAAATGTTTTGGTTGGTACTGAAAGAGAAAATACATACTAAAAAAATATAAACATTAATTTTCATATAAATAAACTTATCGATGATTTGCGTTATTTGCATTATTTGCCATATTTTATTTTATAATTATTTATGCTGATAAAATTCTATGTATTTGTTTTTTCTTTTTCATAAAAACTGGCATTCACTTGGAACTGATATGTTATTATATACAACATTAACTAAACATAGCAAATGAAGTTGGATCGTGTATCAGATTTTTCAGTGAAAATTACCAACAACAATTTTACACTATTGTAAAGTGATACACGATACAACAGATACAACGATACATTACCCATTGTGAATTGCCCAATTGTTTTTTTTTTATTAACAACTAGGTATTTTAGCATTATTTGCTTTAGATGTTGGTGAATTTTTACTCCCTTTATATTAACTCGTGTCTGCTTGTCGAAAAAATTTTGGATCGATTTTAACCACTTTCCCGTGACCCAATCGATCCGAAATTTTGCAGGCAGGCTCGTGGCAATGACAGAAATGATCTAACATATTTTTTTAGTGATGCCAAAACAATGGAAACTTTTAAATTTTTCTACCAGAGTTGATAAAAAAAATGTACAAAGGGTTTGTTTTTGTTATATTATTACCATAACGACCACAAAAACAACAAGTCCAGCTATGAAAACAATGCAACATTTAGAATAACAACAAGAACAATACAGAAATATCATGTTTTTCTTTTTTTTTTTACTTTTTCAGAGATTTCCCTGGGCCTGTTCCTCCGATTTTAATGATTTTTGAAGTAGAAATCTTTCCATGAATTTGGTGAATCATTCTCACTAAAAATTATCACAGTAGCTGTACTATTGAGGGCGTGATCCTGACAAGAACAACATAGAAAATTATTTTTTTTCAAGACTTTTGTTAGTTCTTCATTCAAATCTCGGGGCCTAATCGACCGATTTGGACGATTTTAAATAGCAAACTTTCCAGGATGTTAGTGAATCATTTTTTATGCCAACGAGCACCCTAGCTGCCCGATTGATGCCGTCATCGTGATTTCCACAGACGGACAGACGGACAGACGGACATCGCTATATCAACTCCGGTTGTTATAAGGATCACAAATATATAAATTTTATGGGGTTCAAAATTTTTTTTCTAATTATTACAAACGGAATGACAAACTTATATATACCCTCAGCACACTGGAGTGGAGGGTATAAAAATTGTTTTCATACAATTATGATAATAATTTTTTTTTTGCAAAATTTTAACTTTTTTCATAAAATGAATGAAAAGTTTTATCAAATGGAAATTTTTTATATGCTGCAAAATCTCATTGGAAAACATCAAACATTAATAAACCACCAAATGTAGATCCTTCAAAATTTCGATAAAAAAAAAAAAAACAAATTCAAAATGTTTCCAATGAAAAAACTTGTAAAATGGAAATTTTTTTATAAGTTAAAATTAAGAGTTCATACAATAAAAAACATATGAAAATCTGATTGTTTTTTATAAATAGTAATTTAATTGTTTTTAAATAACTAGGTACCTTTTTTAAGAAAGTATACATTTTTATTATTCTTTTTTTTTCTTTTTGAGACTTCTATTATATATTTAGGGATTATGTTCAAAAAAAAGTACGGCTAGTATCTTAATTAATTTGATACGTAGAGTGTAACGATACATAAACAGTCATTAAGCAAATGCTACAAACAAAACAACGACAACAACAAAGACAATAACAGCTATTATACACAAATTGAAAAATGTAGAATTACAAAAATAGCAGGAACAATACTGAAAAAAATATCAAATTTTACATTTTCATTGAAATCTCGGGAGCTATTGAACCAATTTTGATTATTTTAAACAACAACCTGATCAGGATGTCAATGAATTATCTTCACTAAAAATGCGCAACCCACCGAATCTATTGAGGGCGTGCTGGTGATATCCACAGACGGACAGACGGACATTTCAAGAATATATTATTTTATGAGGTTCAGATTTTTTTTTATATTTATTGCAACTGATGTGGAGGATATAAAAATAATTCGGAGAATCGGTCTAGACCGACTATACAATACCCTATGCCATGGTTTAGAGATCCTATCTCTTCGGTCCAACTAATTGGATCTAGAATATAAGCATAAACCAAATTTGAGGGGCATTGTTATTAGTTTTTTTGGCTGCAGATATGAAAAAGTTCATATCGGGTGCTATATTTATATGGGGACTAGGTCGAAAAATGGACCGATCCTGACCAAATTTGGTAAAGTTACTTATATTTTGAAGAAATATATATAAACCAAATTTGAGAATAATATATAAACCAAAGTGAAAATCGAGAAGCAGCGCTATATGGGGTCTATGAGTAAGAATTGTCCTATAGGAATTATTTTTGGACTACTGATTAATGGATACAATAAACATATAGAAACCCAATTTGACTGAGATCTATATGATAATTTGGATCTTTTGGCAATTTATGTCGATTTCATAGGGGTCATTTGTATGGGGACTAGGTCTAAACATGAACTGAATTTCAATAGCGTTCATCCCATGGCCGACAGAAGCTTATATACCAAATTACATCAAAATATATTCATATTTGCGACCTGTAGTTTGATTAAAAAGTTTACATGGGCACACAGACGGACAGACGGAAGGACATCGCTAAATCGACTCAGAAACTGACTCTGAGTCGATCGGTATAATAAAAGATGGGTCTAGGTCCAATATTTTTGGTAGTTACAAACAGCAGCACAAAGTCATTATAGGTTATAAAAAGTAGTAAGACAAAATGAAACTCATCTATAATATTAATAGGCTAGGCGATTTCTTGTGACCGATGTTTTGTTCTACCGTTTTACCCCAATTTTGATCAAGCGTGTATTATTTGAAAGGTATTTCATTTAGCCGTTTTGCAGATTTACAGATTTTTAAATTTTTTCCTTTATTTTGAGTAAATTGCATTTAAAGTTGCTACTAACACACACATAAAATTATACATATGCTCTGTGTGTTTTATTAAATTTGTTAATGTGTTTGTTAATGAGTTTGTTATCTTCATTCACAATAATAATAAACCATAAAAGTGTTGGTTTGTGAATTGGCTAAGTTGAAAAATAAAGCTGCCTAGAAATTGCACTCGAATTTCGAGCGCTGGGATCTGCTAGTACATACAAATATGCGAAAACAAAGTATAAATTTCTAGATTTCGAATAATATTGAATTTCACATCCCTGAATTACACATCTTTTGTTTTAGCCTCTGCAGCATTTTATTCCATTTGGTTCTCGTTGAGTTTCCATTTTTGATAATACGTGAACTCTTTATTTATCTATATCTGACAATCGCTCAGTCTTTTTCAGCAAAGTTTAGAAGAGGAGCTTGAGGAGAACCGGTATGAAATGTTGTTAACATTGTTCCATTTAATTGGAAAACTTGACTAGAGAGATGCAAAAATATTAGTGGAGCCTTGACATGTCCAGACCATGGCGGAAAACAGCTACAGAACTATGTCATCATATTCGCTCTTTACTTTCAATACTTACTAAAATCAATGAAATTGTCTAAAAATAAGAGTTAGCATAATTAGTCCTTAAATAGTCCAAATAAAATGGCTTTAAGTGTCTTTTGAATCTACAAGGTATGTTAAAATTTGAGTTTGATAAAAGCAACTCCGACTCAACATCACCTTTGCACAGTTGAATACAAAGGTAACACCCAGCATTTTCCGCCTTCTCTCAAGATTTGGGAGTCTCATAAACCTAAGTCTATTAGTATATGATTGTAAGTCATCATAAATCCAATCTAAACAACTTAGGCAGAATAGTAAACACCTTTTCTGCGCAGACGCAATTGCATTGGTGTGAACCTGATAATATGGATTCCGTATTCTAAAATAGGTCTTATAAAAGACGTAAAAATCTGTTTAGTATCATTTGGATCAGAAAACACCTCAGGAAGATCTTGCCTTATTAACAATCATACTAATAAGACCAATAATGTCAAGTTTCCAAGATCCAGAAATGTTCGAACAGTGTTCAATACTATTCCATTAATAAGATAATTATTAAAAATTTACCCCCTTCTTTAAAATGTCATATGTGTAAATTTCTTAAGATTCAGTTCCATCAAATTTACATTACACCATTCAACTAATAAATCAAGTTCACTTTGAAGAGTCAAATGATAATTTATGTCATTGAAACTGTGAAATATCTTAATATCCTCTGCATACGTAAGGATGTTGCAATTAAAAACTACTGTCGGAAGATCAGTTAAGAATAGTAAAACCAATAACGGGCCTAAATGACTGCCTAAGGGAACGCCAGAAGCAACACTTCAAACATAACTAGTAGAGTTCTAAATGTAAGGTACGATTCAATAATACATTCAGGTATACCAATGATAGTTTGAGAAGTAAAATACCTATATAATGATCGTTCAAAAGCTTTTCTAAAATCATTGTATATCACATCCGTCGGTTCCCCATGCACAGAATCTTTAAGAACCATTAGTCGAAAATTCTAGAAGATTAGTAACTGTTGAAAGACATAGTCAACATTAGTTGCTATTGGACATAATCAGTAGAGTGAAGATTATTCCCCGATTTTATAGGAAAATAATACCAAAATTTTGGATATTCCGTCGCAGGGCGATTGTATTAATATAGCACAGTAAATTCTCTAAAGCGTTTGGGCTTTTAAGGTTTTCATTTCTTTAGGCAAAACTGTAAGAATTAAGTCGAAAATACCAGTTAAGTGTTCCTCTGAGCTAAGTTTTGGATATTCTCTATGAAATTCGACGGAAAATTTTTTTTAGAACATTTTAACCCTCTTTCTCCCTTATCCATAATTTATTAATTAATTTAATTAATTAATTCATGGGTTAAAATATTCCAGTTTCAACTATTAGTAGGGATTGCCAAATCCCAGAAAAGCATAAATTAAATTTTTACATGTCAATGTACAAAAACCACTCTTCGCTACAATATGAAAGTAAAACAAGTGAGAAATTTATAGTCGGTCTGGGCCGACTGTATGATTCCCTATACCACAAGTTTAGAGAAAGTGTCTTAACTCGAACTAATTGAATATCGAAAATAAGCTTAAACCAAATTTCCGTGGCATTGTTAAAAATTTGTTGCCTGCCGATATAAAAAAGTTCATATCGGATGCTACATATATTAATATATGGAGACTAGGTCGAAAAATAGACCGATCATGACCATATTTGCTAAGGTCAATTCTTTTTTGAAAAAACATATATAAGCCAAATTTGCAAAAATTCTATTAATATTTTTTTTTTTGATAGATTTAAGTGCAGATCGGCAAGTAATTGGGATTATTACTAAGAATGGTGTTGCAGGGTTCATCTTTGGACCACTGATTAATTGGTGCAATAACCACATATGTAACAAATCTGCATGATAATCTAGTAGTTAAGTTACATCTCATATGGGTCATTTGTATGGCAGCAGCGATTTCAATAGCGATCGTCCTATGGCCGAAAAAAAGCTGTTATACAAAATTTCATCAACATATACTCAGTGGCAGTTCACCGATGGTGAAATTAACAAGTAGAGTCGTGGCTCCGTTTTGAATAATCATTGCACTCGAAAGGAGCATTTTAAAAACTAGATCCAATATATGACATTAATATAGTGGATAAGAGCGGTCAGATTTAAGTCCAATATTCCAAATTGGTAATCCAGCTTCACACTCTTCAATGACTCGTCAACACGGCCGTAAGCCTTTATATGTTCCTTCTTCTACTACTGAAGAGAGATAAACTCCGTCTTAAGTTATATTCATGCGCCTGTCTTGCAGTCCCGCATATGTCATTATTCTTCCATCTTCTTTCCGCTGCTTGTGCACAAAGATTCTTTCCTTAATACTTCCCAGTGGTGTTGCGATAGATACCACAGAAGAAGCGATTAGAGCATAACCTGTTGTTGCAAGTTCTGTCTGCCTATTCATTACCTTAAAAATCCCTATGTCCAAGGACCCATAAGATAAGATAAGAAAGGCTATACGCACTGCGACCAGTTTGACATTTTGTGTAGCCCATGGTTGTTCTAAGGATTAAGGCTTCTTATGAAGCCAATTACCCTATTTGGCATTAGTTTCCATATGTCCCGGGGGGATACAGTGTATCCCCCAAGTGCGAGGATTTTCTTACCACTTAGTCTTGGACATTCACAGAGAATGTGTTCTGCTGTTTCCACCTCCTGCTCGCAAAACCTACATGTGTCTATAGCAGATTGTACTTTCTTTCGTAGATGATATCTAAGATTGCAGTGTCCTGTAAAGAATCCCGTCAAGGTCCTTAAGTCCTTTTTATCAAGGGTAAGTAGTCTTTCCGATTGAACACTGGATGGAGTTATGAATCTCTTGGCCTGACGTTGACCGTGAACTCATGCACGCATCTTCAATGATCGAAATATGCAATGTTGTAATGTTAAGCATGATGCCGATAGCATCGGTGGGACACGTTCTGTTCGCTCCTGTGATACCAATACAGGCAAGTACCATACAAGAGTACTCACTGAAAGGCAGCTTAGCTTTGACAGTTTCTCCTTGAAAGAACGGAAGATCTGATATGAGAATTGAGAGAGAGAAGTGCCGCCTGAGTGACGCCAAACATGACTACATCTGCCTCTACCTTATATGCGTAGAAAAACCTACAAGCTTCTCTGATCACCAGAATCTCCGCCTGAAAGACACTAGCATCGTCCGGTAGTCTACAAGAAAGTTGAATATCAAGACCACAGGCGAAGACACCTGCATCGATACCACAAATCTTCTTTAAGCCCTCAGTGATGACGCGAGTGTCGTATCCTGCCGTTGGATTACCCCTTTGCCATTCCTTTCTTGAAGGGAAATTGACCTGAAACGATCTCTCGACATCCAATTTTGGTGTAAAATAATCAGATTCTAACATTATATTATGTGGTAGCCGTTTTAAAAGCCTATCATGTCCATAGTTTCTCCTTCTTTCTTTCAATGAACCTTTAGCAACCAATCGCGCTGCATTACTGTATGCGACCTATAGCTTCTTACAAGATTTACATGGAAGCTGGTAGTTACAAATATCGGTTAATTCATTATACCCTGACCACAGAGTAGTATAAGGTTTAAAAAATTCTATTGAACTTTCGAACAGAAAAAATATTATTTAGCCCCTTAAGTGCCTTTTAAAAAAGACGTTTTGTAATAAAATTAGAATTAACAAAACTATGAAAACTGCTCAATTACATTTTCCTCTCACTAGCAATTCAAAATATTCCATTTATCGCTTTGTTCTATATTTCAAGAAATAGCACCACTACGTATTTATATTTATAAAATTTTAATTAGTTTTTCCTTTAATTTAGTTTGAGAATATTTTAAATACCGTTTGATATACCTTAGATAAGAATAACCAGCACCAGCCATACACTCTGCTGCTACTTCTCCTGTTTCAAATTCATTGAGATTTCGTTAAACTTTCTTAACAAAGAATGTTATCACTTTGACAGTTTTATTGCCTTAAGAAAGTTATTAACTTGATTTAATAACCAACCGTTACGAGTTTAAAAGACGCTTATCTGCGATTCTTGTTTGGGTTTTATATGGCTTTAGTGCTTTTTTTTTTTTGGTTAATTCTAAAAAGACATAAAATTTTAATACCAATTTGAAATTTTTGTAAATAATAACATTGTGCTTTTGTAGCATTTTAGTTATGGAACTCATTATGAAAAATCAAAGTCCTAATAATTATTTTGGAAAGTGATAAGAGAAGACAAAGGCAAAAGATAAAAAAGAAGGAGTTGGTTGGTTGGTTGCAATGAATACGAGTAGTAATTGTTGGCTAGCTTAAGGATATGATTTGAATATTAAAGAAAGCCTACTTTTAAATATATTTATGTTAATTATATAAAACTAAAATTACGCAAGTTGAATGCTTTCGAAATTTATAATAAATAAATTCATAAAATGAATTTAAATTAAATTAAAAATAAGATTAAAACTTACCCGTGCTTGGTATGTTGAAGTAATTTAACCTGAAACTAAAGAAGAAAGCAGGCATTATTCACTGAACTATTTTAAATTTTAATTCTATTTACATCTAGATTTTCAATTGCCTACTTTAAGGGGCTGTATTAAATTAACAACAATTACCAAAACATGTTCGTTGTGTTCTTGTAATTATCTTTATTTATTATTATTTGAGGCTAAAAAAATATTAAGCTACATCCAAATAATTATCTTCCGAAATTGCCTACTTATTGGTCAAATAATAAGCCACAATCTTTGCAACAAATGAGCTGTAAATGTTGAAAGATTTTCGTACACATACAAATACTAAAATTTACAAAATATATTTTGACAAACTGAAAAATTAATAAATTTATAGAGTTTATTGTTTGCAAAAGCAACCAGACCAAATATTCGGTAATATTAAAAACTCAAAACAACAACAACCTGTAAAACTAATAAACATAAAATGTAAAGAACACTCTGCATTCCGCATATTGGATAAGGTAAAAGGCAATGTCTACATTTTAATGTGACAACAACTTTGAACATAAGAATGTTTAATAATTGGGCTAACAAGGAAAGTCTCATGGGGGGCACCCGAATGTGATGAAATTTAGATTGTTATAGAATACGAAAAAATAATTGACCCGTATTTTTTGGGGATAAAAAATGGTACCAAAAAACGGCCGAATTTCGTTTTTTGCAGATTATCCGCATTTGATCCATAGATATCATATACAAATTGTACATGATAAAAAGTGTATTTTCAAGGCCTTTGCAATAGAGTATAAGACTTTAGTATAGGCACGATCAAGCTTTTAAGCTCTTATTAATTATTAAAAGATTAAAATTTTATGAGATTTTGTATGGTGATACATAAGTATTTTAAATAAAAACTTTATATATTACTCCTTGTTCTGTTTTAGTCAGATCGCATTTCAGCTTTTCCCGATATATCGGCTAGTTCGTGATTAAGCCAATGTTTCCCAAAGAGATGGCTAATGTTTGATAGTGGCCAACTTGTGCATAACGATCAACTGATGACGACGTTTAGCTTTAAAAAATTAACACGATTTGGATTATGGAATGTCCGTACTCTTTTTAATAGCACTTGCCTTGCTCAAGTATGCAATGAACTTACCCGTTATAACCTGCTATTTATGGTGAAACTAGATGGCCTGATGCTGAAGAGTTCTCTACTTCCAATGGACTAACATTAATTAATTCGAGAAAACCACCTCAATAACCAAGATCGAGCGGAGTAGGATAACTGCTGTCTAAGGCTGCCCGAAATGCATTATTGGATTGGAAACCCCATTCTGACAGAATCGAGATTAAGAACCCGCATACTGCTATACCCCAGCTCTGTGAACTTGGCACCCGACTTTTGAAAATCGGCATTTTTTTGCGATTCTTACAGAATTTTGTATGTAGTTGATTGTAGATAAATATTTCGTTTGGAGTTGCTTAAAAAAAGTTATAGGACTTTGAAAAAAATCCATCCCCCGGATTTGAAGGCACTCAAATCTAATGGTTGATTCTTGTAGAGAATCGTTTGTAGTTGATTGTGGTGAAGGAATTTCCGTTTGTAGTAGCAAGGAAAAACATTTATAGCCGATATATTTTTTTTAATTTTTTTTTTTTTTTCAAAATTGTGTTCGTGCTCTATAATAATTTGTAGTTGGTTGTAGTGACTGCTAATTCATTTGTAGTTTGGCGAAATCTAAGCGAGATCTCGCTCGGAAATCATTTCTAGTCGATTTAGTGATGAAAGCTTAGCGGAAGTCAGAATATATCGAGGTCTAGCTCGGCAATCATTTGCAGTTCATTGTAGTGAACGCTAATTCGTTTGTAGTTCCTCGAGAAGCAAGAGTCGTCAGAATACATTGAGATCTAGTTTGGAAATCGTTTGTAGTTGAATGCAGTGGTCGCTAATTCGACTCTAGTTGCTCAAAAAGCAACCGGAAATCAGAATACATCGAGATCTCGCTCGGAAATCATTTTTAGTCGATTGTAGTGACCACTTATTCGTTTGTAGTTTCGCGAAAACTAAGCGGAAGTCAGAATACATCGAGATCTACCTCGGAAATCATTTGTAGTCGATTGTAGTGACCGCTTATTCGTTTGTAGTTTCGCGAAAACTAAGCGGAAGTCAGAATACATCGAGGTCTAGCTCTGCAATCATTTGTAGTTCATTGTAGTGAACGCTAATTCGTTTGTAGTTTCTCGAAAAGCAACGAGTCGTCAGAATACATCGAGATCTCGCTCGGAAATCATTGTAGTCAATTGTGGTGACCGCTTATTCGTTCGTAGTTTCGCGAAAACTAAGCGGAAGTCAGAATACATCGAGATCTTGCTCGAAAATCATTTGTAGTCGATTGTAGTGACCGCTTATTCGTTTGTAGTTTCGCGAAAATAAAGCGGAAGTCAGAATACATCGAGATCTCGCTCGGAAATCATTTGTACAACTACAAATTATTATAGAGCACGACCACAATTTTGAAAAAAAAAAATTAAAAAAATATATCGGCTATAACTTTTTTTCCTTGCTACTACAAACGGAAATTCCTTCACTACAATCAACTACAAACGATTCTCTACAAGAATCAACCATTAGATTTGAGTGCTTTCAAATCCGCGGGATGGGTTTTTTTCAAAGTCCTATAACTTTTATTTAAGCACCTACAAACGAAATATTTATTACTACAATCAACTACATACAAAATTCTGTAAGAATCGCATAAAAAATCCCGATTTTCAAAAGTCGGGTGCCAAGTTCACAGCGCTCTATATCCCGACTGAAACCTCAAAAATGGACACTTAACACGAATAACAGCATCTTTTAATCGCGATGATGTTATGTAGGTGACGGGAGACTTTAACGCTCAATTTGGATCTGAAAATAGCTGCCTTGAAAATGTGATGGGACTGGGTATAATGCCAGAAAATGTTGATTTATTACCGAACTGTACCTCAACAACAACCTGGTAATTGGTGGTACACTTTTCCCTCATAAACGGGTACAGAAAATCACTTGGGTTTCTCCCAATGACAAACCCGAAGACAAAATAGATCGATGTTCGCAATAAACGTGGCGCCGATTGTTCTAGTCACCACCGTCTTCTAATAGGCACAATCCATTTCAAAGTCGATGCCGTAAAGAATATTAAAAAATAGACTACAAAACCCAAAAACACTGAACAACTATTTCGAAGCACTGAGCTCATCTCTAGAAGCCACAAAAAGAAACTCCACTCTCGTCCGCAAGAACGTAAAAGAATGATATATAACTGCCACTGAAGAACACATAGAGTTCAAACTGAACAAGAGGAATTTGTGGATCTCAGATACTACTTAGGCTTTGATTTCTGAAAGAAGAGATACATAGACACTTATTAATGCAGGAATAACCCATAATGAAAAATAAGTTTACGTGAATAATGCCAGACTATTGACAAGACCGTCAAAAGGAATGCACGAGATGAGAGCCGCAAATGGGTTGATATTGCCAGAGAAACCGAAATCGCATCTACGGCTAACCGAACTAAGGATCTATAGAGTATAACCAGAAAACTTAGACAGAAGAACTATACAACGGGTAAGCCTCTTAAATCTGACAACGGATAACTAATAACATCAAAAAAAAGGACAGATGGAATTATGGGCGCAACATCTTTGTGACTGTGCTCATCTCCGAGAAAAGGGACCTAGTGTGTCAAGAAACGGGTTGTGTCAAAAACGGTGGATTCTGGTACCTAAAAGGGTGTAGAAACTTTGAATGCGTTTTTTTCTCAAAACTTAATTTTCACACACTAGGTCCCTTTTCTCGCAGAAGGTCACATATAATGAATGACATATCTATATCCGCAACGAGCTAGCTGGTTTTCGACCCCAAAAATATTGTATAGCCAATGTCAACAGTCTCCGGATCATAATAGAACAATCTCTTGAATAGAGATTCCCTCTGTACCTAGCCTTCATAGAATTGGAGAAGGTTTTTGATACCCTGTCACACTCGTCTATTTGGATTGCCCTTGCTTATAAAGGCACGCTCACCAAGATAATATCATTAATTCGATGTAGGATGATGATATCATTAATTAATGTAAGATGTAGGGTGTTGATGAAGGCTGCGTTACCCGGGCTTTTCACCATAGTCTTCGACAATGCTATGAACAGAGCAAATCGAGAGGAAAAAGGAACTTCTTGGGGGTTTCCATAGAAGGCTAGATGATCTCGATTCCGCTGATGACATCTGTCTACTATCACATAACGACAACGACATGGCGGTAAAGATCAAAACAGCCCAGAAAGAAGCAGGTAAAGCGGGTATGAGAATAAACATAGCAAAGACCAAGATAATTCATATAAACTCCTCAAACAACAAAACGTTCTCCATAAGTGGTGAGGAATTAGAAGATGTCTCCAATTAGGCTGTACATTAACTGTGACGTGTGAGTCCAGTGATGACGTACAGAATCGCATTAATCTTGGTAAGCGATCATTTGGCATCTTAAATTCCAACTAGCGGTCTCATCCAAAAATTACATATTCAGTTCTTGTATTAAATCAGTACTTCTCTATGAATGCAAATATTGAAACGCAGCCACTCGAGATGTAAACTCGGTGCAAGTGTTTAAAACCCGATACCTGCGGACAGTCTTAAGAATATTCTGGCCTTAAAAAATATCAAAAGAAAGGCTTTGGAGCAAAACACAACAAACTCACATAAATTAAGGAAATATTAAATGGAAATGGCGCTGGATTGGCCATGCCTTGCAAAGGCCACTTAACGATACGACTATTGAGTGGAATTCCCAAGCTAGCCGAAGAAGGGGTAGACCATCACACACATAGCGCCGCCAAATTGGAATAGAAGCATAGGGCCTCACTTTTATCTTGGGCGAAGAACTTTATTTCTCCTGCATTGCGATATTGCATTTCCTGTTCACCAATAAAACTAACTGCTTGTGTGTGAGTGTGGTATATGTAGCATATTTAAAGATTTATTTAAACAGATCATTGGTGTCACTAAATTGTCACCACCTAAGCATTAACATAATTACAACTACATGCACAAACGCTTATGAATAAAGCCCACACAAACACGCACATACACTAAAACAGAGAGATAGACAAATACAAAAGCAAGTAAAGCTTTTTAGATTTTTGGTCAACTAACAATGACCACACAATGAGGCTAACCAACTTCGAACAAACAAACTAACGAACACATGCAACAAAATGCACATTTAGATACTAAATATGTGTGTTGTATGCCACAATATGGGTTGTTGTTTAAACATTACATGGCATGTAATGTTTAAATGCACTACATGGCCTATCTGTGTATGTGTGTGTGTATACGTTTCTGAGTGCGTGGCAAAGGTACAACCAAATAATATTACCTGTAATTTGTGTATCAGTGTGTTCAGAGTAGGTTTTAGTAGTTAATACAATTTTGTGGCTACATAATTATGTGTGTTCGTATGTATGTTTGTGTAAGGGGAGTGGAGGATGTTAGATTGTTTAGCTCTCGAGCAGATTTCAAAGTACATAAGGTCTAAGATCGTATTTTGCTTATTATAACAACATTTTGGTTACAACAATAACTCTGCTCATTATCTTCTAGTTTTCCAAATTCCCCTACGAATGCAATTACGACCGTAAGTTTTCGGTAGCGGTTGATAGCTCTGGCTGCCAACAACACATTTCTAACTACGAGTCTTTACTATTTGCATGATGTCAATGTAAGATTGATGTTATGATGTTCATGGTGTCATTTATTTTAAAATGTTGTTGTTATTTCTAGCATGCCATAGCATGTTTAGTGATAGAATGTTCAGTAAGTACTTATGTACAATGTCCAATACATTGTACATGTTTTGTGTGCATGGCCCCAGCAATTACTTACGTAAGTTACATTTTAGGGATTTTACAATATAACATTTTATCATGTCATATGTAAAACTGAGTTGAACATTATTTTGTGGTCTTCTAATTAAACAAATTAGTTGTCATTATCAGGTTTTAGTTTAAAAGAGATAAATACAGAAAAGTTTCAATATTAATTAAGAAAGGATTCCTAAGGATTTAAAACAGAAATTGAAGTATTTATTATAAAATTGTTTGCATTCTCAATTACATTTTAGTCTTAAATAAGTATTAAATTTATTTAAATTGTGTAGATGTGGGTTTCAACAACTTATGTACGTTAACTCAGAAGAAGATCAATGTCAAGTAATTGCTTCCAGATACTGAATTACGATTTTTTAATTTTTAGATCTTAATATATATTTTGTTAAAATGTTTTTTTTTTTTTTATTTCATATATTGTTTGTTAAGAAAATCCTAATTAAAATTTTATGAAATGAGTGTCAAGAAAAATATAACAAACGCCAAACATACCGACTTTTATACTCTTGTTATGAAAGGTATACGAGTATTATTTGTTATGCAATTCTACGAAAAAAAATATTCATTTTAAAAATCTCACAGAAAAAAACTTTGCTTTTAATACTTTTAAAAGAAGTTTTTCTTTTGTTGCGAATATTTTTATGATGTTTGAAAATACCTCCCATATGAGTGCAGTTTTAAAATTGTTTTTCTTCACGTTAATGTTTTTTTTTTTTTTCTATTTTTTCAACAACATTATGAAGGAAATTTTTCCTGAAATATGATAATAAACATGGAAATATTATGGGCATGTGAAATGAAAAAAAAGAAAACTTTGTTGCTGTTGTTGTTGTTCTTGTTCTTTGAGTGAGTGAAGTGCGAATAAGTATAAATTGAAAAAGTTATTGGAGCTTCAAAAAAAAAAAAATCAAAAATGTTTCGTACAAAGTTTTACATAAATTTTGTTCAGGATTTTAAAGAGGTGGGATATCTTGAAATATTTATTATTCCAAAAGACTTAACTATGGAAGAGAGAGAGAGAGGAGCTTTTTAAAAAATTAACCCTTTATGTAAGTAATTAAAAAGGAATGCTCAACAAGGAGTATCGATTTCGATCGCGATGAAAATTGGATGTGCTGTGACTAGTGACTAGTATTTATTTGTCTTGCTGCTCAATCTCATACTAAGAGAATAAAAAAGGTACCAAAAACGATCGTTTTAATTTTTTGATGTGTAAGCATCTATGCGCTCAGGGGGGTAAAAATGTATTTCACAATACAATAACAAAAACAGCGTAAGGGAAAATTAGTGTGAGGTATATGTAAGTGTATTGGTGCTCAGATTATGATTTAAATTTATATACCTGATTCATCAACCAACAGAAAGCGCCATGAATGTATAGCAACCATCTGCAACTATCAAGAATAACAACCATAGCAGTTGCTTGCTACACATAGATGGCGCTAATTGTTTGATTTTAATTGATGTGTAAATAGATGTTTACACATCTCCCCTGTGATCGGACTTACATAGTTTTTTTCCGGATTTTTCACATATGATCCACACAAAAATATGCATACAAATTGGACATCATATGAAAGGTATTTGCAAGTCATATCTAATATCATATAAGACTTGCACGATTGTACTTAAATGATCATGATATTTAATAAAATCCTAAAATTAGGGGGTATTGTATTTTGATACATATACGTTTTAAGTCAAAACTCAAAAACTCGTAGTGAGAAGAGATCTCTTATGTTCGATAGTAGCATCCCTGGTACACAAAATATATGCATTATGAGTGTCAACAATTTTATTTTTATGAATATTTAACGAATGCGTACAAAAAAATGGAATTTCAAAAACGTAAGACATACTCTTATGCCAAAGTTATGAAAAAAAAAAAAATATTAAAATATTTCATAATCTTTTAACAGGAACCTATATACAAAGTTAAAAATAGTTTCCTAATATCTTTTTAACGATGTATAACACTATACGTAAATCATCCAAAGGAACTGTAGACTACTCAAAAAAGTGTTTCTAATACATTCTTTACGAAACTGGACAAAAATTAATTCGCTTTAGTTGAAACTTAAGACAAAATATTTCTGGACTGTTCCATTCTTTATTATTTACTAGATGTAATCCGGTGTGCTTCGCTACACCCTCCCCCACCTCCCCCCATGAATCGTTATGAGAGGGCTCACGCAAAGTCCCAAGGCTCTCACCAATACAGTAATTCAGATATATCACATTTAGCATTAAGTTTGTGTACGGGTGCCCGCGCATTTATCTAACCCCGCCCATTTTTTTGTCTGACTACTCACGTTAAGAATAGATGACCTGAGACAAATTTGCAAAGCTTTCTCTACCATATTAATATATATGATATTTAAAATTTACTTTGTATGGGAGGTGCCACGCCCGCTAAAAGTATTTAAAAAAATTACACAATGTAGCACTCCCATATCCGCTGTAAGACCCTGTGAAAATTTCAGGAAGGTCAGATGAGTAGTTACGGAGATTACTTCCTGCAAACAAACAAACAAACACATATTACCTCTTTATCATGTTAGTATAGATTATTAGCATAGATTTTTTTATTCGAATACTTGCTGATATACAATGTATTTTGGTTTTTTCATTCGGTACAACAATTATCAGATTTTTTGGCGTTCCTACCCTGGAGCAAGTTACATGTAGCTCCCATGAGAAGAAGATGGATTATCAAAATTAGATCTGGCAACACTTAACTATTGACCTTGAACTTAGAATATCCTTTGGCAATTTTTCTTTTTAGCGATTTTTGATTTTGCCCATTTTTGATTTTGAAGATTTTTTTGGGCGATTTTTATTTTTCGCAATTTTCGGTTTTAGCGAATTTTTGATTTTGGCGATATATTTTCCAAGACAAATCACATTGATAACTAATGTACTTAACAAAAGACTGTAGTTTTCGTAGTACTTCATATTATTTATATAGGAGGTGTCACGCCCACTAATCACATCCTGCCCAATTTTTATTGGACTATTCACATTAATATCTGGTGGACTCGTGCAAAATGTCGAGTCTTTCCCTTTTATAGAACACCAGTTATATGATATTAGATATCTACTTTGCATGGGCGGTACTACGCCCACTGCTACGATCACGCCCATTTTTTCGTTCAACTAATCATATAAAGAACCTATGGGCTTATGCAAAGCCACAAAGCCCTCTCGTTTACCGTACTCCAGATATACATTAAATAGTTTCTTTGCATGGGGAGTGCCACGCCCATTGGTGTGAACCCACCAATTTTTTGTCCGACTACTCATACTAAGATCTTATGGTGTCGTGCAGTGTCAAAGCTTCCCTTTTTTTAGTACACCAGTTATATGATATCATATATTTACTTTGTACGGGCGGTGCCACGCCCACTGTTCCGATTACGCCTATTTTTTTATCTAACTAATCACACGAATAACTTATGGGCTCACACAAAGTCCCACGACTCTCACTATAACAGTACTCCAGATATATGGCATTTTATATTTAATTTGTATGACAGGTGCCACGCCTATTGGTCCGATACTGCCCATTTTTTGTCCGACTACTCACATTAGTAACAGGTGACGTCAGACAAATTTGAAAAGCTCTCTCTATCACAGTACTCGAGATATATAATATTGAATTATTACTTGTATGGGAGGTACCACGCCCACTTGTCCGATCCCGCCCATTTCCGGCGTAGCTACTAATATTAACAATAGGTGACCTCACACAAATTTGCAAAGCTCTTCCTATTATAATACACAATATATGTATGTAAATGATATTAAAAATTTTCTTTGTGTGGGAGGTGCCACGCCTACTAAAAATATTTACAAAATTATAGCCTATAGCACTTCCATATCTGCAGTAAGACTCTGTGAAAATTTCAGGAAGATCAGATGGGTAGTTACGGAGATTACATCCTACAAACAAACAAACAAACACACATTACTTCTTTATAATATTAGTATAGATTTGCCATATTATGCATTACCTCGCTCGAAATTTGAAATTTTAGTTTTTTTTTTCTTTTTTGTGCTTTTATATTTTGACGGTTTTTGATTCTGGCGATTTTTGACTTCGGCGATTTTTGACTTTGGCGATTTTTGTTTGTTTGCGTTTTTTGATTGTGACGATTTTTGTTTTTTTCTGCAATTTTTGATTTTCGCTTTTTTATTTTGGCGATTTTCGTTATTTGCGCTTTTTGGTCCTGGCGATTTTTGATTTTAGCGTTTTTTGCGATTTTTTATTTAGGGCCCAAATTTTTTTTTCCACGATCTTCGGCTTTTGCGATTTTTGACTTTCGCGATTTTTGTTCTTTTTTGATTTTGATTTTGGCTATTTTTGTTCGTGATTTTTGATTTTGGCGATTTTTGATTATAGTGATTCTTGGTTTTGCGATTTTTGATATTGACGATTTTTTTTTGCGACTTTTGATTTTCGATTTTTTTTTTTTATTTTGGATATTTTCGTTATTTGCGCCTTTTGGTCTTGCCGATTTTTGATTTAAGCGTTTTTTGTATTTTTTTTTGCGATTTTTTTATCTAGGGCCTAAATTTTAGACGATTTCTGATTTTGGCGATTTTGGTTTTTCACGATTTTCGGCTTTTGCGATTTCTGACTAACGATTTTTCATATTTTTTGCTCTTTTTGATTTTAGCGATTTATGTTCGTGATTTCTGATATTAGCGATTTTTGATTTTGCGATTTTTTAAATTTTAAATTTTGGCAATTTTGTAATTCGCGATTTTCGATATTGCAGATGTTTGAAAATCTATAAGTTTCATATGAACTTCATAGAACACCAACGAAAATCATTATTTAAGGCAGCCGGCGCTATAATACCCAACATTTGATCGTTATCGCAATATTTAGAGACGTTTGTAATCACACAATAATTCAAAATTTCAGCTGTGCTTTGTGCTTTTATATTTTGTCGATTTTTGATATGGCGATTTTTGTTTGTTTGCGATTTTTGTTTTTTGAGATTTTTGATTTTCGCTTTTTTATTTTGGCGATTTTCGTTATTCTCGCTTTTGGTCTTGGCGATTTTTGATTTTAGCGTTTTTTCCGATTTTTTATTTAGGGCCTAAATTTAAGGCGATTTCTGAATTTGGCAATTTTTGGTTTTCACGATTTTCGGTTTTCGCGATTTCTGACTTTAGCGATTTTTCTTATTTTTTTGCTCTTTTTGATTTTGGCGATTTATGTTCCTGATTTCTGATGTTAGCGATTTTTCATTTTAGCGACTTTTGATTTTGTGATTTTTTAAATTTTTAATTTTAGCAATTTTGTAATTCGCGATTTTCGCTTTTGCAGATGTTTGAAAATCTATAAGTTCCATATGAACTTTATAGAACACCAACGAAAATTATTTTTTAAGGCAGCCGGCGCTTTAATACCCAACGTTTGATCGTTATCACAATATTTTGAGACGTTTGTAATCACTCGATAATTAAAAAAAAATTTCAACTGATACTTCACTAAAAATGTCCAAACATAGTTAATAAAACAAAAACAGGTAATAAATTAAAGTCGCCATATACAGCAATAAAACAAGTAAGAACATTATAGTCGGTCAAGACCGACTAAAATCACTTCTTAAATCCGAAATTGAGCCAATTCATAAGAAACCTTTTTTCATCGCATCGTAAAAGAACAGATTCTTTTACAATTATTAAGATGGACATCCAATCATCGTATCTTCGTAGCATCTAAACACCCAATAATATTAAGTGGAGGGTAGCCATATACGAACAACTTCTTTCTTATGACACGCCAATGGTAAAACCATTGGTTATTCACCTAAGTTTGAACCACTTCGGACTCATTAGATGTGGGTTTTTTTTTATTACATCTTTAAAAGTTATTTTTTACTGGGAAATACCTTTCATATGATTTAAGTTTTAAGTCAAAATCACAGATATTACTCGCAGTTATATTTCAACTTTTACCGATATAGTGTCTAGTTCGTGTTTTAGTAAATTTTTACCAAAGAGTTCTCTTATGTTTGATGGTAGCAGTCATGTAATAAAATATAGGTAGTGCGTGTCTCAATATTTTTATGCTTACTAGCAGATTCAAGCCCTCAAAATTCGAGTGCAAATACTAGGAAATTATATTTTTTCATTTAATAAATTACTGACCCCAAATGTATGCTAATCAATTTTAGACAATTCACAATTCACCACTATCTATAATATCAATAGGCAAGGCAATTTCTTGTGACCGATGTAAGTTTCAAAATTTCGCCCCGATTTTAACATAACATTTATCATTTGAAAGGTATTTCCTTATAGCTGTTTACAGATTCTCATCGTCTGGAATATTTTTTTAGAGTTATGATCGTTTAAAGTTGCTACTAACACATACATAAAATTATACAATGCTTTGTGTGTGTTTATTAAATTTGTTAATGAATTTGTGTCAGTGTGTTGAGTTTGTTTTCTTCATTTAAAATGATTTGAGTTGTGAAGCATACCTTTAGAGTCTTTATTAAATGAAAAAATAAAACTCATAGAATTCGCACTCGAATTTCGAGTGCTGCAATCTGCTAGTTTTTATTATTGTGTATGAAGAAAACAAACTCATTTTTTTTTGCAAACACATTAAAAAATTTAGTAAACACACACATATCATTGTATAGTTTTATGTATTTGTTTGTAGCAACATTAAGAGAGCATAACTCCAAAAAAATTTAAAAATATAATAACCTGTAAGTCTGGTGTACAGCTAAAAAGAAATATCTTTCAAATAAGGTACGTTTGGCCAAAATCAAGAGAAAACTGTTTGACAAATCATCGGTCACAAGAAATCGCCTTACCTATTAATATTATAGATATAACCAATACATACAAATGTAAGACATCCTCCCGTATAAAAATTATCGAAGAAAAAGTTTTATAATATATTTTCTATTTTTGAACTGAAACCTATATATAGTTGTAGTTTAAAGGCGTTTTCTAAACTCTTTTTAACGATATATAACATACATGAATCATCAAAAGGAAATATAGTCTTCGAACAAACTTAGTAAATTAGGTAGTACCCTTTAACATATTTTTTATTATTTTTGTAAAAAATTAACTTGATAAAATTTAATTTGATAAAATATTTGTACAAAAAAAAATCTGAAACTAGAAAATTATTAATTTTTGATATTTTTTTAATAATTTGGAACATTCTTTCTATCAATATTAGAATCACAAAAAAATATTTTTTCCAAAAAAAATTCCAAAATGGTAAAACACAAATTATAAAAAATTTTATATTAGTTTTACCAAAATTTTATGTAACTAATTTAAATGTTGAAAATACTATACATATTTTGATATTTTGCAAGGTCGAAACCAAAAAGTATGCTGAATATTAATTATATGAATTTTAAAAAATTATTAAATCTAAGAAATAACATAAAATATTGATATTTGATTTTCTTAAAAAAAAAAATTTAAATTTAATTTTAAAATTTAAATAAAAAATTAACTCTACAAACAAGTAATGCATGAAACACATAGACGACATCGGCTACACGACTACAGTCTGGCAAAAATAAAAAATAAAATACACACGTTTATATGAAAGCGATTATTTTGGCACCAACACAGCTACACGACTACATGACCACTTTTGCTGCTGTAGTCAACTAAGGCTAATTTCTATTTTTGTTGGCTGCAAAACAAAAATAGTGTTGACAATATTACAAAATATGTAAAAGAAATTAGTGTTATGAAATATTTTATTTTGTTAAAAAAACATCGAAAAATGAAATGATATAATTGCATTAATAATCAAAAGGGGGTAAATAAATTTATTCATTTATTTTTACGTTATAATAATGCATTATAAATAATTGTTTATTTGAGTCAAGTTTATATACAATCATGCATGTTTTTCTATTTTAATATAGAAAAAAATATATAATTGGCACTACTGAAATAAAAATGCATATGTATAAAAACAGCTGTTTATGTTGTTGTTATATGTTGCTGTCGTTTTCAAAAAAATTAAATAGCTGTAGCCGCTGTCGTCTATGTGTTTCATGCATAAGAGTGTTGAATTCGGCTGTGTTAATTCTTTGGTAGTCTCCAGCCCTGCTCTAAACAAATATACACTAAGAGAGAAAAATGGCCAGATTTCACATTATAACGGCTAGAATTTTTGCAATGATGTTTAAAATTAGTAAGATAATTAACAAAAATTTTAGGTATTTTCGTGCTTTTGCACTATTAAATGCATTTTTGTTTGTTTAAAGAGCGTAAGAGTATAACCATCTTGGTTATTATTTTACTCTCATCGATAAGCCATTCGTTCACATGTATGTATACATCACACATGTATGCATACATCGCTAATACATTGTATCTTTATGCACATGTTCTCTAACGTATAAATATTTTTCACTATTTTTAATTATTTATATGAAACTTTATCGGAGTATCTTTACATTTTCCTACGTCATTCCTCGGCTATATTTAGCCAGGCCAATGGTTTATTTTGTGACTGAGCGTCATTTCTACAGTTAGACGAATAGACGGACAGACAGACAGATGGCAATAAAATTAAAAGTTTCTGAAATAAAATTGTTCTTATTTGAAATAAAACTTTTTATTCTCTACGTTCTTGATTTAAAAATCAGTATATGAATTAGAAGTATTAATGACCAAGTAATCATTGAAATAAAAATTATATAGATCAAAGGAAAATTGGAAACGCAAACTATATACTTAGACTTAAAGAATATTTCCAAAAAATATATACAACCTTAAAATTTTTTTAAAAGTCAGTTGAAAATACTTGGTTTATTCGATATTCGAAAAATCAAGATTATGAAAAAGCCGCCGCTTATGAAAGTAAAAACACCGATCTCAACCTTGTTTCAAAAAACGCCTCGATCATACCAGTATAAATAATCTAACCCATAAAAACAAAGTTTTTATTAAAACTCTTTCTTTCTTTATGCATATGAGTCCTGAATCTCTCCGTGACTGCGTGACTTTGCGTGACTATTTTAAAATTAATCTGTGGTCATAGAAAGTCTATGGACCAAGTTTTAGATTGATTGAATGAGGGGAAATGGGGTTTAAGTCACTCCGTGACTGTGCGTGACTAAGCGTAACTGTAAGTAGCTATGTCAAAGTTAATCTTTTTCACAGCAAGTCTATCGACCAAGTTTCAGATTGATCGGATAAGTGGAAATGTGTTTTAAATCACTCCGTGACTGTACGTGACTATGCGTGACTGTGCGTGACTAAGTCAAAGTTAATCTTTTTTACAGCAAGTGTATGGACCAAGTTTCAGATGGATTGGATGAGGGAAATGACATTTAGATCACTCCGTGACTGTGCGTGACTATGCGTGACTGCGCGTGACTATGCGTGACTGTGCGTGACTACCCCAAAATTAATCTATAGTCACAACAAGACTATGGACCAAGTTTCAGAGCGATCGGATGAAGGATAATGACATTTATATCACTCCGTGACTGTGCGTAACTATGTGTGACTATGCGTGACGGTGCGTGACTATGTCAATCTTAATATTTTTTGACAGCAAGTCTATCGACCAACTTTCGAATCGGTCGGATAAGGGGAAATGGGATTTAGATCAATACGTCACTGTGCGAGACTGTGCGTGACTATGCGTGACTGTGACTGACTACGTCAAAGTTAATCTTTTTTCACAGCAAGTTTATCGACCTAGCTTCAGATCGATCGGATAAGGGGAAATGGGTTTTACATCACTACGTGACTGCGCGTGACCATGCGTAACTGGGCGTCACTAAGTCAAAGTTAATCTTTTTTCCACAGCAACTGTATGAACCAAGTTTCAGATCGATCGGATGAAGGAAATTGACATTTAGATCACTTCGTGACTTCGTGTGACTATGTGTGACTATGCGTGACTGTGCGTGACTATGTCAGACTTAATATTTTTTCTCAGCAAGTCTATCGACCAAGTTTCAGATCGATCGGATAAGGGAAAATGGGTTCTACATCACTACGTGACTGCGCCTGACCATGCGTAACTGTGCGTGACTAAGTCAAAGTTAATCTTTTTTCACAGAAAGTGCATGGACTAAGTTTCAGATCGGTCGGATGAGGGGAAATGATATTTAGATCACCCCGTGACTGCGCGTGACTATGCGTGACTGTGCATGACTACCCCAAAAATAATCTTTAGTCACAACAAGACTATGGACCAAGTTTCAGATAAATTGGATGGGGGAAATAGGGTCCACCCACGACAGACAGACAGCGAGTACGAGTTAAAAGAAAGAGTTTAAAAAATTACATAAAACGAGTAAGAAAAATATAGTCGGTCTAGACTGACTATATGATACCCTATACCATGCATTTCGAGAGGGGGTCTTGCATCCAACTTTGCTGAGGCAATAACTGGCATAAGCCAAATCTTAATCGAATTTTTATTAATTTGTTAATCTGATGTTACTTTTATATGTGGACTCGATCAAAAAAGCTCATTGATTTATTTTTGGACTAATACGAATACGGGAACAAGGTTTTTGTTGATTAAGAACGCTGAATCCAAATCTGCGCTTGGTTTTTTTCTATCAGCTCGACTTTTCGTGATACATCGTTATATCTAAAATTAAGGCATCTACAATTGGAATAACTTGAAACGGTTCACCACATTCAGTTTAAAAAAATCAAAAGCCGTGCTTACATTGGTTTTAAATTCGTCCAGTAGTTTCAGAGATATCGTTGAAGTTTTGAACCAAAAGAACAATGTTTTATAAAAGTCAAGATTTGAAATCAGCGACCTTAAATTCGTAAAAAAAAAATATTGCAATAAACTTCCAGTCAACACCAAAAAAGTACAGTTTTGTTCCCTTGTGTAATATATGATAATCTTAACATACGACAGATTTAGTCTGTCTTATAGTGGTTATTGGTAAAGGGGCTAGGTCTGAACATGAACTGATTTTCACCATTGTCAACAGCGTTCGTTCTATGGCTGTAAGAAGCTTATATACCAAATGGGTCTAGGTCAAATATTTTTAGTAGTTACAAATATTAACACAAAATCCTCACTACCTGACCACATGTGTTTGTAAATAATAGAAATTATTTATTTTAAATTGAACTGTTTTATAATATTTCTCTAATATTATTTCAGAAACCAATTTAAAAAAGTAATTAAACCCTTTTTTAAATTATATTTTTTTTATGTACTAGATCCTGAATTTTTTTCATTTTTAAAAATGTTTAATATTTGGCCATGATGTACTCGTATTATTCATATTTAAAATTTCAATTATTTAAATACTTTTTTTTATTTCCTTGACAAAAAAAAATTGTATTAAAAATTTGCGAACTTTTTACGATTTGGTTTGCACCTGCACTATTTGATGCAGTAGTGATGCCTGGCATTGGTACAAATTCATTTTCAACTCTTAGTTAAGAAATTTTAAGCTCATTGTTGTTGGCATACAGTTGGTGTTATAAAAACTCATATTAACAATGAGAAACTAAAAAGTTTTTTTTTGCAAAAAAAAAAAAAAAAAAGAAAAACTAACAACTGGTGCTATCATAACATCCTATTACGTAAAAAGGCCGGATGAACGAAAAAAATTAAAGGAGGTCCAATTCGACCATAAGTTGTGCTACGAATTTAATAAAAGGCACTTAATTTTTTAACCACTTACATATATAAATCGCTATAAAAGTTTTTAATAATATATCAGCATGACGTTTGATACTATATTAGCATTAAATCGTGTGTCTTTAAGTCCATGTTCTATGCCTTCCGTTTTGGCTCTCAAATGGATTTAAACAAACTTTAAATCAGCATTTAACTTTGACTTCAAACAGTATGAATGGCTACGAATAACCGACTAAAACCGGGTAATGTGACATTATCCTTTATATATTATAGGGTACAGTCACAGTTCCCATTGCGGTCTACCTACATAG
This sequence comes from Cordilura impudica, assembly GCA_963682025.1. Taxonomy (NCBI): domain Eukaryota; kingdom Metazoa; phylum Arthropoda; class Insecta; order Diptera; family Scathophagidae; genus Cordilura; species Cordilura impudica. The sequence continues at coordinate 11,834,542 of OY821517.1, forward strand.
TTCTCCGTGTTCTGTTTTGTAAAGGCTTATAAAATGAGAAAAACTTTTCATTTTATTTTTTATAAATTATTTTGTAACGCTGCAGGTAACTGTCAAAATTGATTTTACTCAACTCTAGTGGTTATTAGAGTTTTTTAAATAATACCCAGGGAAATCTGAACATAGAAATAAAACACTAACACACTCTTACAGCTGAAAAAAAACACTATTTTGCATAACAAAATTTACTGGAAATTATAAAAGTTTGTGCAATTTTTTTTTTGTATTTCTTGCATTGCAACAGAGGAAAAATATTGGATAAGGGAAATGGGAGTTTCGCATATTAAAGTTATATATACGGATGCACAGGAGTTTTTTTATTTAGGTAAAATTTTTTCCAGAATGGTATAAGACCCTTGCACGGAACTCACGGTATATTAAAAATTAAGTTGGCCTATATTTGATATAAAACTGATATTTACACCCTATACCACTATGTGGTCAAGATATAACGAGTTGTAAACTACCAGAAATATTTGACCTAGACCCATTTTTTATAATACCGATCGTCTCAAAATCACTTTCCCAATCGATTTAACGATGTCCGCCCGTCAGTCCGTTCGTCTGTCCATCCCTCTGTATGTCCATGTCGACCTTGTAACCTTGTACAGGTCACAAATGTGAATACATTTTAATAAAATTTGGTAAGTAAGCTTTTATCGACCACAGAATGAACGCTGTTGAAAATGGTGTTAATCGGTGCATATTCTGATCTAGTCCCCATACAAATAAAACCTATGAGATCGACTTAAATTGCCATAAGAACCAAATTATCGTATAGACCTCGGTCAAATTGGGTTTGTATGTGTGTATTACATCCATTAATTAATAGTCCAAAAATAAACCCTATAACACAATTCTTAGTCATAGCCCCAACATAAAGAAAGATGTTTCTCTGTCTTCACTTAAACCTATAGAAAACAACAATATTGCACAGATTTTTCTAAATTTGGTTTATATATGTTTTTGCAAAAAATAAATGACTTTACCAAATCTGAACTTTTCCAAATCTGCTATAGCCAATTTATTGAGCCTAAGACCATCATTCTAAACGCATGGTATAGGGTATGGCATAGTCGGTCTAGACCGACTATAATTCTTTTATTTCTTTTATTATGGAAATATCCCGATTTTATTCTAGACTGTTTTCAAAATCCTTCTTTTATAGTTTTTTGTTTAAGATCTTATATATCTTATATCTTATATCCATACCAACTCATAATTCGGATCTAACGGAACGTAAGACATATCCCAAAATGTCCTAGTTTAAGTGGTATTCCATAAAGAAAAAATACGAATTTTTTAAAACATTTTTGGCAACCAAAGAAAAGAAAACTATTATATTCTTGGGATCATCACCAATGACTTGTCATATGATGAAATTGTCTTTTATGCATACTGGGAAGAATAGGATATCATGATAAATCACTTCCACTGAATAGGTATTTTCTAGAACCATTTTTATTAGACTTTCTTATCACTTTTTATCAATTTAAAACTTTTTACTTTTGCCAATATAAACTTCTATTAACTCAATATGAGATCGGCTAAGTTTCGTATCAAAATATCTTTCCCACAATAGCAACTTTGTGTTTTTTTATATAAAACTAGCGGATCCCATCGAAAGTATTCGAAAAATAGTACTTACGCAACGACATTAATATTAGTTGAACTCTACAAGGATGATATTATGCAGGGTACGCCATCTTTTATATCGTTATATGAATATTAAATAACTTAAAAAAGAAACAACCGATTTCCATATGTGTAATATTGTAATATTTCTATTTAACTTTGTCCTTTCTAATTAATTCGGACTACTTTTTGAATACAACATCAACCAAATGGCCACCTCTATTAGCCACGTCATAATGCGCCCTTTTCTGCATTTTCCATAACTTTTTCGAGCATCTCAGGCGGTATCACGATGATGTCCCAATCCCAATAGTCTGAGGCTTGTTGGCGTACACTTTGGATTTCAAGTAACCCCACAAAAAGAATTTCGGACGAGTCAGATTTGGAGATCTGAGTGACCAGGTAATGTCACCTTTTTTGAAATCTAATGTCCAGGAAATTTTTGTTGCAGAAATTGCATTTGTTTGATTTGCAGTTTGGCATAGTGCATCAATTTGTTGAAACAAGTAACCGTCCGGACATTTTTCATGCATTTTCGGGAAGACATAATGAACCAACATTAGGGTGGCCCTTAATAAAAAAAAGTGTTCAAACTATCGGTCTCCCCACCTAGAAATATGCGAATAGCAAAAAACGGAGAAATACAAAGTTTTGGGCCAATCAGAAAACATTTAGAGGCGCCTCAACGCGATTGAAAATTTCAAGTGTGTTTATATGGGGAAAATATAACTTTTTTGCAGATTTTACGATATTTTCGTTCTATAGTTTAATTTTTTCGAAATTTGTTACATAATTCGGAATCAGTATAAAATTAGCATTTCAAAAACCTATAAAACTTCAAAAGCGAGTAAAACCTCGCAAAAGCGAGTAAAACCGGATACAGAACATTTCAGAGAAAAAAATGTGGTACTGTTGGCGACCTGCCTTCTGTTCTTCATCACTCTTTTTGCAATAGCCCAATATCTTTCTATGTCACTTATTTTTGGGCGGTTGGGTGGTTTCAAATCACTCGGTACAAAATGGACAATATCTTTTTTGTATCATTCAACAGCCGATTTACATGATGCAAGGCCAGGCCAAAAGAAACATAGAGGACTTATGCTGCTATAGGAATGGAAGTAGTCTCCTTTGTAAGCACTTTGAATACTCCAATCAGTAATAATCGTATTGCTTCTTTTTGTGTCTTAAATTGTTCATGGCCATTTCCTCTAGTATCAGCTAAGTAAAAATCCGTCCCGCCAGCTGCTAGAAGTCGCCAAACGAATATAATGTATTTATTTATTTATTTATTTATTAGTTACATAATATATATATTGCAACTAATATACAGGAGTGCTAGCAACAGTGGCTTTCGACTCGAAATTAAAATATAAACTTAAATTTGTTTTTGTAGACTATTTTCCGATATGAATTTATAAATTAATTTCATATTATTAAGACATATATTTTTTAAGAGATCTGATGGTATATTTGAACCAAATATTGTGCTCCTGGAAGAGCTGTAGGTGATGCATTCGTCTAAGATATGGATGGCGTTAAGGTCCGTGTTGCAGGTAGAACAAATTGGAGCTGAGGATTTTTCAATTAGATGTTTGTGAGAGAATTTGCAGTGCCCAATACGGAGGCGAACGATTGTATTGGCTTCTCTTCGGGTGCAGTTTTTTCGGTATATAGGCCTGATACCTAGAGGATTCATATTTTTGTAGTTGTGCTGATAGGTGTCCCATTTGTGGGCGTTTGACATCTTCAAATAGGATGTTATGTAGTTAGTTAAGTCACTTAATTCCCAAGTGGGGTATTTTAACAATGGTCTACGTTTAGCCTCTTCGGCTGCGAAATCGGCGAGTTCATTACCAAGTATGCCAACGTGGGATGGTACCCACATTATTTTAATTTTCTTTGAAAATTGGATGCAAAGATTTCGGATTTCATTTATTAGTGGAGAGTCGTAGGAGGAGTTTTTGACAGCGAGAATTGAAGATAGACTGTCGGTGCAGATGATGTGTTTCGATTCCGTATTAACTGCAAATGTAATAGCAGCAAGTATTGCAAATGCCTCTGCTGTAAAATTAGAACAATATTTCTTTAAAAAACCAGTGTTAATGGTGTTACCATCTATGTCTACTGCTGCAAAAGTTGTGAAATTACTACATTTAGATCCATCTGTGAATAGTAACTTCCAGTTGTATTCTAGAAGGTCATTAGTTAAGTTTCTGAAGATTTGTTTATAAACTTGTGGTGGAGTTGTTGTTTTTGGTAGGTTGCTCATTGACAATATAAAGATTGATTTATCCAGAAGTCATGGGGGCTGGGATGGATAGTTAATTTCTATTGGTCGCGTATCTAATCCGATTGAACGAGCGAGCTTTAAACATCTGATTATAGTGTATTCCAGCCTAGGGGTTCGAGTATTGTTGTTAGCTTTTTTGACTTCCTGGGATAGTAGTTTTTTTCGACATATTAAAAGCTTTGGGACTTGTTTGGATGTTAGATACGAAGTACGATTTTCTATAGATGACATACCAGCTTCCGCCAATATATTGGTTATAGCACCGATGCTGAGTCGAACTGCTGCATTGTATGGACCTTGGATTAATTTTATATATGAGGGGGCGCACCATCCATATATTGGTAGTGCGTAGTCAATTTAAGATAGTATAATTGCCCGGGTTATATTTATCATTGTTGAAATATGAATCCTAAAGTATTTCGAAGTGAGGTACTTAATAATGTTTAGTCTCGAATTTAAGTTTTTTCTCAACATTAAACAGTGTTCTTTAAATGTGAAACTTTTATCAAAGATGATCGCGAGGATACGTAATTTGTCAACCCGTTTTATTTTTATATTGTTGTATTCAACGTCGATAGTGTTGCAATTGTGTTTTTTACAAATGTGGAGCTGGCTACATTTATCGATAGATAATTTTGCTCCAGATGTTAAGCCCCAATCCATAATTTTTTTTTAAATTGTAGAGAATATCTCTTTAACCTTATTGTTGTCTCGGATTTTTGTGAAAATTACAGCGTCGTCGGCATACATGGCGTGTTCAATCTGTTTTTCACTGGATAGTATCTGACTAAATTGGTTAAAGGCAACGATAAATAGGACAACGGAGAGAGGAGAGCCTTAGGGAATTCCGTTATGAAGAGGTAGGGTGGAAGAAAGCTGACCATTGATCTGTGTTTTGATTTTTCTGTTGGTTAAAAAACTCTTGATAACGGAATACATGTTTTAACAATTTTCCAGTCGGTGAGTTGTTGTAGGATTACATGAGTGCCAATCTTATCGAAAGCTTTTTCAAAATCAGTGGAAAGTAGGCTAATGTGATTTCTAGTTGATAATGCTTTTGATATATAGTGCTGAAGATATAGGAGGACGTCATCTGTACCTTGTTTTTTCATAAAAGCAACCTGGTTGGGGGTGACGAAGTTATTGACCTTCAAGAACCACATTAATCGCCTGGCTACTATTTTTTCTAAGATTTTACTGATACATAGTAAGAGGGAAATGGGTCTGAAACCAGATACTGTGTGGTGATCCTTGTTGGGTTTTGGGATTGGGATGACCACAGCAGTTTTCCAATCTTATGGAAAAACATTGGATGAGAAAATGTTATTGTATAATCCGAGCAGTAGTTTTTTAGTAGGGATGGAGAGATTTTTCAACATAGAGTATGAGATACGGTCTTGACCTGGAGTTTTGCCCTTTGCTGAACTTAGAGCGTTTTCGAGTTCTATGAAGTTGATTGGGTTTTCAATTTTACTGGCATATCTGTTAACGGTTTGGGGATTGAAGATATAATTTGCGTAAATAAGTTTCTTTTGTTGAAAGATTGTAGAGAAGTATTTGGTTTCAGATTGTTCTGACCAATGTTTTGTAAAGCAGTTAGCTATATGAGTGGGGGTAGAAAGAATAGTATCACCTGATGTTAGTGACTTATGTCCACTAGTTAATCGTTTAATATCGTTCCAGATTCGTTGGGGAGACGAGCCGGGGTTGATATTAGATGTGAAATTTTGAAGACATACTGCTTTACTTATTTTGACTGCTCTCCTAAATATGGCATTATGTTTTTTGTATAAAATCAAATTAGAGTCGCTCCTTACACGTTTGTAGTTATGCCAAAGTTTTTGTTTGTGTTTCCGTAATGATTCTAAATTTGAATTCCACCATACTACACGCGGGATATATGGTTTATCTTTGGTTTGGGGTAAACTGACGTTTGCTGCTGCTCTAATGCATTTTATAAGCGACGCTGCGTTTTGGTTGATGTTTGAGGCAGTCTTGATTTTACCAATATTTTCGTCGCACTTATTTTGGTACAGGCTCCAGTTAGCATAATCAGTTTTGTATTTTGGTTTAAACTTTGATAAATTATGGGAAACACTGGTTTTGATTATAATTAAAATTGGGTAATGGTCGCTGCCATGGAGGTTAGGGAGGGTTTTCCATGTACAGAGAGGTGAAAGTAGGGTAGAGCAGATCGATACATCGACGTTGGAGAAGGTGTTGTGGGTGGAGAAAAGTAGTATTTAAATCTGTTGTTGAAATTACTTTTAGGTACTTTAGATCTTTGGCTCGATATTCTTCTTGGAGTTTTAATCCAGTAACTTCTGTACTTTATACGATTTGAGTCCGGCCTCCATTGCCACTTTTTAGTTGCTTTTTTCCTTGAAATTTTCGGTTTTCTTTTTGTAAAAGGTGGCAATATTTTTCTAATCTTATAAGGGCCCAGCATAATCATTTTCTCTGCCACTTTCCGGGCTTCTGTCAATAGTAAGACCAAGAATCGCACGCATAGAGGTTTCATTAAAATTTATTTTTAATTAGATTTTGATTACTGAAATTCAAAATTTCTAAACTGTTTATATGTTCCCGAGTTTGTCAAAATGTTTTGAAATAGGCTGGCAAATCTGTGTACAAAATATAGTCAATACGGAAATAAATCTTAACATTGTTAGGAATACGGGTACATTAATGAGATGTAAAATTAACCCGAAGAATATTTCATGCCAACAGAAAAAAAATTTATAATTATTTCCATTTAAAGGATTTTGTTTTAATTTCTTAAGTTCTTATTTTTTTCACTATTCTAAATAGGGAAAGAAATTCTTCTATTATAAGAAATGAGAAATTTTCCTAATAAATTATTACTAGCAGATTCCAGCCCTCGAAATTCGAGCGCAAGTTCTAGGAAATTTTATTTTTTCATTAAATAAAGACCCTAAAAGTATGCTAATCAATTATAGCCAATTCGCAAATCAACACAAAAAACAAACTTATTTTTATTACAAACACATTAACAAATTTAATAAACACACACATAGCATTGCATAATTTTTTGTATGTGTTAGAAGCAACTTTAAATGCAATTTACTCAAAATAAAGGAAAAAATATAAACATCTGTAAAACTGCAAATCGGCTAAAAAGAAATACCTTTCAAATAATATACGTTTGGTCAAAATCGGGATTAAGCGGTAGAACAAAACATCAGTCACAAGAAATCGCCTAGCCTATTAATATTATAGATACCTCCACACCACTGTGCGAGCATACATATCAGATTGTCATTCCAGTTTTAACACATTGAAAAAAATATTTACGACCTCATAAAGTATAAAATTCTTGATCCTTGATCCGTCTGTCTATCTGTTTAAATCACACTCATTCACAAAATAAAGCATTTACTTGGGAAAATAATATTATTTTTATTATTTCAAGCAGCTTGATATTTAAAATGGTGTAAATTGCACGTCATTGGGACAAGAGATGCCCTAATATATGAAGACACCTCTACAAAAAAGTTACAAAATTCAGTGCGTTTGTTGTAATTATTTAGTACTGAGCTTATCAAATTGTTCACTTTTCAAATATTTTGTTTATATTTAGTACAATAAGTCCAGATATTAATGTAAACGCAAATTCTAGGTGGAGAGCACCAATGACTCGGCATAGTAGAATTTCGCACTCTTACTTATTTAAAAAAAAAATTGTTTTATAACTTAATAAATTTTAGACTTCAAAATATGAGAACAATCATCTTATTATACCCTCCACACCACTGTACAAAGGGTAAATACCAGTCTGTCATTCCATTTGTAACGCGTCGAAATACTTATTGGTCCTTATAACAACTTGCGTCGATATAGCGATGTCCGTCTGTCCGTCCGTCTGTTGAAAGCACGCTCATTCAAAAAATAAACTATCCACCTGGATAAAATTAGGATAATATTGTTTTTCAATACTGCGAGCAGGTTGGTTTTAAATTTGGAGCCAGTAGGCCTAATAGCCAAGGAATGACGTACGAAAATATAAAGCTCCTCCTATAAAATTTCATTAAAAAAAACTCTAAATAGTGAATTTTATTTATAAGTAACAGAACATGGTCATATAGGTATTTATGAACCATGCATGTATTAGATTACTTGATGTTTTTGTTAAGAGAATAACAGATGGTTACACTCTTACTCTCTTTAAATAAACAAAAATGTTATTATATTTATTTACATTTATGATGATTGCATTTAATTAAAAACAAGCACGAAAATGCCGAAAAATTTTTGTTAATTATCTTGTTAATTTTAGCTATTATAATTTAAAATATAGCCTTCTTATGCCCTCCACATTATTGTGCAGAGGGTATATATCACTTTGCTAATCCAATTGTAACTCATCGAAATAAATTCCGGGGAGTTCATAAACTACATATATTCTTGATCCTTATAAAAGGGGAAGTCGATCTAGCGATATCCATCTGTCTGACTGTGTGTTGAAAACATTCTGCTGTCCGCAATATACGAGTAGAATGTACTACTTAGACTAAAAATGTTCCTCATAATCTGCAACAGTTTGGTATTGCATTTGTATTGCAACCTTGGTTATAATATTACGTTTTGAACATCGGTAGACGGTATCAAAGATTGAAAACTTTACTTAAATTTAAAACATTTTACTTGACGAGAACTTAAGAGCCTCAGAAAGAACTTCTCCCCCTTAACCAGTACATTTTAAAGGCCCATCATAAAAGTTACCTATAAATATTTCTATGCATATTTTTATAATAACAAGTATTGCTTTAACAAAAACAAGTTGTAAAAACAAAACATATCAAAAAACTTTTTGTTCATAGGCTAATTAAAAGTTGATGAAAATATTTTTTCCCTTTTACATTTTCGTGCAAAAATTTATCGTTGAAACAAAAAGAAAAAAATAACTGACAAAAACATTAACAATTTATGAGCAAGGCAATATTTATTTTTCTTAAATATTCTAAATTTGTATCAGAAACAGTTTTCTAATTCTTTTCTTTTCTTTTTTTTGTTCGTTGTGTTTCTTGATATCATGTCTTCGAAAAACAAAAATCCTGTTAGTTGTAAGACGTCAATCAAAAAAATAGCAATTTGTTGGTTTTCTTTTGCTGTTCTTTATATTTTTTGGTATTGTTCTTGCAGTTGTCTTGTTTGTTTTATGATAATTTTCATTTTAGATTATTTTTGGTAGCAGAAACAAAAGGTGTTTCCGAAGTTTTACTATCTATCTTTTGCTCCTTCTCTTATGTTCTGCATCTTGGAATATGATTATAAAGACTGCATTGTTAATTAGTAGTTTTGCGAAGAAATTCAATTATCTTGTCAATCAAGAAAAAAATGTTTTTTTTAATTATTTATTATTTTGTATATGATGAAATTCTTTTTTTTTTTTTAATTGTATAAAAAATTTTTTAAAACAGTTAATTATATCTTATTAGCAAAAATTAATTTGAGGAAGGAAAGTGTATAAAACGTGTTCCAAAAAGATAAGATAAGATAATTTTGACTATTCAAGGCACAAAATCAAGGCTTTGTTTTCCGTTGATTTTCAGACGGTGCTAAATGGTTTCACTTGATATTAGTAATGCAGTATCGAAGTCTATATGTATATTACCGTTTTTTATACCCTTCAAACTAATATTTGGGAGGGAATACGTTCCATTTTATAGTCACTAAAGAAGAAAAAAAATATGGAAGTCCTATAAAGTTCATCGTGTCGACTTCCATCTGGCCTTCTGTCTGCTATTATCCTGAGTAAGTTGTGTTACAAAAAAAAATTTGTCCATTGGATAAATGGTTATAAGTGAAATAAAATGAATAGATTTCCTAAAGCTTTTTTCATTTTAATTTTTTTTTTTTTATTTCAAGTAAATCGGAGCAAAACTAACGAAGATACAGTGTTTCCAGCGACCGGGCCTAATACGGTATATCGGATATGTTAAAAATTTTAAATCAATTTTCTCGCAAACAACATCACGAAGAGTTTTTTAACTATTTTTTCCCCATTTTTTAACAACAAATTTACCGAAATTTTGTAGCAAAAATCAGTTTGGTGCCAAAAATAAAAAATTTAAAAAAACTCCTAGTGATAACTAAATAAAGCAGTTAAAAATGTATCGAACTAATTAAATAATTGTTTATTTAATCGAATAATAATTATTCACATAAATTTTAAAAAATTCAAATAAGAAAAATAAACAACAAAAAAAAATAAAATCTAAAGTTATTTCAATTAATTAAAGAGTATGCGAATGAGTTAAAAACTACTCGAATAAATTAAAAATTATTCCAATTAATTAAAAAATTATTCGAATAAACCAAAAATTATTCTCATATATTCAAAATTGTTCGAATACTTAAGAATTACTTAAATAAATTTAAAAAGAGTAATATGAATTATTAAAAAAGACTAACCGAATAATTAACATTTTTCGAATATACTAAAAATTATTCGTTATTTACAAAAAAAAAATCAAATTAAAAAAATTTAAATCAAATTAAGCGAACAAATTTAAAATTATTCGTATAAACTAAAAACGAATCGAATTAATTAAAAAATCATTCGAATAAACTAAAAATTATTCTAATAATTAAAAAAAATTATTTGAATAAAATTAAAAATTATCCGAATAATAAACATTATTTGAATATATTAAAAATTATTCGATATTTATTTCAAAATTGTGCTCACAAATGAATAATTGTTATATTCTGGAAAAAAGTCCATGTATACATTTTGAGCAAAGCCTTTGTTTGAAATAGAAGATTATAACTTTTTTTGTGGAAACCCATTTCAGAAATTTAATCTAGATTAAATCCTTAACCTCGATATTCTTCAAAACGATCTCCAGAGATTCTAAGCTTATGCCAGCCTTCTAGGAAAACTAAAACTAAAATTTTTCAGCTACGTTGTTTTGTAGCATAAAGACCTGAATCATAAGTTTTGTGGTGATATTGTTTTTTTTACCCTCTACACCAATGTCCAGAGGGTACATATAAGTTTTTAATAATTAGAAAATCTGGACCCTTGATCCTTATAACAAACGGAGTTGATGTAGTTATGTCCGTCTATCCGTCTGTGAAAATCATGATCACGCTCTCATTAGGTCAACTGGGCTGCTAATTTTTAGTGAAAATGATTCAATGACATCCGGTGCAGGTTTTTGTTAAAAACCATCAAAATCGGTTCAATAGTTCTCGTGTTATTAATGGCAATGTAAAACAACTCTAGAAAATAATAAGATTTTTCTATGTTGTCCTTGTTATTATTGTTATTCTAAATTTTGTACGTTGTGTGTGTGATAGCTGTAATTGTTGTTGTTGTTGTGATTGCAGCTGTTGTTTCATTAGTATGTATGTATGATTATACTCCACATGTCCAGAGGTCGTAGTCGTGCGTCTAAAACATGGCTTGGGGCCGGCATCAAATTTTTCTTGAGTGCTGGAGCCGCCTCCGAAATAGGCGCCAGAGTTCGTCCAATATTTACTTTTTGGAACAGGGAAAAATGTATTTAAATCAAAAAATTTATATTAGAAATACTTCTAATAAAAAATTGCGTTTTTTCCGACGCTTTTAATGATTCAACCATTTTAAAATTGTTATAGGCGAATATCTGTTTCTGAATTGTAGCAGGGTTTAGTCGATTTCTTTTCTCGTTTACGCATGACCCGTGGCATGGAAAGCCACTTTACCGACCATAACTTTTTAACGAAAAAACATATGTTAATATTTTAAACAGGAAATTAAAGGTATATTATTAAGCTATAGAACAAATATAATTGAAGATGTGTCTTTATTTCGAATAATTTTTCTGGCTTCTTTTTTAATGCCTCCCAGCAACCGCGGCAAAACTTTTCTTCCCACTTCTCCAGCATATTTATTCCAATTTGTTCTCATTAAAATCTGGTTGTTTACTGTACCTGCACTCCTTTTCAATTTCCATTTAACAATTGCCCAGTATTTCTCGATTGAACGAAGATTTGGGCAATTTGGTGGATTGACGCTTTTTGGTATAACATCAATATTATTCTCATTATACCACTTCATAGTGGTATATGAATAATGACAACTTGCCAGATCTGGCCAAAACTTTGTTTCAGATGTCTGATGTCTTATGAAAGGCAGCAATCGCTTTTCCAAGCACTCTTTTATATATATTTCTGATGTCATTGTTGAACCTGTCACAAACGGTAGACTCTTCAAAACGCGTCTAATTTTACGTATTTATATTTGGGGCCACACACCCTCGAGATGACGAGACGTAAAATTTTTGACCTGGTAGCTGACGAGAGTCGGATTTTACATATGATCATACAGCAATCTGGTGCGTTTTTTGCTACTGATTCTTGTTTTTCAGGTCTTTTCGGATATTTTATAGCACGGTAGGAATTAAGTCCAGCATTCTGACGTATTCGACATACAGTACTTCTGCTTGTGTGACATTTTTTGGCACGATCATTGTCTGATAAGCCTGAATTGTTTTTGAGACACCAAAGCACTTTCTGATTCAATTTTTTGTCAAGGTCCCTTTTTTCTCAATTTTTTCCCCCTTTCAGTGGTTAAAATATTCTTGTAGTTTTTTATAACTTTACATACTGTGGATTTAGACATTGTAAGTGATTTGGAAATCTTTGAACACGACCAAGTCGGATTTTCTAGATATTCGTGCACAATTTTATCTCTAGCTTCTTTTTCCATTACGTCTACACTTTGTTAAACTAAACCGAATGACTTACAATTTAATGTAAATATAATAACGGTAGATTTGTTGTTAAAAACATATGTAAATGTTTTCCCATTTTGATGACAGAGGGCGCTGTTATGAATGATACAGTACGTACCGATTTAAGTGGCCACAGCTTTGCAATTTCTCAGATAGAAATTAATTTTTTCTATGAAAAACCAATAAGATATTATGATTGAGTTTTAAATTATTCAGTTATAATAATTTATAGATTTAGCGTCTTTTAGCTATACAAAAAGCGTTTTTTCCATTTAGGGCTTTTAAAAAAATGCGCTAAGTTGGCGCTTTTCCCTTTTCTTTATTAGTGCTTTAGCGTCTTTTAAATTCAAAAGTTCATGTTCAACAAAATTGATCAAAGAGAAAATCAAATATTATAAAAGCTTTCCAAAAAAAATTGTATATCAATTGTGTTGTTGTTTCTAGGCTTGAAAACCATTTTCTTGAATAAAAAATCTTTTGATAAAATTCGACTCGCAAGTTATCCTGTCAAATAATTGAATGTGTTACTAACAATAACTGTTTAAAATCTAGTGATTTTCTTTTTTACTAAGTCTACTGGAATTAATTTTTTTAAAAATTATTAGAATCTGACAAATATTAAAAAACAACTTTTAAACGTACTTAATGGGAAATATATTTAAAATTCTCAAAGTTTCTAGTCTGAGAATTTTTCTGCAAAAAAAAATATCTTAAATTATCATATTAAGTTATCATATTCTGTATACAAGAAATTTTAAATTACGAAAATTGGAAATGTTTTCAAAAAACTTTAAACATTTTTCTATAAGTTCAAACTTAGAGTTGTTAAAAGAAAACCTGCTTATATCTAAAGTTTTTCAAAAAATAAAAAAAAATAATGGAAATTTAATCATTTTTATTTAATTTTTTATAAATAACTAGGTACTTTTTTAAGAAAATGTACTTTTTTATTATTATTTTTCTTTCATGTTGGCCATTTTTATACCCTATACCACTATGTGGTTTGGGTATAATGACTTTGTGCTGCTGTTTGTAACAACCAAAAATATTTGACCTAGACCCATCTTTAATTGTACCGATCGAATCAGAATCACTTTCTGAGTTGATTTAACAATGACCGCCAGTCCGTCCGTCCGTCCGTCCGTCCGTCTGTGTGTCCATGTAAAGCTTGTAATCAAACTGCAGGTCGCAAATATGAACATATTTTGATGAAATTTGGTATATAAGCTTTTATCGGCCATGGGATGAACGCTATTGAAATTGGTGAGAATCGGTCCATGTTCAGACCTAGCCCCCATACAAATTACCCCTATGAAATCGACATAAATTGCCATAAGATCCAAATTGTCATATAGATCTTACTCAAATTGGGTTTATATGCGTTCATTACATCCATTAATGAGTAGTCCAAAAAGGATCCCTTTGGCCCCATATAGGGGTGCTTCCCGATCTTCACTTAAATCTATTAAAAAACAAAAATATTGCACTGATTCTTCTCAGATTTGGTTTGTATATATTTTTGCAAAATACAAGACTTTTCCAAACATGATCAGGATTGGTCCATTTTTGGACCTAGTCCCTTTATAGATATAGCATCCGATATGAACTTTTTCATATCTGCAGCCAAAAAAATTAATAAAAATCCCACTCAAATTTGGTTTTTGCTTATTTTCTATGTCCAGTTAGTTGGGCCTAAGAGATAGGGTTTCTAAACGCATGGTATAGGGTATCGTATAGTCGGTCTGGACCGACTATAATTTTCTTACTTGTTTTTATTTTTTTTGTTATAAAGTTAAGAAAAGTGTGGTGCTACCAGTCCATTCATTAAGCAAATGCTGCACACAGAAAACAGATTCGTGGTGGCTACCAAATTTATTGCCAACCGAATTTCGATGAACTTAATAATCGAATTTTGAGTTGATTGGAATTACAATTCTATTGTCTTGGAGATAAAAATTGTATCAAAATAAAAAATGGTTTGTTATTATAAAATTTCTGTTGATACAGTCGAAAATTCAGTCATTAATCGTTAGAACAATTCAGTTGGCGAATTTTTTTTTCTATGTGTGCAAACTCAACGACCACATAAACAAATAAAATTACATCTATGAAACACGTATTACAAATTTTAGAATAACAACAATGACAAGAACAACATAGAAAATTCATATTTTTTCTAGAGTGTTTTACGTTTTCATTGAAATCTCGGGACCTTTTGAACCGAATTTGATTATTTTAAACAAAAACCTGCTTTGGGTCCAAATGAAGCATTTTCACTAAAAATGAGCAACTTAGTTGACCTATTGAGGGCGTGATCCTCATTTCCACAGACGCATAGACAGATATCGTTATATCAACTCCGCTGTTTATAAAGATCAAGGATGTACATACATATTTTATGGGGTCCAGATTTTGTTGGGAATGCACACTGATCTGAAGGGTGTAAATGAGATTATGAAACATATTTTTTAACTTTTTTTCGTGTGATGTTTTACTTACACAAAATGAGATAAAACACCTCTGAAGAGGGTCAGCCTACTAATAAATACTAACAGATACCAGCGCTCGAAATTTGAGTGCAATTTCTAGGCAGCTTTATTTTTCAACTTAGCCAATTCACAAACCAACACTTTTATAGTTTATTATTATTGTAAATGAAGATAACAACAGCATTAACAAATTTAATAAAAACCACATAACATACGTATAATTATACCCTATACCACTATGTGGTTTGGGTATAATGACTTTGTGCTGCTGTTTGTAACAACCAAAAATATTTGACCTAGACCCATCTTTAATTATACCGATCGAATCAGAATCATTTTTTGAGTTGATTTAACAATGTCCGTCCGTCCGTCCGTCCGTCCGTCCGTCTGTGTGTCCATGTAAAGCTTGTAATCAAACTGCAGGTCGCAAATATGAACATATTTTGATGAAATTTGGTATATAAGCTTTTATCGGCCATGGGATGAACGCTATTGAAATTGGTGAGAATCGGTCCATGTTCAGACCTAGCCCCCATACAAATTACCCCTATGAAATCGACATAAATTGCCATAAGATCCAAATTGTCATATAGATCTTACTCAAATTGGGTTTATATGCGTTCATTACATCCATTAATGAGTAGTCCAAAAAGGATCCCTTTGGCCCCATATAGGGGTGCTTCCCGATCTTCATTTAAATCTATTAAAAAACAAAAATATTGCACTGATTCTTCTCAGATTTGGTTTGTATATATTTTTGCAAAATACAAGACTTTTCCAAACATGATCAGGATTGGTCCATTTTTGGACCTAGTCCCCATATAGATATAGCATCCGATATGAACTTTTTCATATCTGCAGCCAAAAAAATTAATAAAAATTCCACTCAAATTTGGTTTTTGCTTATTTTCTATGTCCAGTTAGTTGGGCCTAAGAGATAGGGTTTCTAAACGCATGGTATAGGGCAGTGATGGGCAAATTTTCGGCTCCTAAAATACTCAAAGTGCAAACGAGTGCTGGACAAAGGGCACAACTACTTGCGGGGAAAGGGAAACGAAAAAATTTCTACATCCAACCGTGCATGATGTTCATCGCACAAGAGTTGCGGAGAGACTAACATTGACAACAAATTTTCTTTCAGCAAAGACTGCAATAGGGTTACCGCCTCCCTCAATTAATGAATAAAAATTTTATCTGCAAATATCAAATGATAATTATATAACGGGTGATTTTTTAAGAGCTTGATAACTTTTTTTTTAAAAAAAACGCATAAAATTTGCAAAATCTCATCGGTTCTTTATTTGAAACGTTAGATTGGTCCATGACATTTACTTTTTGAAGATAATTTCATTTAAATGTTGACCGCGGCTGCGTCTTAGGTGGTCCATTCGGAAAGTCCAATTTTGGGCAACTTTTTCGAGCATTTCGGCCGGAATAGCCCGAATTTCTTCGGAAATGTTGTCTTCCAAAGCTGGAATAGTTGCTGGCTTATTTCTGTAGACTTTAGACTTGACGTAGCCCCACAAAAAATAGTCTAAAGGCGTCAAATCGCATGATCTTGGTGGCCAACTTACCGGTCCATTTCTTGAGATGAATTGTTCTCCGAAGTTTTCCCTCAAAATGGCCATAGAATCGCGAGCTGTGTGGCATGTAGCGCCATCTTGTTGAAACCACATGTCAACCAAGTTCAGTTCTTCCATTTTTGGCAACAAAAAGTTTGTTAGCATCGAACGATAGCGATCGCCATTCACCGTAACGTTGCGTCCAACAGCATCTTTGAAAAAATACGGTCCAATGATTCCACCAGCGTACAAACCAAACCAAACAGTGCATTTTTCGGGATGCATGGGCAGTTCTTGAACGGCTTCTGGTTGCTCTTCACTCCAAATACGGCAATTTTGCTTATTTACTAAGCCATTCAACCAGAACTGAGCCTCATCGCTGAACAAAATTTGTCGATAAAAAAGCGGATTTTCTGCCAACTTTTCTAGGGCCCATTCACTGAAAATTAGACGTTGTGGCAGATCTTTCGGCTTCAGTTCTTGCACGAGCTGTATTTTATACGGTTTTACACCAAGATCTTTGCGTAAAATCTTCCATGTGGTCGAATAACACAAACCCAATTGCTGCGAACGGCGACGAATCGACATTTCACGGTCTTCAGTAACACTCTCAGAAACAGACGCAATATTCTCTCCTGTACGCACTGTACGCATTCGTGTGGTTGGTTTAATGTCCAATAAAGTAAACTGAGTGCGAAACTTGGTCACAATCGCATTAATTGTTTGCTCACTTGGTCGATTATGTAGACCATAAATCGGACGTAAAGCGCGAAACACATTTCGAACCGAACACTGATTTTGGTAATAAAATTCAATGATTTGCAAGCGTTGCTCGTTAGTAAGTCTATTCATGATGAAATGTCAAAGCATACTGAGCATCTTTCTCTTTGACACCATGTCTGAAATCCCACGTGATCTGTCAAATACTAATGCATGAAAATCCTAACCTCAAAAAAATCACCCGTTACAATTATTTGTTTGAAAATTACAAATTTTACATTGACTTTACTTTTAAAAAATGGAACTAAATTTTCTTTTTTTTAAATTACAATTTTTAAGCTAATTTTAATAGATTTTGCAAATGTTGAAACTGTTCTATATATAAAGCATACAATTATGTGTAAGCGGCAACACTTTTCATTTTCGACGTCGCTCAACCAAGCACTGTGGTCAATAACATGTTTTTAAATCGTAAATTTTCAAATTTTGTTTGTATGAAAAATTTTGTTTAACTTTTGTTAGAGTTTTTCTATATTTTAAATATTTTTATATGCAGTATTTTCATAATTTAATCATACCTATATATTCTTTAAGGTTGCAGTATTTAAAATTCCATTGTCGGGATTGATAAAATGACTGAAGTTTAGAAAATATATTGTAAATCTATCTATGAGATTTATTTTTAATTATTTAACTTAAAGCCTTGATAATTGTAAAAAATATTGGCAATTATGCCAAAAATTTAAATAAATGATAATACAAGATACATTTTTTTATTGAAAATTGATTGAACATTATTCAAATTTGTCACTTAAATGTTTTGATAATTAGTTCTTTAATTTCTTTTATTTGTATGTTAATAATACTATGATTGGAAAATATACGTAAATTTCTTAAATTCCAGTATATGTATTATTTAAATTTTATATTTTGTATTATGAGAATTTTGTGTTTATTCCACTGTACTTGTGGGCAAAGCATGTTGTCATGCATGAGAAATATGAGAGTAGAGTAAGTAAAGAGAGAGAGAGAGTAGAGAGAAATATGAAATATGAGAGTAAAGAATTTCATTCTGCTCTTGTATTCCTTCCCTTCATGCTGGCTCTTGACTGTCCCCTTCGTCCAGCACTCAAGTGCAAACGGCTAGCTCGTAAGTGCAAAAGGCTCCTGCGAGCCAAATTGCCCATCACTGGTATAGGGTATCGTATAGTCGGTCTAGACCGACTATAATTTTCTTACTTGTTTTATGTATGTGTTAGTAACAACTTTACTTTACACAGCGGTGGTTCGCCCAATACTGCAGTACGGGGTCATCGTTTGGTGCCCTGCTCTAGAGAAAGCCTCCTATACCAACCTTCTTGCAAGGGTACAGAGAATGGCTTCCATGTGTATCACTGGTGCCCTTCGTACTACATCTACGGATGCCTTGAACACCCTCTTACACCTAATACCGTTGGACATATTATTAAAGCAGTCGGCGGCCTCATCGGCCATTCGGCTAAGAAGCACAATACAATGACGTGGTCATAATTGTGGCCATGGAGTGATCCAGGAATTTACCATTGAACGTGGATTACTCTACTCCGAGGAGTGTATTCGAACGACACTAGAAAACTCTGATACCGACCAGGGAATCTTGGTCAGGGCTGATTCCAGGTAGTAGGCGTTCCATAAACTTCTATACCGACGGATCGAAATTGTGTGGTCAAGTTGGTTTCGGAGTCTATTCAAAGGAGCTTGGACTAAATATGGCTCGCAGGTTGCCAGACCACTGCAGTGTTTATCAGGCAGAGGTACTGGCAATAAAGGAAGTTGCTGACTGGTTGGGTCGGAATATTCTGTCTACAACCGCAGTCAACATCTACTCTGATAGTTAGGCCGCAGTAAAATCCTTGGAATCAATGTTTCTGAAAACAAGAACCACCCTTAGCTGCCGCACGTCTTTAAATGAGATGGCCAAGCAGTTCGACATCAGACTCATATGGGTCCCAGGGCACAGGAATATACCGGGATACTGTAAAGCTTACGGGTTCCAGCGGACTTGGAATGTGTTGGTACACCCCTGGAATCGTGCAAGCTGGAACTTCGGCTTCACACCGCTGGCATAAACGACAACAGATAGGCTAATGGATCAACGTACAGGATCACGAGACAAATCTGGCCGGCTCTGAATCATAAGCGCACTAGTGCGCTACTATCACTCACCCGTGGGGAGATTTCGACAGTAGTTGCTATTATCACTGGGCACTGCCTCATAGGGAGACACGCTGAACGCCTCAGGGTCTCGTCAAATGACTTCTGTCGTAGCTGCATGGATGTGGAGGAGGTGGAGAGCATAGAACACTTCCTTTGCAATTGCTCGGCGCTCTCCAGAACGAGACTTCGAACATTGGGATCGCCGTTTCTTCACGATCTCTCTGATCTCTCAAATGTGGACATTTCACATATCAGGGGCTTCATCAGGAGCTCAAACTGGTTCTACGGTGGGGACTGAGGGGAACACCTAGAGTCTAAGTGTGCTTTACCTTTGGTTTAGCAGCCACTACCAACCTAACCTAGTAGCAACTTTAAATGTAATTTACTCAAAATAAAGGAAAAAATTTTAAAATCTCTAAATCTGCAAAACGGCTAAAAAAAAATACCTTTCAAATAATATGCGTTTGGTCAAAATTGGGATAAAATGATAGAACAAAACATCGGTCACAAGAAATCGCATAGCCTATTAATATTATAGATTAGCCGTTAAATTTAAAAATAAAGAATATCCCAAGTTTAAATCTAAATTTCTCTAGAAATTGACAATTTATGGGCATAAAATCAAATGCGTTACATAGATCATTTTATTTGATACAAATCTGAGGCGGCATGCAAGTGGGTAAAAGCATGACTTTTCTTTAAGGTTTTTTTTTTTAAATTTTTCTCCTAAAGTGAAGGGCTATCTAGCGGACTTAATTTTATATTTTCACCAACTTGTATTTCGCTTTTTTATACATACATATTGAACTCGAGAATACTTAAATCTCAGAGTATTGACTTTTAGTAACAAGTAACCAAGAAGAAAACCACATGATATTTCTACCAGAACTTTCATGACCATCTAAGTATGAACAGTATATTTCATGAATTGTTATTTCAATTTCCATTAAATATATAAATTACAATGAAATTAAATTTTGCGCAAAATAACTGCAAATATAAACATGTATAAAATACTCAATACAAAACCACAAATGGTCATATTACAAATTAGTAACAGTAACATCATAACAAATTATAATGACATAACAAACATATTCTTAGATAGTATTCGTAACGCAATAACAACAATCACGAAAAAAATTGGTCAACTGAAACTAAAAGTAAATCCTAGCATAACGAAATAGTTGAAGGTACCAACAACAATTGGACACATAACATACTAAAAGTAATAATGATAAAAATGAAATGATAATATATGCTATAAAAACTAGACATTATGATAATAAAAATACGCCCCCACATAAGGACCACCATAAAGAGAAAATAACTGCCAAAGCAAAAAAAAAAGAAGCAAAAAAAAAACTTCATCTATTTTGAGATGATTTAAGTACGAGTACGAGTATCATTATAATGTGGTATAGACAAAATGACCAATTTACCAACTATAACAAGTTTGATGGTTTGGAAAGGGAAGGGAGGCGGAAGGGGATCAGAGACTATACAGGTACACACAGTAAAATTTACTTTTAGCTGTTGGTGGTGTAAGGATTTCGTTAAATTTTAATTGGTTTACGTAGTTTAACCATAATTTTTATGGTTACAAAAAAAAAAATTCATTTCGTTCTGACGAAACGTGTTGTTTTTTTTTTTTTTTTTTTGCTTTTCAGCATTTATACGAGTAGATTCTTATTCGTATGTAACGGATGTGTTGAAAATATTAAAAATATTTCTTTATTTTCTTTTTGGTGTATTGCAAATTTGCACCCAATTACGTGGTGGTTGCTGGTTTCATCGTACCGTATATCGGCCTTAGAAATTTTAATAGATATTCGGTAAGAGAATACGAGTGTGTGAAACTAATTATAACACAAATATTGTTCATTGTGCATAAAAATCGAAAAATTATGGAAATTTTAGATTTTTTTTCTTTCGACACTAAAGACCGCTATACCTTATGAATACAGGGTGTTTTAGTAGTATTAAGTCAATTGGTTTTCATTTGTGTGCTTGAGCCACAAATTACCGTTTACTAAATTTTTAAAACCAACAGCAATTTATATTAGAGAAATTTTCTTTAGATTACAATGAAAATATTATTTGCATGATTCACACTTAGATGAAAGTGACACAAAATAAGTAAGTAAAAGAAGCTTCCATTAAAAAAAGTATTTTGAACGATCATCTTATGGCTAATTCGTGAACGTAATTTCTACACCAAAGCAAGTGGGAGAGTTGTATTTTTTTTTTATTAATCACCACTCAGGGGATGCCCCCTACAAATGCAGTGCATTGTGTTGATATCAGGAAAATAGGTTGTGGGAAGGAAGAAAGAGGGAGTAGTGTTTGTGGATATTTGACTTAAATTTTATTAGAATATAGCTGTCAGGAAACACATCTGCGGGGAGCTTATTCCACATACGGCTAGTTCGACTTATAAACGAATTCTCTCTGTAATGCGTTGTGCGGTCAACTGGACAATAGACTACAAACGGATGTGATCTACTAGAGAAGTGGGTAGACCAAACCGAAACTCGTGCACTTGGAATAAGTTCGCTAATCTCAGAAGAACATTTACCATGGTAATATCTATAGAACAGTGCTACACAACCCACATTCCGACAGTGTTCCAATGAATCAATAGAGTTGGATACGCTACTGTCATTGATGAGCGCCAACGTCCTCCTTTGTACACGGTCCAGTAGCTCCAAAATAGACTTTGAAGCTCCTGCCCATATATGGGAGTTGTATTTCATTTTCGGTCAGATGTAAGTGGTGTAGATTTTAAGGAGATTAGAAGGAGTGAAGTAATTTTTACACCGTTTTAGAAAACCAAGGCACTTGAATACTTCTTTCGACACTTGAAAAACATGCTCGTTCCAACGAACATCACATTGAATTCTCATGCCTAGACCATCAAGAGTATCCGATTCCTCAATACCTATACCACCCATACATATATACAGATGACATTGTTGATTGCATGGCCCTATGGGTCAACATACAGCATTGAGTCTTCAGCGCATTAAAATCAACCCTATTCGCTTTACCACACTCGGAGATTGTTAACGGGTCTTGATTGAGTGTGTCATTCATTGTCTGCCTTCTGCCCCCAACCTCCAAGAGGCTTGGCCTACAATTAAAGGAAAATGAATGACAAATGCTGCTGTCATCTGCGAAAGAGTATATAGAGTTTGACCAAGAAGGTCGTTCAGAAAGATAAGGAAAAGTGAAGGAGAAAGAACGGAACCTTGGGGTACCCCTGAATTAACCTGAAACTCATTAGATGAGACCCCATCAATAACAACACGTATTCTTCGGTCTCTGAGAAAGCTCGATATAAATCGATAGAAGCCATTACCGACCCCAAATGGAATAAGCTTTGATATCACTGCACCGTGCCACACACGATCGAATGCCTTGGAAATATCTAGAGCAACCACTTTACTTTCGGCAAAATTGCGAATGGATCGACTCCAGCGCTCAGAAAGTAGAGCTAACAGGTCTCCCGTGGAACGATTTCTACGATCATTAAGAAGTGAATTGGCCTCTAAGTAGTTCACAAGATGGAAATTGGTCATGCTCTCCATCACCTTTGAAAGCGCAGAGCAGATTGCAATTGGACGGTAATTTTCAGCGCTATTAGCCGCACACTTTTTAGGGATTGGTTGGACATTAGCAACTTTCAAGCAAGAGGAAAAGACTCCCGCACGGTACGAGAGGCTGAAAAGGTTGGCCAATGGACTGGCTAGCTGTTTCAGCACCAGTGCTGGTCTATCATCCGGTCCCGAAGACTTATTAATGTTGAAATCCGAAAGAACCTTTTTAACTGCACGTGCTCGAAAGAATATTTTAGACATAGTACAAGATACACTTTCAAGTTCGGGTAGAGGTTGATTGAAAGAGTTGGGATAGCAGAACTAGCATTGTTCTTTACCCTTGTAAGAAATGACCAAAAGCTCTTACTATCCCGAGGATCAGAGAGAACTTTAGCACGAAGACGCTGATCGTAAAGAAACTTTTGGCACCTTAGTGTTTTGGCACATTCAGTTTTTGCCTGTTTGCGTTGCAGTTCAGTGGCGGAATTTTTATTTTCACGCCAATATCTGAATGCTTCCTCTCTGGATCTGACTGCATCTCTGCAGGTCTAGTTAAACCATAATTTTTGATTTGGTTTAGCCGAAATGTACTTTGATGGAATGAATAATCGCATACCAAGCACTATTATTTTTTCCACCAGGAAACAAAGTTTCCAATTGAAATGCTTGAATAAATCGTTGAGCTCAGCTCAACGAGCCTTTTCGTAAATAAAAACTAAGCGCTTCATAGCTGGTGCTGACACACTTTGAAGTAAAAAGTACGAAAAGGATGCGGAAATGGTGCAGTGATCCGAATTACTGAGAGGTGCAAATATTTTCACTTCATACTTATAAGGGTGTGAAGTGAGAAAAAGGTCGAGAGTATTTTTTCGTTGCCCTTCAATGCATGGAATGTGCGTTGATTGATTCACTAGTTGCGCAAGATAGTTATGCGCTGCGAAAAGCTCTGCTGTACCAAATCTTTTGTCTAAAACTAAATATTAATACAGTTTCTATTTTACTATATTATTTTACTATAGTTACTTAACTTTTTAGTTCTAATACCATTTATATGTTCAGGTAATTGTTTTTCTGTTTTTACCAGTGTTTATTATAATTTCTTACTCAATTTTTTTTTATAAAGACAATGATGATATTTTTCATAAAATGTATTAACTTCTATTTGAGAAATTGCATTATTTTTATATTACTAGTGTAAGCTTTCCAAAGCTGGGTCAATTATAAAGGAGAAAACATTAAAAAACAGATATGACAAATTTAAAACGTCAGATATTATTTTATTTTTTTATTATTATTTGAATAAATTTTCTCTTGCTTTCTATTTTTTATAAAAATTTTTAAAAGAAAAACATTTACTAAGATGCTTAATTCGGCTAGTAAATTTTAAATTAATTCTGCCGCCTACTTTGACAGGGGCTCCAGTGCTAAAGAAAGTGTCGGGGGGCGGCACCAAGTCGGCTTTAAATCGCAACATTTGGACCTCTGGACACATGGATCCGCAATGTAATATTGTTTTTAAAAACATAATCTACAATTAATTTATTTTAATATATTCTTATTGCAGTCTGTAAGAAATTCTTCCGTAGACTTATGAAATAATTAAATAAATAAAAAATAACCATACATACACAATAATCAAGCAAATGAAAGACCACAACAACAACAACAACAGCGACAAAAATTACAACTATCATACACAAGAAACAAATTAGAATAACGATAACAATATCATTGAAATCTCGAGATTTTTTGGACCGTTTTTGGTGATTTTAAATAGCAGCCTGCGCAGGATGTCAGCAAATTAATTACACTAAAAATGAGCAACCCCGCTGACCTATTGAGGGCGTGATCGTGATTTCCGCAGACGAACAGACCGACATCGTTACATCAACATGAATAACCTCTTGTATGAATTGAATGTAAAATTTGATACTCCTCAAACCAAGGCGAGGTAGCACCGAAACCATGGAACTGGCAATCCTCGAAATTATTGAAGTATTGCTCGGTGAGCGCATCTAGGGAGTACGACAGATGCGAAAGAATAATTCTCTTGTGGTTTACGTGCGTCCCTGTCTTGGGTAGAATTAATCGCATGGTGCTCTGAACACCGGGTGGTATACTATGCATCTACTGACGCCCCGTCATAACACATTTATAATTTAGAGATATGTGTTTGGGCAGATCTCTTGCTCTTGCTGAGGAGTTGAGCTGTGCTCTTTCTGCAATGTGTGCAACCACATTCACCACGAAAGTCCCCGAAGATTCATCACAGATAACCAAGCATTGACAACCCGGACAAGAACGTACACCACCGTTCTTGGACTCCTCTTCAATTCATGCACCAGCATCCAACAGTCTTGTCAACACTCCCTCTTCTTGGTATATCCACTATCCCTCTGGCTGCACATGCGAGATGATATCAATAGCCCTTCAAATTCATCTTAAACTCATGTTCCTCTCAACCAGCCAACCAACAACCCTCTCGTGTCCAACTTATCCTTAATGCTATCTTTTAAGTGGGGTAAACCTGATGCAAACATTCCCGCACTCGTCTTCAACTCATGTACCAGAATCAACACTATTCACAGCTATAGAATTGAAGTTCAACTCATGTTCCACCGGGTATCACAAATTTATGGGATGTGTGCAACCAACTCTTCTAAGAGGCTTTAACACCTCCTCAGCCTGCTTCTTGTGTGTATGTTCTTGTTCGAATCATCTACGTCAAGAGAATCTACGAATCATCTTCATTGGGCTTCTTCATTGGGTGCAAAAGATACCTTGAAATCGCGCGTTATCAGTACGGCGGATGCGGAAGAATGTTTCATCCATTCTGGTCGTCTTTGAATTAATGCGTGATGTAAATTAATCATTTCTTGGCAAAAGCGTTCTGTATTAATGGAAACGCCGGGCTTTAGGAGTTAATATTACACAAAACCGCTCTGGTCCCATCAAACACAGAGAATCTTCTTCTTGACGAAGCGATTTAGCCTTAGAGTTGAAAGACCGGCTTCACCAGATGAAAGTCACTATCTCTTCCTCTTCTGGTTTTGAAAATAAATCCATTTATCGCCACTCATCGCAATTCGATTAAAAAAAATATATTTCACTTCGTGGCGGTTAAGCATCATTTGACAAGCGACTTTTTTTAATTTTCATTCAAATCGCGTGTACCCATTTGCCAAGTTTATTGCTATTGCTCATAAATAGGGAAGCAAAGTTGTATCATCAAAAGTACCGGTTCGCCAGTGGCGTTGATACAGAGCCCATACCTATAACCTACCTCCAAGTGGTGCTCCCGGGCAACGCTAGGCAAGGCCAGTTAATTCTGGTGATTATTCCTAGCGGCTAAAGGTTAAGGTCAGGTCCACCAAGTACTACTCTGTTTAGGGAATAACTTGGTAGCGGCTAGTAAGTGGCCAGACTGGCAACGAAGCCTTACCTGAGGCTATAAATAGATACCACGGGTGAGCTATAAGCCCAAGGTTACCTCACAGCGTTGTCAAAGTCAAAGGCAGTACAAGAAAAAACATAAAACTGGAGGTGTCAAAACCTACCAGATGAAATGGTTGTCACATCCCATAATCTTGTTGATGTCCCAAGGTGCAAATGAAGTTATAGAGGTTACATGAGCGTAAAGGAGGTCGGGTGTGGGTACGTCAGTGACCCTGACAAGATACCATGACGGAGGAATTTGAGCAAGAAGGTGGGTCGAAGATGAGTCGAAGGAGTACATGTCAATACAGCTTCCAAGACGAGTCGTAGACCAGTTGAAAAGCGAAGTACGGAACGTTGACGTAGGCATCATCTAGCATGATGGCGGTAATTAGTAAGTTCGGAGCGTGGTAGACGGATAAAGGCATGAGTTAAAAATTTTGAAGCTGGGAATGGGTGAGCTAGTACCACTCCTGGCAAAGATGACCATTACGGTAGAATTAGTAGACAAGAATGTCGGATATAAGACGAGACCAAGGGCGCTTGAGTCATTTGACAATACAGCGTTTCGCGGATGAGACGGATATCGGTTGAAATGTTGGTACGGAACGTTGTACATATCAGGGCCACCTGATAATAACAGCAAATGTATGGTTCATTGTTTTTGCAAGTACTGTTGCTGACCGAGAACAAGGTGTTGTACCCTTAAATAGCTTTTTTGGGAACGGCCCCTCAGAGAATTTCGTCATGGCTGTGTTAGCCCAAAATCGCGGGAAGAACACAGTTCGATATGGAGTTGCATTCAATTCAACGGGGTTCTACGGCCCATAGAGTAGAAGGCTTCGAGATCGGGGCAACCCGATCTCCTATCTCCATCTCTCCTAGCTTGCTATCCATCTAAGGAAGGGGCGCTGGTGGACGCATTGTATCTCACCTAGTGCTAATACCACCGAGAGGTAAAGTCGACAAGACAGGCAGGCACGTAAAATCAAAGGAACTTCTGCTCATAAATAGTCCAAAATCGCGGAAAGAACACACTTCGATGTGGAGTTGCATTCAACCGGGTTCTACGAACCATAGAAGGCTTTTAGGTCGGGCCAACCCAATAGCAAAGGGAGGAGAGTATGCCAAACCATCCCTCCTAGCTTGCTATCCATCTAAGGAAGGGCAGCTGGTGGACGCATTGTATCTCACCTAGTGCTAATACCACCGTGTGGTAAAGTCGAAAAGACAGGCATGTACGTAAAATCAAAGAGACTGCTGCTCATAAACGTCTGCTGCTTGTAATATCTATAATATTAATAGGCTAGACGATTTCTTGTGACCGATGTTTTTTCTACCGTTTTATCTCGATTTTGCCCAAACGTATATTATTTGAAAAGTATTTCTTTTCAGCTGTTCACCAGATTTACAGGTTTTTAAATTTTTTCCTTTATTTTGAGTAAATTGCATTTAAAGTTGCTACTATCACATACATAAAATTATACAATGCTATGTGTGTGTTTATTAAATTTGTTAATGTGCTTGTAATAAAAATTAGTTTCTTTTTGTGTTGATTTGCGAATTGGCTATAATTGATTAGCATAACTTTAGGGCCTATATTTAATGAAAAAATAAAATTTCCTAGAATTTGCACTCGAATTTCGAGGGCTGGAATCTGCTAGTTTCTATTAATTGCCGTTGAGTTTAATTTGGGTCAACATCCAATAGCTCCTGCAGTTGCTCTTCTATGCAATTTTGTGGCCTACCAAAGTGCTTACTGTCGTCCACATTGAAATCACCACTTTCAAATTGTCGAAACCATATCTCACATGTTCACCATATGTTTCTACCAGCCAACGATGACTTTCAATAGTCTCTTTCTTTTGATTAAATAAGAAAAGCAATTCGTGTCGCAAATGTTCTTTTTCAAGCATAAAACTCGACATGATCACTGAACGATGAAAAAAGAGGCTAGATTTTGGCGGACTCAGCTTGTGTAGACTTGTAATTTAAATGGCAGATGAACAAAATAACGTATGTCTCAAATTATTCAGCTGTTTTATTCGCTAGCGCCATTTATTGGTTTAACCGGAAAAAATTTATGCATACACCTGGTAAATGTTTTGAAGGAGAATACTTCGGGAAAATTTCACAATAATCGGAATCATCAAAGTCAACTTTTATTACTCATATGCTTAAATGTTGTTTCTTAAATTGATATATTAAATTTATTTAAAAATAGGAGATGGAATCATAGTTTTCTTTTTAAAAATTAGCTCCGATGTCGGAGCTGGCAATATTTGAATTTAAAAATAAAAAGTTCTTAAATGAGTTTATATACCATTGCATCTTAAATTTTATGACTTCTTTTAATACTTAGCTCGGTTTTCAGTGTTTTCTAAACTTCATCACTGAAAAGTCTGTAGAAAAGTTAGACTTCTTAGCTTTTTAAGTGATGAATACATGAATGAAGACCATCAGGCTCGACGATAGTGAATACTAGGTCCGACACCCGTGTAACTGCCATGAATTGCAATATTAAATTACACTTAACTAAAATTTGTAAACTGTCTTGATTATTTCTTTTTGCACCCTGTTATTTTTCATATAATTTTTATATTTGTGCGAGTATTATCAACAAACAGCTTTTGCCCGTTAAAAGCACGCCCTGTGAGAACGAGCGAATGAACGGAAGTACAAAAAAAAAGCCAATTAACTTTTGTACTTAAGATGAATGTGTTTTATTGACGACGCGTCGTAATTGCAGGCATAAATTAATTTCACGACTTAATGTCGCAAATTACGTAGTTGACGTTGTTTTCATATGGTACCAAATTACATTTTTACGGCCAACAAATAGGTGTGTGAAGTTTTATTTTGTTTTTTTTTTTCTTATTTTTTCTTTCAAAGGTAAGAGTAATAAGAATCTCCCTCAGGTTTTCTATTGTTTTAGATTGCCAGTATATAGTATTTTCTAATTTTGCAGTTAAGGTAATTTTTAGGCCTTTTCATTTAATTTATTTATATTTTTTTGTTTTCATTTTCTTGTTGGTCTTCTTATAGATGTGACCTTTAGCCTCACTGAATGTTTGTTAGATGAAGTTGAAGAGGAACAAGTATAAGGTGTATTAAGTGACACAAGACAAGACAATCTTTAGCCAGTGTAGTCAGTCGGTAATTGTGTCACCCGAAAAACCATTAATTCTCGTTAGGCCTGCAATATAAGACAAGACAGGCGTACTCGTAGTATATGATGGTCATAGAATATTATGCTATATATTTAATTAACCCAAAAACCTTCAGAAGGTTTCTAAGACTTTGGCAATATAAAATTGAATATATTTGGTTTAAACGAATTAAAAAATACCCTAAGAAATCATTAAAACAAAATTATTATATATGTATTTAATTGTTTCTTAATACGTATATAATTACAAGAAAAAGCCCGAAAAAGTTGTTATATATACTGGGAAGTTACACGCAAAAAAGTTACGAAAAATCGATTGTCATAGTGTTCGTAACTACAATTAAAATTTTTAAATGCTTTTGTTAATATAATAAGTATTGTTAATAGGATAGGCGATTTCTTTTTTGTTCTATCGTTTTACTCGATTTTGCCCAAACGAATATTATTTGAAAGGTATTTCTTTTTAGCCGTTTTGCAGATTTACAGATTTTTAAATTTTTTCCTTTATTTTGAGTAAATTTCATTTAAAGTTGCTACTAACACACATAAAATTATACGTATGCTGTTTGTTTTATTAAATTTGTTAATGTGTTTGTTAATGAGTTTGTTATCTTCATTCACAATAATAATAAACCATAACAGTGAATTGGCTAAGTTGAAAAATAAAGCGGCCTAGAAATTGCACTCGAATTTCGAGCGCTGGTATCTGCTAGTAAGTATTATTTTACTTAATACGTATTAATTTTCACCAGTTTTTTTAACTAATGGTTTGTCATATTGAATAACGGAATTGTTAACAATCAACAATTTTATTTCAATATTGGGTTCGTTATGTTGAGTAATTATATTGTTGCTAGTTAATTATATTTTCTACAGTGGATTTGTCAATTTAAAAAAAATTATATTTAATTTTTTATCTACTTAAAAACTATATGTATATCGCCAGCTTATATTCAAAAGCCTCTATATTAAAACCGCAGTTGCTCAATAGAGCCAAAAACCATTTATTTTTCTTATATCAAAGAAAATTAAAATTGTTTCTTCTAAAATATTTATTAAAACTGACTTCTTAAACTACTAAATAATCATTTGTTTTTTTTACATTTACATCACTGGCCATTCATTTTATGCAAGATAGAGGGTTTTGCTATTCAAAAATACTGAATGTGTATAAAAGGATAGAGTTTTGCATAGTAAAAAAAATAATTTTATTTTATTTATGACTACAAAAAATCTTCTTAATATATATATATATATCTATAATATTAATAGGCTAGGCGATTTCTTGTGATCGATGTTTTGTTATACCGTTTTATCCCGATATTGACCAATCGTATATTATGTGAAAGGTATTTCTTTTTAGCCGTTTTGCAGCTTTACAAATTTTTAAATTTTTTCCTTTATTTTGAGTAAATTGCATTTAAAGTTGCTACTAACACATACATAAAATTATACAATACTATGTGTGTGTTTATTAAATTTGTTAATGTGTTTGTAAAAAAATGAGTTTGTTTTTTTGTGTTGATTTCTGAATTGGCTATAATTGACTTGCACACTTTTAGAGTCTGTATTTAATGAAAAAAATAGAATTTCCCAGAATTTGCACTCGAATTTTGAGGGCTGGAATCTGCTAGTTAATATTAATAGGCAAGGCGAGAACTTGTGACATCTGCTAAACTTTCACTTACCAACCGATTTTGACAAAAAGATATACCATTTGGAATTTATCTCTTTGATACATTTTTTCCTTTTGATTAATAATCATTTAAAGTTGCTACTAACACATACATAAAACACATATTTAAGCTTCAAATAGAAAACTATACGGTGCTGGGTATGTGTTTATGAATTGGCTAAAATTGATTAGCATACTTTAGGCTCTTATAAAATTATTTATTAACAAACCCAGTTATATATCTGTGTGTTCAACAAATATTTACAATGAAATTTAATGAATTTTATTTAAAAAATTCACAATTTAATGAATTTTCTTTAAATATTCATAAATATTTAATACATATAGCTTTAAAAAAAAACAATTAAAGAAAAAAATTTAATGAAAAAATAAAATTTCATAGAATTTGCACTCGTATTCCGAGTGCTGGGCACTGCTAGTATTATATAAAAGATGTACTAAAAAAATAACAATGAGCAGTTTAACAAAAAATCGTAGAAAGATAAAAAACAATTAATTATAAAACAATTAATTATTAACAAACCCATTTATGCCTATATATCTTCCGTGTGTTCAACAAATATTTATAATGAAATTTAATAAATTTTATTTAAAAAATTCACAATTTTATGAATTTTATTTAAATATTCATAAAGTTTTAATACATATAAAAAAAATTGAAAGAATCAAATTGAATGAAAAAATAAAATTTCATAGAATTTTCACTCGCATTACGAGTGATGGGATCTGCTAGTATTATATAAGAGATGTAGTACATCAAAATAATAATGAAAAGTATAACAAAAAATCGCAGAAAAATATAAAAAAACAATATTGTGGATTAATTTTTGTCTATTTTATTTGGTGTTAATTTTTGAATCTATTTTCAAATTGTCATAGAAAAATTACATTCTTGTGGAATGACACATTTCAAATCTTGTACATTTTTTCCATTTTGGTTCTATATGACAAGAGTATGATTTAATGCGAGTAGGTAGATTAGCATGATTTTCAACAAACTGTACTTTATATTTAACACTACCGCGGATCTTAAGTCAGATACTGTATGATCATTCATTACACGACCTAGTCGAATGGATGAAAAACGTTGAATTTTAAAATAATCATAATTGAGATATACAGTATCAAACGGTTTTTTAATAACTTCTTAATTGACTGCTGACTGCTTTAGAAACCCGAATGTAATCATTTGGCAAGTTAATTGATTGATTTTTCCATCTGATCTCAATTTTTGCATGGGCACTATCACACTCCATTTGTGTATGCTCTTTTTCTAAATTTTTTTTTTTTTTTCAATGACTTTTTGATGTTTTACCCCAAAATTGGATAAGGCATTAGAGAAAATAATGGTTGCGGTTTTGATACAACAGTCTGAGTAGATTGTTATTGGCAATGAATTTAACAAGCAAAACGTTTCTCAATGATTTATTATGCAGGAAACAAACACTGAGGCTGACATTGACTCCACTCAACCAATAATTTGTACATTGATGATTACTTCGATTGTAAATACTAAAATTGTGTACTTGTATGCATTGTTTGAAGTAAATTATTGAACATGGTGCTTACCGTCCTCAGCTTCAATTTAGTCTAAATTTTTTTTCATACTGTGCTCGATTTCTATTCATATTAAGCACGTTCAAATCACTTGATTAGCCATAAATCCAACACAAATATCGCATTGATCTTTGCGATCAAAATTCTCTCTTTCAAAAATTTTGGAAAATGTGAGCAGTAATTGCAATAATCTTATAGGTATCAGCTTTGTTTCTAAAAGCTGTTCCGATATATAATTTGTTAGTGTCCATAGTGTCCTAGTGTCTCTAATTTTTCAAAAAATTCTTTTAAATGGGCTTTCATTTCTGACATTAATTTAATGAAGGAACCCGAAAAAAACTGCAATTGCTAAAATATCGAAAATTTTTTCATTTTCATTTTTTCACCATTTTATAATATGATCAAATAAGATAGAAAAAATGAAAATGAAATGTGCCGAAGATAGGAAAACAAAATTGCTATTGGTTACCGAGATATAGCCGTGAGAATAATTGCATGTGTAGAGTACTATATTACTGGACTTGCCTTTCATAAAGTTATTTAATTTTTTATGTAAAATGAATTGTTTTTTTGTCAAATTTTTATTAAAATATTCAAAACAAATTGTTTTATTACATAAAATAAATTATCTATAATATTAATAGGCTTGGCGATTTCTTGTGACCAATGTTTTGTTCTACCATTTTATCCCGATTTTGACCAAACGTATATTATTTGAAAGGTATTTGTTTTTAGCCGTTTTGTATATTTACAGATTTTTTAATTTTTTCCTTTATTTTAAGTAAATTGCATTTAAAGTTGGTACTAACACTTACATAAAATTATACAATGATATGTGTTGTGTTTTAAAATTTGTTAATGTATTTGTAATAAAAATGAGTTTCTTTTTTGTGTTGATTTTTAAATTTGCTAAAATTGATTATCATACCTTTAGGGTCTTTAGTTAACGAAAAAATAAAATTTCCTAGAATTTGCACTCGAATTTCGAGGGCTGGAATGTGCTAGTTTATATAAATAAAATAAACAAATTAAATTCAATTTTAGCCAAAATATACATGAGGCCATAAAATCCGAACAGCAGCAAAAACTATCAAAACCCAAACGATGTTTTGTTAGTTTCGATCAGTACTTCGATATCCGCACACGAGAAGGATTTTAGATTTTATCAGTTGGACAGTGTAATCAAACTCTCGATCTTATCCGTTATCTTAGTTTTCACTGTGCATCCAGAACTTATAACTGGTGGCCCAAAAACAACACCCGATATTTTTGTACTATCTCTTTAACTCCATAATTTTTTTTTATAATGCTTACCGTTAAACTTTTTTCCATTAGTTTTTGAAGATGATATCGGTGCCGCTATTGTTGATGATCTTTTACTACATTTTTAATTGTTCTGACGAGAACTTCGGGCGACAAGCACTCTAGTAGGCTATTTTCTTTGAGAGTTTTTAGCTTGTTTTCATAGGCCCGTGAATTAAAAACAAAAAAAAATAAGTAATTTCCAGATCAAGACGGCCGCTGCAAATCCGGAAAAGCATCCTTCAGAATATCCGTTATCGTGCGAACTACATGTGCAGATCCACCATCCTATTAGAACCACAGTACAAATTCACAAATTTACGCCAGTAAAAACTAGTTGATAATGGCTCTGTATTGCTTAAAAGCCAAAGTAACCGTCGTATTCATGGCGTTCTCTTAAAATAAGGCCAGATGACACCTCCGGCGTAAATGGTGTATTATGCAGTGAATGTGATTAGATGTAATGACTCTTCATGAATGACGTGTGATTTCTCAGAGACCCAGAATCGTCGTTCATAATAAAGTGTGACCGCAAATCGTTCACTGTGTCTCTTCTGAACTTGAGGAGTATAGCATTCCATAGCTTGTATCTGTTTCCTTCACAAATATCAAAACAAAACTGACACTTGCCACCAAATGAAAACGCTATATCATCTTCCGATGGGGTGATACATTTTCCGCCTCTCTGTACATTCTTTCTCACAAGCAGTGAAATTTCAAAAACGAACTCACTTGATCAACGAGTTTTTATTGCCGAAAATGTATGAATTAGGACCGAAGGAGATGTGGTTCCACTCACAGGACTTCAACTTTAAAAAATCCGTACATAAGGTTAATCACATATTGAAAGAGCGGTGACTTTACACAGGAAAAACACATTAAACGGCTGCATAAACTGCATATCTCTTGCCCAGGCATATGACGTGTGGATTCTCAGTGCCCCAAAGTCGTCCTTTATGATAGATTTTGACCGCAAATCGTTTACTGTGTCGTTGTAGTTCATGTCTCCTGAACTAGAGGAATATAGCATTCCATGGCTTATATCTGTTTACTTCACAAATATTGAAACAAAACTAACAGTGGCCACCATACAACTGAAGGATATGTGGTTCTACAGGACTTGAACTGCCAAAATATACTTATCCACGTTAAAAAAAACCCGAGTATAAGGTTAATCAATTATTGAAAGAGACTCCATTATTCGGCTGCATAAACTGAAATATTTTATTACAACAAAACTTCTGTTGTCCAATGCGAATTTTTTTTTCTCCCAACCAAATTTTTGTTGTGACAAATGAATAATAAGCAATAAATTCAATTGCCCAAGCATATCTCTTTCTTCACTGAACAAATAATTTCATAACATATTCTATATATAATTTATTGAAAGTCGGTTATCACAATCTTTTCAAAAATTAAGAATGAGAAGTTAAGGTTCGGATGGTTATTTCGTTAAAATAAGCTAGTGAAAAACCAATACTATAAACTAAAATCATTACGAAAAACGACAGAAGAAAATCCTGGTCGGCTTTAAAAAGGTAACACATGAAATGACATACTTAAAATACCACACCATTAACTATAGAGTACAGAAAAAGACATTTATATTAATTTACTACCAAATAAAAATTGTATTTTGTTGGTGTATTAATTAAAACACAACTTTGACGTGTTACGAAACGAAGGTGTTAGAAATCAAGATATATGTTTTAATTAGATGCTTTAATAGATGTTTTTTTTTTATTCGTAAATATTCCTTAACTGAAACTTAAGCCAACTTAAGTTCGGGAATGTTTTCGAAAGAAAAAAAAAAATAATAACTTAAATTATTTTATTTATTTATTTAATATAAATTTCTTTTAAACATGGCCCTGCGTCAACAGCTCCCACTATACAGATCCCTAAATTATCATTTAAGCGGAAACCATAAAATTGTTTCGTACACAACCAATGTCACACAACAACCCAGCAGCACCCTTTTAACTCTGTTTCTCTCCTTTCATACTTATGTTCGGTATTTATGGAATTCCAAGTTTTGTTATATGTTTTTAATAACATCCTGTATTTTGTTAAAAAGTAAATAAAAGTGAAAACCGTTAAGTTTTTCTTGTCACACAACAATGGAATAGAATGTTTCTGGTGAAAACCGAAAAGTTTTGACATTTTTTATTTGAAATTTTGTAACGCTTAACGCCTAAACATAATGGGATTTTGGCTAAAACTTATGTATTGTAGTTATTGTTGTTGTTGTATGGAAGATGTGTGGGCAATAAAATAATTTAAAGTAAATTTAATAGTTGTTTAAGGGTTTTTGGTTAAGTTAAAGAAATAAAACTTAAGTAATTTGAAATTTATGAATGAGCGTAGTTAAAGTTATGTTTGTTAAATTATCAAGGGATTATTGTTCAAGGGGATTTATGAACATCAAATTACATAAAATAAATAAAACATTAAGGGCCACTATTATAACTTGTCTTTAAAGTAAATGTAACTTTAGCTTTAGCTGATCAGTAAAGTGACCTTTAACTGTTTTCCGTTATTACAAATTCCCATTAAAATAAAATTAATATTATTGATAATGTGGCAACGCTAAAGCAAAAGCGATTACTTTTGAGCAAATGAATTAGTTTATAAAAGTACTTGGTGGCAACGTACTTTTATTAATTTGTTTACAAAAAAAACTAAAAATAAAAAAAATATGTGAAATTTATTTTATTTTTCTTTTTGTGTCGTGTGGTAAATCCACCAAAATATATTAAAAAATTTAATATGATAACGCCAAGGAAATTTTACAACAAACAGCAAATAATGTGAATTTCTTCGTTGTACATCAGAAAATGTGGCAACATTAAATACGTAAACCACACCTTAAAAGTTAAAGGCAACACTATCTTTCGTTTAGCTTATCGGTCACTTTTAGCTTAAAGTATGCAGTAAAATCTTTTTTACACGGTCTTTTTTTTACACGATTTTGAAATAACACGGTTCGTCAAGAAGAAATTTTAAATTTTTTTACACGTTATTTTTGATTTGACACGAATTCAAAAAAAAAACAAAAATTTAATTTTTTACGTGATTTTCTGCAGTGTTGGATATCATCCAAAAGGCAACTCTACTTCACGGCTTGTTTACTTTAAGGGAAATACCCTTTTTATTTAACAGATCATAATTCAATAAAGTTCTTAAATTTCAATAAAGTTCTTAAAGTTAATGTTTAAGTTAGTTATTTTTTATAAATTGGTGAAATCTTCAAATTACATAATCGGAATTGTTAATAACTTTTCAAAAGGTAACATTGTGTTAGATTGTTATCATAGAAAATTGCAATAAGCAATTTTATTTTATTTCATTTTAACAGTGCCCTTATTAATACAATGTCTAAACAACAGCATATTCTGAAGAGACAAACAATTTCATTAGAAAATAAAAATCCTAGACTGTCTAAGAAGTGGGAAGGTTCAACATCTGTAGGTAGAGATTTTGGTTTAAACGAACCGACAATAAGAACAATTAAAACAAGTAAGAAAATTATAGTCGGTCGAGACCGACTATATGATACCCTATACCATGCGTTTAGAGACCCTATCTCATAGGCCCACTTAACTGGAAAGAGAAAATAAGCATAACCCAAATTTGAGTGGGATTTTTATTAATTTTTTTGGCAGCAGATATTAAAAAGTTCATATCGGATGCTATATCTATATGGGGACTAGGCCCAAAAATGGAACGATCCTGACTATGTTTGGTAAAGTCTCTTGTATTTTGCAAAAATATATACAAACAAAATTTGAGAAGAATCAGTGCAATATTTTTGTTTTTTGATAGATTTAAATGAAGATCGGGAAGCAGCTCTATAAGGGGCCTATGACTAAAAGTTGTCCCAGGGATCATTTTTAGACTACTCATTAATGGGTATGTAATAAAGGCATACAAACCCAATTTGAGTAAGATCTATATGACAATTTGGATCTTATGGCAATTTATGTCGATTTCATAGAGGTCATTTGTATGGGGGCTAGGTCTGAACATGAACCGATTCTTACCAATTTCATTCATCCTATGGCCAAGGAAATCTTACATACCAAATTTCATGAAAATATGTTCATATTTGCGACCTGCAGTTTGATTACAAGGTTTACATGGACACACAGACGGACGGACGGACGGACACACGGACGGACATCGTTAAATCGACTCAGTTAGTGATTCTGATTCGATCGGTATAACTAAAGATGGATCTAGGTCAAATATTTTTGATAGTTACAAACAGCAGCACAAAGTCATTATACCCAAGCCACATAGTGGTATGGGGTATAAAAATGAGATTTCCATTCGACAATCAGTAGTTTCTGGGTCAGCACTTAGTTCAAAAACAAGTTCTTATAGTCGAAATTCTACTTTGGAGAAAACTGAAAAACATATGGTGTTATGGATTGAAGATTTACAGGAAAAAAAATTCCTATTGATGGGAATATACAACCGACTTCAGGAGTTTGAACCATCAGTATCCCGTCAGGGAACTAATAAAATTGCTTTCAATACAAGTCATGGATGGCTGACAGGTTTTCTGAAAAGACACGCTTTTCACAATGTAAAAATTCAAGGAGAATTGGCATCAGCAGACGAAAATGCTGCAAAAAACTATCCGGATGAACTAGCAAAAATAATTCAAGAGGGCAGATATACTCCAGATCAAATATTTAATGCCGACGAAACGGCATTGTTTTGGAAGCAAATGCCAAAAAGAACATACATAGCAAAATCTCAAAAGACAGCTGGTGGCTTTAAAGCAGCCAAATATCGGGTGACCCTCTTGCTTTGCAGTAACGCATCTGGCGATAAAATGTTGAAGCCACTCCTAATCAACAAATCCCTTATGCCAAGAGCTTTAAAAGGTAAGGACATTAAACAACTTCCAGTTCATTTTATGGCGAATAAAAAGGCATGGATGACGACAAATCTTTTTAATGATTGGTTTAATAACTGTTTTGTTCCTGGAGTCCAGAAATATATGATACAAAAAGGTTTAGAATTCAAAATACTTTTGCTTGTTGATAATGCACCTAGCCACCCAGTGCTGGTACATCCGAATATTCAATTGCTGTTTTTGCCGCCTAATACCACTTCTCTGATTCAGCCACTCGATCAGGGTATTATAGCAGCATTTAAAATGTACTACATCAAGCAAACGTTAAGATATATTTTAGATTCAGTGGAAGAAAAAAATTTTAATGTTATGGGAGCATGGAAAAAGTTTAATATTTTCGATTGCATTATACATGTTTCTTTTGCCATCCGACAGTTGCGGCAATCAATCTTAAATGCTTCTTCGACAAACATTTTACCAGCTTTCGTTCAAAGTGGAACTTCAGTGGTGCAAAGATCAGAAATTTGTTCTGAGATTATAAGTCTTTCAAATAATATAGGTGGCGATGGGTTTGACAACATCCAAACGGCTGACATCGATGAATTCATGCAAGAAGGTCTGCTATTGATGATGACGACTTAATTGAAATTATGACAATCAATGAGAATAAAGATGTCGATATCGACGAAGACGAAGGTGAAGGTCAGGTTTTAATTCGGGAGGGCTTGAAATTCGCTACAAGTTTCGAACAACATTTTCTTGCTCATGATCCTGACATGGAGCGTGTGTTACAATTCAAACGTAAACTTAAGTCTTGTGTTGCTGGGTATCAAGAATTATCCAAACAACTGGAGAAACCAAAAAACACAACTTCTTTTAACAGACTTTATAACAAAAAAAAAACCTATAGAGGCCGCTAATAATGAAGATAATTCAGCATTAGAACAAAACCCAACAGTTGTGTTAGACATATCTTCTGACGACAGTGCTATTTTTAAGCCAGTCCATAATTAGCGTACACGATTGTTATCAACTAGCGATGAGTGGCTGTACTCTTGTTTCCTAATTTTTTTGATTTTTTATTTTTTTGTAATTATGGATTGAATTTAAACTGTAAACTAAATTTATTTTCTTGTAATAAATATGAATTGTTTTGTTTTATTATTACTTAATGGAATTTAATATAAATTTTTTTGCACGGTTTTTTAAGAAAATATTTGAATTTTTTCATTTTACACGATTTTTTAAGGTTGTGGAACAGATCCCCAAATTTACATATGAATCGTTTATTTTCTTACACGATTTTGATTTACACGGATTCTTAGGAACGTACCTACCGTGTAAAAAAAAGATTTTACTGTACTTATAATAACAAAAAACTAATAACCTGTCAGATAGCATCCCAAGTTTAGCTATTGGCAAGTTATAATAATGGTCCTAAATATTTAAAATGTTTTAAATAGCTTTAAGCACTACTTTTTAACATCTGTTTAATTAACAATTTGTCAACTATACCAACTAACCTTCGGGATAGTCTCGTCAATTGTGTCTTTGATGCAGCAACACATTTTAGGTGGTGTGTTCAAAGGGCATACGTAGGAGCTTTAATTCCTATTAAATCAAATATAAACTACGAAATACTTGAGCCAATTCAAAAACCGTATTTACGTATTTACAAGCTGCTGAAGTAAAACTAAAATGTGACAATATAAGTTTATACCCGAATATTTATCTATACTAGCAAAGTCCAGCCCTCAAAATTCGAGTGTAAGTTCTAGGAAATTTTAGTTTTTCATTCAATTCTTTTCTTTATATAAAAAATTTATGAATATCTAATAAAATTCATTAAATTGTGAATTTTTAAATAAAAATCATTAAATTTCATTATAAATATTTATTGAACACACAAAATGTATAATATATAGCTGGGATTGTTAATAAATAACAAATGCTAATCAATTTTAGGCAATTCACATTTCAACACAAATTTAATAAAAACACACACAGCTTTGTATAGTTTTTTATTTGAAGCTTAAATATGTGTTTTATATATGTGTTAGTAGCAACTTTAAATTAATTTTATTCCAAAAAAATTTACCAGATGGTGCATATCTCTAAATATGGTGGACATATGTAAATTAATACCTTTCAAATGGTATATTTTTCGTCAAAATCGGTTTCTAACTAAAAGTGTAGAAGAGGTCACAAGAAATCGCCTTGTCTATTAATATTATAGATATATCAGAGGGGCCATAACGTGGCTCACGAGCCACATCTGGCTCTTGCACAATATTTAATGATCCAAATGAAAAATATGTAAAAAAAAAAAACACATTTTATATAATTTCTTGTTACAAATTTAGACAAAATTATACGAATTCATTTCTTGTTACATATTTATACAAAACATTATAAAATAAGAAGTAAATTATAGAAAATATTACATAAATTAATCGTGGATTTGCAAACGATAAACAAACTGATACTGTATACACCGCTTTCAGCAAGGCTTTCGATAAAGTCAATCATAACCTTCTTTTAAATAAATTGAATAAATTAGGTTTTACTCCAAAAAGCTTAAGTTGGATTAAATCATATCTTTGTCACAGAAAATATAAAAACTCGAACTCAAAAAGCATTGATGTTCTTTCTGGATTTCCGCAAGGTACATATTGTCCATTTTAGCAGTTAGCCGCTTAAAACGATTTGTTGTGACAATTCGCACCAGCTCAGTTAACAAATTTGAGTGTTGAATACAACGACTTGCAAGAAAACGAAGTACCGAAAGTAGATAAGTATTAGTCTGAGAGCACAATCTTTGGTTTTAG
Organism: Cordilura impudica; assembly: GCA_963682025.1. Lineage (NCBI taxonomy): Eukaryota > Metazoa > Arthropoda > Insecta > Diptera > Scathophagidae > Cordilura > Cordilura impudica. The sequence continues at coordinate 11,876,670 of OY821517.1, forward strand.
GATATTTCTGTTCCGAAACCTGTTTTCAAAAGTAAATAGTTGAAAAATTATTCCGTTTTCCTTGCTTCAATTCTTCATCTTCTTGGAGTTCCAGTAGTTCTAATTCTACAGCTGCTATATCCGGCGGTAATAGAGGGCAGCCATTCTTCAAAATGTCCACAAAAAAAAAAGATTTTCCAAAATTATATATGATGGCTTAAATCACGGCTATCGGTTAAATCTTCTGCTGGTTTGTGAAGCTTGCATACATAATTTGTAACTATTATGTCAAATCCGGGTAAATTTGTTAAAGTTTAACTGATACGCGTGAAGTGAATGACAGTTTTAGAAACCAGATATTTGTCGAACAGTTTTAATTTGTTATTGAAACTAAATACATTCTGTGCTTAAATTTATCTGTGATAAACGCCATATCTAGGGACCATTGGGTATCTTCAAGTTCTGGGAAAAATTTTCCTTTTTCATTTACAAATTATTTTATTGGTTATATTAAATTAAAGAATTTTGTTATAAATTTGCTCACTGAGAGCCATCTGGATGCTCAGTGGTTTCTAGTTCTACGAGGGCGACTCAATAAGTCCGTGACTTTTAGAATGAAACACAGGTTTTTTTTTTGCAAAAAGAAAATATTTTTTTTTTATAGTCCAACGTTTCTCCAATTTTTTATCCCTTCCAAAAAATAGGATTTTTCTAGGTCCATAAAATAGGCATTTGTATGATCACCAGGGCTAAATCCGGAGAATATAGATCCACCCTTGTAGTATAAGGGCTTTGAATTGTCGATGAGTTTTGGCACTTGTCGTATGTAGTTGACGATTTTTAAAACTACTATAGTCATGTTTAAAATATTGGGGTACCAGGTGTTCCCTATGAATAATGTAATGAACTGGGTGAGAATTAGCATTTAAAAGCCCCAAAAGCCCTTTAGTATCACCCCATACCTGGGATAACGCTGCAACGCTGACTAGCTTTTTAATCGGTACAGAAAGTTTTTCAAGTACAGCATCAATGGGGGTTTTTATATATGAACCTTTACGCGTATCTTTCCGTAAACCAAGGTCTAAAGGTTCTTCTTCATAACATAACCAAGAAATTTGGTAAATTCGGTTTCTCTTCAAGGTCTGTGGATTCGTTTCGAGCTAGACTCAGTGCTGAGCAGTTTGTCACATCAGTTTGCAAGGTATTTATGATAACATTGCTAATAACAGTATGTCTGGATGTGGGGATTTGAACAATCAAGTTACGCAATTTTTTTTTCTTGATCTAAAGCAGAAATAACTTCTGCAATATTTTTTTTGGGAGTAGAGGCATTTTGCTCGAGCAATGTTGAACGTCATAATAAATCCGACCTCTGTTGTTACATCTGCCTCTTTAATAAGCACTAACAGATTCCAGCGCTCGAAATTTGAGTGCAATTTCTAGGCAACTTTATTTTTCAAATTAGCCAATTCACAAACCAATACTTTTTGGTTTATTACTATTGTCAATGAAGATAGCAAACTCATTAACAAACACATTAACAAATTTAGCAAACACACACATAGCATATGTATAATTTTATGTATGTGTTAGTAGCAACTTTAATTGGAATTAAGCAAAATAAAGGAAAAAATTTAAAAATCTGTAAATCTGGTGAACAGCTAAAAAGAAATACCTTTGAAATAATATACGTTTGTTCAAAATCGGGATAAAACGGTAGAACAAAACATCGGTTTCAAAAAAACGCCTAACCTATTAATATTATAGATTAATATAACCTTGGTTTGATTATTATGATTTGGTTTTAAAGGCAATATTTTCGTTCGGCGTAGTTTGCTACCAGCAGGAAATTCTTGTTTGAAAGAACAGTGTCACCTTGAGCTGTGACAACATAACTTCACATATCGCATACATCGGTTTTCCATTCCCCTCTACAAAAACAATATCCGCTTCCTCTTCTAGAGGAATTTTAAAGAAGTAAGAAAATTATAGTCGGTCTAGACCGACTATACGATACCCTATACCATGCGTTTAGAGACCCTATCTCTTAGGCCCAACTAACTGGACATAGAAAATAAGCAAAAACCAAATTTGAGTGGGATTTTTATTAATTTTTTTGGCTGCAGATATGAAAATTTCATATCGGATGCTATATCTATATAGGGACTTGGTCCAAAAATGGACCGATCCTGATCATGTTTGGTAAAGTCTCTTGTATTTTGCAAAAATATATACAAACAAAATTTGAGAAGAATCAGTGCAATATTTTTGTTTTTTAATAGATTTAAGTGAAGATCGGGAAGCAGCTCTATATGGGGTCAAAGGGATCATTTTTGGACTACTCATTAATGGATGTAATGAACGCATACAAACCCATTTTGAGTAAGATCTATATGACAATTTGGATCTTATGGCAATTTATGTCGATTTCATATGGGTAATTTGTATGGGGGCTAGGTCTGAACATGGACCGATTTTCACCAATTTCAATAGCGTTCATCCCATGGCCGATAAAAGCTTATATACCAAATTTCATCAAAATATATTCATATTTGCGACCTGCAGTTTGATTACAAGCTTTACATGGACACACAGACGGACGGACGGACGGACGGACGGACGGACATTGTTAAATCAACGCAGAAAGTGATTCTGATTCGATCGATATAATTAAAGATGGGTCTAGGTCAAATATTTTTGGTTGTTACAAACAGCAGCACAAAGTCATTATACCCAAACCACATAGCGGTATAGGGTATAAAAACAATTACGTAATATTCACTTCTGACATGCCAACTATAGATGGGATAACCATTTGCTCAAAATTACAATCTTTTTTACGATTAAATTCATTTAGGAAAAAAGTATAATAATTTGACTTGGATTAAAAAAAAACTTCTCCTATATGATAAATTTTCACCTACAAATTTCTACCGATAGAATATCTACGAATTAGCGTATGTAATTTATCATAACTACACATATCATACAGTTCTAATTATGAAATTCTTTACATTCTCGAACAACATTAAAAATGTGTGTAAACGAATCTTACTAATTACAAAATAAGAAAGAAAAATTTACTAATTAAAGTTAAGCGAAGAAAAAAATATGAAACCCACCATACTATCCCCGTACGTTAAGTTAGTAGACAGACAAAACAAAACACCTTTTCAGAAAAATACACTCGTTTACGTTTACCCTTCTTTCATTTTATTTTCAGTTCTTTGATAATAAATCTCCTTGATATGGTGAGGATGCTATTTTGACACTGCAAGTCTTTTGAATAAAGAATGAAAAGTTATTTATTCAATTGGTCTAAAATTAAATTAAACCAAAAATTTTTAAAGAAAATATAAGGAAATGGTCCTTCGAACCAAATAATGTACCACATATTCAATATATCTGTGATCACAAGCATTAACCGGCTAAGTCGAAAATCATGCTTTTGAGAAAAATAACTTTTTATATAAATGTAATGGGGTTCCATTACGACTTAGGTCAGAATGCTTTCATTAATAACTTTTTAACAAACAGTGTTCGAAAAATGGGGTTTTCACGAAAATATAAAGCGTTTTTTGTAGAACATGATAGCAAAGATAACCCAAATTGCCGAATACCATGCTTTCGAGAAAAATGACTTTTTATATAAATGTAATGGGGCTTCATTACGACTTAGGTCAGTATGTTTTCATTAATAACTTTTTATTAAACAGTGTTAAAGAAATGGGGATTTCACGTAAATATAAAGCGTTTTTAGTAGAATATGATAGCATACATAACTCAAATCGTTCTTAACTCGACTTAGGCGGTTATCGCTGGTGACCACAGAAACGAATTTTGATAAAATTGATAACCGAATTTCGAATTTATTATGATCACAATTCTGTTGTCTAACAATCGAAAGTACAGCTTCTTATGTTTTCATTCAAATCTTGGGACCGATTGACCGATTGACCGATTTTGGTGATTTTAAACAAAGGCCTGCTCAGGATGTCAATGAATCATTTTCACTAAATGTGAGTAACCCAGCTAACCAATTGAGGTCGTGATTGTGATTTCCACAGACGGACAGACGGACATCACTAATCAACTAAGCTTGTTATAATGATCAAGAATATATATATTTTATGGAGTCCAGAATTTTTCTAATTATTACAAATGGAATAAAAAATTCATGTGCCCTCTGCAGACTGGTTTGGAGTGTATAAAAAAATAACTGATATTGGGAGAAGCGAAACTGATATTTTTTATTTATTTTATTTTTTGTTTTTTATTTTTTTAAATATATTGCTTAAAAAGATTTATAAATTTTTTTTTTAAACCTAGTTCGGCGAAGCCGAGTGGCTTGTCTGCAGATTCTAATTTTGGCTAGTTTTTTTTTTTTTGCAGCGACACACCAAAGCCTCTGGTGGGAATCGAACCCACGACCCCCCTCATGATAGGCGAGCACGCTACCTACTCACCTACCAGGCGCTTATATTTATTAAATATATATATATATATATTTATTAAAATAGGAAGCACTGGTATTAAGTTAACTAAATTTTATTGCAAAATTTAAATTGATAAAAACCGAGAAAAATGGTTTAAAAAATATCTATTCAAGGGAAGTGATTTATCCCTAACATCCCTAAAAGACAATATCCGTCCTTAGGCAATCCCATGTTAAATTCAAGATCAAACCTTTCACAATAAATTACCCAAAGACGAAGATTATCTTCCATCTTGGCAAATATGACTTGTTTATAAATATTCTGCTATTTTGTTGATCCATTCCAAAAAATAAATTTAAGGAGACCACCGGGACTCATTTGTTTTTTATTTATTCATTTTTTTTTTTTTTTTGGAGATCCCGAAATTTAACCTTACAGGTTTAGGCTTTTAGTTTAGGGTTGATATAAGCTTCCAATTGTACTTCGAATTCATGAAAGGAGAATGTGTATAAAACACTAAATTAAATGTTTGCTTAAGTTTGTAAATCCATTTCTTTCATATCTTCGTTGCATGATGTCGCCATGACTTTGTGGGCTGACTGGCTAAACTTTACTTTCTTTGACAATGTTTCAATGCTTTTTAAACGAATAATGCATATTCCAAATCACTGACTACATTATATGCCTAAGATTTCTACAATCCCTCTTTGATCGGTGAAGTAAACTCATTTGGGTATCCGGAACGTTCGGCTTGACGCATGCTTATTTACAATTGATATTGATGGTACAGAGTTCCCGTAGCAAAAAATAATGATTTTTATGCAATTGATGATCATTCCCGGCTTATCTGCTTTCAAAGGCTATAAAACAAAATTTTACAGTCTATTGGCAGATGGTATTCAACAAGTATTGTGTTGCTTTTGAAGTTAGGACTGGAGCACTTTAAGATATCAAGGCCTAACTGAACGGATACGCCCTAATTTTTAGAAAATATCTCACTCAGTAAGTGTAAGGCTCAATATTATAATCTTCCAATTTGAACAAAAACATATCTCACTGAAATTTCGTTAATTTTTACTTAACGAAAATGCATGATGCAGCTTATCTTATAGTCGACCTAGATTCCAAATAATTTTTTTAAATTTTATTTAATTGAAATGGTCCATTGTTGATGTTTTACTTTATTCAAGTGGCTTGCAGTGTTTGTAGCGTAAAGTACATATATTATTGTTGCATATTTTTTGGCATCAAGTTTTCTTCTCATTACTATGAAGACCATAAATCTTTTTAAGAAAATTTGAGACAAACTCATGCATATGTTATTTTTGTTTTCTATTTACTAAACATCAGGGTATAAACAATATACAAAACATTTCATTGTTTTTTCGTACGGTTTTTTTTTTCTCATTTATTTCATTTCACACTCTCTTACTAAACTTAACTTATGTGGTTAATTTATTAACCAAATATTAGTATGGAAAAGCTACCGAAAAACTGTGGTTGTTCAAGCTGAAAAGAAGCCCGAAGATGTGTAGCATATGTTAGGGATGCTATTTTATGGCTAAAATTTAATTACTTTAATGTTTTTTACTACTTTATGGGTTTTTTTTTTTTTTTTCAAATATTGTTTCCAGCAATTAATCCTCTGCTTATGAAAATAAACACGTTTTTTATTTATCTCTACTAAATTGAGCTTATTTCTATGTTTTATCTGATTTTTATTCTTATTGAATTTTTATGTTTTTTTTTTCTCATTTTATTTCATAAAAATTGACATTAGGTACGTGATTTTGAAAAGTTTTGTTGATTTTTTATGAGTTTAGTATTCGTTAAGGCAGAAATTCTTAAACATATCACTTAATATTAAGTAAGATGTTGTGGCATTTCAAATTCATATATTAATGATTTAAATTATAAACATGAAAACATGCTAAGTTTTAATAAATAAGCTCAAATCTGAGATAAAAGTTGTTTCGGTTAGCTAATACATTCAGCCATTGGTTGCCACAGGAACTAACCCGTCTCTGACACTCCTTTACAACTTTTGAAGAGTGATAGAAGGACGGACATTATTAAATCAAAGCAGAATGTGTTTATATGTATGTCTAGGCTAAGCATTTTTGGTAGTTAAAAACCATGGACTTAAACTCATTTTATTCTGGCCAAAGAGGGGTAAAGTATTTGCTCTTAAACATCAAAAACTAAGTAACTTATGGGCTATAAAATATGGAAAAATTTATAAAAATAAATCAGAAATCAAGAAGAAGCATATTAACTAATTTTTCAATCATCTAGACAGTATCGTTCGTGAACATACACATATTAGTAAAATCTACAACAGAAACAGTCGGAAAAGATAAATTTTTTTCTAATTACCGTAAAGTTATTTCTTATCTTGATTTGAAGGAAACCAAAGTTATTACACTCATAACCTTAAAAGTGCAAAAGGCTAATCAATCGTCATAAAAGCCATTGAAAGTAACGTCCATATAAGTGAGATAAAAAAATGCTACAAGGCACAAGGTAGAAACAGTTGAAATTGCCATCGAATCCAGTAAATTAAAAAGCAACGAACCCCACCCTATTTATAATTTTCAACATCTCCTTCGCAGAAGAATATCGGTAGAAGAACCACACAAGCGCCTAGATCCACCCCAATGCTTAAACTGCCAGGAATTTGATCACACCAAAGGATATTACAAATTTCCAGCAGTGTGTGTAATCTATGGTGATATCCACAAAACTTCTAAATGCACGAAACCCAAAAACGACCCAAAAATTTAAAAATGTAGCAACTGTGGTGGCAACCACCACAGCGAATTATAGAGGATACCCAGTTTGTCTACAGATAAAGAAAAAAGTTGCTAATAAAACTGCTTACTGGCGCTTTCAATCAAATGTATGCCCATATTTTTCCAACAATAATAAAATGTCCTCTGATCAAACAAATAACAACCCCGCCAATTACACTGCAAACCCAGCTCCCAATCCTATTCATACCATACCATGTCTCGTATGCTTAAGGCGCACAATACAGTAGTAGTGAAGCAATGGGTTCACTCCACAATATTCAATAGAAACATTCAATAGAAAATCCACAGAAATCGCGCCAGGAAATCTCCTTAGAGTTTCTGATACAAACTATGAATAACTTCGTATTAAATACGCAAGCCATGTTGCAGGAACTGTTAAGAAATCAGGGAATGCTACTCCAAGCATTCGCCAGCAATCGATGAACCAAAATGCTATTGGAATGCCAATGGCTTAAGCCAACATAAGATAGAAGTTAAAAGTTTTCTAAAACATCAGTCTAGTCTGCTGCTTTCTGAAACGCACTTTACGATAAAAAAAGAGTGTTTTCGAATTAAAGGTTACTGTACATACGACACCAAACATCCAAGTGATATAGGGTGTGGTGGTGCAGCAATAATTATTAATAATAAAATTAATCATTACCCAGTGCTGGAATATAAAACAGACCACATTCAAGCCTCACCAATATTCCTCTCAGCAACAAACACCATCATATCTTCCTTTTGTCCCCCAAGACATAAAATAACAGATGCTCAATTCATAACTTTTTACAACACCGTAGGTAGTAAATTTATAGCGGCAGGGTATTATAACGCAAAGCACCCTTTTTGGAGATCACGACTCACTACGCCCAAGGCTGGAGGACAGCCCTTTGATTGGCCTTTAGACTCCAGATTTAATAGATTTTGCTGTCATTAAAAATATCAGACGCCACCAACTTTCGACAGCCTTCTTATTCGACGTATCTTCTAACCACTTTCCCACTATTGTGCCATTGAACAATGACCAAACCGTCGCAAAGCCATTTTGCTTCCCCAATAGACATACTAACTGGCTTAAAATATATAAGCTCCCACCTACCTAAAAAAATTGAAATCCGAAGAAGAAATACAACATGTCCACTGAAACAGTATCAACTGCAGCAAAAGTATCTATGCCTCTTATAAGCTATGGCAGCAATAAAACGAACAAATATTTAACAACCATTGAATAACTTATAAAGGAAAAGAGATATCTCAGAAGACAATGGCAATTATACCGCTCTCCACCCTTGAAATGGAAGGCAAACAGTCAGCTCTCTAGGAGGTCTAGATCCAACAAATTCAGCGGATTATAATTTTTGAAAAGCCACCAAAAACCTAAAAATGCAATGGTACTTGGGCTAGGTCTCATAAAGAAAAAGCTGAATTATTTGGCGATCACCTTGAAAGAGTGTTCATTCCTAATACTTCTGGTTCAAATATAATGTTACCAGTAATTGAAGACCTTATGATTTCTCCAATGATAATTCGCTTTTCGTCCTTAACTAAAGCGATAAAAAAACTAAAATCAAAAAAAATCTCCTGGCATGGACAAAATCTCAGGAAAAATGTGTTGTGAGTTACCAACATCTGCTCATAAACTAGTTTTGTTCATCTTTAATTCTGTTTTGCGAACTGGCGTCAACCCTAAATCACAGAAAACTTTAGAAATAATAATGATATCGGATAGAACATTTGTAGTCAAATGTAAAGATCATATTTCAGGCTGAAGGAAAATTACAACTGGAATTTCCTAAAGCAGCATACTAGGTCCTCTAATTTATATATTATATACTTCAGATATGCCCACAAATCCCCTGATTCACACGCCAACTTTTGCAGATGATGCAGCATTCATAAGTATGCACAAAAATCCTACAATTGCTTCTAGCTGCCTGCAGTCTCATATTAATGAACCAGAAAAATGGCTCAACAAATCAAACATAAAAGTTAATCCAACAAAGTGTGCACATGTTACTGAAACTGAAAATTAATAATATCGCTATACCACAACAAAACCATATAAAATATACATCTCGATCGTCGTCTCACCTTGACTCAACACATTGAATCCAAATCCACGCAACTTAAACTCAAAACAATGCAGTTACAGTGGCTCCTTTGTCTACTCTCAACTTAGACTACAAGGTTTTACTCTGCAAAGCTATTATGGGGAACAGTTTTTGCTTCCAATATAAATAAATTACAAAGATGACAAAATAAGATATTGCGACTTATAACTGATGACATGTGGTTTGTTCGTAACTCAACCATTCATAAGGACCTCAATATCCCATTTATAAATGACGAATTAAAATCTACTGCTCCAAATATGTACAGAAACTGGCATCGCATCCAAATCCTCTCGCACAGAAGCTACACTGGTACTATCGATAGTTTGATTTTGAACAAACTATCGATAGTTTTTTTTTTTCGATAGTGATGCTATCAGCGAAAAGCATCACCTACAAATAGAATTGCCACTTGCTGAATAATTAATCATATGGTTTGTAACTTTATATTTTGTTGGAGGCAACACTGTTAATAAATCATTGGTGCGGTGCAATTTCATGTAAGTAATGCAATAAAGCAAAAATTAAAATATCTATAATATTAATAGGTGAGGCGATTGCTTGTGACCGATGATTTGTTCCACAGTTTTCTCCCGAATTCGACCAAACGTATCTTATTTGAAAAGAATTTTTTTTTTGGCTGTCCACCAGAGTTACAGATTTTTAAATTTTTAAAATGTTTTGGAGTAAAATGCATTCAAAGTTGCTACTAACACATACATCAAATTATACAATACTATGTATGTGTTTATTAAATTTGTTAATGTGTTTCCAAAAAAAGAAATTAGTTTGTTTTCTTCATTCACAATAATAATTGTGTTGAATTGAAAAATAATTTTAGACAAACCAAAAACATTGAAAAATAATTTTGGACATAAACCAATATTTAGTTAATAAAAAGTGTTGAATTCTGAATTGGCTAAAATTGATTAGCATACCTTTAAGGTCTTTATTAAGTGAAAAAATAAAATTTGCAGTCGAATTTCGAGGGCTGGAATCTGCTAGTTTTAATTAATTCCCTTTCTATTTTAAAATTAGGTGGATAGCTCAAGCAGTAAGTGCAAATTTCTTAAATTTTTATTCTTATACATACATATGCATGTGCGAATGTACCTTGTTTATAGATACCAACAAAAAAATGTTGAAGAAGTGGCAGTAGCAGAGTCTGAAAATGAAAATCTTCCATTGAAGAAATTGCGAAAAGAAACTTTTGATGTATGGAATTTTTTGAGAGCACAAAAGATAAAAAACATGCAAAATCCCGTCCATGTAGAAAAATTTAATAAACCAGCAGCAACACATCCAAACTTTTTTGACCACCTCAAACGAGCACATCCCTCTTACAAAAAGTGCCGAAGGCATCAAATACAATAAAACAGTTTTTTTTTTTTTAGTCTGAAATCTACGAATCTAATAACGAACATAAATAGACTCTTGATAGTGCTCTAACGACTATGATTGCTAGCGACATTCAACCATTTACTATCGTGGAGGATACAGGTTTTCGTGAGTTTGTAATATATTTGGATCCTCGGTATACTTTACCATCTCGAACCACACTGCTAAATGTAATGGTAGTCGATTTGTACAACAGCATCAAAACTAGTTTGTAAGTAATTCTTAATGAAATGGAACAATGTGGTTTTACAATGGACTGTTGGAAGTTAAATAGTAAGATTAATTTGCATTAATTCAGTCTCTTTGCAGCATAATGCTAATGGGATATCGGCCATGTGCCGTACGCTATTTGTGCGTACCTGCAACGTCAACAGAATCTGAACAGATGTCCAGCAAAGGGGTCCATAATTTCGGAGGGAAGAATACGTTTAAAATCTAGGACTGTCGATATGCTACTTTTTGTTAAGAAAAATTATTGGTAAACACAATAACCGTCAAACCCTTTCAGTAGACGCACATGTTTGAAAATCAAAAAAGATTTTAAATTTTAAGAAACAGTGAAGTAAATATCTATAATATTAATAGGCTAGGCGATTTCTTGTGACTGATGTTTTGTTCTAGCGTTTTATACCGAGTTGGACTAAACGTATATTATTTGAAAGGTATTTCTTTTTAGCCGCTCACCAGATTTACAGATTTTAAAATTTTTTCCTTTATTTTAAGTAAATTGCATTTAAAGTTGCTACTAACACATACATAAAATTATACATATGCTATGTGTGTTTTATTAAATTTGTCAATGTGTTTGTTAATGAGTTTGTTATCTTCATTCACAATAATGATAAACCAAAAAAGTGTTGGTTTGTGAATTGGCTAAGTTGAGAAGTAAATTTGCCTAGAAATTGCACTCGAATTTCGAGCGCTGGAATCTGCTAGTAACAATAACTACAGAGAAATGGAGCCAAGAGAGTCCCAAAAATAAAACTTAGAACAACAACTGAAGTCGGTCAGGATTAACGATAATTTTAACTCATGTTTAAAACAATGACAAAAATATGCATATTTTTGTCGTTCATTTGATTAGACGCAATAAAGAAAAAAATGCAAATTATGAATTTATTTATATTTTCTAAAAAAAATTTTATATTTTTATACCTTATACCACTATGTGGTCAAGGTATAATAACTTTGTGCTAATGTCTGCAACTACCAAAAATATTTGACCTAGACCCACCATTTATTATACTGACCCACTCACTTTCTGAGTCGTCCGTCCGTCCGTCCGACTGTGCGTCCACATAAGCTTTGTAATCGAAGTACAGGTCGCAAATATGAATATATTTTGTTGATATTTGGTACCGGCCATAGAATGAACGCTATGGAAATGGGTGAAAATCGTTTCAAGCTCAGACCTAGTCCCCATACAAATGACCCCATGAGATCGACTTAAATTGCCAGAATATACAAATTATCATATAGATCTCGGTCAAATTGAGTTTGTGTATATTTATTACATCCATTTATCAGCAGTCAAAAAATAAACCCTATAGGACAGTTCTTAGTCATAGCCACCATATAAAGCTGATGCGTGATCGTCAATAAAATCTATAAAAAAAATTCAAAATATTCCAAAGATTTTACTTAAATTTGGTTTGTATATGTTTTTGCAAAAAATAAGTGATCCTATCAAATACAGTCAGTATCGGTAAATTTTTCGACCTAGTCCCCATATAAATATAGCATCCGATATGAACTTTTTCATATCTGAAGGCAAAAAAAATAGATAGGTATGTGGAATTGTTCCAATCACTATATCTTTCTGCTTCAAAGATTTCGTTCATAAGGTGATTGTCATGCAATTCAAGACGCTCAATCAAACGTTTCTGTAACGTAAGGGCGTATTCGCAAAGTGGTGTTATCTTTGATTTCACGTAGATATACGAGTTGGAGAAGCGTTTAATTGGATTTTGAAAGTTCTTTCCTAGACACTTTCTCAGAATGGACCTCTCAAAGATTTCAAGCTCTTTTGCTGCAACTGGGGAGATGGTGAACCAAATCGTAAAAGCATATATGAGAATTGGCCTAATTGCAACCTTGTACAGTAGTAATTTCGTTTTCTGACCCAAAAATTTACTATGCATTATCCTGGAGAACATTCCTGAGATTTTTTTTGCCTTTGATAAGAGAATTCTGCTGTGACTGTTGAATTTTAGTAAATTATTAAAATGTACTCCAAGATATTTTATGGATGATTTAAATGGAATCTCTGATCCTCCAAGTGAGAGCGAAAGAATCTTGCTTTGCGGCACGACGTTACGGTGACATTTAAAAGAGGCATTTCTGATGCAAATTGCCTCAGATTTGGATGCATTAATTTGGATACCCCATTTTTTGTAGAAATCGTTAATGATGTTGAGATGCGCAGTTAAAGCCTGAGTTAAAGCCCGTAGAGGAAATTCGTCATGCGCATAAATCATGCAGTCATCGGCATACAATATTGCCTTTGAGCCGACAATACAATGTGGAAAATCATACAAAAGTATGTTGAATAATAGCGGAGCCAACACGCTTCCCTGCGGCACACCACTTTTTACGCTTCCAAAAGACGAGGGTAAGTTATTAATTTCCACACAAAATTCTCGGTCTATGAAGTAATTGGAAAACATTTTCACAAAGAAGGGATCAACACCTAAATCAACAAGTTTGTACAAAATCGCCTTGTGACACGCAGAATCAAAAGCTTTTTGTATATCCAGGGATACTGCTACTGTACAACGCTTTTCCCTAAGATTGTTTGTGACATCTGTGTGAAATTTCAGTAATGCATGCTGTGTAGAATGACATCGCCTAAATCCAAACTGGTAAGGTGGAAGGGGACAGAACACAAATTCATTTTCCAATTTTCTTTTTAGGATGTGCTCGAAAATTTTTCTAATATTAGATAGTAACGAGATGGGCCTGAAATCTTCAATCTGTATGCTATTCGGTTTCTTTTTTATTGGAATAATTTTAGATGACTTCCAAGCCTTAGGGAAGTAACAATTGTTTACGCAATTCCATGAGTCGACAGGTAATTTTTTAATTATAAAGTTGGAAATGTTATCAATGCCGCTAGATTTTTTGTTGTTGATTGAGTTGATAATTTCTTTAATTTCAGCAAGGTTTGTGAAATGATAGCTGTCGACATTGTGAATGGAGTTAAAGGAGTTGTCAAACGCATAAATATGACGAGGAATTTCTGAGATGTAAGAAGAAGCTCTTTCATTTAGATTTGCAACTGGGCAAACGGGTAAGTTTTCACTGTACACAGACGAATAATATGTACAAAACGCTTCACCTACTTCAGAGCCATTTGAAACCGTTATGCCATTCACGCAGATTTGTTGAGGGAAGTTTGATTTATTTTTCCCCGACATGCGGTAAATCTCCTTGAAAGCAGACGTGCCTGGTTTTATTTTTTCCAATTTGCTGTTGAAATTAGATGCTTGATCAAAACTAACCAGATCTTTCAGAATTATTTTTAATAGTCCCATTTACTTGGAGAGAATGTTGTACTCCGTGCTTGATCTATCTCCGTAGCGATGGTCTATTTTTTTGAGCTCTTTTTGCCACTGATGTTTCACACGGAACATTTTCTTTATATTTTCAGGTAAAGGTGTTTTATTGGGTTTTACTTCAATTTTTTCTGAATGCCTGGTGCTGGTTGAATTTATGATCACATTGAATTCGTTAATAAATGCATCAATTTCATTATTTTCAAGAATTTCATAATCAGGAGGCATAATAGAAGTGAGGGCAGTATCAATATCTCGTCTGAAATTGTTCCAGTTAGTGTTTTTGAATGAAGTATAAAAGCGAGGAGATCTTAGGGAAAAATCAGCGTTTGCCAAACTCAGTTCCATTTTTAGAGGAAAATGGTCCGAGAACGTTGCCAGACTGGACACTTTAAAATTTGGAGATTCCATGTTTACTAAGTGGGAACTGAGAAGAAAGTGGTCTAAAAAGGAGTTGCCATTGGGGTAAGTCGGCTTACTGTCGCAAATACGAGTAATATCAAGGGTATGATCATGAAGCCAGTTAAACAAAGATTTTCCATTTGTATTTTCAGAATGGTCACCCCATGCCATATTTTTAGCGTTGAGATCACCACCTAGGATCACAGAATCATAGCTACGTGCAGCATCTAAGATTGAATTAAGTCCGATACCTAAAGCATCTCGAGGAAGATTTGTGGGGACAATTGAATAAAAGTGGCGTTGAATTGGGAGACGTCAATAAATACCCTTTTAAATGAGATTGTATTTTTATACCCTCCACTCCAGTGTGCAGAGGGTATATATAAGTTTGTCATTCCGTTTGTAATAATTAGAAAAAAAAATTTGGACCCCATAAAATATATATATTTGTGATCGTTATAACAACCGGAGTTGATATAGCGATGTCCGTCTGTCCGTCTGTCCGTCTGTCCGTCTGTGGAAATCACGATGACGGCATCAATCGGGCAGCTAGGATGCTCGTTGGCATAAAAAATGATTCATTAACATCCTGAAAAGTTTGCTATTTAAAATCGTCCAAATCGGTCGGTTAGGGCCCGAGATTTGAATGAAGAACTAAAAAAAGTCTTGAAAAAATATAATTTTCTATGTTGTTCTTGTCACGATCACGCCCTCAATAGGATAGCTAGGGTGATAATTTTTAGTGAGAATGATTCACCAAATTCATGGGAAGATTTCTACTTCAAAAATCATTAAAATCGGTGAAACAGGTCCAGGTAAATCTATGAAAAATTAAAAAAAAAATGAAAAACATGATGTTTCCATATTGTTCCTGTTGTTATTCTAAATGTTGCATTGTTGTCATAGCTGGACTTGTTGTTTTTGTGGTCGTTGTGGTAATAATATAATAAAAACAAACCCTTTGTACATTTTTTTGTGAACTCTGGTAGAAAATTTTAAAAGTTTCCATTGTTTTGGCATCACTAAAAAAATTTGTTAGATCATTTCTGTCATTGCCACGAGCCTGCATGCAAAATTTCAGATCGATTGGCTCACGGGAAAGGGGCTAAAAATCGATCCAAAATTTTGTCGACAAGCAGACACTACCAGTTAATATAAAGGCAGTAAATAAAGGGAGTAAAAGTTCACCAATAATTTAAAAAACAAATTTTTATGTATTAATTTATTTAAAGAAAAAAATAATTAAATGAAATAGTAATAATAATAAAAAAAAATAATATACAATACAAAAAAAAAAAAGAATATATAAATAAAATAAAATAAAGATAAATGCATTCATAGCATTATAATACATATAAAAGGTCAATGTTTTCTAACCGTAACCGTAACGAGTCAGTTGTTTTTTTTTTACATGAAAATCATTTAAAACAGTTACCGAACGTAACCGGAACGTCCCAATACTTTGCATGTGAAAAAAAGGCTGACACGTTACGTAACAGTTACATGTCGCTAACTTGTTCTTTACACAGGCTACTGCTTTTGGAGCCAACTTCAAGTCTATTTATATAGTTTCGTAAGCATAACTGATAAAATTGTTTCTATTATTTTTTGCTGTAAGTAATAAATTATAAATATACTGAATTTGCAAACTAAAATGGATACATATATTGGAGGTGCTTTAATACAAAAGAGTTAACGAAACAAAATCAAAAAAAAACAACTCTACAACATCAACAATGGCAGTCATATGTTCTTCAAATAAAAAAAAAACTGCAAGTGTGTTTTGTTGGCTACAAAACAAAAATAGTGTTGACAATATAACAAAATATGTAAAAGAAGTTAGTGCTATGAAATATTTTATTTTGTTTAAAAAAAAAATCGCAAAATGAAAGGCTATAATTCCATTAATAATCAAAAGGCGTTAAACTAATTTATTTATTTTTACGTTGTACTAATGCATTTTAAATAAGTAAAAGTAATTGTATATTTAAATAAAAATGCATTTGTATTACATGTTGCTGTCGTATTCAGAAAAATCAAGTAGCTGACTATACGACTACAAATGCTGCTGCCAGCAGTCGTCTATGTGTTTCATTCATGATGTTGCATTTTTTGCGAGCAATACTTACATATATTCTAAATAAAGAAATAATAGTTCTTTTCATACTGCGAAATCTATACAAATATATGTACAAATACTATATGTCAAATTTCAAATTTGCAATAATTGATACATTTTTGAAAGAAAATTGTATAATATGAAATGTCTTTAATTTATTTCATAGAAAACAATTTTTTGAGGTGCGTGGATTTTCCATATTTACTGTTTTACTATTTTCGTAATGAGGTTAAATGAGTTAAAAAGAATTTAAAATATTTGAAAATATTAGGTGAGGATCCTCAAGATGTAATATACGATCGGTCTAAAACTTTTCACTTAGAGCCACAGTTAAATTCGAAACAACAAAAACCCATATATTTTGTGCATAAAGTTTAACATTAAATGTGCTTTTCTAAAATGTCTATATATTTTTCTCATTCATTTCTGACCATCTTCAATGTAAATTTACCAAAGTTTTTTTTATTGCAATATGTATATAAAACTTAAAAATTTAATATTTTTTATTGTGTATTAACTTATTATTCTGCGATTTTCATTACATCACAAAATGTTACAAATTGGCACTACTGTTTCAAAAACAGAAAACTTCTAAATCAGTTGAAAACAGTTGATCTGTAAAACTGTGTGTGAAATTGTGTCAAATAAAATTACAAATATTAATAAATATAATAATACATATATATATATTTTATTAATTTTGTTAAGAATTAGCACAAAATTGATTTTCCATTTTGCATTTCATTTATAAAGAATTCTGCCATATTTTGTTAAAGGGAAAATCCATTTTTGTTATATTAAAAAAAACAGACTTGCATTTAATTTTTCCGTGACTGCCTCAATAATTGCGTAGATGCCACCACAATATTTTTTATAATTAAAACAGTTGATCTGTAAAACTTTGTGTGAAATTATGTCAAATAAAATTACAAATATTAATAAATATAATAATACATATATATATATTATTAATTTTGTTAAGAATTAGCACAAAATTGATTTTCCATTTTGCATTTCATTTATAAAGAATTCTGCCATATTTTGTTAAAGGGAAAATCCATTTTTGTTATATTAAAAAAAACAGACTTGCATTTAATTTTTCCGTGACTGCCTCAATAATTGCGTAGATGCCACCACAATATTTTTTCTAATTAAATATTAACCAATATCTAAATAGAATTATGATTTATTCTGACTAAAAAGTTCCAATTAAAAGTTATTCATCCCAATTATGAATATTCTCAAGGAATTTCTTTCTCACGGAAAATACATTTCTCGAGAAAAAAATTCCTCCAATTATAAATTCCGCGTGAACAAAAAATGATTAACTGGCATCATCGAATTTCGAAGCCACTTGTTTTGCTTATTGACAATTTATTTTCTATTTTTTGTGTGTGTGCAAACGACCCTACAATAAATGTCCCAATAAACATTTTTGTTTGCTATCAACTTGAGGTGCATTTGAGATCAAATACATTTCTCAAATCTCCAGCGTTAATTCTCAAATGCCCTCAATAGTTCGAATATAGTCTTCTCAACTTATATGGCGATTTTCATAGTTATCAAATTGAGAAATTTGTGATTCTCAACTTGATAGCAAAGAAATATTTCCAATCGGTATCAAATGGAAGGTACGGAATTGCCATATTAAAAAATATTATACTAATTTTAGAAATGAAAACAATGTACTTTTTTAATGTTTCAATTTAATTTCATTATATATTTAACATTACTATGTACATATTTAACATTAAATGTACATATTATGTACATTTTTTAAAATCTAGAATTAAAAATAAATGAATTAATTAGTTGTACATTTTTTGAAAAATTCGACAAAAAGCAGAAATAATTAAAAATATATCAATGATTTATTTGTACTTTTTTGGCATTTTTTAATTTAATTTATTATTTATGACATATTTAAATAATATCTCAGACTTAACACAAATCGTATTCAAGTTGAAAAAATGTTTGGTCTCAAGTGGAGAAAAGTGTTGGATATCCAATTGAGAGTAAAAATGTTTCTCAAAGATTGGAAAAAATGTTAAGTCTCAACTTGATGTCAAGTTGAAAGCAAACAAGGAGAAAAATTGTTCAACCCAAGTTGAGAATTACATTTGACATCAATTTAAGAACTTAACTTTTCTCCAACATTGGAGAAATAATATTTCAATGCATACTGGGGAATGACCGAAACTAACACATAAACAGTTTTTTCCTATTTGAAAAACATATGACTGTCATTGTTGCTGTTGTAGAGTTGTTATACCCTCCACTCCAGTTTGTCATTCCGTTTGTAATAATTAGAAAAAAATTTTGGACCCCATAAAATTTATATATTTGTGATCCTTATAACAACCGGAGTTGATATAGCGATGTCCGTCTGTCCGTCTGTGGAAATCACGATGACGGCATCAATCCGGCAGCTAGGGTACTCGTTGACATAAAAATGATTCACTAACATCATGAGAAGTTTGCTATTTAAAATCGTCCAAATCGGTCGATTAGGGCCCGAGATTTGAATGAAGAACTAAAAAAGTCTTGAAAAAAAAAATAATTTTCTATGTTGTTCTTGTCACGATCACGCCCTCAATAGTGCAGCTACAGTGATCATTTTTAGTGAGAATGATTCACCAAATTCATGGAAAGATTTCTACTTCAAAAATCATTAAAATCGGTGGAACAGGTCCAGGGAAATCTCTGAAAAAGTAAAAAAAAAATGAAAAACATGATATTTCTATATTTTTCTTGTTGTTATTCTAAATTTTGCATTGTTTTCATAGCTGGACTTGTTGTTTTTGTGGTCGTTATGGTAATAATATAACAAAAACAAACCCTTTGTACATTTTTTTATCAACTCTGGTAGAAAAATTTAAAAGTTTCCATTGTTTTGGCATCACTAAAAAAATATGTTAGATCATTTCTGTCATTGCCACAAGCCTGCCTGCAAAATTTCAGATCGATTGGGTCACGGGAAAGTGGTTAAAATCGATCCAAAATTTTTTCGACAAGCAGACACTACGAGTTAATACAAAGGGAGTAAAAATTCACCAACATCTAAAGCAAATAATGCTAAAATACCTAGTTGTTAATAAAAAAAACAATTGGGCAATTCACAATGGGTAATGTATCGTTGTATCTCTTGTATCGTGTATCACTTTACAATAGTGTAAAATTGTTGTTGGTAATTTTCACTGAAAAATCTGATACACGATCCAACTTCATTTGCTATGTTTTGTAAATGTTGTATATTGTATCATAACATATCAGTTCCAAGTGAATGCCAGTTTTTATGAAAAAGAAAAAACAAATACATAGAATATTATCAGCATAAATAATTATAAAATAAAATATGGCAAATAATGCAAATAACGCAAATACATCGATAAGTTTATTTATATAAAAATTAATGTTTATATTTTTAGTATGTATTTTCTCTTTCAGTACCAACCAAAACATTTAAAATTTTTTTTTTTTTCATTATAAATTAAAATGCAAGAGGTACGTAACTAAAACTCCAGGGTATATCTCACGACCAAAAAGCAAACACTGACAAGTGTTTTCTCTTATACAAAATAGCAGAAGCGACGAAGCGATCTTTCCTCGTTGGATCGAAAATTACTAAAGAAAGCGTTTTACAATATGAAAATACAACTGAGTGTTCACAACAAATGATTGTATTGTGTATTTCAATACAACATACAATATACAACACCTGTTGTGAATTGCCCAAATGTAAATTTAGCAAAAAAATTTATGTATTAATTTATTTAAAGAGAAAAACACAAAAATAACGTTTGATGTTGTATTTTTTGTGTGTAATATTTAAATATACATACATACACATATTAAATAATACAAATAATGTACATATATTATATATATGTATGTATGTATATTGATAGTAACTGCATGTTAGAAATAAATCGGTTATTTTATTTACATAAAATTCTGCAGTATTTTGTTGTGGGGAAAATACATTTCTTTTGTATTAACAGAGTGTCACTTCATTTTGCTCAGCGTGACTATGCCACAGTAGATGCCGCCATAATTTTTGTTTGTTCTAATTAGCTTTGCAATAGTTATTTCTATTTTAACATGAATGTTAATATTTTCAACTAGATATCATACAGAACAATGTTAAGAGTATACACGGGTTGGTCTTTTATTTCATACGTTTTTTCATTATTCTTTTACAAATATGAACATAAGTTTGGCATATTACCCACCAATCTCACATCACACTGCAAGTTCGAAAAACTCAATACACTCACATTTTTTTTTACTAATACACACACATTTTCCGCAGTGGTCACACTAATGGCACCAAATTTTTCGTGCGAATAGTGGCAGGCACTAACGATGATTAATGTTACCCTGTTATAAATTTAATGCAAATTTACTGGATCCTGTAAAATTGTAATTAAAGTTTTAACTTGTTAAATCTATTATAATGATTTATTTTTTGAAATGCGCATACAAAAACGTTTGTTAATTATAGAGCATAAATATTATTAACTATTATTAAAATAATACTAATAATAATAAATGTAAACATTTTCCCTCAAACATGTGCCTGTATAATAAACTTAGTAACTCTACTTAAAATAAAATAAGAGAGAGAAGTATACAAATTTTTTCAAGTTTACGCTTCGACAACATTTTAAAAATGAGATTGCAGTCAGATGTTTGAGCATAAAATTTAATGGCGATGGATTCGACTAATTCGAACAATTTTTCGTTGATAATACGTACACAACGATTTTAGAATTTCAGTGTGATGTGAGATTGGGGGGTTAACTTTTTGTTGTCTTTACAAAATAGAGTTACCGAGTTCGTCAATGAGTTTTTTGCTTACAAAACAGTTCTACATAGTTATATAGAATTATTATTCTGCTTTACCTATAAAATATCTGATTGCGATTACATCTAATTTTTAAAAATTGTTTATAATTAATAAAGCATTATTATTCACATAAATACAAAATTTCACTTTTTAAATTTTCCATTCAAATTTAAGAAAATATCAATTATAATAAAAACTGAAAATAAAATTTCCAATTATAAATTAGAAAATATTAATTGAGTTTCAGAAAATCATATCAAAACGTCGGAAATAATAATTTTAAATTTAGAAATATCTTTACATTTAAAAATGTTTACATTTAAAAAAAATCTTGCCATTCAGGAGATATTAATAACTTTTCAGTACCGCGATTCAGTAACTTCTTTTAACGATAGTCGAATTGTAAAAAAAAAGAAAATTGCAAAATTATCAGTAAAATTTTGAAACGATATTCGCTATTGTCAGCTGTTGTTGTTATCTAAACGACAACCATTTTTGTGTGTTTTATCCAATCGATAAAAACTTAAATTTTTAGGTGAAATGTCGTCATACATAAATAAAAATCATGAAATAGTGAAAATATTTTGCTTTAATTAAAAAACTTTTTTATATAAATAAAAAAATTAAATATTCAATTCATTATTTCATTTTCAAATAAATAAACAGAAATATTAGTAAAAAAAAATAAAGATATTAAGCATAAACATAAAATCATCCTGTCAAACACGAAGTAATTTGTTTTTTTCTATTCTTTGTGTTTTTCGCTTATTTTGACAGAGATGCCACTCCTTTACAATTTAAATAAATAGAAAAACAGATTTGTCGATATTAATTTAAATTCAATGAATTTAAGAAAACCTCAAATGATATTTAAGAATTGCTAACATAAAAATTGTTACATAAGTAAACGTAATTTTATGAGAATGTTATTTTTTTTTATATATAAATTTTCACAATTTTTTTTGGATGAAAATTTGAAGTTTTTCAGAAAATAAAGATAACATTAAATTATTTTATTTAAAATGTTTGGGACTTTTCGTTTTTTGCGTTTTTCATCCCTAATTTGATTATTTATTATTATAAATTTATTCTCTATGTTTTCAAAATATGGCAATATTTTAAAAAAAAGTTGAGAGAGCTTTTTTTTTTGGTTATTATTTTGTTACTCCATCCGACCTATATGGCCACAATGAAGAAATATTTGGCCAGTTAAAAGAAACTATACAGCCATCTCCAATTAGCACGATTTAATGCATATAGCCACTCTACACAACCATTACCTTTGCAATGGAGGTTAGGGCGAGCTATTTAATTAGCAAAAACTAAATTAAACGAGAAGTTATGTCATATAACCGGAAACGCATGCATATAGGTATATAACCTAAATGCATGCCGATCAGCAACCACGATGACCAAAAAGCAAACACCGAAATAAATCCGAAAGAATAGAAAAGACGAAAACCAACCCAAAGAATTTGCTGAAATAATTTGGTATTAAGTTTAACAAATTGTTTACTTTTTCATTTACATTTATTATCAACACTCAAACCGAGGTGGAGGGTATCAAAGATTCGGCACAGCCGAATTTAACACTCTTACTTGTTTTCAATAAAATAGCCACATCAAGGGGGGATTTATCATAGAAAAAATTATAGCCGTCAATAGATATTCGCATGTTTCCTCTAAGGTGGCATTCTTGCACAAAGGCAATGTCAATTTTATAATAGCGTACGGTATTAAAAAGTTCGATTTGCCGGCCTCTGTCAATCAGTGACCGCACATTGAATGTCATGAAGTTTAGATGTTTAGGGAGCATTTTTAATTTTATTGTACAGACGAAAAAATTCTGCCTTTGCGTCTGCTTTTGACATAAGGCGGTACTCTCTAAGAAACTTTTCAATTTCCTGCTCAATTGCTAGTTCTTCGGGCTGCAAAAAGTAGCTGGCTAGCTTAAGAAACTCATCAACAACGGATTTTTTCTCAGTGTTGGTGTTAGTGTTTTGGTTAAACAGGTTAGCATACGACTTACCCGGCGAAATATATGAGTTCGCGATTCTCTTGACATTGCGACTAGCAATTTCTTTTTCCTCTTGGACTTTGATTATCTTCTGACGTTTCGTTTGAACGTACTTTTTGTAGGCGCTACAACCTCTCCAATTAGCTGGATGACCGACTTCGCTGCAATTCACGCACGTTGGTTGGTTGCCATCCTGATTCTGTAACATGCATTTGCCAGGTTCATGTGTCTGGTCGCATTTCACACACTTAAATTCTGCATTACAGTTTTTTGAGATGTGTCCCCAGTGAGGGCAACGACGACATTGAATTTCTTTTTTCCTTATATTAGGCTTCTCCCACGAGACAACCTGGCTTGCAACTATTTTGATGTGTTTAACATCATCTATATTTTTCCCAGGGTAGAGAATCACTAGGTAGAGACCAGTGTCATAATTGTTTTTGAATGAGTGTGCCGTAGAAAAATTTGAGACTTTTGCCACCACTCCTGGGACCTCTTGGTCCAGTTTTTCCTTTATTTCATCGGTTGAGGTTCTATAGTCGAGTCCACGAAGAAACAACGACACTTGTTTTAATTCTTTCGGCGTAAAAGAATAAGAATTAACTCCCTTTTCTCTCAAAATGGCCATCATTTCAGAATGTACACCTGCATCTGTAAAATATATTTTGCTTTTACGGCGGTTTACGTTTCTAATTCTGAAGGAAATCTTCGGTGTTCTCGCCTCCAATTGGGCGGCTAAGGCTTTAATGTCCTGGTCAAAAATAAAAATCGGCGGACAAAGCTTTTTCCTCGGCTCTATAAAAGTTGCATTTGTTGTGTTGACAGCGGCAATATTCGTGTTCTTAAGGTTAGTGATTCTGCTGCTCATGACGTTTGTAGTTTGAAAATCCAGATCTCCCAGAATAGAAAAGCGGCTTTGGTTGTTAACATCAAAGGATGTTACGTCAATATTTTCCTGGGAATCGTCGAGTCTTTTCTTCCTTTTCAGGCTACTAAATTGAGTACCATCATCTATGGCCTCTTCTCCCATCATTTCACTATGATGATTTTCCGATGTTAATATTTATAAATTTTAATTTAATTTTTTGCGCAAAAAAAATAAACTTCTTCTTCTTCTTAGAATTTACCAATCCGCTCAAAAAAAAATCACTTGAAGTTTGATTTTAGGTATGATAAGCGCTTATCTCTTTCAGTCAAGACGCTTAAAACTCTTCATTTATAATGGCAGGGTTCGAAAGACCTTCAGCAAATAGTTGAACAATATCAGTTCATTTTTTAGTAATAATAATAAGTTGACTTCTTGCACACACAATTACAAAATTTTTGTTTTACAAATGAGTTAAAATTACCGTTAGTTCTGAGCGACTTCATAATTATTGTTTTATTTACTTCACTGTTCCTTAAACCTTAAGAACTTTTTTGATTTTCACACATGTGCGCCTAACCTACTGAATGGGACTGTATTATTACCAATAACAGATATCATTAGTGAATTTGTTTTTCAATTCTTTTTTTATTCGTTTTGTTCTTTATTTTTTTTTTTAATAATTTAAATTTAATAATTTATATTGGTCCAAGTCAGATTCGGAGGAGTTGCTTAAGGGAACTAAGTAAACTAACAAAACGAAATTTTTATTTTGAAGCTTTAAAACAGAACTAGCAGATTCCAGCACTCGAAATTCGAGTGCAATTTCTAGGCAGCTTTATTTTTTAACTTAGCCAAGTCACAAACCAACACTTTTGTAATTTATTATTATTGTGAATGAAGATAACAAACTCATTAACAAACACATTAACAAATTTAATAAAAGTATGTATGTGTTAGTAGCAACTTTAAATGCAATATACTCAAAAAAAAAAAGGAAAAAATTAAAAATCTGTAAATCTGCAAAAAACGGCTAAAAAGAAATACCTTTAAAATAATATACATTTGGTCAAAATCGGGATAAAACGGTAGAACAAAACATCGGTCACAAGAAATCGCCCAGCCTATTAATAATATAGATTATGCGAATATCTGGAGGGATATTTATATGGTGAATATGTGTAAAATAGTCCGATTTGGTTCATATCACTGCACTGAGCACTGATTTTTGGGAACAAAAGTTTGTCATTTCGTTGTTGATCTTTATAACAACTCCAGTCGACATACCGATTTCCAGCTGTCAGTCCGTCCGTCCGTCCGTCCGTCGTCTGAAATCACTTTAATTCACAAAATAAACCATTTACTTGGTTAAAGTTAGAATAATGTTGTTTGTCGTTATCTGGATCAGGTTAGTACTTAAAATGGGAGAAATCAGGCATCAATGTGCCAATATACCATCTTATTCATTCATTTTAAAATTCATCTTTATTTACAGTTCTTATTTACATATTTACATTTTCCGAGATTTTATCTACAGATATTACAGCGAATGAAATTTGTAGTCAAAGATATTGAATATTATAATGTTTAAATATTTTTAAAGGGAAAATACCACATAAAATATGGAGACACCTATAAAAAATGCTGAAAATTCAGTATTATGTTTATCAAAATGTTTAATTTTTCAAATATTTTATTTACATTTGTTACAATATATAAATCCAGATATTAATGTAAACGTATCAAAGATTCTGTATATTCGAATTTAACACTCTTAGTTCCCATACGTTAAAGTACCTCGTCGACAGCAATAATAAGAAAAATGTTTCACAAAATTATGGTTGCTTTGTTGGAAATAGTTTCCCGACTTGACATGCTACCTGTTTCGATATGTAGCAAAACTTTATGACAGAATTATTTTAAAAAACTTTTTATTTTAAATTCTTCTTATAATAAATATTTTCTTTTTTTTTAATTTCAACCTCTAATTGCCAAAAATATTTTCCTCGTTTAATAAAAAAGCAATTATATATTTTATTTTTTTTTTAGAAAATCCTCTTTATATACTCTAAAACATATTTGTATACATTGCTGCATATACAAAAGGAAATAAATACCAACGAAGGTATGGATGAATACTAAAAAAAAGACAATTTTTCCTCTAAAACTCTTAGGAAAATCCCGTGAAAGGCTTAACATAAGTCTGATGAACACCTGAGACATTCAATTACGTTGCCGTATCAAAACATACCGAAAAATACACAGAGGATACAGTATACCAAAGGATACCAAACCAAATGTACTTGATGGGGTACATTCGAAAAGAAGAAAAAAACGACAAGAGAATAATGTCAACATTGCGGTTTAATATGTACAGAGTACGTGGAGATACAAAAATTTTACAATTCTTGGAATACAAAAGAAAAAAAAATTAATAAAAAAAAAATAAAACAGAAAATTGAAATTTATAATAAAAAATGAACATACACACACAAAACACTCAGGCATCATCATCATCAGCAGTGCTGGTAGAGAAAACAAAGACAATTTAATGTATGTTTCGTTAGAACAGGGTCCTCTCATTTGTGGCTCAATTATTAAAGTTTAAATTTGAATAAAATTTTATTGTAATTGCAAAATATCAAAACCAAAAAAAATATCACTCATATCTTTGTTCCTAAAATGAGTTACAGAACGCTAAATTAAAAAAAAATAAAAAGAAAAATATTTTAATATATAATATTAATAATCAAGACGACTTCTTGTGACAGATGTAATTACTTTAAATAATAACATAATTTGTCAAAAAAAATATCCCATTCGAAAAGTATTTCTTTTTAGCTGTCCACCAGATTTACATATTTGCACCGTCTGGAACAATTTTTTGGAGTAATGCATATTTAAAGTTGCACATACATAAAACACATAATGTGTGTGTGTTTATTATAAATATAAAAAGCACTGTGTTGAATTATGAATTTACAAAGAATTTATTAAAATTAATTATTAACAAACCCATTTATATATCTTCTGTGTGTTCAACAAATATTTACAATAAAATTTAATGAATTTTATTTAAAAAATTTTGAATTGTGAACTGGCTAAAATTGATTAGCATACTTTTAGGCTCTTGGGGAATTGGGTCTTTCTCAGGAGGTGCCCTTGGGCGGAAAGCTTTCTGTCTGCTATCCACTTGGGGATAGCAAGAAGCGATTCCTCTGATGAAATTCTCAAGCAGCTCACTACTTCCGGTCTCAAACCAAGTATTCCCTGGTAATGTCGTACACACACCCGTTTGTCGGCAGCTAGAGTGAGAAGGCGCATAGCTGGGTAACCTGATTGGCATGCTAACACCGACGCGTCTCACGTAAATAGGTGACAGAAGGAACACACATAGTCACTGAAACTCAGCTGTGTATTACAGTCGGGATGGCGACTATGAACAGGCAGCCCCAGTACCATCATAGGATACAGTGGACCAATCACCCGCTTATCTGAAATGTAAATGATTAACGAAACTAGTACAAGAGAAATGGAAAACATATCCCCTACATTGATGACAACCGAAAACGGATACGAATTGGACAATGGAACGTTAGAACGCTAAGCGAACCATCAAGACTCGCTCAACTGGAGGCTGAAATGTTGAAATTTAATGTTGCCATTCTGGGTATTAGCGAAATGCGGTGGTGTGGGAATGGGAAATAGTATCTACAAATGGAAATATTGGTATTGTATAGCGGAAAGGAGAACAGATGCGAAAGTGGAGTTGCATTTATAATATCCAAAGATTTAAAATCCACCTTACATTCATGGGACCCTAAATCGGATCGAATTATAACAGCTGGTTTCTTTAGTAAGGTTGGAAAATATATCACAATTTTACAATCAACTAACCAGTACGGTACACAATATCCCAAACCGCGACATACTTATCCTCACTGGAGATTTTAACGCAAAGATTGGGAATGACAACCATGGCATATCCCAAATCATGGGAACACATGGCATGGGAACTAGAAACAAAAATGGTGAGCGCTTCATAGAATTCTGTCAGACCTTCCAATTAGTTATTGGTGGTTCAATCTTCCCACACAAAAACATACATAAATACACGTGGGCATCCCCAAACGGTAATATTCAAAATCAAATATACCACATTTGCATTCGCCATAAATGGAGAGGATCATTAATAGACGTGCGTACTAAAAGAGGTGCTGATATAGACAGTGATCACGAGCTAGTGGTGGTGACAATAAGAAATAAATTAAAAAAAATTTACAAAAGAGTCACACAACAGATACGTAAACGTTTTGATGTTGGAAAACTACGGGACGAGGATAAAAATAATGAAATTGGAGAAGTTCTAAGAGAATGTATACCAGCAATCAACACAACATGGGAAGAAACATGCAACTCACTCAGAGCCATTGCAGAAGAGAAAATAGGTTACAAACAAAAAACAGAGAGAAAAAAATGGCTGTCAGACAACACCTGGAAATTAATTCAGGAAAGGAAAAACTTAAAACAACGGAAGATTGATAACCCAAATTTCAATCCACAATATACCACCGCTGCGAAAGCCGTAAAGAAATCAGCCCGAAACGATAAAAGAAAATATATTGAAACAATAGCCAGTGAAGCAGAAGAAGCTGCAGGCGCGAACAATATGAGAGAGTTACACCAAATAATAGGTCGTCTCTCAAACCAAAATATGAATAGAAATCATTCAGTAAAAGATGTAAATGGTCAACTGCTTACGAACGTAGAATAACAAACACAAAGATGGAGGCAGCATTTCGAAGAAATCAGCAACATTATCGATGATAACACAGAAAGCTCCTCACATACTGATGCGTCTACAACAACCAACGACACAATCTCTACAGACCCCCCTAGCATTGAGGAAATTGCATGCGCTGTACAAAAACTGAAAAGAAACAAAGCGCCAGGTGAAGATGGTATACCCCCAGAGCTACTCCAAGCCAACCCAGCAATAGCCGCGGAAATCATCCATCCATATATACGTGATGCTTGGTTAAATGAACAGCTACCTAATACGTGGACAAAAGATAGTAAAGCTTCCAAAGAAAAATGATCTGACTGAGTGTGATAATTGGAGAGGTATTACTCTGCTCAACACTGTATATAAGGTTATTGCTACCATAATAAATAACAGATTACACAGTATCGAAAAATCACTACGGGATGAGCAAGCAGGCTTCCGACCACACCGTAACTGTTTGGATCAAGCCAATACGCTCCGTGTAATAATAGAACAATCGGTCGAATGGCGTACACCGCTTTATTTAATATTTATAGACTTTAGAAAAGCATTCGACTCAATAAAACGTACTGCAATATGGGATGCATTAAAAGCAAAAGGTGTACCAACAAAATTGGTAAATTTGATTAAAGCTATGTACAACAATACCACACTTCAAGTTCGACATAATGGCATGATCAGCGAATCATTCGTGACAAATGACGGAGTTAAACAAGGTTGCCCTCTATCTCCATTATTGTTCGCCGTTGTTTTGGACAAGCTTATGACACAAGTATGCAGTAAAAGAAGGGGTATTGTCTGGGATCTCCAAAACCATCTAGAAGATTTGGATTTTGCTGACGATATTTGTCTCATATCGCACAAGTTTAACGATATGCAGAGCAAAATAAACGAATTGGTTGTGTTAGCAAATAGATGGGACTGCAAGTAAATATTGCCAAAACACATGCAATGCGTATAAATAACACTACTGATAACCACTTTGTAGTACAAGACCAACGCATAAAATATGTTAAATCCTTCTGTTATCTAGGATGCATGATGTCGATAGATGGAGGAGTGGAAGAAGACATGTCACACAGATTAAATAAGGCAAGGTCCGCTTTTGGTCGGTTAAATAAAACGTGGAGATCCCCCCAAATCTCGAAAAATACGAGATCCGTATTTTCAATGCCTGTGTGAAATCCACACTGCTGTATGGAAGCGAAACATGGCTTATGACGAGTAATATAGCGAGAAGAGTGCAAGTTTTCATAAACAAATGTTTGCGCATAATATGCCGCATCTTTTGGCCTAACGTCATCACCAACATTGAACTCTGGCGACTAACAAACGAAGAGCCTATAATTCGCCAAATAGCAAGACGAAAGTGGAAATGGATAGGCCACACTTTGCGAAGACCAATTGGCAGCATCACAAGGACTGCACTGGAATGGAATCCCCAAGGTAGCCGCCGCTCAGGCCTCCCGAAGAACACCTGGCGTAGAACAGTCCTACAAGAACTCAATAGCCAAAACAAATCGTTTGACGAATTAAAAGTTTTATGTAATGATAGTATAAGTTGGAATTTTCTTGTAAAAGCCCTATGTTCCCAAGTGGAATGAATAAAGGAGAAAAAAAAAACTTTTAGGCTCTTATAAAATTATTATTGAATGAAAATGAAAATGAAAATGAGTTATTATTAAATGGAGAAATAAAATTTCCTAAAATGTGCACGCGAATTTCGAGGGCTGGACTCTGCTAGTATTAATTAAACTGGGATTATTGGATAAATAATTTCATGCCTCTAATGTTTAAATATGATTTGGGCCGTGCAACCCAATCTGGAATTTAAATATTCACACACTTGATTTACAGTTGTTCAATTGTCACTTTTTTATCGTCGTAGATGAATGACTTTACATAGCCCCAAAGAAAATAAACCAATGGGATTAAATCACAGATCACGGTGGTTCATTAACAGGACCATTACCAGAAATTATTCGTTCATCAAAAGTTTCTCTGAGTAAATTAATTGTAGAGTTCGCTGTGTGGCATGTGGCTCCGTCCTGTCAGCAAGATTAATAGCAGCTAATTGAGGTACGAAAAAACTTGTAACCCTTTCTCTGTACCGTTCACCGTTGACAGTATCATTCTGCCCATCATAGTTTTTGTATACATTGACTCCACCGGCCCATAGAGGCATCAAACAGTAATTTTTTGTCGATGTAGTGGTGTTTGGATAAAAGCGTTTGGATTATCTTCAGCTCTGGAAGCAAGTTGTTTTCCTGTTTCTTGAACATGACTACAACGGGCTTCAAAGAAGTAAATTAACTGTTTTTTCAATACATCTCGAATTTCTGCTTTCTGTTGCTGGACATCTCTTTCTGGAATTTGGGTACAAGCGTTCTTCAAAGGAATTCTGTAAAAGGAAACACCAACTCTTTTCTGACTTTTTCCATCTTTTTATAAAATTTATACTTTTACCCGCTGGTGCCCCGATAGTTCCATTTTTCTTTATTTACCCATATCCATAAATTACCATTCACGTAAAATATTAAGAACAACCACTTTCAAATATTATGAAGTGTTTTTAAGTCTGACAGAACTTGAAATTATAAAACACTAGCAGAATCCAGCCCTCGAATTTCGAGCTCAAATTCTAGGAAATTTTATTTTTTCATTAAATAAAGACCCTAAAAGTATGCTAATCAATTATAGCCAATTCACAAATCAACACAAAAAACAAACTCATTTTTATTACAAACACATTAACACATTAAATAAACACACACATAGCATTGTATAGTTTTATGTATGTGTTAGTGGCAACTTTAAATGCAATTTACTCAAAATAGAGGAAAAAATTTAAAAATCTGTAAATCTGCAAAACGGCTAAAAACAAATACCTTTCAAATAATATATGCTTGGTCAAAATCGGGATAAAACGGTAGAACAAAACATCAGTCACAAGAAATCGCCTATCCTATTTATATTATAGATAACGTAAAAAATTTAATTTTAATCGAAAGATCAATACATGGCTGTTCTTGATGAAGCGCATTCTAGACGTCCAATTTTGGCCACCTTTTCGAGCTTTGCTGGCGATATTCCTTCGTCGTCTCTAAGTTGCACGACTCGATGACTGATTTTCAAAGTAAATTTGGATAATTTGGTAGCGTTGGTGGCGACCTGTTGTATAGATGGCGGCAGTATTTTAAAAAATTACTTTGGTAAAAAGTGGCAACCTATACTAATGTTTTAGGTTTCATGGCGCCATGTCGCTTAGAATTTTTTTTGAGCCGTCAAAGTGAATTTGTAAACATGGAAAAAATTAGTCACCGTTATGTACTTTAATACTTTCATATGAAAAGTCTCATTCCACTCGACACTAAAGCCGAGCTAGACTCCACTCTGGGGCAGTCTGTACCATCATAAAATATTTAGTAGCAGAGCTTAAACGTAGGAGCTGTAAAGACGAATACTGTAGTGGCAGACCAATTGAGATGGCCATGACGGTTAAGAATATCCACCAAATGGTATTAGATGATCGTCGGCTGAAGATGCGTGAGCTAGCTGAAAGGATAGGCATTTCAAAAAGTACATATTGAACGAAAATTTTTAAATGAGAAAGCTGTCCCCAAAATGGGTGTCGCTTTTGCTCACAATAGAACAAAAGCAGCGTCACTAAGATGTTTAAATATAGTGTTTGGCGATGTTTCACCGCAATACGGCCGAGTTTTTGTGACGATTCGTAACCATCGATGAGACATGGGTCCACCACTACATACCTGAGACAAAATAACAGTCAAAACGGTGAACGAGAATAGGAGAATCATGTTCAAAAAAGGCGGAGACAGTTCCATCTGCAGGCTTCTGTTTTTTAGGATGCCTGTAGGATAATTTTTATTGATTATCTTCATAAAGGAAGATAACATATTGCAGCGTCTAAGTAATGAAATTAAAGAAAAAGGCCCGCATTTGGCAAAAAAGAGAGTGTCGATTTATCAAGACAATGCAAAATCCATGATTTTAAAGTTTGAATTGCTTCAAAAGGCACCTTATTCGCCAGATTTAGCTCGCTAGGACTATTTTCTATTTTTAAACTTGAAGTGGAATTTGCGGTTGATGGCGCTGGGAAAAGTGTATAGAGCAAAAAGGAGCTTAAGTTCAGAAAATGTTTTCCAAATTTGTTATGTTTTCTTTGTCACGTTGCGTTGTTCTGGAACCGCCCTCGTAGTAAGCTTACAAAAAAATATATATAGCTTGATTTATACTACAAATTGAATAACCCTGTATGAGGAAAATCGTTGTGGCCCTCAGGGTAATAGAGCTACTTGTAGCCGTTTGTATATTTTTTGCGTTATTGTTTTGAGGCGCTCAACAAAATGAAATGAAACGTAAGACAAACAAAAAAAAAAACTGCAACCATCCATGGATTTTAGTTTAATAAGTACAAGGCTTTCTAAAACAGCTGAGGTCGTTTGGTTAGGGGTTTAAGTTTAAGTTAAATGAAAATTGTCTTTGTTTTTTTCAGAGTTCAGAAAAAAACACACACTGAATAAAAAACTCGTACATATATGTAAACAAACATAACTTAGACCAACACACACATATTTTTATTTTCATATCAATTATGTTTGTTTTTAAATTTTCTTCGGTGCCCAACACAACCACGACTGTGTTCGTTTTAATATTTCGTTATTTACACGAACATTTTTCTATCACGTACTTTTTTTTTCAATCACACATAAAGCACACATTTTTGAGTGTTGCTTTATTTGAAGTTGATGTTCTGGTACGTGTAGTGAAAAAAAACACAGAACATGTAAAATAAACAGGTTCGAGTTCAGTTATATTTTAAGTCGTGTTGTGGCTCGTGTAGTAAGAAGAAACACAACATGTACAATAAACAGGTTCGAGTTCAGTTATATTTTAAACACGACTTAAAATATAACTGAACTCGAACCTGTTTACTGTACATGTTCTGTTGTTTCTTACT
Organism: Cordilura impudica; assembly: GCA_963682025.1. Classification (NCBI taxonomy): domain Eukaryota; kingdom Metazoa; phylum Arthropoda; class Insecta; order Diptera; family Scathophagidae; genus Cordilura; species Cordilura impudica. The sequence goes on from OY821517.1 coordinate 11,910,962, forward strand.
ACACGAGCCACAACACGACTTAAAATATAACTGAACTCGAACATGTTTATTTTACATGTTCTGTGTTTTTTTTCACTACACGTACCAGAACATCAACTTCAAATAAAGCAACACTCAAAAATGTGTGCTTTATGTATGATTGAAGCAAAAAGTATGTGATACAAAAATGTTCGTGTAAATAACGAAATATTAAAACGAACACAGTCATGGTTGTGTTGGGTACCGTAGAAAATTTTGAAACGCACATAATTGATATGAAAATAAAGATATGTGTTGGCTGCTTTTGAACAGAACATTGTGTGTTTCGTGTGTGTATTTTCTGAACCTTGGTTTTTTTCTTCTTTTTTTCATTCCTGTATGCCATGACAACAACCATGTGATGCAGTTATGATAGACTAAGGGAATTTTCTTAAATTTTTCTTTTCAACTAACTATTTTTATAAGCAACAAAAGTTTATTTCAGTATTCATAATTAAATGTTCATTGACAATTTGACATTACGGAACGAACCCCTTTTTATACCCTATACCACTATGTGGTTTGGGTATAATGACTTTGTGCTGCTGTTTGTAACAACCAAAAATATTTGACCTAGACCCATCTTTAATTATACCGATCGAATCAGAATCACTTTCTGAGTTGATTTAACAATGTCCGTCCGTCCGTCCGTCCGTCCGTCTGTGTGTCCATGTAAACCTTGTAATCAAACTGCAGGTCGCAAATATGAATATATTTTGATGAAATTTGGTATATGTATAAGCTCTTATCGGCCATGGGATGAACGCTATTGAAATTGGTGAGAATCGGTCCATGTTCAGACCTAGCCCCCATACAAATTACCCATATGAAATCGACATAAATATCCATAAGATCCAAATTGTCATATAGATCTTACTCAAATTGGGTTTCTATGCGTTCATTACATCCATTAATGAGTAATCCAAAAATGATCCCTTTGACCCCATATAGAGCTGCTTCCCGATCTTCACTTAAATCTATAAAAAAACAAAAATATTGCACTGATTCTTCTCAAATTTTGTTTGTATATATTTTTGCAAAATACAAGAGACTTTACCAAACATGATCAGGAGCGGTCCATTTTTGGACCATGTCCCTATATAGATATAGCATCCGATATGAACTTTTTCATATCTGCAGCCAAAAAAATTAATAAAAATCCCACTCAAATTTGGTTTTTGCTTATTTTCTATGTCCAGTTAGTTGGGCCTAAGAGATAGGGTCTCTAAACGCATGGTATAGGGTATCGTATAGTCGGTCTAGACCGACTATAATTTTCTTACTTGTTTTGTTATGAGATGACTTTGTTGTTTCATAAATTTCATTACAGGTTTTAAAATACATGCAATACGTTTAAGTTGTCTAAGAATGTTTAACATTTTGATGGGTTCATTTGTTATAATTAAACATACAAGTACGTACACCTGTGAAGATCCTATTGTTAGGTTCTGTTGTTACTTCTTGTGTATGTGCAATTAGATGGAACCACCCCGTATTGATACAACAATAAACTCTGATTAAACTCTAATTGAAATGTCAAAAAGATGACACTTGTATACACACCCTTATTGATGAGTTCATTGTAAAATAAGACAACAAAATTAAATTGTAAACTTATACACCCATCTTTTGGCAGAGTGAATGGTCACTTATAAGTAAAAATATACATACATACGTAAATATGTATGTCCATAAATAGAATAGGTGTATATTAGAGGCGAGCAGTTTCTTCTAGTGACTTATAACACTAAGCAAGATGGAAAAATTTCCTGAATCAGTGCAACGGGATATGTAAGTAAACCATTAGAACCCTTAAAGGATTTTGCAAAATTAGCTCTTATTGATGTTGTATAGCCTCTTAAGTTAGCTTATTTTGCAAAATTTTTTTTTTTTGTGAAATAATTTATATTAATAGGCTAGGCGATTTCTTGTGACCGATGTTTTGATCTACCGTTTTATCCCGATTTTGACCAAACGTATATTATTTGAAAGGTATTTCTTTTTAGGCGTTTTGCAGATTTACAGATTTTTAAATTTGGTCCTTTATTTTGAGTAAATTGCATTAAAAGTTGCTACTAACACATACATAAAATTATAAAATTATATTTATTAAACTTGTTAATGTGTTTGTAATAAAAATTAGTTTATTTTTTGCGTTGATTTGTGAATTGAAATTTCCTAGAATTTGCGCTCGAATTTCGAGGGCTGGAATCTGGTAGTATATGTTAAAAGAATTATTTGTCTGTACAAAAATTATGGTGTATTTTGCTATGAAATTTGATATTAAAAAAAATGTTTTGTTCGTTTTAGTAGGCCAGAAAAATTGTGTAAAAATTTGCGATAAGTCTTTTTGGGTTGGTACTTTTTAAAGTTTTTATTTCCTCAACATACTGCGACGACAATATCTATCAGTTTGAAATGCATCGAAAGTTATATATGTAGATGATTAATTCTGTGGTCACAAGCAATAACCTCCTAAGTCGACTTAAGAACGATTTGAGTTATGTATGCTATCATATTCTACTAAAAACGCTTTATATTTACGTGAAATCCCCATTTTTCTAACACTCTTATTTAAAAAGTTATTAATGAAAAAATACTGACCTAAGTCGTAATAAGGCCCCATTTATATAAACAGTTATTTTTCTCGAAAGAATGATTTTCGCCGATTCGAGCTATGTATGCTATCATATTCTACTAAAAACGCTTTATATTTACGTGAAATCCCCAATTCTCTATCACTGTTTTTAAGAAGATATTAATACAAATATTCTGACCTAAGTCGTAATAAAGCCACATTAGATTTATATAAAAAGCTATTTTGTTCGAAAGCATGATTTTCGAGTTAGGCGGTTATTGCTTATGACCACAGAATTAATAAATTTATTTAAAAAAAAAATTGAAATCATGTGTGGGAATAATAAGAATCGATTAGTTAGAATAATTAAATAAACAAAGATAAGTGCAAATGTATTTTACATGTGTTATGATTTAATTTATCAAATTTTTTTTTTTAATTTATCTTTAAACTAGAGTATGGCCTGTCGCCCTCATCTACGACTTATCGAGACTTTTTGGCATGTACGTTTTCATAATCAATTTTTCCTACGAACTTTGTATTGTAAAATCAAAACATTTTATTTTATTATATTTTTTATTTCAATGATTGCCGATATACAAAATTTTTTGTTTTTTCATTCGGTGCAAAAATTATAAAATTTTTCGGCATTCCCGATTTTCGATTTTGGCGACTTTTTTATTTTGGCGCTTTTTCATTTTGGCGATTTTTTCATTTTGACGATTTTGCTCTTTACTGATTTTTGATATTGAAGATTTGTGTTTGTGGCGATTTTCGCGATTTTCCGCTTTAGCGATGTTTTTATTTTGGCGATTTTGCATTTTATCGATTTTTTATTTTGAAGATTTGTGTTTGTGGCGATTTTTGGTTTTCGCGATTTTCGATTTTGGCGAATTTTGATTTTGGCGATTTTTTCATTTTGACGATTTTGCATTTTGCCGATTTTTGATCTACAAGATTTTTGTTTGTGGCGATTTTTGCTTTTCGCGATTTTCGGTTTTTGGCGATTTTTGAATTTCGTGATCCCTCCCATATTTTCACGACTACTCACTTGGGTAAATAATGTATTTGCCAAAAGTTTCAATACTTTCGCTTTCATAGTACTTCACATATTTTTGTATTTTTTATCTAACTACTCACATTAATATCTGATGGACTCGTACAAAGTGTGAAGGCTTTCCCTTTTGTAGTACTGCAGTTATATGATATTATATATTTACTTTGTATGTGCGATGCCAAGTCCACTTCCAAGTCTCACTATTACAAAATTTACAAAGCTCCCCCTGTCTTAGTACTCAATATATATGGTAATTAAAGTTCAGTTTGTCTGGGAGGTGCCACGCACTGTGTGGTGTCAGCGGCCAAAAATAAAAAAAAACGACTTTTGGAATTTTAAAAATCTGTTGAAACAGTTTGATAAACTAGATTTCAAATTACAATAATCAAAAAGAGTTTTTGAAAAAAAAATATTTTTGACAAAGTTATAGCCAATCAAAGTTGAAAGTTTTTGGTAAGTATGCAATATGCACACAAGAAACGTGAAAAATAGCGTATATACAAATGGGTTAATTTAACGTAAATTGTCGATAATGCAGCTAAATTGTTTATAAATATTAAAGTATGACATTACTAAAATATGGTAACATATTTTTTTTTTACATTTAATTCATGTGTTTTGTACCGTTATTCTGAATGTAAACAGAAAGAAAGTTTATTCAAGTTTATTTTTGATACTTTAATAGAATATTGATACAAGTATGTACATTAAAAAAAAATGGGTCTCTTTTGCAGAGCTTGGCAGAATAGTCAATTTTTTTCACTTTTTCAGTGTCAAGGCAAGTGCAAATTAGGCAAATTTTCTATATTTGGCACAAACATACAACACACTCCCTAGCCCTTACGGAAATTAAAAATCATTTAGAATATAAATTTAAGACACAATTGCAACAAAAAAGTATTGTAAGACTTAAATCAATTCTAGCTAGAATAAAAAAAAGTTGGGAAAAATGCTACAGAAAGAAATCTGTGTTTGAAAACAAAAACTTTTTCTGGCTAAATTCATTTTTTGATGTGGAAGAAGTTGATGAAGAAGTGGAAGAAGTAGAAGAAGAAGAAGAAGTGGAAGAAGAAGAAGATATATACATTGTAATATCATTATGTGAATATTTATTTTTTATAATATAATAAATAATATTTTTTTTTATTTATTAAGGGACCAAGTACAAGTCGTAAAGGAAGACCAAGTAGGCTTTAATGAAAGTTCTGAACGAACCAAAAGAAGAGAGGTAGATGATCTTGTGAGGTCTACATGCCCTGAGCAATTACGAAGAGCTGTTCAAAGAGTATCTAGCCCAACTCCAGAAACTTCTATTTCCGTAGAAAAGGCTTTAGCATTATTAATAGATAATGATCTATCGTATAGACAATATGAAAATATGCGAACGGTTGTAAATGATGTGGACAAGAACTGTTTTCCATCATATTATAGTCTACAAAAAGCAAAGAAAAAATATATTCCGGAAAATATATCAATATCAGAAACGTCAGTAAAAATACCATTACAATATATTTTAAATATGACAGCCAAAAGTTTATTAGATTTAAATGATTTTGAAACCCAAAATGATGTAGTTTTGGAAATTAAATGGGGATTTGATGGTAGTTCAGGCCATAGTAATTACAAACAAAAGTTTCATGATCCAAATTCGCGGGATGAATATTTATTTGTTGCTTCATTTGTTCCATTAAGATTTTTAGACTGGGCTACAGAAAACAGTTTATGGAATAATTTAAAACATTCCTCAATAAGGTATTGTCGTCCAATATGCTATTATATGGAAAAAGCAAATTCGGATTTGGTTAAAACTATAAGGGCAATTATTGAGAAAGAAATATATAATTTGCAAACATTTGATTATGTTTCTGATAAAAAAATCATGTGAGTCCGATCACAAGGGAGATGTGTAAACATCTAATAATTAAAGAAAACATCAACATCATATTTTCCAGTGCATAAAAAATAAGTCGGTTATGCTGTTTTCTGAAATTCAATTGATGTTTTCTGAAATGCAATTGATGTTTTCTAAAATTCAATTGATGTTTTCTGAAATACAATTAATGTTCTCAGCAATCCAAATAATGCTTTTCGAAATTCAATTGATGTTTTCTGAAATTCAATTTATGTTTTCTGAAATTCAAATGATGTTTTTCTGAAATACAATTGATGTTTTCTGAAATACAATTGATGTTTTCTGAAATTCTATTGATGTTTTCTTAAATTCAATTGAAGTTTTCTGAAACTCGAATGATGTTTTCTGAAATTATGTTGATGTTTTCTGAAATTCTATTTATGTTTTCTGAAATTCAAATAATGTTTTCTGAAATTCGAATGTTTTCTGAAATTATATTGATGTTTTCTGAAATTCTTTTTATGTTTTCTGAAACTCAATTGATGTTTTCTGAAATACAATTGATGTTTTCTGAAATACAATTGATGTTTTCTGAAATTCTATTGATGTTTTCTGAAATTCTATTTATGTTTTCTGAAATTCAAATGATGTTTTCTGAAATACAATTGATGTTTTCTGAAATACAATTGATGTTTTCTGAAATTCTATTGATGTCTTCTGAAATTCAATTGATGTTTTCTTAAACTCGAATGATGTTTTCTGAAATTATATTGATGTTTTCTGAAATTCTATTTACGTTTTCTGAAATTCAAATGATGTTTTCTGAAACTCGAATGATGGTTTCTGAAATTGTATTAATGTTTTCTGAAATTCTATTGATGTTTTCTGAAATTCAATTGATGTTTTCTTAAACTCGAATGATGTTTTCTGAAATTATACTGATGTTTTCTGAAATTCTATTTATGTTTTCTGAAATTCAAATGATGTTATCTGAAATTATATTGATGGTTTCTGAAATACAATTGATGTTTTCTGAAATTCTATTGATGCTTTCTGAAATTCAAATGATGTTTTCTGAAATTATATTGATATTTTCTGAAATTCTATTTATGTCTTCTGAAATTCAAATGATGTTTTCTGAAATTATATTGATGGTTTCTGAAATACAATTGATGTTTTCTGAAGTTCTATTGATGCTTTCTGAAATTCAAATGATGTTTTCTGAAATTATATTGATGTTTTCTGAAACTTGAATGATGTTTTCTGAAATTCTATTGATGTTTTCTGAAATTCAAAAGATGTTTTCTGAAATTATATAGATGATTACTGAAATAGAATTGATGTTTTCTGAAATACAATTGATGTTTTATGAAAGACAATTGAAAAATGTTTAGTTGTTTTGTAAGGTTTTGAGTTATTTTCTTAATGAGACTTTTTTATGCGGTCCCAATTCACCGCATTAAACAAATAATTTTTAGTTGCGTCGCGCAAACTATTTTTCATAACTACTCGTGAAGTTTTTTTAAGAATTTTTTGTATAATTTTTTTTAATGCGGTCCCTAACCCTCGCACAAAAACAGGTTTGAGTGTATTTTTTTATGATACGATTTTCCTACGCTTTTCCTTACTTGGAAGACGGTATTATAATTTGCATTTTATATTAAGATGTCGTCATGTGAGCTTCAAACAGAGCGGGTTCTAATATATGTTAAATTGATTTATGATGTACAATGGAACTTAAAAAAGCTATTATTAACTAATTAAATTTAATTAAAATTTCAACTAACAAAATTTATTTATATTATATCCTAGTTATTGGAAAATATTCCAAATTTATATCAATTTAATGCTTAGTAAGAATCAATTTAATGCTTAATAGTAATAATTACTAAACATGTTTATTAATGAAAGTGGTTAACATATAATTGTTTATATGGTCTGAGGCGTTGCCAACTAACTATATTAAAAAAAGTACGAACAAAGACAACCATGTCAGTTAACACTGCTTTTGCATTATCTTTACTTGCATTCTATTATTACATCGTCATTCGTACGTAATAAAAACAGAAAAAAAGATTTCTTTAGAACTCAAATAAAACTTAAGAAAATACAGAAATATTTTGATGGAATTCTACAAATCGTTGTGGTTTGTGAATAAAAACTTAATTATAGTTTATTGAGGAATAAAGTATTATTAAAAATACATATCAAAAATTCCACAAAATGCAGTCGGCTAGTAAAATAAATAATGTGTACACTATTTGACAAATAGTTGGTCAGGTAGTGTTCAAGAAAATGTTTTAAAAGAAAAAATGGTATCAAATATTTGGTCTATGGAGCTAATTTGAAAATTAAAAAAAGTGTTAAAAACACGAGTTACTTAGGTTTGTCTCTCCTACCACAATTCCAATTTCGAATGCATTGGGTAATTGCCCATGAACAGTTTCTCTTGAAAATATTTTTTCGCCAATACAATCATAAGTCACACAGCGTTATCTCCTTCAGCTCACACCGATATATGTTACGCTGTTTTTGTGATTGTATTGTGAAATAGAAATTTACCCCCCTGCGCGTATAGATGTTTACACATCAAAAAAACCTTACCGTTCATTTTGACATGAGATTAACAATGGTAGATGGAGCTGCTCTTAATGTGTTAGCTGATAACAAAAGCAGTTCTTCTTGTTTTGTTTGCGGTGCAAAACCCACTGAAATGAATTTAATTCAAGTATTTGAGAGGGACCTTAAAAAAAGAGAAGAATTACATAAACACGGATTATCAACATTACATGCATGGATAAAATTCTTTGAGTGTATATTACACATAGCTTACAGGTTGCCTCTAAAAATTTGGAGAGTTTCAAAAAATGATGATAAGCAAATTTTAAATCAAAGAAAATCTAAAATTCAGGAAGATTTTAAAAAGGAGCTTGGATTAAATGTAGATAAAGTTAAAACCGGTTTTGGTACAACAAATGATGGGAATACTGCGAGACGGTTTTTCAGCAACATTGATGTCTCATCTAGCATAACGCAGGTTGACCCATCACTAATTAAAAATTTTTCTTTGATTTTAAAAACTATTTCAAGCAGTAAAACAATAAATATTATAAATTTTCAATAAAACTTCATTATAAATTTTCAACAGCTGCTTAGAGAAACATGGAATTTATATGTTCAAAAATATTCTTCGTATTGTATGCCTGTTACTGTCCACAAAATACTAGTTCATGGAACAGAATTTATAAAAAAAAACTCCAAGATTCCAGTAGGTATGTTATCTGAGGAAGCTATAGAAGCCACTCATAAAGTTTTTAGAAAAACTCGTTTAAACCATACTCGAAAAAATAGTCGTACAAATACTAATAAAGACCTAATAGAAAGAATGGTTTTGCAGTCTGAACCAAAGTTATCTATACATATAAAAGAAGATAAAATAAGTAAAAGGAGTTGGGAAGAAATAAATGATTTCATTATTGAGGAAAATAATATTTATGCGGATAATCAAGAAAATTTAATAAACCATCTTGAAGAAAGTGATTCGGATGAATAGAGTAAACAAATTCTAACATTTTCTTTTTTATTGTATTTAATAAATAAAAATTGTTCAAAACATTATTTTTTATAATTTATTTAAATAATAAAACAAGTGTAAACATTAAAAAGTAACATTTACTTTACTTTCCATTTGAATTTTTTTCATTGAATTTTTTTCGTTTTTAAAAAAGTTTAAGACAAAAAATCGCCAAAAATTTTATTAAAAAAAATTAATATAAAAAATTGTTAAAAAATATTAAAATTGGATAAAATTTGACACACACATTATTCCTGTTACAAGTGTTTCGTGTATCAAATTAATTTAAAAATTAAATTTTTTGTTCACTTTTTTTTTAATTTTTTGAAAAAGGACATTTTTGAGAAGGCGTGTCCTTGCTCCGATTTGGATAAAATTTTATCAAATCATTTAGGGTATCAAACTAAATGACTATACAAAATTTCATAAAGTTCGGACTTCTTTTCCATCTTTTATGACGTTTTTTAATTTCAGGATATATGGGAAGGACACGAATCCTTGCTCCAAAGTTTTTGAAATTTTAATATTTTTTTTTTTTTTATCAAATAAAATACGTGTGCCAAATTTCAACTCTTTACAACCACTCCTTACGCCCACTAAAAATATCAAAAAAATATATTCTATAATTCCAGCATATATCTATACTTTCGCTTTTATATGTATAGATTTAGAATTTAACAATTTTTTTGTCCGTTTTGCTCTACTTCTCTGAATGAAACATTAGTTTAATTGAATCCGAACACTTCTTATGATTTTAGAATATGATTCAATAGAATCTTGTACTACTTTTTATGCGCATAGTAACTACACTACACAAAATAACAGCTCATTTAACTTTTGTATAATTTCTTTTTTTTTTTTTTTAATTTTAGATTTTAATTTTTCAAAATATTTTTTTCAAGAAGTTGCTTAACCTCATTCAGGATAGATGACGCAATTTTAATCCTAACCAAAAAAAAAAAAAATTAAAAGCCTGTTGTTCTCCATATTATTCTCTATGAATCATTTTATTTTCTTTCAATTTTTTAAATTGAGAAATGAAACAAAACAAACGAATTTTAATGTGAAAATAGTACCGATATACATGAAACGCACAGAAAATTCAACAAAAAAATGTGCAAAAACTTAAATTAAAACCACAAAAAGTATAAAAATTAATAAATTTCAATATCTTTAGCCTAAAATATTTACTCTATTCGATTACATACAAACTATATCTGTGGTTTGCTATAATAGCCGCATATGCCATAAAATCAAAATGTTCAGGGGAGCCAAAAAACGTTATATTTGAAATTATGGGCTCGATATGATATGGGCAATAAATACTATTGTAAAATTTTGAGGCAAAAATCTTCAGAGGAATAGATCGTAGAGAAGGATCAAAAACAATATGTAAATTTAAAAATTTGTAAAATTACACTTAAAGTGTGTGCAGATAAAACAACTTATATCGACAAACGTCGTTTTCTTTGATATATGGTAAAATTTGTTCAGTTCACCTCATTTGGGAGATATTCGATGTACCAAAATTGTTGCACAGTCTCATGGGGGGCACAGATATGTTATAGAAAACAAAAAATATATATAAGTGACCCTTACTTTTACCCTGCCCAATCTCAATTGCAATATTTTCCTTTCTTCCAGATTCAAAGAAACCACATCCAGTAGAGTATAATCTTACTTAAGTGCTAGTGATATTTAATAAAACCGTAAAATTTTAAGCGTTTTTGTATACAGATATATAATGGGTATTTGTTTTAGAGTTATAGAACTTAAAATTAGAATAAAGCAAAGAAAATTATTTTTAATATTAATTAAACTGGCTTTATTGGACATATAATTTTATGGCATTAATGCCTAAATATGATTTGGGCCATGTAGCCGCTACAATTGGCACGTACATTCGCAGCATTTGTAGCAGTATTTTGCCAATAACTTGTCGAATGTTGACTTCCCGGTGTGCAATTGTGTACTACCAAAATTATTTGAAGAAAGCATTTTCGGTTTTTATAATAGTCTCCGATTTTTATCGCTATAAAACGCTTTAGATGCCGTATGAGCGATTTTAATATAAAATTCCACAAATAAAGTATACGGCATCTCAACCTCTCACGTTTACACAAACCCTATCGATCAATCAAATAGACTCAAAACTTTTCCTATATAATATTGAATTTTTGAAATCGAAAAACGAACAAAATTTGCAACAATATATTTTATTACTCAGGCTTCAATTCTTAATTAAACAAAACAAAATTTTAGAATTCTAGTTCAGAAGGCTTTTTCTTTACGAGTGAACCTACAAAAATTTTCATTTTTAAGCGATCAATCAAATAGGCTCCAACACTTCAAATAATTATAAATGACATATTCTTAGATATAATTCACATTTTTATAATGTTTTAAGCTTAATTAATAATGTGTGTAGACACCTTTATTGGGAATTACTTCATAAATTCGGTGAGGCATTGAATCGTATAATGATAGTTTGCTCCAGGTGCTCTTAATTGGATTTGTTAATGATTCGACATAAAGTCAGGAAAGTACGAAGGCCATTCCATTATTGTTACATTTTGGTGCCTTATCCACTTCTTTACACCCGAGGCGGTGCATTATCATGTTGAAATGTCCAAGTAAGGGTCCAAATATATTTTAAAAGTGTGAAAATGCTTTTTGGAGCTGTTCCCTGTAATGTTTGTCATTCAACTTAGATGAAACGAACTGGAGCTCGAATGCTCCATAATAGGATATGGTGACTGGCCATGGTGAATTGTCAAATATCATTCATCCTTCGTCATAGAAATAGTAGTTAAAACCATCTGGTTAATGCAAATTAAAGTGTTTTTCATCAGAAAAAACGATTTGGTACCACGTCATGTGAGTCTGTGCAAAGAGGCAGCCACCAGACTTTCTGAATCGGTAAGCGGTGATTTTTTTTCTCTTCAATCTCTCCAGATGTTTTTCTTTGCGTATCACACGCAGTATGGTAGCCAATTTTGCATTTACTCCCAAATTTAATCAAAATTTGGCTGCAGAACACATTGAATTTGAGGCTTCTCGGACAATTATTCGCTCTTCGCGTGTCTACATTGGACAAAGGCTCTCCTCCTTTTTGGAACCTATCAAAAATTTTGAGGAAGAAGACAAGTTATGTTTCAATACTTAAAATGAATGGAACTCGTCATCTTGGCTCAAACCTTTCGGATTCAACAAATTTTAGGGCTCCTATTACAAATTCTTTTGTGAACGATACTATTGCAACATTCAAATCAGTACCTGTAAACAAATCAAATGAAATACTTACTAATTTCTCAAATCTGTGATATAATTAAAGCTTTAGAAAATAAGAAATCTGATGGCATGACAGTCTAAAAGCACTGCCTCGTAAAGGCATGAAGTTCATAACAGTACTTATAAATGCTTGTCTCAAACTATGCTATTTTCCTCTAAAATTTAAGGAGTCAAAAGTTATTCCGGTAAAAACGCCTGGTAAAAATGCAGGTAGTCCATTATCATATCGACCTATATCCTTGCTGTCATCTTTGAGCAAAATCCTTGAAAAAGTCATTTAATGTAAACTCATAGATTTTATTTTAAAACAACGATATCATTCATCCCCACAATATCATTCATCCACTGATTCGAATAAGAAACCTAGTAAATCGAAATTTCAATGATCAAAACACAACTGGAATATTCCTACTTGACGTCAAAGCTGCCTTTGACTAAGTGTGGCACGACAATCTCCCTACAGCCTCCCTAGAACGCTTACTAAATTAAACTACAGTTTCTTATGTGTCGTTCATATAAAGTGCACATTGGTCAAACGTGTTCAGGGTGCCCTCAAGAATCCTACTTGTCACCTGTTTTATGTAACCTATATACAGCGGATTTTCCGTAAATGGACTATAATACTATGTCTGGTTTTGCAGATGATACGGCGATACTTAGCTCCGAGATCATGGCTGCTGACATCATAGCCAATCTCCAAGGATCACTAGCTGAGCTACAATTTTATTTTAATAAATGGAGAATAATGATAAACTATGATAAGACACAATCATTATATTTTATCAGAAAACTGCAAACCCTGTTTTTTTACCTCAACAAAGCATAAACTTAAATAAAATTTAATTGAATGGAAAAGGGAAGTCAAATATCTAGGCGTTGTTCTCGATCCCATCTGGTCCACAAGTGCAAAATGAAACATGCAAAAATTACAAGTTTCCCAAAACAAACTATTCAAATTAAGATACAACTTGCCATGGTTGTTCTCTACTAGGCGTCTTCTTGATCTAGCAGGTATAGAATTAGTTAAAGATAAGATTGAAAGAATTTCTCAAATTTTTAACATCAGATGTTAAAATTTTGATTATATCCATATCAATGAGCTGGTATTATTGTAGATTGCTAAGTAGTTTTAGTACTTTTTATAAAAAGTCAAATAGGTTTTTTGTACGTTTTTACCTCCATGAATAATATTAACATATCTATAATATTAATAGGTTTGGCGATTTCTTGTGACCGATGTTCTGTTATACCGTTTTATCCCGATTTTGAACAAACGTATATTATTTGAAAGGTATTTCTTTTTAGCCGTTTTGCAAATTTACAGATTTACAGTTGCTACTAACACATACATAAAATTATACAATGCTGTGTGTGTATTTATTTAATTTGTTAATGTGTTTGTAATAAAAATTAGTTTGTTTTTTGTGTTGATTTGCGAATTGGCTATAATTGATTATCATATTTTTAGGGTCTTTATTTAATGAAAAAATAAAATTTCCTAGAATTTGCACTCGAATTTCGAGGGCTAGAATCTGCTAGTAAATATAAATATCCTAATCAAAAAAACAATTATTCAGTAGAAAAACAAATAACTTGAACTCTTTACAATGTAATTATTCTTAAGCTGAACATGTAAAATTATAAATTGTGAATAAACTATTGAATTAAATTCGCTCTTCGCAACATGTAGCTGCTCTCTAGCGGGTTTTTTCATATTTCACTGAAAACAGTCTGTCTGTCTCGATAGGCCAATATTTTCGTTTTTCTTAGAGCTGCACCACGACCCATTTTATATTTACGCAATTGAAAGTTGCGTTAGACGGCTAAGCGCATAGCTAATCGCAAACTAAACTGGTGATCGCCTAAAAATCACAATTTTTTTGGCATAGACAAATCAAAATAAAAATTATGTTTGCAGTCAACTTTTATAAATAACTTTTTTGGCGCTGTTGAAAAGTAAAAAATAAAAAATAAAAATAAAAATAAAAATAAAAATTAAAAATAAAAAATTAAAAATAAAAAATTAAAAATAAAAATAAAAATTAAAAATTAAAAATTAAAAATTAAAAAATATAAAATAAAAAATAAAAAATAAAAAATAAAAAATAAAAAATATAAAATAAAAAATAAAAAATTAAAAATAAAAAATTAAAAATGGAAAACGAAAAATTAAAAATTATAAAATTAAAAAGGGAAAGCGAAATATAAAAAATGAAAAATTAAAAATAAAAAATTAAAAACAAAAAATATAAAATGAAATATGAAAAAAGAAAAATAAAAAATTAAAAATTAAAAATGAGAAATGAAAATAGAAAATGAACTTAAAATTGAAAAATAAAAAATAAAAAATTAAATTAATAAATGAAAGATTAAAAATATAAATTGGTAAATTAAAAATAAACAAGGAAAGAAAAAGAACTGACTAAAAACAATACAAAACAAGTAGGAAAATTTTAGTCGGTCTAGACCGACTATACGATACCCTATACCATGCGTTTAGAAACCCTATCTCTTAGGCCCAACTAACTGGACATTGAAAATAAGCAAAAACCAAATTTGAGTGGGATTTTTATTAATATTTTTGGCTGCAGATATGAAAAAGTTCATATCGGATGCTATATCTATAAAGGGACTAGGTCCAAAAATGGACCGATCCTGATCATGTTTGGTAAAGTCTCTTGTATTTTGCAAAAATATGTACAAACAAAATTTGAGAAGAATCAGTGCAATATTTTTGTTTTTTAATAGATTTAAGTGAAGATCGGGAAGCATCTCTATATGGGGTCAAATGGATCATTTTTGGACTACTCATTACTGAATGTAATGAACGCATACAAACCCAATTTGAGTAAGATCTGTATGACAATTTGCATCTTATGGCAATTTATGTCGATTTCATATGGGTAATTTGTATGGGGGCTAGGTCTGAACATGGACCGATTCTCACCAATTTCAATAGCGTTCATTCCATGGCCGATAAAAGCTTATATACCAAATTTCATCAAAATATATTCATATTTGCGACCTGCAGTTTGATTACAAGCTTTACATGGACACACAGACGGACGGACGGACGGACGGACGGACATTGTTAAATCAACTCAGAAAGTGATTCTGATTCGATCGGTATAATTAAAGATGGGTCTAGGTCAAATATTTTTGGTTGTTACAAACAGCAGCACAAAGTCATTATACCCAAACCACATAGTGGTATAGGGTATAAAAATGAAAAATTAAAAATAAAAAATTAAAAACAAAAATTGTAAAATGAAATATGAAAAAAGAAAAATTAAAAATTAAAAATGAGAAATGAAAATAGAAAATGAACTTAAAATTGAAAAATAAAAAATTAAAAATAAAAAATAAAAAATAAAAAATAAAAAATATATAAAAAATATAAAAAATTAAAAAAAAAAATAAAAAATAAAAAAAGAAAAAAGAAGAATGAAAAACGAAAAATGCAAAATAAAAAATGAAAACTAAAAATATAAAATGGTAAATTAAAAATAAAAAATGAAAACGAAAAATTAAAAATTAAAAAATTAAAAACGGAAAACGAAAAATAAAAGTAAAATTGAAAACAAAAAATGTAAAATAAAATATGAAAAAAGAAAAATGAAAAATAACAAATTAAAAATGTAACACGAAAAATGAAAAATAAAAAATGAAAAATGAAACACGACAAATTAAAAATGAAAAAATTAAAAATAAAAAATGAAAAATAAAAAATGAAAAATTAAAAATTAAAAAATTAAAAATAATAAATGAAAAACGAAAAATTAAAAATAAAAAATGAAAAATGAAACACGAAAATGAAAAAATGAAAAATAAAAAATTGAAAATGAAAAATGAAAAATAAAAAAACGAAAAATTAACCGGTTGATTGCTATATGTCATACAGAGATGACGCTTTCTGTTTGATTTTAAAAAAGTCCCATAAAAAATCTTTAATTACTAGTTGTTTACACATCTCCCCTGTGATCGACTCACATGATTTTTTTTTAATTTAGACATTGTCCTTTCACTTTAATAGCAAACTAGTTTTTTCAATTCATTGTTGATGACGATTTTCGGAACAACCGATTACAACACTTGCCTTGCTCTTACTTTTCGAACAAATATTCGAACATATTTATAAATTATTTATTTTATTTCAGAGTTTTAAACAGTAAAACCGCATTTACAGATTTGAATAAATGCCTTAAAATATTTACGAATGTCCCTCGTACAAAAATTAAAAATAGGAGCGTTTAAACTTAATATTTTATACAGCAAATTAACTACAACAATAATAACAACAACACCAACAACTATAAGAAAATGAGCCCACAAGGTGTCGTAAAGCAATCAACAAACGAGCCAAAGATTGCCATTGCGGTTACAATTACATACGCATATATAATTATGCTTATATGTACAGTTAGCCGTGTACCTACATAGTTACATATGTATGTATATAAATAAACGATTATATATGAATACCAACCAACACATACCAAACAAACGACCTTTTATCTCTGCGCAAAAAAAAAAAGAAAACAAGACATTAAAAAGGGCCGTATTCACACTCATACACATATAGACAATTAAAAATCACCCAAAAATGTTTTTTTTTTTTCTTTTAAGTGTGAGTTAGTCATCTTCCATTTGTAATTAAGTTAACTACGTTACAACAAAATATCCAACAAAATAAAAACTTACTGAAATAAAGTGGATGTGTGTAAGTGGGAGCTGGTATATGAGAAAATAATAGACAAAATGGTCATCAAGTTTTTAAAAAGACATAAGTACTCCAACTAACTATGAAAAAATAAACAACCGATTTCGTTACAAAAGAAACGGAACGTATAAGGAAAGAAAGCTGAAAAAAACTTTAGACACTAAATGGTAATTAAGTGTTAAATAAACAACATCAATTACTAAAACTAACACATACAAAATAAGAGTTGCAAGTAAGTAGAATAAGGAGAATATATAGTCTTTTATGTCTGTATATGTGTGTGTTCTTTTAGACACTAGTCACTCAAATGGTCTTCTAATATTAATGTACTTCAGCATGTGTGTATTTATATAGAATATATAATTTGGTTAAGGGTCATAGTCAGTTCAGAGTATTGGAATCCTAAAATATCGAAAACTGTAATGAGAGAATAGTGAAATATATAAAATTTGGGGTAATATTTTTTTTTTATAAACCAACACTCAGGGGATGTCGCCCACAAAAGCAGTGTATTGCGTTGATTTCAGGAAAATAGGTTATTTGAAGGAGGGAGTAGGGTTTATCGATATTTAACTTAAATTTTATTAGATTGTAAGCGTCAGGAAAGACTTCTAAGAGGAGTTTATTCCAGATACGGTCAGTTCGATGAATTTTATTTGTAATGCATTAAGGAGATCAGAGTTTTATTGTGTCAACAAAAATTCAATTGATTTTAAATCAAGTTTTATTATATCAGGTAAAAGTAGACTAAATTCAGCAATAAAAGTTGTTAAAATAAATGTAATTATCACTGTCTTCATGTATACTGGAAAAAATTCAAATAAATATGATTCAAGTAATTGTTCTTTTTTTATGTTAAATCTTTCAAAAGTAAAATTTCTAATAATGGAACCTTCAACATCGGGTATTTTAATGTAAAGTAAATTCCTTATTACTTATAAATAGTATGGCAAATATTTTTAATTATTTAAATAAAAGACTCAAAAGTGAGTTGCTTTTCTATCTAAAGGGCCATAGATATTAAACTAATTAGATCTGGGTTTAGGTGAAAGTCACACTTAAGATCCAGTGGTGAACTCGAATTTTTTTGATTTTGACATTTATTTGCCATGAATATTTTTCTCCATTCTGCATACTAAACCAATTATTTTCGAAAAGATATTTACAATTTCAGCTATATAAAATCTGAATCAACCTCTGTGAATGGATTTAAATGTGATCAAAAAAAATATTTTCTACTTTTTCATGTGTGTTCGAAAGTGTGTGACTGTGTAAGTAATACATATTAAAAAAATATCCGCACACTTCGAAATTTTAAATTGTAATAAAAATAATTTAATAAAAATACGTGTTTGCCACTTTTTTTACAACGGAAAAAACGCGGTACAAGTGCCAGAAAAACTATTCCTTCCTTTACAATTAGGGGAATCCCAAGAATTATGTAACGACGCACAGTGGTCCCCTTTCATATAAAGCCCGGCATTAAATACTTGTAGTTATCCTAGATCAATGAAATTTGGTGAATTTGTGTTTTTTGATATTAGAAAGCTTTGCTGAAAATATGAACAAAATCCGCCCACAAATACGCCCACTTCCCATACGAAGTGAACTGTAAAGTGGAACATTTTCTATAAAAATAGATCTAGAATCATGAAAATTGCATAAGAAGCTTTAAATTAACTTATTCTTTCTAGATATCAAATATGAAAAAAATCTGCCTACAAACACGCCCACTTTCCATACAAGTTCAACGTAGAAATCAGTTATTTCGGCTAATTTAATAGTTATAGAAATCCAAAAACCAACGAATTTAAAATAAAAAAAATTTTAAAATCAATTTTTTATAATTTTTAATCACATAATAAGTTTTTAACATCTTCATGCATTTCTAAATATTTTTTTTTAGGCTTTGAACGTAATTTATTTATGTAAGGATCCGAAGAAGCTAATAAATGATTCATCACGTCTACATTTGTAGACACCCTATCACATTTTCGAGCATGATGCAAGCGGTATTTTTTGTAATCCTTGTTCCGAGCTTCTTGGGCTTCTTCCGATAACATTCCTATAGGCAGGATCGCTGCTGCTATTATTTTACAGCCATGGACTAGCACTTTGTGTACCGAAATTGGCATATAGTACCAGCTGTACAAAGAAATATATAACTGTGCAGTGTCCATACAATAATCATGGAATTTTTTACTATCGATTGGCTCATTACAATTAATTGTAGCCAATATTATTTTAAAACGATGAATAAGGTTTTCATCAACCCCTACAATGTCAGCAGTTATGCGCGGATTTTCAAAAAATCGTCTAGATGTATTACCATCATTTGTGCTGCCTACACCTTGTTTCACTACGTCAACATTTATTCCCAAAACAGCTTTCAAATTTCTTTGGATATTTCGCTTTTCTTCTTCCATTGCAGTTCTTGAATTTGCGTTTGTTCGCCAAGCTTTGAAATGCTTTCTATATGCAATATGTAAAATGCATTCCATAAATTTAATTCTCGCGTGGAGTGGAGAAATGCCAAATTTAAGTGCGTCTTCTGACTCAGTCTTTGTTTTTAAAATTTCCAAATCGTTCATTTCCGTAGGCTTAGCATTGCAAATGAAGCATACAGCCATGGATGAAGTCTGTGTTAATGTACTTGCAATTTTTCCATCAATCATGGTCAATAAAAGTGTATGGCTAATACTAAAAATTTTGTTATGAACTTCCACTACAGTGTTTACTAAATTTGCAATTTCATCTTCCACTCTCTTGACTTCCTCATTGATGACAATCGCCGTTTCCTTCACGAATTCAAATTTAATTGGACGGCAAAGTCTGGTGGAAGATGGTCTGGAATTTTTCCAACACACCAACGATGAATCATGTTTTTTAATTAAATTTAACGGCACAAGTGAAGTTAAGAACATACCTGTTAAATAATAATTAGTAATTGTAAGTATTACTGAATACATAATTAAAAAAAAATAAATTTATATGTTTTAAATTACTAATTAAGAACCTGATTATATTTTTCAAAAGCGTAATTCTTTTTACTTATTTTAATAGTTATTAATGAGAAATTGAAAATATATAAATTAATTTTTTTAATCACTAGGATAAAAAACATACTTTTATCTGTTGTATTTTCATCTGTGAATTTTTGTTGATATTCACTATGACCAGAAGAACCATCACATCCCCATTTCGAAATTAATTTCAAGTCATTAGGCATATCACGGATTTCACTTAGCGGTTTTGACTTCAAAATTCTTTCTGCCGTATGATCTAACAAATCTTGAAGATCGACTTGACTTAAATTTTCTTTAACTTTAATGTTCTGTGGAAAACATTCTTTTTTTGCAAGTAACACCTGGTGATTAAAACAAGTTTAATAATAATAATAACGCAACTTACTTTGTAAAACAAAACAAGAGAAAACAACACACACAATAAATGTTTTGAACAATACACAAAACATTAGATACTCTACGACGATTTTTAATACAAAACATTAAAACACATTCTATTAAAAGAACCTTTTTATATGACGGAAAAATGTTAATATTAAGCTCCTTCGTTGCATTCCTCACTATTTCGTACTGAAATTTTGACAAATTTGCATCAAGAATAATGCTAAGCGCTTTTTCTGGTGTTAACTTTGTCAACGTGTTATCACCTTTATCAATTTTCTTTGCAGCTGACGTTATCAGCTCCGCAGAGGTATTGGCACACAATTGTTGCACTTTATAACGCTTCGATCTTTCTTGAGAGTCCTCAAAGGTCATAACAGGACGACCACGCTTTACTTTATTGGAACAGCTCGGTTCCTCAATATCCACATAATCTTCACCAAAAGAGTACATACTACAGGACAGCCAATCATCATTTTTCTCCAAAAACCTTGACTTCTTATTTAATACACTTTTCAATTTAGATTTGAATCTAGGCACAAATGTTTTCACTAAAAATCTTTTAAAAGAATCTATTTTATCCCGTGAGATATTGCTGTAATTTGTTGAAATAACATCAACAACAACATCAATATCGCTATCACAATCAAATAAAATGTCAACGATTTCTCGATATGATAATTGTAAACTATTCATATTTTAATATTTATTTTACACTTGATAATATTCAAAACACTTGCACTTGTATATAGAAATAAATTTGCATAATTAATATAAATAGAGAGTCAAGTGCAATAGAGATAACAGAACAGCTGATTAGCTTGCACATGTAATCAACAAAATAAATAAATAAATTTGAATAACTCTTGATAAATTTAAAAACTAAAATATATATATATATATCTATCAAAACAAAACAAAACAAAAAAAAAAATGTACGCATATTGTATTTCTGCATAGAACAAAAACGAAACAAAACAAGAACTAAGCAAGAAACAACAACAACAACTAAGCGAAGAACAAAGCATGTATGCAATCATTGCAATGCTTACTACAAAGTACTACGCATATGCACATTTTTAGCCGCTCATTTTTTTGTTTTTTGTTAATATTTTTAAATGGCCATGCAATGTCTCACTTTTTTTTTTTTCATTGTTTAGGTGAGACTTCAGGCTTTAATTCCATATAGACTTCCAGGGTGCGCTTGCCTGCGCAAGGAAGATGCAGTCCAATGAAGTTGATGAATGTTCTTTTTTTTGGACCAAAAATATATCGATAAAAAAAAATTTTTTTTTTTCAATATTTAAAAATTTTTTTTTCATAAATCTTATCTATGACATCTCTTTTAATAAAAAAAAATACTCAAAGTTACATACGTGTCGTACTTTAACAGTATAAACCCTTTAAATATAACATACATAAATATCATATTCCAAACATTTTCGCATTGCTTGACTTTGAGTGGCTCTGGACAGTAAAGTAAACAAAATATCGGCCTAATATTTTAGAAACACGATATTCAAGGTGTATTTTCTTAAATTATGAAAAATCATCAAGATCGGAGAACATTTAAAAATGGAATTATTGCCGCCGCGGCACCATTGTGCGACGTACAGCTCTGTTACATTGATTTGCTTTTAGTAGAAGACAAAACTCGTTTGTATCAAGTTAAGTTGACTTAATTATATTTCTTTTGGAAACTATAGTATATTTTGAGATGAGTCCCAAAATCTAAGAATCAGAGTTGACAGCTCAGAAATGAGGGTAAATCTTTTCGTAAATTAGATCATAGACAGACGCCAATCTTCACTGCAGTACGTCATTTAAAAATACGAATGAAATGTACGAATACTTTTTCTTAAGAATTTTTTTATTTTTTTTTTACATTTTTTAACTGCATAAAATTTATTAGTCAATAATTCCTAAAAAAAAAATTAAAAAAATAACTAAAATAGCTTAATAAATTATTGGAAAAAAAAATAATTTAGCTTAGTTATTTTTTTCTAATTTTTAATTTTAGGTGTGTGGATACTTTTTCTAGCAAGTGTACATTAGGGTGACAGCGGTTTTTTTTTAAAGCCTAGTTCCTCCAAGCCGAGTGGCTTGTCTGCAGATTCTAATTTTGGGTCCAGGGATAAGCTGGATTTGGCTAGTTTTTGCAGCGACAGACCAAAGCCTCTGGTGGGGGGAATCGAACCCACGACCCCCGCATGATAGGCGAGCACGCTACCTACTCACCTACCGCGGCGGTTAGTATGAAAAAAATTTTTGGTCGAATTTTAAATATTATTTTTTAGAATTAATAAAATATTATCAACAAGTTTTATCGAAATCCTTCAACAAATATGTATTATTTCAATATTTTGTTTTATAAAAATCTAAATCCCCTTAAATTTGACCTTTGACCTAAAAGAGGAACAGTTTATAGTGTCACAATTTTCCCTTAATTAACGAGATTGAGAACTTATGTCAAGTAGTATAATATTATTATAAAAGATATTTGAAATATGAAAACACCAAAAAGTTGAAAAAGTATGAAATATCACATTTTTCTTTAAATCCGCTGAAATAAAAACGCTGCCCTTGCCAAATTAAGAACAGGATACCTACAATATTGGACACTTTTAATCACATATATTGTTTTAATAAGACCTTACTTAAAGTCCAATCGTTGATTTCGATAAATTTCTTAAACATTATTTTTGAAAAAGTAAAATTGAAGATTTTGCTAAAAAAAAAATACGTACCGTTTTGATATTAATTCAGAACAGCGTAGCAATATACAAGATGCAAAATACTTTACATAAGATCATCTTGAGATCAGGAGAATGCAAAAATATTTTTGTTGTAAATTATTTCAATGTCTTTAAAAATGTTAGCTCGATTTTCTTAATCAAGTGGTCTGCGGCGCATTTATTGCCTGGGGAACTTGATATAACTTGGCTGTTTTTCAACCGATAATAGATTTTGTTATTTTATTAGAAAGATAATTTATTAATATCAACATTTTTGTGAAAAATATTTTTTTTGTTAATTTTTACATATAAGTGCAATGCGCGTCCAGAAAGCATTGTCCGATTTGGCTCAAATTTTGCGCACTAAAGATCCAGTGTCACAGTGTCCGACCCGCACGTCTTGAAATTACAAAAAGAAAATGGCTGTCACCCTAGTGTACATGTCTAAAGGGAATCTGAGCATATTTCTGATGATCTAATGGAGGTAGTACCATACAAACTTTTATTCAGCTCGTCTTTATCGAAATTTACGTCCCTTCTCCATATACCGCTCTCCCTCTCCCTCTCTCTCACTCTCTCTCTCTCTATTTCTCTCTCTTCGCTCTCTCTCGCTATCTCTTGCTATCTCTTGTTTTCTTTCTCTCTCTCTCTTGTTTTCTTGCTCTCTCTCTCTTGTTTTCTTGCTCTCTCTCTCTCTCGCCCTCTCTCTCTCGCCCTCTCTCTCTCGCCCTCTCTCTCTCGCTCTTTCTGACACTCTTTTATCTAGGTATTTAATGACACTTTGTATGTCCAGCTGATTGATAATTTGCTTCCGCATAGAAATTTGCTTCAGAAAAATTTTAAAATTCTGCATTTTTCCTAAAAAAAATATTCGATAAGAAAATTTATTCCAGCTTTTCAGTTTTTCACTGAATTTTCTGGCTCAATTTTGATAGGTTATCTTCGCGTGGATATAAAAAGAAAAAACTGCTCCTTTGTTGCTCTGCATGTGGCCGATTCCGCCCGTCCTATACGGAATAGATGAGCCCTCAGTTCAGAGTACCCAGTGAGGATGCCAATAATCCTACTCAGTTCCCTTCTATTTAGACTAAGGATTTCCTTAGTCTTCGAAGTGTTTGGAGAGTCCCATAGTATCTTCGTTGCCTTACCCATGTCAGTTTCCTCCCAAATTGAAGTATGTGAACTGGTTGCCCATTCCGAGAGTTTCAATTTGAGAGACTGGAAAGGTATTGGGTTTTCCAAATTGACTGCCTCCAGGAAAGAACCTTTCCTGGCCAGTTCGTCTGCAATCCCTTTTCCCATTATACCACTGTGTCCTGGGATCCAAACGATTTCAAGTCGGCCCCTTGTAGTGAAGTTTGTAGTTTTGTTCGAGGATTTCGCCCTGATAGCCGCTAGACTGTCCGAAAATATTTTCACGTCTCCGGGGCTTGGTATTGCCCGTGCGTTAATACATCTTATGCATTCCGGTAATATACCAACAAGTTTAATAAATTATTTCCAATATTATTTCTATTATTTCGTGCAGCAGTCAAATAAAATAGCTTACTTCAAAAATTCCTAATTCTCTCCTTATTTATGTACTAGCAGTATATTTTTTTTTCTCAAGAAAATAAAGTCCCTCGGGAGAAAAGTCTGCGGGAATATTCAGAATTGATCTGATAATGTTTTTGTTCAGAACAATTTTAAAAATTACGCAATTTTTTATTCAGGTATAGGAGATTTTTTTAATGAACAACAGATATTTCGGAAATTACTTTTATCTCAAACTAACATAAATGAACATTTACAAGAATTTTATACCTTGACCATATGAAGTTTTGTCTACATCTTCCCCTTGAACTATACTAGAATATATTTGTGTGTGTGTCTTATGTTATAGGTATGCGACATACAATAATGTTATTTTTCGTTTGATAAATGAATTGAAACTGTTTAATTACTCCCCAAACTGTCGTATAGACTTGAACTTTTCTCCATATCCTTATGCATGCAAATGGTTACATATGTATGTATGTGTGTATATCTGTATTTGTAATAGTGTATTTAAAGTATGTTGTGTAACATCTTTCTTTTTTTTATTTGGTTTTCTTGTTGACTTGCTTACTGGTCCAGTAAGTAAATAACCTGACCGTAACATTTTCGGGGTTTTCGGTTTTAAAACTTGTACACAGGTTCATATACAAACGCTATGTACAGAAATATTTATACATACATACATATGTACGTAAGTGAACTTACTATTTTATGTAATTTACCAATTCAAGAAGTACTCTAAAGGTTTCATATGTGCGTTAGCCCATAAATATATAAATGTCTTTTGTGATATTTGCATGTATATCCTTCTTATTGCTTATATAATCCATAAGAAATGTAACTCAATTTCTTAATGCTCCCTTGATAAGTTTAACTGTATTTACATTTCAGTTTAATTTTGTTCTTAAAGTAACCTTAAAGGTAAATTAATGGGGACAATGGCTATTATCTCTAGACTTTTTTATAAACGGTTCAATATTCGTTCTAAATGAAAATTAACATAACAATCTTAATTCTAATTTCTTGAGCGTCATTTGGAACTGCTAACGGAGCTTTTCACAACACAATTCTTAAACCTTTTTTGGCCTTAAAATAGTGAAAAGGTCCGTATTTTGCTTGATTTTACTTATTTATTTAATTAACTGGCGTCCGAATTCCATACGACATAACTGGCGTGATGGCCAGTTAGTTGCGGCGTGAGCAATTGCAAAAATGAATTTCATTATACATGATAAATGCAGCTAATGCAGCAATATCCACCATATTGTAGAACATTGCAAGTGGACAGCGGTTTGTTGATCGTTTGCAAGAATATGTGCCAAGCATCGGATCTATTGGATCCATGCCGGATTATTAGCATCGTAATCCAGAATAACATTGGGATTCCATTTTTCAGTTGTGTCTACATTGCAAGTACAGTGCATTGTAGATATCAAAATTACCGCTTTTATTCTTCTTAAGAACATATGAGCACAGTGATACATCGCCTTCGTAGAAGCCAGGAACTCACGTGCTACAAATGTTTTATTTGAACGTACTGTTCTAACAAATGCAATTTTTTGCCTCTTCAATGTATGCGCCACATCCAACGTGGAGAAAAACTTGTCAGCATAAATTGTACGGCCTGTATTCACGTAACTTTCCACTAATTGATACACAGCATTCTACCCTTGATTTACTTGACGCTCTCTTAACCAGGCAACTTCCCAGAGTAAATCATTCCTTTGAGGGGATCGAATGATTTAGTACTTGGCAGGCTTAGAAAAAATGTATTGTGGAAACCGTGTGCGGCCTCTATATGGGAATAATTACTCATCCATGGTCAGCGAATCGTGCGGGATTGGCTTGCAACATTTGCAAAACATCATCAATAGCAGCAGTTTTACTTTTGATTAATGGCTCCCGTCGCGTATTTTAACAAAGTGAATGAATTTTTTGATGAGCATAAAGCGATCGTATGATAATGCAGCTTTGCATATTGGAGATGGGTTGGGTTCCACAGTTCCTTAGCAGGCTCATTATTCGATTTTAACAGCCCAGCATACAAAACGATAGCCAAAAATACATCGAACTCTATTAGAGTGATTGTTATTCCGTCCATTTTCTTTGTAGGATTTACTTCCCTGGCTTTTCGATTCGTTTCCCGCCATATCCTCGGTGATGAGCGTGCAGAATATGGTCACTAATCCACGTACTAAACATCTCTAAACCTCAATAATTTGCAACCTATTGCTCCTATCGCTTCAAACCAGCTGTAATTGATTCAGCACACGTTTTCCTTGGAATACATGTACGGTTCGGGTATGGTATACCAGCACTGGTACTGAAACAGTGCTCTTCGACGCTAGCCAGTCCATTGGCCAACCTTTTCAGCCTTTCGTATCGTGCGGGAGCCTTTCCCGGTGATGGAGAGCATGATCAATTTCCACCTTGTGAACTACCTAGAGACCAACTCACTTCTTAATGATCGACAGTATGGCTTCCGTTCCACGGGAGACCTGTTAGCTCTACTTTCTGAGCGCTGAAGTCGATCCATTCGCAATTTTGGCGAAAGTAAAGTGGTTGCTCTGGATATTTCCAAGGCATTCGATCGTGTATGGCACGTTGCATTGATATCAAAGCTTATTGCATTTGGGGTCGGTAATGACTTCTCTCGATTTTTATCGAGTTTTCTCAGAGACCGAACAATACGTGTTGTTATTGATGGGTTCTCATCTAATGAGTTTCAGCTTAATTCAGGGGTATCCTAAGGTTCCATTCTTTCTCCTTCTCTTTTCCTTATCTTTCTGAACGACCTTCTTGGCCAAACTTTTAACTCTATATACTCTTTCGCAGATGACAGCAGCATTTGTCATTCATTTTCCTTTAATTGCAGGCCAAGCCTCTTGGAGGTTGGGGGCAAAAGGCAGACAATGAATGACACACTCAATCAAGACCTGTTAACAATCTCCGAGTGGGGTAAAGCAAATAGGGTTGATTTAACTGCGCTGAAGACTCAATGTTGTATTTGATCCATACGGCCATGGAATCAACAATGTCATCTGTATATATGGGTGGTATAGGTATTGAGGAATCGGATACTCTTGATGTTCTGGGCATGAGAATTCAATGTGATGTTCGTTGGAACGAGCATGTTTCTCAAGTGTCGAAAGAAGCATTTAAGTGTCTTGGTTTTCTAAAACGGTGTAGAAATTACTTCACTCCTTCTGATCTCCTTAAAATCTATAACACTTACATCCGACCGAAAATGGAATACAACTCCCACATATGGGCAGGAGCTTCAAAGTCTATTTTGGAGCTACTGGACCGTGTGCAAAGGAGGGATTCTATTGATTCATAGGAACACCGTCGGAATGTGGGTTGTGTAGCACTGTTCTATAGATATTACCATGGGAAATGTTCTTCTGAGATTAGCGAACTTATTCCAAGTGCCCGAGTTTCGGTTCGCTCTACCCGCTTCTCAAGTAGATCACATCCGTTTGTAGTCTATTGTCCAGTTGACAGTTATAATCTAATAAAATTTAAGTCAAATATCTGCAAACACTACTCCCTCTCTCCTCCTTCCCATAACCTATTTTCCTGAAATCAACACAATGCACTGCATTTGTAGGGGGCAACCCCTGAGTGTTGGTTAACAAAAAAAAAAACCGCGTATGTCCATTTTTGTCAGTTTTGAGTTAACGATGCCAAATAAATAAATTTTTAACGCTCTTTACATGTGTTAAATTTTTTTTAAAAAAATATTGACCATTTTTGAATTTTTTCTTTAAATAACGACGTAACTTAAATGTTTATTATATTAATTTGCAGCACTAACGACGTATGTCAACCTACATTTGATCGCTGACAAATTATTTTCGCAGAAAACTACACATAGCGAAATACGTTGTTATTAATGAAAAAAATGCAAAATAATTTTGGATTATTTTTCAGTTTATAACCACTTGTAAAAACTTGTGTGTTTATTTCTGTTATTGTTTGTCACTATTATTCTTGATACGTTGTTATTTTCTCATCCTAAGTCCCGTTAACTTTTTGTTGACGAACAAAAAAATGAATTTTTCAAGCAACAACAACTTATGTCTACATGGGTGGTTGCATTGGTAGTTTTCTTTTTCAAAGAAAACAATATTTGTCGACATAAGTAGTTTTATCTGCACACACTTTAAGTGTTATTTACATATTGTTTTTTCGTCCTTCTCTAGGAACTATTCCTCTGAAGATTTGTGACTCAAAATTTTATATAAAACATTTATTGCCCATATCTGCAGGACTATTAAATAAAAAGTTCTAAAAACTTTGTATCGAGCCCATAATTTCAAATATAACGTTTTTTGGCTCCCCTGAGCATTTTGATTTTATGACATACGCGGTTATTCTAGAAAACCACAGAAATAATTTTAAATATAATTTTTTTATTTTATAGAAATAAAGTAAAAATTCTTAAAATAAGTTCTTCTCCGATAACTATTGGCTTATTGGTGATAATCAAGGTTAATTTGATAAATAAGGTTCATTTGTTTTTAGCTTTTCAAGTGGTGAATAAATAACAATCACATTATCCACAAGTAGTAAATGAGAACCACCGAGTTTCTGCGATAATGAAATATTCTGTATTTGTTGAAGTCAAAACTTGATGAAAAAATGATTTGCATTACGCGTCTGCAAAAAATCATCAACAAATGTAGCAGTTTTACTTAAGCACTTTGCGTAGAAGTCACGGGAGTAATCATCGAACAATGCTTGGATTTGTGTATATCCATTTATAAGTAGTCCAAAAATAAACCCCATAGGACAATTCTTAGTCATAGCCCCCATATGAAGCTAATTCCCGATCTTTACTTAAATATATTAAAAAACAAAAATATTGCACAGATTTTTTTTACAAAATATAAGTGACCCTACCAAATGTAAACAGGATCGCTCCATTTTCCTACCTAGTCCCCATATAAATATATCATCCGATATGAACTTTTTCATATCCTAAGGCAAAAAAATTAATAATAATGCCACTCAAATTTGGTTTATATTTATTTTCTATATATAATTTGTTGGATCTAAGAGATAGGGTCTCTAAACGCATGGTATAGGGTATCGTAAAGTCGGTCCAGTTTTCATGACAAATTTAAAAAATATGTCAGTCATATGTTGAATGACAAGCCTATTTATTTGTTGTTAGTTTGATTAAAATGAGTGATGTAGAAGTACGTGCTAAAATTATTAAATATTTTCAGCAAAATCCAACTTGGTCACACAAACATTTGGCCAAAGAATCAAACTGTTTTCAATGTTATTAGAAAGTATGGGGAGAGTTTGGCCTTTATAGGGAACCTGGTTCACGAAGAAAGAAAGGTCCATAAGGTCCCGGTTAGCTCTGTGTTCTGACTTTTTAGTGTGAAAAGTTAAAGCGAATGAAGGTTTAAAAACAAACAAAGTCCAAGACGTTCCAGACAGCAATGCTGTTAAACATTTAGAGGTTAGAAATAGAGCACGGGAATTTAAATCTTGTTTCATGAAAAAATACTCCTGCTGCATGATGGATGACAAAACGTATATATTTGTAGATTTTTGGCAGCTTCCAAGTCAAAATTTTAATGTTTAGAACTCAGAAGCAGTCGGAATTTCTCAAAAAAAAAAAGTTCGTAGCATGGCAAGTTATATGCAGGTGCGAGTCATTTGTTACAACGAACGCTTTAAATACCGAAATTTATATTTATAACTGGCTGTAAAAAAGACTCCTTCCTTTCTTAAGCCAACAATGTGTCCACATACTTTTGTCCCGGTTTGGCATCCTGTTACCGCGTTAAGAAAGCTCTTGAGTGGTACAAGAATAAGAGCGTGTTTTGGGACTTAACATCTGTTTGCCGTGATGCAGGAGTTTGGAAAAAAAGAACACAAATATTTTTAGGATTTTATTAATAAGGGAAAATTCTCTATATTTCATTTAAAGTAAATTATCTTGAAAATAAATGGGTGGTTCGCCTAGACGTTCAAACGCAGATTAAAAAAAACTTACATCTACTAACATAAATACCGTTAACGGTTTACTCGTTAGAACCTGCAAATTACCCTTACAAAGTTGTATAAAAACAGGAGTAAAGCCTAGATTCTAAATTGTAATTAACCCAAAAGTAGGCTTAGGGTTTGCAAAGGGCAAACCCAATTTAATAATCAAATTTAATGAATTTCTGTTTAAACAGCATCCCTTAACTTCAATTAAAAAAAATAAAAACTCTAGGTTCACTGGTTTCCTTATTATAACATTTTATGTATTTTAAAATTTTTTCGATTTCATTCCTTAATACCACCAAAAGATCTGCCGCCACAAAATTGTTTAAAGTAAAGAATTCAAAAGTGTAACATTGTTTATGAATAAATAATAAAAATTAAAGGAAATTGTAAAATACGAAAACAATATAAAGCAATATTAAGAAAATTAAGGATATAAGTCTCTTACAATACACATACGAAAGAAAATAATAACAATTTCTAGTTGTTGGTTATAACTCGTATGTTAGAACACTATGCTGAAAAAGTATAAGAATTAACAATAAAATAAAAGTCGGCAGCACACTGACAAACAATTCGGATAAAACAACGCCGAAACATAATTAAATATCTCCAGAATATATTACTAAGCACAAGGATAATATTCTAGTTTTCGTTGGATGATTCAAATTGTTAAAGAAGGTAATACCTAGCATTCTTAATATTTCAATTCTTAATAACTCAATTTGATAATCTATCAGATATCACTCACAGAGAATCGCATAAATGTGGCCGATGCTTCCAAATAGGAACAATTACATAACATCGCGGCCAATAAACTTCCAATTATTCCGAATACTTTTTGTGAGCTTTGCAAAATGTACACGTTCGTATGTTTATATGATGATAGAATACGAAACGTGTATATACATACATACATTCAACAAACACAGCCATTATAATGATGATGAAAACTTGGAAGTTGGGAGAGTTTAAATAAACAACCAAAAAAAAAAAAAAATAGCAACAACAAACAACAGCTTGTCCTTTTTACGCCATTTTGTGCGTTCATATTATAATGTAACAGTAAATGTTCAATGTTGATACGTTTCCCATACTATCCAGCAAGCTTCTTTTTGCTGCTACTACAACTACTACTGTTTCAACTACTGCTGCTATTTGATGATGTTAAAGCAAAATGTGTGGAAGACTGGTTGAAATGGTTGGTTTGTATGTCTATTTGCACTCCGTGTGTATGCGTGTGTTTGTATGTGTTGTGTGAGTTTCATTTTCATTTTGCAATTTCATTAAATTCCAACATCCGCCATAAATCTTCTTCTTTTCCTAGTGACTGCCACACATTGTAGCATCCCAGCATTAACAACACCAAAAAAAAAAACAGAAAAACAAACAATATCACCAACTAAAACCAACAACACCGAGAATACAACCCAAACTAAAAATATATAAGGATAGTACGAGTATAGTGTGCATGAAAGGACGAAAAATGTGAAGTAGAAAATCGCTTTTTGCCTGTATTATAGCGATAACTGATTCTACTGCTACTACTAGTACTGCTGGAGCTCTCCTACTACCACTTACTTACTTAGTTGGAAGGTATCCTCTCCAAATGTTCAAATACCACACAAAGATATATAGAAGTGGAAAAAACGATAGCACTGGAGTTTGAAAGTGTTAAGCTAGAAATACAGTAGTAAAATACCGTGGTGCTAATTTTCTAGAAAATTTTTAGTATTCAAAAAAAAGATATTTATACATATGACGTTATCAAAAATCCGAAAAAATGGCCATGTTGGCCATTTTGAAGGAATGCCTATATTAGAGTTGAAAATTTATACTACTTATTCAGTGTATTGAACATGATGATTCAAATGTTGTTTAATTTTTGCTGAGTGACTCAGTTTCTGAGATATCAGTTATAAAGTTCTCTTTAAAATCATTTTAGTTCATTTATTTTTTGTGATTTTTCCCTCGATAATAATCCTTCGAAATTAAAAAAGTTGATTTAAAACATTATTGTGATGTTTCAGGTCATATACATATTTCATAGAAACTCGATCAATTATTTTAAAATTCTTTGGAAGGATGCTGAAGGATGAGGAAGGGGGATCTCCTCAGAGTCATAGACTATTACTTTCACGGGTGACGAAATCGATCATACTCTATGGATCATCAGTATGGACGAGATAAAAATACAGCTAAGAAAGACATGGTGGCCATCTTCAGAACAAGTTGCTCAAGAGTGTGTAGCATATTACGCACAATATCTTCGGAGGAATATGGCAATGAAGATGGGAAAATTCACTTAACGGTCAGTGGACCTATGAATTGATCCCTAACATCGATCAGTGGATAAATCATAGTCACGGAGAGTCAACTACAATCTACACAAGTTCTAACTGCACCCAGAGATCACAGGATTATGTCGCTTTGGACATGACAGCTCACCTAGGTGCCCACAATGTCCCGTATGGGACGAGGATGTGCCACGGTTTGACAACCAACGAGTAGAACTCGAACTCTACATAAGTGAGAGCTTGACAGTTGAGAACATTGCGATCGTGATTCTGCGGTCAGTTGCAGTCAGTAAATTCATTAGCATAGTACACGAGGCAAGGCCCTGACAGGATTGACGACACAATCCTGAAGAATAAGGGGTAGGAGGAGATGGAGATAGAAACTGTGACAGTTTACCAGACGAAGTAATATTGAAGCAGTATCGCGAATATAGTGGACGGTGGAGTGGTTTAGTATATAGGCACCTGTGGTGAATCGTGCATACGCTCAGCACGGACTGAAAGTATCTTTCGAAGATTCCACACCTTCAACGCAATAAAGTTAGGATAGGATAGACTTCGTTTGTTTAGGTTAGGTTAGGTAAGGTTAGGTAATGTTAGGTAAGGTAAGGTTAGGTAAGGTAAGGTTAGGTAAGGTTAGGTAAGGTTAGGTAAGGTTAGGTAAGGTTAGGTAAGGTTAGGTAAGGTTAGGTAAGGTTAGGTAAGGTTAGGTAAGGTTAGGTAAGGTTAGGTAAGGTTAGGTAAGGTTAGGTAAGGTTAGGTAAGGTTAGGTAAGGTTAGGTTAGGTAAGGTTAGGTAAGGTTTGGTAAGGTTAGGTTAGGTAAGGTAAGGTAAGGTAAGGTTAGGTAAGGTTAGGTTAGGTAAGGTTAGGTAAGGTTAGGTAAGGTAAGGTTAGGTAAGGTTAGGTAAGGTTAGGTAAGGTTAGGTAAGGTTAGGTAAGGTTAGGTAAGGTTAGGTAAGGTTAGGTAAGGTTAGGTAAGGTTAGGTAAGGTTAGGTAAGGTTAGGTAAGGTTAGGTAAGGTTAGGTAAGGTTAGGTAAGGTTAGGTAAGGTTAGGTAAGGTTAGGTAAGGTTAGGTAAGGTTAGGTAAGGTTAGGTAAGGTTAGGTAAGGTTAGGTAAGGTTAGGTAAGGTTAGGTAAGGTTAGGTAAGGTTAGGTAAGGTTAGGTAAGGTTAGGTAAGGTTAGGTAAGGTTAGGTAAGGTTAGGTAAGGTTAGGTAAGGTTAGGTAAGGTTAGGTAAGGTTAGGTAAGGTTAGGTAATGTTAGGTAATGTTAGGTAAGGTAAGGTTAGGTAAGGTTAGGTAAGGTTAGGTAATGTTAGGTAATGTTAGGTAAGGTTAGGTAAGGTTAGGTAAGGTTAGGTAAGGTTAGGTGAGGTTAGGTAAGGTTAGGTAATGTTAGGTAAGGTTAGGTAAGGTTAGGTAAGGTTAGGTAAGGTTAGGTAAGGTTAGGTAAGGTTAGGTAAGGTTAGGTAAGGTTAGGTAAGGTTAGGTAAGGTTAGGTAAGGTTAGGTAAGGTTAGGTAAGGTTAGGTAAGGTTAGGTAAGGTTAGGTGAGGTTAGGTAAGGTTAGGTAAGGTTAGGTAAGGTTAGGTAAGGTTAGGTAAGGTAAGGTAAAATAACGTTAGACAAGGTTGGGTAAGGTTATGTAAGGTTAAGTAAGTTTAGGTAAGGTTTGGTAAGGTTGCGCAGAGTTAGGTAAGGTTAGGTAAGGTTAGGCAAGGTTATGTAAGGCTAAGCAAGATTAAGTAAGAACGATAAGGCAAGGTTAGGCAAGGTTATGTAAGGCTAAGCAAGATTAAGTAAGAACGATAAGGCAAGGTTAGGTAAAGTTAGGTACGGTTAGGTAAAGTTAGGTACGGTTAGGTAAAGTTCGGTACGGTTAGGTTATGTTAGGTAAGGTTACGTAAGGTTCGGTAGGGTTAGATAAGGTTATGTTAGACTATGCTAGGCTAGATAGGTTATACTGATTGCTCAGAGACCCGATAAACCATATAGGTCCCGACACGTAGTTACATTAACCCCTTGTAAAGTAAACTAATACAACTAATAACGTTATCCAGGGTAATCTACACTCTCTTAAAGACTGCTAGAATTGTTATCATCCCAAATATTGATATTTCTTTTAGATCTGAGCCCAAACAATACAAAATCGGACGTGTAAGTGATCCACAGTCTTTTCTTCTCTGGGTAGCCCATATAGTGTACAATTATCACTAGATGTCCTCCTGGCATAATCAGCTACCGAGCACTGTGCCGTAGACATTATTATCTGGGGTCTATACTCCTTCCCAGATAGCGATTACAAAAAGTATGTTACCCATAAATTATAGTTTTGCATACACTGGTGTTGCTTTCGTTTTTCTTTTTAATGATATAGTGTTACAGGTATTTATAATTCAGTATGAGAACTTGTTTTAAAAAATTATCAAGCATGACGATTTCAATTTAAATTTAGTAATGCAGTATTCTCTGATAATTATATTAACCCATCTGTACTTTGTAGAGGAACTAAGCCATGAAACATTTTGTATGGACCAACGAAATTAAACAGTCAACCAAAAACTCTTCGAACACAACAAATTTAGCACATTTAAGAGACCAACTGGCAAACTCTCACACTCACCGACCGACAGATAATCACTTGTCAGCGTTAAGAAGAGAAGGCTTAATATTAAATGTAATATTAAACGTTTTTTCCAATTACTCTAAAATGAAATGAAAGATACGATACGATACGTACTAACCTTTATGTATAGCTTATAACACACAGTTAAAAGAGAATGGAAAATTAAATATTCTAAAGTATTTTTTTCGGAAAGGACACTTTTCTGTTTTAATTTCTTTATGTTTCTTTTTTTTATTTATTTCCATGCCACATAATTTTTTTCCATTCATTCGTTTTTGCAGTTAACGCAGCTTCATGTTGCTCGCTTGAATCTTATCTCATCACATAACAATGACAATATCTTTTAAAAGTGGGCGTGACCGTATGTGACAGAGGGAGGTGGGTGCCTGTTTTTTATAATTTAAAAAACAGTTTTTTTGTTGTTACATAGACACTTAAAATTTCATGATACTTTTATCAGAAAATTAAAATGGAAGTTTACGTTAAATTGGAAACAAAAAAGTTTTGTTGAATTCGTTTTTGTTTTACTGTTGTTTTATAATAGGATTTCTGTTCGTTAAATACTAATCTTAAATTGTTGAGATGATAAATTTAAATGTATTTTAAATAAGAAAATACATTTAAAATTTCTCTGGGGAGTTGTGTTTGTTGGAAGTATTTTGTAAAGATTTTCAATAATTGATAAAGAATATAATTTTGTGAGAAATAAATTCAGTGAAATTATGCTGGAATATTCGTTTCGGAATTTATCAAATTCGGATGTAATAAGTAAAATTCCTCAGATGAATTAAAAGAAAACAATTATTATAAAGTTTAATTAAACAAAAATAGTCCCATCTTAAAAACCACTATTAAAAAATAAACAGACACACATACGAGCATGTGTACATTGACTTACTACCACCAAATGTGAAGTATTTGGAACAATTTTCAGTAGATACAAAAAAGTAAATTAAATGGTATTTAAACGACTGTTTCAACAACAACAAACAACTATTCAACATACTTTTCCAAAAACAAAACACAAAAACATAAAGTGTCAGCATCAGAAATCCTGAACCAGAAGCAACGACGACTACGAACTACAATGAACGGTTTGTGAAAAACAAGCAATAAGAAGAACAACAAGTAATTTTCGTTGTCACGTGGCAGTAATTACCGGTGTTGTTGCCACTACTACCATTACTACCACAACGACAATTTTTGCTACATGGCACACACAACGATGACTGCGGTAATAACTCTCTACGCGATTCGTATAGACAAACTTATAGAAGCAGTTAAAACAACGAATACACCGTCAAATTCTATGTGTGTGTGTACGTGTTGTAATTTGTATGTTTGTATGTTTATATAAAATCGGTTGTTTAAAATTGTCATTGTCATACAAGTGTGAGAAGTTAAATTGTAGTCGAACTTTTTGATATGATTGGATCTAATTCCTTATGTTCGCTCCTCGACGTTTAGGCGATGGCTTGAGATTAGCACTGGGCAGAAACAAAGAAAATATTTACCAAGATAAGAAGAATTTTTCATTTAGAATCCTTAAGCTCGTTTTATGAGGACGGTCCCAGAATAACCGGACATGAGGTATAGATGGCGGCAGTAGTTTGGAAAAAATTAGTCCAACCAATAATAAAGCCGAGCAAAATTCTACTCTGGGGGAGACTGATCATTAATTTACGACTGTAAAATAAAGAAAATGTTAACCAAGATATGAAGAATTTTTAATTTACAATCATTAAGCTCGTTCTATGAGGACGGTCCCAGAACTACCCAACATGACGTGTAGATGGCGGCAGTAGTTTGGAATAAATTACTTTGGAGAGAAGTGGAAGGTCTCAATCCAACCAATAATAAAGCCAAGCAAAATTCTACTCTGAGGGAGACTGGTCATTAATTTACGACTATAAAAGAGGGTGGCAGAGTTCAAACCAGGCCATACAAACTGCTAAAACGAAGACCGTTGTGGTCGACCAATTGAGGTGGCCACGCGAGAAACGATTAAGAAAGCCCACAAAATTATATTGGATGATCGTGAGCTGAAGGTGCATGAGTTAGCTGAAATGATAAGCATTTCAAACAGCGCTCTATATCGCATAGTTTCCAAAAATATGAAGATAAGAAAGCTGCCCACAAGATGGATGCCGCATTTACTCACAATAGAACAAAAACATCAACGGGAAGGTGTTTCAATAAAGTGTTTGCTATGTTTCGCTGCAATAAAGCCGAGTTTTTGCATCGATTCGTACCATTGGTGAGACATAGGTCCACCACTTTACACCTGCGATAAAGCAACAATCAAAAAAGTGGACTGAAATCGGAGAATCGTGTTCAATGAAGGGGAAAACATCCAAGATTGTAGCGTCTGTTTTGGGGAAAAAAAAGGAAAAACAACAATAAAGCCGAGTTTTTCCATCGATTCGTACCATTGGTGAGACATGGGTCCACCACTTTACACCTGCGATAAAGCAACAATCAAAAAAGTGGACTGAAATCGGAGAATTGTGTTCAATGAAGGGGAAAACATCCAAGATTATAGCGTCTGTTTTGGAAAAAAAAAAGGAAAAACAATCAATGGCGAGTATTACGCTAACTTATTGCAGCGTTTAAGTGATGAAATAAAGGAAAAAATGTAGCATTTGCGAAAAAGAAAGTGTTATTTCATCAAAACAATGCACCAGTCCACATATCCACTATTGTGTTGACCACAATCCATGAATTAAAGTTCGTCAGATTTAGCTCCCTCCGATTATCTTCTATTTCCAAACTTGGAAAAATGGCTCGGTGTCAAAAGATTTGCCAACACTGAAAAAGTGGAGTCTGCGGTTGATGGCTCTTTGAAAGACCTAGAAAGTTCTTACTATAAACAGGGTATGAAGCTATTGAATTTCACCGGGAAAAGTGTATCGAGCTAAAGGAAATTATGTTGAAAAATAAAGTGAATGTTTCCAAAAATTGTTGAGTTTTCTTTCTCAGGTCGGGTTGTTCTGGGACCGCCCTCATACATAAGTTGGTCCTTAACACACGACATAAATTTTTATTTATTACCTTAAATTTCTTTCTATATCACCAGTATTGGAACCAGTATAGTTCCGAAATCACCACAGGCAGTTTCAAGTCGGTCATGTATCGGAACTTTTTGTCAGATTAATTAATTTTAAATGTCCGTCGTCCAAAAACATTAACAAATCATTGACTTACACAGAGCTTTTATCATAGTAATCCAGATATAAGCAGTGAGATCGAAGAACTAAACTTTTTTCAACTTGGTACCACAAAAAGTCGGTCTAAGAATAAAATATTTGCCATCAAACTATTTCCAAAGCTATTGGAAACTATCAGGGGAATTTGACCATTGATAGAAAACATGGATCGAGAATATGAAGCATATTGAAAAGAGCTTCCAACACATACGGTTGAAAAGCAACCCGGCTAGCTCCGTCCTCGGACTACTTGGTGCGAAAAGTTAAAACCAATGCAGGTTTCAAAACACACAAGGTCCAAAAAGTTACTGGCAGACACGCTGCAAAAAATGTAGAGGATAAAAACAGAGTACGGATATTGAAATCATTTTTCATAAAAAAATACTACTGCTCCATAATGGACGAGGAAACGTATGTACTGGCAGATTTTTGCGCAGCTGCCAGGTCAAATTTTTTATGTTTCTTAGTTTGAAGAAATGTTGAAGATAAGAGTAGGACCCAAAAGTAGGCGAAATTTCTACAAAAAGTTCCTAGTATGGCAAGCAATATACAGATGCGGCAAAAGAAACGAACTCTACAATACCGAAATTTATATTAAGGAGTGTTTGCAAAGAGGACTACTACTTCCTTTCATAAGACAACAATATGGTAGAAGAACAATATGGTAGTTTTTGTACTAAGGGAGGTATAAATCTTCAAACTGTTCGGAACATAGGCCAGTAAAGAGATATTGGGCCCTTGGGAAAAAAGAGTTAAAGTGAAGGTCCCCCAAAATTTGGAAGATTTTAAATTGAGATAGACTGCCTGTTCCAAAAAAGTCACAGAAATACTATAAAATCTCTAATGGAAGGGTTTCCCGTAAGGCTCCATAAGTTCATATGTGTAAGCTTTAATACAATTTCAATTAAATACATAAAAAATCAATGGTTTCTTTATAATTACATTTTATTTATGTAAAGATTCTTTTGATCTCACGTTTTATGTTGATAAAAATCACTACACTTACTTCAACATAACTGGTGGACTCAAACAAAGTTTAAAAACTCTCGTTGTTAGCGAGCTCCAAATATAAATTTCACTTTGTGTGGAATGTACCACTCCACTTGATATATCAAAACTATTATCAAGTGTTCCTTCCAGGCAGTTATATGCTGTGAAATTTTCAAGAAAATCATTCTAAAGGGGTTATACCACAAACCAAGGTTCAGAAAATACACACATGAAACACACAATGTTCCGTTCAAAAGCAGCCAACACATATCTTTATTTTCATATCAATTATGTGCGTTTCTAAATTTTCTACGGTGCCCAACACAATCATGACTGTGTTCGTTTTAATATTTCGTTATTTACACGAACATTTTTGTATCACGTACTTTTTGTTTCAATCACACATAAACCACACATTTTTGAGTGTTGCTTTATTTTTAGTTCATGTTCTGGTACGTGTACTGAAAAAAAAAAAACAGAACATGTACAATAAACAGGTTCGAGTTCAGTTATATTTTAAGTCGTGTTGTGGCTCGTGTACTAAGAAAAAACAGAACATGTACAATAAACAGGTTCGAGTTCAGTTATATTTTAAACACGACTTATTGAATTTTATTTTCTGTGAATCCCCGAATTTAAAAAAAAATCACTTGTGAAACAGAAAAAAGGAAAAAAATTTCCTAAAAACTAAAATTCCAGTTAACTGGATGCTGAATAATCAAGCTTTTAAATTTTTTCCTATTGTTCCAGTGCTTTCTTTTGATTACTGGTCGAAGCATCTAACTGAGAGAAGGCTATCGAAAGTAGGGATGTTCTGAATTCGTAGCTGAAGCCAGTGAATATTGTAATGACTACAAGGCTACAAGCCGAATAATGAACTAATTTCACCGTCAAATCTTTAAAGATGAGTTTGAAAACAGACATTTTCAAACAACACGTTCAAACAATTCAGTATTCCACTCCATGTATACATATGTATATGTATTAAATATTGTTGTTGTTGTATAGTGTAGTTAAAATGTCGATGTCTATGTTTAACATCCTGCTGTTACAATATCAATTCATTGAATTTTAACGGGAAAATTCGCGCGCGTTTTACAAAACTTTTTTTTACATAAACTTCTAAAAGAAAGAGGCTAGAGACATTATACAATACTTACAATCATGTGGATTCCAATGAATTAAACAGTGTTTTTTGTGTGTCTGTTTAAAATGTTTTTATGTTTAATGTATCGGCTTTAAGTATAGAAAATGCCAATAAGTATTGAATGAAAGGTTGACTTTGAAACAGGCAGGTACTTCAATACTCCGGATAGCGCTAATAAGGAAAGTATATTGTAAAAAATTGTAGGCAAAAGTCATTTCGAGCCATAGAGCAATTGACGTTAAGAGCTTAAAATTCTAGTTTGCTTTATTGTACATTCATTTGCTAAAACCTTTTTGCCAGTGCTGCACACCATCTTCTATATATATAAAAGCGAAAGAATGTATGTTTGTTTGCTTGTGGCTTATAGGAGGTTAAACCATTGCACTGATCTTCCTGAAATTATTACATAGTCTTACTGTGTATCTGGAAGAAACTATAAGCAGTAAATGTTTTTGATATTTTAAGTAGGCGTGGCACCTCCCATACAAACTATTTATTTAATATCATGTATATTGAGTACTATGACTGGGAGAGCTTTGGAAATTTGTGTGAGGTCACCTATTATAAATGTTAGTAGCATGCCGAAAATGGGCGAGATCGGATTAGTGCGCGTGCCAGCTCCCATACAAAGTATTTATTCAATATCATATATCTCGAGTACCATGAGAAGCAGCTTTGCAAATTTGTCTGAAGTTAACTATTATTAATATCGAACCAATGGGCGTGGCACCCCCCATACAAAGTTAATATTAAATGCCATATATCTAGAGTACTATGAAAGGAAACCCTTGACACTGTATAAGTCCATCAGATATTAATGTGAGTAGTCAGATCAAAAATGGACGGGATAGAATTAATGGGCGTGTAGCCTCCTATACCAAAAATATATGAAGTACTATTACAGCGGCAGTCTTAAAACTTTTGACAAGTACATTAATTACCAATTTGCGTAGTCGTGGAAAATTTGGGTGGAATCGTGAAGTTCAAAAATCGCGAAAAAATTGTAAAAAAAAAAAAAAATTTGTAAATCGACAAAATGAAAAATCGCCTAAATCAAAAATCGCTAAAATAGAGGATTACCAAATGATATTCTCAATTCAAGGCTAATCGTTAAGTGTTGCTGGATTTAGAATTGGAATATCCATATTTTGCTCATGGGCAGCTATATGTTGCTTGCTCCAGAGTAGGAACGCCGAAAAATGTGATTATTTTTGTACCGAATTAAAAAACAGAAAATTTTGTCCGCAATGAAATAAAACAAATAAGAGTGTTAAATTCGGCTGTGTCGAATCTTTGATACCCTCCACCTCTGTTTGAGTAATGATAATAAATGTAAACAAAATATTGGAAAAAGTAAACAATTTGTTAAACTTAATACCAAATTATTTCAGCAAATTCTTTGGGTTGGTTTTCGTCTTTTCTATTATTTCGGATTTATTCCGGTGTTTGCTTTTTGGTCATTATGGTTGCTGATCGGCATGCATTTAGGTTATATACCTATATGCATGCGTTTCCGGTTATATGACATAACTTCTCGTTTAATTTAGTTTTTGCTAATTAAATAGCTCGCCCTAACCTCCATTGCAAAGGTAATGGTTGTGTAGGGTGGCTACATGCATTAAATCGTGCTTATTGGAGATGGCTGTATAGTTTCTTTTAACTAGCCAAATATTTCTTCATTGCGGCCATATAGGTCGGATGGAGTAACAAAATAATAACCAAAAAAATGCTCTCTCAACTTTTTTATTAAAATATTGCCATATTTGGAAAACATAGAGAATAAATTTATAATAATAAAAATCAAAATCAAATTTGAGATGCCAAACGCAGAAAACCAAATGTCCCAAACATTTTAAATAAAGTTATTTGTTATCTTTATTTTCTGAAAAACTTAAAATTTTCATCCAAAAAAAATTGTGAAAAATAATATATAAATAACATTCTCATCAAATTGCGCTTTATTTATGTAAGAAGTTTTGTGTTCGCAATTCTTAAATATCATTTGAGGTTTTCTAAAATTCATTGAATTTAAATCAATGTTTTCTGTAGTCCGATTCTGTAAATTTCAACGATCCGACAATCGCAAAATATATAGACAGCAATTGTTGTTTTCACTAAGGATTAAGTGATTCACTAAGTACAGACATCTTAACGACAGTCGACATCTCTATTTTTCTATTTATTTAAATTGTAAAAGAGTCGCATCTCTGTCAAAATAAGCGAAAAACACAAAGAAGAATAGAAAAAAACAAATTACTTCGTGTTTGACAGGATGATTTTATCTTTATGTTTAATATCTTTATTTTTTTTACTAATATTTCTGTATATTTTTCTGTTTTTTTTAATAAAAGCAAAATATTTTCACTATTTTATGATTTTTATTTATGTATGACGATATTTCAACCTAAAAATTTAAGTTTTTATCGATTGAATAAACAACACAAATATGGTTGTCGTTTAGATAACAACAACAGCTGACTTTAACAATAGCGAATATCGTTTAAAAATGTTACTGATAATATTGCTATTTTCTTTTTTTTTAACGATTCGAATATCGTTAAAAGAAGTTACTGAAAAGCTATTATGCCAATGCCAATATTTTTTTTAAATGTAAACGTTTTTTAAATGTAAACATATTTGGTGTTTTTTTTTTTTTTTTTTTTAATTTTAATTTGTGTTTAACGAATAAAATTTATATATTAAAGATGCAATTAATGTCTTCTAAATTTAAAATTATTGTTTCCGACGTTTTGATATGATTTTCTGAAATTCAGTTAATATTTTCTAATTTATAATTTTAAATTTTAATTCCAGTTTTTAGAATTGATATTTTCTAAAATTTTAGTGGAAAATTTAAAAAGCGCAATTTTGTATTTATGTGAATAATAATGCTTTTGTAATTATGAACAATTTTTAAAAATTAGATGTAATCGCAATCAGATATTTTATAGGTAAAGCAGAATAATAATTCTATATAACTACGTAAAACTTTTTTGAAAGCAAAAAACTCATTGATAACTCGGTAACTCTATTTTGTAAACACAACAAAAAGTTAATATGCCAAACTTATGTTCATATTCGTAAAAGAATAATGAAAAAACGTATGAAATAAAAGATCAGTCCGTGTATACTCTTAACATTGTGCTGTATGATATCTATTTGAATATATTGACATTCATGTTAAAATAGAAATAACTATTGCAAAGCTAATTAGAACAAAAATTGTGGCGCCATCTACTGTGGCATAGTCACGCTGAGCAAAATGAAGTAACACTCTGTTAATGCAAAAGACATGTATTTTCCCCACAACAAAATATTGCAGACTTTTATGTAAATAAAATATATAGAATATATGTATATCCATAATAACTGCGTGTTAGAAATAAATCGGTATATTATTTTATTTACATTATTTGTATTGTTTAATATGTGTATGTATATGTAAATATTACACACAAAAAATACAACATCAAACGTTATTTTTGTGTTTATCTCTTTAAATAAATTAATACATAATTCTTTTTTTTTTTGCTAAATTTACATTGTTTTTTTTTATTAACAACTAGGTATT
Source organism: Cordilura impudica (assembly GCA_963682025.1). Classification (NCBI taxonomy): domain Eukaryota; kingdom Metazoa; phylum Arthropoda; class Insecta; order Diptera; family Scathophagidae; genus Cordilura; species Cordilura impudica. Next base: position 11,955,576 of record OY821517.1, read on the forward strand.
TTAGCATTATTTGCTTTAGATGTTGGTGAATTTTTACTCCCTTTATATTAACTCGTAGTGTCAGCTTGTCGAAAAAATTTTGGATCGATTTTAACCCCTTTCCCGTGACCCAATCGATCTGAAAGTTTGCAGGCAGGATCGTGGCAATAACATAAATGATCTGATAAATTTTTTTATGATGCCAAAACAATGGAAACTGTTAAATTTTTCTACCAGAGTTGATAAAAAATTTACAAAGGGTTAGTTTTTGTTATATTATTACCACAATGACCACCAAAACAACTAGTCCAGCTATGACAACAATACAACATTTAGAATAACAACAAGAACAATACAGAAACATCATATTTCTCATTTTTTTTTTTTTAATTTTTCAGAGATTTCCCTGGACCTATTCCAACAATTTTAATGATTTTTGAAATAGAAATCTTCCCACGAATTTGGTGAATCATTCTCACTGAAAATGATCACCTTAGCTATCCTATTGAGTGCGTGATCGTGACAAGAACAACATAGAAAATTATATTTTTTCAAGACTTTTTTTAGTTCTTCATCAAATCTCGGGCCCTAATCAACCGATTTGAACGATTTTAAATACCAAACTTCTCAGGATGTTAATGAATCATTTTTTATGTCAACGAGCAGCATAGCTGCCCGATTGATGCCGTCATCGTGATTTCCACAGACGAACAGACGGACAGACGGACATCGCTATATCAACTCCGGTTGTTATAAGGATCATAAATATATATATTTTATGGGGTCCAAATTTTTTTTCTAATTATTACAAACGGAATGACAAACTTATATATACCCTCTGCACACTGGAGTGGAGGGTATAAAAAACATAATAATATAAAATACAAACTTCGAAGGAAGAATTTATTATGAAAACAAACATGTCAATAAGTCTCGGTACGTCGTAGCGAATCACGAGAGGGCATACCAGTCTACTTCTTTTGACCGATCTCAAAATTTTCACAGTGGGCATCGCACCTCCCATTCATTGGAAATGTTTATCGCCATGTTTTTAGAAAAGTGTGATAGCAAGTGTCTCTAATCATTATCATGAGTTGATTGAATATTAATGTGAGTAGTCGTACCAAAGATGGACGGGATCGGATCATTCGGCGTGCTACATTCCACACAAAGTAAACATTAATATTTGGACTATTATGATAATAAGAGCCGTGAAACATTGTGTGATTAGTTATTTATGTAAGTACTCCAAATAAAGGTATCTGCTTGCAGATATTTAAAAAAGTTCATAACGGATGATATATTTATATGGGGACTAGGTCGAAAAATTAACCTATCCTGACTATAGTTGGTAGTCACTTATTTTTTGCAAAAACATATACAAACCAAATTTGAGAAAAATGTGAGCAATATTTTTGTTTTTTTTTAACAGTTTTAAGAGGTGATCGGGAAGCAAAATTTATATGGGGAAGAATTGTCCTACAGGGTTTATTTTTGGACCTCGATTAATGGGTGTAATGAACACTCACAAACCAAATTTGAGCCAGATCCATAAAACAATTTGAATTTTATGGTAATTTAAGTCTATTTCATAGTTTATTAGGTCTGAACATGCATCGCTTTTCACCAATTTCAACAACGTTCGTCCTATGGCCGATAAAAGCTTATATGCCAAATTTTTTATATTTGCGACGTGTTGTTTGATTCCAAGGTTTACATGTACACACAGACGGACAGAAGGACGGACGAATGTACGGACAGACGAACGGAGTTACATCGCCAAATCGACTTAAAGAGCGATTTTGAGTCGATCGGTAAAATAAAAGATTGGTATAGATCAAATATTTTTCGTTTTTACAAACATCAGAGCAAACTCATTATCCCCTGACTACATGGTAGTGGTATAGGGTAGAATTATCATACTTCTGAAATTCTAGGACGGAGAGAGTCCTAAAACTCTATGTAAGAACACAAGTTAGTTATGTCGTAGCAACTCATGACGCCATTTTCAAGCATACTTATAAAAGATGGCCATTGATTTTTGTCTACATAACTCTTTCTATCTTTTCGATCAATACAAATATCCGTTCCTGTTCAATTACTACGGAATGGCGAAATTGTAACCTTAAACACAACATTATGTTGCATTTGTTGTTGCTCCTTCTATTGTATGCCATTTTAAACAAAGCAATTTTGTGCGTATGCTTTTTTTTTTTTTTTTGTAAAGCCTTGCATTTGCGTTGTTATTATGATTGCGTTTGCATTTTCATCATTAAAACGGAAGCCACACTGAAGGCGGACATCCGTTTGACAACGGGTGGTTTGGTTTTATTTCGTTAGTCAGTCGATCGTATGGAAACAATGCAATGCTTGAACAGCAATATTAACAAACAACCAGTAATGTGTGTACGTTTGTGTGTGTGTGTGTGTGTGTGTGTGTACACATAGGAATATAGAGACAACCATGCATTTTATCACATTCTCAACACTCATCATCGGGATTGCCATAGAAATTTATATAGTTAGTAAAAGCGATATTATTTTAAAATTATTTTGTGTTACACACATTGCACATTGCATTGTTAAAACATTTCATTTTGTATTGTGTTGATTGTGAGTATGTGTGTGATATTGCATTGCTTCATTGGCAAGGTGAAAGCTCTTAGTGATTTCATTTGGTTTCGTTGGACAGCATTTACTACAACCGTGTCTACTAATGTTGTTTGTGTTGTTCCTGCTGTTGGGCCACAATCAAATTGCGGTTACAAGTGTTTGGTATCTCCATAAAGGTATTTAATGTACCAAGGTTGCTGCTGTTTCACTTGTAGCCTCTGTTATTATTGCTACCTAACTACGTCTATCGATGTTGTCGCTGTTGTTGCCATTATTGCATTGCTGCTAAGTGACAAAATTGTTATTTTCACTTGTGGCGACAAATGTACTTTAAATTACAATCTTCATAAATTATAGTTCGATCGAAAAATATACTCCATCTCCGCTTTTTGCAAATGTACATTTTTGGTGTATTTAATGGCTTTTTGATGACAAAGCATTTAAGTGTGGCTGGTGTTGTGGCAGAGTTGAAATCAAATGACAAATTTAATGAAATGCAAATTATTCAACATTTAGTAAAAGAGTAAAAGTTATAGAATTTTTAAATTTAAACGATATCGAAGATTAGGGGGTAAATAAAATTCAATTTTAATGACTATAGAGTGCCCTGATGATTTTTAATTTCAGCACATACATGCTTCCTTAAAAAATACCTCATGACATCTACCGAATTTTAGGTTTGTCGTAGATAACATTTGCCAAATTATTATTGATTCCTAATTAGTATTTAAACTTACCGGAGAAAAAATTAAAAATTATCGACATCAGTGAACGCTTAACTTTACTATAGATTTAAGAACTTGAAAAATACCCTCAATAGAGATGGAATTCTGGATTATATTCCGCACAAGACGTTTCTCAAATTACACTGTACAATTTGACTATTGCACAGCGTACTACTCTTTTACCATTTAAATTTCTTATTTATTGTATCTATAATATTAATAGGCTAGGAGATTTCTTGTGACCGATGTTTTGTTCTACCATTTTATTCCGATTTTGACCAAACGTATATTATTTGAAAGGTATTTCTTTTTAGCCGTTTTGCAGCTTTACAGATTTTTAAATTTGTTCAATTATTTTGAGTAAATTGCAATTAAGGTTGCCACTAACACATACATAAAATTATACAATGCTATGTGTGTGTTTATTAAATTTATTAATGAGTTTGTAATAAAGATGAGTTTGTTTTTTGTGTTGATTTGTGAATTGGCTATAATTGATAAGCATACTTTATTTAATGAAAAAATAAAATTTCCTAGAATTTGCGCCCGTATTTCGAGGGCTGGAATCTGCTAGTTTTTATAAAAACAATGATGGTTTTTTTATAGAAAGAAGCAATTTCTATCTGATAAATGCATTACACTATACTATAATTTTCGGATTATTGTACAGTGTTATTGTGGATTCGAAATATCAGGTCCGGAAAATTTTTCAAAATATTTGTATAAGGCAGTTTATCTCCAGGTATTGCGCTAATAGTTTCACTGTTACAGTCTTCTCGATATTTCATGCACCTCCTCTTCTTTTCTTGAAATATATTTGCGGTACTACGATACAAAATAGAAAGTTAGCTGTGTTGTATTTGTTAGTTAAAATCAGTAACATCTCAGCCACTTTGCCAGTTCAGCATACAATTACTTGATACCGTCTCTTCCCTAAAGATTACAGAGATAAAATCTTTCAGAAAAAGAAAAACCCTTATCTTTTTGTTCTCTATTTGTTCGATTCTCTGATTTAAATTCGAACTATAGCGTTTAACCCATATTGTACTCATGCGTTACTACGGGTTCCTGCCTTTTCGAATATCACGCTAAAAGGGTGTCGCTTCTTATACCCTATACCATTATGTGGTCAGGGTATAATGACTTTGTGCTGATGTTTGTAAATACCTCAAATATTTGACTTATTATACCGATCGATTCAGAATCACTATATGATTCAATTTAGTGATGTCCGTCCATCCGTCCGTCCATCTATGAGTCCATGTAAACCTTGTAATCAAACTAAAGGTCAAAAATGGGAACACATGTTGATAAAATTTGGTACATAGGCTTATATCGGCGTGCGCTATTGTAATTGGTGACAATCGGTGCATGTTGCGACCATACAAATGACCCTTATGAGACAGACTTTAATTGCCATTAGATCTAAATTATCATATAGATCTAATGGCAAATTGAGCTTGTGTGTGCTTATTACATCCATTAAGCAGTAGTACAAAAATAAACCCTCCTTCCCGATCTTCACTAAAACGTATGAAAATCGAAAATATTGCACAGCTTTTTCTCAAATTTGGTTTGTATATTTTTTTGCATAAATAAATAAATAAATAAATTTCCCAACTATGGACAGGATCGGTCCATTTTTCGACATAGTCCCCATATAGCATCCGATATGAACTTTTTCAAATCTGCAGGCAAATATATTAATACAAATTCTACTCAAATTTCTTTTATGCTTATTTTCTACCCCCAATTAGTTGGACCTAAGACCAACTCCTAAGACCAACTCCTTTAGGTCCAACTAGTTGGTCTAGGCCGACGTGACTATACGTGATCTGCCGACATCACGTTAAATAATTTAAGTCCTCTATGATTTGCAATAGCTTTTTGGCGGAAAAAAATCTGATTCATTGTAGCAGTCTTATTTCCCTCAACCTCCACTCAATTTTCCATGACGAAATGTTGATATGAAGACATGGGTCAACAAACAACATTTATCTGATACTAGCTGGGCCCGGCCCGCGCTGCTGGCCCTAAGAGAACATCTGGTTTTTATATTGAATTTAAATTTTAAAACAAAGTGTCGGCCAAAAGTAACGCACCAACTTCCCCGAAAGTTTTAACAAGTATCTAGGTATAATATTAAAATGTGCCACGCCCCTTAGCCCACAGACAAAAAATCAAAACTCAGGCTTCATAGTGTTACCCGCCAGGCTATTCTCAAGACTCCCTGAAAATATCTTCAAAATAGGTCCATCCATTTATATATATATATATTAGTGGTGTAATATTAAAATTTGATTTTACCACGACCCTCCGCCCGCAGACCAAAAATCAAACTTCACAGTGTTACGCGCCAGGCTATTTTGAAGACTCCCTGAAAATTGCAAACTAGGAAACTAATTCCCTCACATTTATACTATACACTGTTGATAATCTTGCCGGTTGCAGCCAGGGCCGTCTTAAGGCATGTCGGGGCTCCTGGGCACAAAATAATTAGGGCCCCACTGGAAAGTAAAAAAAAAAATGAATGGCAAGAATTTTTTGTTATGATTTTAAATTTATTATGTTTAATACAAATTTAATACATGTTATTTAATGTTATAAGAAATATAACCTAGGTATTTATGTTCTGATTTAAATTGGCTACGCTAAAGGTTTTTTCGGGATTTCTGTGCTACAAAATCTTCTATTATATCCTCAAAATCAATTTTTTGAAGGACATCACTTTCAATTCACATAATTGACAAGTTAGTTAGGCGTTCTTGTAACACAGACGTTCGTAATTCATTTTTTATTCGCTTTAGCCGAGAAAACGACCACTCTCCACTACAATTAGTGATCATTAAACAAAGAAATATTCTTGTAGCAACTTCAACATGGGAAAAGTTTCTTCTAACTTATCGGACTTTCTTAGGTTATGTAAAGCTGAGATACTCAAATCCGATGATTCAGTTGCTATGTTCTTGAGGTACTGCCTTAAATGAAAACATTCTGATACGAACTCCTTAGCATTAATGTCTTTGTGGTAGAATTCGGCAAATTCTTTGCATTTCTGGGTATGCAGCAGAACGCTTTTTTAAACGAACATGCAATAAACGTTTCTACGCGGAATTTTTGTTTGCCATTAAACTGTACAGTCTCCGCTGATCCGTCAAAAAAAGTAAGACGTGTGCTGCGAATTTTTTTTCTTTTAAACATATCTTTATAGTCACCATTGGGTTTTTTTTCTTTAGCGGCCGATTCGTACTGATAGAAATTATCGCGTGCGTTACTGACATAATCGATTAAAGATGCGTAAAGTTTTGTTGCAACGTCCAGTGTCAAAGTGTTTTTTTTTTTTTTTTTTGTAAACTTATGCTTGTTTTGTTTATAACTCCTAAAAGATCATTCCAAATCTCCGTTAGAAGCATAGTCTCAAATTTTTAAATTTTTTTGGCTAGGCTTTGAGCTTCGTTTCTTGTTTCTCCTGGTTGATTGATGTTATTTTCAATTGATGTTAAAGCTTCAGATATATAAAAATAACCATTTTGCAAAGCATTAAAAGCATTAGCACGAGCAGACCATCTAGTATCCGGGAGAAACTTCAAACCTTTATTTGTTCCCAAATTCGCTGTCATAATTTTCCATAGTTTGGTCGAAGCCGAGAAAAAATTTAATAATTTTTGGACGAATTGGAAGTAGGATACTGCATCTGAAACACATTGAACAGCTTCAACACCTACCAAATTTAATGAATGTGCTGCACATGGAACAAAAATGGCAAATTCACATTTTTCTTTTATTCTTTCCTGAACACCAGAATACTTTCCTGCCATATTTGATGCATTATCAGAACTCTGCATTCGGCAATCTTTTATAGGAATATCAATAAAGTTTAAAATGGCACCTGCTATGTATTGAGCAATATGTTCATCCATAGGCAAAAATTGCAAAAATCTCTCAATAGGCTCTCCGTCTTTTACGTATCTAACGATAAAGGTGAGTTGGTCAACATGTGAAAGATCTGGTGTAGAATCCACACCAATAGAGTAATATTTTGCAGTTTTTAGTTCATTAACAATCGCTTTTAGCACTTGCTGTCCCAATATATTAATAAATTCATTACAAATATTTGCACAAAAATATGATGTATTTCCTTTTCCACTATTTCCGCAGTTTCGCATGTGATCAGCAAGAAAAGGATCAAATTCACTAATTAGTTCTAAGCATCCCAAATAATTTCCGTTATTTTGAGACCCTAATATTTAATTATCACCACGAAAAGCAAGTCCTCTGGAAGCCAAAAATTTCACTACTGCAACAATTCTTTTAAGTACATTCTTCCAATAATTGACTTGTGTATTATATTGGGACAAAAACTCGCTGTCAATTCGCCCAGTAGTTATGCTTCTTGCGACATATTTCGTCATTGATTCCCTGTGTTGTAAACTGTTCTCATGCTCCATTAATAAATTACTTATATGTTTCCAGTCTTTATATCCATTTGGAGAACTCAAATTATGACAAGTAAATAGACGGAGCAATAACAGTATACAGAGTTCTTTGACGGTGAAAATAGGAGCCATTTTCTTTCTAAAGACTCACCATTCGTCAATATACGGGTGAACATATTTTTAGTCAAGTATCTAGTTTTTGTTTTACCGCTTGAATCTGAAAAAATTTTAGAAGTTTCGGAGAAGTCACACTCTTTATTTAAAAAAATTCTGGCCCTTTTTGAGTCCAAATATCGCGCACTTCTTCCGTTAAAATTTCATCACAGTACGTACCAGGATCAGGAGATACTCTTTCTGTGCTCGTAAATAATAAGTCACAGAAGCTTGAATTGGAGGATTCAGCATCTAATGTACCTGTTACTGTCTCTACATCTGGAACTTGCATAATATTCATTTTTGTCAGACGTAAGTTCTTTTTCCCGTTGAAATTCGAAACTAACCGGATCTGGAGATGATGAAGGCGAAGAATCAGTCATCCAGTTTGTTCCTTGCACCGTAAAAAAGAAGTGAGTTTAGGAAGTTTGTCGGCTATTTCTTTTTGAGCTAGAACTTTTTTTCTTTTTTGTGAACCACTTGAAATATGTTCTTTTCGTCATAATTAAATTAATTATAAAACAATATAGACAAGTTGTTTACAACTAAGACGTCAAACTGGTAAAAACTTCTTTTAAATAAGTACAATAATTCACATTAAACACTTACACGCCTTCACTGAGTTGACCTTACACTTATTAACTGCGTTAAATATACACAATGTCAACTATTACTATCTGCACCAGTCAGGGTTGCCAGTTTTTTTTTTTGTATGTATCGCCAAATACAGTTGAAAAATCGCCCAAATACATTTTTATACCCTATACCACTATGTGGTTTGGGTATAATGACTTTGTGCTGCTGTTTGTAACAACCAAAAATATTTGACCTAGACCCATCTTTAATTATACCGATCGAATCAGAATCACTTTCTGAGTTGATTTAACAATGTCCGTCCGTCCGTCCGTCCGTCCGTCTGTGTGTCCATGTAAACCTTGTAATCAAACTGCAGGTCGCAAATATAAATAGATTTTGATGAAGTTTGGTATATATGCTTTCATCGGCCATGGGATGAACGCTGTTGAAATTGGTGAGAATCGGTCCATGTTCAGACCTAGCCCCCATACAAATTACCCCTATGAAATCGACATAAATTGCCTTAAGATCCAAATTGTCATATAGATCTTACTCAAATTGGGTTTTGTATGCGTTCATTACGTCCATTAATGAGTGGTCCAAAAATGATCCCTTTGGCCCCATATAGAGCTGCTTCCCGATCTTCACTTAAATCTATTAAAAAACAAAAATATTGCACTGATTCTTCTCAGATTTTGTTTGTATATATTTTTGCAAAATACAAGAGACTTTACCAAACATGATCAGGATCGGTCCATTTTTGGACCTAGTCCCCATATAGATATAGCATCCGATATGAACTTTTTCATATCTGTAGCCAAAAAAATTAATAAAAATCCCACTAAAATTTGGTTTTTGCTTATTTTCTATGTCCAGTTAGTTGGGACTAAGAGATAGGGTCTCTGAACGCATGGTATAGGGTATCGTATAGTCGGTCTAGACCGACTATAATTTTCTTACTTGTTTAGTATATGTTAATATTTAAGTTTCGGTTAAATTTTTTTTCTATTCCTTTTTGTTTTTGAAATTAACAAAAAAAAAAATTGCTGTAAATCACCAGAAAAATACAAAATATTTAACTTCTTTCTTTTGTGTAATCGAATAAATCAGCCTTTCGGGGCCCCCATGAGGTCGGGGCCCTGGGCGCGGGCCCCGTGTGCCCTTATGGCAAAGACGGAATTGGTTGCAGCTCTGGTACGCCGAGTTGTCACCAATTCGCCTGTTGTCTTCGTAAGCCACCTCAGCTGCTCATCTGGTGTCGCAACCAGATAACTTGGAGAATATGCAAAATTATAAATTAAGAATAGATAGAAGTGTCATTCATACAACAACTGAAGAAAAATAGCTTTCAAAGTCCAAAATCTTGTCATTCCCGAGATCTGAAAGAATATGGATTCCATTAGCAGACGACTCCCAATCACCTTCATCAGTATATCAAAAATCATTTAATAATAAATGCAAATATATGCGATTTTTAAGAGGCAACTTCCAAAATGTTAACTACTCCGTGGGTGGACAACCATTAACAGCAGTACATAACTTTCTAGATCTAGGGATTTTGCTTGAAACAAACCTCAAATTTATTTCACATGTGAATAATATGATGGTAAATAAAGCTAGAGGCATAATTGATTTCATTAAGCAATGGGCCAATGTATTTACCGATCCCTATATCACTAAACAGTCGTATACACGCATCCCCAGTAATACTTATACTTGAATATGGCTCAATTATCTTGGAGCCTTTATAAAATATCCACATATATCATACTGAATCCATTCAGACACAATTTCTTCTGTTCTACTTGCGATGTTTTCCATGGAATCCGGCAACATATTTGCCATCATATCACAGTAGATTAGCATTACTTAAATTGCCGACAGTTAAAAGCCGTAGAACCATTCTGAATGTATCGTTTTTGCTAAATCTGATTAATGGCAATGTTTTCCTCAGTTACCAACAAGTTACTTTCATCCACTTTCAATTCCATTTTTTCACACCAACTATGTCAAACATTACGTACTAAGTTTAATGATTTGTATCAATTTGTTGATTATACTCTAAATGTTAATACAGTAAATGCCCTGCAGGGGATGAGAGCATTCCAGATAATTGAAAATTCAAGATAATTCCATGTTTCATTAAAACTAGAAATGTTACGTGAATTTAGCTTGATTTCATTCTTTTAAAGGCTTCTCATAACCTTAATTTTAAGTTATGCACATTTTTTTTTATACATCAGTTCATTGAGTTGGAGTCGGAGTCGAAGTCGGACCTTAAAAATTTCAGCGGATGGAGTCGGAGTCGGAATTGGAACTTTTTGTGACGACTTCAAAGCCCTTCCAGTTAGTTTTGGAATTAAGAGTTTGATTCCCTAAACAACAGTGGATTCCTTTTTAAAATTTGCCAATTCCATCCTACATCCATTTAAATGTAGATTCCACATGAAAATTTTAAAAAAGTTGGTAAAATCTACTTAAATATTTGTTTTAAAAATTATTCAACAATTTAAATACAAAATCTAATAAACTTCAAACGGACAAAAAGAACTTTGTATTAAATATTCAAGAGAAATCGTATTAACAATAAGTGAACTGCTAAAGAGGCTTCAGAAAAAAATGAATGCTGGCATGTGAAACTCAAAAGATAGCTAAAGATGAAATGACCAAAAATGACAAGTACAGTTTTATTTTGTGTGTTGATATAGAAAAAAATGCAAGGATATTGAATGCCAAAAACAGGCACATATGGTTTAACTAAAGCACTTACTCCAATATATGCAAGCACATACAAACAACGACGCAAACAACTCAACATCTTGTGAGGCTCTGACCATTAGAATGGACGTAAATATTTCGGAATGTTTGCGTTTGTGTGTTTAGTTCGAGATTGCCTTAACTAAAAAGAAACTAAATGATTGTGCAAAACAAAACTCCATTAAAGCAACACAACAGCAACAACAACAGCTGCATTGAAGGGTTCACACTGAAACAGGCTTCAAAATAGAAAGGAACAACAAAACAACAAGAACAACAACAAATGATGAGGATAAATGACACATAACTGACTAAAGCAAATACAAAACTAAAAGAGGAGGAAATACCAACTCAAGTTTACTTGTTAACAAAAGTCCATCAGCTTAAAAGGATGCAATACAAACGAACAAACAAAAATTCCTACTACGAGTAGTACTTTTGAAAGGAACTAGGCAAAAAAAAAATAACAACCAAAGAGCTCTAGAAATATAAATTTGCTGCTTTATTTAAAAAATATATGTATATCTCAGAAAGATGCAGTGGAAATGGGCTTTCTATTGCAAAGAGATGTTTGAGAATATGGCCATGTTTGTTGCATTGTTTTTTGTTGATTTTTCTTTTTTTTTTTTTTTTTGCCTCATGCTAAGGACACTTTTCAAGTTGTGCTCGTAAATAAATCAATAGGGAACAATTTTTATTATACATGTTGATAACTGTAGCGTATTTGTTAGTGGGAACAATGCAATGTTCAAACGTTTTTTGGGGGCAAAGGGCTGACAATGAATAATACACTCAATCAAGACGTGTTAATAATCTCAATGTTGTTTTTCGATCCATAAGGCCTTCGATTCAACAATATCATCTGCATATGGTGGGTGATATAGGTGTGGAGGAATCGAAGGCTCTTGATGTTGTGGGCATGAGATTTCAATACGATTCCCATTGGAACAAACATGATTTGCAAGTATCGAAAGAAGCATTCCTGTGTTACGGTTCAAGAATTACTTCACTCCTGATCTCCCTAAAATCTATACTACCTACATCCAACTAAAATGGAATACAGCTCCCACATATGGGCAGGAGCTACAAAATCTATTTTGAAGCTACTGCACCGCGTACAATGGAGGGTGGAATGTAAGTTGTGTAATTATGTTCTATAGATACTACTATGGGAAATTTTCCGCTAAAATTAGCAAACTCATTTCAAGTGCCCGAGTTTCAGTTCGCTCTACCCGCTTTTCTAGTAGATCACATCCGTTTGAAGTTTATTGTCCTGTTGACCGCACAACGCATTACGAATAAAATTGGCGTATGTGGAATTAACTTTCCACACAAGTCTCTCCTGACAGTTACAATCTAATAAAATTTAAGTCAATTATCCACAAACACTACTCCCTCTCTTCTCCTACCTATAAACTATTTTCCTGGGATCACTGCATTTGTAGGGGGCATCCATTGAATATTGGTTTATAATAAAAAAATATTTCCTAAATACATTTTTAATTGCTATTTTCATAAAAAAGTCTTCACATTCTCATCAATTTTTCATTCTTTATAAAAAAAACCGTCAGCATCAGGAGGTTTTCAAATAAGATCACCTTTTTATAATATAAACATTAGGGCGGGCCAATTTGTATGGAGCCGAAAAATTCAATTAGAGCCGCCCCCTAGGATGATTCTATGGACAACTCTAAGCAACTTTGGTGAAGGAACCATAGGTCTATCTCGATTTTCGAGTCTCCCACTTTTCAAAAAATGATTTTTTTCCCTATAACATCATTTTGATTCAAAATTCGATTTTTTATTCATCGTTATATTATCTTTTTTATGTGTATATGGGGGGTTTTTGGGGTCGAGAAATTCATTTCTGATCTTTATTTTTACCTACGACCACCGCCAGAGGGCGTTTCATGCATATTTTAATTTCAACCAAAATTGTTTCTGCTGCTTTGCGGACTTTTTATCTCTGACATTTATTGTTCTTAATTTTAAGTAAGTCAATTAAAAACATTTTTTTTTTCGTTTTTCGTTTCAAATCAAAATTTGATATTTGAATAAGTTACACGGTGCGAATTAAAGGCCCAAATTTAGTCATGAAATTGTAACTTATACCATACCTTCCATAACTAATACCTTTCAATATAACTCTGTAATATAGTATGGAGCTTCTCTCCACGTCTAGTTTTAAGAAATGTCATAAGTAATACTTTTCAATACAACGCTGCAATATAGTATGGAGAGTCTCTCCACTCACGCGGAAAAAAGTATACAATGTAGTAAAAGTATCCAATGGATCCAAATGCATTGCCGTCTACATCGCAAACCGCAACAACATCAACGAGTACCGAAAGTCATTTGAAGCATTTGCCTTCGCACGATATTGCTGTTTTTGGTGCATCTTGTGATTTGAGTGGACTCAATCTGCCAACGAAACAGGATATTTTAAGATGTTTTTTTTTTCTTGGCCGAACTGCTAAACTCCAAAACAAAATGTTTTCGTATAAAACATTCGTACCGCACGTAACAACTTAATGTTGAAATTCTAAAAAAAAGTGTTGTTAGAAAATTGGGTACATTGATTGACAAGTATCAAATCGAAACTAAACATCCAAAAATCGCCACATTCAGAACGTTCGTGCAATCTACAAAAGAATTATTTTACATCGGCAAATGTCAATGTGACTTGAAAGCAGCATTATGCTCATGTGGATTGATTATAGATCATTTGAAAGAGTTTATGCGAGATCAAAATAATGTCAGAGGATTGACGATACCGGAATTCGTGCCAGAAGTTGAAGAGCCAGCACCAACGTCAACAATAATACCAACAAGTGTTGAAGAGACCCATTTAGCATATGAACCAAGTACTGATACAGATGAGCCAAGTTCAAATCCACAAGATGTTCCGCCAATGATACGAGGACCGTATACTCCCAGATACGATGCTTCGAACTTCGCGAAGTGTGATCGATTTGGTGTGTCAGATAGAATAGCAGCAGCACTCGCAACATCTCTTATGCAAGACATTGACGTAAAAGATGCATATGGCAATCCTATCATCATGGATAAAAATAAAGTGCGTCCAGAAAAAGCCAAATGCAGAGAAGAATTGCTTCGTAAGCAGTATGATGCATCCAATTTGATAGCATTTTCATTCGACGGCCGAAAAAATGTTGCTTTAACAATGGAAAAAATCGATGAGAAGTTGCATCCACGGATGGTGAAAGAACCACATCTAGTTGTTTTGAAGGAACCAAATTCTCAATTGATAGGCTACACAAAAGTCGAAAATGAAGATGCTGAACACAAATTGATGACATTGACATATGCTGTGATGGTGAGCCAACAAATACTGGCGTAAGAAATGTGATTTTGCGTCGATTTGAATTGCATTTGAATAGACGCTGCATTGGTTTGTGTGCCTTCTGCACTTCAGCGAGCTGTCATTTCGGCATTTGTTTAACACTTTGGACAGATCATCGACCACTGGACCACGAACAACAACCGGAACGTTGGGCAAACGTTGGGCAAACAACAATTTCTCATTTTTCTCATCGATTTTTTCCATTATTAAATGGTAAAATTGCATTTAATTCATCTAATTTATTTTTTTCAGCTTGTACATGAATTCGAGATAATCGTGCTAGAGAACATGCCACCTGATTTAGATCCATTTGAATTATCCACCGATTCAAAGTACCTATACAAAATGACCAATGCAATTTCGAATGGTGTTGTTCCTGCGGATTTGTCTCACATTAAACCAGGACCAATAGCACATTCACGTTGGCTCACCAAGGCGAATAGATTGTTGCGGTTGTATGTGTCAACTGAAAATCCATCAAGGAATTTGAAAATTCTGGCAACATACATAATGAAAGTGTATGTGCCGATGCACTTCAACATCAAGTACTATAATTCGGTGGTCTTCGCTAGTGTATTATTTTACAAATTCATTCGTTGGACACAATATTTGGATATAAATCTACGCGGAGTTGTGAATAATGTCATTAAAGACAATTCATATTACGCACATTTCGATAATATTTTGTTAGCGATGTTATTTGATGATAAAAAAGAGACACGAAACATCGCAATCAAGAAAATTGTACACTACCGAAGAAATCTGTACGACCCGGCACATCTTAGAGTTTATCAAAAACCTTTGATAAACTTCAATTGTACATATTATACGAATATGATTGATGTAAATAAAGATGATGTCTTATTCGAACCACCGTTTACGCATACCATTCCGTATGATCATTTGGAACAATATTTAGAATACGATGATCCACCATTGCCTGATCCAAGAATTCCGGTACACATACAAGCAACGGAAAGACATGTTCAATTGCTGGCTAGCGTTTCTAAACGTGTTTTAGAAAAAAATCGACACAGTGTTATGGCAGTTACATCAGAAAGCCGTGCAAAATTCCCCAGACTTGAAAGCAAGAAAGACTTTCAAAAATAACTTATTTCGCTTTTCTTCCACTAAATTGGTTTTTTTTTTTAAACATGTTCTTATTTTTTAGGTTGAATTTCTGTTGAAAAAAATAAATTAAAGATCAATTTTAACGAAAAACTTGTAATTTTTCTCGGAAAATAGACGAAAAATAGTTAAAATATGCATGAAACGGCCTCTGGCGGTGGTCGTAGGTAAAAATAAAGATCAGAAATGAATTTCTCCACCCCAAAAACCCCCCATATACACATAAAAAAGATAATATAACGATTAATAAAAAATCGAATTTTGAATCAAAATGATGTTATAGGGAAAAAATCATTTTTTGAAAAGTGGGAGACTCGAAAATCGAGATAGACCTATGGTTCCTTCACCAAAGTTGCTTAGAATTGTCCATAGAATCATTCTAGGGGCCGGCTCTAATCGACAAAAAATTTGGCCCGCCTTAATAAACATAAATATAAGTCACTATCAAACCCTTAAGCCGTCTTATTGCCAGCACAATACAACACCTACAAAAGTGCGAATTTGTCATGAATACATGTCATTTCTAATGTAAAGTGTCATTTACAAGCTGACTTGTACAAGAAAAAATCACGTCTAGCATTGTCTTTAAGACACAACTTTTAGCAACGGAGTTACTGATAATGTAAAAAGCAAGTTTGTACTCTAGCTCTTAATGAAATCATTTCTCGAGAACTCTAATCATATTGTTGTTCTCTCTATTGTTTAATATCAGTGTGATTCTGCAAGTCGCCAAAGACAAACACATTCCACCGATTTGAAAGTTTCCGAAAGACGAATTCAGTGACTTCTTAGTGATATGTTAGAGTAACCTACAGACTTCATGATCCTCTCCCTGAGCCTCAATTTCGAGCTCCGTATTTTGTGAATGGTTTTTGACTGGCTTTCGAAGAACTTAATCCCCAGTTATATTGCTTTGCTTCTTATCAATAGTGGTTTCTATTGTATGGATTCTTTCTAATCACCAGAGTCAAATACATTTCAGCTTCGATAGCCTGACGGCATTTCTATTTCCCAGAATTTCTTTGAACGCTTCTGATTCAAAGAGGGATTGTTTTTCTGAACTATTTTTCAATGTACTTAAACAAGCATTCTGGTTTCTGAAACTTTGTGTTTAACCGTTATATGTATCTAAAAAGTTTCTGAGTATTCCAACTTAGATTTGGTTGTTGATAAACTACTGGCCATGGCATTTAGGGAAATGCTGTCATAAACGTTAACTCAATTTGATAGACGCTTAAATGTCGGAGTATGAGATTGCGGATGAACTAGCCATATTGAGATCCGCTATTCCTATGATAGGAAGACAATTTAGAACGACTTAAGTATTCAAAACAGGTAAGAAAGTTATGATTGGTCTAAACCGACTATACCAGGTCTTTCGAGAAAGGGTCTTTTCTATATCATAATCGGATATAGAAAATAAGCATAACCAAATGTAAATAACATTGTATTGAATTCGTGGCCAGCAGATATGAAAAAGTTTGTAACGGATGCTACGTCAAAAATTGGACTGATCATGACCATATTAGTAAAGTCACTTTTTTTCTCAATTACAGAAATAAACCAAATCCAAGGAAAGTCTATGCAATATTTTAATTTTTGATAAATTGAAGTGAATATTATACGGAGCCTATGGCTAAAAATGGTCCTACAAAGTTTATTTTTAGTCTGGATGTAATCAATACACATAAACCAAATTGTACCGATATCTATACGATAATCTGGATCTTAAGGCAATCTAAGTCGATCTCAAAGGGGTTATTCGTAAGGGTACTTGATCTGAATATGTACTGATCGTCCTATCAAAATATACATATTAATATTTGCAACATAGTTTGATTGCAAGGTTGCAGGGACACATAGATAGGCAAATAGAGCAAAGGACGAACGGACCGATATCTTTAAATTGACTCACCAAGTGATTCTGAGTCGATCGGTATAATAAAAGTTAGATATGGGTCAAGTATTTTCGATAGTTCTCACAGAATGGTATAGGGTATAATTACACTGTACCACAGTCCGAAAAACTCATAGGATTTCATGATGGTTTTTAATATTTTGAAGTCGCTGAATTCGAATCTGAACTTAGTTTCTCGGGTCACGTTAGGTTTCTATGCTACAAGGCGGCAAGTCCTAACCCCTATTCTGAACTAAATCAGTAGGACGGATAGGAAAGGGTTAATATATATGACCGAACCCTATTACTTTTTCGAAAGAAACATTTTTTTTTTTTGCTTTCGGAACTATCCCCTCCGGACTCTCTTACAAATTTTGTGATTTTTGTATAACTTTGTAGAAAAAAAAAAATTTTTTTTTTAATTTAATAATACAGATCATGTTTTTCTGTATTTCTATTATATTTAACGGGTATTTTAATTGTACCAAATATCAACGATTTAATAAAAGGTATTACCATCGAAGAGAAACTGGCAGAAATGGAAGTATAATTATTATACAGTGCCCATACAAAAGAGTATTAACATTAGTATTAAAGATTACTAGCAGAGCCCAGCCTCTGAAAATCGAGTCCGAATTCTAAGAATTTTATTTTTCATTTAATAAATAATTTTATAAGAGCCTAAAGGTATGCTTAACAATTTTAGCCAATTAACAAATCAACCCATTTTAAATAAAATTCATTAAATTTCATTATAAATATTTGTTGAATACACAGTAGATATATCTGTGGTTTTCTAAAATAAAATCAAAACGTTCAGGGGAGCCAAAAAACGTTATATTTGAAATTATGGGCTCGATATAAAGTTTTTAGAGCTTTTTATTTTAACAGTCCTGTAGATATGGGCAATAAATACTTTATATAAAATTTTAAGTCAAAAATCTTCAGAGGAATAGATCCTAGAGAATGACGAAAAAAACAATATGTAAATAACACTTAAAGTGTGTGCAGATAAAAGAACTTATGTCGACAAACGTCGTTTTCTTTGAAAAAGAACACTACCAATGCAACCACCCATGTAGACAAAAGTTGTTGTTGCTTGAAAAATGGATTTTTTGTTCGTCAACGAAAAGTTAACGGGACTTAGGATGAGAATATAACAACTTATCAAAAATAATAGTGACAAAACATAACAGAAATAAACACACAAGTTTTTATAAGGGGTTATAAACTAATAATAATCAAAAATTATTTTGCATTTTTTTTTCATTAATAACAACGTATGTCGCTATGTGTCGTTTTCTGAGAAAATAATTTGTCAGCAATCAAACGTAGGTTGACGTACGTCGATAGTGCAGCAAATTAATTTAATAAACATTTAAGTTACGTCGTTATTTAAAGAAAAAACTCAGAAATGGTCAATATTTTTTTCAAAAAAAATTAACACATGTAAAGAGCGTTAAAAATTAATATATTTGGCATTGTTAACTCAAAATGACAAAAATGGACATAAGCGGTTATTCCAGAAAACCACAGATATATGTTTCTTAATAAATAATTTTAAAGAAGCCTGAAGGTATGCTAATCAATTTTAGCCAATTCAGAATTCAACAAAGGGCTTTTTATAATAAACATTTTATTTATAATAAACACACACATACAGTATGTGTTTTATGCATGTGTTAATAGCAACTTTAAATGAGCATTACTCCAAAAATTTGTTCCAGACGGTGAAAATCTGAAAATCTGGTGGACAGCTAAAAAGAAATACCTCTCAAATGAGATATGTTTGGTCAAAATCGGTTATTAACACCAAGTTTTATATCTGTCGCAAAAAATCGCCTTGCCTATTAAATTATAGATTAACATTGATTAACCTGACTACCTCTGATCAGTGTCCACTATTTCTAGAGAATGACGAAACTATGACAAATATCTTGCGTGAATGCTTCGCAGTACTAAAACCAGACGAATTGCACACTGGAAATTTTAATAATCCCCCCAGAATATGAGACTTTCTCCTCTAACTTCTGTGCTTATGTTACTAAGGAACATAATATAGAACTTGGAATACTTTAAGATTCAAGGCACAAAAACCCAATTACGTCGCAGTGCAGGTCACAGGGCTTGTTATTAAATATATTTAAAAAAAGAAACTTCAGAGTAGTAGCTGACTGCGAATTGCTTCCAACCAGTCTGCAATTTCCCTTTCCATCCATAATTTGTTCCATCCGTCTGAGTAGAATTCAATTATCCACCAGACTTTCTCATGGTCTAGGCCAGCTTATATACTGAATTATAGAGTGGGCATACGAATCAAGTAGTTTAAGCCTTTGCATTTTATACTGTACAACAGCCATTTTGGGGGGTGAGAAATTCCTAGTCAGGATGAAAGTAATCTGGGCCAGTATAGTAAAACCTTCAAAGGCTTTGGCATTCTCAGGCTTATTTATTCAGCTATAACATAAGAATCATTGATGATTTCTCATTTCATTCTTCAGAAAAATTGTAGGTAAGGCTAAAATAATTAATTTTTTAGTAATGACCCCGAAAATATTCCGTAGTGTAATTTAATTTGATTGTAAATGAGTCTATCTGTTACCAAGTCAATTATACAAGTCAACAATATCTAACTTGAATTTGATCAATATCCCTAATATAATTTTATCAGTTGTGATATCCTTGGATTTTTAATTTTTTCCCCATTTTTGCAATCTTATTTTATCCACACATTTTTACATGGTCTATGATAACGAACTATAACTTCACATCTAAAATTTTGTTTATGGTATCCTCCTCCAAATGCGCTCTGGCTCTGTTCACTGTGTGCATTTTTTTTTTCTTTCCTCTCATTTCCATCTTGATGTAAACTTTAAGGCTTATATAAGGTTGTGAAGTTAATGTTTAGAATATCAACTGCAGTAGGCTCTAACTGTAGTTACTCGTCCCGTACATGTAGCAGTCGTAGTAGTGTTAATATGTTTATGTATATAAGTAAGTATGTTGTTATGTATACATATGTTATAGTGATGCTTTTTTTTTTCTTTTTCTCCTATCAAAATGGGGCTACATATACATAAATTTACAACAGAACTGCATAAAGTTGGTAACAGGATATTACAGGATATTATGGTCTTAAATAATTGAAAAGTGAACGAGAAAAATAAAAACTGGTACACGAAAATATTTTAAGCCAATTTGTGTCTTTATTTAAAAGAAAAAAAATATGAAATATGTTATTCGAATTGATTTTATTTAAAAGATTTTAAACAAATTTCCAAAAAATTTAACCATTTTGATCACTTCTTGCAGCAATCTTCCTTGGAGCCAGCTTTGCAGGGACACTTGCAATTTTGGTCACAGGAACAGTTATCACCACATTTGGTGGCAGTACATTTGCAATCTTTAAGTAAAAATTTAAATGTAATAATTAAAATTTATATTTTTTAATTGCTTTTTAGCTTATTACAAAAACTCACCATTACCACATCCTTTGCAAGGCATTTTTGCTGATTTTTATATATATTTTATTTAATTCAGAAAAAGAAAATATTACTTTGATTCACTTCAAACTTGGTTGGATTTGTAATTATTGATGTCATCCATGTTGCTGCTTATTTATACGTTATTTTTGTAAGTTTGTAAAAAAAAGGTGCAGTGTGCAGATTATTGATTGAATATATTTAGTCCAATATTTTCTAGAAAATTCAAATATTTTCTTAAAGATTCTCCAGCGTGTGCATTGTTAAACGTTAATAATTGTACTGGTTTTCTTTTTGCACTCGGCTATTTTACATTTGCGTTTTACCATTCTCAATCACAATGCACAAGTGATAATATGTTGTGGTACCCCCTTCTCAATGTTTTTGTATTTTTTTATATTTGTTTTATTTAAAAGATAAGTTGAAGAAAATAATAAACATTATAATGCTGACATTATTTATATAGTTATTGATAAGATATCGTAATTGTTGTTATTTATTTACACTTATTTATTTATATTTTAATTTTAAGTTTCATTACAATCTCCCAATGCGTCATGTCAGATTATTTTCGAAAAATAAAAAAGAAGCTTTTTTCGATTTGTAAGCATATCTAAAACCATAAAGCTGTTAAGAAAACGGTTATAGATTCCAGAATATTCGAAGTTAATTAATTTAGGTGGGATGTAATAATATTTAATAAGCGTGTTGCGTTTATAATAAATTTTGCCAATATTTGGGTATGTAGGCTTTTTGGAAAACTTTATATGAAATTCATAAAAAAAAATTAAATAAAATAAAGGTGAATATACTCCAATAAAATTTCAAAATAGTGAAAAATGCTTATACTTGATAGAGCATGTGCATATAGATATGTATCAGCGAAGCATATTAGGGCGGGTCGATTTAAAAATCGCCCAAGTGACAAGGAAAATCGTATTCTACCTCTAAAACGAATTTTGACCTGTCTGTCTGTCTGTCTCACTTTAACCCATTTAGAGTGCCCCAATCGAGTCCAAATGTATGATCGACCCCCACTAACTTTGGAGGGCCGACCCACCCATGCCAGTGGCACACCACCTGGAACCCCAATGGGGTGTTCCCCCATACAAACATTTCAAAAAATCACCATTTTTTGTTTAGAATTGAGCTGACTATGTTTGATTTAATATTAAAATTAACACTCATACGTATACGTATATTCTACTCTGCTAATAAATAATAATCATACGCCTTGACTATGTTATGTTATTCAAAAAGCTCGATCGGATGGGGGTAAATAACTTTTAGATCACTCCGTGACTATGCGTGACTCTGCGTGACTACCCCAAAATTAATCTGTAGTCACAAAAAGACTGTGGTCCAAGTTTCAGATCAATTGCATGAGGGGGAATGGAGTTGCCCCAAGACAGACAGACAGACACCCAGACAGGTCAAAAGTCGGGACATCAGAATCCGTTTAAGAGGTATGGTCCTTGGGCAAAGTTTCTTATTTTGATCCCTAGAATATGATTTTCCTTGTCACTTGAGCGATTTTTTGCCCCCCTACAAATCGACCCGCCCTAATGCATATACACGTTTTTTGCTTGTTGTACATGTGAAAAAACAACACCAAGACAAAAGATGAGTATGCATCCCTAAAAAAAAAAACAAACAAAAACGAAATTGTATGTTTTTACATTTATGCTTATCTATAATATTAATAGGCAAGGCGAGTTCTTGTGACCGATATAAAAATTGTAGTTAATAACCGATTTTGATCAAATATACCTCATTTGAAAGGTATTTCTTTTTAGCTGTCCACCAGATTTTCAGATTTGCACGGTCTGGAACATTTTTTTGGAGTAATGGTCATCTAAAGTTGCTACTAATACATTCATAAATATCAAAAGCCCTGTGTTGAATTATGATTGGCCAAAATTGATTAGCTCCTTTAAAATTATTTATTAACAAACCCATTTATATATATTCTGTGTGTTCAACAAATATTTATAATGAAATTTAATTATTTTATTTAAAAAGTGTTGAATTGTGATGCTCCTTTAGAATTATTTATTAAATGAAAAAATAAAATTTCCTAGAATTTGCAGTCTAATTTCGAGGGCTGGGCTCTGCTAGTTACATTTAATAATTGCTTTCAATTCAAAAAGCACGAAAACACCTAAAATTTTTGTTAAATAACTTATTTATTTTAAACGTAATTGTAAAAAATCCAGCTATTATAATATGAAACAGAGCCTTTTTTTTATACTAAGTATTAACAACCTCGGTTATAATATTGTGTTTAGAATTCCGGTGGAGGGTATCAAAAATACAACACAGCCGAATTTAACACTCTTACTTGTTTTGTTTACAACGCAAAAAACGCAGTATAACTATAACAACCCAAAAAAAGTATTCGTACATTTACAATTAGGGGAATCCCATGAATTATGCAAAGGCGTACATCGATTATATTCTCTGTTACATCGATTATATTCTAGTAGAAGACAAACTTGTTTGCATAAATTTGATTTGATAATTAATTATATTTCTCTTGGAAATTATGTTATAAGAGGAGTCCCAAAATTAAATAAATCGGTGCTGACGAGAGAAAAATTATTATAAAGATTAGTGGAATAGCTCGAATCATAGGGAAAAATAATTTTCAGTGTGGTAAGTCGTTCAAATATACAAATCCATCAATTCAATTTTGTCAGAACCTTGTTCTGCTAGCCGCTCCAAACTAACTGAGGGCGAAAAGTGAACTATTTTGTCGTCAGTAAAATAGAATCCCTGAACTACCTTCCGCAAAGACATCCATGATCCATGATATCGCAAAATATGAGAATACTCTGACAATTAATTTTCGATGTCAACAGAAAACAAGTAAGAAAATTATAGTCGATCTAGACCGACCATACGATAACCTATACCAAGCGTTTAGAGAAAGGATCTTAGGTCCAACTGATTGGATATAGAAAATAAGCATTAACAAAATTTGAATGGCATTGTTATTAGTTCTTTTGCGTGCAGATCTGAAAAAGTTCATATTGGATGCTGTTATTTATATGGGGACTAGTGCGAAAAATGGACCAAATCTGACCATATTTTGTAGTCACTAATATTTTGCAAAAACGTATATAAACCACATTAGAAAAAAATCTATGAAACATTTTTGTTTTTTGATAGATTTAAGCTGTATATCGGGAAGCAGCTTTATATGGGTGCTATGACCAAGAATTATCATTAAGGGTTTATTTTTGGACTACTAGTTAATGGGTGTAATAAACACACACCAAAATGGACCGAGATATATATGATAATTTGTATCTTATGGCAATTAAAGTCGATCCCATAGGGGTCATTTGTGTCTAAGCCAAATTTGATAAAAATATATTCTTATCTGCAAGCGCCCCGGTAGGTGAGTAGGTAGCGTGCTCGTCTATCATGCGGGGGTCGTGGGTTCGATTCCCACCAGAGGCTTTGGTCTGTCGCTGCAAAAACCAGCCAAATGGTCTCTGTCACCCGGCTTATCCCTGGACCCAAATTAGAATTCAAATTTACTTTGCAATGTAATTAATCCATCCGCACAGACGGATGGACGGACGGACATCGTTTAATCGACTTTGACTCTCGATCGGTATAATAAAAGTTGGATCTGGTTTAAATATTTTTGGTAGTTCAGCAAATCCTGAGAAAAGGTGAACACCAAGCCAAAAAAAATGTTATTTAATATGCACATGCCATACATCAAATTAAAGCACAAGATCTCTAGTTCAATAATCTAACAAAATAATTTAATTATTTTAAGAAATGTTACTATTATAGCCATATCTGTGATGATTGTTCTTAACATTTTTAAATTATCATATTAGTTGCAATCTGATAACATGTTTTTCTCCAAGCGATGCAGTCCAAAATGGCTGACTTGATGTTCTAAGTTGGTAGAGACATCAGTGGTGTGTTTTTTATTAAAGGAATCGCAAAGCCTCAAGTTTAAAGGTAAATAATATTCTCTTTAGAAAAACTAATTATCATGTCACAACCGTAACAAAAAGTATCCTTTCAGTTAGAATAAATCTGATTCTGTACTTATTATTGTTTTGTAACTTGTGTAATAATATCAAAAGTAACACTGGCCATGTATGCAAATATAATATAAACAAAAATGCAATTTTGCCCAGTTATAACTATATATAATTAGTGTTACGGTTGTGACACAAAATGTTTCGGTTGTGATATGCCATTTTTGTTGCTGTTATTTACACACTATAAATATGGGGTAAAATTTCGTTTCCACACACATGTAAAAACAACAATCATACACGATGTATAAATAACACTCATGCACAATGTAAGAACACACATTTATTATTGATTTGACTGAATTTCTTAATTCAACAATATTATGGGATCGTACAAAGAAGGGTAAAAAAGATCGGTAAGTGTTAAAGAGCGATGAGTGCAGAATAGCAGACGGACGAAGTTAAATTGAAAAAGACGGACACTGAGAGATATATCATCACAAAATTGACGTTTTTGTACTCAAGCGAGTACAGTGGAATCGAATGGGTTAAGAAATATGTAGTCATTCAATATAATTATGTCAGTAGATAATAAGTTCGCAGACTTAAACAAAACATTATATCTATGGTCACAAGCTATAACCGCCTAAGTCGACTTAAGAATGATTTGAGTTATGTATGCTATCATATTCTACTAAAAACGTTTAATATTTACGTGAAATCCCCATTTCTCTATCACTGTTTATTAAAAAGTTATTAATGAAAACATGCTGACCTAAGTCGTAATGAAGCCCCATTACATTTATATAAAAAGTTATTTTTCTCAAAAGCATGATATTCGACAATTTGGGTTATGTATGCTATCATGTTCTACTAAAAACGCTTTATATTTACGTGAAGTCCCCATTTCTCTAGCAATATTTATTAAAAAGATATTAATAAAACAAACACATTAACAAATTTAATAAAACCCACATAACATATGTATAATTTTATGTATGTGTTAGTAGCAACTTTAAATGCAATTTACTCAAAATAGAGGTAAAAATTTAAAAATCTGTAAATCTGCAAAATGGTTAAAATAAAATACCTTTCAAATAATATACGTTTGGTCAAAATCGGGATAAAACGGTAGAACAAATTATCGGTCATAAGAAATCGCCTAGCCTATTAATATTATAGATATACTGACCTAAGTCGTAATGAAGCCTCATTACATTTATACAAAAAGTTATATTTCTCGAAAGCATGATTTTTGACTTAGGCGGTTAATGCTTGTGACCGCAGATATTATCTTGGATACTATAATGACGTGAAAGATGGCAAAATTTGCATTCAGTACTTAAGAAAAAAAAAGAGGGAAAGTTGCCGCTTTATGTTTAACCTACTAATGATGACTTTGACACTGATGTTGGAATAGTACAGATTAAAGATTATTTGCCTATTCCTAAAGAAGTTCGGGGGATATTGTATTTCAAAGATAACAAGTTTTTAAATTTAGTATATTCATAACATTGTAATATCAGTATTGTAATAGCTATACAGTTACAACTAACTCCAAGGGACCGCTAAAATGTTTCATAATAACGAGATTTTCGTTGTAATGGAAATTGTTTGTAATAAAACTAATGCCAATTCATTTGTTTTTTTTTTTTCGTCCTTGAAAGTTTACCGCTTGTGGGTTAAATAAGCTCTATGATAAATGCTGAATTTCTATTTATTTCTGTACTATGTCACAACCGTAACGCGCCTGTCACAACCGTAACAACTTTTTAATATCGGTTTTCTAAGGGACCAAGAGAGAAAAATTTTTGAATACAACTCTAAATAGTTAAATATATATCTATGTTGGCAATTACTTTTTTTTTTCATTTCTGTATTTTGCTCAAGGGGGCATAAAACGTTAAGTGATCATCAAGGGAAAATATATGTGTCACCAAATGTCTCACAACCGTAACAAGAGCAAATTAATTTTTTGCAATAAGTACAATAGTAAATTTAATAAGTGAAGGTTCCATAATTGTACCTTTAGGTGAGTGCTAAACCCCAAAAATTTTTCATAATGTTTTCATAAGACAGGATAGCTGCAATCACCCGGTAAAGGTGTACAGGTGTAATTTGTCTCACAACCGTAACCAGGATTTGCTGAGTTACAAACATCAGCACAAACTCATTAAGCCCTCACCACATAGTGCTTTAAGTTATAAATATTACTTTATTTTCTTTAATTTTTTTTTTTTTACAAAAGAAAATCTTAGGTAATTTATCATATTTAGAAAGTGCTCAGAATTGAATGTGTAAAAAATGTAGTTAGTTTTACCAAATTAAAATTCAATGTATTTACATTTTACGTTTTAATTATAATAATTTAGTATCTATTAACATGAACAAAGTTTACAAATGACATTTGACATTTTGTGTGTATTAAATTCTTTTTTTATGGTGTAAAGTAGTAATTAAAGGCAATATTATCCCTCAAATAATTGCTTAAAATGACAATAGTACTTGCAATACAAAATAATGTTTTAATAGAATTTTTTATATAGATACTATTGAATTATATGTATCTGTATATATTTTATAAACAAATACAAGCCTAATTTGATTAAAATAGAATTTGATTAGATGGAATTTAGTTAACTAGATAGCCCAGCACTTGAAAATCGAGTGCAAATTTTAGGAAATTTTATTTTTTCATTCATATATAATTATAATGAAATTCGATGAATTGTGAATTGGCTAAAATTGATTAGCATACCTTTAGGCTCATATAAAATTATTTATTATAAATATTTTGTTTTATTTTATTTTATTTAACATATTTTTAACACATATTATACATAAATTTTATCATTCTGCACTTCTCCTCCATATGAACTATAACTGTGCCAATTTTCACAATCCTCCGTGCCCGCATTTTGCTTAAAAGGGGAAGAAAAAATTTTCCTTCGCCTCTTAATATATAGATATCTGGAGGCAGTTTCATATGAGGACTCTGACCAAGAATTTACTTCTAGGGTAATGATTAATGACTGTAAGTAATATAGAACATCAAAGCAATAGTAAACATTGTAAGAATCTTTGATACCCTCTACCACTCTACTCTATTGCACTATTTATATCAGCCCTAAACAAAATAGTTTAGTAATAGTAAACTATTGGAAAAACTTAATACTAAATAATTAAAAAAAAAAAAAAACACAGAATATTTAACATTTTTTAGAGGTGTCTTCATATTTTTGGTCATGTCTTGGCAAAATGATGCCAATGAGAGACAGACGGACGGACGGACTGACGGACATCGACTCGAGTTATTATAAGGATCAGGAATATATATACTTTATGAGGTCGCAAATGCTTTTCTCTATACGTTACAAACGGAATGCCAAACTGATATATACCCTCTGCATAGTGGTATGGAGGGTATATAAAAAATAATAAAATCGTTATTATTTTTCATTTGTTGGGTCCGATAAAGTATTTGTGTCAAAATATTATGAACATTAAAGGAGACTAAATCAAATATATTGTAATTGTGGCCGATCTCTCATAGCCGGGGGATATGAATACCAGAGAACTGCAAAAAGCACGAGGTTTTGCTCGTTTCTACGTTTATTATATTTTTGTTCTTGCTTTCTTCTTATTTTTACGTAAAACAAGTAAAAATATTCAATTCGGAATCCTTGATTCCCTCCACCTGTGTCTTGAAATGGATATGGTTACCATTGTAATACTGTTGCCAATATTAAACTTCTAATATCATTTAAATTAAATATTAATTGTTTTTCTTTTTAACCAGTATTTACTATAATTTTTTATTTATTGTTTTCTTTTATGAAATTTACGATGGCTTTTTTATAGAAAGAATTAACTTCTTTCTGGAAAATTTCATTATTTTTCTATTATTAAAGTAGAAAAGCTACTAAGATCCCTTCATAAGAGATCAAACTGAATTTTTTTAACGCATCCCGGCATTAGAATAGTCAAAGTTAAAGTAAAAAAATTAAAAGAAAAAAAAAAGTTCGTAAAAAATTATATTTCCAAAAAAGTTTAACATTAGTCTTGACTAAAAATATGAGCAATTTTAGTTTTGAATTAAATATAATATTAATAGGCAAGGCAATTTCTTGTGACCGATGTAAGTTTCACAGTTTTACCCCGATTTTGACAAAAAAATTATCATTTGAAAGGTATTTCTTTTGAGCTGTTACCCAGATTTACAGATTTTCATCGTCTGGAATATTTTTTTGGAGTTATGATCGTTTAAAGTTGCTACTAACACATACATAAAGTTATACAATGCTATGTGTGTGTTTATTAAATTTGTTAATGTGTTTGTGTTAATGTGTTGAGTTTGTTTTCTTCATTTAAAATTAGTTGAATTGTGAAGCATACCTTTAGGGTCTTTATTAAATGAAAAAATTAAATTTCCTAGAATTTGCACTCGAATTTCGAGTGCTGGAATCTGCTAGTATCAATAAAATGTTTAATATTTCTGAATTAGCTTGCAATATGTTAATTTAAAGACACAAAAATAGTTTAAACGCAAAATTACAATAAAATCAAGTAAGATAATTATAGTCGATATAGACCGACTATACGATACCTTATGCCATGCGTTTAGAGATCCTATCTCTTAGGTCCAACTAATTAGATATAGAAAATAAGCATAAACCAAATTTTAGTGGCATCGTTATTAATTTTTTTGCCTTCGGATATGAAAAAGTTCAATCGGATGATATATTTCTATGAGGACTAGTCACGTACTTTTTGCAAAAGAAAATACAAACAAAAATTGAGAAAAATCTGTGCAACATTTTTGTTTTTTGGTATATTTATGTGAAGATCGGAAATCAGCTTCATATGGGGGCTATGACTAATAATTGTCCTATATGGTTTATTTTTGAACTCTTGATTTCTGGATTTTATAAACATACACAACACAATTTGATCGAAATCTATATGATAATTTGGATCTTATGGCAACTTAAGTTGATTTCATAAGGGGTCTTTTATTTGTAGTGACTAGGTCTGGACATGAACCAATTTTCACCAATTTCAATAGCGTTCATTCTATGGCCGATAGAAGCTTATTCACTAAATTTGCGACCTGTAGTTTGATTACAATTT
This sequence comes from Cordilura impudica, assembly GCA_963682025.1. NCBI lineage: Eukaryota > Metazoa > Arthropoda > Insecta > Diptera > Scathophagidae > Cordilura > Cordilura impudica. The sequence continues at coordinate 11,985,823 of OY821517.1, forward strand.
TTACATGGGCACACTGACGGACGGACGGACATCGCTTAATTGACTCAGAAACTGAGTCTGAGTCGATCGGTATAATAAGAGATGGGTCTAGGAAACATACTGGTATAGTGTATAAAAACTGGGCCTTTATAGAAACCGAAACATATATTTTTTTGACCTTTAAATATTTTGACTGGGCTTGTACAAAAAGTTATTCTGCTGAGTATATATATACCTTAGGGCGACCCTTAACAAAAAAAGTGTTCACACTCTCGGTCGCACCCCCTAGAAATATCTGAATAGCAAAAACAGTGAGAAATACAAAGTTTTGGGCCAATCAAAAAACGTTTAGAGATGGCTCAATGCGATTGAAAATTTCAAGTGTGTTTATATGAGGTAAATATGACTTTTTTTCAGATTTTACGAAAATTTCGTTCTATACATTAATTTTTCAGACAAATTGTTATATAATTCGATATAAGTATTGAATTACCATTCTAAACAGCTATAAAACTTCAAAATTTAATACAAACTCACCAAGAAATAGCAAATGCCCCAGCCCACTTTCGTGGCAAAAAAAAATAAATCATGAAATTTGATGGCATTTTTTTCAACTTTAAGAAATTAATTTAAGCCAAAATTTTGTTTTAGTCTCTATACCTGTAAGTACTCAGATATGAAGTATTGTTTCATTACCACCTTGTTAACCTATTAAGCATTGAGGCCGAAAATGGAAAAAAATTTTAATAAAATTTTGAAAACTCCTTTTTCAAGTTTTGAAAAATTTTCTTAAACAAAATTTAAAAAAATTGATCTAGCTCTTAAAGGTCTTGTTGAATGCATGTTAGAGGTTAACTGTGTGAATTTTTAGGTAAGTCCCTATGCCAGCATTTTTTGACAAGGATTTTATTTTTGCGGATTTCGAGAAAAATGGGATTTTTGTAAAATATTCTGTAAATGAACTATTTCTAAATACTTTGTATCAAAAAATCATCACTTGTCTACCTTTAAATGTTAAATTTATCTCAATAGCCTAGGTTTTCGGAAAAAAATTAATATGACCCCATTAACCCTTTTGTAATTGGGGTCACATATGACCCCAAGCTAATAAAAGACAATTTATTCAAAAAATTCGAATATTTTGTAAGTGCTGTTGAATTTTTAGATGCGATGCTTAAAATATAATAAACAAATGTGTAGAACTTCCGTTCCTAACATTTGAGATAATTCCGAGAACATTTACCCATTATTTGCTGAGGCCAGCTTTGGATTTTAAGATACTTTTAAATAAAAATTACAGAAAACGAGTTTTTCTACTAAACTCGATGAAACCACTATTTAGAATTTAAGAAAAATAATTCGGTTATTTTTTAGCCTAGGGTTTGGGGAAAATATTATGATCCCATTAACCCTTTTGGAATTGGGGTCACATATGACCCCAAGCTAATAAAAAACAATTTATTCAAAAGAATATTAAATATAAAATTAATATAATAATATAAAATTAAAGAAAAGCAATACTTATTGCAAGTCGTAAGTGATTACAGAAATCAATTTGAAACGCACACTAAATCATCCTTAAATACACCAAAATAAATAGAATTAATTTTATATTTCATATTCTTTTGAATAAATTGTCTTTTATTAGCTTAGGGTTATTTGTGGGTCTTCTTATTTTATTTAGAAAAATATAGATAGTTGTTATACATAAAAAATAATTTTATAACAAAATTGGTTAAAAGTTGTTTAATTTATATTCGCGGGCAATAAGCAGATAATTGCACCAAAGATATATCACAATGCATTATTTTGATCCCGGAAGCACTGAAGTCTTAAATAAATAAAAAATAACCGAATTATTTTTCTTAAATTCTAAATAGTGGTTTCATCGAGTTTAATAGAAAAACTCGTTTTCCATAATTTTTATTTAAAAATATCTTAAAATCAAAAGCTGGCCTCGGCAAATGATGGGTTAACGCATCTAAAAATTCAATAGCACTTACAAAATATTTCAATTTTTTGAATAAATGGTTTTTTATTAGCTTGGGGTCATATGTGACCCCAATTCCAAAAGGGTAAATGGGGTCATAACATCTTTTTCCGAAACCTTAGGCTATTAAGATAAAATATATTATTGAAAAGTAGAAAAGTGATGAATTCTTGATACAAAGTATTTAGAAAAAGTACATTTACAGAATATTTTACAAAAATCCCATTTTTCTCGAAATCCGAAAAAAGAAAATCCTTGTAAAAAAATCTCTGGTATAGGAATTTACCTAAAAATTCACAAAGTTAATCTCTAGTATGCATTTAACAAGACCTTAAAGAGCTAGATCAATTTTTTTAAATTTTGTTTAAGAAAATTTTTCAAAACTTGAAAAAGGAGTTTTCAAAATTTTACAAAAAATTTTTCCATTTTCGGTCTCAATGCTAAATAGGTTAACACGGTGGTAATAAAACAATACTTCATATCTGAGTACTTACAGGTATAGAGACTAAAACAAAATGTTGGCTTTAATTAATTTCTTAAAGTTGAAAAAAATGCCATCAAATTTCATGATCTAGTTTTTTTGCCACGAAAGTGGGCTGGGGCATTTACTATATCTTGGTGAGTTTTTATTCGATTTTGAAGTTGTACAGCTTTTTTGAAAGATAATTTAAAACTGATCCCGAATTATATAACAATTTGTCGGAAAAATTAAACTATAGAACGAAATTTTTGTAAAATCTGAAAGAAAGTCATATTTTCCCCATATAAAAGACACTTGAAATTTTCAATCGCGTTGAGCCACCTCTAAATGTTTTTTGATTGACCCAAAACTTTGTATTTCTCAGTTTTTTTTACTGTTCGCATATTTCTAGGGGGTGCGACCGAGAGTTTGTGTTTCTACATAATCGAACAGTGCAAACCCTCCTTCTATTGCTACGAAATTATTTTTCTTTTATTTGGTCTCCATCATGAATAAACCCATACCCGTTCATTTTTGCGTAAAGTCATCGCTTGAACACAAATGAATGTTTATTCGGGTATTGATTAGATATGAACGTGTTTGCAATGACCCATTGCAGTACTCTGATGCATACTTTATGGGTGCACGATTTATATTTCGATACCCAACAAACGAAATTACTAATATAATCAATGTTACATAAATACAATAGACGATTAAAAATTTTGAAAAAATTGGATTGTATGAAAATTTTTTGCAAAATATAATTGTGTAATAAAATTGTAAACACAATATTTTAACAAGAATTATAAAAAAAAATCATAATATGCATTCCATTCTGAAGGAACACAAAATATCATTTATCTCATTTAATAAATATCGCTTTTTAGTGGCAATTGCCTACATTAAAAAGAAAACTCCAACAACTTATTTAAAATTACCAAATTATAATGTTAAATGATGCCAAATGTAAATTTCTAAACGTCATTAAAAATATTAACACACATAGTGGAGGCTATTCAAAACAAAGAAAATTATAAAAATTTTATAGAAATCATATGATTCAGAGCCCAAGCATAGTTGTTTAACATTTGTTTGAAACGTATTAACTAAAAATAACTTTCTTTGTCTGATTATAATATTCATACGTATGTGTGTACTTAGGTTTAAAAGATAAATTTTGCACTCACCTTAAAACACAAAGAAACACCACAGCACCACACTAATTTTTTTTATATTTGCTTTTTTTCTTTTTTCTTTTTATTGCTCTTAATAGCAAAACAAATTGATATAAAAGCACAAACTGAAACGATAAAAAATATAAAACAGAACTTAAAGTTTCTCTTAAACAACTCTAAGAACAAGTACTAAAATAAACAACAACAACTAAAATGCCTTGCAAAGGATGTGGTAATGGTAAGAAAAAAGGAATTTATAGAAAGTAATAAAAAAATACATATTTTTTTAATTAATGTCTTTTTCAATACTACAGATTGCAGATGCACTCCTGAAAAGTGCGGTGATAGATGCGATTGTGGTCGTCAATGCAGATGTCATTGCAGGGAAGGTAACACTCCTGTTCAAACATCTCATTAAATACGCAAAACATAAGAATTGGCCGGAATTTCAAGGACTTTTGTTTGTCACCCAAAAAAAAAAACAAACAACATTTATGGCACAAATAAATAATTGTGTAAAAAAAAAATAAAAAAAAATTGTTAACAAAAATCTACTTAAGAGATTTCTTTTTGTTATTTATCTTTTCCTTGTTAGATTGAAAAACAATTACATGGTGTTTCTGGCAGCCAGCCTAGAGATCCATAACAATTTGGTGGTTCTACCCTTCATAATGTTAATGCTCAACTGTGCATAAAATCAATGTTAAAATATGCAAATTTCTTTTATTATTTTAAAGAAAAAGGCGACAATATCAATTTGAACAAAAAGAAAAAAGAAACTTTTCTCTTTTCCCATCTTATGCTGTCAAAAATTACTCTCTGTAGTGTCGTTAACAAACAGATTTCGTTTCCCATTTTTGGTTTTTTTTTTTTTTTTGTTCCTTTCGCCAAATATAAAAATAACAATAAGAAGCAACAAATAACTAAAATAACATTAACATCAACACCTTTACGCTTTGATAAGCTCTTTATAAAAAAAAAATACAAAGAAAATGCGTTTTAGTAGTTACGACGATGGAAAAAATACATAATTTTTAAACAATTTCCAACCCACTTTCGGCATTTTAGCTTTGTGCCATTTTTTGGAAATTTTTATTTTCATTTTATGTTGTGGATTTTTTGTTTCTCACTTTAGGGAGTTGAAGTTTTTATACGCCTCTATAAATATAGAGCGATGGTATGTGTGTGTGTGTGTGGCACATTTTGTGGAGCCATTATAGCCATTTTTAGCTCATTATGTGGAGGCGTTATTTTGCCTATAAGCGCTTTACAAACAAAACATTAGGATTTTCCATTATGCTCAAGTAGACCCATAAAATCACATTGTGTGTGTGTGTGGTTAGTTAATTTTTGTTACTTTTAATAAAGAGGTCACAATGTTTTGAAGAAAAAATAGTTGAAAACCAAAGTTCTGACCGCTTTTAAAAGAAGCATTTAAAAGGCAATCAAATATCATATTATTTTTGATAAACGCCCAATTGTTAGTAAAAAGTCAGATTGTTATATCCGACTTTTTTTATAGAAGGCGTTTTTTAATAAAAGGTACTTTGTTTCATAAGAGGCAATTTTTTAATAAGAGGTACTTTTTTAATGCAAGGTACCTTTTAATAAAAGGAACTTTTTAATAAGAGGTAAATTTTTTAATAAAATAAAGTTTTTCTAATAAAAAGTACGTTTTAAATAATAAGTACTTTTTAAGTAAAAGGTTATTTTTTACTAAAAGGTATTTTTTTAATAAAAAGCAATTTTTAATAAGAGATACTTTTTTATAAAAGGTACTTTTTAATGAAAGGTAATTTTTTAATAAAAGATAATTTTTTAATAAAATGTGTTTCTTATTGAAAGGTACTTTTTATTAAAAGGTACTTTTTAAATACAAGGCACTTTTTTAATAAATGGTAATTTTTAATAAAAGGTACTTTTTTAATAAAAGGTACTTTTTTAATAAAAGGTACTTTTTAATAAAAGGTACTTTTTAATAAAAGGTACTTTTTAAGAGGTAAATTTTTAATAAAATAAAGCTTTTTAATAAAAAGTACGTTTTAAATATAAAGTACTTTTTAAATAAGAGGTAATTTTTTAAATAAAAGGTACTTTTTTAATAAAAGGTACTTTTTTATAAAATGTAGTTATTTAATAAAAGGTACTTTTTTAATAAAAGGTACTTCTTTAATAAAAGGTACTTTTTTAATAAAAGGTACTTTTTTAATAAAAGGTACTTTTTTAATAAAAGGTACTTTTTTAATAAAAGGTACTTTTTAATAAAAGGTACTTTTTTAATAAAAGGTGCTTTTTTAATAAAAGGTACTTTTTTAATAAAAGGTACTTTTTATTAAAAGGTACTTTTTAATAAAAGGTAATTTTTTAATAAAAGGGACTTTCTTTAATAAAAGGTACTTTTTTAATAAAAGATAATTTTTTAATAAAATGTGTTTTTTATTGAAAGGTACTTTTTATTAAAAGGTAATTTTTAAACACAAGGCACTTTTTTAATAAATGGTAATTTTTAATAAAAGGTACTTTTTTTAATAAAAGGTACTTTTTTAATAAAAGGTACTTTTTAATAAAAGGTACTTTTTTAATAAAAGGTACTTTTTAATAAAAGGTACTTTTTAATAAGAGGTACTTTTTTAATGAAAGGTATTTTTTAATAAAAGGTACTTTTTAAGAGGTAAATTTTTAATAAAATAAAGCTTTTTAATAAAAAGTACGTTTTAAATTTAAAGTACTTTTTAAATAAGAGGTAATTTTTTAAATAAAAGGTACTTTTTTAATAAAAGGTACTTTTTTATAAAATGTAGTTATTTAATAAAAGGTATTTTTTTAATAAAAGGTACTTCTTTAATAAAAGGTACTTTTTTAATAAAAGGTACTTTTTTAATAAAAGGTACTTTTTTAATAAAAGGTACTTTTTTAATAAAAGGTACTTTTTTAATAAAAGGTACTTTTTTAATAAAAGGTACTTTTTAATAAAAGGTACTTTTTTAATAAAAGGTACTTTTTTAATAAAAGGTACTTTTTTAATAAAATGAGTTTTTTAATGAAAGGTACTTTTTTAATAAAAGGTACTTTTTATTAAAAGGTACTTTTTAATAAAAGGTAATTTTTTAATAAAAGGGACTTTCTTTAATAAAAGGTCCTTTTTTAAGAAAAGATACTTTTTAAATAAAAGGTACTTTTTTAATAAAAGGTACTTTTTTAATAAAAGGTGCTTTTTTAATAAAAGGTACTTTTTTAATAAAATGTGCTTTTTTAATAAAAGATAATTTTCTAATAAAATGCGTTTTTTAATGAAAGGTACTTTTTTAATAAAAGGTACTTTTTATTAAAAGGTACTTTTTAATAAAAGGTAATTTTTTAATAAAAGCGACTTTCTTTAATAAAAGGTACTTTTTTAATAAAAGATACTTTTTAAATACAAGGTACTTTTTTAATAAAAGGTACTTTTTTAATAAAAGGTACTTTTTTAATAAGAGGTACTTTTTTAATATAAGGTACTTTTTTAATAAAAGGTACTTTTTTAATAAAAAGTACTTTTCAATGAAAGGAACCTTTTTAATAAAAGGTACTTTTTTAATAAAAGGTACTTTTTTAATAAAAAGTACTTTTCAATGAAAGTTACTTTTTATAAAAGGCACTTTTTAAGAAAATGTACTTTTTAATAAAAGGTACATTTTTAATAAAAGGGGTTTTTATAATAAATGCCTTTTTAATTAAAGGTACTATTTTACAAGGGTTTTTTAACAAAAAGTACTTTTTTTAATTACTTTTTTAATAAAAGGTACATTTTTGAACAAAACTTATTTTTTAATATAAGGCAAATTTTTAATAAAAGGCACACTTTTAATAAATTGGACTTTTTAATGAAAGGTACAGTTATTAAAAAAGTACTTTTTAAATAAAAGGAGCTTTTTTAATAAAAAAAGTACTTTTTTAATAAAATGTACTTTTTTAAAAAAGTACTTTTTTATTAAAAGGTCTTTAAATAAAAGGTACTTTTTTAATAAATGGTACTTTTTTAATAAGATGTGCATTTTTTAATATGATATACTTTTGCAATAAAAGGTACTTTTTAGTAAAAGGTATTTTTTAATAAAAGGTATTTTTCTAATATAACGTACTTTTTTGATAAAAGGTACTTTTAATAAAAGGTGCTTTCTAATAAAAGGTACTTTTTTACCTTTTTAATAAAAGGTACTTTTTTAAAAAAGGTACTTTTTAAAAAAGGTACTTTTTTAATAAAAGGTACTTTTTTAATAAAAAGATACTTTTTTAATAAAAGGTACAAACAAAACGAACTTTTTTAATAAAAAGTACTTTTCAATGATAGGTACCTTTTTAATAAAAGGTACTTTTTAAAAGGGCGAAAACTTTAAAATAAAATGGTACTTTTTTAAAGAAATGTACTTTTTTGTAAAAGGTACTTTTTAATAAAATGTTCTTTTTAATAAAAGGTACATTTTTGATAAAAGGGGTTTTTATAATAAATGCCTTTTTTAATTATAGGTACTATTTTATACAAGGCTTTTTTAACAAAAAGTACTTTTTTTAATTACTTTTTTAATAAAAGGTACATTTTTGAACAAAACTTACTTTTTAATATAAGGTAAATCTATAATATTAATAGGCTAGGCGATTTTTTGTGACTGATGTTTTGTTCTACCGTTTTAGCCCAATTTTAGCGCTTTGCAGACTTACAGATTTTTAAATTTTTTCCTTTATAAAATTATGCAATGCTATGTGTGTGCTTATTAAATTTGTTAATGGATTTGTAATAAAAAGGAGTTTGTTTTTTGTGTTGATTTGTGAATTGGCTATAATTGATTAGCATACTTTTAGGGTCTTTATTTAATGAAAAAATAAAATTTCCTAGAATTGCGCTCGAATTTCGAGGGCTGGAATCTGCTAGTTTTTAATAAAAGGCACACTTTTAATAAAATGTACTTTTTAATGAAAGGTACATTTTTAATAACAGTATTAACAGTTATTAAAAAAGTACTTTTTAAATAAAAGGAACTTTTTTAATACTTTTTTAATAAAAAAGTACTTTTTTAATAAAAGGCACTATTTTAAAGAAGTAGTTTTTTATTAAAAGGTCTTTAAATAAAAGGTACTTTTTTATTAAATGGTACTTTTTTAATAAGAAGTACATTTTTTAATAAGATATACTTTTGCAATAAAAGGTACTTTTTAGTAAAAGGTATTTTTTAATAAAAGGTACTTTTTTAATAAAGGTACTTTTAATAAAACGTGCTTTCTAATAAAAGGTACTTTTTACCTTTTAAATAAAAGGTACTTTTTTAAAAAAGGTACTGTTTTAATAAAAAGGTACTTTTAAATGAAAAGTACTTTTCTAATAAAAGGTACATTTGAAAGGAGGTAAACTTTTTCATAAAAGGTACTTTTTTAATAAAAGAACTTTTTAAATTAAAGTCTTTTTTAACAAAAAGTACTTTTTAATAAAAGGTACTTTTATATTAAAAGGCAATTTTTTTAATAAAAGATTCATTATTAATAAAGGGGCTTTTTTAACAAAAGATACTTTTTTAATAAAAGGTACTTTTTTATTAAAAGGCAATTTTTTAATAAAAGGTTCAGTTTTAATAAAGGGGCTTTTAATAAAAGATACTTTTTTAATAAATATACTTTTTTAATAAAATTTATTTTTTTAATAAAAGGTACAGTAGTTTTCCGATTTAATGAACATTTAATTCTGCGAACATCGCATTTAACGAACAGGTCATTTTGTTCCATTAAGTTCCTTATATAGTGAACAAAAATATTTTTTTTGTACTCAGTTTAACGAACAAATAAAATTTAAATTATATTATATTTGAAAGAAAAAAAAATTACATTCATATTCCTCATTAATTTGTGATAAACATAACTAGAAACACAGGATTAAAAAAAATAGTGCCGATATTGTTTTGTATTTTTGTTTTGCTTGAGTTACGATGGTTAGAAGAAAGATATTGTTTTTGATAGAAAAAAATATTGATGATAACCAATAGTGTTTGCGAGTAACAGATCCGTGCACAAATTATGGGTTACAAAAAGCCACCGTGTGTATGATTTTAAAATCAAATGAAATCGTTTTGAAAAATGTGGAATATACCAATTTTCGATCCAGAAATAGAAAAATTATACAATAGGGCGTATTTGCAAGAATGCAAAACACACGTTTTTCTTGGTTTCATAGACAGAGCAATTCCTATATTGATGCCTGTCTCTGGTGGAGTTTTACAGTTTAAAGCCAAAGAAATTAATAAAAAGCATTATGATGGAAAGTCCACGGATGATTGACTAGACTCAAAAAACGTTTTGTCATATGGCTTTTAAAAAAAAGTGGAGAAAAACACTCTTCCAATATGTAAAATGGAGAACCATTCAAGAGGAAATAACTTTCGTGTGGATTCAATTTTTGAAAACCGACAAAATCGGTATTTTGGAAGGCATTAAGTAAGTACTGTGTATAATGAACTTTTCAGTTTAACGAACAGGCCTGATAACTAACTGGTTCGTTAAATCAGAAAATTAATGTACTTCTTCATAAGAAATGCTTTTTTAATAAAAATATACTTTCTTGATAAATGGTACATTTTTAAAAAAAGGTACGTTAATAAATACTTTTTTAATAAAAGGAGCTTGTTTAATAAAAGGTACTTCATAATAAAAGGTGCTTTTTTAATAGAACGGTACTTTTTTTAAAAAAGATACTTTTAAAAAGGTACTTTTTATAAAAGGTACCTTTTGTAAAAGGCGATCCCAATGTCCGTAATCTTGTTCTGGATAGCGCCGGGCAGTGGCAGAGGAAGTGTTCTACGCTCTCTACCTCATCCACATCCAAGCAGCTACGACAGAAATCATTTGACGAGACCTTAAGGCGCTCAGCGTGTCTCCCTATAAGGCAGTGCCCAGTAACAACAGCAATTACCGTTGAGATCTCCCCCCGGGAGAGTGATAATAGCGCATTTGTACGCTTTCGATTCAGAGCAGGCCAGATTTGTCTTGTGATCCTACACGTTAATCCATTAGTCCATCTGTTATTCGTTATGCCAGCGGTGCGAAGCCGAAGTTCAAGCTTGCACGATTCCAGGGGTGTACCAACACATTCCAAATCCGCTGGAACCTGTAAGGTAGTACCCTGTCTTGCCAGCTCATCCGCTTTGCAGTTTCCCGGTATGTTCCTGTGGCCTGGGACCCATATGAGCCTGATGTCGGACTGCTTGGCCATCTCATTTAAGGACGTGCGGCAGCTAAGGGCGGTTCTCGTTTTCAGGAACATTGATCGCATGGATTTTACTGCGGCTTGACTATCAGAATAGATGTTGACTGCGGTCGTAGACAGAATATTCCGACCCAACCAGTCAGCAACCTCCTTTATTGCCAGTACCTCTGCCTGATATACACTGCAGTGGTCTGGTAACCTTCGAGCCAGATTTAGTCCAAGCTCCCCTGAATGGACTCCAAAACCAACCTGACCGCACAATTTCGATCCGTCAGTATAGAAATTTACGGAACGCCTACTGCCTGGTGTCCTCCCAGACCAAGATTCCCTGGTCGGTATTAGTGTACAGTAGTGACGTTCAAATACGCTCCTTGGAGTAGTGTAATCCACGTTCAATGGCAAGTTCCTGTCATTCAGGATCACCCCGTGGCCACAATTGTAGCCCCGCCATTGTAGTGTGCTTCTTAATCGAATGGCCGATGAGGCCGCCGACTGCTTCCCTAATATGTCCAGTGGTATTAGGTGTAATAGGATGTTCAAGGCATCCGAAGGTGTAGTACGAAGGGCTCCAGTGATGCACATGGAAGCCATTCTCTGTACCCTTGCGAGAAGGTTGTTATTGGTGGCCTTCTCCAAAGCAGGCCACCAGACGATGACTCCGTACAGGAGTATTGGACGGACCACCGCTGTATAGATCCAGTGAGCAATTTTCGGACTAAAGCCCCATCGCTTACCAATGGCCTTCTTACAGGAGTATAAAGCTATAGTCGCCTTCTTCACCCGCTCCTCCAAATTCCGTCTGAAGTTCAGCTTCCTGTCCAGGAATACGCCAAGATACTTGGATCCATCAGAGAAGACGACTTCAGTGCCGTTGAGAGAAATGGGATCGAAGGTGGGGATCTTATACTTCCTAGTGAAAAGCACAAGTTCCGTTTTGGTCGGATTAACCCCCAGACCGCAACCCCTTGCCCAGATAGATAGCTCTGTGAGAGCCCGTTGCAGGATATCTCTAATTGTAGATAGAAACTTCCCATTTACGGCCATGGCCACATCGTCAGCATATGCGACTACGCTGCAGCCTTGCCCCTCCAACGATACTAGCACTGGGTTTAGAGCCAAGTTCCAGAGAAGTGGTGATAGAACGCCACCTTGTGGCGTTCCCCTGTTCACAAATCGGGATATTTCCGACGTTCCCAGTTTAGACGTTATCCGCCTGTTGACAAGCAGATTTCCAATCAATGAGATGATCACAGAATTCACTCCTAGACTAGATAGTGCCGCTATTATCGAGTCCGGTGTGATGTTGTTAAAAGCCCCTTCTATATCCAAAAAGGCTGTCATAGTGTATTCTCCTGCCGCGAGCGATTTCTCGATGGTACCTACAAGCTCGTGTAGAGCTGTTTCAGTTGACCTTCCCTTGCTGTAGGCATGTTGCCTCGTTGATAGCAGTTTAGGGTCAATAATTCTACGTAAATAAGAGTCTATCATACGCTCCATTGTCTTCAATAGGAACGATGATAGGCTTATTGGTCTGAAATCCTTTGGGACAGTGTGTGAGCTCTTTCCAGCTTTTGGAATGAACACCACTCTTGTCTCCCTCCATTTCAAAGGAATATACGCTGTGTTTATGCAGCAAGTGAAAAGACTGCATAGCCAAGGGGAAATGTTGTCCGACACATGCTGCAATTCAGCTGGAATGATACCGTCAGGTCCCGGAGATTTGTAAGGTTTGAAGTTTTTAATCGCCCAGGTCAATGTTGGTACATTAACTATCTCCGAAGCAATGTCCGCCGTGCTAGCGTCAGAGTATTCCAACGCCTGTAGTGACGTATGAGAATTGCCCGGAAAATGGGTGTCCATTAGCAAGCTAACGACCAAATTCATTCCATTGACTACCTTATATAACGAACGTTTCAAAAATTTTGTACTCGACATAACGAACGCTTAGCAAAATTTTGAAAAAAAACGCAACAAAAGTAACAAAAAATTAGTAAAGAATATAAAAACAAAAGAAAAGAGAGTAAAATTCGTTACAATACCGTTAGTTTTTCAATGATTACTTATTTTGTATTTGCGTATGCGGATGAACAATAAGCTGTTTAGTGCATTTTTTTTTATCAACTTGTTGCGTGAGTGTTAATTTTACCATGGGAAACCGAAAAAGAATTTCTTTAAGTGAAAAAATAAAAATTTTGGATGATTCTAAAAAAGGCATGAGCCTAAGTGCAATTTCACAGAAATATGGGATTCCAAAATCTTCAAAATGTACATTAAAGAAAATGAAAAGAAAAATTATTTCAAATTTGGATTCTACCAACTATGGCTCAAAAAATCGTCAATCACTTAAAGAAGGTGAGTATCCAAGGATGGAAAAGAAGCTCTTCGATTGGTTTCTCAACCAAAGAAAAAAATTTGTACCTGTGAATGGAATGGCATTAAAAGCAAAAGCTAAAGAACTACAAAACAAGTTCTATGATGGAGGTTTCCACGTAAGTGACGGTTGGTTAGCCAGATTTAAAAAAAGATATTGCATAAGACTTCTTCAGGAATTAGGTGAAAAGTTATCATCAAGAGCAGATTTAGTAGAACCATTTAAACAAAAATTGCAAAATATTATAAGAGAGAGCAATTTAACAAATGATGTAATTTTCAATGCCGACGAAACGGGGCTTTATTGGAAGATGCTTCCAAACAAAACATTTGTACATGCTGGAGAATCTACTGCCCCCGGAAGAAACATATCAAAAGAAAGAGTTACTACACTCCTATGTGCAAATGCTTCAGGTACGAAAAAAATTAAACCTCTTCTTATTGGAAAGGCAAAAAAGCCACACTCATTTCGAAACAAAACTTTACCTATAAATTATATTCATGCTAAAAGTGAATGCTGGAATATTTAAGATCTGGTTTTTTCAAATGTTTGTCCCCGAGGTTAGTATAATGTTAATTTTCGAATGCGGGTTTGAAAACATTTTTTGTTTGCAGGTAGAATCCTTCTTAGAATCAAACAATCTACCAATGAATTCTTTATTGATTCTTGATAACGCTCCAAGTCACCGCCCTTCAGAAGAACTCATAAAATCTACAAAGGATTGGCAAATATGGGTAATTTATATGCCTCCAAACGTGACACCTCTTATCCAACCAATGGATCAAAATGTCATTCGTTTAGTGAAATTACAATACAGGAATAGTTTCCTAGCTGTTGTTTTTTAAAAATCCTTTACACTTTACGACGCAACAAACATGATTGCTTTAGCTTGGCATAATGTAATACAAGATACATTAGCAAATTGCTGGAACAAAATATTATATTCAGAGAACTTCGAGTTTGATGAGCAAGATGAGACCCCACTGGCACAAATGATGCAACAAATTGAAATTGTGTGTATGAGGCGAGGAATAAGACTCTTGAGAGTTCAGTGTTTCCAAATGTAAGCTTTTTTAAAACACTTTTATTAAAAACTTTTTAATTTTTTAAAATTTGTTTGTTTTTAAAACCAGATATCTTTTACTATGGATGATTTAAACAACTGAAATCAATATGACATCGTTGAAAATGACATAGATGAGGAAGAAAATGCGGAAAATGATGAGAATATTGAAATTGTAAGCGAAACACCAGCTACTGAAACAAAAATATGTCATATTCATGTAATCAAAAGCAGGTTTCCATTCAATGGAGCCAACAGAACAACGTAGATTGTTCGAAGCCTTTGGCCTTAAGAGAACTTCAGGAAGAAGCTGTTCGGAAAAGTCTACATATAATTAGAAAACGAACATCTATAAATACATTTTTCAAGCCATATTAAAATTTAAAATAACCTGTACAAAATGGAGAAAATATGTACAAATATTTATTTTTTTAGTTTTGTAAATGTTAAAGTACAAAAATCTTTATTAATTTATATAATTTGAATGCTTTTTTATGTTAACCTAATAAAAAAATTATTTTAAAAAAATGTTGCGATATAACGAATTATTTGATTTAACGAAAGCGCCTGACAATATATCATTCGTTAAACCGGGCGTCGACTGTATTTCAATAAAAGACACTTTTTAATATAAGGTACTTTTTTTTAATAAAAGGTACTTCTAATAAAAGGTGATTTTTAGTAAAAAGGTACTTTTCTAATAAAATATACTTTTTTAATAAAATATACTTTTTAATACAAGTTGCCTTTTTAAAAAAGTACTTTTCCAATAAAGCGAAGTTTTTTAATAAAAAGTACTTTTTTCATGAAAGATACTTTTTGAATAAAAAGTACTTTTTAAATTAAAGGTAGGTACTATTTTTAAAGAAAGTACATCTTTTATGAAAGGTAAATGGTAAATTTTGTAGTAAATTAATTTTAAATTTTTAATAAAAAGGTAATTTTTTTATAAAAATGACTTTTTTAATAAAAAGGTACTTTTTCAATAACACGTTCTTTTTAATGAAAGGTACTTTTTATAATAAAAATAACTTTTGTATAGAAGGTACTTTTTTTAATACTAATTTGCTCTTCATAAAAAGTACTTTGTTAACCTAAATAACTTTCCTATTAAACAATCTGGTTTCTTTAAATATAATTCTTCAGAGTAGATACAACTATTTCAAAAGTAAACAAAACACCAACACCAAAGCTAGTTAGCCATATCATAACGAACTTCATCAGAAAAATATATTCCAATGTTATTGTTTAAATAAACATCATTATCATTATTCTGCTTATCATGATAGTCTTTAGAATCTTTCAGAGTTATAGAGGCAAACAAAATCTTTAACTGGGATTGTTGTTAACGCCTCAGGATGATATTGTAAATGGTTTTGATTTCAAACTGTCGTTGTTTTAGTTAAAACTAACTAAGCAAAACAACTCGAACAATGTGCATAAAGGTATGTATTTGTAAATGAATGTGTGAATGTGCGAGTGTGTAAATAAATATAAACATGTGTTAGTTTTACAAAAGCGATGCTTGTTGCAGGATTTGTTGCATTAGTTATAGAAAAACAATGCTAACTGCCTGACTCTTTATGCTCTTAATACCACACACAACTACTTTTAGAATTGTGAAGAAACGAATATTTCGCAATTAACACACAATAGTTTTGAATCAACAAATACATCTACGTATGCAGACGTACAGTTAACTAAATAATTAGGTCTACAAACTCCAACAGAAAACATAAGATCCTTAAGGATCATCTGAGAAGGCAGATTGCGGATACGAATTTCACGTACCAATGTTTTCTCTTACCGCCGAATAACAAGTGTTTTCCCGACCTTTTCAAATTTCTCCACATTTCTGAAAAAACGTCCCATTGACCTTTTTGGAAGAAATAAAAAGTATATAATGGCCTGCTAAATAACTTTATATATCTTCTTCACCCCTTAACTTGTGATAGGGTGAGAAAAACATAAATTTCATCTGTAAACATATAGAAAATTGCAATTTGAAGAAAAGTGGTCTTACTTGTTCTGATTTTATATATGTGGCTGTATATTTCCTGATTCATTCATGAATTTTATTTCTTTATTATACACTGTAGTCAGCGTATAGTGAAATCGTGCGGATGTTTGTAATCACCAAAAAGACTTGAGATAGACACACCTTTTATTAGCGATGTCCGTCCGTCCGTCTGTCTTTGTGTCCATGTAAACCTTGTAATCAAAATACAAGTCGCAACTATAAATATATTTTTGCGAAGTTTAGTGAACCATACGACGACCGCTATTAAAATTGGTTGAAATCGAAGAACTTTCAGACATTGTGCCCGTACAAATAACCTCTATGAGATCTAAATATATTCTGTAGGACCATTCTAAGTCATAGCCCACATATAAAGCTGTTTCCGGATCTTCAGTTAAATTTATCAAAAAAAAAAACATTGCACAGATTTTTCTCAAATTTGATTAGCATATGTTTTTGCGAAAAATAAGTGACCTTACCAAATATAGTCAGGATCAGTCCATTTTTCGACCTAGTCCCCATATGAGTATAAGCATCCGATAAGAACTTTTTCATATCCGAATGCATACAAATTAATAACAATGCCACTCAAATTTGGTTTATGGTTATTTTCTATATCTAATTAGTTGGATAGGGTCTCTAAACGCATGGTATGGGGTATAGCATAGTCAGTCTATATCGACTATAATATTCTTATATATGTTCATAATAGGTCCATTTTTTGACATAGTCTACATGTAAAAATAGCATCCGATATGAATTTTTTATATTGTTTCTATATCATGGTACAGGGTATCGTACAGTCGGTTTGATTAAATTATTAATTAAAATATTTCATTCAAATCTATAATATTAATAGGCTAGGCGATTTTTTGTTACCGATTTTTTGTTCTACCGTTTTATTCCCGATTTTAACCAAACGTATATTATTTGAAAGGTATTTCTTTTTACCTGTTCACCAGATTTACAGATTTTTAAATTTTTTCCATATTTTGAGTAAATTGCATTTAAAGCTGCTACTCACACATACATAAAATTATACATACGCTATGTGTGTGTTTTTAAATTTGTTAATGTGTTTGTTAATGAGTTTGTAATAATAAACCAAAAAAGTGTTGGTTTGTGAATTGGCTAAGTTGAAAGTTGCCTAGAAATTGTACTCGTATTTCGAGCGCTGGAATCTGCTAGTATTTATTCTGTGGTTTTCTAGAATAACCGCTTATGTCATAAAATCAAAATGTTCAGGGGAGCCTAAAACGTTATATTTGAAATTATGGAGCTTTTTATTTAACAGTCCTGAAGATATGGGCAATAAGTACTTTATATAAAATTTTGAGTCAAAAATCTTCAGAGGAATAGATCCTAGAGAAGGACGAAAAAAACAATATGTAAATAACACTTAAAGTGTGTGCAGATAAAACAACTTATGTCGACAAACGTCGTTTTATTTGAAAAAGAAAACTACCAATGCAACCACCCATGTAGACATAAGTTGTTGTTGCTTGAAAAATGGATTTTTTGGTCGTCAGCAAAAAGTTAACGGGACCTAGGATGAGAATATAACAACGTATCAAGAATAACAGTGACAAAAAATAACAGAAATAAACACAGAAGTTTTTATAAGTGGTTATAAACTGAAAAAAATCCAAGGTTATTTTGCATTTTCATTAATAACAACGTATGTCGCTATGTGTCGTTTTCTGAGAAAATAATTTGTCAGCGATCAAACGTAGGTTGACATACGTCAATAGTGCTGCAAACTAATTTAATAAACATTTAAGTTACGTCGTTATTTAAAGAAAAATCTCAGAAATGGTCAATATTTTTTAAAAAAAAATTTAACAAATGGAAAGAGCGTTAAAAATTAATATATTTGGCATCATTAACTCAAAACTGACAAAAATGGACATACGCGGTTATTCCAGAAAACCACAGTATTAAACCTCTTCATAACTGTATTTGTAAATGAAAGCTCAATTGTACTAGTAACTGTAACGACTAGCTTAATATAAAAGCCCTGAAAACATAAACAGACAAAAAAGGGTATTTATAGTCCTTGGTGTTGTTGTTGCTACCATTATTATGAAGATAAAAAACTACTTTTAAATTTATGTTTTATTCTTTGCACAAAAACAAAAGAAAGACTTGTATTCTTTTCTAAATAAGATAAAGTCTTAATTAATTGACATAAAATAACAAAAGCAACAATAGAGTAATCTTAAAAATTATGTTTTTGAAATGATGAAGAGATATTTCCGATAAAGAACAAATTAAATTGCTGATTAAATATAATCTTATTTAATATTTTAGAATAAATTGGAAGTTTTTCCGATTATCTCCATTTTCGATTAAGTTAATCATTTCGTTAAGAAAATTTAATTTATGAAATTCTTCTGTAAGAAATATTTATTAATTATAGAAATTATTACAGATTTCCTGACACCCGGGATAATGAACTTTGGCAATGGTTTTTATTTTTAAATACTTCAAGAAAATAGTTTATGAATAGAAGAAAAGGGAGTGCAGTGTTTTTGTATATTTGGCTATAATCTATATTTGTACGAGTATATATCTGTGGTCACAAGCATTAACCACCTAAGTCGAAAATCATACTTTCGAGAAAAATAACTTTTTATATAAATGTAATGGGGCTTCATTACGACCTAGATCAATATGTTTTCATTAATAACTTTTAAAAAAAAAGTGTTAGTGGGGATTTCACGTAAATATAAAGCGTTTCTACATGCATACATAACTCAAATCATTCTTAAGTCGACTTAGGCGGTTATAGCTTGTGACCACAGATATATCAAAACAAGGAAAAAGACGATACGATACCCTATAGCCTGTGTGTTGAGAGAAAGGGTTATATCGGAAGCTATATTTACCTGGGAACTAGGTCGAAAAATGAAACGATCCTTTAAAGATATGTCTTTTTCGGAAAAACATATACAAACCAAATTTGAGAAAAAACGCAGCAATATTTTTGTTTTTTGATAGATTTAAGTGAAGATCTGTCTTACTGAGATTATTCTTCTGAATCAGTATAATAAAAGATTGGGTATAGATCAAATATTTTTGCATCATTAGTTTTGTCTAGTTGGCTGCCATTATATATATCAAGGTGAATTTTTATCACTTTTTCTATATTTTAACACGGTTATAACTCGGTAACCGTAGGGAATATCTCTTTTGTGTCTGAAACAAAGTTGTAGATGTTGAATAGGAGAAAAAAAATGGAAGAAACCTACCCGAAAAAAGTGCATCCAGTGCCTTAGAAATCGCAAAAATGCCCATTTACTACCTCCCCCCCCCTTTTTTTGCCCAATTTTCAATATAAACTGGAATATATCTTTTGTGTCTGAAACAAAGTTGTAGATATTGAATCGGAGAAAAAAAAGCGGAACAAACCTACCCGAATATTATAGATATAAAATAATTTTTAATGTTTTTCAATTTGCTGCAGTTAGTTCACCTTTCCAATGGGATATCCAAATAAATGGGTGTGGCAATCAATAAATAAAATCTTAATTCGATATCATCTAAATACTAAATACGACAATTCAAACAATCCTATCTACGATTGCAATCAGTAATAACAACAGAATATGTAGGATAGTACGTAGGACTGCCAAAATTCGGTTGGCAGTAATTTGGTTGCCGAATCCGTTTTGCGTGTGTAATTTGACAAACCCAATTACATTAAATTATTGTTTCTAAACAATATTTATTTAATTTTTCCTCATCAGTCATCGACTATCCCTTGCGCGGTACGGTTGATTATTTTTTCTCGTTCTTCGGAGTGTTACTATTATACAGTTTTTTTCTCGTATTTTTAACTATTTCGTATATTTAACAAACTAATTTCACACCTATCCCTCGGTATGCGGGTTTAACTTGGAATATATGGCTCCTGGCCCACCCAATTTGGGGGACAACCGCTTTTCCATACTATCGGATGGCCCCGCCGTTAAAAAAAAACGAACATATCAAAACATTACTGAAGTATTTCCTGAACTGCCAACTGTAAAAAAAGCAGATCCGAAATATGTAGTTATATCCGCAATCGGCGATAAATCTTTACAAGATTATTCGTGTTTCTTAGTTCACCGCGCCCTAAAACAAGTTTGCTCCGATATAATATCTGTGTCCGAACTTAGAGATGGTAACCTTTTACTTCTAACTGGAAGCAAAACGAACGCGGATAAATTATTGTCAACTAAATCCCTTCCTGGAATTTGCAGCATAAAATGCGAGTATCATAAAAATCTAAATTTTTCTAAAGGCACAATCTATGCTCCGTACTTAAATAAGGTTCCTGAAGCCGAAATCGTAAGTGAATTAAGTTCCCAAGGCGTCGTCGAGGCCTATAAATATCTAAAAATAACTGACGGTAAACAATCACCATGTGGAGTTTTACTATTAACCTTCGACCGATATAACATTCCAGAAAATTTAGATATCTCATGGCATAAAGTTAAAGTCCGACAGTTTTTCCCTAATCCAATGCGTTGCAAATCTTGCCAACTCCTAGGACACACCCAAAAATGGTGCAAAAACACGCCACTATGTGCCAACTGCGCTCTACCCCCACATATACCTGAAGAATGCACTCGAACTCCCTGTATCAACTGTTCCGATGATCACCCATCCTCGTCAAAAGATTGTAAGGTGTACAAACAACAAAAGGAAATATTGAAAATTAAAACCAAACAAAATGGTACATTAAAAGCTGCAAAAGAAAAATACAAAGCACAACTATCAACAGAACCTTTAACACAATCATACTCAAATATTACAAAAAATAATAACAGCAATAATACTGATAAAAACAATATTCCCGAAACATCAAAATACAATTCTACAAAATCTGCTTCTACAAGCCCAGCACAACTAAATAAAATAACACAAGCCACCAAAAATACCACTGATAACAGTTCTCTTATGCAAAATTCAACATCACAAGAATTAAAACAACAAGAACCAAAACCACAATACTTAAAACAACATAAAACTACAACAACTAACACAAAATCAATAATGCTTACAAGATCAATGACAAAAAATACAACAAACAACGCATTACCAATAAATTCAAAAAATAATAATAAAGAAACGAAAGAAACACAAAATAAAACGCAACTTTCACTCCCTAAACTGCATAACCCAATAATCAATTCACACGATGAAGAAGAACATATAATGTTTGTAGACAAAGAATAATTTTATACTACTCTACCATCTATTATGAATTTTAAAATTATTCAATGGAATATAAATGGTCTAATCAATAATTACCACGAATTGCAGCTATTACTGAAAGAATTTAATCCTGACATTATATCAATTCAAGAAACCCATATTGCTTTTAATTGTAGTAACATAATATACCCCAAACCTTACAATGGCTATTTTCATAATCTTTCCAGCAACACAACTTCTAAACAAGGTGTTGCAATTTTAGTGAAAAAAACTATCCCTCATAAACTACTATATACAGATCTAAATATTAACTCCATCGCAATTGAAATTGATTACGGCATAAAATTTACTATCGTTAACACATACATTCCCCCTCACGAAATTGTATCTCATAGCAGATTAAAAGCTTTACTTAATAATATAAATCCATCTTTTATTATAACAGGTGATTTTAATTCCTGGAGTACTCTTTGGGGATCTACCACAACTAATAACCGTGGAAAAATTATTGAAGATTTTATAATTAATGAAGATCTTATACTACAAAATAATGGCGCACCCACACATTTTTCGACACACAACACTTTTACACATGTCGATTTATCGTTATGCTCTCCCGAACTTGCTCCATTCTGCTCTTGGAAAACACTCCCTAACCTACATGGCAGTGACCATTATCCTATATTAATAGAAATAGAAAAAAACATACGCTCATCACAAAACAAAGTAAAACCGAAATTCAAAACAGACTTAGCCAATTGGTCTTTATACCAAAAAACTTGTCTCGAAAACATTTGCAACACAAAATTTTTACAAAATATTAACCAACAAGCTGCATCCTTAGTCAAATGCATGAGATCGGCTGCAAACATCAGTATACCTCAATCAAAATTTAATGTTTTCAAACCCCGGGTTGCTTGGTGGAACTCGAACCTCGATTATTTAAGGAAACAAAAACAAAACCTATGGCACAACTACAAACGAGTAAGAAGCGACTCCAACCTTATTTTATATAAAAAATGCAATGCCTTATTTCGAAGATCTGTAAAAGAAAGTAAAGCATTATGCATACAGAGATTCTCATCTAATATTAACCCCAATTCTTCCACACAACAAATATGGAATGATATAAAACACATAACAGGTGGTAAAACTCATAATACAATAAAATATTTAAAGCATGGTTCCGATATGCTGTCATCTCCACTCGATATAGCAAACTCCTTTGCAAAACATTGGTCGGATGAATCCGCAGACAAAAATTTTTCTCCAGTTTTTCAACTTAATAAATTTAAGACCACATCTATCTGCTATAACCCGCAATCCTTCAACTCTTATGCAAGCAAAATCGAAAATCCCATTAATATCATAGAAATAGAAGATGCCTTAATATCCGCCAAGGGTAAAACTCCAGGTGCTGACCGGATATCTTATCCTATGTTAAAGAACCTAAACTTAGAAACAAAAAAATATATCCTAAAGCTTTACAACAATATCTTCACATCTAATGTTTATCCACAAGCTTGGAAAACCGCAACTGTCGTACCAATTATTAAACCAAACAAAGATTCTTTTTCCATTATAGGATACAGACCAATATCGCTATTACCCTGCATAAGCAAAACTTTAGAAAAAATAATTGCGAGACGGTTAATGTGGTTTTTAAAATCCAATAACTTCATGACACCGAACCAAGTAGCGTTTATGAAAAAACAAAGCACTGACGACGTTCTTCTACACCTACAAAATTTTATTTCGAAAGCCTTGTCCAATAAAAACCATGTCAATATCCTTTCTACAGATTTCGAAAAAGCTTTCGACAGAATTGGTACTCACGTAATATTACACCAACTAATAGAATGGAAAATCGGACATTTAAAGTCAGAATCAACGGTGAACTTTCTAACACTTTCCCCCTCTACAATGGTATTCCTCAAGGCTCACCATTGTTAGTTGTGCTCTTTATCATAGCGTTTAACCAACTCAGCAAAATCATCTCAAATCAAAAACATATTGAACATGCCATGTATGCAGACGACGCTGTAATATTTACTAAACACAACGAAAATAATAGAGTAAAGGAGTTTTTTCTAAACCTACTAAAAGAAATTGACAATTGGAGTCTAGTCTCAGGCGCAAAACTTTCAGTGGACAAATGTAAATTACTTCATATATGCAAAAAGCATAATTGCAATTTATTCGACATCGAATACAAAAATTTGAAAATTAAACAAGTTGATAAACTTCGTATGTTGGGTGTTGTTTTCGACAAAAGCTTTACATTTAAAGAGCACTGTTCAGAACTGAGAAAAAGCTTAAATTCGAGATTAAATATTATAAAATATCTCACATCTAAACATTTTTTGATCCATATGTCTACAATGATAAATATTACTCGTTCAATCATGCTGTCAAAAATTGACTACGCACTTCCGATATACGGATGGTGTGCCCCCTCTCACATTAAAGTCATCCAATCACCATATCATGCAGCTATTAGACGCAGTATCGGAGCCTTCCGTACTAGCCCAATAAAAAATATATTAACCGAGGCTGGAATGCCTTCTGTTGAAGATCGAATCTGTTTCCAAACGTACAAATTAATTCCTAAACTTTTTGTATGTCGTAATAAAATCTTATTCCAAGATATCACAAAAGCGGTGAATCGCAAAAGAACACCTAAAATTAAATCTACAATGGATAGATGCATTGATTTTTGCCAAAGTATCGGCTTACATCTTCCACCAATTCTAACAAAATACCCATCGGAACCAACATGGCTACTTGAGGAATCATTATTTATTTCCACAATGAATAATATTCCAAAATCTACAACACCACCAAAAGTATACAGACAAATCTTCAACCAAGTTTCCGATCACTATATTGGTCAAGGCTGGGAATTTGTATTTACAGATGAATCCAAATCTCATAATTTAACCACTTTTGCAACTGTTCAGAATGATGGAAAAATTATCAACACCGGCTTTATTGACAATTACTGTTCGAACTTCACGGCCGAGGCATTAGCAATATCTCTTGCTGTTAAATTCGCAGCACAAAACCCAACAAAGCATATAATATGCACGGACAGCCTTTCATCTGTTCTAGCAATCCAAAATACTCAACATGATTCTCCGCTGATTTCCCAAATAAGAAACACCTGCATAAAACACTCAAATAAAATAAAAATTATGTGGGTTCCCTCGCACGTCGGTATCCCTGGTAATGAATTTGCAGACTGGGCAGCTGAAGAAGCAAAGCGAAGACCACTGTTAAAAATTCAAACATGGGAACATCATGATATACTCAACCAGATTTACGCCTACTATGGAAAATCTAAAATTCAAAAATGGTCAGAATACGAACATTACTACAAACGGTTTAATTCTCTTGGTAATAAGCCTGTTTATCCAAAAACCTGTTCCAGATTAGAAACAAATTTAATTGTGCGCCTCAGAATAGGACACTGCAAGTTAACACACAAATACCTCCTAAAGAAAACAACATCTCCAATGTGTGCAACATGCAATACCCATCTCAACACTACACATATTCCAGATGAGTGTCCAGATTATCAATACTCCAGAACCAACATCTTCGGATCAAATTTACCTTCAAATTGTTTGAAACACATTTCTAGCCATAACATTCAATTAATTTATAAATCCATAATAGAATGTAATCTTCTAAAGAAATTGTAAATATTATTTTAATTCAGAGTCGAAAGCCTCAGTTGCTAGTACTCTTTTCTCATTTTAGTTACAATAATTGTATTATGTAATTAATAAAAAAATAAATAAAAAATAAAATAATTTTTCCTCATAACATTTTATCAATTTAATGAATTTTTTTTTTTTTACCAAACTCCTTTTGATAGTTGCAACTATTTTGACCCTAACCCGGAACAAAAGAATCATCTGTATATTTTTATTATATTTTTTCCAGATATTTCCGTGAGTTGCAAACGAAATGACTGACGAAAAGCTGTCCATATGATTTTCGAAAGGAGACTATTTTAAAATTATTTTTATACCCTATACCACAATGTGGTTTGGGTATAATGACTTTGTGCTGCTGTTTGTAACTACCAAAAATATTTGACCTAGACCCACCTTTTATTATACCGATCAGCTCAGAATCACTTTCTGAGTCGTTTTAGCGATGTCCGTCCGTCCGTCCGTCCGTCTGTGTGACCATGTAAACCTTGTAATCAAACTACAGGTCGCAAATATGAATGATGAATGATGAAATTTGGTATATAAGCTTTTCTCGGCCATTGAATGAACGGTGTTGAAATTGGTGGAAATCGGTCCATGTTCAGACCTAGTCCCCATACAAATGACACCTATGAAATCGACATAAATTGTCATAAGATCCAAACTATCACATAGATCTTAGTCAAATTGGGTTTGTATGTGTTTATTGTATCCATTAATCAGTAGTCCAAAAAAAATACCTATAGGACAATTCTTAGTCATATGCCCCATATAGAGCGGCTTCCCGATCTTCACTTAAATCTATCAAAAAACCAAAATATTGCACAGATTTTTCTCAAATTTGGTTTGTGTATATTTTTTCAAAATATAATTGACTTTATATATATGGTCAGGATCGGTCCATTTTTCGACCTAGTCCCCATATGAAATCGACATAAATTGTCATAAGATCCAAACTATCACATAGATCTTAGTCAAATTGGGTTTGTATGTGTTTATTGTATCCATTAATCAGTAGTCCAAAAAAAATACCCATAGGACAATTCATAGTCATATGCCCCATATAGAGCGGCTTCCCGATCTTCACTTAAATCTATCAAAAAACCAAAATATTGCACAGATTTTTCTCAAATTTGGTTTGTGTATATTTTTTCAAAATATAATTGACTTTATATATATGGTCAGGATCGGTCCATTTTTCGACCTAGTCCCCATATGAAATCGACATAAATTGTCATAAGATCCAAACTATCACATAGATCTTAGTCAAATTGGGTTTGTATGTGTTTATTGTATCCATTAATCAGTAGTCCAAAAAAAATACCTATAGGACAATTCATAGTCATATGCCCCATATAGAGCTGCTTCCCGATCTTCACTTAAATCTATCAAAAAACAAAAATATTGCACAGATTTTTCTCAAATTTGGTTTGTGTATATTTTTTCAAAATATAATTGACTTTATATATATGGTCAGGATCGGTCCATTTTTCGACCTAGTCCCCATATAAATATAGCACCAGATATGAACTTTTTCATATCTGCACAAAAAAAAATTAATAACAATGGCCCTCAAATTTGGTTTATGCTTATTTTCTATATCCAATTAGTTGGATCGAAGAGATAGGGTCTCTAAACCATGGTATAGAGTATCATATAGTCGGTCTAGCCGACTATAATTTCTTACTTGTTTTTAATAAATATGTCTGAGTAACTACCAACTCCATTTAAACTTTAAGAAAACTTCTATCCATTTATTCTTGCTTTCTATTGCTTTAAATTTTAAGAGATAATTTTAAAAATCTCTTTCTTTTTTATATTTAAAATTTTATTTTTTTTAATATTGGTCCTCATTTTTCAATTAATCCACATTTTATAAAATAATTAAAAGTTAATTTTTAGTTGAACAGCATTGATCCTTGGGTCCATTTTTGCACACGCAATTACAGTCCTGATTGCAAGCACAACTGTCACCACATTTATTAGCAGAGCATTGGCAGTCTGTTAAAATTAGTAAAAATTATTAAATTGATTTAAATATCCATTTAATATAAAAATCACTTACTGTTATTACATCCCTTGCAAGTCATTGTTTTAATTATTTTATTTTTTTAATTTGTTTTAATTATATTGAATACTCAGATTGCGTTAATTTATACTCTTCAATAGTTTGTTTTGTTATTTTATACTTTTTGAAAATGTTAAACTTTCAAAGCTCTAGTACCGAGTGAAACTGCACACACAATTGTTTCGGATGAAAAGCTTTACATTTTTATGAATTGATTTTTGATTTTGTTTGCTAACGAAAGTCATAAAATCGTGCGCATAAGATAAGAAATAAATCTTGCAAACGCGTTTATATTAACAATTAAGTTACAAATTTAATATTAAAATTATTGGTTACAAATTTTTAATTTTTAATTCTCCCACATTTTTTAATAGTAGTTGGATATCTTCATATGAAATTTGTGTGATAATAACTCAATGATCTTTTTTGAAAGATAATATTTTTAAACTATGATGAGTTCATAGACGTATACAATAGTTTAGATTCTATAGGTTTAGAGTTTTAAATTGGAATGGGTATATACTTATTTTGTTACCTTGATTGTCACTCATTGAAATAAATACATCGATAAAATGTTTTAAAAAATTTCGCTATATAGCTTCGTTAAAAGCAGAGCTATATTTTGCCTGAAAAATTAATATTAAGTCGCCTTATATTCCACACAAAAACAGCGATTGAAATAAACCTTGGTGCCAACCGATCTTGAGGTAGACTGTTTGTAACAAACGTATTTTATGTAAGAAGTGTTTCGTTGTAATACTTTTTATACGAAAAACAATGTCAAAAATTAAATCAATTTAAAGTTATTTAGGTTTTGCATCAAAATATTTTAAAAATTTTCCTGAAAATCCTAGATCATGCGTTTTTTGAAAATATATTACAAATTTTATAAAAAAAATAACTTTTTAATTATGCCTTTACGACTAAGTTCGAACTTAGAATGACAGAGATTTCTAAATATTAAAAATTTAAAAAAAAATACATAGAAATCATCTAAAGTTTCGAGTCTCTCGTCAGATTTCGTAGATATGTAATTCGATGCAGAAATAAGAATTTTTTAGCCTAAAATAAGATAATAAGACAGATTTTTATTTATTTATTTAGATATTTATTATAACTAGTATAGCCCAGCACTCTAAATTCGAGCGCAAATTCTAGGAAATATTTTTTTTCATTCAATTTTTGTCTTCCAATGGTTTTTAATCTACATATCTGTGGTCACAAGCGGTAACCGCCTAAGTCGACTTAAGAAAGATTTGAGTTATGTATGCTTTCATATTCTACTAACAATGCTTTATATTTACGTGAAATCCTCATTTTTCTAACACTGTTATTTCAAAAGTTATTAATGAAAACATACTGACCTAAGTCGTAATAAAGCCCCATTACATTTATATAAACAGTTATTTTTCTCGAAAGAATGATTTTCGCCGATTTGAGTTATGTATGCTATCATATTCTACTAAAAAATCTTTATATTTACGTGAAATCCCCATTTCTCTAACACTGCTTTTCAAAAAGATATTAATACAAATATTCTGACCTAAGTCGTAATAAAGCCGCATTACATTTATATAAAAAGCTATTTTTCTCGAAAGCATGATTTTCGAGTTATGCGGTTATTGCTTATGACCACAGATATATAAAAAATTTATGAATATTTAAATGAGCCCAAAGGTATGTTAATCAATTTTAGCAATTCACAATTCAACACAGAGCGTCTGATATATAATTTAAATCATTCGCATTAACAGGATGTAACGAATTATTATAAATATTTTATTTTATTTAATTTAATATATTTTTCAGACAGATTAAACATAAATTTTATCATTCTCAGCTTCTCCTCCATATGATCTATAACTATGCCAATTTTCACACTCCTCCGTCCCCGCATATTGCTTAAAAAGGGAACTAAAAATTTAGCTTCACGTATTAATATATAGATTAAAATTACAATAAGTCTCAAATCTAAAGCACTAGCAACTT
Organism: Cordilura impudica; assembly: GCA_963682025.1. Classification (NCBI taxonomy): domain Eukaryota; kingdom Metazoa; phylum Arthropoda; class Insecta; order Diptera; family Scathophagidae; genus Cordilura; species Cordilura impudica. The sequence continues at coordinate 12,015,090 of OY821517.1, forward strand.
AGGCTATCGGCTGAAACAGGCAGATATATTTGGGAATTCGTTCCAAAAATAATTATTAAATACATTAAGGTGAAAACATCAAAACCTATTTTTTGGAAGAATTTCCAGCAGCACGAGACGAGTTTAAAATCGATTTTATTAGACTTTGAGGAGATCTACTAAAATTTATCCAAATATTTTATATTATTCAGTGGACTTTCATGAAGTTTGGCAAAAATGTATTTTGAGATCTGACAAATAATATTCTAAAATTTTTTTTCCTTAAAAAAATTTTCAAATGTTTACTTTTTATTTTTTGGTATATTTAAACAAAAAAATTTTATGAAACTGATTTTGAATGGCTTATGATGTCGCTTAAAGGTTCTATTTTCCAATTTTTGTTAAAAAAAAAAAGTAGTAATTATCTTATAATTCACATCGATGCGCCACGGGTCTACTTCATCTGATTTGCTCAAAAAATTTTAGAGTTGAAGTTTTAGACCTATAGTCAAAATATTACAAACCGTGCTCTTCAAAATAACGAATTTTTCGCCCTAGTTTACACAACCGATTATTCATAATTATTATGACATTTAAAATGAAAATCTGTGGCAACAACGTAAAGTTTCTTATGTCAACATAAGTGAAAATCGTTTTTCACATATGTGTGTGAACCATTAGTCGAGAATTATAAGGAAATATCTCAACATCTTATAATAGTTTGTGCAAGAATGAATTAGAGAATACTAGCAGAGCCCAAGCCCAGAACTCGAGTGCAAATTCTAGGAAATTTTATTTTTTACTCCCTTTACTCATAGTGTCTGCTTTTCTGCGTGTCGACAAAACTTTGGATCGATTTTTAACCCTTTTTTCGTGATCCAATCGAGCTGAAACTTTGCAGGCAGACTCGCGGCGACGATAAATTATTATAAATTATTATACAAAATTATTATTCAATATCAAATATCTCGAGTTCTATAACAGGGAGAGCTTTAAAAATTGGTATGAGGACATCGAATATTAATATGAATATAATAATATATTAAAAATTTAATAAAAACTTGGTTTTTATGGGTTAGTTTTTCATAAAATTTTTTTCTTTCAATGTTTTTTTAATATATATATAAAAAAATGTATGAATGTTTAAATAAAATTCATTAAATTCTGAATTTTTAAATAAAATTCATTAAATTTCATTATAAATATTTGTTGAACAGAAAGATCTTCTTTTATTTATTTATTTCAGCTACAATGTAGCAACAGCTGAGCAAAAAAAAATTAAATATTTTACAAAAATAACACAGATTTTAAATACAGTTATAAACATTAGCTGATTCCAGCGCTCGAAATTCGAGTGCAATTTCTAGGCAACTTTATTTTTCAACTTAGCCAATTCACAAACAAACACTTTTTTGGTTTATTATTATTGTGAATCAAGATAAGAAAATCATTAACAAACACATAAACAAATTTAAAAAACACACATAGCATATGTATAACTTTATGTATGTGTTAGTAGCATCTTTAAATGCAATTTACTCAAAATAAAGGAAAAAATTTAAAAATCTGGAAATCTGTAAAACAGCTAAAAGGAAATACCTTTCAAATAATATGCGTTTGGTTAAAATCGGGATAAAACGGTAGAACAAAACATACGTCACCAGAAATCGCCTAGCCTATTAATATTATAGATATAATCGTTAGTGTTCAAATATGTCATTAATCTTCTTTTAATGACATCAACAGCTTCGAATAAAGCAAGTAAAGCATAGTGTCTGTTCACTTCGGCGGAAATTCTTCGGAATGGATCGAAATTATTAAAATTTTATCTGCGGAAATTTAGGTAAACAAGTTTATAAGATCAAAGTTGTCTGTTAGGAACATTTATACATATTTTTCCAAGAAGACATTCATAATCAATTTTACCATGAACTAAGTTGAGGGAGAAAGTTATATTAAAAATTATCTTTCTGCTTTTCAAAGTTGGAAGCTTTGTTAGAGCCAAACGACTACGATACGATGGGAGACTCAATTGCGTATTCCACCGAAGATGTGGAAGACAAAATAGTAAGAATTGTTTCTGATGTGATTCAAGTTTTTTGATGAAAACGTTGTACTGTGGATCCCAGATTACTGATGCGTATTCAAGTATCGGCCTGACCAATGACGTGAATAGATTTTTTGTTACATAAGGATCATTAAATTCCTTTGCCCAACGTTTTATAAAACATAAAACACAATTTGCCGTAAATGAGTTTGTTAATAAATAATTTTATAAGAGCCTGAAGTACGCTAATCAATTTTAACCAATTCATAAACACACACAGCATTGTAAAGTATTTTATTTATAGCTTAAATATGTGTTTTATGTATGTGTTAATAGTAACTTTGAATTATTATTACTCCCAAAAAAATTGGTGCACATCTGTAAAGAAATACCTTCCAAATGGTATATTGTTTGTCAAAATAGATTGGTAACTGAGAGTTTAGTTGATGTCACAAGACGCAAGTAGTTGTGTTAAATGCCTTAAAATTTCGAAATAAGCTTATTTAACAGTTAACTCAGAAATCATAACATAATTCAATTAAGATAAAAAAAATAGGTATTTACACCCCTTTGAGATATAATTTTTTTTTTCTCAAACTGGTGTTCGTTTATGTCAAACAAAATTAGAAAACGTTTAATGTTATCGTAATTTTGCATACCACCAACGATGTTAAAACCTGTTGAAATTGAATCATCATATTTAGCAGCGCTGTGCACACGCCTCTTTTTAAATATTATGAATCAGAATTGGTTTTTGCTTAATTCATAACATGTTTAAAAGCTTTATACTGTTTTATCAGTTAAGAGTGCAAGTCCACTCGTTACTATGAAAGTTTAACATTTACCAAAAGGTATAAAATCCTAAACAAATTTATGAAATTTATCCATTTAGAACAACTCAAGTTTTGAGAACAATATCAATAAATTACAAAAATATAAAATAAAATAAAATAACTCAAAAAATGACTTGCAAGGGATGTAACAACAGTAAGTGATTTTGAAATTTGATGGATATTTAAACAATTTTTTAATAATTTTTCCTATTTTTAACAGACTGCCAATGCTCTGCTAATAAATGTGGTGACAATTGTGCTTGCAATAAGGAATGTAATTGTGTGTGCAAAAATGGACCCAAGGATCAATGCTGTTCAACTAAAAATTAACTTTTAAATATTTTATAAAGTGTGAATGAAATGGAAATCAGAATTCAAAATTTAAAAAAAAGTGAATAAATAAAAATATTTATTTAAATTTATAAGATAAGAAATTTTATTTCATTAGCTGTGAAAAATTTTCAGTAATAGATAACAAGATTTAAGATTTCCAACTGAAATAAATTACTCGTATAATGTTTTTACATAAATTAAGAAATGAGTTTATGCCATAGAAAAGCCTTTTTTTTATTTTTATACCCTGCATACCACTTTTTCAGACGATACACAGGTCTAACAATCTTATAAAATTATATTTCTGTTTCAAATTATGTAAATATCTGGAAACAAACAAATCAAATACATTCTAGATCATTATAACACGATAAGTTGATTCGACTGGTGATATGGTTTTTAATGGAAATGTTTACACTTATCAAGATTAGTTTGGTGTAGAAAAGTAGCAAAATCGGTTAAAGGGATCTAAAGTTATCAACCCTATTCTAGAATTCACTTTCACACAAAAAACTTCGAAATTTTTAACAATTACAAGATTTCTATAGGAATGCTCTTTTTAAACTTTTCCTTTTAACTCATACTCTCTGTCTGTCTGTCGTGGTTCAACCCCATTCCCGCTTATCTAATTGATCTGAAACTTGGCTCATAGTCTTGTCGTGACTACAGATTAATTTTGGGGTAGTCACGCACAGTCACGGAGTGATCTAAATGTTATTTCCCCTCATCCGATCAATCTGAAACCTGGTCGATATACTTGCTGTAAAGAAAGATTAACTTAGACATAGTCACGCACAGTCACGCATAGTCACGCACAGTCACGGAGAGATTAAAACCTCACTTCCCCTCATCCGATCGATCTGAAACTTTGTGCATAGACTTGTTGTGAACAAAGCTTAATTTTAAAATAATCACGCGATGTCGCGCACAGTCACGGAGAGATTCAAAACTCATATGCTTAAGAAAAGAAAGAGTTTTAATAAAAACTTTGTTTTTATGGGTTAGGTTATTATGCTATATAAGTGTTGATGGATAGATTTATCATAAATTCTAAGAAAATTCATTTCAGAAAGTAGGTTTCTTTATATCACTTGGATTTAAATTTTTTCCTACAAAAAAAGAATTTATTAATTCCAAAAAAGTAGGATTTAATTATCTGGAGGAAAAAAATTTTTGCAAAACTAAATTCTGAAAATATTAGTTTTTTGTTCAGTTAGAGATGATGTACATATACAGTGCGTTCATAAATGATAGCACATTTGGTAATCTGTGACTCAATGTTATATAAAATTTTAACTATGCATGCTATAATTATCATCTCTTTTTGGAACGTGTATTAATATGTTCTCTTTCCAAAACTAAATTTATATTTCACAAATCTTCTATTATTTAGAAACTAGCAGATTCCAGCGCTCGAAACTCGAGTGCAATTTCTAGGCAGCTTTATTTTTCAACTTAGCCAATTCACAAACCAACACTTTTTGGTTTATTATTATGTGAATGAAGATAACACACTCATTAACAAACACATTAACAAATTTAATAAACACACACATAGCATATGTATAATTTTATGTTTGTGTTAGTAGCAACTTTAAATGCAATTTACTCAAAATAAAGGAAAAAATTTCAAAATCTGTAAATCTACAAAACGGCTAAAAAGAAATACTTTTCAAATAATATACGTTTGGTCAAAATCGGGATAGATACAACGGTGGAACAAAACATCGGTCACAAGAAATCGCCTAGCCTATTAATATTATAGATGCCGTTATTAAAATCTCTTACATCCCAATAGTTACCATATTAAAGCGTATTTCTAATTAATTGGAGTTTTGGGTAATATACGTTTATTTTTGGAAAGAAAACATATTAATGTAAGTCCAGCAAATAAGTAATATTTATAGCATGCATAGTTAAAATTTTATATAACATTGATTCACAGATTACCAAATGTTCTATCATTTATGAACGCGCTGTATAATTTCTAAGATTAGAAAAAAAAGATTTTTATTCAACACCTTTTATAATGTTGAAGAAAACACAGAAGAGTTTCTTTAAGTTTCCAAGTCAGTTTGTATTTTTTTTTTTTTTTTCAATATATTTTATGGACCATCCCTTTCATATATATATATATATTTTTTTTTTTTAATTTTTATTATTCCATCTATTTTTAATTTTAGTTAAAAACAAGTGAGAGTGTCAAATTTGGCTGTGCTGAATCTTTGAAATCCTACACATGGGGTTTACGTTTACATAAATATCTGGACTTATCGCTCTATTTACGAGTATAATATAACGTAAACAAAATACTTGAGAAAGTAAATAATTGATACTACATTATTACACGCTGAATTTTGTAGCATTTTTCAGAGGCGTCTTCATATTTTTGGACATATCTTGGCACAATGCTGCCCGATTTACCCAATTTTCAATAGCAAGCCGCTTGATATAATGAAGAACAATATTATCATAAATTTACGCAGGTAAATGTTTTTTTTTTCTTTTTTGTTTCGTGAATGGGCGTGATTTCAAAAGACAGACGGACATCGCTATATCGACTCGAGTTGATATAGGGATCCTTGGGGTCGCAAATGTATTTTTCGATGCGTTACAAACGGAATAATAAAGTAATATAAATATATACCCTCTGCAAAGTGGAGTGGAAGGTATAAAAATTAAGATTTTATGAAATTTAAGTCATTAGATTCTAAGATTCTAGATTCTACACGCACTTTAAACTTAAAATTATTATCCTACAATAATAACTAAAGGATGCTATAATATTGTTGTTTTTTCTTAATAATATAAGCATTGTATTTAAAGTTAAATAACTTGAAATAAAATAAGTTGTTAAAAAAAAATTTGTTTGTATTGATTTAGAAAATGAATTTGGTGCGTGAAGTTTTTTTTTTTTTTGTAAAATAACCCAAGATAATGTTTTTCGTTAAAAAAAATTTATTCAAACATGCATTTAATAAAAACCGGCTGAAATATTTTTTAAAGTTATTTTTTCCAATTCATTCTTGCACAAAATTACATAAGATGTTAAGATATTTCGTTATAACTCCATTTTAATGCTTTCAATCTATATGTAAATAAGAGAGAGAGGACAAATATCCCGAATTCCACTTTAGTTGACATAAGCTAATTTATATTATTGTCACAGATTTTTATTTTATATCTGAAAATTTCGTTATTTTAAGGGACACTGTTCGAAATATTGTGACAACAGGTCTAAAGTTCGAAAAATTTTTGGGTAAATCGATCAAATTGAATCCGTGGCGCATCGATGTAAAATATACGATAATTTCTACATTTTTAATGAAAAATTCGAAAATAGAAACTTTAGGCGACATCATGTGCCATTAAATATCTAAATAAATAAATAAATAAAAATCTGTCTTATTATCTTATTTTGGGTTCAAAAATTCTTATTTCTGCATCCAATTACATATTTACGAAATCTGACGAGAGACTCGAAACTTTAGTTTTTCTATGTATTTTATTAAAATTTTTAATATTTAGAAATCTCTGTCATTCCAAGGTCGAACTTAGTCGTAAAGGCATAATTAAAAAGTTATTTTTTTATAAAATTTGTAATATATTACAAAAAAACGCATGATCTAGGATTTATGGGAAGATTTTTAAAATATTTTGATGCAAAACCTAAATAACTTTAAATTGATTTAATTTTTGACATTGTTTTTCGTATAAAAAGTATTACAACGAAACACTTCTTACATAAAATACGTTTCTTACTAACAGTCTACCTCATGATCGGTTGGCACCAAGGTTTATTTCAATCACTGTTTTTGTGTGGAACATAAGGCGACTTAATATTAATTTTTCTGGCAAAATATACCTCTGTTTTTAATGAACCGATATTGCGAAATTTTTTAAAACATTTTATCGAGGTATTTATTTCAATGAGGGACAATCAAGGTAACAAAATAAGTATACAGCCATTCCAATTTAAAATTCTAAACCTATAGAATCTAAACTATTGTGTACCTCTATGAACTCAATATATAAAGATATGCAACTATTATTAAAAAATGTGGGAGAATTAAAAATTATAAATTTGTAATCAGTAATAAGTAATTGTTATATTTATTTTGTAACTTAATTGTTAATTTTAATGCTTTCGCCAGATTTATTTCTTTTCTTATGCGCACGAATTTACGACTTTCGTTTGCAAACAAAATAAAAAATCAATTCATAAAAATGTAAAGCTTTTCATGCGAAACAATTGTGAGTGCAGTTTCACACGGTACTAGAGCTTTGAAAGTTTAACATTTTCCGAAAGGTATAAAATAACAAAACAAACTATGGAAGAGTATCAATTAAAATAATCTGAATATTCAATATAATTAAAACAAATTTTAAAAAATAAAATAATTTAAAAAATGACTTGCAAGGGATGTAATAACAGTAAGTGATTTTTATATTAAAGGGATATTTAAATCAATTTAATAATTGTAACTAATTTTAACAGACTGTCAATGCTCTGCTAATAAATGTGGTGACAATTGTGCTTGCAACCAGGAATGCAATTGTGTGTGTAAAAATGGACCCAAGGATCAATGCTGTTCAACTAAAAATTAAATATAACTAATCAAGATCCAACAAATTTCATAATCAAATTATAAATACAAATTATAAATAAATCTTAAATTAAATAAAAAAAAAATGTGTATTTACTAGCGGAAACTTTTCGAGTTAGATTTTCATCATCCTAGACACCAACCACTAAGTTCATTGGTAAAACATATCTTTTTTTTTTTTTGTTTCAAATAAACTTTTCTGAACTTGGCAGTACTTTTTATTATATTTTTCTGACACTTCTTTGCTGAACATTATTTTCCATTAAAAAAGATGGCCGCAGTTGTGTAGTAAAGCAAGTGAAATTTTTCATTCATTAATTAAACAATAACAAAATGATAAAAACCTATAATTTTATGTTTAAAGTATAAACGGATATTTCAATTTATAGAAAATTGTAAAGTTTATTAAGTTAGCGTTAGAACAATACGAAATATTTCAATTTTAAAATCGATGTCTGTGAATAAATTTAGCATAAAAATTAAAACATGTTAGTATATAAGCTGAAAGAAAACAAAAGAAAAAGTGGCATATATAGAAGATAAAAAAAAATGTAAAGTGAAGAGAAAGGAAAATAATAATATCAATGACTACTATAAACAAAAAAAAAAACACACAAATAAATGAATGAAAAAAATGTGTATTAAAAAGAAAATTACGGATAGAATAAACATTTTTTAAAGTAAACTTATTTAATATCTAGCATAACATATACAGTTGAAATGTTACAATATAAAAATTCAACACCTAATAGTGCAGCTGCGGCAGCTGCCACGCCTACCCAGACACAAGTACAGCAACAAACAACACAAAATGCTACGGGTCAACAAGTTCAGACCCAGGTGGCACAACCCACCCAGGTTAAGGCCACATTTGTGAATGCACAGGCTCAACCACAAATGACTGCTGCAACTTTGCAGCCCAATCAAATTCCTTTGTCGCAGATTATAAATCTACAACAGTTGCCACAACAATTTATACAAGCTACGCCACAGCAGAGTATTGGCCAACAGGGACAAGCACTGCCGCAAAACATGTTTCAAATAGTACAACCCATGCAAACGGTGAATATAGATGGTCAAGAGGCTATATTTATACCGAATTTGAATTCGCAATTGTCGGCGGGTCAACCAATAAACTTAAATGGTCAACAAGTTTACCTAACGCCCAACGGTCAGATCGTGAGAGCACCTCAGGCTGCTCCGCAACAGGTGCAGTTGCCACCGGGTACACAGTTTATACAGGGACTGGGTCAGACTATTCAAATACCCACTGGTTTGGGTGGTGGAGGTCTACAGGAACAAACACTGTTCACCATACCGGGCACGAACATACAAATACCAGTGACCACAATACATAATCCTCAGACGCAGCAACAATTGCAGCAACAACAACTCCAGCAATTATTGCAGCAGCAGCAGCAACAACAACAACAACAAAATCAGGCGCAAGCTCAAGCGCAGGCTCAACAGCAAGCTCAGCAACAACAAGCTCAGCAGCAGCAGCAACAACAACAACAGCAGCAGCAGCAACAACAAAATTCCAATGCCAACAATGCAAACCCCAATCAGAATCAAACGTCTACCAACTCCTCATCTACCAGCAACAACACTTCAACCACCTCTCAATCCTCGACTACACACACAACAACCCTACCCAGCACGATAACTATACCCGGAACTAACATACAAATACCCACCTCCATGGCGGCTGCCAATGGCTTGCTAGGCAACATCCAACAGCTCTTGGCTGGCAATCCGAACGCATCCATAAAATTAGACAACGGTCAGACACTACAAAATATACAAATACGCCAGGCAAATCCTGCTGGCACAGCTCAAACTGCACAGCTGCCACAAATTGTACAATTTCCTCAAGCTCTACAGCAACAGACAGCCGCTGCCCAACCCCCACCGACATTGCAGCAGACCACCGTGGCGGTTCAAGTCCCCATATCAACGGGAGTGGGCGGTCAAACGATTTATCAGACGGTTCATGTACCCATCCAACAACTGAGTACGGCAACTGGTGGCCTAACTACGGCTAATATCTTATCTCAAACTCAACCGATGCAAATGCCGCAAATGATGCCACAATTTACACAAATAGCTCAGATAATCACCCCGAATGGTCAAATACAGCAAGTGCAGTTGGCTCCATTGAATGCTTTAAATTCGTATCAACAATTGCCAGCCAATGCAAATATCATTCATATACAAAATGCTGCTCAACAGCAACAAGTGCAAGCGGCGGTACAGCAGCAGCAACAGCAGCAGCACCAGCAGCAACAACAGGCCCAACAGCAACATCAACAACAAGTTGTAGCAGCTCAACAACAAGCAGCCGTGGCCGCTCAGCAACAACAACAACAACAACAGCAACAGTTGCAACAATTGCAGCAACAACAACAAATTATTAATGCCATAAATGCTGCCAATGAGTCGGGCGCTCAAATACCCACCAATCAACCTATAACCATCACCAATGCCCAGGGTCAACAAGTGACCGTTATACCGGCCCAACACTTACAACAACTACAAAGACCTAATTCTGCAACTCAAAACGCAGCCACAACGGCAACACAACAGCAGAACAATCAACAACCGACGTCAAATCTTATACAATTGCAACAACTACCCGGCTTACAGGCATTGCCCATACAAAATATACCCGGTATAGGTCAAGTGCAAATAATACAGGCCCAACAATTGCCACCGAATTTACAGCCACAAAATATTCAACAACTTTTAGCAGCCTCCGCACCTACAAACCAACAACTACAACAACAACAGCAACACCTTAATCAGCAACAACAACAACAACAGTCGACCACACAACAAGCTCAACAACAGCCTACACAATCTGCCCAAACCAGTTCTACCACAACACCGAATGCCACCACCGGCACCACCTCTATGCAATTGCAAATTACAAACAATTTATCTCCTACGGTTTCGCAACATTCTGCTCCACAAACCCCAACGAGTAGCACCGGTTTGCAGCAACCCAAACAAGAGCCGCAGTCCCCCACTCAAATTGGCCAGACTCTGATAACAAATATCAAACAAGAACCACCAGATAATACGATGGTGTCAACGTTGAATAATAGTGCGAATGGCTTACCAGCTGGTACAACACAAATCAAATGGTTAATGCCGCAGACTACAACTGTAACACAGGTGAGATTACCAGTTCTTTTAAGAAAAGCCGGTCTTAAGAGACGAATTAAGCTTTTATTTTAAATTATACATTATTAACAAAAAGCGCAAACAGTATCTCAAAATAGCGGTAAAAAGCACTCATAGTTGATATTGCTTTTTGAGTGTATATCAATAAAAACAAATTTAATTCGTGAAATTTTTTTTTTTTCATTTCCAAATAAAAACATATTTTCTTGCCCATTGTTTTTATATAAAGCTGACCGGGCAAGCGTTGTTCTACCTAAAATAATTATTTTATTCCCAGATTTATTTTGATACGTAGTCCATCTTTAATATGTATTAAGGAATTAACAGAATTATTTATTAAAGAATTCTAAAAACTTCATTGCACTTAAAACTCTGAACTTCAGCGTTTGTGCATAGCCACGGAAATACATATATCTATAACTAAACATTTTTTTCTTTGTCTGAATTTTTGAAGTTAAATACTTCAATCCAAAATAAATCAATTCATCCCCAATTTTCGTAGTCTTCAATATCTTTTCTACGATTTAAAAAATCCTTTATAAAACATAACATCTTTAAATTTTTTTTGAAAAAATGATTTAAAATTAGATGAAACTTAGAACTTATATTATAAAATAATTGATTTTGTGGACACGATTAACTCTTGTTCGATTCTTAAATATTTTTCTCAAAACAGGCCTTTTGAAACTATATTTTAAAAAGCAAATTCCATTAAGCGCGGTGTCGATCGCAGCATCTTTCATATAATCAAATTTTTCCGTAGTTACAATTAGCCTGCTTGTTCATCTATTCACTATCTGATAAAATTAAGTCAAACCCAAGTACATTAGATAAATATAGTTGAAATAAAAAAAATTCTTAACACGTTATTTGTTTAAAAGGCAGTAAAATCACTTAAAAGGGGAAACGAAAAAAGGCGCTAAATAGAAAAATTTTGCTTTTTAGATCGTCAAAAAAACAATAAGTTGACATCGCTGAATATATTATTGCTTTAAAGAGGAAAATATGCAAAAATATGCTCAACCCACGAAGTCAAAAGCTTAAAATGTTCATTAAATAGTGGTGATAGGAGCATAAAGAAAAATTATTGCTAGATAATTTAATTAACTTAATTTTAATTTCCGTCTTTGTTATTTTTTAATTTCTAAAATAAAAATCTAAAGATCAAAATAATATTTAGTTTTAAAAAATGCAAACAAGATGCTTTAAAGAGCAAAATATTAAAAACCGATGACAAGCAGTTTGATTACTCCTGATCAATTTAACGATGTTAACGATATTAAAATGGAAAAAAATTATATACTTTTAAAATGACCTAGTGAAAATTGTAGGCTTGGTTGAGTAAATCTAAAGTTTTCGGCAAAAAACGTTTGTCAAGACTTTACGGACTAAAATATTTTTAACCAAATTCAGTTTTAAACCGATTTTAAATTTTTGAATGATTTTAGCTTTCACAACCTTTAACCGATTCTAACAAACGAGGACTCAATTTGCTGATTATTTAAAGTACTTTTAAATAAAAATAAGAAAAATATATGTTTTTAAAAAAAGTATTGGAAAAATGGCAACGCTATGCCTGAATAGAAGTTTTTTTATCGGCTAGTCATTTTTTCTTTTCATTTAATTGGAATTCTTCACTATTTCTTATACATAAATCCGTGTAAACATTCCTTTAACGATATATTTTGAGGTGAAATTATTAATTCAATAATATAATATATTGAACTTTACTTGAGTTTTTGTTCTGCTGCGATAAATTTTTTTTTTTTCTCACAACGTGGTTGAGAAGTCTTTATTGCTGGTAATTTCATACAACGGGATTGCATTTTTTGCTGTTTATAACGTGTGCTGTTCTTTTATAAAATGCCTGGTCCTGCTGTATTTAAGTGTGGTACATGCCTTAAGGCCATTGGCAAGACGCATACGAGTGTACAGTGCCAAGTTTGTATGGTGTGGCTGCACTTAACCTGCACTGACATCCCTGAAGAAGTGTTGACCATGTTGAAGGATGTTAAGTCGCTCTCTATTACGTGTCTTTCATGTTTAAAGAATCAAGGTGATGTTAAAGCTTTACATGAAGTGGTTCATAACTTAAATGTTAAGTTCGACTCCTTTTTGGACAAGAGTAATGAGAATAACGATTCCATTAAGACGCTAATTGCTGGAGCTATCACTGAATTTAAGTCTGAGGTATCTGCTTGCCGTAATGAATTTAATGCCGGAATCTTGGAGTGTCGAAAGCTTATTAACCATGTTGACTCGTCTACCTCATCTAAGATTACTGATTTGGAGTTAGAAAATAATACGTTGCATAGGAGACTCAATCGTGCAGATATTGTTATTGGTGGATTGCCTTCTGGTTTGGATGATTTGTATGCTACTGTAATTACCTTGGGCTCTTTCTTCAAGATAAATATATGCAACTATGATATTTCCCACGTTTGCTACATGTATGAGCGGAAATTGGTCTTGGTGAAGTTTAATAGCGTGTTGATTCGTGATAAGCTTATGAGGGAGTATTTTAAAGACCGTTCGCTTAAAGTCTCGGATGTTATTGGGGGTGATATTGATCGTCGTGTGTATCTCAATGATCATTATTCTCCGGCGGCTGGCCATCTCAATACGCTATGTAGAAAATTACTTAAACGTCAAATCATTAAAAAGTTTACAATCATAAATGCTGATAAGTTAAAAGCCAAAGTTATCTTGTCTGATGGAAAGGTTGCTTCTTATGATGCTGTTCAGTGTGCTGCGTTATGCGATGGTGACGTTAGCGTATAAGAGTTACTTACTTCTCTTTATTATTGTATTTTCTAATTTTTTTGCTTATGGTCTTGATTAAGTATTTTCTTTTAACCATTTGTTATTTTTGTAATATAGTGAATTTTTTCTTTTTTTTTATAATTTGCTTTGTTATATATATACTTTCTTTTTCTATTTGCTTATGACTAGCTGTATTATTTAAATTATTTAAATGATTTATTTTTCTGGTGTAATTTCGATGACATTTCATCAGTTTTTTATTCTCTTTTGGTTCCCCACCGTAGTGCTTATTAACACTTATGATGTCCCTTGATAGTAATATTGGTCCTTTCATCAATAACAACTCTTATTTTAAGTCTGTGTTACATGATTATGCGAATCAGCTTAATATAGCCCATATTAATTGTCAGAGTATTCGTGCTTCCGCCTGTTCTTCGAAATTTGATGAATTAAAAAGTATTCTTAGTGGTTCCTTGCTTAACATTGTTGCTGTTTCTGAAACATGGCTGAAGCCATACATTTCGAGTCGTTCTGTTTCTATTCCTGGATATAAGCTTCTTAGGAATGATCGTTTGAATATGAGAGGAGGTGGGGTTGGTATTTATATTTCCAATTATATTGATTTTAAAGTTGTTGCTAAAGGTATGAATTTTGGGTCTTGTGAATCTCTTTTTATTGAGCTTATTTTTGGTACGGTTAGATGGTTATTTGGTGTTGTATACCTTCCTCGTGGTGATTTATTGTCATTTGAAGATCTTCATCATGACCTGTTTCCTAGATACCAAAACATTGTTGTGGTTGGTGACTTTAATTGTAATTTGTTTGATATTTCTAAATCTCTCTATTTTCGTTCGTTATCTCTTCGCTTAGGTTTATCCGTGTTTCATGGATCTAAGCCGACTCATTATGACGTTGCGCATGGGTCAAGTTCTCTTATTGATTTTTGGTTGTTGAGTAACTCATCTATGGTATCTTTTTCTGGTCAGGCTCTGTGTCCGTCTGTTTCTCATCATGCTTTAATCTTTGCTTCTTTTGGAGTAAATATTAGTTCCTGTACCGAGTTTGTTGAGTACCGTGACTTCAAACAAATTGATTGGGATGGAATTTTTACTATCTTACATAGTTTCGATTTTTCTTCATTCTTTGGTTCGTCTGATGTTGAGCTATTGTGTAGTGTTTTTACTGCACTTGTTAATGACCTGTATAATTTTGTTCCAATAATTAGGAAAAAAATCTGTTGGGGTCAGGATGATTGGATGAGGTCGAGAGAAATTACTTTGGCCAGGTCGCTTAGGGATCTATCTTTTGCGTCTTTTCTTTCTGATAGGTCGGATGTTAGGTGGAAAGCGTTCTGTATATACAGAAATCGAGCAAAGTCGATTATTCGTAAGGAAAAAAGGAAGTATTTTTCGAGGATTTTTAGTGGATTGGATTCGTCTGGGTTGTGGAGGGTTTTGCGTGATTCTGGATGTCTTGGAAATAATGATGTTGAGTTGTATGGTGATGTGAATATTATTAACGACTTTTTTGTTGAGGGTGTGAATTCTAGGAATGTAGACTTAATTAATTTTAGTAGCATGGTTGACATTGATAATTCGTTTTCTTTTCATCGCGTTACTGAGCTTGATGTCTTTGATTCTTTGAATAGAATCAAATCTAAGTCGGTTGGTATAGATGGAGTTTCTCTTAGATTTTTGAAGACTATTTATCCTCATATTTCTGATATTTGTTTACATCTTGTTAACACTATTCTAATGACTTCGACCTTTCCTGTAGCTTGGAAGATGGCTCGTGTTGTGCCAATTCCGAAGGCTAGAGTTGTTCATGGTCCGAGTGACCTTAGACCTATATCTATCCTCCCTGTTTTTTCTAAAGTAGTGGAACATATATTAAAAGATCAAATGCTTTATTTTACACACTCTACTATTTTTGCATCACAATATGCTTTTCGTAAGGGTCATAATACTACAATGCTACTCTTAAATTTAACTGATGCAATAAGGAATGATTTGAATGATGGTAAGCTTAGTGTTATGGTTTCGCTGGACCTTACTAAGGCATTTAATTCTATTTGCTACAGGACCATGATCGATAAACTCAGGACTGAGTTTATGTTTTCTGTCTCTGCTTGTAAACTCATTTATTCTTACTTAAGTGATAGATCTCAATTTGTCGATATAAATGGTAATTTTTCTGACCTGCGCTCACTTTCATCAGGTGTTCCTCAGGGTTCTGTTTTAGGCCCTCTCATTTTTATTTTGTACATTAATGATCTCCCTGAGTTTCTTGATTGTAGCCTTTGTAGTACCTTTTTGTTTGCCGATGATGTTTTTTTATTGTTCAATAGTGGTCGCGATTTTCCTGATGTTCTCGAACGTAAGATTAACTACTGCCTGGAGCGTGTTTTGCTGTGGACTTCTTTAAATTCATTGGCTATTAATCCTTCTAAATCTAAGGCTGTTATGTTTGGTACAGCGGGTCGATCTCTGCCGGATTTCTATATTTCTCTTGATGGCGTTCCAATTGATTTTGTTAATCAGCACAGATGTTTAGGTGTGCTTATTGATTCTAAGCTTGCATTTGAATCTCACATTGATCATATGTCTTGTAAAGTATCGTCAACTTTACGTAAACTGTATTCGACTAATTTATTCCTACCATACAAGATTAGGTGTAGGTTAGCCCATGCCCTCTTGATGCCCCAGATTTTGTTTGGACTTGAGGTTGTTTCTGGATCGATTTCTAAAAATCTTAACAAATTAAACAAGATTGTAAATACTGTTGTGCGTTTTGTGCACAATATTCGTAGACGTGATCATATTTCTGAGTATGTTGAGGGTTTTTTGGGATGTTCCTTTAGGGATTTTGTGCAATACCGGAATATTATTCTGTTTTACAGGGTCATGAGAACTGGTGTTCCTGCTCCTATGTGTTGTAGGCTTACATTTACTCACTCACGTAGAAACCCTCAGATCTTTATTCCTAGGATTGTCGTTTCGTTATTCATGAGGTCATTTCTAGTGAGGGTTGCTCGTTGTTGGAATCGTTTACCTTATATTTTGCGTATTTTCTCTCATTCCAATAATGTTTTTCGTTTGAAGCTTCGTCAATATTTTTCGGATACGCGAGATTAAATTCGAATTAACCTAATATCTCTCTTACGAAGTTTGTTTAATTTAATATATCTTTGTGCTATGTTGGGTTCCAGTTGTTGTTGTTGTTGAATAGGACGTTATTCCTACTTATTTTTTACTTTTCTTTAGATATTTTTTTATTACGGCTGGGGAGCTAATAGGGAATATATATATATTTTTAGATTTTGGTTAAGTTATTGTATTTTAAATTGAATTTTTTTTAGTTATTTATTTTAGAATTCAGTATTCAGGGTATTCTGCATTGTAATATAGTTGTATTGGCCAAGGTGGCTTTTATATTACTTTATGGATAAACAAATAAATAAATAAATAAATAAAATAAAGACACCAAAGTTACTCAATTTGCTGATTATTTAAAGTAATTTTAAATAAAAATAAGAAAAATATATGTTTTTAAAAAAAGTATTAGAAAATTAAAGACCAAAGTTGAAAAAATTTTTAAAAAAATTTTTATTTTTGAATTTTATTTTCTACTAGCTGTTTTTACCCGGTCTTGCCCGGAATAAAAAGGCCTTTGGCTTGAAAAATGGTTCACTATGCTTACCAGGCGCTGAGTACTTTGTCCCCAATTAAAAAATTCCCCAATAAAATGAACTTTCTCCCCAAAAATTTGTATGGTTACTGCCCATTTTCATTTTTATTTCAATTAAAAATTTTTTGATTTTTTAATTTAGAAGTTTTTTATAAAATGCTTCAAAAATAAGCGGCGAAACCGCTTTAAGTTTTTTTTTCAGTTTATTTATAAACATCAAATATAACGGAATGGTTCGCTACTACCCGTGCTGCCGCTTAGTTCTCGTTAACTTATTTTAATTCCTAAAACATATTTTTTAGAGCATTGCGATATTTTAGCTGAGCTGTGTTCCGAGAGCGCGTCGCGTCAGCATCCGTCGCGTCCGAGTTCGCGCGTCTCGCGCCGCTTCCTCGCAGCTACTACCCGTGCTGCCGCTTAGTTCTCGTTAACTTATTTTAATTCCT
Organism: Cordilura impudica; assembly: GCA_963682025.1. NCBI lineage: Eukaryota > Metazoa > Arthropoda > Insecta > Diptera > Scathophagidae > Cordilura > Cordilura impudica. The sequence goes on from OY821517.1 coordinate 12,032,971, forward strand.
AAAACATATTTTTTAGAGCATTGCGATATTTTAGGTGAGCTCTGTTCCAAGAGCGCGTCGCGTCCGAGTCCGCGGTCGCGCACCGCGCGCCGCTTCCGCGCGTTTGGCAACCACACCTGTGCTGCCGCGCAGCTGTTGTCAACTTATTTTAATTGTCAAAATATATTTTTCACATCATTCCGATATTCTAGCTAAGCTGTATTCCCCGTGCGCGTAGCTTCCACGCAACGAAATAATGCTATTGAAAAGAATACTCATTTTAAATGCATTTATTGTAGGACATATATTGATAGCAGTATGCAAATGTTTACTAAAATAAATATTTAACAAAATTCATTAAATAAAAATATGTAAAAATTTAAGAATGAATTTGGGGAGTAAGTTCAATTTTTATTTTGATTAAAAATGGCGAATTTGTTCATTTCTTGTGGGTACCTTTTTTTTAAGTTTGGGGAATTTTTTCACCGTGTAGTTATTTCCCTGTAAACCAAATTTCAGAGAAATCCGTTGAAAAGTACAAATTTGTATAGGGAAGAAATATACCACACAACAAAATATGAATTTTATATGAAACTTGGGCGTAAAAGTAGGCGTGGTCGGTAAAAATCATATGACGACCTTCCCTGGAATATGTACTCAATTTCGGAGAAAGCCATTGAAAAATAAAAGTTTGTATAGCAATCAAATAAAGAAACAAATAAAAGGATAAAATAAGTTTTATATACATAGAAGTTGGCGCAAAGTAGGCGTGGCCTGTAAGAAGCATATGGTGACCTTCCCTATAGTATAGAGATCGTGTGACAAAATTTTAGACATCCCTTGAAAAATAAAAATTTCTATAGTGCACAAATATACCAAAAAACAGAAAATTAATTTTGTATAAAAAGTGGGCGTAGAAGTAGGCGTGGCCGGCAAGAATCATATGGCGACCTCTCTGGAGTACAGAGACCGTGTGTAGCAAATTTCAGAGAAATCCGTTTAAAAAAAAAATTGTGTAGAGAACAAATGTACCAAAAACAGAATATGAATTGTATACAAAAAGTGGGCGTAACAGTAGGCGTGACCGGTACGAAAAATATGTCGACCTTCCCTAGAGCAGAGAGATCGTGTGTACCAAATTTCAGAGAAATCGGTTGAAAAATAAAAATTTGTATAGCGAACAAATATACCAAAATACAGAAAATGAATTGTATATAAAAAGTGGGCGTAAAAGTAGGCGTGGTCGATAAAAATTATATGGTAACCTTAGCTGGAGTACAGGGATCGTGTTTACCGAATTTCAGAGAAATCTGTTAACAAAATTTCTATAGTGCACAAATATACCAAAAAACAGAAAATTAATTTTGTATAAAAAGTGGGCGTAGAAGTAGGCGTGGCCGGCAAGAATCATATGGCGACCTCTCTGGAGTACATAGATCGTGTGTACCAAATTTCAGAGAAATGCGTTGAAAAATAAAAATTTGTATAGCGAACAAATATACCAAAATTCAGAAAATTAATTGAATATAAAAAGTGGGCGTAAAAGTAGGCGTGGTCGATAAAAAGTATATGGTGACCTTAGCTGGAATACAGGGATCGTGTTTACCGAATTTCAGAGAAATCTGTTAACAAATAAAAATTTGTATAGTGAACAAATATGAATAAAACAGAAAATGAATTTTACATAAAAAGTGGGCGTAAAAGTAGGCGTGGCCGGTAAAAAGTATACGGCGACCTTTCCTGGGGTATAGAGATCGTGTGTACAAAATTTCAGGAAAATCCGTTGAAAAATAAAAATTTGTATAGCGGTCAAACAAACAAACAAACAAACAGAAAATGAATTTTATATATATAGATAAAAATAAAAAATCTTATTTTTTAATCTTTATCATTTTAATGATTGAGTTAAAACTTAATCAGGCTCAAGATCAAATGTTTTTATTTTAAATAAAGCAAAAAAACATTGGCAAATTTGTTTTAAAAAATTTATCTAAATTCTACATGACAGGTTATACGACTGTTACGGCTCGAGTCACCAACCCTCATCAGTAACCAAAAGCAGTAGATAGTTTGTTTGGTTGAAAGTTAAATTCATATACCTTTGCTGTGAAATCAATGCAATGAGAATCCAATCAAATAGCTATACTATTAATCCTTTCCCAATATAACAAACTAAAATATAAAACAATTTTGAAACAAATATGTTTGTATATGAAAAGTGATTTACTCAACCTGGCCTACAATTTACGTACGGTCATTTTGAAAGTATATTTTGACAGTAACACCGTGTAATTTAAGCTTTTTGTTGGTTTTACGAACAAAGAAGTCAGAATAAATACTAAACTGAATAATAGATTAACTTAACAATAATGTCAATAATGTTAAATAATCTAAAAATGGTGGTGGTATTTTGTAATAAAAACAAAAACAACAACAACACAATAATCCATACAACAGAAACGTACATTTTTAATTTGTTTTCCCTAACAAGGTTACCTAACAGTCTACTCATCCTTACAGGTACAGCAGCAACAAGCTCAATTGCAACAAATCCAACAGCAAATCCAGCAAGTCCAGCAACAACAACAGCAGCAGCAGCAACAACACCAGCACATTGTATCAACCATCGACAGCATGGCAATACCAGTGACTATACCAGCCTCTTTACAAATCACACCAATTCCTCAAGCTCAGCCACTACAATCACACCTGCAGCAACAGCCAAATCAATTTCTGTTACAACACCAACCAGCACGTACTACTTTAGTTAAGCCTCACTCATTAGTCCAAAATTTAGTGACATCTGGCAGCAATGCCACAGCGGTAACAAGTGCTAGTGGTCCAGCTCTAATTACAATAGCTACCACAACTGCCAATAATAATAGTAGTAGTAGTAGTAGTAATCCCACTAATACAATTACAGGTCAACAAAATCAACAACAAACCACCTTAGCACAACAACAACAAACTTCCTTACAGCAAAAACCAACAACACTACCACCACCTTCGCAGACTTCCGTAAATGACAATATCAATTTAAATGATCCCGGAAATGTGGGCAGTAAGCCCCGATTAAAACGTGTAGCCTGCACTTGTCCCAATTGTGTAGAGGGTGAAAATAAATCCGATCGCAAAAAACAACACATCTGCCATATACAAGGCTGTAATAAAGTCTATGGAAAGACGTCCCATTTAAGAGCTCATTTAAGATGGCATACCGGCGAGCGACCATTTGTCTGCTCTTGGCTATTCTGTGGTAAACGCTTCACCAGATCCGATGAATTACAGCGTCACCGACGAACTCATACGGGCGAAAAACGTTTCCAGTGTCCGGAATGCAATAAGAAATTTATGCGTAGCGATCATTTATCGAAACATATTAAGACTCATTACAAAACTAGAACACCGCTCGAGCTTATGGAACTACAAAATATAGCGATTAAACAAGAAAAACAAGATATATCGTCTGGTGATATTAATACAATGCAACCTTTACAAGGAAATCTTGGTAACATCGATTTACCAACACGCCAATTACAATCGGGCTTAACAGCAGTTGCTGGTTCAACTGGTGTTACGAATCAACTGAATAGCACATCATTAACATCGGATGGCAGTTCTGTGGTAGGTAGTGGTGGTGCTGGTCATGGTGGTTTAATGCAAGACAGTGATATTACCAATCAAACTGATTCATATGGTGAAGATGAAGACTGTGATGACGACGATGATGAAGAAATGGACGAAGACGACGATAGTGGTGATGATGAGGACAAAATGACCATTTCTATTAATGAATTTACGGATACTTCTAACTAGCAGGATATTGATATGTTAATAGAACAATATATGTTTGATGATTTTTGAAATGAGATAATTTAAAGAGCAAACGAGGTGAGACAGAAAGAATTGGTTAAAAGAGATAGAGATAGACACCATAGGGCAGAACTTTAAGAGTATTAGATTTGTTGTGAGTTAAATTAAATTAGCGATTTTTTTTTAGTAATGATATTATGTAAAATATTGTGTTGGAATTTATCAAACATTAAAAAAAAAATTCTTAAAGAATTTAAAAAAAACGCTTATCTCAAAATTTTGCACAATTAGGGATAAGTAAACTCTTTGTTAAATTATTTTAAAAAATCGCTAAAAAAAATTTTAAAGAGATGTACAGTGAAGCAGAAATAGTTATTTGTAGCGTTTTCCTAAATAATCAAAGCGATTCGTTTATTATGTGTTATTTGAAATAATTGTTACTAAATTTTCAATTATTTTTTTTTAGAAATCTGTATTACTCATGAGAAATTTTAAGCCAATTCCTAATTTATTAAAACGCTACAAATTAAATAAAAATTCATTGTTTAGAAATTGTTATTTCTAGCGTTTTTTTTTTTTTTTCTTCTAAATATTCAAAGAGATTCATTTATTAAATGTTTTTTGAAGTAATTTTACTAAGTTTTAAATTTTTTTTAGAAATCTTATTAAAATTTTAAGCCAATTGCTAAAAAAAACGCTACAAATTAAATAAAATTTCAGAGGTGTTCAGTGAAGCAGAACAGCGTTTTTTTTTTTTTTTTTTTTTTTTGATAATCAAAGAGATTTCATATATTGAGGCCCAGTTTTGAGATGTCAGTTAAACTTAGTTTAGTTAATCCTAGAATTAATTTTTTCAGACATGTCCAAATTCATAAAGGAATTGATGAATAAATTCTAGGTTTAACAAAACTAGGTTTAACTGATATCTTAAAAACTGGGTCTGAATGTTATTTGAAATAATTGTTACTAAATTTTATTTTTATTTTTTCATATATTTTCATTTCGCTAATGTTCATGTCATGACTAAAAAATCCAACTTTTTGACATAACAGAAAGTCTATCATAAACTCAGCCATTCATTAGAAGTTTCAATCGATTTTGACGTTTAAGTATATTAAAATGGCGCAACTTAAATTAAATAAATGCGAAATTATTAATTTCATTCTAAAAAAGGATTCACTCAAAATCTCGTGTTTTTTCTTTAATTTTTTCTTCTTCAATTTATATTTTAAGTTTTTGTAACTCTTTTAAAGCATTGAGTACAATAACACATTTTTGATGTTTACGATTCAAAGACATTTTGGAAAAGAAATGTCTAAACATAATTTGCCCACTTCGCGTTTTCTCTCATTTTGTTTCTCTGACTTGAACATGAACATTGTCATAAATAATAGCTTGTCGAACAGCGTTTTAGATATAAAAAAACGCAAAAAATAAAAGAATCTGTTTATCTGAAACATTTGTTTAACAGCTTTTGCAAAAATCTATTGAAAATGTCGTTTTAGCAATTTAATTAAATTTTGAATTTAATTCTATTCATTTCAATAAACTACGTTACGAATTTTTTAAATAATTCCAATAAAGATAAAGCCAAGCAAAGATTCCATTTCTATGATTTTAAAATAAATTGTGATCATCATTTAAAACAAAAAAATTTTTATTTCTTGAACTGATTAAAAAATTATTTTTTTTAAAGAATTTCCTAAATGATTTAGAAATTCCTTGATAGTTCTGCCTGATGGAGTTTATGTGTAGAATAGCTCAACTTTTTTAGGGTTTAGTGAATTTTTTTTTTTTTTTGCAAAAATTTATTTTAAAAATTATAAAAAAAAAAATGTATTTGCAAAATTTTTAAATTTTTTATATTTAAGTATGTATGTTTAAAAAACAAAAGAAGGCTTAATCTCAATGCAAGAGTTCAAAGTCCCCATAGGCAAAGTGATAGTTTGACTTAAAATGTTTTGTTAGGTAACAACTTTAGCTTATATTTTAAATAAATTTATATGAACAAAAAAAATAGTATTTCATCTAGAAAAGATGAAATACGATGAAATAAGAATATACTATAAAGTACTCTTTTTTGTAAAATTATTATGAATAACAGCTTGTAAGTGTATAAAATATTATGTCTCCTTATAGTTTATAACTACCTACATACATTGTCTATATGTAGTTTTAAATGTTTAGATATAAAATTATCGTTTTTTAAATTTTTATAAAAAAAAAATTGTTTATTTAATTTTATCTAATCTTGTACTCATTTATATTTTTTGATGTATTTGTTCAATTAAAAAATAGATTTTTTGATTTTATATATAAGAATTTTAAATTCAATTAAGCGTAAAGTATATGAGTTAAAAAAAAACAAAAAAAACTTTAAGATTTAAGCGAAAATATATTAATATATTTTAAAAGCACTCACAAACAAACATATATCATATTTCATGGAAAATATAAAAACAATATATATATATAAAGTATATTATGTAAAAAAATAAAATTAAAACGTTTTTATCTTAGTATTTGATTTAATAAACGCAGAATAATATGTCTAAAAATGTATATCTTAAAGCTCTCTTTGAAGTGTTTGAAAAAAAATGCAACTCTGTGCTATATGATATTCGATAAAGACTCGAAACTAATAACGGTTATCCAATTTAACTCTTCTGTTGCTTTTTTTATTCGTTGTAATTTAAATGTTATTACTAACATTATTAATCGTTGTTGGCTTTTCCGCAAACTTACATTTTTTTATTTATTTATTTACAAAATATTTTACAAAAGAAATTCATAAAATATAGGAAAAAGAGGGGGCCGGTAACAAGACCATATGCGCTATATATTCCTAAAAAAAGCAAACAAATTTGGAGAGAGAGAAAATGTAACGCTTTTAAGAATAAAAGTAAGTAATTGTTATTAAAATAAAAATTTAATTAAAAATTAAATATTTTTTGCATTTTAAATAGCTGATTGTAAATTTGCGGTTATACGAGCTTTGGACAAAAGTAAATCAATGAACGTATTTTGCCCATCATTTGATATAAACAAATTAACGGTTTGCCGGATTGCACCGAGATACCACCAAAGAAATAATGTGTCAGGAATCTACTGCACGCCAAGACCGTCAAATGACAAAAATTGCAAAAATCGACCCATAAAAGAGGGCAGTGGATGTTACCAGTTACGCAAATGAACAATTGGCGTTCACACTGACAGAAATCGATTGAAAGAGGCTAATTTATTAGCTAGAAGACCAGTCAAGAAACCGCTTATATGGGTAAAAATAACGGCTTTGCTAACGGTATTCTAATTGGTCAAAGAAACAGTGTGCAATCCTCATTTAAACTATTAAGCTCTAAAAGCATTAATTACGTGTGCCGGCCGCCAAAACAAAGATATTCGCCCAGATATCAGTTTCCAACTGTGATACATGCCGATGGTTCAGTAATGGTGTGGAGTAAGAAATAATATATTTATGTAAGAAAACTAAACTAATTTGTATTTTTTTATAGGTGCTTTCTTTCGTGATGATACATGTCACATAATGAACGCCATTAAGTACTACGAAATTTTGAAAAGGCGCATGCTTCCCCATTTCCAAGAAAAAAAGTTTCCTGGAACCATATTTCAGTAGGATAATGATTCTAAGTACACAAGTCGCTTAGCTCGTTAGTTTTTAAGCGACCATGGTGTGCAAATTTTTGGAGTGGCCTCCATAATCTCCCGATCTCAACCCCTTAGCAAATTTAAGGGAGCTTGTAGATCGGGAAGTTAACACATTCAGCTTCACTTAAAATTAGCTGGTGCCTGCTAAATTTATGAAAAAATTAAGTGCTGAAATTTCCGCTTTATATCATTGCACCATTTTTTAAGTTGTGTCGATTAATTTTTTGATAATTAATTTAGCTGTGCTGTACAAATGGCGGTAATTTCCTAATGACGGATATTCCCGCATTTATTTTTTTAAGAGTATATTTAGTTCTCAGAATACAATTGCGGGACATGCCGTTATTAATATTGGGGAAATAAACAAAATATTCACCCTCATTCTATTTGGCGTCGGCAATAACAACGGCGATTTTAAGGCAACAGCAACTGAAATCAAAGACAACGTCAATTCTATGTTAATTTGGTATTCTGTAAGAGTATCACATCGCCGTTGCCTGTTTATCGGCAATGTTAATAAAATACAGCACACATATCTAATGTTAGAGTCAGCTGATTCATTTTGTTTATTGTTTTGATAAAATATAAGTTATTTTTGTGGAAAAAAGTGAAAAAAAGAAGTTTAAATAAAAATGTTTTTTTCTTTTCGATTCGGAATCGTCAAGTGACGAAGAAAACAAGAAAAAATTATTAATTGATGGTACTGATGTTGTTGATGGCACTGCTGCAGTTGATGATGATGGTACTGATGTTGTTGATAGTACTGCTGCAGTTGATGTTGATGGAGCAGCAGCTTTGCTACCGAAGGTGGGAGCTGTTTCCTGTTAATAGTAATATATCAATGGACCGCAAGAATGTGGACCTATTGCAGAAATATATCTTACCGATTCAAGCAATTCCTCTAAACACGTATCAATACTACCTTCAATGTTTGGGACTCCTTGAACCATACCCTCAGGATTAATTTGATTTTCGAACTGCAGCAAATTTGCCACAGCTTCCTCCAAGGGGCTCAGTATTTGCTGCTGAAATACACCGCCTCCAGTAGCTTTGCTCTCCGCTTTGTTAATGGCCATTTTTCTTTTGACTTTGAATTTTCGGTCCCTCCAAATCTATAAAAAGAATTCCATCAGACAGCATAGTTTTTAAACAAACTATTTACCTTACCTTTTGCCATCCAGCACCAGATCTAATTGGGGACCAACAGAATTGACTACAGTGGCAATACTCTCCCAGTGTTCATTTAAATTGTTAGGAACAGTGCCCCTCTGAAATCCTCTGGCTAGTGATGGATTTTTTTCAAGTTCTTCCACTAGCTTCTCAAACTGGAGCTTATTAGTTATTTCAATTTTTCCATTTTTTAACATTGAATTCTACGAAAACACAAAAGAAAGCAAAATCAAAGGCAATTCAAGACAACGGCGTCGCCAATTGTTCTTACAGAATACAAAACGTAAGTTAACAGTCATCGAAATAAGGCAATATTGCCAACGGGAATACGAAATTTAAACAAAACACAAAAAACGGCGTTGCCTTCTGTTGACTACGCTAAACAGAATAAGGGTGATTATTTAATATATTTATTAATATTTATTATAAAATATAAATTTATACATTACTATTTATTTTAAATGATAACTTTCAAAACAACCATCGTGGCATAGTGCAGGCTTATCAAAACAATTTTTGCATTGAAAGCTGTTTCTTTTCTGGTTCCATTTTTAAGACAATGCTTGCATCTCTTCTGATAACTTTTTTTTTATAGTTGAACCCTTATATTTTGGAGGGAAAGGAATTTTTTCCGGGAAGTGATGAATACTCATATCAATTGAACAGGATTCGTTTTGTATATTTGTTTGACGTCCGCTAGCTGTTACGAAATTAACAAGATCCTTGCTTTCAGCTACATTTGCTGGTAAATTAATCAAACTTAATATCAAATCATCTCGAAAGTCTAAAAAGGAGTTTTTTGGTCGAAATGTTTTATAAATAAAATATAAGTTCCACACAGCCATGTCCAGCATATGAAATAAGACCTTTTTATACCATCTTTTGGTTTTTCTGGGACTGGAATAATATGACAATAATTGGTCGGCTCGATCAACCCCTGCCATATTCTCATTATAAACATTTCCTGTTCTTCGCCAAATCATTTCACCTTTTGCCAGTTTTTTACCAGATATACATTTAGGACTCGGTTTACGATTGGAAGGTAAAATACCAGTGGAGTGAGTTTTGTAGTTAAGTAGCGTATGGGACAAATCAACACTGTTGTAATAGTTATCCATGAATAAATGGTGGCCACGGTTGAGGTACGGGTTCATTAGTTTTAAAACTATAGATTTTATTTTTGATCCTGGAGTCTCTTCAATATCTTTTCCTGCATATATTTTTACATTTAAAATATAGCCGTCTTTCGTAGTAAGTTCGTAAAACTTTATGCCGTACCTAGCCCGCTTTCCTTTGTTATATTGTTTAAAGGATAATCTTCCTCTAAAGAGCATTAGAGACTCATCTAAAGACAAGTCTTTACCAGGTGTAAAGGTGTTTTCGAAATTTTTTAAAACCAATTGAAGTAGTGGCATTATTTTTTCCAGCTTTCCTGAGTGGCTATCTTGTTCATATGACGCATAGCAACTGAAGCATCTCAGAATTTGCTGGAAACGTCTTCCAGACATTACAGAGCCATATATTGGTTGATAATACAACATATTATTTGAAAACATATGATTAATGGATAGTTTTTTGTTCTGACCTTGCAGTAAGCATAAGCCCAGAAATTTAAGAATTTCATCTTTTGATGTTTCAGGAAAAATTATTTTAGGTCGCTTCCTTGTCGATCGTTTGGGGTCATTATTCTCCAAATTTTTTACATAAGCACTACACGAAGAAACCAATAAATTAATCACGTCTTCATTAAAAAATTTTTGAAATATCATTAGTGGAGATGAGTCACTATTTATTTCGCCATGGGTGCCCCAAGATTCATTGAATGTAAAAGATGGTATTGGCTTTATATTCTCGTGCCAAATTTCATCACACTCAGTATTACACTCACGATTACTTTCAATATCGGAAATACATGCACCATCTTACTCCTGACTTAAATCTTCCTGAGTAGATTCATCGAATTCACTACCAACATCGCTATCATCGTCACAACTGGAATATCCTGCGAATTCTCTTCCATCTGATGATTTTTCATCTTCTGAACTTCCTAATATTTCATCGACCATTTTTTGCAAATTTTTATTTGCCATATTTTATTTAAAAAATACTTTACAAAACTGCTTTTATATTTTTTAAACGAAAATTAGCTTATAAAACTGATCGCACTCAGAAAATCAATTAATTTTACGTACATGTATTTCTTATGAGATTAACGCGGGAATTCCCGCAATTCGTTTTATTGAAGGCGTTTCTACACAAAAAAGAAACAATTTTACGTTGATTGGAATTTGTAAAATTGGGGTTTTTTGTTAGTGCTAGTATTTTAGCACTACAGGCAACACTAATTATGTACAATAATAAAAAAAATCAGTTTTGACGGTTGAAAAATTCGATTTGAAAATTAACGGAAATTCCCGTCATTAGTTTTTTTAAGGACATGTGAATGACGGCAATTCCCGCAGTTCAGCTGAATGTGTTAAGAAAAAAAAAACAAAAAAATTGAAGTAATTAGAAGAAATTGTAAAATTTGTCCCCTAATCATTTAATATGCCTAGTCGATTCCAAGCCATCCAGATTAGTTTTTTTAAGGACATGTGAATGACGGCAATTCCCGCAGTTGAGCTGAATGTGTTAAGAAAAAAAAAACAAAAAAATTGAAGTAATTAGAAGAAATTGTAAAATTTGTCCCCTAATCATTTAATATGCCTAGTCGATTCCAAGCCATCCAGATTGAATAAGGCAATGCCACAAATAATGGCAATGCCATTTTTTTTTTTTTTTAATTAAATATTCTTCCTTTACATATTTTAACAAATTTTGATATTTACATATGAGATCTTATCTTTACATATATATATTGCAACAAATAATACATAGGATCTAAAGATATTATATAGTTTTTATTTTATTTTTTAATGATTTTTAAAGGAAAATGGGAGGAAAAAAAACCTTTATATGATTTAATAAATTCAAATACTATCTGAAAAATATTGTATGTGCTTATTAGAAATAATAGACCTCTATAAGCATATAGTTTTCAATTTGGTGATTTCTTTTTAATTTTACGTTATTTCTCTACATTATTTTATCAGTGGATAAGAGGAATTTTCAATTTTGGCAAAGTAATTGTTATTAATCCTTGTTATGAATAACCTGTTTCTTCATGAAGAAGATTTGTAGGATACCTCCAGGGCTTGTTATTTATCATTTTAAGACATTTGTTTTGTATAATTTGTAAGCGTTTTAAGTGGAAGTTGGCAGCGTCACTTCAAATAGGACACGCGTATGTTAATATTGGCCTTATAACACTTTTGAAGAGGAGATTTTTGTTTTTGGGGTTTAGAAATGACCTTCTATTTAGTAGTGGCCATAGTGCTTTAAGTGATTTTATAGCTTTTTGACACGTAGCCATAATATGTTGTTTAAATGTAAGCTTTTTGTCCAAAACAACTCCGAGATATTTGACCTTGTTAAGTACATTTATGGTTTTATTTCCAATAAGAAGATGACGTCTTGGCAGTCTTTTGGGAGATTTGTTGAATGGAAAAATTATTGCTTGGGTCTTGTTTGGATTAATTTTGATTTTCCATTTGAGAAAATATTTACTGCAATTTACAAGTCCCTTTTCCATTTTCTTCAGGAGTGCACTTGTTTGTTTGAAGAAATTAACGCAGTATCATCTGCGTAATAAGCAACTTTTATATATTTCGGGACTTTCAAATCGGATGTATATATCGAGTAAAGCAATGGCGACAAGACTAATCCTTGAGGTAACCCTGTGATAATGGTTTTTGGAGATGATGTTTCATTATTAATCGCAACTTTAAAGCTTCTGCCGTGAATGAAATCTGAAATAAATTTACATAGATATTTTGGTATATTTGCATCAAGAAGTTTAAATAAGAGGAGGCCATTATGCCAAACGGTGTCAAACGCTTTTTCAATATCTAACAATATTAGACTCGTTGAACGTTTATTGTTTTTATTGGTGATTATTTGATTTTTAATCCTATTTATTTGGTGAGTAGTGCTATGCCCTTTTTTAAATCCAAATTGTTCTTTAGCAACAATAGAATTGGTCGATACAAATTCACTAAGACGATAATGTAGTATTTTTTCAAATATTTTACTAAGTTACTTAATAGACTAATAGGTCTATAGCTATTTTGGTTATTTTTTGGCTTACTAGGTTTGTTGATAGCTAAACCTTTAGCATTTTTGAAATGGTTTGGGAAATAGTTGAGTTTGATGCAGCTGTTAAATATTATAACCAGTAATTTTAGAGCTTTGAGTGGTAGTTTCTTTAAGAGCAGGTTCGGAACATTGTCAAAACCAGGGGATTTTGAGGGTTTTATTGATGAGACAATATTCATTACTTCTTCAAGAGATGTATAACTAGCTGATTCAGAACTAGGATTTTCCTTCTTAAAATTATTTACTGTTGAATTTATTAATGTATCCGCTGAGTGGTTGTAGTGCGAAGTGAGGTTATTTGCTTGGACAAATGTATTTGCCAGGATTTCAGCCTTGCACTTATCAGATGTTATTTTAGTATTTCCAATTTTAAAGTGAGAGATTTGATTTTTTCCTTCGTAATGTGTATGGTTAAACTATTAAAAAAAAAGTTTGGTATTCGAATAGAACAGCATTCAAAATAGGAAATACAAGTTAATTCTAACTTAAATTAAAATTATTAGTTATTAAAATAAAAATTCAACTTACAAAAAAAAAAATTTTTTTTAAATTTGCCTTCAACAAAATATGATTTTAATTATTTTCATTCAGCTTTTATATTTGTATAGATATTTTTTTTTAATACAGTAAGTGGGTGGCAATACATTGGAAACTTTTAAAAAATTCTGAATTTGCAAATTTTGTTTTTTAATAAGTCCTAATATTATGTATTTTTTTGCGAAATCAAAACAAGTTTGTTCAAAAAAATAAAATCTTTTTTAATGTTGCCAAAACAATGGAAACTTGAAAACTTCTGTACTACAGTTGTTTAAAACACTAAAAGTAGAGGATGGTATGAGGGAAAATGTATAAAATCTTAACCGTTATTTCAATATTTATAGTTTCTGACGTTTTCTTTCAACTGTTTTTAAATACAATCGTATTTTTTTATGTCTTAATGTTATAATTAATTACTATAACATTAATTACTATATAAAGAATAAAGTTTTGTGAAGAGTTAAAATCAAGAATAATAGACGATTTTAAGCAGAAGAAAATTTGTGAGAAATATTCTATGAATAAATCCATGATTTCAAAATTGGCAAGAAATGTGAAAGAGGAACGGTGACTTCTCAACATCTAGGCGGCAGTCTCCAAAAAACGATGAACAATCTGAAACTAAAAATATGTGCTCGAACTGTTATCGCCTGTGAAGATACCATTTTGTGAAAGAGCACATTGTGAAAGAGCACATGGTCAAGATGGAACTGGAATACTATTCTCTTTTGAAATGAGTCAAAGTAAAGTTTAAGAGGCCATGATGGAAGAACGTTTGTACGACCCCAAAGGGAGAAAGATTAAACCCAAAATATATGTACATATAAAAATGATAAGTTTAGTGGTGGCAATATTATGGTATGGGGTTGCTTTACGTGTTAAAAAATGTTTCCAATTCATGTAGTAAAAGATACTCTAACTGGAATTGGATACCGACAAATTCTAAATGACATAACGTATATGTACCGAATGGCTACAATCTAATCGGTTAGTGTTTTGGAATGACCAGATCTCAATCCCATAGAAAATCTTTGGAAAATTGTTGATCGAAAAATACGGACACAAAATTACACAAACAAGACAGATCACATAGCGGCAGTTAATTCAGAATGGCAAAAAATGTCAATCGATATCATCAACAATTTAATTGCCGCCAGGTCTCGCCGTTGTGAAGCAGTATTAAAAACTAGTGGATACCCAGCAAAATATGGAAACAAAAAATTGAGGGAAAGTGTTCAGTTATTGTATAGTAATGGTTTCCAATGTTTTGTCAACAGCATAAAAATTAATACTTTTAAGTTTAGTTATTTTTTTCTGAAGTTAAGTTAATAAATAATATGTAAAAAGTTTTAAATTAAAAGATTTTTTAAATTTATGATCGAATTTTTTCTAGTCGTCAAAAATATATTTTGTTACAAGTTTCCATTATATTTTCACTCACTGCTGTATATACTTATGTATATTGAAATTAACACTTTATGCCCCAAAACCAAACAAAAAAACATAGATGAATCTCAACATTGGCCACTTTATAATAAAATTTTATATTTTTAATAGAAATTTGTTTTGTTAACTTTTTAATTTTTTTGACAACTTTGCTACATTAATGAACGCCACTTAGCAACTTATTTTCAATTAATGAAAAAGCTACTGAATTTTATTTTTTAAACTTAAACATTACTTTTTTTGAATACACTACACTTTTTTCTAATGTTTTTATTAATGTCTTATTTTCAAAATCTAATTAAATGAAATAAAGAATGATTAACTCGCGCAGCGAAACGTTTAGAAAGTTAACGACATTGTGAAAATTGGTGGGAAATGTTCACAGTTGTAAAATACAAGTATATAATTGGAATTGTTCGTAAAAAAATTGTTGCCATATTAGTGCACAAAGATACAGTGAAACGGATATTAAAATATATTAATTGACATATAAAACGGAAAGGAAATGGTTCAGACAGATTGCAAATACGGTATTAATTTTTAAAATACATTAAAACTGTCAGCAAAAATATTTAAAAAAAAATATATATAAAAGAAATCTTACATAGGCGGATGAAATTACAGTTAATATTTTCACAAATGGAAAATGAAAATTAATCAAAACATAACCCAAGCAATAATTTTTCCATTCAAAAAATCTCCCAAAAGACTGCCAAGACGTCATCTTCTTATTGGAAATAATACCATAAATGTACTTAACGATGTCAAATATCTCGGAGTTGTTTTGGACAAAAAGCTTACTTTTAAACAACATATTATGGCTATGTGCCAAAAAGCTATAAAATCATTTAAAGCACTATGGCCACTACTAAATAGAAGGTCATTTCTAAACCCCAAAAATAAAAATCTACTCTTCAAAAGTGTTATAAGGCCAATATTAACATACGCGTGTCCTATTTGGAGTGACGCTGCCTACTGCCACCTAAATCGCTTACAAATTACACAATACAAATATCTTAAAATGATAAATAAAAAGCCCTGGAGGTATCCTACAAATCTTCTTCATGAAGAAACAGGTTATGAAAAAATTAT
The DNA here is from genome assembly GCA_963682025.1 of Cordilura impudica. Lineage (NCBI taxonomy): Eukaryota > Metazoa > Arthropoda > Insecta > Diptera > Scathophagidae > Cordilura > Cordilura impudica. The sequence continues at coordinate 12,048,868 of OY821517.1, forward strand.
CGATTTCATCAAGGATTAATAACAATTACTTTGCCAAAATTGAAAATTTCCCTTACCCACTGATAAGAGAATGTAGAGATATAACGTAAAATTAAAAAGAAATCACCAAATTGAAAATTATGTGCTTATAATTGTCTATTATTTCCAGTAAACCTCCTCTAAGCACATAAATATTTGCAGATAGTATTTGAATCTATTAAATCATTAAAAATAAAATAAAAACTATTTAATATTTTTAGATCCTGTATTTATTTGTTGCAATATCTACATATATGTAAAGATAAGATCTCGTATCAAATTTGTTAAAATTTGTAAATAAAGGAAGAATATATAATTGAATCAATTGAATTGATCATAGGCGGATGAATGAGGAAATTTGTGTAAATAAGTACATAATTTTAAAAACAAATTCCCTCCTTATAGTAATACGAACTCGATAATCCAGATTGAGATCATCCAGCAATTGTTCAATATTTTTTATTTGCTTAGCCGAACCTCGTTAATCCGGATTTTCTACGTACGCAAAAATATTTTTTAAAAAATCTTACCAAAAAAAAATCTTAAAAACAAAAATTCTTTTTAAAATATCCTCTTGTAATACGAACAACTCGATGATCCATATTCAGATTAACAATCAATTTATTTCAATTCAATTTTCAAATATTGCAAAAAAAAAAGTACTAAATAATCTAATACTCTTCATCAGTACATTTTCCAACCATCTGGCATCATTGTTCTTTGTTTTTTATGTCTGCTTTGTGCATACCTTTACTTATTAAAACAAAACAGATGGAAAAAGTAGAACGACAGCCGAGGATCGAAAACTTTGTAAATTCTTTGCAATTAACTGAATTAAACATATATAATTTATTTATATACAAAATTTCTTGTTCGAAATCCACCTTTAAGTAATAAAATACTTCTGCATTAAAACACATTATAGTTTTGCATTTGGCGAAAAAAGAAGAAATTAATTGAAACCAAAACATTATGTCAATGAAGAGGATATGGAATATTAAAATTCTATTGAGAACAGTTTGACACAACAAGACTTTTCCTAATGAATCTAAATTGGATTGAAGATTCTTTTAAATTTAGGAAACAACAATATTACAAACAAGCAGCATTAAAGACTTAGGGCCGTATGCAAAAAATTAAAGTGTACTTCAAGTAGACTTTATTGCATGTTTTTCAAACAAAATTTGTTGCTAAAGTCTACTTGAAGTACACTTTAATTTTTTTGCATACGGCCCTTAAAATACTACAATTAGTTTATATTTATAATAAAACTCACCTTAATTAACCACTACATTTGTTTAACTTATAAACTAACACTCAAAAAAATACAAAAATAGATATTGACAAAAAAAAAACACTAAAATTTTAATTTCAAAAAATTTCAATTATAGATTTACTTTCCAAACTTATTTTACAAATTAAACTTTTCTTTTTTTTTTTAACTTTAAATTTATGTTCACTTTTGGACACAAATACACTTTTTTTAATTTTAAAAACTTTACTTTAACACCGAGCTTTAAATTTGATTTGATTTCACTTAAAAAAAAAAACAAGATGGTGGATGCCCTATTGCAGATGCCATGGCAGACACATATTTGGTTTGTATAAAAACAAACTAAATTTTATGTTTCTTTTCAAAATTTTACTTTTATTATGTGACATGCACTTCCATCTATAGATTTCTTTGTGTTTTATATTTGAAAAATCACTTTTAAATAGAGTTATTTAGTTATTTACACGCGCTGCGAGGTTTTTATGTATTCATTATAAAAAGTAACGGTACTATGTCATCTTACTTTTTTTGCTGCAAATGCACACAGTTGTAAAATTTTGGTACTATTTCTTTGAAAAAAATCACAAAAAAAGAATTGAGATAAAGTAAGAGGAAACGGAATAAAACAAATTAAGAACATTTTTAAATTACAAATTTAAAATTCAAAGATTTACTTTTTTTAAATAATCTGATTTTACATATTGAGCTATAAGTAAATTTTGTTTTATTCTCACACAGCTTTAAGCATAAGAACTATTTGGAACATCAATAATTTTTAAAACCTTGCTTTAACATTAAGCTTTAAAATTATACAAAAAAAATTAACTAAAATTTATTTTTCTTTTCAAATTTTTACTTTTCTGTTTGGTTGTCTATAGATTTCAGTGTGTTTAATATTTAAAAAAAATATTATTTAATAGATTTATTTCGGTTTTTCACTCATGCTCCGAAGTTTTCATGTATTTATAAAAATTAACGGCACCATAATATTTTGTGCTATTTAACACAAAATTTTGTTACTATTTCAATTGCTTGACGGAAAAACGGTAAATGAATTACTATGAAGAAATAGGAAACGGAATAAAACAAATAATAATAAAATATAAAATACGAAAATTGTTATCCATAATAAGGAAAGGAAGTTCCTTCGTAAATACGCAAAAGTTAATTGAAATAGGTACAATTCAAATTTACCAATAGGTAATTTTTACAAACATATATCCTTACTAAAAATTATGTTATTAGAGTATTCCAATCTTTAGAGCATGAAATGTTGTATAACTTAAAAGAAAATTGATATAATAAACGCATTGTTTAAATCTCACATTTCTTATTACGCAGATGATACTGCGTTAATTTCTTCAAACAAACTTACAAGTGCACTCCAGAAGAAAATGGAGAAGGGTCTTGTAAATTGCAGTAAATATTTAAACAAATGGAAAATCAAAATTAATCAAAACATGACCCAAGCAATAATTTTTCCATTCAAAAAATCTCCCAAAAGACTGCCAAGACGTCATCTTCTTATTGGAAATAATACCATAAATGTACTTAACGATGTCAAATATATCGGAGTTGTTTTGGACAAAAAGCTTACTTTTAAACAACATATTATGGCTACGTGTCAAAAAGCTATAAAATCATTTAAAGCACTATGACCACTACTAAATAGAAGGTCATTTCTTAACCCCAAAAATAAAAATCTACTCTTCAAAAGTGTTATAAGGCCAATATTAACAGACGCGTGTCCTATTTGGAGTGACGCTGCCTACTGCCACCTAAATCGCTTACAAATTACACAAAACAAATGCCTTAAAATGATAAACAAAAAGCCCTGGAGGTATCCTACAAATCTTCTTCATGAAGAAACAGGTTATGAAAAAATTATCGATTTCATCAAGGATTAATAACAATTACTTTGCCAAAATTGAAAATTCCCCTTAAGATAAGAGAATGTAGAGATATAACGTAAAATTAAAAAGAAATCATCAAATTGAAAATTATGTGCTTATAATGGTCTATTATTTCTAATAAACCTCCTCTAAGCACATAAATATTTTCAGATAGTATTTGAATCTATTAAATCATTAAAAATAAAATAAAGAACTATTTAATATTTTTAGATCCTGTATTTATTTGTTGCAATATCTACATATATGTAAAGATAAGATCTCGTATGTAAATATCAAATTTGTTAAAATTTGTAAATAAAGGAAGAATATATAATTGAATCAATTGAATTGAACATAGGCGGATAAATGAGGAAATTTGTGTAAATAAGTACATAATTTTAAAAACAAATTCCCTTCTTATAGTAATACGAACTCGATAATCCAGATTGAGATCATCCAGCAATTGTTCAATATTTTTTATTTGCTTAGCCGAACCTCGTTAATCCGGATTTTCTACGTACGCAAAAATATTTTTTAAAAAATCTTACCAAAAAAAAATCTTAAGAACAAAAATTCTTTTTAAAATATCCTCTTCTAATATTCAGATTAACAATCAATTCTTTATTTCAATTCAATTTTCAAATATTGCAAAAAAAAAAGTACTAAATAATCTAATACTCTTCAACAGTACATTTTCCAACCATCTGGCATCATTATTCCTTGTTTTTTTGTCTGCTTTGTGCATATCTTTACTTATTAAAACAAAACAGATGGAAAAAGTAGAACGACAGCCGAGGATCGAAAACTTTGTAAATTCTTTGCAATTAACTGAATTAAACATATATAATTTATTTATATACAAAATTTCTTGTTCGAAATCCACTTTTAAGTAATAAAATACTTCTGCATTAAAACACATTATAGTTTTGCATTTGGCGAAAAAAGAATAAATTAATTGAAACCAAAACATTATGTCAATGAAGAGGATATGGAATATTAAAATTCTAATGAGAACAGTTTGACACAACAAGACTTTTCCTAATGAATCTAAATTGGATTGAAGATTCTTTTAAATTTAGGAAACAACAATAGGACAAACAAGCAGCATTAAAGACTTAGGGCCGTATGCAAAAAATTAAAGTGTACTTCAAGTAGACTTTATGCATGTTTTTCAAACAAAATTTGTTGCTAAAGTCTACTTGAAGTACACTTTAATTTTTTTGCATACGGCCCTTAAAATACTACAATTAGTTTATATTTATAATAAAACTCACCTTAACCACTACATTTGTTTAACTTATAAACTAACACTCAAAAAAATACAAAAATAGATATTGACAAAAAAACACTAAAACACTATTTTAATTACAAAAAATTTCAATTATAGATTTACTTTCCAAACTTATTTTACAAATTAAACTTTTCTTTTTTTTTTTTTTTTTTTAACTTTAAATTTATGTTCACTTTTGGACACAAATACACTTTTTTTAATTTTAAAAACTTTACTTTAACACTGAGCTTTAAATTTGATTTGATTTCACTTAAAAAAAAAAACAAGATGGTGGATGCCCTATTGCAGATGCCATGGCAGACACATATTTGGTTTGTATAAAAACAAACTAAATTTTATGTTTCTTTTCAAAATTTTACTTTTATTATGTGACATGCACTTCCATCTATAGATTTCTTTGTGTTTTATATTTGAAAACACACTTTTAAATAGAGTTATTTAGTTATTCACACGCGCTGCGAGGTTTTTATGTATTCATTATAAAAAGTAACGGTACTATGTCATCTTACGTTTTTTGCTGCAAATACACACAGTTGTAAAATTTTGGTACTATTTGTTTGAGAAAAATCACAAAAGTGTAATTGAGATAAAGTAAGAGGAAACGGAATAAAACAAATTGAGAAATTTTTAAATTACAAATTTAGAATTCAAAGATTTACTTTTTTACATAATCCGATTTTACATATTGAGCTATAACAAAATTTTGTTTTATTCTCACACAGCATTAAGCATAAGAACTTTTTTGAACGCCAAAATTTATAAAATCTTGCTTTAACATTAAGCTTTAAATTATACAACTAACTAAAGTTTATTTTTCTTTTCAAGTTTTTAATTTTCTGTTTGATTGGCTATAGATTTCAGTGTGTTTAATATTTCAAAAAATATTATTTAATAGATTTATTTCGTTTTTTCACTCATGCTCCGAAGTTTTCACGTATTCTTTATAAAAATTAACGGCACTAGGGCGTCATCATATTTTTTTGTTCTAATTAACAAAAAATTTTGTTACTATTTCATTTGCTTGATAGAAATACGGTAAATGAATAACTATGAAGAAATAGGAAACGGAATAAAACAAATAATAATAAAATACGAAAATTGTTATCCTAAATACCCAAAAGTTTATTTAAATACAATTCATATTTACCAATAGGTAATTTTTACAAACATATATCCTTACTAAAAATTATGTTATTAGAGTATTCCAATCTTCAGAGCATGATAATAATCGCCTTTTTCAAATCTCACATTTCTTATTACGCAGATGATGCTGCGTTAATTTCTTCAAACAAACTTACAAGTGCATTCCTGAAGAAAATGGAAAAGGGTCTTGTAAATGGCAGTAAATATTTAAACAATTGGAAAATCAAAATTAATCCAAACAAGACCCAAGCAATAATTATTCCATTCAAAAAATATTCCAAAAGACTGCCAAGACGTCATCTTCTTATTGAAAATAATATCATAAATGTACTTAACGATGTCAAATGTCTCGGAGTTGTTTTGGACAAAAAGCTTACTTTTAAACAACATATTATGGCTACGTGCCAAAAAGCTATAAAATCATTTAAAACACTATTTCCACTACTAAAAAGAAGGTCATTTCTAAACCCCAAAAATAAAAATCTACTCTTCAAAAGTGTTACAAGGCCTATTTGGAGTGACGCTGCCAACTGCCATCTAAATCGCTTACAAATTATACAAAACAAATGTCTTAAAATGATAAATAAAAAGCCCTGGAGTTATCCTACAAACCTTCTTCATGAAGAAACTGGTTATGAAAATATGATCGATTTCATAACAAGGATTAATAACAATTACTTTGCCAAAATTGAAAATTCCCCTTACTCACTGATAAGAGAATGTAGAGAAATAACGTAAAATTAAAAAGAAATCACCAAATTGAAAATTATGTGCTTTTATAGGTCTATTATTTCTAATAAACCTCCTATAAGCACATACATATTTTCAGATAGTATTTGAATCTATTAAATCATATAAAGGTTTTTTCTTCCCATTTTCCTTTAAATATCATTAAAAATAAAATAAAAACTATTTAATATTTTTAGATCCTATATATTATTTGTTGCAATATCTATATGTAAAGATAAGATCTCATATGTAAATACCAAATTTGTTAAAATATGTAAATAAAGGAAGAATATATAATTGAATCAATTGAATTGAACATAGGCGGATGAATGAGGAAATTTGTGTAAATAAGTATGTAAATAATTTTAAAAACAAATTCCCTTCTTATAGTAATACAAACGACTCGATAATTCAGATTGAGATCATTCAGTAATTGTTCAATATTTTTTATTTGCTTAGCCGAATGTCGCAATTCGGATTTTCTAGGTTCGCAAAAATATTTTTTTAAAAATCATACAAAAAATTAATAAATAATTTTAGAAATAAAAATACTTTTTAAAATATTCTCTTGTAATACGAACAATACGATGATCCAGATTCAGATTAACAATTAATTATTCTTTCTTGTAATTCAATTTTCAAATATTGTAAAAAAAAGTACTAAATAATCTAATACTCTTAATTAGTACATTTTCCAAACCATCTGGCATCATTGTTCTTTGTTTTTTTTTTTGTTTGCTTTGTGCATATCTTTACTTATTTAAACAAAAGAGATGGAAAAAGTAGAACGACAGCCGAGGATCGAAAACTTTGTAAATTCTTTACAATTAACTGAATTAATAAACAAATGTAATTAATTTATATATAAAATTTCTTGTTCGAAATCCACCTTTAAGTAATAAAATACTTCTGCATTAAAACACATTTTAGTTTTGCATTTGGCGAAAACAAGAAGAAATTAATTGAAACCAAAACATTATGTTAATGAAGAGGATATGGAATATTTAAATTCTAATGAGAACAGTTTGACACAACAAGACACTTCCTAATGAATCTGAATTGGATTGAAGATTCTTTTAAATTTAGGAAACAACAATAGGACAAACAAGCAGCATTAAAGACTAAGGGCCGTATGCAAAAAAAATTAAAGTGTACTTCAAGTAGACTTTATTGTAGGTATGTTTTTCATACAAAATTTGTTGATAAAGTCCACTTGCAGTACACTTTAATTTTTTGGCATACGGCCCTTAAAATACTACAATTAGTTTATATTTATAATAAAACTCACCTTAATTAAACACTAAATTTGTTTAACTTATAAACTAACACTCAAAAAATACAAAAATAGATATTGACAATAAAACACTAAAATTTTAACTACAAAAAATTTCAATTATAGATTTACTTTCCAAACTTATTTTACAAATTAAACTTTTCTTTTTTAACTTTAAATTTATGTTCACAAATACACTTTTTTTAATTTTAAAAACTTTACTTTAACACTGAGCTTTAAATTTGATTTGATTTCACTTAAAAAAAAAACAAGATGGTGGATGCCCTATTGCAGATGCCATGGCAGGCACATATTTGATTTGTATAAAAACAAACTAAATTTTATGTTTCCTTTCAAAATTTTACTTTTATTATGTGACATGCACTTCCATCTATAGATTTCTTTGTGTTTTATATTTGAAAAATCACTTTTAAATAGAGTTATTTAGTTATTCACACGCGCTGCGAGGTTTTTATGTATTCATTATAAAAAGTAACGGTACTATGTCATCTTACTTTTTTTGCTGCAAATGCACACAGTTGTAAAATTTTGGTACTATTTCTTTGAAAAAAATCACAAAAAAAGAATTGAGATAAAGTAAGAGGAAACGGAATAAAACAAATTAAGAACATTTTTAAATTACAAATTTCAAATTCAAAGATTTACTTTTTTTTACATAATCTGATTTTACATATTGAGCTATAAGTTAATTTTGTTTTATTCTCACACAGCATTAAGCATAAGAACTATTTTGAACGTCAACATTTTTAAAATCTTGCTTTAACATTAAGCTTTAATTTATATAAAAAAACTAACTAAAGTTTATCTTTCTTTTCAAATTTTTACTTTTCTGTTTGGTTGGCTATAGATTTCAGTGTGTTTAATATATATTTCGTTGTTTCACTTACGCTGCGAAGTTTTTATGTACTCTTTGTAAAAATTAACTGCACTAGGGCGTCATCACATTTTTTTTTTGTCCTAATTACCACAAAACTTTGTTACTATTTCATTTGCTTGACGGAAAAACGGTAAATGAATTACTATGAAGAAATAGGAAACGGAATAAAACAAATAATAATAAAATATAAAATACAAAAATTGTTATCCATAATAAGGAAATGGAAGTTCCTTCGTAAATATGCAAAAGTTAAATTAAATACAATCTATTTTTCCCAATGGGTAATTTTTACAAACATATATCCTTATTAAAAACTATATTATTAGAGTATTTCAATCTTTAGAGCATGAAATGTTGTATAACTTTAAAGAAAAGTTAATATAATAAACTCATTGTTTAAATCTGACATTTAATATTACAATTAAGTCATTTATAAATGAAATTTGTTAAAAGCAGGCCTGTGGAGTCCTCAAAAATAGTTCCAACTCCGACTTCATCCACTGAAATTTGTAAGGTCCGATGCAAAAAAACAGTGATAACTATGTTGTGGTAATAATTTTTACTAGGAGATTCCAGCCCTCGAAATTCGAGTGCAAATTCTAGGAAATTTTATTTTTTCATTGAATAAAGACCCTAAAGATATGCTAATCAATTATAGCCAATTCACAAATCAACACAAAAAACAAACTCATTTTTATTACAAACACATTAACACATTTAATAAACACACACATAGCATTGTATATTTTATGTATGTGTTAGTAGCACCTTTAAATGCAATTTACTCAAAATAAAGGAAAAATTTAAAAATCTGTAAATCTGCAAAACGGCTAAAAAGAAATACCTTTCAAATAATATACGTTTGGTCAAAGTCGGGATAAAATGGTGGAACAAAACATTGGTCACAAAAAATCGCATAGCCTATTAATATTATAGATTAATTATTTTAATAATAAACAAAATACTATAAGATCGGAAACTTAAAATAAGAAAACTTCAAAAAATAACTCTGCTTTGTCTTTAGAATTAGGGTAGCCTCAATAATATCTGGCTTCTTTGATGCTCTCAAATCAGATCTGATGATACTGAGTGCAGAAGATAATACTTCTGCGGACACTTGTTTCGGTTGCAATGCCGCAGTGATCAGAGCAGCACTCTGGTTAATCTCAGAGTACTTTGGAATTGTATGTTTTTGCTAAATCTGAAGAATGGTCAAAAATGAGTAAAAATTTGACACTTGCTGCCACTAAATGGCAAAATGATGAAAAATGTTACCTGTTAAATATTTAATACAATTTTTTGTATTACTGTAAAATTGTAATTAACTTGTTAAATGTATTATTATGATTTATTTCTTGAAATCCGCATATCAAAATACAAGTCTGGTAATTATAGATCATTAATATTATTAATATAATACAAATCATAATATACATATGTTAAACGTTATATGTATTTTCTTTTTTGTGGGATATGAGCAATAAGTGTAACAGGCGTAACGATTTAAAGAACAAGGCCTACGAAAATATAGCAAATTTTTTCAAGTTTATGCTTCGGCATGTGTAAACAAAAATGTTAATGTTTATAATACGTATACAGCAATTGTATGCCACTACCAAGAATCATATATAAGAACATATATACCATATATATATATATATATAAATTTATATATGATTCTTGGTCAAGGTTTTTGTAAGCCAGATTTTTGTAAAAAGCTGATGAATGAAGACATTTGTGTAAATATGTAAGTAATTAAAAAAAAAAAATAACCATCCTCTAATAACACGAACACGAATAACAATCAATGGTTCTTTATTTATTTTTTTATTTGCTTAGCCGAACATCGTAAATCCGGATTTTCTAAGTCGTTTTGTTTCTGTTCACACAGGGCAATTTATTGCGAAATTTTTGAGTTTGTTGTAGAGAGGCAAAAGAAGAGAGGTATTTGGTACGGAGTGCTTGTACACGGCAACTCGTTTTGTTGTGCCATTCGTAATTATAAACATGAAGTTAGCTGCAGCTTATTATTTGACATTTCTTTTTATTCTTTGCTTCGCTATGAAAAATTAATATTATTATTTCATTTATTTTATTATTTCATTTTTTCTTTGTCTTCCATTTTTTCACACAAATAGATTTTTCACTTTGAACCAATAATAAATTCTTTTTACACAAACAAATAAAGTGAACTGTCAAAAATGTAAGAATTTGAAAGAAAATTAACAGTTGCGCCAATAATTTCTTTGTGTGAACATTAAGGCAACTTTAAAGCGGGATATACACGGTCAAAATGATTGAACTGCATTTTGGTGGTATTAGTGAAAATGTGTTTGTATGTGTCACACCGACGATGATTGAACCAAAATCAAAAATTTTAGATTTTCTGCTTGCATGACGTACGAATTTGATGTGTGTATATCGTTGATTGATCAAGCATGTTCTCATTTTTAATGTGACTTTGAAGCAAATGGTTGTGAGGAGATGTCGGATGAAAGGAAAAATATTTTAGAATTTCTGGAAGATTGCCATTAAGTTTTCATGGGTAAATGAATTCCTTTTTTTAACCACTCCTTCATCCTGATACGTTTCTTCTTCTTCTTTTTTCATTTTCTTTTGCTTTTAAGCACACTGCCAAAATGGCAACAAGTGTATCGTCCGCTACCAACATGATGTTTTCAGCACAAAATCAAAAACCAAATGAATGATTGAAGTGCTATGCAGTACCGTGTATGTTCAAAGCTTCAGGCACACATACATGAATTTGACGTCAAGCATTTTGACCGTGTATACTGGCCTTAAAAGAGAATTGAAAAAAAAGTTGAGAATCAAAAATTGCCTTGTGTGAACCTTATCTTTTGAGCAAAAGAGTGGTGCCAAGTTCGAACTTTTTAATTTTTTAGTACTAATTTTATAACTGTTGGCATCACTATTTTCCTTTTTTGCATTGTATTCTTTTTATCTTAAAGGTGGCATCTCATTGTTCACAAATACTAATGACGGACAAGTGGAAAAAAGTGGCGGCGATCAAGACAAGAAAAATTAATTTTTTAATTATAAATTTCAATACTAATAGCTAAAAATAAGTGGAAAAAGTGAAAAAAAATTAAAAAACTAATTAATTTTTTGTTAATACATTATAATAATTTAAAAACAAGTTTCTTGTGTTAAAAATTAAAACCAAAAAAAAAAATCATAAAGGCATAACTTTTGATAGAAAAAACGAGAATAGAAAAAGAGAAATATAAAGTCTAAAAAATACAAAATATAACATATATATACATTATTTTTGTAGTGGAGGTGAATTATTTTTTTTTGTAAATGAATTTAGTTTAAACAATAAAAATGCATGTGAATGTTGAAGTATAAAATGAATTAATTTTTGTTGTTTGTGTGTTCGTATTGCTTGCCGTAAATGTCTTAATAGAAATTTTTTAGTTTTGGTTCCCTTTTGTTTGGATATTTTTGTTTTTGTTATTTTTTTTTTGTAGACGTTAAAAATGCAACACTACAACTGTGTGCAAAGAGTAAACGAAGCATAAAGGCAAAAGAGAAAAAGTAAAATAAGCAAATGTGTGGTTATGTTGAAGTTCAGTAAAAGAAAATACAATTTCTTAACAAAATAAAAGAAAAATAAACAAATATATAAATAAATTTAAATAAAAGAAAAAGAACAAACTATAAAAAAGCAGCAATAATAATAAAAGCCTAAAAATCATATATTCGAAAATAACTAGATTTTAACCTCTAGTTGCGGGTGCTCCATTTTTTTTGTTTCTCTATTCGTGGACATATTGCTACATAAATTTTTTATTGTGATTTATAAAAACCTCCAACCAATAACTTTCTTTTTTTATTAATATTTGATTTTTAATTAAGTGTTTCAAACATCTGTGTTGTGTATTTTAAAGTGTAAATATCTTTATTCGTGGTAAACAAAAATACTGAATGCAGCCAGGTTTGCATACATTTGCCTATATTAAATAAATTAATTTTTAAAATATTTTTTTTCTGTATTGTTATTCCCCATCTGCTTAGTTTTTTATAATCTTTTTTTATTTCTTTAATAAAAGTGTTTTTTTTATAGTGTCAGCCTAATTTCACCTTTGTATATACACATATGTATCCATATACATTTGTGTGTGCGCTTGTGTCTTTTATTTTTGTTTTTGTTTGCCTGTGTTATTTGTTATTACTTTTGTTTTTAATGCGTTTACATTGTTGATTTAGCTTTTTAGTGGTTTTTTTAAGTGTCCCCTATGTCGATGTGCCCTCATTCCCTACCTTTAATCCTTGATTTCGTTATTGTTGTTTCCATTACATTACTTCATCTCTCTACAAACCATGTATGTAATTAACTAACCATCGACGTCATTCTTGTTTTTTTTTTTAGTTTTTTATTAGTGGTCAAATTGTTTGTTTTCTGGAAATTTGAAGTTGGTCTTTGTTAGTAGTTTATTTTATGGTGGTTTATTGCTACATTTTTATTAATGGGATTAACAATCATATATACATACATATACATACAGTATGGATTAATAAATAAATAAATAAATAAATATATTCAGAAAAACCATTGCAGTTTGTATCTTGCCATAAATACTAATCTGCTAAATTTATCATTATTCGTTAAAATTATAATTAAGGTAGTTTTGTGCCACATTTTAGAGATATTTTTGTGAGAATAACTTAATGCATGCACGTAAGTGAATAATTCTTTACATATGTATTGTCTCAAACAATGCGTATCTTTTATTTACTATCAAATTTTTTTATCTCAAAATTCTTAATTAAAATTCTCGTTGCTTGTTAATTATGAAAAAAATATCTAAAGAAAATTAAGCATTTTTTATCAACATATTTCAAACTTAAAAATGCGGTGGAGTATATACATATATTACTTAATGTAAATTTTAAAATTTTTAATTTTTACATTTTTATATTAATTTTCTCGCAATCTTTCGCAAAATTTTTCACATCTTTGATACCAGAATCACACTTGATTGACTTTTACCTTTTGGTCGGGCTTCAATTAACATAATTTCAGATTCTCATAACTCACATCAATAAACTCACTTAACTCACATTATTCTGTCGACTTTCTCTAATTTTTAGTTGAAGGTATTGTTTAGACTTGTTGATTTGTTTAATATTTTATTAGTTTAATACAGTTTTAGAACGACGAACAATTACCACCGTTTTATTATTTATTTTCTATGGACTAGTTTTTCCTTTAGATCAGTAGTTTTAGTTTAACAATCGTTTACCACTTGTATGTAAAATGACCTTGTTGATGTTATAGCGGTTTTCCATATTCCGTCAGTCACATAAAGGGTATCCCAAAATTCACGTAAGAAAACACAGTCTTTTTATTTACATTGTTATTTATTTATTTATTTTACAGCATTTATAATCATAATAAATTATGAGTATATATATATTATTTTATTAGGTACTAACGACAGAGGTTTTTGACCTAATTTTTATAAACATGAGAGTTATTTTTATATAAGGTGATATATATTACAATATTTTATTATTATTATTATTATTAGGAGTATTTACAATACATTTAAATTTATCTGATAATGGTATGTATATTTTACCAATTATATATAGAACTCTAGCTATAGAACTCTAGCGGTATTCACTCTTGGTGTTAAATTTACAACCCTGTTATATTTACAACGATTTTATATTACAAAGCGTGAACGTCTTTTCCGTGTATATTGTATATTCCGTGTATTATGAATTGTAAATTAATGAATCAGCTGATTTTTGTTTTGTTTTCCATCAATTTGAAAACTAAAAAATATCAAAAAGCATTTGAAGATTAGAAAAATGCCGAAAATGCTTAATTTACCTATCGGTCCATCTTTATTATTAATTCATTTATTATTTTGATCCATTTTTTATTATTTATTTTAATAGTGACCACAAAATGAACAATAAAATTAAACAATTGTTTTGGCAGCTCAACGATCAGCTGTTTTAGTCTTGTAAATGTTTAGTCTTGTTAATGTACTATACCTTTTACCCTTGTACTTTAACCACAGCGTAGTAAATTTTCATTTCATACATTTTGTTGTTGCGGTGTTGTAAATAATAGTACTTTTACTATATCTACAACATTTACAAGGGTTACAAGGGTACTTTACTACCAAGAGTGAAAACCCTTTCTATTTCTAAAAAATTGTGTTATATTTCTTCTACATACATATATTAATATTTCTCTCATTTTTTACACTATTCGGTAGCATATTGTATAACTTTGGTTCCTTGAAGAAAAGTGATCGTTGCATAGCTGTTGTTGTTGGGAAGTCTGAAGTCATCTGCATTTCTCAAGTTGTATGATGGTATTTCTCTCACATAATTAAGCTGATCTATTAGGTATTCTAGTGCATTTCCAATTTTCATTTTCTGAACAATGTTGATTGTGTTTACTTCCAACCTTTGTTGAATATTAAGCCATTTTAACGTGTCGAACATTGTTTGTATTGGAGTGTATCGATTACATTTCAATATTGAACGCATAGCTTTATTCTGCAATTTTTTAAATCTATTTGATTTGTTGTACAGCATGTATATGAAATTGTAGAGCCAAATGCAAAATGTGGTTTTATCATTACGTTATATATGTTTATTGCAGTTATTAACGATATTTTATTTCTAACCCGTTTAAAAAATCAGATTTTTTTCCCGATTTTCTTACATATATATTCAACGTGTTGTCTGAATTTTAAGTCCTTATCGTTTATAAAACCGAGGTATTTTATTTCATTTACCTTTTCTATTGGTTCATTATTTATTTTAAAGACTGAGCCGCTGTTCATATTTATTTCTAGCATTTTTGTTTTATTTTCATTTAGTTTTAGTCTGTTCATTTTTAGCCAATTATTTATTTTATTTATGTCATGCATTAGTTTATTCGTGCATTGTTCTTCCGTGTCTGCTTCCGCATAAATTAATGTGTCATCTGCATACAAGATAATTTCGCAATTGCTTAAGATGTTTGGTAAGTCGTTAATGTATATTATAAATAGTAGTGCTCCTAGAATGGAACCTTGGGGTACACCATACTCGTTGTAAACCTCATCTGATTTGACGCCATTAATCTTTGTTATTTGCTTTCTATTTGTCTAATATGATTTAAACCACCTTAATTCGTTTTCCCTGATACCGTACATGTAAAGTTTTTGAATTAATATTTCTCTGTCAATGGTCTCGAACGCTCTTTTAAAATCCAGGAATATAGCCATACTTTTCTTTTTCTTGTCTATATACTTCCACCTATTTATAACATAACTGACTGTGGTCTCGCATGAGTATTTTTTTCGCGTTGTTCCTTTACAATCTTCTCAATAATTTTTTCACATGTTTCAGCGTGTTTATAGGACGAAATTCATCGCATCTATTTGTTTTCGCAATTTTTTCTACTGGTGTTACCATTGAATATTTCCAACTATCAGAAAAATCCCGCTTTCAAGCGATTTATTAATAATCTTAATCATATATTTACCTACAATATTCCAATTATCCATAATTATTTTCTTTGAGACTTTATTAAAATCCGGTTTGTTCTTCAGGTTCTTACATATTTTTTTAAGGTCTTGAATTGTTATTCCGCGGAATTTAAATCTATTATTTATCACAGAAATTTCATTTTTGTACTGCACATTTTCTATTGTATCATTTATTGACTTAATGCTATCGACAAAATAATAGTTAAATTGTTTGGCTATCTGATAGATATCCTTATATTCTATTTCATTAAACATCACATATTTAAGAATGTTTTTTTACTAAATTTATATTTGCTATGTTTACATTGCGTAGCAAATCGAATAAACATAGTTTAACCAATGGGTTGATTTGGGCTTCATTAATGGAACTGCAGTTAGAAATTAAATGGTTTGAGCTTATGATGTCTGTGTTGCATAGCGGACAAATTTCTGGTCTCGATCCACTGAAAATATGCTAGGTATGACCTAGCCTTAATCTGGTGTATTTTTGTAAATTCAACCTTGACGACCTTAACAAGTATTTACCACCAAAACTATTATATTTCTTTATAGCATAATAAATAGCTGTTGCTTCAGCTGTGAAAATAGAGGACCTGTGATCTAGAATTGCTAGAAAGTCGGTTTGAAGCTTATCATTTATAATCGCCATTGCGGTGGAAGTATCTGTTTTTGAACCATCTGTGTAGAGAATTTGCCAATTCTTATTTTTGTATGAAGAAGAAATTTCTTTAAATAGAGACGTATAGTAATGATCGTGTGTGGAGTTTTTTGGTAGAGTCATTAAATTTTCTACAAAGCTGGAGCTTTTTAAATTCCAAAGCGGCTCGGAGGAAAAATAAACTTTTTGTGGTTTTGTGTCAATATCCATATTTTTAGCATGTTTAAGGGCTAGACGTATTGTGGACGGAAATCTAATTCTGAAGGGAAAATAATTTTCGTGATCAGCTTTGATGTTAGACAATTAAATCTTTGTTCCAATGTAGGTAATCCTGATTCCGCAATTCTGATAGAGGAATTGTAAATCGGATAAATTTTGAGTTTTTGAAAACTTACAATAGATGACTAAGCCATAATCTACAGTCATTCACAGCTTATTTGATGCAGATAAGTTTTTTTCAAAAACTGTTATATATTTAAAAATTTTGTTCTAAAAATATGAAAACAAAGAATGTGGTTTAGTATATTATAGTGTTGTAATTTTATTTAACAAAAACAAAAATGTGCTTTGTGCCCTCAAGAAACTAAAAAAATGCAAAATAAGGTACAAAACTCATGTCACAGCTTAAATGATGCAGTTAATTTGATCGTTATACTTGTTGTTGTTTTCAGCTTAAGATTTTAAAATTATTATCTGCAATCATTCCTAATTGTGTTGTTGACTGATACGCATTGAAAAAAATAAAAATAAGAGAATTTTTTCAACCATGGCACCGCGGACATCCATTGAAATGCGTGAGTTAGTATTAAAGCACTATAAGAATGGACACACTCCACGGAAACAGTTCAGCATATAAAACGCTATTTACATAGGTGAGAATTATGTTGAAAACAAGGGTAGACAAGCTCCAAATTAAATTTTTACTGAAAGTGATTTTAAGTGGTTAGTGCAACAAATTCGTAAAAATCCAGCAACAAGCCGAAAAATATTTGGGAAAGACATGTCATCCTGAAAAAATTCACAGAATATTGAGGGACGCTGATTTTAATGGCCGAATTCCTCGAAACAATCCATTTATAAATGAAAACAATAGAGTAAAATGGCTGCAGTTTGCGCGTGACCATTTAAATAAGTGTCCAGTATTTTGGAGAACTGCAATTTTTTTGAAGATTTGGTGAAGTGAAAGTTAATATATTTGGACCAGATGGAAGACCCTACATTTGGCGCAAAGTTAATACTGAGCTGAAACCTCACAATTTACGTGACACTATGAAACACGGTGGTGGAAATGCTATGGTTTGGGGATGCATGTCTTCAAATGGAGTAGGTAACTTGGCCTTTATCGTAGGGAATATGGATAAAAACATGTATTTGAAGCTTCTCCAAGAAAATATAATTCAAAGAGCGACGAAATTGAAAATTAAGGACGCCTTTCGCTATCAAGATAATGACCCTAAGCCCAAATCACCATTAGTACAGACTTGGTTGATATGCAAATGCCCGCATATAGTTCAAACTCCAGCACAATCACTTGACTTAAATGTGATTGAAAATTTGTGGTCAATACTGAAGACAAATATTCGAAAATACGATATCCACAACAAATCTAACTTAAAAAAGGTGTTGCAAAAAAAAGTGGGATAAAATAGATCCAGATTATAAAAAAAGCTAGTGGACTCTATGCCGAAAAGGCTTCAAGCGGTTATAGATAATAAAGGATATCGTACTAAATACTAAGCAATTGAAAAAATTTTAAAATTACAGTAAATCTTTTTTTATTTAATGTTTTTTAAAATTGCATCATATAAGCTGTGACCTGAATTTTGTACCTTATTTTGTATTTTGAGTTTCTAGAGAACTTAAAGCAAATATATTTTTTTTTGGTACATATAAATAACGCATAATTATTAACTAAACCACATATGTCGTTTTTGTTTTTCAAACATATAAAATTTATCTGCATCAAATAAGCTGTGAGCGACTGTAGTTTTGGTAAAACCAGGCTGCGGACGATATTTAAAATAGTGTCTTGATGACAGTTACTCTTTTTAGCAGCAAGGCTTTTAATTATGTTTAAACGTAGTTGAATTAATTTTTTTAAGTAATCTATGAGAGAGGACCATGAAAAGTTTCGATTAAATATAACTCCTAGTATTCTTAGAGATTCAACGATTCCTATTTGGTAACTTTGGATTACAATATTCTTATTATTACAGTTTTTCTTTTTACATATGTGCTGACATTTAGTTTTGGGGATTGATATTTTACCACCACTTACATTACACCAATCATTTAATGATATGAAAAGTGCATTAATTTCTTGTTGTATGTCAGAATTTTGTCTGTGGGTATATATTATGTATAAATCGTCGACATATATAACATGTTTAAAGAATCTGTTATTATCTATAGTTTTACTATCAGTCGCAATCTGAAATAATACAACCGATAGAGGAGATCCTTGGGGAATCCCATTGTGTAAAGGCTTTATAGCTGAGTATACGTTGTTGACTTTAATCCGTATTTTTCTATTTGATAGGAACGAGTATACGAATTTAAGAATTTTTGGTCCAAACCTCCATTCTTTTAATTGCATAATTATTGTGTGTTTTCCAATACGGTCAAACGCTTTTTCGAAGTCAATGGATATGATGGGTGGATGAGTAATGTGGTCGATGTATGTAAGAGCAATTTTAAGAGCATAAAAAGAAATCCAATGGGAGCCATTTCTGATCACCAGGAAGCAGTGTTCGCCAGTTCAGAAAAGTGTATTTTCACTTTTCACCCCTTCCTAAAATTTTAAGGGGTGTTCTTATAAACTAAAGGGTATTTTCTAAAACTACAGCAAAATAAATTTTTTGACTAAATTAAATTCTACTGTTTATGTTTAAACATGACAATGTGATATATAACAGTGATATAAACCTGTGATACATTTACTTTTTGTTTCCACTTTTTTACAGCAGTAGCGAAATCCATGTCACATTGAAAAACATAATTTTCTTTACCCAAATAAAAATCGGGGCCTTCGCAAGAAGTCCTTGAAAGGACTTACACATGTCTATCATCAAGTCTGACTCGCTTGTCACTCTTTATGCGGTTTTGGCATGAAAATCATCTTTCGCAGTCTGCAGTAGAGACTGGTAAAGTTAAGGCAATCATTAATTATTTCATGTACTCTGCCTACGTGCACTCCTCATCCTCAGCATATCCCAGCATTTAACATGCAAGTCAACTTGCAAAATTTTTGAATGTCCATTTTGGCCTGGTATTTTTCTAACAAAAATTTCACTTCATACCATTCATCCTGCAACTTATCCTGTTTAGGAAGAATGCTACTATATATAGGGTATAGTACTTTATTGCAATATATTTTCATCAAGCTATCCATGGCTTCATCAGCAGATTTATTTGATGGAGGAGCAGACGGGTTTAACTCCAAGTCGAAATTTAAAAATGTTTCAATGGTGTCATCGTCAAACCGTTTATAAAGGTTCTTTACCATTGTGCATAAAAACATCTTTTCCCTTCTGGAAACTGGTTTGTGATAGTTTATTGGAAGAAATTTTTATGTCCCTGTAGTAACAATTTTTTCTTTCATCTCATCCAAAAATGCTGTTAAATATTTTCCATGCACTTTGCCCATTTTCTCTAATCTTTGCACAAAAGAGCACGCTGAGAACCAGTGTTGGTGGCTCTAGAGATGAGAATAGCGCATGCCTACTAGCTAGGAATAAGACCGCGATGAATCATTACTAGATGGCTTTGGGTAAAAGTCACGCATGCGCAGTGGGACACTGAGATTATCGATGAATCGGCGATTAATCGGAATTGGAATTGAATTTTAAAAATTTAATCATGATGTGCCGATGGGTAATTCTGAGGGGTGAAATAGATTTTAAATGCGTGTTCTTTTCTGACGAAGCTCATTTTCATCTCGGCGGTTACGTCAACAAACAAAATTGCCGTATCTGGGGCACATAAAATCCACACATGACTGATGAAAAGCCAATGCACCCTGAACGATGTACATTTTTGTGTGGTTTTTGGGCCGACGGTATCATTACGGTATCTTCAAAGATACGGAAAGCAAATGCGTTACAGTGAACGATGAGCGCTACCGTGCAATGATAATTTATTATTTCTAGCCCATTTTCGAAAATATGGATCTGGACAACTTTTGGTTTCGATAGGATGGCGTGCCGTGCCACACAAGTCATAAAAAATCGATCTTTTGCGTGGCAACTTTGAGAGTCGCGTTATTAGTCGTTTTGGCCATGGGCATTGGCCATCGCGAAGATGCGATTTGACCCCGTTGGACTATTATTTGTGGGGACCCGTTGAGGATATGTGTTACGCTAATCACACAGCGTTGATTCAGGCACTGACAAAATAATTAGTCCAGTTATCGGTAAAATACAGCTCCCTACTGTCGAAAATGTATCGAAAAATATGAATTGAAAAGTATGGCTACTGCAAGGCCAGCCGAGGCAGTCATTTGAATGAAATATATATATATATATATATATATTGATTCCTATAATTCCAAGTTGGAACAAAGGGCCGTAGCGAAATTCTTCCATCGGGATCTGTCCTGTGCCATTAGTCTTATCTCAGACCAACTTTGTCCTGTTTCGTTAATTTCGGATCCTAGTTGCCTTCTTCAGGTGTTAGCGGGTCTACCTTTTCTTCTGCTGTCTTGAGTGTTCCAGTCAATTGCCATCTTTGATATATCATCATGGGGTCTTCTCAAAATATGGCCAACCCAGCTCCATTTCCTCTTAGCAATTTCCACGAGAATTGGTGTTTCGCCTGTTATTTGCCAGAGGTCTCGCTTGGAAACTACGTTCGTCCAGAATATTCGCAATATTTTCCGCAAGCAATGGCTAATAAAAACTTGCAGGGATTGTATGTCAGTTGCAGTAGAGTTCCAGGACTCACATCCATATAACAGAGTAGAGCGAACATTTGAGGAGAAAAGGCGAATCTTAGTTTTTGTGTGTATTTGTGGTGACTTCCATACTCTTTGTAATGCACCAAATGACAGTTTTGCCTTTCTTATGCGATATATAATATCATCACGTGAGCTGCCTGTAGTGGATATGATACTTCCTAAGTAGCAAAACGATTGCACATCCTCGAGCTCTGTTGTCGACTCTGAACTTGGAGGCATTAGTTGTATTGATATGCAGAACCTTAGTTTTGTCGAAGTTAATATGAAGACCAACACCAGATGCTAGCTGATATATCTGATCCAATTTGGCTGATATGTCGGTAAAGTTATGTGCGAGCAGGTAAATATCATCAGCGTAATCAAGATCTTCCAGTCGACCATTCATACCCCATGTAATGCCTCTTCTAATTCGGGTTGATTGCTGCATAATTAAGTCCAGTACAGTATTGAATAACAGCGGAGATAGGATACATCCCTGTCGTACCCCTGTGCCTACACCAATCGGCTTGCCTAACATGCATTCATGCAGTACTCGGCTTGTTGAGTTGCCATACAAAGCTCTGATAAGGTCAATTAGCTCAGGTAGAATTCCCTTGCACCGAAGTGCGTGCCAAATTGCCTGATGGTGGATAGTATCGAATGCTTCGGCGAAGTCGATGAATATCAGATATAGTGGAGATCGCTATTCCACCGACTGCTCCACTATGATCCGTAGACTATTTATATGATCGGTGCAAGATCGGTGTGGTCTGAAACCAGCTTGCTCCTTTCGAAGATCTGCTGAAATTGATGACAGTCTAGCGTGGATTATATTCGCTATCACCTTATTAATCATGGGTAAGAGAGCGTTATACCCCGCCAGTTTTTGCATTCTGTTAAGTCTCCTTTCTTGAGTAGTTTGATTATCACTCCTACATTTAGTTCAGAGTGGGATGTCCAGAAGTCGTTGATAATAGGTCTGATTATTCCGCGCTAAGAATCAGATCAGCCTTAAGCAGTTCAGGATGGATATTGTCTACGCCTGGTGCCTTGCCATGCTTCAGTGCGCGTATAGCATTGATGATCTCGGTTTCGTCTGAGCAAATTGTTCTTATGTCGGATCTGATTTGATGTGAAGTACAGTGACATTGCCAGACCGTAGTAGGTTGCGGAACTGACAGTATGTCGGCATAATAGTCGGACCATATTGCCATATCGCTCCACGGGCGAGGTAGTTCCTCCTATCGGGTCTTTGAGGGGGTATGTTTTTGAACGGGCGTTCCCTACTTTGGTGTGTATCGGCAGCTGCTTGGGCTTCTGTCGCCATATTTTCCATCCAAACCTGTTTTTCTCGCCGCGCACTTCGTTTCACCAGGCGATCTAAACTGGTATACTGGTCCTGTAGGATAGATTTAGAAGCTCTTGTTCGGGCAACGTTAATTTCACCTTTAAGTTGTCTTCTATCTTCAATAAGTTGCCAAGTAGCGTCTGAAATCCAGACTTTACGTTTGGGTTGAGGATGCCCAAGATGTTGCTTAGCTCTGTCTGTGAAAATGCTTTTCATGGCATTCCATTGCCCTCATAGCGAGTCATTAAGGAGCCTACGTAACTTTCGAGAGTATTTGAGGATTTCAATTTGGATACGTCGTATCGTCTTGACAAAGACTGTGTTGTTTGTCGCCGTATTGCAGATATCCTCAATCGTATCACTCCTACTAGTAGATGGTAGTCTGAGGCTCCGTCTGCCCCACGCCTATTGCGCACATCCAGTAATGAACCTCGCCACTTCTTGCTTATCGCAATGCGATCAATTTGGGTTTCTGTTCTGTGGCACGTCCCTGTGAGGAAAAATAGTGCCACCGATAGTAAGACCATTGCTCGCGCATATTCTGGTAAATAATTGGCCGTTCTCGTTCATTTGCCCCATTCCATGAGTTCCCATAACAGACTCAATGTTTGTGTTAAGTGAGCCCACCTGTGCGTTGAAATCACCGGTAAGAAGTAAAATGTCACCACTAGGAGTGTCTTTTATTATCTTTTCCAGGAGGCTGTTGAATGAAATAGTGTTCCATAATTAACCGTAAGGTTTGCGCTTTCGAATAAAAAAATCCAAAAAAAATGAGTTTTTTTTTTTTTAGCAAAATACATATTTTATATGTTATAAGCGTGGAGACTCAGATCCTCAGTGTGTATACGCTGTAGAGAGCTTCTTGAAATATGCAATTCTTGTCCACGACGCCGAATTGATATTGCTGGACTTTCACTAATACTTACGCACTGCTTCGTTATTTATATTTGTTTTTGGACGACCAGTATGTTTAGCATCATCAATTGATGCAGTCAGCCTGAATTTTTGTCATTACTCTCTTCACAGTTGACGAAGTTAGGTCAATATTCCGATTATATTTTTTACGAAATTTTCAAACTTTCATTGTATTTGAAATATCATTCAACAATGAAAATGCGTTATAATGCTCCGTTCACTAATTAACTCTACTAACCCTAAACTGTCAGCTGTCAAACTGTCTTTCTGTTGGTTGTCAACAATATACAGCACAAATGGCTTCAAATTCAAATTTTGGGACACCCTTTATTAAATTTTTTTATATTTCTTTATATATAAAGTCTTAACTATAATGGACATAAGTGAGCTTGTGTTTTCCAAATAAATTTTTGAACAAACAAATTTCCATAATTTCCAAAGTTATGGCCGGTTTTTATCAAGTGTTAGTGTCTCTGAAACCATATACATTTATGTGACTTAATTCTTCTGTATCTCAGCCTTAAACAGAGGGTATTATTTCGTTTTTAATATATTATTTTATGTTTAATTTCAGTCTTGTTTTGTTCGTTTAGTGTTTTGTGTTTCCGTACATTTGTGTGAATGTTTTTAATTTTATAACTTAAAAATTAGTACAATACATATTTGATTAACCACACACACACACACAATCAACAAACAACAAACAAACATATAAACAACCAACATTGAACAAGCAAAATCCTCTACCAAAACCAAACAATTCCAAAATCAATCAACCAACCAAACAACCTACAACAATTAATAAATTATTAATCAACCAACAAAAAAAACTTTATTAATATTTTTTGCAGAGACGCTTATCATCAGGCGGTTATTATGAAAGGTTATATTTTTTTTCATACTTACAATTTTCATTTACCTAAATTTTTAGCAAAAAAAAAAATATATAGTTTCCAAAATTTCAAAGCTAAGTTTTAAAAAATTTTCTGTTTATTTGTTTTTTTTTCTATTATTTGTGAAATTCTTAAAATAATTTTTAATTGAAAAATTATAAATTTTATTTTTATAAAACTCAGGCAATCTGTATAAAATGTCTCGTAACAAGGACAAATATGAGAGCAGCAATCGGAGACAACAGATTTTTATGTCACAAGAAGATGTGGCCGCTGGCAAAAAATCTAACTGGACCGGTATTGAGATAACAGGTGGTTATTATATATCTTATCAAATGAGTTATCAATATTTATTTAAAAAAATATGTATATATATATTAATTTATTTATAGGTTGTGTCCGCAATATAAGTCCTTCTTTGTGGGAATTTGAACATTTAACCGCTTTATATTTAAATGATAACCATTTGTTACGTTTACCAGCTGATATTGGGCTATTAGTTAATCTTCGTACATTAGATGTATCCAGCAACAAATTGCGCAGTTTACCAGCTGAATTGGGAGAATTGATACAGTTAAGGTGAGTTTAACACATGCACCAACATTTAAAGTTATTTTGACTTTATATTCGTGTGAAGGAAAGGTCTTTAAACTTCGTCATTTATATATACAATAAAATATTCAATGACACATGCGTTTTCAAAATTAAAGAACGTTATTTTATTTATTCTTTAACAAACACATTCGCTGATAAAATGTTAATTAAAGTAATTGTACGAATATGTTATTGTTTTAGTCTATTTTAAAATTCCCATATACCGGCTTTTGTTCTTTGTAAATTTTGAATACTGCCTTGTTTTTATTTAAAAAAAGGGCAAGCGTTTCGATTGTTCCACACTTTTTTCACTCGAGAAGTTTGACTTTCGGATCTAAGATATCTTCATTGCCTTATTAGAGGTTAGATACATATAGGGTTAAAACATATACGACCCTAAGGACTATTAATTCGTACACCAATAATTTTTTTTCAAGGTTCAGAAAATACACACATCATCAAACATACAATGTTCTGTTCTAAAGCAGCCAACACATATTTTCATTGTCATATCAATTATGTGTGTTTCTAAATTTTGTACGGTGCCGAACACAATCATGACTGTGTTTCGTTTTAATATTTCGTTATGTACACGAACATGTTTCTATCACGTATTTTTGGTTTCCAACACACATGAACTACACAGGTTCGAGTGTAGCTTTATTTTAAGTTCGTGTTCTTGCACGTGTACTGCTAAAAAAACAGAACATGTTTTTGAATGCGTACATCTAAATTTTAAAACATCCACTCGCGATCGGAAAAATCTGATACACCCTTATAATAACGACAACAATTCTTTCAACCAAATTTATTTAAAAAAATCTAAAATAATTCGTTAGCAGTTATAAAAAAATAAAAATAAAAAAATAGTAATAAAATAGAAAACAGAGAAATTTTATGTGTTGTTTAACGTAATTTCGTTTTTTTATTTTTTTTTTTTTTTAATTTATGTTTTTTTTTTATTCTTTGGTATAGGTACTATTATTGCTAGCTTCCATGAGTTGGGTATGTTACCACTTCTGAGTATTGTATTATACAAGTCCAGCAATTTTAACTTACAGTGTTGTGTGAGAGGCTTAATCATTTGATAAGAAATACGATCAAATCCTGGAGAAGTCCCCTTAACTTTATTTAGGCAGTTGTCAAGTTCTAATATTGTAATTGATTCCTCCATTTGAGAAGCGTCTTTGTCTAGTCTATTACTAGGGTTTAATATGATTGGTGTGTTTTTAGATGAATTAAACAAAGGCGGAAAATTGGCATCATTTGCGTATTCAGACCACTCGATTCCAAAGTAGTTTGCGATTTTCACAGGATCAATTAGTGTTTCGTTCTGTGTGTTTACCGCCTTAATTGCTGTTGCTGAACACTTGGATGTTATTCTGTTTATTTTATTCCATATAACAGAAATGGCAGTATTTCTGTTAATTGCTTTGGTGAAGCTCTCAAAGTTTAAATATTTTGCAAGTTTTAACTCCTTTCGGAATTTCGCATTTGTTTATTTATATGAGAGTAAGTTATCCTGTGTCGGGTTAGCTTTAAATTCTTGCCATTTTTTCATCTTCTGTTTACGTAGGTTTGATTGGGTTGAATTCCACCATGGTACCGTTTTAATACGGTTTGATTTATTTTTTGTTTGTGGGATGTGCATGTTTGCTGCAGTCCGGATTGATTTTTTTTATTATTATTTATTTACTTATTTAATTCAGCTACAATAAAGCAACAGCTGAGCAATATTTACAAAAATATTTTACAAAAATAATACAGACTTTAAATACAGTTATAAACATAATCATTAGAGTTCAAATATGTCGTTAATCTTCTTTTAATAACATCAACATCATCGGATAAATCAATTAAAGCATAGTGTCTGTTCACTTCGGTGCAAATTCTTCGGAATGGATTGAAATTAATGAAATTTGATCTGTGGAAATTCAGGTAAATCGGCTCATACGATCGAAGTTGTCTGTTGGGGACATTTATACATATTTTTCCAAGAAGGCATTCAGAATCAATTTTACCATGAACCAGGTTGAGGAAGAATGTTATATTAGAAATGACTTTTCAAAGTTGGAAGCTTTATTAAAGCCAAACGACTACGATACGGTGGACGACTCAACTCCGCATTCCACTCAAGATATCGAAGACAAAATAGTAAGAATTGTTTCTGAACTGATTCAAGTTTTTTGATGAAAACATTGTACTGTGGATCCCAGATTACTGATGCGTATTCAAGTATCGGCCTGACCAAAGACGTGAATAGATTTTATGTTATATAAGGATCATTAAATTCCTTTGCCCAACGCTTTATAAAAGATAAAACACCATTTGCCATATTAACAGTCATTGTTCCGTGAGAATTAAAACTTAGTCTTTTATCAAAATGAACTCCCAAATCTATGAACGAGTCAACTGAGTTTAGTTTTGTGTCATGGATGACATAGTCGTTCGAAGATGGCGAATATCTAGAGACATTTGTTTAGATTTAATTCCATTAAGTTGACATTGCACCATTTGTAGAAGCTATTTAAGTCAGACTGGAGACGTATACTATCTTCATTGTTTATGATGGTTGATTAGATTTTTACATAGTCGGCATACATTAGGATATTGCTATATTGAATAGACTTTGGTAGATCATTAATAAACAGTAAAAAGAGGAGAGGTCCAAGGTGACTCCCTTGAGGGACACCGGAAGTAACATCTATATATTTCGATTTAGAGTTATTGAAAATTACACATTGCTTACGATGTTTTAAGTACGACCGAATCCATTTTAAGAAGTTCCCGGAGAATCCAATAACATCATGTTTCGCTAGCAGTAGATCATGGCTAACCTTATCAAAAGCTTTCCTAAAGTCCGTGTATATAACATCAATTTGTTTATTTTTACAGAATCCAGAGTTTATATAGGAAGTATATTCCATTAGTAGTCGTAGACCTTTGCAAAAGCCATGTTGATCTGGTGATAGAATTGATGACATTTCGTGTGATAATATATCAGTTATAATTTTCTCAAAAAGTTTAGGTATAGCATTAAGCTTTGTAATTGCTCTATAATTAGAAGCATCACTGCGGCTACCAGATTTATAGTGCGGAATAATAAATGAATTTTTCCAACACTTTGGAAAGATACCGAATTTAAGAGAGTTATTATATATAAGAGTTAACGGGGCAACCAATATTTCACCACAATTTTTTAAGATACAGCTGGGAATACCATCTGGACCCGGATTAAATGAACTTTTTATACTTCTTAGACTCTTAAGAACAGTCAACACGTCTAAGGATGAAATATTAATTGATGTCAGCCTTGGAATATCATAGGGATATCGTGTGTTGTTTAACATCATTGTGGAAAATGTGGACGCAAAGAATTCAGCAAAAACATTTGCAATATCAACATCATTTGAAAGCACAGTACCATTCATTTTCATAGTGGTTGGGTATGATGAAATTTTGCGTTTAGAATTTACAAAGGTGTAAAACATTTTTGGATTTTTTTTTATATTTGAATTCATTTTACTAATGTTGATGTTGCGTTTTTGTTACTAGATGACGTTAGTTGTCTACTGGCGATTTCTATTTCCACTTTACAGGAGCACTCTGCCCAGTTGGCTCTGTGGAACAAAAACTTATTTGCTTTAATTGGATAGAGGTTTTCTTCGGACAGTTTGATGAGTATTTTAATCGGAAAATGATCGCTGTTATGTAAGTCGTTGAGGGGTGACCAAGTGCTTATAGGATGTAGAGGCAACGAGCAGAATGAAATGTCAATATTGGAGAAAGTATTATGTGTGGAAAGATGAGTGGGGGATCGATCGTTCAATAAACAAAGATCAGCATTTTGGATAATATTTTCCAGTAAAATTCCTCTTTTATTGTTTTTTTTTTTTTGTAGATCCCCATATAGTATTCCAACAGTTGAAGTCACCAAAAACTAACAATGGGTTGATAAACGATGAGATGATATTTGATAATTCATTATTTGAAATATCTTGGCTGGGGGGAATATAAAAAGATAATACAGTGAATTGAATGTTGAGGTTAATTTCTATAGCTCAGGGATGGAATTGTTGATACAATTGTACTTTTTTTGATACTATTTGATGTTGAAAAATACGTTGATACGCCCGCGACTCATTTGATACATTTTCAAAATTGAACGAATTTTAACTAATTTTTTATTGAAATTTTTTTCTTGCATTAATTTTTCCCCCATTTTCTACTTATTGAAATATGGTAACTCGTTGAGAAACTCTTAAATTTAACCACACTGGCAACACTTCATTCATTTATGTGATGATGGTCTAATAAATATCAGCTGACTTTTGTTTATAAAATTTGGTTTTTCCCAAAACAAATGCCAAACGCAATCAGACTACAAGCAGCAAAGTAACATTTTTCTCCTAATATTTTACATGAAAAGAAAATAACGCCGAACAGCACGGTGATGCTTTAATTCTGATTAATCATTGTTTTTTCTTCTTTACGCAAAAAAAAATCGGAAGATTTGTTTGTTCTCGATAAATACTAAAAAAGTCAGCAATTAACTGTGATTCAATAAATAAAATAGTTTTTAACAATTAATTCTATTTACCTTAATCATGGAATATGATGAACCTGGGTAAGTTTTGCAATGGGTTTTAAAATAAATTAAACTTAATTCTAATTTTATTTTTCTTAGAACCAGCAAGTCAAACAAGCCATATTTAGTTCCATTTAGAGATGATTGGGCAAAAAAGTTTACACGGTTGAAAAAGGATGAAACCGGAAAAAATGTACTGTTTGTAATTCTTATATTACTGGAGGCTTAACACATTTAAATCGTCATGACCTGAGCGAAAATCACAAAAAGAAAGTTAATGCCGCCAAAACAACACCCAAAATTGACAATTTCTTAATAAGTTCCACAAAATGTACAATAACGGAATCTGCAAAAAAATTAGAAATAATGCTGAGTGCTTTTGTTGCAGAGCATAACCTTGCATTCACGGTACTCGATCATCTAAATTTTAATATAAAGGAAGGAGTTCATGATTCCCAGATTGCTAAGAAATTTAACATTCACAGAAGAAAAGGTAAAGAAATTGTGACAAACTTGCTTGGCCCTGAAAATTCTAAAGACATACAAAGCTTTTGTAACAACCATTACTTTTCTTAGTAATCGACGAAAGTACTGATTGCAGTATTTCCAAAAACCTTGCAATTGTAATACGAATTTTCGATGGAATACCTCGTGACCGTTTTTTGAGTTTGGTACGAATTGAAGACAGCACATCTAATGGAATCTTCAATAGCACACTGCATGTATTAAAGGAAAATAACATACCCTTAAAAAATATGGTCGGTATGACCACAGATACTTGTGCTGTAATGATGGGTTCTTCAAATGGTGTGCAATCCAAATTTAAAAATATTATTCCTCATTTATTTTCCATTGGATGCATATGTCACATTTTAAATTTGGTTTCATCAGCTGCCTCTAAATTTGGAATTCCTGAGGAATTTGATAAGTTTATAAAAGAAATAAATTTTCATTTTTGTAACAGTGCGAGCAGAAGAGAAGAATTCATTAAATTCCAGGAATACTTTGGAGCCGAAATACATATAATCTTTAGTTACGCTACAACAAGATGGCTTTCAAGACAAGAAGTAGTTAATCGAATTCTAGAACAGTGGGAACCCTTACAATATTATTTTGATAATTTTGATGCTGATTCAAAAAATGAGAGAATAAAGTTTATAATGTTAGGATTTGCAAATCCAATATACAAAATTACATTTTTATTCCTTCAATATGTTCTTAAAATTGTTAATGCAGTGAATGTTGAAATGCAGTCAGAAGATGCTCGTATGCATATTTTTTTTTGCCAAGATTAATATTTTTATTTCGCCAAATTGCACGAAACTTTATTAAAAAGAGTTTTTTAGACAACTCTAAAATTTCAAAACTAAACCTAAATGAGAATCATATTCCATTGAACGATATATTTTGTGGCACTGAAGTTAATTTATACACAATCGAAAATCAAATCGACAGTAGTGTTGTAAATCAATTTAAACAAAATGCAAAAAGTTTCTGTATAAAATTTTGTGAAGTTTTGAAGACAAAAGTAACTTTTGATGACGAGATCCTAAATTGGTTTAGTAAATTTTCACCCGAAAATGTTTTGTCAGGAAAAATCAACAGCATTGTGCCTTTTTTGATCAAAATGTTTCCCAATGAAAGCAAAAATTTTGAGAACATTAACTCACAATATAGAGCATTGGCCGATTTGGATGAATTAAAACCATTAATAAAAGAAAATATGTGTGGTTTCTGGTCAAAAGTGTCTGAAATTAAAAATGAATTAGATGAAAAGATGTTTCCTGATATTTTCAGAATTGTTCGTGGAATTTTGTCGATACCTCATCCCTCTGCAAACGTGGAGAGGATTTTTTATTAACAAAATCTTATAAAAACAAAAGAAAGAAACCGGCTTCATGTTCCAGCAGTATCAAATCTTATTCAAACCAAAGACTTGTTAAAATCAGCAAATGCTTGTTGTTATAATTTTAAAATTTCTAACAACATGGTATTAAAAAATGTATAAAAAATAGTTTTTAAATTGAATTAAACTTTAAATTTTAAAGTCGTACAATATCTTTACTTTAAAGATGTTAGTAATATTTTTTTTACATCTTTATCTTAAAAACATAATTTTTTGATCTCGAAAAAAAAATTTGTGTTCCTTTTTATATATAATTTTATGTATATATTTTTTACTTTATTTAATTTTTTTTATTTTGTGTTTTTAAAATACATTAATGAATTTTTATGTACCTGTTTTGTTTATAATCATTATTATTATTTTTTTTTTAATTAAATAAAAAAAAGTAGCTTGATGGTCAAAAAAGTACAATTTAAAATCATTTTTGATACCAAATCGAAATTGCTATATTCCATCCCTGCTATAGCTACTAGTTGGAGTTTACGCGAACTTGTTTATGAGGCATATTTAGATTTAATGAATACGCCTACGACTTGTTTTGATGCAGTGTTTTGAAATGACAAAATAGCTAGAGTAATTTTTTATGGAAATTGGTGTAAAGGAATATGGGCAGTGGGTTTCTTGTAGCGAGATAAAACGGGCCCAATTCCTTTAAAGGCAATTGAAGTTCACTGTAATTGTTTCTTAAGCCATTCATATTCCATAGCAAAAGCATAAAGTCCATAATAAATAGATTTTATAATAGTTTGTGTGAGTAGAGTTTTATTACCATTGGATTTGGAGAAGGGTGTGAAGTAGAGATTTGAGATGACTACGGTGAAAGATCCATTGTTTCCTCATCGATAGATTCCAATGATATAAAATATTTATTTTTGTTGATTAGAGATTGTGTTATAGATGAGATGGAAGACGTTAAAGTCATTCCGGTAGAAGTTTTTTCGGAGTTGTCAGTATTTTTCGTTTTAGATGTTTTTTTTTAACAATATGAGTATATGTATTATATGATTTTAGTGGTGTTTTATAATTTATTTTAGTAGTTGTGGTTTTTGATTTAGAAGGGGTTTCGGTTGTTATTGCTGTTTTAATAAGGTGATATATATTACAATATTTAAGAATGTTTTTTTACTAAATTTATAATTGCTATGTTTACATTGTGTAGCAAATCGGGTAAACATAGTTTAACCAATAGGTTGATTTGGGCTTCATTAATGAAACTGCAGATTACAGAAACTGAAAATTAAATGGTTTGAGCTTATGATGTCTGTGTTGCATAGCGGACAAATTTCTGGTCTCGATCTGTGACCTAACCTTAATCTGGTGTATTTTTGTATATTAAACCTTGACGCATTAGGGGGATATATTGGTTTTATTTTATTTGGGTTGATGATTTTGTAGTGATGCTGGTAGTATGTCAAGATTCTGGATTTTATTTCGAATATTCTTTCATCTATGGACGGGAGCCCTGCTTCACGGAGTATGTTGGTTATAGGTGTAGGCGCACAGAAGTGCGCGTAGACACAGGATCTAGCAGCTTGATTATAGGTGGGTTTTATAATGTTAAGGGTTGTTTTAGGGCTATTTCCGTATAGAGGCAGACCGTAGTCAATTTTACTTAATATGATTGTTTTAGTGAGATATGTCAGTGTATTAATATGGACGAAGCTCTTTCTTCACAAATATCGTATTACGTTTACTCTATAAATAATAGAGTTTTTGAGATGCAAGCAATGATCCCTCCAGCTGTATTTGTTTGAAAAAATTACACCAAGTATTTTTAATTTGTTTACGTTTTGAATTTCTAAGCCATCAGTTTTGAGAATGTGGTTGCTTGAGTCGCAGTTTTGCTTTCTACATATATGTAGTTTCTTACTTTTTTGCAAAGAAATTTTGGCTCCAGAGTACTCGGTCCAATTTATGATATCTCGGAGAATTTTTTCCAGGATATTTATTGTTTCAATGTTGTCATTTCTTTTGCAGAATATATATAAATCATCTGCGTACAAACAGTGATTCATAAGTCGAGTATTGTTTACAATTTGACTGATTTCCTTAAATGCTATCTGAAACAGCACCACTGAGAGTGATGATCCCTGAGGGATTACATTTTTTTGAGGGAAAGTTTTAGAGTTGGAGAGTTGATTTTCACTTTGAAGCGTCTGTGTGTTAGAAAAGATTTAACAAAATTAAATATATTATGTCCTATTGACCAGGATTTTAAAATATTTAAAATTACATGTAAACCAATTCTATCAAATGATTTTTCAAAGTCTATTGATAGAGCCGTTACATGGTTTCTAGCTGATAGCGCGTTTGAAATATAATAGTCCATGTGTAGGAGCGCATCATCACAACCTTTGTTAGCTTTGAAAGCTACCTGTTCCTTAGCGATAAGTTTTTCTTGCCCATAAACCATGCAAGTCTTGTCGCTATTATTTTTTCGGGGATATTGGGCGATAGTCACCAACAAAAGAAGGAGATTTATTCTTTGGTATAGTTACTATTATTGCTAGCTTCCATGAGTGGTGTATGGTACCACTTCTGAGTATTGTATTGTACAAGTCCAGAAATTTTAATAATTTGATAAGAAATACGAATACTATAAGAGTTGCTTAGAGCAACCTTGCGGCACAATTTTAAACGTCGAATTCATTTTCCATTTTTGAAATTTCTATAAATTTGACGTCTCTGCTTAATGATGATCATTTATTGAATGAAGTAATTTAATTTTTAAAACTTCTGATTCCTTTAATTTGCAAACGATTTCGTTATATTTGATGTTTACTTAAAAAAAAAAAAAAAAAAACTTCAATCGGTATCGCAACTTATTTTTGAAGTATTTTTGCTGTAGCGTCCTTTAAAAAAACTTCTAAATTAAAAAATCAAATAATTTTAAATTTAAATAAAAAATGAATTTACTCCCCAAAAAACTAAACATTGGGGAATTTTTTTCATCATGAACAAATTCCCCAATCCCATACAGAAAGTTAATTTTTTTGAGGAATTTGTTTATTATATATATATATATGTTCCCGAAACTCCTATAAGGAGCATAGGGCCCCAAAAAAATCTCTCCATTTTGATCTGTCCATCGCAATATTTTTCACTTCGCTCCAACTGGTGTTCAGAGTTGTTGCTTCAGCTATGACTTGTCGCCTCCATGTATGGGCTGGACGTCCTCTTCTACGACTACCTTGTGGATTCCACTCTATGGCACTTTTAGCAATGTCTGGAAGGGCTTTTCTTATTGTATGACCTATCCAGTTCCACTTTCGTCTACGTACTTCAATGGTTATAGGAGATTGCTGCGTTTCGAATCAGAGCCTCTCATTGGTTATCCTTTGCGGCCAATACACCCGAAGTATTTTTCTCAGACATCGGTTTATAAATACTTGCATTGCCTGAATGTCTGGGGGGGCCGCATTCCATGTTTCGCAGCCGTACAACAAAGTAGAACGAACATTCGAGTTAAATAGTTTAATTTTGACACCACGAGAGAGTGTGGATGATTTCCATACATAATTGAGTTGGCCGAAAGTTTGGGATGCTTTTTTAATACGGTGAGAGATATCTGCGCCCGAGCCGCCAGTTGTTGTTAATATAGAGCCAAGATAACAGAAAGATTCTACATCCTCTAGTATATCATTACCAATTGTAAATCTGCTGTTGTTTTCAGCGTTTATTCTCATCACCTTGGTCTTCCTAATGTTTATTTTAAGGCCTGCATTTAAGGCCATGTCTGACAGAAGTTGTAACTTTGATTGCATATCAAAGAATCGATGAGAGAGAAGGCAAATGTCATCAGCATATTCTAAGTCCTCTAATCTTCCATTAAGTCCCCAAGAGATACCTCTATTGTCTACCATACATTGTTTCATGACAATATCCAATACGATGTTGAATAAGAATGGAGACATTACGCAACCTTGGCGAACTCCCGTTCCAACTTTAACCCTCCTGCTTAACTTGCCTTCATGCACAATGCGGCAACTGGCATCAGCGTATAGGCTCTTTATAAGGTCAATTAATTTGGGAGGGACACCCTTGCACTGTAAGGCTTTCCAAATAACGTTGTGGTTTAGAGTATCGAAAGCTTTCTCAAAATCAATAAATACTAGATATAGTGGGGAACGCCATTCGGCCGACTGTTCCACTATAATTCTGAGAGTGTTTACATGGTCAACACACGATTTGTTTGGACGAAAGCCAGCTTGTTGACATCTGAGTTGAGGTGTCAGTACGTCTGAGATTCTTGACGTAATTATGTGGGTTATTATTTTGTTGACCATACTCAGCAACGTTATGCCCCGCCAGTTATTACGGCAAGTTAGATTACCCTTTTTCGGAATGTTGATGATCATGCCTTCCTTAAGTTCATCAGGAACTCTTTCATTATGCCATATGTCATCTACTAAGGGCAAAATAAGCTGTGCACAAGAAGAGGGATCTGTTTTGAGAAGTTCTGGGGAGATGTTGTCGGGCCCAGGGCTTTTATTATTTTTAAGCAACTTTATAGCTGAAATCAGCTCAGAAATAGATGGAGTTGTGAAGGGAATGTTTGC
This sequence comes from Cordilura impudica, assembly GCA_963682025.1. Classification (NCBI taxonomy): domain Eukaryota; kingdom Metazoa; phylum Arthropoda; class Insecta; order Diptera; family Scathophagidae; genus Cordilura; species Cordilura impudica. The sequence continues at coordinate 12,085,302 of OY821517.1, forward strand.
AGTATAATTATGGTTATCGCAATTGCATATGGTCTCATCTCCATTAGGTCCCGGAGTAAGGATTGAGGAGTAGTGGTCGGCCCAAAGATCTAGCTGTTCGTCTTTCGATGTTATAAGTATGCCGTCATTGTTTTGTATAGGCTTTCCTGTTACAGTGGCTTTATTAGTAAGTTTTTTGATGAGCTTATAAAGATCTCCAGACCGATTTGTATCCGCTGCAGCTTGAGCTTCTAACGCTATTCCGTTCGTCCAAGCACGTTTGTCATTGCGGGCATTTCGTTTAACAAGACGGTCTATAGCAGTGTGTTGTGATCGTAAATTTCCTTTCTCGTTTCTGGTTTTGGCGGTGTTAATGGCTGCTTTAATTAGTTTTCTTTCCATAATCAAGGACCAAGTGTCGTCAGATAACCAATGTTTGCGTCTTTGTTCCTTGAAGCCTATGTGTTTCTTAGCAGCTTCAGTTATTACCTTCTTGATAGTATTCCAATCTTTTCGCTGTTCAAATGACGTTGTTCTAACGGCTTGTTGCAGTTCATGAGTGTAATTTGCAGCCACTGAGGGATCTCTTAGTTTAAGTATGTTGAACTTTTTCTGAAGCGATTGATTTGCCTTATTGATTGCCGCCAGTTTTATACGCATACTTCCAACAAGCAGGTGGTGGTCGCTTGCAACATCCGCCCCTCTTTTGCAACGGACATCTAACAAAGACCCGCGCCATTTTCGGCTGATAGTAATGTGGTCGATTTGGTTTTCTGTTATATGGTCCGATGATACCCATGTGGTCTTGTGTACGTTTTTATGTGGGAACAGAGATCCACCTATCACTAGGTTGTTTGCAGCACACATATTTACAAAAATTTCTCCATTTTCGGTTCTTCTTCCTAGCGCATGCGTGCCCATGATATTTTCGAAGCCAGAGTTGTCGGGACCTATTTGTGCGTTAAAGTCTCCCATAACAATCAATATATCACCGGTGTTTGATGATGATATTGCACGATCGAGAAGGCTGTAAAAATCTTCTTGGCGGAATAATCTGAAACTTCTGTAGGTGCATAACACTGTATGCAAGTTACATTACGTGCACGGGTTCTTAACCTTACAGAAATTACTCTGTCCGAGTAAGGCTTCCAGCCTATGATTGCATTATGCGCTTCTCTCGAAAGTAGAATGCCAACTCCAGAGGATTTTGGCTCATTGGCTGGCTTTCCTGAATAAAGGAGATGGTGTCCGTCGGCGGTTGTTATTTCACCAGATTCTGGCCAGCGTACCTCACTTAGGCCCAAAAAAAGAAGTTTGTAGTTTTCAAATTCATTACACAGTTGTTCTAAACGCGATGGTTCAGACAGCGTCCTAACATTCCAGGTTCCAAATCGTGTCCGTTTTTCATGCTAAAGGTTGTCATCAGTAAATCAGATCGTTTTTGGTTTAATATAGTTGAGGTTTCATTAATAAGTGTTATTTAAGATGTGGTAGCTTATTAGGCTTCCGCATCCGATCCTGGTGCTGGGGCTGCCAGCAACCTCCAGGCAGGCAATTTGTAAAGTTTTTCAAAGGCAGAGATTATCCGCGTTTCTTCTACTTCCTGAGACGCCCATTACGAGCCATCAGGATACTTTACAGAAACTAAGTTTCAGAAATTCTTCCTACTGACCTGAGACGTCTTTCGATCATTCAGGTTACTTAGCCGCCTTCTCACTCTAGCTAGCCTTTGAACGGGTGTTCCAAAGCCATTGCCCGGGGAATACCTGGTGTAAAACCGGAGGTAGTGAGCTGCTTTGACTGTGTAGCAAAGGAATCATACTTGGAATCATATTTGTTTATTGGGCACTAAGTACTCAGCGCCTGGTAAGCATAGTGAACCATTTTTCAAGTCAAAGGCCTTTGGATCCCGGGCAAGGCCGGGATAATGGATAATGTTTTAATTTTTAGATGTACGCGTTCAAGAACATGTTCTGTTTTTTTTTAGCAGTACATGTGCAAGAACACGAACTTAAAATAAAGCTACACTCCAATCTGTGAGGTTTATGTGTGTTCGAAACAAAAAATACGTTATAGACACATGTTCGCGTACATAACGAAATATTAAAACGAAACACAGTCATGATTGTGTTCGGCACCGTACAAAATTTAGAAACACACATAATTGATATGAAAATAAACATATGTGTTTGTTGGTCTGAGCTATGTTTGTTTACATATATGTATGAGTTTTTTATTCAGTGTGTGTTTTTTTCTGAACTCTGATTTTTCGTAGTAGAAAAAATATGAAGTAAAAATAAGCATTAATTACCAATTTTTTGATATTATATAATTTAATTGTGCTTTTCTTTCATTAATTTATTTGTATTGTTTCCATTTTTTCAGAGAACTTTTATTAAATAATAATTTTCTTCGTGTTCTGCCCTATGAAATTGGCAAATTATTTCATTTGCATGTTTTGGGTTTAATGGGAAATCCTCTACAAAAGGAATTTCTATCCATCTATAATGAACCCAACGGCACACAGAAACTATTAACATACATGTTGGATAATTTGTCAAGTAAGTACAAGATTATTTTTATCATACATTTTTATATCAAATCAATCAAACTCGGAAAATTTATTAGTCTTTCTATGCACTCGATGGGTTTAAAAGGTCGATTAATACTTTATTGTATCCAACCGATTGATAAAAAGATTTAAGTTTCATTGCTTAAATTTTTCTCTTTTTTTTTAGTTTAACGTAATCTCTCCTGTTATTATAAAACAATTTGTTTTCCATTAATATAAAACATATATATAGAAAAACAACAACAAAAAGTTTTCAAAAGGTGCAAGTAATTGATGACTCTGCCAACTTTAATAGACTTGTAAATCATCTTTTGAGAAAAAAAAATTAAAAAAGAAATAATAAAAACTATGAAAATTTCTATACAGTAGTTGGAAGATTTTCCAAAATAAAAAAAAAAATACATCAAATTGATTAAATAGCCGCTTCAATTAACTGCAATTTTCCTGTATAAAGTGAAATGAAAATGAAATTATTTTGGTTTTAATGTGGTTTTAGCGGCACCAGCGAACAAGTTATAAACATGTATATTTTTTTTTTATAATTCTCCAAGCGAACATATTTAAATTACAGTTTAAAATTAAACGCCTTCCAATTCCAACAACACTAACCATAAGACGCGTCCAATTAAGCTACCAACGAAAAATCATCACTAAACAGTGGTTTAGATGTTTCATAATGTGTGTTGCGGTTATAAAATCTACTATTAAGAAGATGAAAGGTGTTTTTTTTTTTAATCTTAAAGTCTTAATATGAATTAATTAGTTTTCCTTATTGCTTTTATTGTACAAACGATAGGGTCATATTCATATTCATTCGTTAATTTTTTCATTGTAAAAAAATTTAAAAAAAAAAAACGGAAGCTGTTTGTGAGAGAATTTCAGAAGATTTTCTTTTTACACAAAAATGTTTTTTTGTTATGGATGGTTTAATATTAAGAAAAGCTTATTGTCTACAGAAAAATTTTCAGATTTCGTAGACTTTTTTTTACAGAAATATTAATTTCTGAAACAATTTTTTTTTTTCATATAAACTTTAAGGATAAACAAATCCTTAAACTAAAAAAAAAAACACTCCAAATGTAACTTTCCCATAAAAAGCCATTTATTTTCTCAGAACTTTTTCTTACAGAACAATTGTGGTTCTGAGAATTTAATCTTTACAAAAACTTTTTGATTCGTACAGATAAACTTCAGAGTTTTGATTATAAAAAATTTGCTGAGATAATTTGCGGCTGATGCAAAACAAGTTATCATCGGTTTACACCGGAATCGTTAGTTTCAGGGTCCAAAAATGGTTCATATCGGTTGTGATTATATTAAGGGAATATGACCTGATATTTTTGCTATTACTTGGAGGAAAATACTTTAAATCTAAGACATTTATGTCTTTATTACTTCAAAAAAAATCTGAACAAATCCTCGAAAATAGGAATTCATACCACTCTGTTCAAATGAAAAGGTGAATATTGTTACAAAATAAGCTTCTTTATTTGTTCTTCCAAAACAATTTCAATACCTTATTTCCCTCCGATACAATACACTTATGCCAAAGTTTTTCCAATTCTCGAAAAGTTGGTCTTCATAGCACGCTCAAAACGCTTTTATCTGCTCAAAACGGTCGGTCGTTTTGCAGTCGTAGGCATAGATCATCAACCGTAATGATGAATTTCATTTCGTTCTGGTAGTCAGAAAGCATTGTTGCAGATTTTGTTTTTTTTTATATATTAATTATTTTAGAACCAATCGACATTTTTCGCGTTTTTGAAAAATAATTTTTTTAAATGGGGTTGACTCCTTTTTTTTTTTTTTAACTATCAACAGCATCAACAAGATCTCTAATTGTTCTTCGACAATTTATTAGCACCAAATCTTTTATTTCTTTTGACGTATTGTTCATCAGTTGATGTTTTTCTATTCCACTATTCGTCATCAACATAGCCTGGTTACCAAAGGCCTTCAGCATAATGCTTATGTTTCTGTAGCAGAAAGTTAATTCCGCCAATAAAATTTAATGGATTTTTTTTGTTCAACAAAATCGAATTTTGTTAAAATCGCCAAATTCAGTTTAAGTTGTATACAAAAACGTGAATCACTATTGATCTAATGAAGTATAAACTACACCTTTTCCAATTGTATTTCAGAAAACATCAATTGAATTTCAAAAAGTATCAATTGTATTTCAGAAAACATCAATTGATTTTCAGAAAACATCAATTGAATTTCAGAAAGTATCAATTGTATTTCAGAAAGTATCGATTGTATTTCAGAAAGTAGCAAATGTATTTCAGAAAGTATCAAACCTATTTCAGAAAACATCAATTGCATTTTAGAAAGTATCAATTGTATTTCCGAAAGTAGCAATTGTATTTCAGAAAGTATTAAATGTATTTCAGAAAGTATCAAACGTATTTCAGAAAGCATCATATATATTTCAGAAAGTATCAAATGTATTTCAGAAAATGTCAAATGTATTTCAGAAAACATCAAATGTATTTCAGAAAACATTGAATGTATTTCAGAAAATATCAATTGAATTTTAGAAAATATCAATTAAATTTCAGAAAAATAGTCAGATCGCTATACAAAAAACATATTTTTTAAAGTATTACACTGGGTTTGTAACATTTCTTGTAAACTAAAGGGTCCGCCAAATATTTTTTTTTTTTTTGAAAATGCTATAAAAAAAAAACTGCTGAATATTATCTCAATTTTTTTTTTTTTATTTGAAAGTACAATCCTTCCGGTTAATAATGGAAAATAATTTCATTCAAATGGCTGCCTCGGCTGGCCATGCAGTAGCCTACACGATCGGTCCAATTTTTAAGCACATTATCGATTGTGTGCAGCTGTATTTCACCAATGGCTTCACGAATATTGTCCTTTAAAGCGTCAATTGTCTTTGGCTTGTTGGCGTAACACTTATCTTTGAGGGCACCCCACAAATAATAGTCCAACGGTGTCAAATCGCAGCTCCGAGGTGGCCAAACGACATCAGCTCTGCGGCTGATAATGCGATCTTCAAAAACAGGGCGCAAAACATCGAGTGTAGCTTCGGCTGTGTGGCACGTAGCGCCGTCCTGTTGAAACCAAATGTTGCCAATATCCTCCTCTTCAATTTTTGTGAACAAAAATTCGTTCAACATGGCCCGATAACGATCGCCATTGACTGTAACGGCTACTCCTTGCTCATTTTCGAAGAAAAATGGCACAATTATGCCTCTGGACCAAAATCCGCACCAAACAGTGACTCGTTTTGGGTGTATCGGCTTTTCAATGTATGCGTGCGGGTTTTCTGTGCCCCAAATACGACAATTTTGATTGTTTACATACCCGCCAAGATCAAAATGAGCTTCATCTGAAAAGATGATTTTTTTTTGGCAAAATCGGCATCTTCTGTAAGTCGATCGCAGGCCCACTTAGCGAAGCGAAAACGCATTGGATGGTCAACTCCTGAACCAATTGGACTTTGTATGGCGTCATACCAAGGTCTTTATGCAAAATTCGTCTCAATGATGCCTCCGAAATGTTCAATTCTTGAGAACGACGGTGAATTGATGTTGATGGCGCTTCACGCAAACTTTCTGCCACAGCAGCAATATTCTCGGGTGTGCGCACTGTTTTTGGCTTTTCACGCTTTGGTTTATCGATGAGGATGCCAGTTTCTTTCACTTTTTTCACAAGATAATGAACATCGGAGCTGACGGTGCTTCTCTTCTTCCAAAATCCGTACGCAATTTTCGCACACATTCTGCAACATTACCATGATTTTCAAAGTAATGTCGCAATATTTCCCAGCGTTGATCAAGCGTATACACAACCATATTCGTTCAGCGGAAGGATAAAACTAATTATCTGTCAAATCAGACATGAGCTAAATGTTACCATTCACGAAATAAGCACTAGTTGAAAAAAAAAAAACGTTAGATGGCGGACCCTTTATAAACGTGTTTTTTTTTTTAAAATTATGACTACAAACTCGGGCATCACTATGCAGACACAACTTTATTCCCGATTCCTGTCCTAGTTTTTTAAAGTCCTCATCTTACCATTAATAGTCTGCCCTTGATATTTTAGTTTCCAGTGCATAAAAAATAAGTCTAAACATTTTCTGTGACTCCATATCACTATTAGAAACAATAATTGGTATTGTAGGGTAAATTACTTTTTAATTCTGAAATTCAATTGATATTTTCTGAAATTCAATTGATGTTTTCTGAAATACAATTGATTATTTCTGAAAATCAATTGATGTTTTCTGAAATACAATTGATACTTTCTGAAATTCAATTGATGTTTTCTGAAATACATTTGATAACTTCTGAAATACATTTGACGTTTTCTGAAATACATTTGATACTTTCGGAAATACAATTGATACTTTCCGAAATTCAATTGATATTTTCTGAAATTCAATTGATGTTTTCTGAAATACAATTGATTATTTCTGAAAATCAATTGATGTTTTCTGAAATACAATTGATACTTTCTGAAATTCAATTGATGTTTTCTGAAATACATTTGATAACTTCCGAAATACATCTGACGTTTTCTGAAATACATTTGATACTTTCGGATATACAATTGATACTTTCCGAAATTCAATCGATATTTTCTGAAATTCAATTGATGTTTTCTGGAATACAATTGATTATTTCTGAAAATCAATTGATGTTTTCTGAAATGCAATTGATACTTTCTGAAAATCAATTGATATTTTCTGAAATTCAATTGACGTTTTCTGAAATACAATTGATACTTTCTGGAAATCAATTGATATTTTCTAAAATGCAATTGGAAAAGGTGTATTAAAAACTTGAAAAAAAGAAAATAGTTTCCAAAATCGAAAAACCCGCGAAGTTTGAATTGAAATGTCACCTTTTCATTTTGACACAATATTATTCCGTTTTAAATATTATTTCTTTTCGAAATTCAATTTAAAAATAAAAATTAAAATATTTTAAAGCTAGAGTACGATTTTCCGTTGCGGAAAAAATACCGAAAACAGTAACTGGGTACGTGGACGGTAGAAATTGTCAATTTTATTGTTAATATTTTGTATCTATAAATATTTTTTTATATATATAATTACTTTAAAAATCAAATCCTCTTCTTTTTTCGTTAATATCTCTTTGGAGTTAGTGAAATCGAATGAATATCATTAAATAATAATTATTCAATAATTTCCATAAACGCCAAAAACACATGTTTATACCCTATACCACTATGTGGTTTGGGTATAATGACTTTGTGCTGCTGTTTGTAACAACCAAAAATATTTGACCTAGACCCATCTTTAATTATACCGATCGAATCAGAATCACTTTCTGAGTTGATTTAACAATGTCCGTCCGTCCGTCCGTCCGTCCGTCTGTGTGTCCATGTAAAGCTTGTAATCAAACTGCAGGTCGCAAATATGAATATATTTTGATGAAATTTGGTATATAAGCTTTTATCGGCCATGGGATGAACGCTATTGAAATTGGTGAGAATCGGTCCATGTTCAGACCTAGCCCCCATACAAATTACCCCTATGAAATCGACATAAATTGCCATAAGATCCAAATTGTCATATAGATCTTACTCAAATTGGGTTTCTATGCGTTAATTTCATCCATTAATGAGTAGTCCAAAAATGATCCCTTTGGCCCAATGTAGAGCTGCTTCCCGATCTTCACTTAAATCTATTAAAAAATAAAAATATTGCACTGATTCTTCTCAACTTTTGTTCGTATATATTCTCGCAAAATACAAGAGACTTTACCAACCATGGTCAGGATCGGTCCATTTTTGGACCTAGTCGCCATATAGATATATCATCCGATGTGAACTTTTTCATATCTGCAGCCAAAAAAATTAATAAAAATCCCACTCAAATTTGGTTTTTGCTTATTTTTTATGTCCAGTTAGTTGGGCCTAGGAGATACGGTTTCTAAACGCATGGTATAGGGTATCATATAGTCGGTCTTGACCGACTATAATTTGCTTACTTGTTTTTGTTTATAAAATTGATATTCACCACAGTAATTTTATAGAAATATGGCAACAATAGATAGAGAATGAAAGTAAAATAAATTTGTTCGATTTTGCTTATCTGTTTGCTTATCTGCATGTCGACAAAACTTTGGATCGATTTTTAATTAACCCTTTTCCCGTGGTCCAATCGAGCTGAAACTTTGCAGGCATAGATACTTTTAGTCAATCAATTATTTATTTACATGATGGTAAATTAATTTACATATAAAGGGAGTATAATAAATACTTGGATTTTATGAGTTGGTTTTTATTTCTATAAATTTTATACATATGAAAATAATCTAACCAATAAAAACACAGTTTTTATTAAATCTTTCTTTGCTTATGCATATGAGTTTTGAATCTCTCCGTGACTGTGCGTGACTGTTTTAAAATTAATATTTGGTCACAAGAAGTCTATGGACAAAGTATCAGATCGATCGGATGAGGGGAAATGGGGTTTAAATCACTCCGTGACTGTGGGGAACTGTGCGTGACTGTGTGTGACTATCTTAAAATTAATCTTTGGCCACAACAAGTCTATGGACAATGTTTCAGATCGATCGGATGAAGGGAAGTGAGGTTTTAATCTCTCCGTGACTGTGCGTGACCATGCGTGACTGTGCGTGACTAAGTCAAAGTTAATCTTTTCTCACAGCAAGTGTATGGACCAAGTTTCAGATCGATCGGATGAGGGGAAATGACATTTAGATAACTCCGTGACTGTGAGTGACCACGCGTGACTGTGCGTGACTACCCCAAAATTAATCTGTAATCACAACAAGGCTATTGGCCAAGTTTCAGATCAATTGGATAAGGGGGAATGGGGTTGACCCACGACAGACAGACAGACAGACAGAGAGTACGAGTTAAAAGAATGAGTTTTACTCTTAAATTATATAAATATTTCAGAAATATAAAAATTTTAAAAATTTGTAAATGAAAACTAAAACTACACACCACTGTTTATCGTAGCGAAAAGACCAGCTCTACATAAAGTGATGATCAGACAGACGAACGGACAGACAGACTGTGTGCAGCACACAATCATTGCAATAAAGAAGGCAGGACAGGCTACTTTAATAAATAAGACAAGGAGATTTTTATATTTCATCTCAGCTGACCATAGTCATATATTTTAACTTGTTTTAAAATAGCAAAACAACAACAACAACAAGTTACCACAAATTGTAACTAAAAGAGAAAGTTTCCTTTTATTGTTTGTTGTTGATGTTGCTTCTTAAACTCCGGCAACACAAACAACTTCAAGTAAAAGCAACATCAACATCGTCGTCGTCGTCATCATCATCATCTCCATTATCATCATTAACATCTTGGTTAGCAAAACAATATTTTTCAAGTCTCAGAGTTTGTGCAAAAACAGAAGAAAAAAAATTGCCTCATCTGATGGACTGGCTTTTTATAAAAAGTGTTGAGTGTATTGTGTTACGGCTGCAACAAGACTAAATTGAAGAAAAGAAAAATGAAGTTGATTTTTCTTTTATCGTGCTGCATGATTATAGTTTTAAACATGCATCAACATGCAACGTACCTAACTTAATAAATACGAAAAGCGTTGAAGAAAAAAATTGCATTTTTTTTTCAATTCTTTTTTTATTTTCATTTTATAAAAAAACATATGCCTGTTTTTTATTACCTTAAGTTAACCAAAAAGAAAAAAAAAAGCTTCTGTTTTTTTCTCCAGCTTCATCATCTCTAACTCCTCGGCCCGTTGAAAGTTTCATATGTTCAGTGTTTTCATACAGTTTCATTTTTATTATTATTGCCACTTCATGCCACATTTTATGGTACAATTTGTATTGCTTTTTTTCTACGTATATTTTCCAAAAAGGCGATATTTGTTTACTTTGTTCAATTAACTTCCCAGATAAATCTGAACATAAATCATTGGTTATTTCTAAAATACATAAATATATCAGATTTTCAGAGAATATCAAATTGTTAAAATAAAATAATGTATGTGAATGAGGCAGTGCACAGACCATCTTTTTCTTCTTATATATGAAATTTTGTGTAGAGAATAACCCTCTGATGATTCTTTCCCACACACAGAAAAAAAAAATTCGCCAACCGAATTGTTCTCAAATTTAACGAATCTATTTTCGATTGTATCAAAAGAAATTTAATAGCAGCTAACCATTTTCTATTGTGATCAAATATTTACTTTTAAGACAAAAGAATTGTACTCGTAATCAGCACGAAATTCCGTTATTAAGGTGCTATTACATGATGTGTTTTTTACATATGTACTGTCAAATTTTCCCACAACAAAAGTTGTAGACATCGTGTGATACATATTGAACATTGTTTATGTACAATACATGAGGAAAGTCACATGTACATATTTCAATTAGAACAGGTTCTATTTTTGCATGACAAACATATGAAAATACAACACTGCTTGTGGCGAAAGAAAAACAGAGTAAATTTTAAAGATTAATGTTGAAAGAAAAATAAATTGTTTAGTATTAATTAACAATTAAAAAATATATAACCTTTTTTAACAATAAATTTTTGTAAATTCACAAATTAAATCAGCTGTTGTTTACATTTAGAGGTTATGTCATACGGAAATACATATGCACGTGTGATAGCAAAAATTATGAATCGTATGTAAAAGACAATTTTGACAGACATCGGAATTTCATATGGATAAAAAAAGTGTGACAGTACATATGTAAAAAACACTTCGTGTAATAGCACCTTTAACCGTTGTGTCGATCGTAGAGCCCACGGGTACATTTGCAACTTTAATTTTCCTGTATCTTCCAAACGGTTAGTCCGATTGACCTGAAATTTCATGATATCCTCAACCATACACTTTTGCATCATGTGGAAAAGTTTCATCAAGATTGGAGCAGCAGTTCAGTCGATACAGCCCAAATTCAAGTTAGTGGAATGGCGTCGACTGCTGGTGTACCCGGGTACTTGTATGAAAATTCATACAAATATATAGAAATAAATGGCAAAGTTCACTTTATATTGCTATATCTTCCAAGCGGCTGGTCCAATCTTGATGAAACTTCGTATCATAGCTTGGAAATATGTAATTGATATTGGTGTGAAATTTCAGGTCAATTGGACCAACCGTTTGGAAAATATAACCCAGTTACTAGAAAATGACCTAGCGTCAACAGCTGATGTACCCAGGTACTTCTATGAAAATTCATACAAATATATAGAAATAAATGGAAATATTTAGTTTATTTTATGGAAATTTGTTTATTTATTTATAGAAAATCATTATAATGAAAGTAAAAAATATATTTTATGAATTTTAGCAGCATCTGAGGCATTGTGGATGATCCTTCGAGTGCTCTGCGCACACAGGCTTATTACAAATTGCACATACTTTTCTCGTTTGGCGTTTTGCAATGCAAATATAGCAGTTTCCTTTTCTTTTTATGCGGCCAGAACTGTCACGTTCCTCTTCCTCTTGTGCACCAACATTCATCTTCAAGGGCATACCATATAATGCTTCCATAGCGTGTCTAGTAGAAAATATGCGCGTAATATGGCTATTGTCCGCTCTTATATCGATTTGTGGTCTGCATAACTGATCGCTGAGCTGCTGCAGAAATATCCTACGGCGGTTGGTAGATGGTTTTAGATGGGGGTTGTTTTCCATATATATAACATACGCAGCATACGCAGCTACGTCAAGCATATTATAAAAAAATGCTAAAGGCCATCTATTTGTGCGCCGTTTGGTTGAATATTCAGTCAAGCACTTATCCATATTATCCACGCCGCCTTTATGTTTGTTATAATCAAGTATGAGCAATGGTTTCCGTTTTGGACCTGCAGTTTCTGTAGTGTCGTGGCAAGTAGACAGCATCACAACAGCCTTATTTTTTTTTGGGACGTATGAGCACATCGTCATGTTGTTACAGAATCCAAATAGCGTAGACTCTGCTTCACGTCCTTTAGGATTGGCAAATGATGCTGGCACGAACATACGCCTTTTGTTGCAAGTGCCCAACAAAGCCAAACTGTTGTCCACCATCAAAGTTTTTGCTAAGTTATATGTTGTAAAGAAATTGTCGCATACCACTGTTCGCCCACTTCCACCAAAATTGTTGACAACTAAGTCCTTCACAACACGCTCACCAACGTTTCTTTCACGTTCGCCGGACGCTGCCATTCCAGTATAAATTTGACCCTGTATTGAAAAAATAAAAATTGAAAAATGAAATTTGAATTAGTCATTTAGTTTATTTGCAACAAGTTGATATAATAAAATGAATGTATGAACACTGATTTACCTGCACGGGATATGATGAAATGGCGTCGCAGACCCACCACACTTTTATCCCATATTTGGATGGTTTGGATGGAATGTACTGTGTGAAGCCAGTTCCACCACGATATGGGTATAATTGCTCATCTACGGTAACGTTTGTGCCACATATATAATACTTGCGCAGAGTGGCATTTAGCATCAGGAATACGTCTGTAATTGCAGCTGCCTTATCATTTTGTTTGCGTGCATTCCGAGTGTTTCCGTTATCAAAGCGTATGAAGCGGCTGATTGCCCAAAATCTGCGTAAGCTCATTGATGCACGAAATAATGGATGTGAAGTTGTTTTCCACAGGTCAGTGGTATGAACATAACCGGAATGACATACGCCAGCCATCAAAAGCACACCCAAATATGCACGAAATTCTACTTCAGTTATAGGCACCCATATTCGTGGTTCCGCATCTGGATGCTGCTGATTGTACGCATCAAAAGTTTGCCTTGCCTTTCTATTTGATTCTCGAATAATAACATCACATATTTCATTTGACATCATAAGATTGAAGGTTTCTGCCATTGTCAAGCCATTTGTCGATGGCACTGGTCCAGGATTGCGACTTCTTAGAACGTTGTGCGCACGTATTCGTCCAGGTATTGGTGGTATTGACGACCATACATTGCCATCTCTTGCCGTATAATAATCACCAGTTTCAAGTGGCGGTTCTTCATACTCCTCGTCTGAATCCCTCTCGTCCTCTAGGTGATACTGAATTTCCTGGACTTGTTCAGCGTCAGATGATTCACCACCAATGTCATCAATATTTCCTTCTAAGTCTTCTTGATCTACCGCTTGTTCGTGGTCACTCTCTTCGGAGTCAGAAGCCTCAACAAGTGTGCGTATATAGTCACGCTGCTCCTCATACGGTAGTGCATTCAATCGACGCGGAGCTAGCCACTCACCATCTGCCATTTTATTTTCACTTTTTATATATTTGCCGCACAAAATAAATTTTTAGGTCTTTACACTTCAAAAATCGCACATAAACTGACTTATGCATACAAACCTACTCAAAACGAAACCTGCGCAAAAAATCATGTTTCTGCCTGCAAAACTGGTTGTGCAAGGGTAGGTAGGCAAGATATTCCCAAATACCCTTTTGTTCCTGTTAGTAGACGTGTTTTCCTACACATTCCAAAAAAAAATATGTTTACATTGAACAAATATTTTATGAGTTATAATTATTCTGCGCAGGTACTAAAAATAGCACTATGAGCAAGAGCGGTTGATTTTCAGTTCAAATATAACGGAATTTTGCGAATGAAAATTCAATGTTAATTATTTTTCTTTGTAAAAAGGGATCAAATTACAAGGATTAAAAAAGAATTTGGAAATTGTTAAATTTTTATGGATTTTGGCAATTCCCATTTTTGGTAAAAATGGATTATTTAGGTACCAAATTTTTTTTTTCCCAAATTATGATAAAAGTTTTGTTAACTAGACAATATTTCCAAGAAATAAAAAAAAAAAAAAAACAGAAAATTACAAGAATCCAGGTAGTAGTTAATATTTGTATATCAAAAGCAACTATCTGCCATACAAAACGTATGAAGTACCCGGGTACATCTACTGTCGATGTGGATAAAACCCAACAGCTGCTGACACAACGGTTAACATTATCATAATTCGGCTGGAAGTAAAGTCGATTGACACAATGAATTTGTTTTCTGTTTGCAGTAATATTCAATAGCTTATATAAGAGGGCGGTCCCAGAACAACATGACCCGACAAAGAAAACGCTACAAATTTGGCAACAATTTTCTTCATTTTTCTTTTAGCTCGATACATTTTTCCCAGCGATTTCCCCTGATTATAGAAAGAACTGTCTAGTTCCTTAAAGAAGCCATCAACCGCAGACTCCACCTCTTCATTGTTGGCAAATCATTTGTAACCGGGCTATTTTTTCAAGTTTGGAAATATAAAATCCGTGGGAGCTAAATCTGACGAATAAGGTGCGTGATGAAGCAATTCGACCTCTAATTCATGGATTTTTGGCCATTGCAATAATGGATGTGTGAACTGGTGCATCGTCTTGATGAAACAACACTTTCTTTTTCGCCAAATGCGGCCTTTTTCCTTAATTTAATCACTTAATCGTCGTTGATTGTTTTTCCTTTTTGAAGGCAATCAATAAAAATTATACCACGCGCATCCCAAAAAATAGACGCCGTAATCTTACCTGGAGATGGAACTGTCTTCGCCTTCTTTTTGACACGATTCTCTCATTTCAGTCCACGGTTTTTACTGTTACTTTGTTTCGGGTGTAAATTGGTGGACCGATGTCTCATCCAAACACTCTATTGAAAAATCTTCACGACGCTGCTTTTGTCTATTGGAAGCAAACGCGGCACCCATCTGGCGGAAATGCCTATCATTTCAGCTATCCTTGCGCATCATCTGCCGATGATTATACAATACTATTGTGTAGATTTTCTTAATCGTTTCTGGCGTGATCACCTCAATTGGTCTATTACTACGCTATTCGTTTTGGCTGCTCGTACGACTTGGGAGTTAATCGCCGCATTCGATATCGAGTAAAATCAATAGTATTCCATATTTTGGTTTATTAATTAAAGAAGACAGATAAACGTCATACCACTGTGCCAGAGTAAAATTATTCTTAGTATTTTATTTTGGAAAATAAAAAAATTATTTCTATCGAAAAATTTCGATAAAGAATGCGGCCATTAGACCCCTGGTTTAAATTCTCCCTGTCAATATGTTATAGTCGTAAACGAAGGAGCAGAGTACAATATCCCAGACTAGAGTCTAGTTCTGCTTTAATATTGGTTGAACTAAGACTTTTCGCATGAAATTATTAAATTTCATAAAACATGTTTTTATAAGATTGCCGCTTTTCACCAAAGTATTTTTTTTTAAAACTATTGTCGCCATCTATACGTCATGTCGTATATCCTGTTATAGTGAATATTGTTTATTTCCTCGAAATAACCGCATTTACCATCAAACCATTTTAAGTTTGGAAACAGAAAATAATCCGAAAAAGCTAAATAGGATGAGCAGTGAAGCAAACTCACTTCACATTCATCGCAATAGCGGATGTGTGAACTGGCTCATTGTCTTAATGAAACATAACTTTTTTCACTTTGATTTCACTAGTATTTCGAGCGCTGGGATCTGCTAGTTATTATAAATATTCTTTCTTGCGATTATGTAAAACTAGCAGATTCCAGCGCTCGAAATTCGAGTGCAATTTCTAGGCAACTTTCAACTTAGCCAATTCACAAACCAACACTTTTTTGGTTTATTATTATTGTGAATGAAGATGACAAACTCATTAACAAACACATTAACAAATTTAATAAACACACACATAGCATGTGTATAATTTTATGTATGTTTTAGTAGCAACTTTAAATGCAATTTACTCAAAAAAAAAAGGCAAAAATTTAAAAATCTGTAATTCTGGTGAACAGCTAAAAAGAAATACCTTTCAAATAATATACTTTTCATCAAAAGCGGCATAAAACGGTAGAACAAAAATTCGGTAGCAAAAAATCGCCTAGCCTATTAGTATTATAGATACAATTTTTTATCTTTTATTAACACTTTTTGAACCATAAAAATCCGGACCCTAACCCCTTTTAAAGGGTGAAGCATACCTGCTCATAACTTAAGAGGGTGTGACGAAATAGTTTTTTACCATTTACCTGTTATATAAATTTTTTTCCCATTTTGTCAGGGTTTTAAACTATATAACTCCGACTATTAATTAATGTTTTTGGAAAAAAAAAACCTACGTAAATGTACCTGTCAAAATAAAAAAGATTTTACCCATTAATATTATTTAACAATTAAGCGCATTATGTCTCAACCCTTTTTATAAGTATATAATAACTCGTGTCACCTCTACCGTTTCCTTTTTCTGTCAGTATAAAAAACAAAAAACTCATGAAAAAAATACACCGGTACGACCAACTTTTGTATTCATAACACACAGACGGACGGACGGACATCGTTAATTCGACTCAGAAAGTGATTTTAAGTCGATCTGTATAATGAAAGATGAAAATTTTTGTATTCATAAATTTTGCACAAAATATCTGACCTTGGGTCAGAAAAATTGTTCTGGTACACACGGGCGGAAACTGGCGGGTATACAATGGGGTATATGAGTGTATGGGAGGGTTTGGACTACAGAAGATTTCCAGATTTTTTTGATGGCTTTTGATGGGCAGGAGTTACGCTCTATTAAGTAGGGGATTTCGGGAAATTTGGACCTTTTAAAAAAAAATTTTTTTTTTAATTTTTAATTTCGACTCAGTGACTTTATATTTCTAACATTAATAGCTTAGAAGTTACAAAATTATGCAAATTTTTTTTTTTACTTTAAAATCTTTTAAAACAAAAAAGTTACAGTCATTTAGAAATTAAAATTTACAAAGAAATTTTTAATTTTAGCAAAATACTGAGAAAGTCCTTTTTCGAAGACCTTGTTCGCTGTGATATAGTTGAAATAGAGTCGCAATTTTTTGTCTCCGAGGTTCACTGTCATTTACTTTCAAATGAATAACATAACTTTAAAAGCGGTAACCATAAAAAAATGATTTTTGGTCGCCTTCTCAAAATATGGTCCACAGTGAGGCGATATTTTTTTTTTCATTTCGGCTCTAAATTTAGAAAATGTGTTTTCCCTAAAATATTATTCATTTATCTAATCAATTCAGATACACTATTGTTTAGTTTATAATAAGCTTTCTAACGATATACAATATGGTATACTTGCTAGAAAAAGTATGCGTACAGCTAATATTAAAACAGTCATACTGCGGAAAAATAAGAAAAATAAATTATTAAAAAACATTAAATTAAGGCTTATTGTGTTTAACAAAAGAAAAATTCATAAGAAAAAAATTTCGTACATTTGAAATATTAATACAAAGAAACTAAATTTACATTAAATATTACATTAAATTTGCACGTTGGGCCCTCTGTGAGCCGATTTGGCATCGTCTTGACCAAACTTAAAGTATCATTTATACTTATTTTACCAAACTCATTCAATATGACGCTTTTTAAACATTTCCTTTGAGGTTATTTTCTGCTGACGGATTCTGGCCAATTGAATCGTTTATTTCAGAAACCAGTCATGCAACAAAATATCGATTTTGAGTAAATCAAAGAAAACCTCCTACAGACTGTCACTTGATTTCTTTCTGTACTAAACAAGAATTTCTCGAAAAAATTTTGATTTAATTGTTTGTGCATTAAACAATGTTTTTACCTTTAAATAATCTAACCCATAAAAACAAAGTTTTTATTAAAACTCTTTCTTTCCTTATGCGTATGAGTTTTGAATATCTCCGTGACTGTGTGTGACTATCGTAAAATTAATCTTTGGTCACAACAAGTTTCAGATCCATCGGATGAGGCGAAGTGGGGTTTTAATCTCTCCGTGACTATGCGTGACTGTGCCTGACTGTGTCACAGTTAATATTTTTTTACAGCAAGTCTATCGACCAAGTTTCAGATCGATCGGATAAGGGGAAATGGGTTTTAAATCACTCCGTAACTGTGCGTGACTATGTCGAAGTTGATCTTTCTTTACAGCAAATATATAGACCAAGTTTCAGATCGGTCGGATGAGGGTAAATGACATTTAGATCACTCCGTGACTGTGCGTGACCATGCGTGACTGTGCGTGACTAAGTCAAAGTTAATCTTTTCTCACAGCAAGTGTATGTATGGACCAAGTTTCAGATCGATCGGATGAGGGGAAATTACATTTAGATCACTCCGTGACTGTGAGTGACCACGCGTGACTGTGCGTGACTACCCCAAAATTAATCTGTAGTCACAACAAGACTATGGGCCAAGTTTCAGATCAATTGGATAAGGGGGAATGGGGTTGCCCCACGACAGACAGAGAGATTGAGTTAAAAGAAAGAGCTTAAAAACAGTAATCGCGCAATAACTCAATTTTTGATTTTTTTTTGTTGCTTGACTAGTTTCTGAAATAAACTATTCAATTGTTCCGTAAGTTCTTTTAAAAACAAGTAAAATTCCCAATGTGTCAAAGTTGGTAATTCAAAATATTTTATAAAATTTTTTAATAATATTGGAAATTTTCGTCTTCAAGTATACGAATACTTTTCTTGGTAAGTGTGTTTTAAAAAAAAAATTTTTTTTAGATTTTTTAAAAGTCGAAATTATGAAATTTTCTATACTTTTCGAATGGTATATAAAACATTAATTTAAATTGTTTATTTAAAAAACTTAATCACCTGTGAAAAATTTACTGATCTGAATAACGGATTAAATTCTTAGGTTCTGACAACTTATATTAAATTATATTATAATTAAATCTCTGATTAGTAGTAATAAATTTATTTTTGTTCTAAAAAGACTAAACGATGTGTTGTGGTTTGAGGCTTTTTTCCAGATGTTAATGTGTGAAAAGAATATTAACAAAAAAAAAAAAAAAAAAAAAAAAAAACAATAATAAACAAAGATTTTTCGGAAATACGCTAAATTTATTTCCATGACTTAGTGGTTTAAACAAGCAGTCGAGACTTGATTGTTATACTCTAACCACTATGCGGTCAGGGTATAATGAGTTTGTGCTGTTGTTTGTAACTATAAAAATATAAAAATATTATGCCGATTGACTCAGAATGACTTTCTGAGTCGGTTTAGCGAAGTCCTTCCGTCTGTCCGTCTGTGTGTCCATGTAAGCCTAATTAAACTACTGGTCGCAAATATCGACTTATATTGTCAAGATCCAAATTATCATATAGATATCGAGTAAATTAGTTTTGTGTGTGTTTATTACACCCACTAATCAGTATTCAAAAAATAAACCCTGTAGGACAATTCATAGTCAAAGCTGCTTCTCGATCTTTACTTAAAAACAAATTTTTCTAAAATTTAGTTTGTGTATTTTTTTTAGTGACTGCCAAATATGGTCAGGATCGGTCTTTTTCTCCACCTAGTCTCCATATAAATAGAGCATCCTATATGAACTTTTTTATATCTGCAGGCAAAAAAATTAATAACAATGCCACTCCAATTTTGTTTATGCTTATTTTCTATATCCAATTAGTTGGACCTAAGACCCTTTCCCCAAACCTTTTTAAGGGCCCGGTGACCTCTTTTCGTTGCTGTAACAAATGTTTTATCCTAATTTTCTCAGCGACCGTATTTTTATTCGAACGTGCGAATTTTTGTACTTTTGGGGTTTTCTTATACGATAACGAGTGCTATGTGACGAATGCCACCTTGCGAATATTTTCGTTAGCGAAATAGCAAGCGAAAAGACGTTTTTCCCAAACTATATATAATATATTTGGAAAAAAATAAAATTTTAGCAATTTTAGGTTCGAAATAACAAAAATAAAATTTAGATTCTTGGCAGCTTTATGGAAAACGTACTGATTTTGTCAAGAGTATTTTGACGAATACTTTAGAAGGTCTTACCAACTATGGGAACGTCTTTTTTTTTATTTTTTTTTTGTAAAACTGAAATTTTGATTCTCGTCGGAGTCAGAACATAACGACTAAAAAATAAAGTTAAATCTATTTATTAATACTAGCAGATTCCAGCGCTCGAAATTCGAGTGCAATTTCTAGGCAGCTTTATTTTTCAACTTAGCCAATTAACAAATCAACACTTTTATGGTTTATTATTATTGTGAATGAAGATAACAAACTCATTAATAAACTCATTAACAAATTTAATAAAACACACATAGCATATGTATAATTTGATGTATGTGTTAGTGGCAACTTTAAATGCAATTTTCTCAAAATAAAGGAAAAAATTTAAAAATCTGTAAATCTGTAAAACGGCTAAAAAGAAATACCTTTCAAATATTGTACGTTTGGTCAAAATCGGGATAAAACGGTATAACAAAACATCGGTCACAAGAAATCGGCTAGCCTAATATTAATATTATAGATTTTGTTTCTTTTTTGGGCGTTATTAATTTTGGTGGCGCTAGCTCCAGCTAGACATTATGCCAGATTATTACGACTTATAGATCCCTACACATATGCACATAGGTACATAACCTAACTGCATGCTTAGCAGCAACCACGAGGATCAAAAAATAATCACCTCAACGTATTACAGTATAACCGGTTTAATTACCCCACGCTTAATTACCTTTCACGCTTATTTAACTCGAATTCTAAATCCCCGTTGTTTTTGCTCACTTTTTCTAACAAAACCCAACGGTTAATTAACTTTCGCTTAATTACCCAATTCGGGTAATTACCTCAAATATTTTATCCAGAAAATAAACTTTCCATTAAATTTCCTTGGTTATTTACCCAAAGTACTTACTGGCTCACGATATGGTTTAACCAGATGCGCCTGAATAATGCTGTCATTTCTAGAAAAATGGTAATTAATAAAGCAAAGGAGTTTTCTATAAAAATTAATTCAGATTTTGAACCAAACAGTGGTTTGTTGTGGAGGTGGCAAAGGAGAGAAAACAAATTCACAAAGATAAATGGAGAAAGTAATGAAAATGATCGTGAATGTGCCCGCAAAATGAATTTTCCTCAATTCTTTAAAATTATACTCCTGAAAATATATTTAATGCTGGTGAAAGTGGCCTTTTTTATAAAGTTGTGCCAAGTGGAACATAAGCTCGAAGAGGGGACCTGTCAAACGCAATAAATCTCAAAAACAACGTCTAACATTATTATTTTTGTGTAACTCTGTGGGAACATGCCAAAAAGTGTTTGCAGTTTACTTCTGTATATAATAAATATGAATTATTTTTATTTAATATGTTTTAAGTTATTTTAATAACCCTGTTTTACATAAGTATGTACGGATAATTGCCTCTTTGATGTATTTAGAAGTATTCCTCTAATTGCCTCTTATTTTGCTCGAAAACTATGAATGAAAGGTGTTATTTCGACATTTCGCTTGAAAGGGTTTACCTAAAAATTTTGATATGTCGAATACCATATATATATATATTTCCTTTTATTTATATAAAATAATTGACAGTATAAATATCTTCAAATTATATAAAAGTTCATGTTGAACATAGGGCGTCTGTAAATTCTCTCCATTTTATACGATCGGCGGCTAAAGACTTGATTTGGTTCCATGATTTGTTGCAGCTTTCGACTTCTCTTTTAACCATTCTTACCCAGGTATTTCGGGGACGACCTGGTAGACGATGACCCTGAGGGTTCCAGTCAAGTGCAGCTCGTGTGATTTCGTTACTTGGTCTGCGTAGTATATGGCCTATCCAAGACCATTTGCGACGTTTAACCTCAATCTCGATTGGTACACACTTTGCCATACATAAAAGCTGCTCATTTGTTACCCAGCAGGGCCAGAAGATCCGAAGGATTTGTCTAAGGCATCGGTTAACAAAAGTTTGCAATTTCCTTTGGGTGGTTTGCGTTGTGCTCCAGGTGGTGCAACCATAGAGAAGGACAGATTTTACGCTGCAGTTAAAGATTCTAAGCTTTGTGGCTTGGGAAATGTTGTTGGCACGCCAGACTTTGTGCAGAGAGTGGAATGCGACTCTAGCTTTGTTGATGCGGTCTACTATATCTACACCGGAGCCACCGTCTTTGGTAATACGGCTTCCTAAATAGCAGAAAGAGTCAACATCTTCAATTACGGATCCATTAATTGAGAGAGGATTTGAGTTGTTGGTACCAACCCGCATAAGTTTCGTAATTATTTGTAGACGTTTCAGTAATAAGATATTTTTTACGAGAGAGGGTTATTAGCCCGCAGCTCAACCTACTTGAAGGCTAGGGACCTTAAAAACAAAAGTTTGGCATTGGTTAATTAAATGGCGCCAATATTTCGCCATGTCGAATGGAGCCTCTACGGCACTCAGGATTTAAAGATACACATTGCCAGGCGTGTCCACCTGAGACCCTCTTCTCCATTCCGCTGAACTGTCCGCCACTGCTTATTCAATTCACAGTTACCCTTCACACTGCATGGTAGGGTTGTCCACTATCCGCAACCTGTGGAGGCGTCCCATAGCACTTCAGCTGTGCTTCCTTAAAAGGGTTTTATATTTACTTATTCATGGAGAAAAAACCAAGAATAAAGAAAATATAAATTCCCAGGAGGGAATACCATGCCTTTTCTTAAAATTTGCTTGCCATCCATCACTTGCATTGAATTTTTTTCCTGGGTGGCATTTAGGCGAATTAGAGCTTAGCTCTTGATTGGACCCGTCGTTGCACAATAACGCTGTCGTTGATTCAATAACTATTTATAGGGTTAAAATTTGTATAACCAACGAACGGATTTTCCCGACCACCTTTGAATCTTATGAAACTAAGTTGTCTTTTTGCACCTTAGTTAATAAACGCAAATTTTTGGACTTCCAGCTTCTGTTGAAAAAATCATTAAAAAAAAAAAACACTTATAACTGGTCTGCCATTAAAATTTATATATCAAAAAGTTCAAATATTCATTGGAATCTGAATAAATCCTTATGTACAGGTGCCTGCTTAATAGATTTCGAAAAAGCTTTCGATAGCATATGGATACCTGGCTTAATATATAAACTATTTTCATATAAAATCCCAATATATTTCATAATACTTATACACAACATGCTAAACAACAAATCGTTTATAGTATGCAATAGAAGTAATATAAGTACAAATAAATTTAAAATTTTCAATGGACTCCAGCAAGGGACAGTTAATTCTCCTATTTTATTTAATTTATTTATATATGACCTTTTGACAAAAGTCGACAACATAATTGCATTTGCGGATGATATAATTATTTATCACGCGGATAACAAAATAGAGAAAATTAATGACAAATTGCAAACATACTTTAATATTGTTGAAAAATATGCTATAGATTGGAAAATGAATATTAACTTCAACAAATGCGAAACCATTCTATTTCGCCCTCCAGTTGGACGGTGTAACAATAACATTAAAACAAAATGGAGAGATTTTGGCATAAAATCGAATTCCAATATACAGATTCCCAATAAACAAGTCGTTAAATATCTTGGAATAAACCTCGATAAGTTCTTATATTTTAACAATCACATAAATCTGCAGATACCGAAAGCAAGAAACGCATTTTTCATTTACAAAAAACTATTTTACTCCCCTTACATCAAACCAAGGGTTAAAGTTCTATTGTACCAATCATTGGTTAGACCTATTTTAACGTATGGTTGCCAAATTTGGTTCAACATTTCTCCATCATTTATGGAAAAAATAAGAGTTTTTGAAAGAAAATGTCTGAGAGCATGTACTTCTCTTTATAGATCTCCAGATAGCAACTATATAAAATTTGTATCAAACAAAAAATTATACAATGCAGCAAAAACAGGGAGAATTGATAATTTTATTATACATCTCATTCGAAACTATATTGCAAAAAGCTGTAATTGCTATGACAACAATTTAATTATGGCCCCTTTTTATGTCAACGAGGAATATATAACTAAAACCTTGCAAAGTGGCTTTGTTCCTCCCGAAGCCTTTTTATACCTTGACCATAAAGGATTTATTCAAGACGAAATAGGCATTCCTATCTTCTATCATATATATAGAAGAGCCAACGATAAAGCTATACATTGCAACCAACTCACAACTGAAAATAGTAGATTTGATAAAAACATTTACTCAGGAGATAATAACATATTTCCTAATATACATAAAAAAAAAATATTGGTGGCTCACCTAAAAACCCCCCTTTTAAATTTTACTCTTGACTAAACTTTTTATTATACAAATATCAAAGTAATATTTTTTCCCATTTTTTTTCATTACAAAAATTATATTGTCTGTACATATTTATGTGTCATTTATAATTATATTACATATTTCTAAAAAAAAATTAATGAAAATCTATATATTAAATATACTTGAGAGCCCGAATATGGGACAGTGTATTATATTAAGATACTCTTACTATTTGTTTATTTATAGTTTAAGAATATGAATTTTGTCTAAATAAACGCTTAACAAAAAAAAAAAAAAAAAAAATTTATATATCAAAAAGTTTTTAACATACAGGGTCAAATTTGTCTAATATTAAAGGTATTGAGAATAGCTTTTAAACTGTAAATTTTTTTCCTGAAAGGTCAAAGGTCACTGTCACATGATTTAAAGTTTGGGAAGTTATATCTCAAAAAATGAAATTTTTAAAATTCTGGAAAAAATATATGTTAATCCTGATAGTATTCTCTGCATTTTGCGCCAAAAGTTTTGAGTGAGCTCTTATTGGTTCCTGAGATATTGATAAAAATGTGAAATTGTTTAAAAAATTTAATATTTTTTTTTATTTATTTGGGTGATATTAAATACATATATTATTTTAGACAAAAGGAGTTAAAAGTAAGAAATATTTATTTTACATATATATATTACAAACACATGTGATTAATTAATTGTAAATATTTACAATTAAAAATTATCGGTCTTCGGAGTACAGTTTTACTTTAAGTTTTATATAGTTCTCAAGCCAATAAACCTGTTTTTAAGAAACTCTTCCTCTGCTTTATAATCATCCTCTGTTAAAAATACAAAATTACAATTTAAAAGATGTTCACGGCACCACTCATACAATGGAAGTGGGGTAGTAATTTGGTCCTCTATTGGACGCTGCAAGCTGGCACGGCGAGCTTCTCTCTTTACGGTTCCACCAAGACCATCACTAAGAGTTTTCCCATGGCTTGTGACAAAAATATGCCATTCGGCTAGAAAACCAAAATCATCTTCATGATGACATAAATTAGCAAAAATTTTTTTATTTTTAAATTGAGCGGCTGAGCCATTGAAAAATAAAAAATTTTCGTGGTGAGAACTTTAAAAATTTCATTTTTTGAGATATAGCTTCCCAAACTTTAAATCGTATGATAGTGTCCTTTGACCTTTCGCGAAAAAAAATCGCTTAACTTAGTTTTAAAGCTATTTTCAATACCTAATAAATGAGACCAATTTCAACCTTCTACGTTTAAAAATTTTTAAGATATAAGCAATAATGGCAGACCACTTATGTGTGTTTTAAAGAAATTTTCTAATTTTCGAAGCGCCATATTTTGGGAACCAAAAAAGTTAGACACCCAAAATTTTTGAATTTATATTAGTTTAGTACTGTAGAATATTCATGCTAATTTTTGTACAATTCAAAGAGGATAAGGTCGAAAATGGCGTTTTTTTTTCGTTGATTTTAAATGGAATTACTCTATACAAGCTTGTTTCAAGATCAGAATATTCCGGTTTTTGCTTTTTCATATGTGCTCCGAAATTTTATTACGTGTTTTCTTTTGAGATTTTTGAGATGACTACTTTAGATACACCATAATCCAACGCAAACGTTTTTTTCGTGAATACCTTGATAAATTTTTTTTTTTAAATCTTTCTGTTATAAATCTAATCTGATTTGCGATGATTTGTTCTGCTTTGTTGACATTTGTTAAATAAATAATACACAACTCACTAATTCAAACGCTTTAAACAAAAAAGAAATTTGAGGAATACCAATAAAAAAAAAAAAAAATTGAGCTCAGCGTTGAATTTTTAAAATTTTGCGAAATTTCCAATTTAATGGCCGAACGACAACGCTGTTACAACTCCCACATGCTTGTCTTGTAAAAAAAATGTTTGGTTTGAAAAATACATACGTTTAGAAAAGTTCACTCAAAAATTAAAGTTCACCTGAAATTCGATTAACTTACCTTGCGCGAGTTAACTTTTCAGCTATTCTACTGTAATATGTTGTGATTTTTGGATAATTTATAAGCAAATTTACCTTAAACTTAAAAAAAAAAAAAAAATCATAACTACATAATTTTTGTTATTCAAATTTCAATTTACTAAATTTAACTGAATTTTTAATCTTGTTTAAGAACTTCTCTTGTCAATTAAAATGAATTAAACACAGAAAAACCTGCTGCCTAATTATCAACGACGAAAACTAGTATTATTGTAGAACTCTACACCATAGAAGGAAAAAACCTTCAGTTCAACTTCACTATTCATGGCTGTTTAATGTTCGAGTATGTAGTACTGTGATTCTTAACCGGTGCTCCGCGGAGCACTAGTGCTCCGCAAGATTGTCGCAGGTGCTCCGCGAAACGAAAGCTAAACTCATATAGTATAAAAAAATATACATATAAATTTATTAGAACAAACTTTCAAATATATGTATATGCGGTATGTACTTAGTTATGAACAAAAATTTAAATCAAGCAGGCTGCATTTCAAATATATGTACATATATGCGGTATGTACTTAGTTCAAACAAAAATTTAAATCGAGCAGGCCGCATTTCAAATATACAAAGTACATGCAGTAGTACTTAGTTATAAACAAAAATTTAAATCAAGTAGGCTGCACAAAAAAATTCTGATCAAATAATATGAAATATTTTAGTGTTGTGTTGGACGTAAACCAATGTGTTTTCAATAATTATTTGATTAAATTTGTGCCAAAAAAGTGAAAAAATTTATTTCAGTAAGTATATTACGTTATAATTGTAAATTAACATAAATTTAAAATAAAAAATTAAATAAATATGTGTACATACATATTTATTGTATTTATTTATTTAAATAAACTTAATATCGATCTCCTATGTTTTCATAAACTTAATTTTCTTATTCTGCATTAAACACTTTCGAAAAATACCTCTATTTACGCGTATATATATATATGTATGTACTTATTCTTATTCCCAATTTATTTAGCCATGGACAAGTTCTTGAAACGAAAATGTAATTCTGAGAAAAATATTAATGATGGACCAAGTACAAGTCGGAGTAGTATTAATAGTGGTAATACAGAAGATGTGTCAACATGTAATAAAATAAGGAAGACTTATAGACAGTATTCTGACGAATACATCAGTTTGGGATTTACATGGACCGGTGAAAAGGAGTGTCCAATTCCTAAATGTGTTGTATGCGGTGTAGAACTGTCCAATAGTGCTATGTTTCCGGCTAAATTAAACCGACACCTTACTACTACCCATGCTAATCTTGTTTCAAAAAATAAGGATTACTTTAAAAGGTTATTGGGCATGCAAGATAAGCAAGCAAAACAATTTAAATGTGCTATGACAATATCTGATAAGGCGCAAATTGCATCATACAAGGTAGCCGAGTTAATTGCATTGAAACTAAAACCACATACTATAGCAGAAAGTCTAATTTTACCGTCATGTTGTGAAATAGTCAAAATCATGTTTGGAGAGGATGCAATAAATGAGATTATGAAAATTCCCCTATCTAATGATACAATAAAAAAAAGAATAAAAGACATGTCACTTGATATCGAGGAAACGGTTAATAATAAGCTTTCAAAGAAATTTTTTGCTTTGCAAATAGACGAATCTGTTGATATTAGCAGTAAAGCTCAATTACTTGCATTCGTTCGGTTCATTGATGAAAATGAAATAGTTAATCAATTTCTTTGCTGCAGAGAGCTTACAGGACATACAAAAGGAAAAGATATCTTTAATTGTATTACTACATATTTAGAAAAATACCAAATATCCTGGGATTTCTGCGTTGGAATTTGTACAGATGGATGTCCATCAATGGCAGGATCTATTAAAGGATGTGTTACACTTGTGAAGGAAAATAATCCAAATATCATATCTACACACTGTTTTTTACATCGGGAAGTTTTAGTTTCAAAAACATTGCCAAACACTTTAAAATATGTTTTGGATGAAGTGGTACAAATAGTAAATTATATTAAATCAAGGCCTCTGCAGGAACGCATTTTTAAACAGCTTTGTATATCTATGGATGCTAAGTATGAAAGTTTGCTATTGCACACTGAAATAAGATGGTTGTCTCGCGGCAAAGTCCTATGTCGTTTATTAGAGCTCAAAGATGAATTGTTGTGTTATTTCCGAAATGCCGCTGTGGATAAATTTGCAAAAAATTTTGAAAATGATATTTGGTGTGCTAAATTGGCATATTTAGCTGATATTTTTAAATACTTAAATTCAGTTAATACAAGTATTCAAGGTAAAAATGAGAATATTTTAACAGCCACGGATAAAATACTGGGATTCAATAAAAAAATATTGCATTGGAAAAATCGAATAATAAAAAACAATACGCTTGATATGTTTCCTTCAATTCAAACTAAAAATGTCGCAGATATTATTCCTGCCGTAATAGAACATCTAACAATATTGGAAGAAAAAATCGAATGTTACTTCCCATCCCTTAAATTAGAATCCTATGACTGGATACGAAATCCGTTTGGGACATTTGAATTTTCTAATTTGGAACTGTCTTTACAAGAAGAAGAAGAAATTATTTCCTTGTCTACAGATCGATCTCTGAAGATGGAGTTCACAAAATTGTCTAATGAACATTTTTGGATTTCCGTCCAAGATGAATACCCATCTTTATCTAAGAAGGCAATCGCAATATTATTACAATTTGCTACATCATATCTCTGCGAACTTGGATTCTCAACATTAACAAATATAAAAACTAAAAAACGAGAAAGACTTCTCGATTTAGAAGAGGAAATGAGGGTAGCAATATCTTTTATTAGACCCAACATTGGCGAAATATGTAAAACTCACCAGGCTCAAATATCCCATTGAATTTGTATTATATTTTAAGTCATTTTGAATTTGTAACAATTTAGTTTTGTTAAATATATTGAATATATTTTATTTTTTGTATATTGTAGTTATTTGAGTTGAATAAATAAAAAAATAAAATACAAATTACTAGAATCAATGTTATTTGGTAAGGTGCTCCGTGAAGGTTTCATGTAATTAGAAGTGCTCCGTGAGCTCGAAAAGGTTAAGAACCACTGATGTAGTATGTACTTCATTCATGATATACTCTTGCAATACACATATTACACTTTGTAGTAATTGAATAAGGAAGTTAGCCAAATGATTAAAGTTTTTTATATTTGCTCTTTTCCCAGAGTATAGTTTTAGCGTTACTATGGCTTGGTATAAACCCTTGCAGATGTCTGGCAGAGCAATATAACAGTTATATTCAAAGTCATCTTTTTTTAAATGACAGCCTCGCCCCCCCAGATTTGTATATTTTCCAGCTAGTGGCAGTTTGTCTTTCCGCCTTTGGTAATTTTGTTTATTAAATTTAAACAAAATTGGCTTTTTATGTCAAAAGTTATTAATAAAAATGGTAAAAGACGACCTATTTCATTTAAAAAAATTAACTTATTGGTACGATATCTATAATCAGCCTGATTACGGTATGAAAAATAACATGACAGTGAAGTTTTTGGAAATGAATAAATATCACAGAGTGTGCATAATTTGTAAAAATTTAAAATATGACGAAACAAATCGGATGATCAACGGATATTAGAAAAATAATTTAAACAAATAATTTGCAATTTTTATATTTTATAAGACAATAACACAAATGTTAAATGTGGCTTCCTTTTCAACATCTGATGAAGAGGATGAATATAGTACAATTATAAATCAGTTGCGACAATAATCTAATATATTTTCGCTACCGAACCTTAAATGAGTCATGTAATAGAAATGAAGCAAAGGGAAATTTTATTAATTTTTATTATCAATTCAGGTTATAAAATAATATAACATATTAAAAACCAACTCGTAATTCTTCAAATTAAACTTTTCTTTTTTAATTTCTATTTCAGCTGTTCTGAGCTGAATTAAAGATTATGTCCTTTTTGTAGAGCATTAAGTTTTCTTCCTTCAGCTTAAATGTCTTACGGGTATATATTTATATTTCCTTTTGTATTTTTAGGTCTTCAGAGAGAAATGATCTTTCAACTAACTTCAGTATATAATTCCGATAGTATTTTTAGCTGTTTGGAAAGAAAATATTTTTTTTGCTTTTTTTTCTATATTTTCTAATGAAAATGTTCTATATTTTCAACTGAACTTCCTTCACTTGCAGTATAATCTTCTATCTGTTTGGTTTCTTTTTTAAAATTATTTCTTGGGTTAGTGTCCATTCAATCATTTGTTTTGCCTTCAACTCCAAATATTCGCCTTTCATTATTAAAACAAGTAAGAAAATTATAGTCGGTCGAGATCGACTATACGATACCCTATACCATGCGTTTAGAGACCCTATCTCTTAGGCCCAACTAATTAGATATGGAAAATAAACATAAACCAAAATTGAGTGGCATTATTATTATTTTTTTTTGCCTTCGGATATGAAAAAGTTCATATCGGCTGCGATATTTATATGGGGACTAGATCGAAAAATGGACCGATCCTGACCATATTTGGTAAGATCACTTATTTTTTTTGCAAAAACATATACAAACGAAATTTGAGAAAGATCTGTGTAAAATTTTTGTTTTTTGATAGATTTAAGTGAAGATCGGGAATTAGCTTCATAATGGGGGCTATGACTAAGAATTGTCCTATAGGGTTTATTTTTGGACTACTTATAAATGGATGTAATAAACATAAACAGACCAAAGTTGACCTATATGATAATTTTGATATTATGGCAATTTAAGTCGATCTCGTAGGGGTCATATGTATGGGGACTAGGTCTGAGCATGAACCGATTTTCACCAATTTCAATAGCGTTTATTCTTTGGCCGATAGAATTTCATCAAAATATATTCATATTTGGGACCTGTAGTTTAATTACAAGGTTAACGTGGACACACATCGCTTAACCGACTCATAAAGCGACTAACAAACCCATTTATATATCTTCTGTGTGTTCAACAAGTATTTATAATGAAATTTAATGAATTTTATTTAAAAACTCACAATTTAATTAATTTTATTTAAATATTCATAAATTTTTATAATGACTTTGTGCTGATGTTTGTAACTACCAAAAATATTTGATCTAAATCCATCTTTTATTATACCGATCGACTCAGAATCACTTTCTGAGTCGATTTAGCGAGATCCGCCCGTCCGTCCGTCCGTCCGTTTGTGTGTCCCTGTAAATAAACCTTGTAATCAAACTACAGGTCTCAAATATGAATATTAGGGTGGCCCTTCATTATATGGAGGGGAAAAAAAGTGCTCAAACTCTCGGTCAAACGCGCTAGAAAGAAATATGCGAATAGCAAAAAAACTGAGAAATACAAAGCAAATTTCGTTCTATAGTTAAATTTTTCCGACAAGTTGTTATATAATTCGGTATCAGCATTAAATTATCCTTTCAAAAAGCTACAAACTTCAAAATCGAATAAAACATCGCCAAGAAATAGCAAATGCCCCAGACCACTTTTGTGCTAAAAAGAACTAGCTCATGAAATTTGATGGCATTTTTTTCAACTTTGAGAAATTGATTAAAGCCATAATTTATTTTTGGTCTCTATACTTATAAGGACTCAGATGTGAAGTATTGTTTTATTATCACGTTGGTAACCTATTGCGCATTGAGATCGAAAATGGGAAATTTTTTGATAAAATTTTGAAAACTCCTTTTTTAAGTTTTAAAAAATTTTCTTAAACAAAATTTAAAAAACTGGATCTAAAACTTTAGGGTTTTGTTAAACACATGTCACAGATTAACTATGTGAATTTTTGAGTAAATCCCTGTGCCGGAATTTTTTTGACAAGGATTTTATTTTTGCGAGAAAAATGGGATTTTAGTATAATATTCTGAAAATGTACTCTTTTTAAATACTTTGTATCAAAAATTCATCACTTTTCTACTTTTAAAAGCTATATTTTATTTTAATAGCCTAGGGTTTCGGAAAAAAATAATATGACCCCATTAACCCTTTTGTAATTGGGGTCACATATGACCCCAAGCTAATAAAAGACAATTTATTCAAAAAATTCAAATATTTTTTAAGTGCTGTTGAATTTTTAGATGCGATGCTTAAAATATAATAACCAAATGTGACGAACTTCCACTCCTAATATTTGGGATAAATCCGAGAACGTTAACCCATTATTTGCCAAGGCCAGCTTTGGATTTTAAGATATTTTTCAATAAAAATTACCGAAAACGAATTTTTCTATTAAACTCGATGAAACCAAAATTTAGAATTTAAGAAAAATAATTCGGTTAATTTTTATTTATCTATTGTGATATACATACATTTGGTGCAATTATCTGCTTATTGCTCGCGAATATAAATTAAAACAACTTTTAAACAATTTTGTGATAAAATTATTTTATGTATAAAAACTATCTATATTTTTCTAAATACAATAAGAGTACCCACAAATAACCCAAAGGTAATAAAAAATAATTTATTCAAAAGAATATGATATACAAAATTAATTCTATTTATTTTGGTGTATTTAAGGATGATTTAGTGTGCGATTCAAATTGTTTTCTGTCATCACTTACGACTTGCAATAAGTATTGATTTTCTTTAATTTTATATTATATTAATTTTATATTTCATATTCCTTTGAATAAATTGTCTTTTATTAATTATTTGTGGGTCTTCTTATTGTATTGGTTTTGCGTTTTTTTTTTTCAGTTATCATCAAAAATAACAAGTTTTTTGGGTGCAACTCAAAATATGTCTTTTTAGTGGATTCTAAAGAAGCTACTCTTACAACACAAAGAGGGATACAACTGTATTATGTAAGATTTTTACAGTGGATAGATAAGACTACTGTGTATCGGTTTCTTGCAAAAAGTGAAAATTGAAAAATTTTGAGTTGACTCACTTTAGAGGTACAGGTGCGATATCTAATTAGTTGGTCCTAAGAGATAGGGTCTCTGAACGCATGGTATAGGGCAGGCATGCCCAGAGGTTTCTTATGGAAGTGTAAACACTAATACATATAAAGAAAACAATTTTTTTTCATATTTTTATTCATGTACACTGAAAAATAAAGTTTGTCTGAAATGAAATGTCTTAAAATGGTTTTCAATATGATATTTTGTGTTAATTTGAAAGTATATCAAACATTTTGCTTAACTTTTAAAGTTATAAGTAAAAAAAAATCGCTTTCCCACTTCTCGTCTGAATACATGTAGCTCATTTTGTAAAGTAATAATTTGAACTTTAAACTTAAGACTTACACTGATTTTTCCAAGTATCAGCGAGAAAAAACAACAAAAAACGAAAAAGACAAAATTGTTCGTGTAATTTGTATTGCTTGATGCTGAAGTGCTGTGTATGTGTATTAGAATGCACTTCCTATGCCAAAGTGTTTTTACAGAAGCAAACGTGTATTGAGTGTAGAGGATTTGGGCACTACTGGTATAGGGTATCGTATAATTGGCCTAGACCGACTATAAATTTCTTACTTGTTTATATATATAAATTTAAAAACACATAAAAAAAAATTATGAAAAAATAACATTTCCTAGAATTTTCACTCGAATTTCGAGTGCTGGGCTCTGCCAGTATACATAAATTTCAGATAATAAAAATCAGATTACATATAAGGGAAAGTGAGAAAATTTCAACTATATTTTAACCATAAATTCTAAACAGAAAATTCCATTAAAAGTGACTAAGAGAAAGAAAATGTATTTGCAGCTGTTGCCGAACAACTATATTTTTTCATTGTAACAAGTTAATCTTTCTTGTAGTTATCTTTCCCTGTGTACATTCTTGTCTTTTTTTAATTACACTCAAAGCCGGTTTATATCTTATTTATGTACTTGTTTCTTACTACACTCAAAGCCGGTTTTTATCTTTGCGCCAATTGTGTAACTAATATACATATGTAATTGTCATTTAACGACAACTAGAAATTTATGTAAAATCTTCTCAGCAAATATGTTTGACCTTCTCTTTCACTTTGATCTTAGCTCGAAACACATCATTATTATTATCAGAAAATTCTTAAAATTCTTAAACTTAAAACTATATAACCTTTGTATAAATTGATTATGTTTAAATAAAATTTATTTTAAATAAAATTAAAATAAACCCTCATACTCAACATTGGTGCCGAAACCCGGGAACTTTAGATATGTTGCCTTGATCTTTGCTGTGTCTATTGGATTTTGATTTGGAACATCTACTATATTGGAGCTATTGATTTGCTTTGTGAGACTGTTGCTTAACTAAATACTGACTGATTGGGTCAAATATATTGGAATTTTGCTGTCTATTGAAGATTGACTTGTATACTATTGTGCCTGGATATTTATTTGGTTTGGTAAAATCTTACGTTGCTGTTGCCGACATCTGTGATTTAATTAAAAGTATAAACCGTATGTATTAAATGAAATTATTTTTATTTTAAAATGGCGGACACTTCGGTTATTATTGAAGAACAAAAGGAGTTGTTCAAACACTTAAAACGGACAGCTCAGAGCTATGAAGTGAAAGCAGGGAAAACTCGAGGTTATGCTCAAATGGTTTTTGAAGAAATCGAGTCGGTTACTCTAAAATTTAAAGATAAGCACGAACAATTGCAAAATATTGTACGCGATAATACGATTAATATTAACGATATCCCTTATTTTACCGAAGAAATCTTTTACCAATTTCAAGATTTATCATTGTCGATTAGAGGACAAGTGTTTGATTTTCTTAATGAAGCCTTTACTACACAATCACCCGTTTTTCATTCCACTTTCACTGCCCCCTCCCACAGTCGAAATGAAACGCTGCATGCCGAGGCCCGTCTACCGAAAATTGATATACCAACATTTTCTGGTGATTATCTTTCATGGATATCATATAGGGATATGTTCATCTCGCTTGTTCATAATAATCAAGCCTTAAGTGATATTCAAAAATATTATTTTTTAAAAGGTTCATGCTCAAAAACTCCATTGGATATGGTTAACGAATATCCGGCTTCTGAGGCCAGTTACATTTTAGCATGGAACGCCCTTAACAATAGGTATCACAATAAAAGAAAAATTGTTGATACACTTTTTGAAAAACTTTTTTTGATACCTCAGTCGAATGGTTCTGCTGAAAGCATTCAAGTTATATTAGATACCACACGTAATTGTTTTGCTTTACTTAATACATTAGAAATTTCAACCGTTGGATGGGATGCTATACTTATTTATATAACAGTCAATAAACTTGACAAACAAACTCGAAAGGAGTGGGAACAATCTCTTAAAGGTTCTACTGAAATTCCTTCGGTAAGTGAAATGTACAGTTTTCTGGAAACCACCTTTCGAACTTTAGAAACAATTAATGAACCACAGAAACACAATTTAGCATCGTCTAGTTCAAGAATGCTTGTTTCAAATACTTTCCAAAATAAAACAAAAAATAACTTTCGTCGAAATGTGCATCTTACTACTACTAATAACAACGATGCTAACTGTCCTT
Organism: Cordilura impudica; assembly: GCA_963682025.1. NCBI lineage: Eukaryota > Metazoa > Arthropoda > Insecta > Diptera > Scathophagidae > Cordilura > Cordilura impudica. Next base: position 12,121,362 of record OY821517.1, read on the forward strand.
GCTGCAATAAACGACATAGTTTGGTCAAGTGTTTCAAATTTACGGCAATGTCATTTGATGGGAAACGCGATTTTATGCGAACCAAGAAAATATGTCGTAATTGTTTAAACGTGGGTCATTTAAGTTATTCATGTCGTACTTCATCTCGTTGTCAAACCTGTCAACAAGATCATCATACTACACTTCACAATATGTATACAACCAGCAATAGTGCTATTAACAATTCTCAACAACGAGCCGTTTCAAATTCGTCAGCTTCTCACTCTCAACCTCAACCGTCAACATCCACACAGTGTAACGAAAGTGTTTCAGCTAATATTGTTTGTAACTGCGGTACACTCAATAGCGGAAATATACCACAAGTTCTATTAGCCACGATTCAAGTTGTTCTAAAAACTCCACATGGTATTTTTAATCTTCGGGCCATTCTTGATCAATGTGCTCAAGCTACTCTAATTACACAAAAGGCTGCTGAAACCTTAAAACTTTCAATGAGCAAAACATATGCTCAAATAAGTGGTCTTGGTGGAAATCAATCTTATATCTCAAGAAAATATGTTAACTTCACCCTCTTTTCTAATTCTGATGCTGATTTCAAGATGAATTGTATAGCCTTTGTTTTGCCAAAAATTACTTCCTATCAACCGTTAGCTGTTGATGAAAGAACATTACCTAATCTGGAAAATTTTGTATTGGCCGATCCTCATTTCTCGAAAGTTGGTGAAATAGACCTGTTACTTGGTGGTGACGTATATGGAAATATTGTTTTGCCTAAACAACAAAAATTCGATGGAAGCGTTTTCTTGCAACTTACACACTTTGGGTGGATAGTCTCTGGTCCAACTACTACTATTTCATATCAAAATAAAATAAATGTTAATGTGTGTTCATTAGATCAACAATTGCGAGCCTTCTGGGAGCAAGAAGAATTACTACAAAACCGAGCTATGACTGAAGAAGAAGAATTGTGTGAAAAACATTTTAGAAATACAACAACTCGAGATTCAACTGGTAGATATACAGTTTCATTACCATTTAAATCTATACTTAGAGGCAAACCCATGCCAGTCTTTAACCATACTGATTATAGTGCTCTTTCTCGTTTAAAAAGTGTTGAAGCTAAATGTTCTGCTAAGCCCATGTTTGGAAAACTATATAAAGACTTTATGGCAGAATACGAAAATTTGGGACATATGAAAATTTTTGGCAGTTATCCTTGTGATTTAGAACCACATGGATTCTTTTTACCCCACCATGGCGTTCTAAAGGAGAGTAGCTCTACTACTAAATTGAGAGTTGTGTTTGATGGTAGTTGCAAACGGGCCCTCCAATCATCTTTAAACGAAGAACTAGCTTCTGGTCCAGCACTACAAAATGACCTCCCCACCATTATTACAAGGTGGAGGCGTTTTAAAATAGGGTTTAGGGCAGATCTAGAAAAAATGTTTAGACAAATTTTAGTTGTTGAAGAACAACGGAAGTACCAACAAATTTTATGGAGAAAGTCAAATCAGATCTTTATATACAAATTATCTACCGTCACATATGGCACATGTCCAGCCCCTTTTCTCTCTATACGTGTTTTAAAACAATTATCTACTGATGAAAATGAAAATTATCCTTTAGCCAGTAAGGTGCTCAACACTGACACTTACGTAGATGATGTCATCTCAGGTGCAGATAATCTAGAAGAAGCTCTAGAACTTTATACACAGCTGTGTCAATTATTAAAATCAGGCAAGTTTAATCTGAGAAAATGGACCACAAATTCAAATGAACTTTTATCCCATATTCCAATTGAGTGTAGAGAACACTCTAATATTTTTGAGCTTAGTGGCGAAAATACCGTAAAAGCTCTTGGTTTGAGATGGAATACTACTGATGACTGTTTTTCTTTTAAAATCAACTTTGGAGAAAATGATACTAATGTAACCAAAAGAAGTTTGTTGTCAGATGCTGCAAAACTTTACGATCCTCTCGGATGGCTATCACCTACTACAATTCTAGCAAAAATAGAATTCCAAAACTTATGGTTATTAGGTCTTGATTGGAATGATAGTCTCCCTGATAAACTGAAATATAAATGGTTAGAATATCGAATAAATCTTAAACAGCTCCAGGAAATAAAAATACCAAGATGGATTGGGTTTTATAAGAATGTAAAGGTTGAAATTCACGGATTTTGTGATTCGTCTAAACTTGCTTATGCTGCGGTAGTTTATGCGAAAACTATCTCCAAAAGTGGACTTGTACAAATAAGTTTGCTTCAATCAAAGACTAAAGTTGGACCCTTAAAGCGTCTTACAATACCTCGAATGGAGCTGTGTGGTGCAAATTTATTAGTTAATTTGGTTGAAAGAATTACATCTTCACTTGATCATGAAATTTCTCAAGTTTTATTTTGGACTGATAGCACAACTGTACTGTCTTGGATTCGTGGACAATCATCGAGGTGGCCTGTGTTTGTGGGAAATAGGGTGGCTGAAATCCAACGCAAATCAACAAATGCTCAATGGCGATATATTTCAACACGTGATAATCCTGCTGACTGTGCCTCACGAGGTATTTCTTCGAATGAATTGGTGAAACATGATCTATGGTGGAATGGTCCTAAGTGGCTTAGCGATATACCTTCGAAATGGCCAAAACAACCAAATCTTACTTTTGATGATATCGATGAAGTTCCTGTAGTAAATACGCTTTCGGCTGAGGTGAAAGTTAAAGACTACCCTGATTTATTAACAGCATTCTCATCCTTGAGCAAACTTATCCGTGTAACCGCATACGTAATCCGTTTTAAAAATAATTTTATTTATGCATTTTATCATAATAAATCACTAGAAAAAGGTCTCAGTAAGATGATAGGATTCTTAACTACCAAAGAGCTGAATTACGCTCGCTTTTCGCTTATTAAATGTTCACAAGCTGTCGATTTTTCTGATGAAATCATTGAGCTTCAAAAGAAAGGTCAAATATTATCAAATAGTGCTCTTGCTAGACTGATACCATTTTTAGATTCTTCAAAAATATTAAGAGTTGGTGGCAGAATTCAAAATTCTGAATTAACTTTTGGAGCTAAACACCCTATTATACTTAGAAAACAAAATCCATTATCGTATCTCATTTTTCTAGATGCACATTTTAAAACTCTTCATGGTGGCTTAACTCAAATGCAGTCGTACATCAACCGAGAATATTGGGTTTTAAATGGGAGAAATATTGCCAAGCTGGTTTTAAGAAAATGTACAACGTGCTTTAAATATAATGCTCATGCTGCGCAGCAACTGATGGGAAATCTACCTAGTGTTCGTCTAAAGCCGGCGCGCCCCTTCAAGCATAGTGGTGTTGATTATGCTGGGCCAATAACAATAAAGCAGTCTACGTCTCGAAACTCAGTTACAACAAAAGGGTACATATGTTTGTTTGTGTGCATGGTAACAAAAGCGTTGCATCTGGAGGCAGTCACAAGTTTGTCAACTGAGGCCTTTATGGCTGCGTTTCGGCGTTTTGTTGCTCGACGTGGTATTTGCACGGATCTTTATTCAGACTGTGGCACAAATTTTATAGGTGCAAATAAGGAGCTTCAAATCCTTTACAATCGAAACAAGTCGTCAATCCCCGAAGGTATGCTTGAATCGCTTGCTTCACATGGCACAACATGGCATTTTATTCCACCAGCTTCACCAAACTTCGGTGGCCTCTGGGAGGCGGGAGTCAAATCCACGAAATACCATTTAAAACGAATCATGTTGAATCGAATCTTAACCTTTGAAGAACTGACAACTCTTTTGACTCAAATTGAGAGTTGTCTCAATTCCAGGCCGCTTTGCCCACTCAGTTCTGAGCCATCGGATTGCAACGCTCTCACTCCTGCTCATTTTTTAATTGGAGAACCAACGATATGTGTCCCTGAAGAAGATTTGCTCGAAGTCAATATCGACCGCCTTAGTAGATGGAAAGTGGTTGAAAAGCTGAAGCAACATTTTTGGCGTCGTTGGACAGAGGAATGGTTGTGCCGTCTTCAAGCTAGACCAAAATGGTTAAAACGTGAGAAAAATGCTGGAATTGGAGACTTGGTCGTAGTTATTGATGAGCGATGTGGTTCGGGCGATTGGCCTCTCGCACGTATTCAGAATGTTCATCCTGGCAAAGATGGTTGCGTAAGAGTGGTAACCCTATCTTCAAATGGCAGAACTTTTAAGCGTCCAATTTCAAAAATTGCCTTCCTACCAACAAATGATTGTTTTGATGCAATGGAAACTGATTCACCCTCGAATCCTGATAATGATTAAACAATTTAAGTACTGTCGTCCTTAGTGGGGGAGAATGTTGCCGAACAACTATATTTTTTCATTGTAACAAGTTAATCTTTCTTGTAGTTATCTTTCCCTGTGTACATTCTTGTCTTTTTTTAATTACACTCAAAGCCGGTTTATATCTTATTTATGTACTTGTTTCTTACTACACTCAAAGCCGGTTTTTATCTTTGCGCCAATTGTGTAACTAATATACATATGTAATTGTCATTTAACGACAACTAGAAATTTATGTAAAATCTTCTCAGCAAATATGTTTGACCTTCTCTTTCACTTTGATCTTAGCTCGAAACACATCATTATTATTATCAGAAAATTCTTAAAATTCTTAAACTTAAAACTATATAACCTTTGTATAAATTGATTATGTTTAAATAAAATTTATTTTAAATAAAATTAAAATAAACCCTCATACTCAACAGCAGCTTTCAGACCATTTTTCTCACAACAACAACTGGAATAATCTGCAAATACATCATATTATAAAAATTTAGACATTTATTTAGTATAATATTAGAAAAAATAAGTTGTTTATGAACATTTGAATTTTCGGTCCCGGTGGATATTTCTGTGGAATTTTGTATTTTATTTCCAAAAGAAAAATATTTTATAAACGTGCGCTTTTGTTTTAAAGCTTCAGGTTTTGATTATAATTTTTTTTTTAATATTTGCAAACATTGTCATATAATGTTAGAAATTTTCAATACTGACCCTAATTTTTCTGTAGCGGATATGGCAGCATTATATAATTAACCGTATCTATAATATTAATAGGCTAGGCGATTTCTTGTGACCGATGTTTTGTTCTACCGTTTTATCCCGATTTGTAGATATACAGATTTTTAAATTTTTTCCTTTATTTTGAGTAAATTGCATTTAAAGTTGCTACTAACACATACATAAAACAAGTAAGAAAATTATAGTCGGTCTATACCGACTATACGATACCCTATACCATGCGTTTAGAGACCCTATCTCTCAGACCCAACTAACTGGATATAGAAAATAAGCATAAACCAAATTTGAGTGGGATTTTTGTTAATTTTTTTGGCTGCAGATATGAAAAAGTTCATATCGGATGCTATATCTATATGGGGACTAGGCCCAAAAATGGACCGATCCTGACCATGTTTGGTAAAGCCTCTTGTATTTTGCAATAATATATACAAACAAAATTTGAAAAGAATCCGTGCAATATTTTTGTTATTTGATAGATTTAAGTGAAGATCGGGAAGCAGCTCTATATGGGGTATATGACTAGGAGTTGTCCCATAGGTATCCTTTTTGGACTACTGATTAATGGATGTAATAAACACATACAAACCCAAGTTGACTGAGATCTATATGATAATTTGGATCTTATGGCAATTTATGTCGATTTCATAGGGGTCATTTGTATGGGGACTAGATCTGAACATGGACCGATTCTCACCGATTTCAATAGCGTGCATCCTATGGCTGATAAAAGCTTATATACCAAATTTCAGCAAAGTATATTCATATTTGCGACCTGCAGACGGACGGACGGACGGACGGACATCGTTAAATCGAATCAGATAGTGATTCTGATTCAATCGGTATAATAAAAGATGGGTCTAGGTCAAATATTTTTGGTAGTTACAAACAGCAGCACAAAGTCAGTATACCGAAACCACATAGTGGTATAGGGTATAATTATACAATGCTATGTGTGTGTTTATTAAATTTGTTAATGTGTTTGTAATAAAAGTGAGTTTTTTTGTGTGTTGATTTGTGAATTGGCTATAATTGATTAGCATACCTTTAGGGTCTTTATTTAACGAAAAAATAAAATTAACTAGAAATTGCACTCGAATTTCGAGGGCTGGAATATGCTAGTATTAATTAAACTAGCTCTGAATTTTTAAGGAAATAATCAAATATTTAAACCAAGTGTAAATTTTTTCCCAAAAACTAGCTCTCTTAATTGTAGTATTTTTTTAGTTCTGGCAACTCTATTTTATATATCATTGAAAAGTTATATTAAACACCTTTTACTTGCGCAACTCAATTTTCATGTTATTATTATTTTTTTTAATTTAATTATTTCTCTTATTCATTGGACGTTTAGTGTAAAGTGTATTTATTGCATAGTGTAGTAGAATTAGCAAATTACAAATTACGATTAAATTTTATAATCAAACAAACATACAACAATGACAACAGCAACAACTAAAGCTACAAGATATTTTAGTCTAAAACAGATGAACTAGTGATATCTAAACAAATATTTTGTTTAGTTAGGCAGATACATAGATATGTGGTTGGTGTGTTGTTGCGTTTTTTTTTGTATTTTTACAATAGAAACTCAAACATAAAGTCTTTAAACCATTTGGATGAAAAAACATTAAAACAAGAACTAACCGGCCTCGACATAAATACAATAACAACAAAAAACAATAAATAACAATAATATCAACGCAAGAAAAGCTTCTAAAAATAACAATGTATTATTTCTAAAGCAAAAACAAACAGAACGTAAAGTTATCTTAAAAAAAAATGGTTTGAAACTTCACTAAGTCTAAGTGGCATTAAGAAGAGAGTAAGAGTTTTAAAATTGAGAGAAACAAGTTGTTTGTTGTTTTTTATGTGGATTATATTTTGAGGTCTGCCGTTAAAAAAAAAAAAAAAACTAACAGTGTTTTTTTTTTGTTTTGTTTTTGTTTGCTTGTTAAAAGACGGGCTTTTCTTGTAACTCTTGGCTTGTTGTGTTAGTAAGTAAACAAACCATGGTTATAAAGCTTTTTTTTATTTTTATTTTGTTGTGTTTTCATATTACACTTCTTTTTGAACTGCTAGCTGGTAGGCTGGCAGCTTAGTTAATTGAAAATGAATTTTTAGTCTGCCACAAGTCTGGCTTGAAAACGGTCGTGCGGTTTAAAAATATAAAAATATAAAGCTCTTGTCTAAAGCAATCGTAAAAAAAAGAAAATTTAAAAACAACTTTCGCGTTTACTAACAGTTGTTTATTGGTAAAAAAAAATAAAGAAAAGAAAATCCGTGTTTAAAACATCCGCTTAAGAGTTTGAAATAAAGAAATTGTAAAGTACAAAAATAAAATAAATAAAAATAAGGTGAAAATAAGGTTTTTTTTTTAAATAAATTATTAAATTCATTTAAAACATGAAAATTCAAATTATAAATTTACAGAAAAAAGACATTCTGTGCTTTAAACAATTCGAAAGAAAATTTATCAATCAAATAACGATAGCTCAAAAAATTTCTCTATAAAATAACACTTCAAAATTCTGGATTACAATATTTAATCGATTTAAATTGAAAAATGAAATGTGAAAAGAATGCAAAATAATTATATTCTTTGTTAATTCAAACAATCTTTGCAGTGATTCGACTAAGGACTATTAAAGGATTTAATAAAAATATTAGTTTCAATACAAAAATACTACAACTTGTTTATTCGTTAAAAAGTTTGAATTACATATTCGAATATAAAAATATCTCCAAAACCAATCGGCAAAGTATCTAAAAAAATTTAACATATTAAAAAAACCCAAATGATCGCATTGACAGGATTGAAAATTATTAAATATTTATGAAATTGCTTTATAAATTTTAAATAAATGAATTAAATTCAATCAAAATCTAACAAAAAACGACATCCAAATAATGATTTTTCAAGAAACTCATTAAAAAAATATATATAAATTCGAATAAATAATAAAAAGAAAAGCGTTCAAAAATTTATTACGAATAAAAAAAAAAAAAATTCGAATCCATATTTTTAAATTCTCTAACATCTAATGTTTGTTACGCTCGGCAAGCTTATGTTACTTGCAACGCCGTTAAACAACGACAACCATAGAAACGACGAATATTATGAGATCCCATATACAGCAACTACAACAGCAGCAGCATCATCATCACCAGCAACAATATTGTGGAATAGATAATAATTTGCCACAGCAGCAGCAGCAGCAGCAGCAACAACAACAACAACACTCCGCTAAAAATAATCACCTAACATTTCAACAAGGACTGCAACACTCAGCAGCACATTTACACCAGCCTCAACATAATTATCATCATCATCATCAGCAACAAATAAATCATTTGAATCATGTTTCATCGGCACAGGCACCACCGCCACATATGTGGAATACACAACTCAATTCAGCTTCCTGTTTTTCGGCACAAACAACATCAATAAATGCCGGAAATTCCAATCAAAATATAAATTTACAAAATTGTCGACCATATCCTCCCCCAAGAGTATTTGCACATCCTCATCATGCCAGCAACGGTTTTAATCATCCACCACACGTACATCCTTCCAATCATGCATCTGAACGCATGCCTTTAACGGCTCCCAATTATGCTAAATTACCACCCTTATCGGTGGTTAATCAGCAAAGGATTAATGAATGTGCTGGCATACCTTTGATATCTACAGCATCGGCCCATTTGACTCCTGGACAAAGACAACGGATATCAAGGAAACAGTCGCACTCACCACCTGGTAAAAATTGGTCAAATGTTTTACCAAATAATACACACTATTCGGCTGCCGCCCAGTATGCAGCAGCTCATGCCCAGGGAGCTCCATTAATGGTAAATAAACAGCAGCCACAAAAACCCGAATATTGGGCAAACAATTCCTTTGCTGCCCAACAACAACAGCAACAACACCAGCAATACGCCAACAAATCGATGCAGTTTAATATAGCCCAAGATAGAACTCGTACTCCCTTACGTTATCAAAACTCGGCCCCACCAGCTCTGCCATCCTTAAGATCCAAAGAGAATCTAGAGCAACAATTGACACATACAAAGGACCATGAAAATTCGTCCTCTAACAATGGCGATTCATCCAATAGCACTGAAACATGTCTGCCTAGAATAATTAAGCCTCGTAAGAGAAGAAAGAAAGACCGTAAACCACCAAATAATATGGTTAATGCCGTTTATCTGAAAATGGATAATAAAACTCAGAGTGGAGGCGATTTAAAACCGTATAAATCTTCAGAAGATCTTATGAAATGTCTACAAAAATTTACCCAAATAAATAATATAAATATGGATAACGAAACAAGGCCACAACAAAATTCTTCCCTAAACTATGAGGAATCTCAAAAACATTTGGGTTGTTCGGCGGCCAAAAATGGCATAACTCATGGTATATGTTTTTGCTCAGAATGTGATCCCTTAAGATCTATATGGGATTATCCCTTAAGAAGATCATTATCAGATTCTTCGTCCTCCTCGACAAGTGGTACAGGGTCATTAAGTGAAAATGACAAACAACAAACAGAAACCAGCTGGTCTAAAACTAGAGCTGAGATAGTAGGAGTCATAGGTTCGAAACGCAATAAGGATAACTGTATGACACAGGCCTCTACAACCACCACCTCTACAACTCAGCATGATCTCGTGGAAAATTCTCCAGAAAATGTCTTGTACAATAACAATATATTAAGTGGCATTAATTTGGCCAATGAATTATTTAAACATAATATTTCGTCCATAAACTCCTTTGCTGATCTTAACAATCCTCTATCGTCACTATTACCCGAAACTGCCGAAACTTTATTAACAAAATCCATTAATGAAATCTCCAAAAAATTAATAGAGACATGCTCCACTGAAGCCAACGAGCTACCTTTATCTGTCCGCAATACTTTGAACACGTCATCCTCATCAGCTTCCTCCTCCACTTCCTCGGCCAATTCTATTTGTGCAGATTTCTCGAATGACAGTGGTATTGATAGTGCTCACATAAATGCAGGCGATGATTTAGTTTTTAATTTTGATCATTTGCATATTACGGCAACAAAGTTGTCATTGTCTTCGTCTTCGTCGCCATCGTCATCATCGTCGTCATCGTCAACATCATCATCATCCTGTGGCAATATATCAACGTCTTCGTCGCCTACAGTTAAATTTACATCAAATTTTCTAACGACACAAACAACAGCTCCACCACTGCCACACCAAACTCCTTTATCAGCCAGTAAATTTCCAACAACAATAACAACAACAACAACGAATGTAGCAGCACCCACCTTGGATTTTTTGGTAGATTTGAATAATAATCAGTTACATGTTGCACCGACAACAACAACAGCTGCAACAACAACAACAACAACAACGACGACGACAACGAAAGACGTGCCTGTAATTCCAACAAACAACCAACAACAGTTCAATGATCTGGTACAGCAAAATCAACAACCTCCACAACTACAACAACAGCCGCCACAATTGCCACACCATCGACATGAACAACAATTTTTCAATAATTGTTTTGATTTGATGTGGCAACAACATGAAAGAAAATTGGGTAACAGCTCCAACAACAACAACAACGACAATAATAATATTGAACAATTAAATCCAGCATCTTCCCCGGCATCAAGTAGTGTTGCTATGTCATCATTTTTAGACACCGTGGGTTCACTTAAAACAGTATTTTCTACAATATCATAAAATTAATAATAAAAAAAAAAAAGAAAAAACTGAATTAGAAAAAAAAATTGAGCAAAACCATTATTAAAAAAAAAAAAAAAAAAAATCACAAGCATAATTAAAAGTTAAGTTGGACTTTAACTGAAAATAACAAAAAAAAATAAGTTTAAAAATTAATAACTATAAAGGCATTAAAAGCAGGCCTTTATTTAACCAGTATTAAAAAAAAAAAAAAAAAAAAAAAACAATCAAAATAATTGTATAAAAATGGATAATAACGGCAGAAAAATATTTCAATTAAATTAACACATTTTAAAAATTGGATTATAACATCATTCAAACCAGAACTACTGTCAACACAAAAAACCAAATTGGGACTATAACGGCAGAAAGAACTAAAAAAATGTTCTAAAAATATATAAATATTGGATTATAACGGTATTATAAGCAGAACAACTGTTTAACCAGTATTTTCTAAAAAAATCATAATAAAAACAAATAAAAAATTTGATTATAATGAGAGCATAACAATTTAACCAGTATTTAAAAATATCAAAATAAAATAAATTAAAAAAATTGGATTACAACGGCATTCAAAACAGAACAGCTATTTAACCTGTAATTTAAAAAATATCAATTAAAAAAATATACAAAAATTGGGTTATAACGGCAAAATAAAGCAGAATAAAAAACCAGTATTAAAATTATTAAACATTGGGTTATAATCTCATTCAGAGCAGAATAACTATTTAGCCAGATTTTTAAAAAGATATCTCAATCAAAATATATACAAAAATTGGATTATAACGGCAGAAAGGAAGCGTAACAATTTTACCAGTATTTTTAAAAAAATATCTCAGTAAAAAAAATCAAAACAAATTGGATTAAAAAGGCATTCATAACAGAACATCTATTTAAATATATATAGACAAAAATTGGATTGTAACGGCAGAAAAAAAAACAGGACAATTTTACCAGTATTAAAATTGATAAAAAAAATTGGATTATAATGTCAAGCAGAACAACTATTTAGCAAGTTTTTGGAAGAAAAAATATTTTAATCAAGATATATACAAAAATTTGAAAGAAAGCAGACAAATTTTACCAATATTAAAATTAATAAAAATGAATTATAATGTCATTCAGAGCGGAACAACTATTTAGCCAGTATTTTTTAAAAAGATGTCTGAATCAAAACTAAAAAATTACAAATATTGCATTTTAACGGTATTCAAAACAGAACAACTATTTAACCTGTATTTTTAAATTGGATTATAACGGCAGAAAGACAGCAGAACAATTTAACCAGTATTTAAAAAAAAAATCTCAGTATAAAAAATCAAAACAAAGTGGATTCAAAAGGCATTCAAAACTGGACATCTATTTAAACTGCATTTAAAATAAAAATTTTCTATCAAAAAAATATACAAAAATTGTATTATAACGGCTGAAAAAACAGAACAATTTAACCAGTATTGAAATTAATCAAAAATGGGATTATAATGTCATTCAAAGCAGAACAACTATTTAGCCAGTTTTTGGAAGAAAAAAATAACTCAATCAAGAAATATAGAAAAATTTGTAAGAAAGCAGACAAATTATACCAGTATTAAAATTAAAAAAAAATTGGTTTATAATGTCATTCAGAGCAGAATATCTATTTAGCCAGAAATTTTTTAAAGATATCTAAATCAAAATAAAAAATTACAAATATTGCATTATAACGGTATTCAAAACAGAACAACTATTTAACCTGTAGTTTAAAAAAAAAATATCTCAATCATAATAAAAAAAATATACAACAATTGGATTATAACGGCAGAATGACAGCGGAACAATTAAACCAGTATTAAAATTGATCAAGAATTGGATTATAAGGTCATACAGCGCAGAACAGCTATTTAGCCCGTATTTTGTAAAATATATCAATCAAAATGAAAGGAAATATAAAAAAGTGGACTATAAAGGCATTAAAAGCAGAACAACTTTAACCAGTATTTTTAAAAATATTAATATCAAGATTTAAATCGAAATAAAAAAATATACATGAAAATTTAAATAAAACTACAATTCATATCGATCATAAATGCAGTGCATTTTAATCATCATAATCGCCAACTACAAAACAATTATGAAATGAAACATTAAGCTGCCAGATACTGGTTTGAAACCAGTTTTTCCTACAATAACAGCTGTCAACTTATGAGATAATAATTTGGATATAGTTGCACCAGTATTTTAACCCATATATTTTATTAATAATAATAACAGCAATTTGAGATATAGCCGAGAAAGTCTAAAATCTGATATTTAAAACAATATTATAAAGAAAATTGCATAAAAGTAAATAAAAAATCCATTACTCACGGGCATATCTAGTGATAAATACTGGTTCCACAAAAAATGTCAGAAAAACTTTTCAAAAACCTTTTTATCGATAAAAATGCTAAAAATAATACAGAAAATACTGCTAATTTTTAAACTGGAAAAAATACTGTTTTTTCATAATACAAGAGAAATTCACTTTAATCTTTATTAAAAAAAAAAAAAAAAAAAAAAAAAAAAAAAAAGACGCCTAATAACAAAAAAAAAAAAAAAATATATATATAATAGAAAAAACTAAAAAATGTTAACGCTTTTATTCACCATGACAATTCCAATAACAATGCACTATTTCTTAAGAAATAAAGTGCCTTTTGCAGAGTTTATGACAAAAATTTAAATATTGAAAAATCCTGCTATATTTAAAATAAACGACAACCAGTATCAAAATGTATTTCCTGATGTCTTATTCACATGTTATTAACCAGACACCAAATTACGGCCGTTTTAAGAAAGTTGATATTACGAAATCCAAATTAATTATAAAAGAAGAAAGTATTTCCTGACATGTGGGTGTGCGCTTGTGTGTGTCTGTCTGTGTTTGTGTGCGTTGTACAAGTTAATGTTGCCTGATTAAAACCCCAGCCCATATCAAATCTTCAGATGTGATTACGAAACTTTGACCTCAATCCAAGTGTTAATGAAAACAAAAACCCATTATTATTTATGACTTAAATGTTGCATAATATACGAAAGACACAAAAAAAAAAAACAACAAACAAACAGCCGAAATAAAAACCCCTTAAAACAAATTCACATAACGACATTATTATCGTCATAACATTGTTGTTGTTGCTGTTTATTTCACAAAAGTTGTTATGATTTCCTGTTTCCGTTTAAGTGATTGCGGTTAAATTTACTACACAAAATATATTAAAAACAACAATAAAATAAACGAAACAAACTAAGGAAAGCACTAAGAAACAAAAACAAAAAAAAAAAAACGAAAATAATCCAACCTAAGACAACAAAATTATACAAAACCTATTAAAAAAAAAAAAAAAATTAAAATAAACGTATAATCAAAGCTCAGCTTACAAAATATTATACAAAAATGGATTTACATAAAGAAACAAAAACAAAAAAAAAAAAAAAAAAAAACCTAAAATCTACAACCCAGCGGGAACAAAAGAAAATAAACTTTAAACAAAACAGCAAAAAACGAAAAAAAAACTTTCACTTTCACTCTCCATAAAGTACTTTATCCATACTGCAAAATGGTTTAAGCACCAATAACGCAAAACAGACAGCAAGTTAGTCAGCAGCCAAGCAACGAAATAGCCCCAGACATGGGTTTAGCATTTTACAAACAACATCTTCTGACCAAGCAACGCTACAACTAAACAGCCAGCCAGCCAGCCAGCCAGCCAGCCAGCCAGCCAGCCAGCTTTCGTACCACCAACCAACCAACCGACCAAACCATGCATGTTTCCATTATGTGTGTGTATCTACAGTAATCTTTATTTTTATTTTTTTTTTTGTTACATCTATTCAATGTGTGTATGCAAATTTTGTGTTTCTTTATTTATACTCGTACATCATCATTGTGTATACGTACTCCGAGTACTTCTTGTTCGGTTTGATATCGCATATACATATATATTTTATTTATCATTTCAACATTTATTTTGCTTATGAAACGTGCTTTGACATGCAGTTTTTATTTATTTTTTTTCTTTAATTTTTTTCTCAATGTTTAAGAAAAAACCAATTTGGGTTAGGGAAAAGGTAATTTCGTAATTGTTTTTAGCGTTACTTAAATATTGAAACTTAAAATCGCAAAACTTCTCATAATGCCCTAAAAATTGGGATAAATGTCTTTTTGAATAGAAAATACTGCAAAATTCATAATTTAACTTCACTTATAGCAACGTAAACGCACAGTGAGTGACAATACAATGGAAACTTTTAACAAAAAATTGGATCATAAATTTAAAAAAGAAAAAATTTTAACATAGAATAGCTTAACTTGCGAAAAAAATTACAAAACTTAAAAGTAGTAATTTTTAGGCTGTTGACAAAACATTGGAAACTTTTACTATACATTAATTGAAAACTTTCCATCTATTTTTGGTTTCAATATTTTTATGAGAATCCATTATTTTTTAGTATTGATTCACTACCCCGAGGCATTAAGTCAATTAAATTGTTTATGATATCCATCGAATTGCCTTGTTTGTGTAATTTCGTGTCCGTATTGTTCGATCTACAATTTCCCATAGATTTTCTATGGGATTAAGATCTGATAATTGGGTTGGTTATTCCAAAACACTAACTGTATTAAACTGTAGCCATTCGGTTAAAGCTTTGGTGGTGTGATTTGGGCCATTGTCATGTTGTAACTTTTACGTTATATAGAATTTGCATGTATCCAATTCCAGTTAGAGTATCTTTTGCTACATGAATTGGAACCTTGGACCGAAAAGTAACTCCATACCATAATGTTGCCACCGGCAAACAACAGTTTTATTTGTATATATGTTGGGTCCAGTCCTTATTATCCCTTTGGTCGTCAGAGAACAGTATTCGCAAACTTTAAGCGAGCCAGACGATTTTTCTCTAATATCACTGGTTTTTTAAAAAAATTTTGGTAAAATTTGTGGACATTTTTAAAACTCTCTAGCTATTAAATTATCCTGTCTTTGACTTGAACTTTGGTAATAAAAGTTAGATAGTTTTGGAAATTATGGATTTATTCATAGAATATTTGTTACAAATTTTCATTTTGCTTAAGACCATTATTACTATTATTCTGGTTTTGAGCTCTTGCCATTATTTTATAATAATTATAAGATTAAACGTTGTGGCCCTATGTTCCTCTCAGGAATAAATATATATATGTATATATATATATATATAAAAACATTGAAAAACACAACATTGAAAAACACAATTGAGTTTAAGAAAATATTGAAAGAACGGTTAAGAATTTATAAATTTTTTTTCATACCACATTCTATTTTGATTGTTTTAATCAACTCTGGTACAGAAGATTAAAAGTTTCCATTGTTTTGTCATCACTAAAAAATACTCGTTTCGTTGATATCGTAGAAAAATACATAATTTTAGGAATTTAAAATACAATATTGTCAAATTCAGAATTTTGCAAAAAGTTTCCAATGTATTGTCACCCACTGTCTATAAAATTTTAAGCATTAAAATTGGTTGGCATAATTTCAATATTTATCATTATCAAAAATACAACAAATTTTAGATAAAACTCATTAATTTTAACCATTGAATTATACATTTCGTTTAAAAATTATTAATACTCGTGGAATATATGCTGTGGTCGAATTGTCGCATTCATTATCGAAATTTTACGAGCGAATTTTTTTTTTATTTTCCAAAATAAAATACGTAGAGTAATTTTACTCTGTCACAGCTAAAGATTTATGATCCATAGCTAATAGTAAAAGGGAAACGAGGTCTGACGATTGTCCGTCTTCTCTAAATAATAAACCAAAATATGGAATTTCGATTGATTTTACTCGATATCGAATGCGGCGATTTGCCCCCTGGTATTCTCGGCTAAATTTAAAAAAAGTGAAAATTAGGGTCTTCAGAATTTTCTTCTTATAAATTCAAAAGCTTGAGGTTATCTAGATAAAGTTCAAATAAATTAACGAACAAAATTTCTAAAAGACTGAAACACAGAATTTTTGATTGGATTCCTTGTTTTAAAACAGTAGATGGTATTAATATATATAACATCTAAATTTATCCATTAGATTCATATGAGCTTAAAATGCCCCTATTAGCGATAATTGTTTTATCACCAAAGAGAAATATTGGCATTTATTTATTTTAGTTGCGATATAAATAGATTTTTAGATGCAGAGCAGTAGTCAACTTTCTCTTAAGCTTTCAACGATAACTTTGTGTTAATTAAAAATCGACAAATCATAACCTAAACAAAATATAATATAATTAAAAATTTATAAATTATCGGAGCAAATCTAAATTTATAAGCTATTTATAAAAAAAAAAAATATATATGTATAAAAACGTTTGACATTTATGTAAAAAAAAATATGAGGTGAATTTATTAAATTTAAACTCAGAAAAGACATTTACCTACAATTTTACGAAATTACTTTTACCTTAATCTAATTATTATTATTATTAAGTTTTTACAATATTAAGTACTTAATTTCTGTTCTTTTTATATATGTCTGTAGTTTTTAATAAGAGCTTGTTATTTGTGCATAAAATTATATACGTTCATATAAAGTTTTTTTTTTTTTATATCAGCATAATTAGCATCTTCATCATGACCATCATCTTCCATCGTTATGCAGCATATTTAACTAAATAATTAGTGTAGATTAAAGTGAAATTAAATCTTATAATTTTTTTATGTCTTTAGAGAAGGGGATCATGACTTTTTTTTTTTTTTGTTAAGGAGAAAGGTTTATGTTTTTATTATAGTTTTTTTTTTTTTTTTGTTATATTAATATTTTTTTTCATAAAGGTTAAAAGGTTTTAATTAAACTAAACTAAGATAGATGGGTGAAATTTAAAAGGTTAAAGAAAAATGTTTTACAATGTAATTAGGTAGTTTACAAGAACAATAATAATGAATAATATTTCGTTTAGTTAAGGAAAATTGTCTATTGTTAAGATTTTTAAGGAGCCTTACTTAGTGTATTTATTAATAGGTTTATATATTTATTTTAGTCTTTGAAAGTGAGAAAGGTTTTTAGGAAAGAAATTTTTGTTAACAAATTAAATTCAAAATGTGTTTAAAAAAATATTAGTTACATTGATAATATTTCTTTTTGTTATTTCAAAAGAAACATTAATATAAAATATTGTCTAATGCAGTTTTTTTTTATACCCTATACCACTATGTGGTTTGGGTATAATGACTTTGTGCTGCTGTTTGTAACTACCAAAAATATTTGACCTAGATCCATCTTTTATTATACCGATCGAATCAGAATCACTTTTTGAGTCGATTTAACAATGTCCGTCCGTCCGTCCGTCTGTGTGTCCATGTAGAGCTTGTAATCAAACTGCAGGTCACAAATATTAATATATTTAGATGAAATTTGGTGTATAAGCTTTTATCGGCCATAGGATGAACGCTATTGAAATTGGTGAGAATCGGTCCATGTTAAGACCTAGCCCCTATACAAATGACCCCTACGAAATCAACATAAATTGCCATAAGATCCAAATTATCATATAAATTTTAGGCAAATTGGGTTTTTATGTATTAATTACATCCATTAATCAGTAGTCCAAAAATGATCCCTATTGGACAAGTCTTAGTCATAGCCCCCATATAACGCCGCTTCCCGATCTTCGCTTAAATCTATCAAAAAACAAAAATATTGCACAGATTTTTCTCAAATCTGGTTTGTATATATTTTTTCGAAATATAAGTGACTACCGAATATGGTCAAGATCGGTCCATTTTTCGCCCTAGTCCCCATATAAATGTAGCACCCGATATGAACTTTTTCATATTTGCGGCACAAAAAAAAAAATTAATATCAATGCCACTCAAATTTGAGTTATGCTCATTTTCTATATTGAATTAGTTGGACCGAAATATAGGGTCTCTAAACCATGGTATAGGGTATCATATGGTCGGTCTAGACCGACTATAATTTTCTTACTTGTTTTTTTAATAAAAAAAAAAAATTAATATTTTAATTAAAAAGTACAATAACACAGGACCTTAAAATATTATAATACTGCAGAATCAGTTTATTTTTTTTAGGGTCTTGCTTTCGAATCTGAAGTCAGAATTTCTGCACCACATCTGGTATCGAAATCTTAACCTAAAAATAAAATAATATTTTCTTTTGCTAGATTTGAGCTGTATTACATCGTTAAGGCTTTTTAAAATACAACTCTTCCCTTTCAATACACTTCTTGAATTATTTGTTCTCGGATCAAGCATCCATTGAAATTACTTATTTTGACATTTTCGTTTTAATATTAAAACCTCCCGCCCCCCAAAAGATAAAGAAAAAAATATACCCTATATCATGTGTCTCCATCCAATAATAACTGAATATTGAAAATAATCATAAACCCAATTTTAGTGCAGATATGAACAATTTTATATCTGGTGTCACTTTGATATCGGGATTAGGTCAGAAAAACATATATAAACCAAATCTAAAAAAAATCTATGCAATATTTTTGTTTTTTTGCTAGAATTAAGGGAAAATCGGGAATTAGCTTTATGTGGGGACTATGACTAAAAATGCTCCTACACGGATTATTTTTGGACTACTGATTAGTGGGTGTAATAGACACACATAAACGAAAATTTTTCTATATATATGTGATAATCTGGATCTTGCAACCATTTTGTTCGGTCTGATAAGGGTGATTTAGCGCGTCCCGATTTAGTTTTTTTCGAATTTGAAAATGCTTGCCCCCCGAAATGAATGGAGATTTAGGAGCCTTTTACAGGAAAAATAGCAAAAAAAAACTTTTGGGCAAAAAACCAGATGGCTACCGAATCCTAAAGATTGCAATCCTAGTGCATTTTGGAAAAAAAAAAATATTTTTGTTTTTCAAAAAATTAACTGCAAAAGTTGCGCAATACAGAGTACATTCCGTTGCATCTTAAAGTTGGAAAGTGAGTATATATTTTTGTTCTTTCTTTCAAGCTAAATTAGTCTCAAAAGCTGTGCGCTGGACCAGAAAAGCTCTATCACATTTTTTTTTTTTTTTTTTAGCTAATATCCTCTAGTTTGCGCAGCTTTTGAGACTAATTTAGCTTGAAAGAAAGAAAGAAAGAAAAAAAAACATATACCCATTATCCATCTTTAAGATGCAACGATGCACCAAAATTGCTCTACGGAAATTTTATTAATATTTTTCCCGGAATGTACTCTGTATTACGCTACTTTTGGCGTCAATTTTTTGAAATTCAATTTTTTTTTTTTTTTTCAAAATGCAGCCATCTGGTATGCCTCCAAATTAAATATATTATTATTTATGTAATTGAATAGATGGTCGTAACACTTTTTGGTTTTTTTTTATACATTAAAACAAATATGAAGGGAAATATCTGTTGGGAAAAAACAATTAGCGTTTTTAAAGTTATTTGTAAGATATATTGATTCATTTTGTTTCTATTGCGGAGAATGAGAATCGTGCGAATTTTTTTTAAAATTTTATACTTTTAGTTTTTGCTTTTGACCAAAGCGCCGCAGCAGAAAATTTTTTACAAAAATGGCACGATTTTTTGTAAAAATTTTTAATTTTTAGTTTTTGTTTTTAAATTTCTTTATGCGCTTTTGCCCCGAAAATTTTTAAATATTGCCCAGGCGAAAAATCTTTACAAAAATCGTGCGATTTTTTGTAAAAATTTTTAATTTTTAGCTTCTGTTTTTAAATTTCTTTATGCTTTGTCCCCGAAAAATTTTTAATTTCGTCCAAAAATCGCGTGATATTTTTTTTTTTTTTTTTTTCACCTTGTTTCTGTACATATATTTTATGTCCAAAGTATTTACAACCAAATAAAACTAATCCTTCTCATTTATGGATAAAGACGTACTTACCTTTTCAGCAAAGTAATCAACATGTTTGAAAACTCCAAACGGAACAATTTTGGGCCATTTTTCATATGTTATTTTTTTGGTGATTTTTCGTAATGAAAAATTACCCAATTTTATTAAACGAAATTAAGCCCAAAAATAACAAAAAAAAAAAAACCTAATAAATTTCGGTTTTCTTCATATGAAATTTAACCCAATTTTGTATGGAATTTTTTGGGCGATTTTTCATTTTTTCTTTTGGGCGATTTTTCTTTGGCCGATATTTCCAGTTTTTTTTTTTTGAGAAAGTCTAACCCAAAAATGCAAAAAAATAAAGTTTTCTGCATTTTTAAGGTTAAGAGTAATGTGATGGAGAAATTTTGAAATCAAATTTGGATTCAGCACTCCAATGACCTTTAAGAATCTAGAGGTTTTACTGATTTTTTTGTGAAACGAATACGCCATACAAAGTAGTTTCAATTGACATTTTGGCCGTAAAGATATCTTAAAAAATCTAAAGGGTACTACTTTTTCAGGTGCCTTAAGAAGTGTAAAAAAATTTATTAGTGGTGTAACAAACAAAAAGTGTTTTTAGGTAGGATTTAGCAAAAATCTGATGTAAAGGCGAAGTGCCTTAAGAAGTGTAAAAAATTTTATTAGTGGTGTAACAAACAAAAAGTGTTTTTAGGTAGGATTTAGTAAAAATCTGATGTAAAGGCGAAATTCTGAGAGTTCATACTCGAAGTCTGCGCGTCAAAGAAATTAAGAAATTTATATCTGGTCCGAGAGTCTAAAAAATGTCAGCCTGTGTAATTTTTTAATTAAAAATTTTATCAATTTTTAAACATTTTCAATGAAAAAATTATATTTATTAATGCATTTATCTTTTAATTGAAAAGTAGTATAATATTCAATTAAATATTTTATCAAATCGTATACTAAATATTTAATTAAATATTTTAAATATCTTAATGAAAAAACTGGTATCAGCTATGCTTCTGATTAACTATACACAATTAAAATTTGTATTGAATTTGTTGAAAAAAATTTTTCTATACATATTTTGAATAAAGTTCTATGATATTCAATTAAATATTTTATCAAGCCGACTGAATATTTAATATCTTAAACATATTCAAATAATATATTAGTATCAACTATGTTTGTGAATGAATTACACACAATTAAAATTTTAATTGAAGTTGTTGAAAAACAGTTTTTTTTATAGATATTTTATATAAATTTTATATTATTTTAGAGGACAAGAAAATTCTTAAAAATGGGTTTGAATGCAACGTTTTACTTTCAATTAATATTTTAATCCGCAACTATTTTAACTATCCGGGGGACTTTGAATGGGATTTTAATTTCGGCTCTAAGAGGGATCTGTTCATAAAGATGTATGAAAAGTATAAATTAAAAAAAAAAAAAAAAAAACAAGTAAGAAAATTATAGTCGGTCTAGACCGACTATACGATACCCTATACCATGCGTTTAGAAACCCTATCTCTTAGGCCCAACTAACTGGACATAGAAAATATGCAAAAACCAAATTTGAGTGGGATTTTTATTAATTTTTTTGGCTGCAGATATGAAAAAGTTCATATCGGATGCTATATCTATATAGGGACTAGGTCCAAAAATGGACCGATCCTGATCATGTTTGGTAAAGTCTCTTGTATT
Organism: Cordilura impudica; assembly: GCA_963682025.1. Classification (NCBI taxonomy): domain Eukaryota; kingdom Metazoa; phylum Arthropoda; class Insecta; order Diptera; family Scathophagidae; genus Cordilura; species Cordilura impudica. The sequence continues at coordinate 12,143,692 of OY821517.1, forward strand.
TTGCAAAAATATGTACAAACAAAATTTGAGAAGAATCAGTGCAATATTTTTGTTTTTAATAGATTTAAGTGAAGATCGGGAAGCAGTATATATGGGGCCAAAGGGATCATTTTTGGACTACTCATTAATGGATGTAATAAACACATACAAACACAATTTTAGTAGGATCTATACGACAATTTGGATTATATGGCAATTTATGTCGATTTCATAGGGGTAATTTGTATGGGGGCTAGGTCTGAACATGGACCGATTCTCACCAATTTCAATACCGTTCATCCCATGGCCGATAAAAGCTTATATACCAAATTTCATCAAAATATATTCATATTTGCGACCTGCAATTTGATTACAAGGTTTACATGGACACACAGACGGACGGACGGACGGACGGACATTGTTAAATCAACTCAAAAAGTGATTCTGATTCGATCGGTATAATTAAAGATGGGTCTAGGTCAAATATTTTTGGTTGTTACAAACAGCAGCACAAAGTCATTATACCCAAACCATACCACATAGTGGTATAGGGTATAAAAATAGCTCAAATTTCAAATTATATAAAATCAACTACATTTATACCCTGCACACCACTGTGCAGAGGGTATATATAAGTTTGTCATTCTGCTTGTAACACATCGAAAAATGAATTGGCGACCCCATAAAGCGTATATATTTTTTATTCTTATACTAACTCGAGTCGATATAGCAATGTCCATTTGTCTGTCCGTCTATCCGTCTGTTGAAATCACGCTCATTCACAAGAGAAACCATTTACCTGGATAAACTTAAGATAGTATTGTTTGTCATTATTTCGAGCAGGTTGGTATTTAAAATGGGGTAAATCGCGCATCACTGTACCAAGATATGACCTAAAATATAGAGACACCTCAAAAAAATTTGCAGTGTGTTTGTTATAATAATTTAGCGTTAAGATTATCCAATTGTTTAAGTTTTCAAATATTTTGTTTATATAGTGTAATAGGACCAGATATTAAGTACGAATTTAACACTCGTACTTGCTTTAACTGATTGCATTTTATTTGATATTAATATTACAGATGTGAAAAATTTATTTATTTGGATATCATTAACCCCAACTTTGGAATTATTGAAAATTTTGTTTAAAAAAAAAATTGCAAAATAAATGATAAATAAATAAGTTCAATCTGAATTTAAAAAAAAAATTAAAAAGAAAAAAAATTACCGAAAATCTAGAGAAAATAAATTGCTCCGCATAAAATTTAGATTTTAAAGTTATTTGCGTTGCAATCTTTGATATATTTAAATTCATTAAAAAAAATTTAATATATTGCAATTTTCTTTAACAACATTTTCAATTCTTGCAAATTTGTTATATAAATTTAAGGGTTCTGTTTATCCTCAGATAAAATGATGTTAGGTATATCCTAACTAATTTATATTTCATATCCTTACAATTATGGTCAAGAAGAATGCAATGCAATCAGTTAAATAATTAATAGAATTAAAAATAATTTAAAATTTTGGAAAAAAAAAATTTTACAAATAATTTAAAATTATGTTGTTTTAAAAAATGTGTATGAATTCTGACCAGCCCCGGCCTCTACATACGAGTATAGTATGTTTACATCTTTTTGCATAGATCTCGCTTGTAGGTGATGTGAAATTCCAGCAATTGCTATTTTGCTTTATCATAATTTATCATATTATTCATAAATTTAAACACAATTGTTCTATAACACTGTGGAACATTTTCGGGATCATCATCTGCGGGGTGAGAAATTCCAAGTCAGGATGAAAGTACTAGGCCAGCATTAGTAAAACCTCCAAATGGTGTGACGTTCTCAGGCCAATCTTTGTTTAGGACATTTTATATATATATTTTTTTTTTACCTTGATGTTCAGTTATAACTCAAGAACTATTGATGATTTCGCATTTCATTCTTCATAATAAATATAGCTAATATTTCAATAAATAATGTTTATTAATATATCTATGAAAAAATAAAAAAAAAATACTGATGAATGTTTTATTTAAACTAGCAGATTCCAGCCCTCGAAATTCGAGCGCCAAACTCATTTTTATTACAAACACATTAACAAATTTAGTAAAACACACACATGTTAGTAGCAACTTTAAATGCAATTTACTCAAAACAAAGGAAAAAAATTAAAAATCTGTAAATCTGCAAATCGGCTAAAAAGAAATACCTTTCAAATAATATACGTTTGGTCAAAATCGGAATAAAACGGTAGAACAAAGCATCAGTCACAAGAAATCGCCTAACCTATTAATATTATAGATTAAAAATATCACTCATACGACATGTGTACGTATGAGTGATATATTTTTACTCTACTAATAAATAATAATCATACGCCCCGAATATGTTTGTTGTTCAAATAATTTATTTAAAAAAGGGGAGAAATTACAAATTTTTTAATTTAATTCCAAAATTAGGTCACTTGATTTACTGAAGAATGAAATGGGAAATCATCAATGGGTCCTGAGGTTAACTATACTGGCCTAGTACTGTCACCCTGACTCCGAATTTCACACCTCCCCCCACCCAGAATGGCTGTTGTACAGTGTAATTACTCTTTGAATCTTTTTCTTTACAATTAATCTCTTTAGTTAGTATGTTATATCTTTATTTCAAGGTTCCTATTGTAAATACTTTATATTTTTCTTAAAAAAAAGTAAACTTTTAGATTTTAGAAAACAGAGTTGAAAATAATTACCATAAAAAATTTTAAACAATCAAAAGTAAAATACTACATATTGCGTATACATTAATTTACAATATATGTTTTTTTTTTTTTTTTTTTTTTTTTTTGTAATTCATTTGTGTGAATACTTGAGTTACCAACCTTGTTATAGTTTGCAGTTACAGAGTTTAAGAGATTTCGCCTCATTGTTTTGTTATATTTCTTTAATTAATGATTTCTTGCGAAAACGAAACACAATACAATACAAAGTAAATCAGTGAAAATGTCACAGATATTCAACTTTTATTTCGCATTTGTTGTGTTACTTACTAATGTTGTTGTACGAGTATGTTCATAAAAATATTTCAAAATATTTAACAATGGCGCACGAGAAATGCTCCTGTACATAATTCTTTGTTAAAAGTTTTGTTCGTTAGTTTTTTTTATTTATTTTTTTTTTTTTTTGGTATGTCTGCTTTTTATTTGCAACTGCAAACATGGTGGCATACAACTTGAATTTTCACACGATCATATTTATTTATTTTTTTTAATAGTAGTAGATTTTTTTTATTTTGCAAAAAAAAAAAAATAATTTATGGTATACAATTGTTTTAGTTTTAAATGAGAAAAAATATATTTTTTTTTTTTGGGTTTTTTTTATAAAAAGATTCGTTTTTTATACAATATTTTCTTTGAAAAAATTTTATGCACAATGAACAAGCCTTTCATTTAATATTTTTTTATATATCTCATATTTTTTTATTTAACAAACCGTATTTATTTGATTAATTTTAAGTTATTTTTAAATAAACATAAAATTTTCTTTATTGCAATCATTAAAAAAACAAATTCTTTTAAAATTTTACTTCTGTTTCTGTTTTTTTTAATTATTATTATCATTGATTCATATTTTTAATTATTAATTTTTACTATAAATATTTATTTAAAATCAACATGTATTTGTTGTATATTGTGACAAAAAAAAAAATAATAATAATAATAATAATAAAAAATCAATAACTTTTGTTGTTTAAATCATGAAGTATTTTTATTTTCATTTTCATTCCTAATGTTAATGTTTTGTTAACCTTAATAACTGTCTGTTTCTCTGTTGAGGTTTTCGAAAATCATTGTTAGATTATTGTATGTTTTTAGTTTGCTTAGCTTTTGTTTGAAGTTGTTTTTTTTCTAGTGTTTATTAGTTCAGTATTTGTTGTATGTAATGCGTGGGAATCGCTTGTTTAAAATAAAAATAAAAAAAAAATCAACTCTTCTCTTTAAATTGTCGTGACTTTTGAGTTACACTACGTGACCGGAATTTATTTTATATATATTTTTTATTTTGATTTATTTATTTATTTTTTTATCTGTTTAGACGCGGAAAGACTGTTGTAAAAAGTATAGGCAATTAAAAAAAAAAAAAAGGTTGGCAAATTATAGAGCCAGTAATTTTAATTTCATTTGGCCATAAAAAATAGATTTAGACTAGCCGGATTTTTTTTTTTTAGCCATTTGTTATAGACATTTATTTATCCCATAGTCAGTTCCTATAAACATACGCAAAATCCACTTTTTCATGACTTCTAAAGTCATAACTTCTTTGAATGTTGCTTTAAGCAGCTTCCAAAGATGCCAATTAAAAGTTATTATGAATAAACTGAAAGCGTTTTTAATTGGCTTTGATTCAGATAGAAGATTTTAATTCCAGTTTTTATACTTTTGTAGTGCATTGGATAATGTTTTTATACCCTTTACCAGTATGTGGCCAGGGTAATGTTTGTAACTATCAAAAATGTTTGAATAAAACTCGATCGGTATAATAAAATAATGAATCTATCTTTTATTATACTGATCGATTTAGAATCACTTTTTGAGTCGATTTAGCGATGTCCGTCCGTCTGGCTATCCAACTACAGGTCGCAAATCTTATACAAACATAATAATCTAACCCATAAAAACAATGTTTTTATTAAAACTTTCTTTCCTTATGCATATGAGTCCTGAATCTCTCCGTGACTGTGCGCGACTAAGCGTGACTGTGCGCAACTATGTCAAAATTAATCTTTTTTCACAGCAAGTCTATCGACCAAGTTTCTGATTGATCGGATAAGTGGAAATGTGTTTTAAATCACTCCGTGACTGTGCGTGACTAAGCGTGACTGTGCGTGACTAAGTCAAAGTTAATCTTTTTTTACAGCAAGTCTATCGACCTAGCTTCAGACCGATCGGATAAGGGGAAATCGGTTTTAGATCACTAGATCGGATGAGGGGAAATGACATTTAGATCACCCCATGACTGCGCGTGACTGTACCCCAAAAATAATCTTTAATCACAACAAGACTATGGGCCAAGTTTCAGATCAATTGGATGAGGAGAAAGAGTTTAAAAATGGAGTTTTGTATGTTTGTACGTTTGTGTGTACGTTTGTTTCGTGTTTATAGGAGACTACACCACTGGACCGATCGTTTTGAAATTTTTACGGCAGGTAACTGCCTATCGGGAAGGAAAAATAGGCTATATATATATATATTTTTTTTTTTTTTTGGATTTTTCAAGTGGGCATGGCAACTCCCATATAAAGTGAATTTTTGACATGAAATTTTAACATGTAATATCTGGAGTACTACGACAGCAAGAGTTCTAAACTATGTACATGTACATGTTAAACTAATTTGAAGATTTGCGGAAAAATGGGCGTGGCACCCACCATAGAAGTAAATATTTAATGTCATATATCTAGAGTACTGTAATAGATAGTCTTTTGACTTTGTGTGAGTTCATAAGTTATCAAATTAGTACTCTGAAAAAATGGGCGAGATTAGATCAGTGGGCGTGGTACAACCTATACAAAACGTAAATATATAATGTCAGATGTCTGGAGTACTGTAGTAGTAAAAGCCTTGGAACTTTGTCTGAGTTCATGAGTTATAAATGTGAGTAGTCTGATAAGAAATGGGCGGGATCGGACCAGTGGGCGTGGTACCTCCATACAAAGTAAGTACAATAGTTTTCCGATTTAACGAACCAATAAGTTGTCAAGTTCCTTATCATGGTTTCAGTGACAAAAATGATTGTTCTGTTGAGTTCATTTAACACATACTAGCAGATTCCAGCGCTCGAAAATCGAGTGCAATTTCTTGGCAACTTTATATTTCAACTTGGCCAATTCACAAATCAACACTTTTATGGTTTATTATTATTGTGAATGAAGATAAAAAAAACTCACTAACAAACACATTAACAAATTTAGTAAAACACACATAGCATATCTGTAATTTTATGTATGTGTTAGTAGCAATTTTAAATGAAATTTACTCAAAATAAAGGAAAAAATTTAAAGATCTGTAAATCTGCAAAACGTCTAAAAAGAAATACCTTCCAAATAATATACGTTTGGTAAAAATCGGGATAAAACGGTAGAACAAAACATCGGTCACAAGAAATCGCCTAGCCTATTAATATTATAGATTACGAAGCCATTGACAGCATATCCGCTTTTATTCATTGCTTCCAATTTATTTTGCTCATCAGCTGGATTTTCTTCTTAATCTTCTTCTTCTGGCGAAGGATTATTTTCAATTCATCTGTTTAGCTTATAGTTCAGTCTGAAATTTTAAATCATTAAGTTTAGCTTAGTTCATAAAAAATCGTTTTCATCATAACGTAAATTGAGAAAACATTTCAACAAAGTCTCTCCAGTATGGACATACGTTTTGTCAGGTAATTCCTTCCAGAAAATATCGGTTTGGTAACTTATTTTCCAAGATAACTTGCTATATTTGCCTCTTAAATGGTTCAACTTCTTGCATATTTGGAGAAAACTTTTCTCCGTTTTCTTTTAAAAGTCGTATTCCAAAACGTTTTTTAAATCAGGTGAACCATCCGTGTCTTTCGTTGAAGTCTCCACCATAAAGCTCTTTATTAAGTTTTTTGCCTGTCGTATGTATGTGGAAATTTGGCTGCCTATGAATCCAAGAAAAAAAGTTCGTTTTCCATTCTTGAAAGATCTGTTTCTCGTAAATCCTTTTGGCGATCATCTATAATTTTTATTTTTCCACTCAAGCAAAACAAGCTCAAGCAAAATAAAAATACAACACAAGTAGCACTTATGTACATACAATAACCTCACTTTTTCTACTCCCGTGTTTTTATTTATATTTGCCACAAATTTCTTAGCAATACATATGAGAATTTTATTTTCTTTAAAATATATAATTTAAATTTTATTTGTTCGTTAAACTCAGTACAAAGAAAAAAAATATTTTTGTTCACTATATAAGGTACTCAATGGATCAAAATGACAGGTTTGTTAGATATTCGCAGAATCAAATGTTCGTTAAATCGGAAAACTACTGTATTTAGTGTCATATAACTGGAGTAATATAATAGAAAAAGCCTTGGGACTTTGTCTGAGTTCATGTATTTGCCCAAAAAATGGACGGGATCGGACCAATGGGCGTGGCAAAAAATATAAAGTACTATGAAAATTACAGTCTTGATACTTTTGACAAGTACATTAATCACCAATGCTAGTAGTCATGGAAAATATGGGCGGAATCGCCAAAATCAAAAAATAGCTAAAATAAAAAATCACAAAAAACAAAAATCGTCAGTCAAAAATTGGCAAAACAGAAAATCGCGAATAAAAATCGCTAAAAAAACAAAAATCGCCAAAGCCAAAAATTGCCAGAACCGAAGATCTCGAATAACAAAAACCGCAGAAAAAAAAACCAAAAAATCGACAAAATCATAAATCGCAAAAACCAAAAATCGCCAAAATCAAAAATACCAAAAAAAAAAAACAAAAAATCAATAATCTCCAAAACCGAGAATCATGAATAGCAAAAAAGCCAAAATCGAAAAATAGCAAACACCAAAATACGAAAAAACAAAAATCGTCAAAATCAAAAATCGCAAAAAGCAAAAATCGCCAAATCGAAAATCGCAAAAAAGCAATAACGGCCAAAATTTTAAATCGCAAAAGCAAAAATCGCGAAAAAATAAATATTATTTACTTTTTTTTCATCTTAGCTTTTATATCTATAATATTAATAGGCTAGGCGATTTCTTGTGACCGATGTTTTGTTCTACCGTTTTATCCCGATTTTGACCAAACGTATATTATTTGAAAGGTAATTCTTTTTAGCGGTTTTGCAGATTTACAGATTTTTAAATTTTTTCCTATATTTTGAGTAAATTGCATTTAAAGTTGCTACTAACACATACATAAAATTATACAATGCTATGTGTGTTTTTATTAAATTTGTTAATGTGTTTGTAATAAAAAGAGTTTGTTTTTTTGTGTTGATTTGTGAATTGGCTATAATTGATTATCATACCTTCAGGGTCTTTTAATGAAAAAATAAAATTTCCTAGAATTTGCACTCGAATTTTGAGGGCTGGAATCTGCTAGTATTTTTTAAATATAATGAATATTTGAATATTTCTGTTTTTGTATTACATTTCGGATGGTTTACTGTGAAACACACAGCCCATAATCATTATTCACTTGAGAGCTAAACTGTGCTGGTCTGCGGCTTATCGTAAATAGTTTTAATTCAAGTTTTATTTCTTTTTCAGGACAGGATATGATGTAGTACACAGCTTTATTTTAAGAGAGGACATAATAAAGATTTCCCTGTCTAATTTGCCTTTATAATAATTGAAATACACATATTGAAAAAAAAAATTTTTTTGCCAACCCTGTAAGAAGTATTTTGATAAAACAAAATTTAAATAAAAAAAATTTATATTTTATCGTTCTTGGAGGTTGAAGACCACAAATAAAGCCAGCTTCAACTTTTGTTAACTTTAATGGAAGCCAATTCAGGCATTGATTGCGTTTTCCATAGATTCAGCCCGCAATTGACTTCTAGCAATCCTTTAGCTATTTCGTGTTGTTGTCATTCTACAACACCAATTTCCTCCACAAGTGCTGGCATCATAGCTATGCTATTATTTTTTTTATTTAAAATTAGCCAACTCCCTTTTCCTGGCATTTTTTTTTATTTAAATATGCGGTCACTTGGTACAATTATTTTGTACATAAACGCTCTGTAATCTCTTTCACATGTAATAACATTCATGAAAAAATCCAAATGCACCAAATTCGCAGAAACTTAACGCATTTATTGTTGTCTTCACTCATTATAAAAAATTTCTTGACACCATTAATATTGAGTGAACATCGTTTTGTTGTTGCTGTTGTAAAGTGTGTGTCTTTTTTTAATGTGTTGGCGTCTTATAGTCCTGAACTAGTACGTAATGTGTGTAAAAATCGAATATATAAAGAATTTGTTGCTGAAATTCTTAAATGAAAATAACAATTTCAACTTTTGTTTTCTGTGCAAAGATTTTCGTGACAAACTGTATGTATTAAAAAAATATGAAATAAATATCAACCACCACTTTACAATAGACTGAATTTTTATTTTGCTTTTTTATTCAATACCCGAATTTTGTTTTGATTTTGGTTTACAACAACAATTGACATTTTAAAAGCACAATACATTTTTTAATAAGATATTTTTTTAAAATTTTAGTATAAATTTTATTGCATTTATTTCTGTTGTTTTAGCGCATGCCTTTCTCGTAATTGATATATTTATAATAAAGAATTTAAGCAGATGCTTTTTTCATACCGCCTTTTTTAGTCATATATTCAAATCAACAATCAACAACAATATTTCAATGTTGAGTCTATAGAGCATAATTTTTCACACGTAGTTTAAAAAGTATAAAATTAATTTATCTAAATTTTTATTTTTTAATAACCACAACTAAATTCTAAAATTAATTTCTACGGCTAATTTTGTTGGATTTGTTCTGCTTATGTATGAGTACTAATACAACTGTCGAAAAATAGTAGATCGTTAAATGCTTTAATAACTTTATTTTTCATTGCTTTTTTTTTGTGGGGGGCTTATATTTTAAACTGTACACCGCTCTCTAAACGAAATACATGTTGAGCACTCTTCACCTTTTTTTTTATTTTTTTGGTTTTATTTTAAACGTAGAGAGTTTTTTGTTTCGGTGCTAAAAAAATATATAAATAAATATTATAAAATGTTATTTTTCCATGTTTAAAAAACTTAATTGTTATTATTGTTTTTACCGGTATTTTCTTAAAATATAAAATTCCAACCAACACACTGTTGTTATGACTTAAATGAATAGTAGTGATTCAAGCTGCGATAGAAATCTTAAATCGACCACTTAAATGTTTACTTAAAGTGTTTTTTTTTTCACATAAAACAGTGAGGAGAACAAGCGGAAAAAGTTATAAAATTTAGAAATACATATATGTATGAAAACTCTTGTTCTGGTTGTAGAATAGCAATGGTAATACAATTTGATATACCATTTGTAACCATGAAAATATTTAAAAACTAATATGAGCAATTTTCAAATAAAATCGTTTTGATTAAAAGAAAGAAAGAACAAGTAAGAAAATTATAGTCGGTATAGACCGACTATATGACAATCTGTGTCATATTTTTAAAAATTAAAATTTTTAAAATTTTTTAGTGGTATTTTGATTAATTTGTGGCGTTCAGCTGTGAAAAGATTCATGTATCAGATATTTTTCTATGGAGACTAGATCAAAAAATGGAACGATCCTCAGGACAATATTTAGTAAAGTAACTTGCTTTTCTAAGAACATGTTTACACCGAATTAAAAAAAAAAATCTGGAATATTTATGTTTTTTGATAGATTTAAGTTAAGACCGAGAATCAGCTTTATATGGGGACTTTGACTAAAAATGATTCTACAGGGGTTATTTTTGGACTACTGATTAATGGCTATAATTTACGTTACACAGACATTCAATTTTATCGATATTTATATGATAATCTGGAGCTTAAGACCATTTTAGTCGGTCTGTTAGGGGTTATTTGTATTGGGGCTAGGTCTGAAAATGCACTGAATTTCACTTATTTCAATATCATTCGTCCTATGGCCGATAGAAGCATATATACCAATTTCACCAAAATATATTCATATTTACGACCTGTAGTTTGATTAAATTTACGACCTGTAGTTTAACATGAACTCACAGTCAGCCGGACAGACGGACGGACGGATGTGCTTTGTTAAAACGAATCAGAAAGTGATTCTGAGTCAATCCGAATAATAAAAAATGGATCTAGGTCTCATATTTTTGGTCGTTACAAACATCAGCACAAACGCATTATACCCTGACCACTTAGTGGTATAGGGTATAAAAATCGGTTCCAATTATTGAAAAAATAAAATATATAGAGCGTTGGAAAGCTTACAAAAATATCTATTATATTAAAAATATATCTATATATTGATACGTGAAGGTAAATCTTTCGACTACGTTTTAGTTCATATGGAAGAGAAGTGCAGAACGATGAAATTTATGTGTAATATGTGCTAAAAATATATTAAATGAAATAAAATCAAATATTTATAATAAATAACTATAAGAGCCTAAGGGTATGCTAATTAATTTTAGGCAATTCACATTTCATCGCTTGTGCATTTATTATTGATGGTTTCAAAAAATAGTTAATTTTAATCACCCTGTGTTGAATTGTAAACTGCCTAAAATTGAGTAGCATAGCCTTAGGCTCTTATAAAATTATATATTAACAATCCCATTTATATTTTTCTGTGTGTTCATCAAATATATATAATGAAATTTAATGAATTTTATTTAAAAGTTCACAGTTTAATGAATTTTATTTAAATATTTATAAATTTTATATATATGGGGGGTTTCATGTCAAGTGCACCAACTTTTGAAACCGATGTCTTCCGATCGGGTTAGTCCTATTGGATAGTAGTTTAGACACAATTTTTCAACAAGATCGGTCCAGATCTCTCTGAGTTAGAGGGGATCAAAATTTGACATTTTGGCCACACAAGTGTTTTTTCTCATCCATGTAACTTATTACCTATTGTTCTTAGAAAATTTTCTCCCAAAGAGTTGAGATAGCTATTTTTTCAATATTTCGGAAAAAAATACTTAAAAAAAAAAAAAAATTTGTAGACTTTTTTTTTTGTTGCTAAATTAAAGCATTTCTTCTTTTTTTTTCATAAGAAAGCTTAGGATTTTTCCTTTAAGAGCTTTTTGGTCGCTTAGTGGGATGGGAGTGGGATATCTATCAAAATAAATGTTTTGTAACTCAAGACAACGGTTTTTCAATTTTTCACAAATGCACTATTTTGATTTTTTTCCGATTTGTTTCTAAAACCTTACAAATAAAACTTATACTGAGAAACTAGACAAACTAAACTTTCCGAAGGTATGTAACATACCTTCATAACATAACAGAAGAGAATGGTTATCTGTAACCTGAAAGAGTTATTTGCAACATTTCAATCTGAACACGAGGATGTTAAAATTGGCTTCACGAAATTTGCCCAAATGAGGCCAAAACATTGCGTTTTGGCAGAAAGCAGCGGAACTCACACAGTATGCGTTGCATTTACCATGAAAATGTTAAACTGATGTTGAAGGAAATCAACTTAAAGTATTTAACAGATGATTCGGCAGAAGATTTACACGATTACTGCGATTGCCTTAAATTGACTATGTGTCCTAATGCAACAACTTCTTGCCACTTAGGTGAATGTACCAATTGCCCAAAAACCACATTCATCAAAGAAAATTTAATCAACTCTTTAGATCGAGAATATATAGAGGAGGTCAAATTTGATTCTTGGATTCAGACTTGTCAGATGCACATTGAAAACAATCATTTTAAATGTGGATGATTTTGTAGAAGAAATGTGTATAGGATTGCTAAACTTGAGAAACCATGACTTTTTAGTCAAAGAGCAATGGTCGTTCTTCAATACATTTGAAGTCTGGTGAATTCGTTATTTCATATGATTTCGCAGAAAACTATAAATATGTTCTTCAGGATGCCATACAAGCATTCCACTTCAATAACGACCAATCAACTATATTCACAGTAGTTATTTACTACATGAAAGATGAAAAACTGGAACACAAAAGTATGGCAATCATGTCCGACGATTTAAAACATGATACCGTTGCAGTTTATGAGTACCAGAAGAGAATGCTAAAATTTCTAAAATCTAAATTTACAGTAAAGAAGGTATACTACGTTTCGGACGGAGCTCGTCAACATTTTAAAAACAAAAGTAACTTGGCAAATCTTATGGCCCATGAAAAAGATTTTGGAATGCCAGCTGAGTGGCATTTTCATCCTACTGCTCATGGTAAAGGAGCATGTGATGGTATTGGAGCAAACCTTAAAAGAAATGCAGCGAAGTATAGCCTCCAGTGCTCTCATCAAGATCGCATCTTAGATGCGACTGCTTTATTCCATTGGGCAAAGAGTTATTGCAAAGAAACTAAAATAGTTTTTAGTAGCACAGAGGATCATCAGGAAACATTAAAAACACTGAAGAGCAGATTCGATGGTGCGGTAACAATCGATGGCACCGCTCAATACCATGCTTTTATACCGCTTGTCGATGGAAGACTCAAGTTGAAAAAGTTTTCTGCCTCTATTTAATGCGATTTCTTTCCAAAGACAACAAATAAACCAGCAGCGAAATCAACAGCTGAACCTAGTAACGCCAAGAAAGGATTGCCAAAAAAACGCAGTAAATAAAGCTGGATGAAACACTGGGTATTTAAAAATTTACAAGACTTAAATACTTCATCAGCTACAATAAATTAAGTATAAAAATAGTTATGATATAAATGGATCTAATGCAATTAAGATTAAATTTTAATAAATTATTTATCTTTTTATTTTTAATATTATTATTATTATACATTAATTTAATTATTATTAAAAATAAATAAAAAATAATAATTTTTCAACATTTCTATAGAAAAAAAGCGATTTTTTCCTGAGGTTAAAATATTCTGGGTATTACAGTATCGAGGGTATAAAATTTTAGTTAGGTATGTTATATACCTTCGGAAAGTTTAGTTTGTCTAGTTTCTCAGTATAAGTTTTATTTGTAAGGTTTTACACACAAATAGAAAAAAATTCAAAATAGTGCATTTGTGAAAAATTGAAAAACCGTTGTCTTGAGTTACAAAACATTTATTTTGATAGATATCCCACTCCCATCCCACTAAGCGACCAAAAAGCTCTTAAAGGAAAAATCCTAAGCTTTCTTATGAAAAAAAAAGAATGGCCTTTTTGAAAAAAAGGCAAAAAATGCTTTAATTTAGCAAAAAAAAAAGTCTAAATTTTTTTTTTTTTTTTTAAGTATTTTTGTTCCGCAATATTGAAGAAATAGCTATCTGAACTCTTTTCTAAGAACAATAGGTAATAAGTTACATGGATAAGAAAAAACACTTCTTTTGGCCAAAATGTCAAATTTTTATCCCCTCTAACTCAGAGAGATCTGGACCGATCTTGTTGAAAAATTGTGTCTAAACTACTATCCAATAGGACTAACCTTGGTGCAAATTTCATCCCGATCGGAAGACATCGGTTTCAAAAGTTGGTGCACTTGATATGAAATCCCCCATATACATATATACATATATTAAAAAAATTGAAAAAAAAAAAATTTTTTTTCAAAAAAAATAAAATTTCCTAGAATTTGCACTTGAATTTCGAGTGCTCAGCTCTGCTAGTAACGATATAAAATTTTTACATATATCAGAACTGTTGTTAATAAGTGGAGATATCGTTCTTTATTTCAAATCCAAGCTTAATTAATTCGTTATATCAGGATTATAACAAAAATATACAGAAGGGTTCGTTTTCCTATTTAAAATAAAATTAATTTTTGAACAAATTAAAGATTATTTAGTTTTTAGTTGAAAGTAATCGAGGTGAAGCTCTGTGACCAAAATATATATCACGTAAAAGCTATTCGTATTAGATGTCATTTGCTTTATATATTGTTAGTAGCTGATCAGAAATTCCAGTTTAGTAAAACTTCCCGTTTTTTAAGACTTTTTATATTTTTTCCTTATCTTTATGTTCGTTTGTTTAGTTTTTCAAGTTTTTCAGCTATATCCCAAGAACCATTGATAATTTCTTATTTCATTCTTTAGCAAAATTGTAGCTAAGCCTTAAATAAATAATTTTTATTAATATATCCATGTAAAAATATAATCAGCCCAATTCTAAACAAAAATTGCGCATGAAATATGTATCTCACTTCTCTCTTTTCCCCTATTATGAATAAAAATTCCTTCGAAAAAAAAAAAAAAAGATTCGATGGAAAAAAAGTAGTTATTCTCAATGTACTTGAATTTGGTATTTCCCTCAAAAAAAATTTCCCTTGAAAAACAGACTGGATTTTATATAAAAATGTAAGAAGTATTTTGATAAAACAAAATTTTAATAAAAAAAATTAATATTTTATTGTTCTTGTAGGTTGAAGACCACAAATAAAGCCCAACTTCAACTTTTGTTAACTTTAATGAAAGCCAATTCAGGCATTGATTCCGTTTTTCATAGATTCAGCACGCAATTGACTTCTAGCAATCCTTTAGCTATTTTGTTTTTGTTATTCTACAACACCAATT
This sequence comes from Cordilura impudica, assembly GCA_963682025.1. Taxonomy (NCBI): domain Eukaryota; kingdom Metazoa; phylum Arthropoda; class Insecta; order Diptera; family Scathophagidae; genus Cordilura; species Cordilura impudica. The sequence continues at coordinate 12,158,890 of OY821517.1, forward strand.
TCCTCCACAAGTGCTCGCATCATAGCTATGCTATTAATTTTTTTTATTTAAAATTTCTTTAAAATAAATTTATTTTTGTTTGCACACACACAAAAAAAAAATAGAAAATTAATTGTTAGTCAATAAGCAATTATTATTTTTTTTGTTCACACGGAATTTATAATTGGAGGACTTTTTTTTTCTCGAGAAAAGTACTTACTATGAGAAAGAAATTCCTTGAGAATATTCGTAATTGGGCTGAATAACAATTGTATATGTTTAAAAATATCACTCATACGTGTGTGCACATGTCTTCCTTCTACTCTACTTATAAATAAAAATCATACACCCTGAATATGTTATCCTATTAAAAAATTGATTTAAAATAAGGAAAAAATTACAAATTCTATAAAATTAGTCCAACTTTATTTGCTGAAGAATCAAATGAGAAATACTCAATGGTTCTTCAATTATCACTGAAAAACAAACGAAAAAATATAAAAGATCATAAAAAAGGGCCTAAGATTTTACTATACTGTTCTAGTACTTTCAGCCTGACTTGGAATTTCTCACCCGCTCAGAATGACTGTTGCACTGTGTTATAAGACAAGACTTTATTTTGAATTACTCGTAAAGTTTTTATGCGCTATTGATCATGTATGGTATTGTTTTTAGTTTAGAGAAAACTCATTTTATCTCAAGAAATATAAATAAAGGACATTATTAAATAAAAATTAGAAATAGCGAAACTTAAACTTTATATTCAAATGAAGTAATTATGAGACAAAATTTAAATATTTTTCATAAATATGTATATAATATACAATATAATGTACAATATAATATACATTCTATAATATTAAAGGCTAGGCGATTTCTTGTGACTGATGTTTTGTTCTGCCGTTTTATCCCGATTTTGACCAAACGTATATTATTTGAAAGGTATTTCTTTTTAGCCGATTTGCAGATTTACAGATTTTTAAATTTTTTCCTGTATGTTGAGTAAATTCCATTTAAAGTTGCTACTAACACATACATAAAATTATACAATGGTATGTGTGTGTTTATTAAATTTGTTAATGTGTTTGTAATAAAAATTATTTTTTTTGTGTTGATTTATGAATTGGCTATAACTGATTAGCATACTTTTAGGGTCTTTATAAAATGAAAAAAAAAAAAAAAAAAAAATTTCCTAGAATTTGCGCTCGAATTTCGAGGGGTGGAATCTGCTAGTATATACATATATATTAGGGTGGGTAAATTATTTTTACTCCATAACAAATATATTTGCCCAAGGAACCATACCTCTAAAATCATTTTGGAACCCTCCAAAATTTCGATGAAAAATCGATTTATGTCGTATATGGGTACCAATTTGACCCACTCTAATATACATATATGTATATGTATATAATGAATTTGGTCTTATATTTCCCCCAGTGTATACTTAAAAAATTGTGTATTTTAATAAAAACTAGCAGATTCCAGCGCTCGAAATTCGAGTGCAATTTGTAGGCATTTTTTTCAACTTAGCCAATTCACAAACCAACACTTTTTTAGTTTATTATTTAATAAACACACACCTAGCATATGTGTAATTTATTTATTTATTTTATTTATTTATTTTTTCAACTACAGAATATTTATTCCTACAGACTACTTAGATCTAATAATATATTTAGTAATAAAACTTTTATAAATTTAACTTAAATTTATCTTTAGTTACTTGGAAATCTATCTCAGAAGAAAGACTATTACATAATTTTTTGCACCTTGTAATTGGATCATTTAAGGCATTATTTCTTAAATCCCTTGGTGGCGGCCGGTATAAATTAAATAGATCACAAATTTCCGAACAATTGATGTCCCCAGATAAAACATTATAAACAAACATTGTAGAAGAATATGATCAACGATCACTTAAAGATTGCAATCCTAAAAGTTTCCTTCTTACATCATATGTAGGCAACTCATAATGCTAAGAATATTTTAAAATTCTTCTAGTAAACTTCTTTTGCACACCTAATGTATGTGTTAGTATAGCAACTTTAAATGCAATTTACTCAAAATAAAGGACAAAATTTAAAAATCTGTAAATCTGGAAAACAGCTAAAGAGAAATACCTTTCAAATAATAAAGGCTTGGTCAAAATTGGGACAAAACGGTAGAACAAAACATCGGTCACAAGAAATCACCTAGCCTATTAATATTATAGATTTAGTTTATTCGATATACTTTTGGCATTATGCTACTTTTTAAAAATTGTTTTAAACTTTTTTCCAGCCTTTAAGGTGGGTGTTTATACCTGAGCACCATAACCGAAATCATGATGTTGGGTGTCATATAGCATAGCTAGACCGATTGAACATTTTTAACATGTTTTTTTCAAAAATAGTTTTATTAAACAAATTCGTAATTTTTTTTTAATTTTTATTACAAATTTTTTTGTTTTGACATAAAAATAGCCATTAAATTACCATTTCACTTCTTAAAACTTCATAAAAGTTTCTCATAATCCTTTAAAGTTCTCAAATATGGCATTTCCAATTCGACCAAGCCCAGCTTGATAATAATTCTGTGGTCTATATATTTGTATCAAGTTAATAGTTTTGTGATTGCTTAAGTGTTTCGTCTTGAAGTTGCCTGTATCTGCCTACCTTCTTTCGACAGCTGTTTTTACTCGTATTGTGGCCATAAAGTAAGAAATAAAGAAGGTCTATAAAACTTCATCATCTTTACTTTAGAGTGTTTTTCATTTTATTTCTCTACTTTTGCTTCTTATTTACCGGCAGTGGGTCAGTAGATAATTGGGTCATTTACTACTTGTTGTTGTGCTTGATGTAGTTGTTGTATGTTTGCGCCATCCAACCAACTAACTAACCAACCAACCATGCATCTAACCAATCAGACCCAGTATACATTTAACGTAGAAACTTAAGTAGTTACTTAGTCTTCTTTCATCATCATCATCATCATAATCATCATCATCATAGTCATCATCAACATTATTATAGCAAACAACCATCATCATTAGCAGACAGTTTGTAAGATCTACTACACTACAATTGTTTGTTAATATGTATTGTGTGCTAAAGTTCTTTATGGCTTTTTTTTTAGTTGTTGTTAAGAAATGCTCTGTTTTATGTACGTCAGGTCTGGGTTGAAGCTTAAAAAAACACACAACTTTTTCCATGAAAAGAAAATTGTTTACATTGAATTCATAATAAAAAACGTGCTTTCAATATGTTTATGCCCGTCTGTTTTAAGTGGTTTTCTATACAAACTGGAGTTTTTTTTCTCTTTTGTAATCTATTAATAGCTCATTTAAGACAATGTTGTGTTTTATAATGCGAGGATAGTTTGATATGTTATGAATTGCTAATATTGGAGGCTGGAATTAGTGAAGAAATTCTATCATAACTTTTAAGCAGCCGAAATAGTGTTGACATTGACCAAAGAAAAAAATAGGTTTGAGGGGTGTTAGTGAAAATATATTATTGATGACTTAAACGGTCAATACCAAAAAAAAATGGAACATAAAGTTAAAAACTCTTATTTAAAAATTTGCAGGTTTTGTTTATTTAAAAAAGAAACAAAATAGATAACTTAATTTTTACTAGCAAATTCTTTGAAATTTTATTTTTTCATTCAATTTATTTATTTCAATGCTTTTTTTAAATTTTCTAGCAGATTTCAGCGCGCGAAATTCGAGTGCAATTTCTAGGCAGCTTTATTTTTCAACTTAGCCAATTCACAAACCAATACTTTTATGGTTTATTATTATTGTGAATGAAGATAACAAACTCATTAACAAACACATTAACAAATTTAATAAAAACACACATAGCATATGTATAATTTTATGTATGTGTTAGTAGCAACTTTAAATGCAATTTACTCAAAATAAAGGAAAAATTTGAAAATTTGTAAATCTACAAAACGACGAAAAAGAAATACCTTTCAAATAATATACGTTTGGTCAAAATCAGGATAAAACGGTAGAACAAAACATCGGTCACAAGAAATCGCCTAGCCTATTAAAGTTATAGATTTCATTATAAATATTTATTGAACACACAGAAATAAGAGCCTAAAGGTATTTGAACCAATCACCTAAAGGTAAGCTAATTTTAGGCAATTCAAATTTCAGCACAGGACAATTATAATGAAATTCGACTCCGTTATTGGTTTATACACAATTTTGCATTAAAAAAAAAAAAAAAAAAAAACTGTTCCAGAAGCTAAATCTGGTGGACAGCTAAAAAGAAATACCTTTCAAATGAAGTATGTTTGGTCAAAATCTGACAAAGTTACATCGGTCAAAAAAAAATCGCCTTGTCTATTAATATTATACTGTATTACCTCTTTACCTCTGTTATTGGTTTCAATATTTTGTTGGGTATCCTTTATTTTAAATTGTTGATGATATCCATTTTTTTTGCCACTCTGAATTAACGTCCTCTGTGAGATCCGTCTTGTTTGTGTTATTTCGTGTTCGAATTTTTCGATTTACAATTTAGATTTTCTATGGCATTGAGATCTGGTGATTCGATTGGCCATTCTACAACACTAACTGTATTAGATTGTAACCGTTCGGTTATAACTTTGGAGATTTGAGGTCATTGTCATGTTCCATTGTGAACTTCCAGATTTCCGCGTATGGATACGTCGTTTAGAATTTGTCTGTATTCCAGTTAGAGTATATTTTACTACATGAACTGGATCCATTCCTTGGCCCTAAAAGCAACGACAAACTTATTTGCAAATTTTGCGTCTAGTGTTTTTCCCTTTGATCGTCGGATAAACGTTCTTCCATCATGGCCTCTTAAACTAAACGTGGACTCATCTGAAAAGAGAACAGTATTCCAATTCCGTTTGACCAAGTCAAGTGTTCTTTAGCAAAATTTGTGAGAGCCAGATAATTTTTCTCTGATATCAATGGGTTCTTCACAGAACGATAACAACCAAGATCAGCTTCAATTGCTCGTCGGGAAACCGATCGAACACATATTTTAAATTTCAGGTTGTTATTGACCTTTTTAGGTAATGATCTAATTTTTTTTTTAACTCTCTTGTTATCCTGTCTTTGACTCGTTGTGCGGGACCTGCCGCCTAAATGTTGGGTCAACATCCTACCTCTTTCATGATATTTCTTGATAATTGAAAAATACAATTGTGTTTGAAAGAAAACGTCAGAAACTATAAATATTTAAATAACGGTTAAGATTTTATATATTTACAAGTACAAAGCTGTAAAAGTTTTCATTGTTTTGTCATCACTAAAAAAAATATGTTTTCATTTATATATTTATATATTTTTCTAAATTGTATTTTTTGTAACAAATTTGTTATCTTTCCATAGAGAATACACCAAAGAGTGATTTCGAAAAAAAAAACATTACGCGAGATTATTAAAAAACAAAGTTGACAAATTCAGAATTTTGTAAATGTTTCCAATGTATAGTCACCCATTGTATATCTTAGTTTCCTTTATATATTATTATATACGAGTATTATATTAAATATATATATTATTATATATATTATATTGATAAATTCGCCATATATCAGGCGTTTAGAGATATCAGCATCAAGCATATGGCAGAATTATTATAGGCATTTAGATATCTGTAATAATCTCAATAATATGTCGATATATCCGTCAATATATCGATATTGATTGCGGTTTGATTGATCCAATTGTGAGCTCATTACCATTATATTTAGAATCACGCTTAGCATTTTTATACTTACCAATTTAAAAATTCTCTTTTTCATATTAAAGTCATTAAATGCTATTTCGGAATTAAACAGGCTCTGCGATACAAATTAATATTTAATCGAAATATTGAAAGCTAAATAATTTTTACTGAATTTTAAGATCTTAGTTTAGTAAAACTCACGATTTTGGCAATAAGATTAAAAAACACCAACTTTCATTTTATTTATGGTCCTTCGAACCAGAAAATAAGTTATACATTTTTTTTCTATTAGTATTCCCTTGCTCCCCGAGACTTACCGAGACGTATTGACAATGTTTCCTACGAAGTTTATATTGTGTAATTAAAACATTTTAGTTAATTTCTTTTATATTTTTTTTATTTATATCAGCAAGCATTGAGCTGATATACAACATGTTTTGTTTTTTCATGCGGTGCAAAAATTATCAATTTTTTCGGAGTTCCTACTCTGTAGCAAGATACATATCATTACCCATGAGAAAAACATGGATTTTCCAAATTAAACCCAGCAATACTTAACTTTTGGCATCGAATTTAGAATATTATTTAATAATGTTTTATTTGAGTGATTTTTGATTTTGGTTATTTTTGATTTTTGACAATATTTGATTTTGGTTTTGAAGATATTTTTTTTTTATTACGCATTTTTTATCTGACTACTCATATTAATATATGATGGACTCGTTCAAAGTGTCAATGCTTTCCCTTTTATAGTACTCGAGATATGTGATATTAAATAATTACTTTTTGTTCGACTAATCAGATGAATAACTTATGATATTGAATAACTACTTTGTAAGAGAGGTGCCACGCCCACTTATCCCATCCCGACGTGGCTACTAACATTAATAATAGGTGACCTCACACAAATTTGCAAAGCTCGCCCTGTTTTAGTAATCAATATATCTGTGGTCACAAGCAATAACCGCCTAACTCGAAAATCATGCTTTCGAGAAAAATAGCTTTTTATATAAATGTAATGGGGCTTCATTACGACTTAGATCAGAATATGAAGATATGAAGTAAATATGAAGATATTTTAGTAGAATATGATAGCATACATAACTCAAATCGTTCTTAAGTCGACTTAGGCGGTTATCGCTTGTGATCACAGATATATGATAATAAAAGTTCACTTTGTATGGGAGATGCCACACCCACTAAAAATATGAAAAATGATAAGCCTATAGTTCCTACATGATAAACAGTAAGGCTCTGTTTAGCCTCCTCCTATAAGATACAAACAATCATACTTTCACTGTTATATAGATAAAAAAAAATCGAGTACAAAATTGCCTTAAATATTGCAATTTTAAGCCATGTTCACAGCTCAGGGTTCTCTGCATCATTCATGTGTTTGAAAAGAACTTATCAATAGTGTCTCGTAACTTGAGCTAACCTATCAACTTCATTTTATTTCATATAGCATGTCATTCTATGCAATTTTGTTATTCATTGAAATCTGTTGAATCGCTACTGTATTTCTTTGCGCCAATATTTTTTGAAAACATGATGTCTAATTTCCTGTTAGAAATTGAAAGTATTTTTTCTACTGTTTTGAACATTTTTTCTATATATATATATTTTTTTTTATTATTATTTTTTTGATAAGCTCTATTTACGTTATTTGTTTTACATAGAGTGCAGACCACAATACCACCAACCATATCTGCGATGAATATCTTAATAAAAAAAAAAAAATAAATAAATAAAAAAAACAAAAAAACATTTAAGAAACAAGCGATATTTAAAATTTGATCGCTTTCATTTTATTGATTTGTGTTGTTTAACGCCTTTAAGTCATGTTGTACCAATTAAATTGCCATCATATTCGAACTACATACACAATTTCTGGCTGCTGCCAACAATCGCTAGCAAACCATCATTTATGTCTAGACATTTCTTTCACTTTTTATCTTCTAATGCTAAATCATAAATTGTCAAATTTGAAAATTTGAAAATTGAAAAAAAAATGATTTTTTTTTATAACAAATTGCACGAACTTGATTTCATTTCTTTCTTGTTTTATTTTTTTTTTTCGCTCAGCAGAAAGAAAAATAATAGAAACTTTGAAACTAATTTGTAACACTCGTTTTTTTTTTTTAAACTATCATACAAATATGGATAATTTTTTTCTCTCTTAGTTACCGTTAGCTTCATAGTCATTCTCCACGATACACGTTTATGACTTAAAGGCAACCCATATATAGAAATTGTGATAATTAGTTGTGTTAAATGACTTGTTTGTAGCCTTAATTTTTCGTTGAATGTTAAGATGTCAAATTTGTTTGAATTAAAAGAATATAAGAGGTCATTATATTAATAAAACAATGTTTTGTACAATTTAGAGTAAAATACCGGGGGATTATTTGTTATTTTTTATTTTTGTCTAAACTAGTTTTAAAAACTTAGTCCTAGTAAATTCTATGTAAATAATGTTAGATAGCATTTCATCTTTATGAAAGGGTTTCTCTATTAAATAATAAGAGATCTCTTTGTTTAATTAAGCGATTAACCAATCATCGTTGTGTAAGATTTTCCATAATTCCAGCTACTTCATTTTTGACTACCAGAAATGCGTGAGCCTGATCCACTTTTTATTGTATCGATCGATTCAGAATTTTGTCTTAATCACAATATATTTTGAATAAAAAGTAATTTTTTGAATAAAAGGTACTAAATTTGTAAAGGGTGTTTTTTTTTTAATAAAAGTTATTTTTTTTATAAAAGGTACTTTTTTATTAAAAAAGGGCAAACTTTTAAGAAAATATACTTTAATAAAAAGTACATTTTATTATAAAAATTTTTAATTATTAAAAAAAATAAGATAAGTTAATTTTACAATAAAAGTTACTTATTTTAATGAAAGTTACTTTTTTAATAGAATGTACTATTTTAATAAAAGTTAATTTTTTAAATAAAAAGGTATTTTTTTTTTATAAAAGGTACCTTTTTAATAAATGGTACTTTTTTTTATAATAAAATGGACTTTTTTAAAATGGTATTAATTTTTTATAAAATATACTTTTTATACCCTATACCACTATGTGGTTTGGGTATAATGACTTTGTGCTGCTGTTTGTAACCAAAAATATTCGTCCTAAACCCATCTTTAATTATACCGATCGACTCAGAGTCACTTTTTGAGTCGAAATAGCAATGTCCGTCCGTCCGTCCGTCTGTGTGTCCATGTAAAGCTTGTAATCAAACTACAGGTCGCAAATATGAATATATTTTGATGAAATTTGGTATATAAGCTTTCACGCTATTAAAATTGGTGAGAATCGGTCCATGTTCAGACCTAGTCCCCATACAAATGACCCCTATGAAATTGACATAAATTGCCATAAGTTCAAAATTATCATATAGATCTCAGTCAATTTGGGTTTGTATGTGTTTATTACATCCATTAATCAGTAGTTCAAAAATAATCATTATAGGAAGATTTTTAGTCATAGGCCCCATATAGAGTTGCTTCCTGATCTTCACTTAAATCTATCAAAAAACAAAACTATTGCACAGATTCTTCTCAAATTTGGTTTGTATATATTTTTTCACAGTATAAGTGACTTTACCAAATATGGTCAGGGTCGGTCCATTTTTCGAGCTAGTCCTTATATATCATATCTGCAGCGAAAAAAATTAATAAAAATGCCACTCAAATTTGCTTTATGCTTATTTGCTATATCCAATTAGTTGGACGGAAGAGATTGGGTCTCTAAACGCATGTATAGGGTATCGTATAGTCGGTCTAGACTGACTATAATTTTCTTACTTTTTTAAATTATAGGTTTTTATTTTAATAAAGATAACTTTTTTAAGAAAATGTACATTTTTTTATAAAATGTATGAAATGTACTCTTTTTTAATAAAGGGTACTTATTTTAATAAAAAGTAATTTATTTTTAAATAAAAGTTACTTTTTTAATAAAAGTTACTTTTTTAATAAAAGGTACTTTTTTGATAAGAGGCACTTTTTTAATCAAAGATATTTTTAAGGGTACCTTTTAATATGTCCTTTTTTAATAGAAGTTACTTTGTAATAAAAGATGCTTTGTAATAGAAGGTACTTTTTAGTAAGTACTTTTTGAAATAAAAACTACTTTTTTAAGTACTTTTTTTAACAAAGTCTACTTCTTAAATAAAATATACTTTTTAACCAAAGGTACTTTTTTGATAAAAGGTACTTTTTATGTATATTTTTGTCTTTTATATGTACTTCTTAAGTAATTTTTTAATAGTATATATATTTATTTTAGATGTATTTTTTTAACAAAAGGTTCTTTTAGTAAAAGGTATTTTTGTTATAAAATTTTCTTTATTAATAAAACTTACTTTTTAATAAAAGGTACTTTTTTGAATATACGATACTTTTTTAATAAAAGATACGTTTTTAATAAAATGTACTTTAATAGAAGGTAATTTTTTAATAAAATAAGTTTATTTTAATAAAAGGCACTTTGAAAAAAGTACTTTTATAAAAAAGGTACTTTTTTAATAGAAGGTACTTAAAAAAGGTACTTTTTAATAAAAGGTAGTTTTTAATAAAAGGTACTTTTTTAATAAAAGGTAATTTTTTAATAAAGATTACTTTTTAATAAAATGTACTTTTTTAATAAAAGGTACTTTTTTAATAAAAGGTACTTTTTAATAAAAGGTACTTTTTTTAATAAAAGGTACTTTTTTAATAAAAAAGGAAAATTTTTTCAATAACAGGTTTTTAATAAAATTAATTTTTTTTTATTAAAATGTATTTTTTAATAAAATAAATTTTTTTTTTTATTAAAATGTATTTTTTAATAAAAGGTACTTTTTTTTAATAAAAAGGTACTTTTTGAATAAAAGATACTTTTTTAATAAAATATACTTTTTAAATAAAAGGTACTTTTTCATAAAAGAAATTTTTTTTTCTTAGAGGTACTATTTAATAAAAGGTACTTTTTGGATTAAAGGGGCTTTTTTAATAAAAAAAGCAACATTTTTAATAAAAGGTACTGTTTTAACAAAATAATATAATATAATAAAATGTAGTATATTAATAAAAGCTACTTATGTAATAAAAGTTACCCTGTTTTTAATAAAATTTACTTTTTTTTAATTAAAAGGTACTTTTTTAATAAAGGGTACTTTTTTAAAATAATTTATACTTTTTTTTTCAATAAATTGTACTTTTTTAATAAAAGGTATTATTTTTTTTACTTAGAGGTATTATTTAATAAAAGGTACTTTTTGAATAGAAGGGGCTTTTTTAATAAAAAACAGGAACATTTTTAATAAAATGTACTTTTTTAATAAAATGTACTATTTAATAAAAGGTACTTGTTGAATAGAAGGGGCTTTATAATAATAAAAAAAAATTTTTTTAATAAAAGGTATTTTTTAATAAAATGTACTATTTAATAAAAGGTACTATATTAATAAAAGCTACTTATGTAATAAAAGTTACTTTTTTTTAAATAAAATTAATTTTTTTTAAAGGTACTTTTTTAATAAAAGGTACTTTTTAAAATAATTTATACTTTTTTTTAAATAAATAAAAGGTATTTTTTTTTACTTAGAGGTACTATTTAATAAAAGGTACTTTTTGAATAGAAAGGGCTTTTTTTAATAAAAAAAGGAAAAATTTTTAATAAAAGGTACTTTTTTAATAAAATATACTATTTAATACAAGGTAATTTATAAACGGTATTTTTTTTTTAATAAAATTAAATTTTTTTTAATTAAAGGGTAGTTTTTTAACAAAAGGTACCTTTTTATAATTTATACTTTTTTATACTTTTTTTAAATAAATTTTACTTTTTTATTTTATATAAAAAAAAATTTTATTGTAAACAAAAAATGATATCTAGTATCATGTTATATTAACCGCAGTATTCTTTTAATACCAGACATTTCAGATATGTTTTTTGATGATTTAATATTTACAAACACGATCCCCGTTAAAAGCCTTAAGACATAACAAATAGTTTTATTAAAACAATTTAGCGACTCACATGGATTGTGCATTGTATTCTCCGCAATAAATATAGATTTTTTTTTTGGTATATTTAAGCAAAATGAGTCATCATCATCAGCAACAAAATCATTAAACAATCATAATAATACAGAGATTATTAGTGTTAAAATTTCAAAATCTTAACAAATTATTAAACAGATTTCTTTTGTTCACAAAGATTCATGAGTGCTTGTACCCCCATTAGCTTAAACGTAGTTTAGAGTTTAGCTGATGTTGGGCTGATGGTTTCTTTTAATGACTTGTTTTTTTTTTGTTGTCTTTTTTTTTTTTTTTTTTTTTGAAATTTCGGTTTTATTTTTCTACACTTCTTTCAAATGTATGTTAACGGTTATGGAGTGTTACGAAATGAGTTTTTTTTTTCATATACAATAATTTTTAACATTTTTAATTTTATGATATTATTTGTGTGAGTAAATTTTAAACTACTTTGCGTCCCACTTTTTTTTTATATTTTTGTTGGCCTAAAGTGTAGTGAGCGATTATGTACAAACATTAACACACTATAAAAAAAAGCCTCTATTATTATTTCTGTTGTTTTGTGTAAATATTTTACTTGAATAGTTAATGTAGTTTAATGGCATACATGGCTTTAAAAGTTTGACCATTTACGGAAGTGGTAAAACAAAATAAGTTTGAAAATCATCAAGGTTATTTAATCAACTGAGTACTTTAATATACATACATACATATGTGTTGGATCAGAGCGGTGCTCTGATATTATTGCGATTACTTTAAATTTTATTATTTGCGGCACGCTTTTATTTTTCTATCATGGTTTGTTATTTCAAAATTTTATAAAAAAAAAAGAACAAAATTTTCACATTGGCTTTAAATTTTTTTTGCTTTAAATGAGCATTGTTTTAAGCTATGTTGGTCTTAGACGAGGAAAAAGTGAGTTTCATTTTTTTAATATTTATGATTGTATATGCGTTGGTTTTTCTTAAACCGGAAAGGGAAATAAAACGTAATTTTTTAATATAGATCTTGAAATAGTACACAAACATGAAACGCGTGTACATAAATTATTTTTTAATTACTTGGGAAAAATCTATTAATGTATATGAAATAAAATATATAACAATATTCGACCTTTAGTATGAGAAAATAAAAACATAATATCTTAAATATTCTTAAAAAAATAAGACAAAACAGTTTAAAATAAAATTTTTTCTTTTAAATTCATTCTGTAAAATTGTTTTTTTTTTTTTAAATATCCTAAACCTGAAATTAAAATTTTTTAAGATAATTCTTAGACTCTCCAATTTGATTCAACGCAAAGAATTCCTCCGAAACTGGATTCATTAATTTCATAATTTTTTTTTTTTTTTTTTTTTAGAAAACAAGCACACTAATGCCGTTTTCTTTTCTGACAAAAAATGTCGCCCTCTTTTTGCCCTTTTTTCGAAAAGTGTATTTTTTTTATATATTCTGAATTAAGAGCAACCTTATATTATACATCAATCGAAAGGTCTTAAAGTCGAGCCCTCGTAAATAACAAAAAATTCCAGCCATTGACTTCTTTTAGGTCAAAGTGTGAGAATATTTCCCCATTGTTGCCAGTTTTTGAATATTTTCACCCTATGACTTCCAAGAGGATAATAATCAAAATTTTTTTTGTATTTATGAACACAGTACTTTGAGACCTTTCGATTGATATATAATATAAGGTTGATCTTAATTCAGAATATATATAAAAAAATACACTTTTCCAAAAAAGGGCAAAAAAAGGGCGACATTTTTTGTCAGAAAAGAAAACGGAATAAGTGTGCTTTTTGGTAACATTTATAGGCAACAAAAAAACTTTTCTTATACATAATTATTACATTTCAATAAACATTTTATTCGTCTTTGTGTATTACCTATCGATAAGAAATGAGAAAAACAGTTAAGAAATATTTTTATTTGCTATAATATAAAAATTGTATGCTTTTTCAATCATAAATTTAACTGAATAACTTTAATATATAAATACTCTTTTTTATTTCATGGTTATGCAATATGAAAATAAAATATACACCATCAATAAAAAATTAAATTTTAAAATAAAGTCTGTATACAAATAATATACATCTTAATATTATTTGTTTTATATTTACTAGCAGATTTCAGCACTCGAAATTCGAGTGCAATTTCTAGGCAACTTTATTTTTCAACCAATTCACAAACCAACATTTTTTTTGGTTCATTATTATTGTGAATGAAGATGACAAACTCATTAACAAACACATTAACAAATTTAATAAACACACACATAGCATATGTATAATTTTATATATGTGTTCGTAGCAACTTTAAATGCAATTTACTCAAACTAAAGGAAAACCTTTAAAAATCTGTAAATCTGATGAACAGCTAAAAAGAAATACCTTTAAAAAAATGTAAGTTTGGTCAAAATCGGAATAAAACGGTAGAACAAATCATCGGTAACAAACAATCGCCTAGCCTATTAATATTATAGATTTTTAGTTAAATGAACTTTGGTTTTACTACACAAACATTATTGATCTCAATTTTTCATCAAATCAGTTACACGGTTAGTCATCCAAAATAAGTCGCAGAGCAGAAAACGCCCTCTCAACAGTTTCTTGTGTGGCTGGGACAGCGTGGATAATATACGCTAATTGCTTTATCACCTGGTTGTCACGAAGATCTTTTAACGTTCTGTCCAGTGCATCCAGTGACCTCTTGTGGGCCATCGTGCATTCATCCCAAACGTTTAATTTGCATATTTGTAGAATATTCGCGTTGTTGCAAACTGGTGCTTCGTTGATTTCCATGTTTAGTGATAATTTCAAGGCAGAATGTGCATTTCGTTTACCTTCTAATAATGTTTCAGCTATTCCAGATGAAGCCAACGCTAGGGCTACTTCATTTTGCGATCTGATCTTTGCCAATAGCAATGCAATTAGCAACGTTTTTCCAGTCCACCCGGGAGCATCAAGAATCTATCAAAGTATCATACGCAATTCTTTGTTGTACATTCAATTGCGGAACATTTGAACTAACTGTTTCGGTCAATATTTCAGTATCGTACTGTTGTTCTCTTTGTAACTCGTGGTTAAATGCATCGCGCATGGCACGTTTTGGTGCTGTCATGCCCAAATGTTTTACAGGAAAGTAGGTAGAACCTTTTATATTGGATAATTAAATTATTGTTTTTACTATCTTCCTCGCAATTTCTCTCACCGTTTAAACCTTCCCTGTACTGTGACAAACATCTCGAAACCAAAATCTGCTAAATCGGCCCAGTCGTTCTCGAGTTTTAGCGAGACAAACGAACAGCATTTGATTTTTATCTATATATTAATACGTGAAGATACATTTTTAGTTCCCTTTTTAAGCAATATGCGGGTATGGAGGAGTGTGAAAATTGGCATAGTTTTAGTTCATATGGAGGAGAAGCTGAGAATGATAAAATTTATGTTTAATCTGTTTTAAAAATATATTAAATTATATTAAATAAAATATTTATAATGTTAATGCGAATGATTTAAATTATATATCAGACGCGCTGTGTTGAATTGTGAATTGCTAAAATTGATTAACATACCTTTAGGCTCATCTAAATATTCATAAATTTTTTTATATATATAGATTAAAAAAACATTGGAAGACAAAAATTGCATGAAAAAATAATTTTTCTAGAATTTGCACTCGAATTTCGAGTGGTGGGCTATACTAGTATATATAGATAGATAGATAGATAGATAAAAAATATATTTGTTACTGAATAATTTTAATTGACAAGAAAAAAAAATTTTTTTTTTTAAATGTGTTACAAATCAACGAAAGCAACAATTATTTTTATCTTGTCTATAGCAGTTAGTGTGCAACTTTTTAAAATATTTCTTAAAGAAGGGCAACGTTTTTGATTCCTCAAAACAGTTATTTTAGGTCAAATCACATATCCTGCTTATTAAAATATTTTTATTAAAAACCATTTAATTTCGCCTTAAAAACGTTGATATAAAAAAGATTGTAAAAGTCATTACAAAAACTCTTTTGTTTTCTTTCTGTACACCAGTCAATACATAATAATTTCTTATATATATAAAAAAAAAAAAAATAATATTGAAAAGGTCCGTAGATTCTATCCCCCTTCAGATTTTCAAATATTTGTTTACTGTGAAACAAAACCTTATTAATTGAATCTGCCAAACTTTGAAGGATAATATTTGTTCGTGACTTTAATATTCTCCAAAATAAGAGCATCCAATAAAGTTTTATAGCTATAATTCTTTGGATCAGGATGTGGCGAAAAGTAGGCTCATCACCAATGAATTTAGCATAGGCTTTTCATAGGACAGAAGTGTCTTTTATGGGTTCTATTATTTAAACTTTTACTAGAACTAGAGATTTAGGAGATGTCTTCTAGATGACTTCTTCTGAATATGTAATTTGAGATGTCTTTTTATAAAAACTGTTTTATGAATAAAAAGGCGCTTTTTTTATTGTACCGATCGGTTCAGATCCGTCCATTCGCCTGTGTGTCTATTTAATCAAATTTGAAATGTGGCCGATAGAAGGCCATAAACGAACGCTATTGAAATTGGTGAAAATCGATGCATGCTCAGATGATATCGGTAAAAATTGGTGTATTGTGTCCATTATACCCATTCTTAGTCCCTATATAAAGCAGATATCCGATCTTCAAGTAAATCTATCAAACAACAAAAATATTATAAAGAATTTTTTTTTTTATCAAATTTGCTTTATACATATATGTTTTTTTGGACTTCATGATCAGTCCATTTTTTGACCTGGTTTCCGTATGAACTTTTTCATATCTGCTCGCCAAAAATTAATAACAATAAAATTTGGTTTATGCTAATTTTCTATTTCCAGCGAAATCGAATCCAAAACTCTCTCTCGAAACGCGTGATATTATATAGTCGGTATATACTATAACTATTTACTTGTTTATATTAACTTATTCCCTTGATAGGAAGGAGTTGAGGACCTTGACGGAATTCTTTACTGGACACTGTAATCTTAGATATCATCTACGAAATAAAGGTTAGTCTGTTACGGACACATGTAGGTTCTGCGAACAGGACGTGGAAACGGCAGAACACATTCTCTGTAAACGTCGAATACTAAGTGGCATAAGAACACTTGCACTTAGAGGATACATTGTATGGTATCTCATGCCAAATAAGGTAATTGGCTTTATACGAAGCCTTAATCTTTTGGACAACCGTAGGCTGAACAAAAGATCAAACTGGTCGCAGTGCGTAGAGCCTTCTTAAACTAATCTAATCTAATATTAATGATTTTTTTCATATTTTTGATATCTCTATATCAATTTGTAATTCCCAATTTTATTTTTAAGAATCTCAATTACTTTTTGATAAATTGTAGTTTTTGATGTGTAAACATCTATACGCGCAGGGGGGTAAATTTCTATTTCACAAAACAATCACATGTTACGCTGTGATCCGTAAGACAAATCGGTGTGAATTATGATTGTATTGGTGAAAAAATTATGATATAAAATTGTTTCAGCTAATTCAACAACCCTTTGTTGTAAAACGACAAATATTTCACAATATAAACGTATAACATATACATAATTCAACAATTCCACAAGTATAACCAGAGTCCCTGCAGTTGTTTGCTATAAATGATACATAGATGACGCTTTCTGCTTGATTTTAAAAAAGTGACATAAAAAAATCTTTAATTAGCAGATGTTTACACATCTCCCCTATGATCGGACTCACATGATTTTTTTCATAATAACTTTACATTGACGGAAGCTAGTAAAACCACATCAAAAGATGTTATCACTTTGAAAGCTGTGAAAAAGTGAGTCTTTTAGAAAGACTTAAAAAAATTTGTGGAATACTAATGACTAGACCTCGGAATTTGTATATTAGCATATTTGTTTTAGAATGAAGATATGTAACTTTTGATTGAACAAAAATTTGTTTCGTTGAAAATTAAATCGAAAAACTTGTACATATTGATTTGTTTTCTGCATATTTGCATAAAAAGAATATGCTAAAAATATGCAAATAATATACAAAATTTGTCAAAAGTATGCAAAATATGGTAAAACTATGCAAATAATGGTAAAAATATAAAAACATGCGAAATATGTTAAACATATACGAAATATGTCAAAAATATTAAAAATGTGCTTAGTAAATATATCTTAAAATAAAAAAGAAAAATAACTATTTTAATGCTAATAACTATAGAAATAAATCCATGAACTAGTTATTTACAGTAGCTCCAAGCGAAACTCGTACAGCTAACAAATTTTAATTCATTGACTTATAGCAACAAAATCAAAAATATTTTCAACAAACTTTTTACGTATTTTATTAGCGTATTTATGACTTTCTTTATAACAAAATAAAAACATAAAGTATTAATTCATTTGAAAAAAAAAACACGGGTTTTTTATGCCAAAGCGAAACTCGTACAGCATATGCAAAAGTAAAGGTATAAACATTTTTCTTAATGTTAATATTTGGTATGCATGCCTTTGTTTTCTATTACCATTTGCAATCTCTTTGGCATGCTTTCAACGAGTTTTTTTCAAAAGCTGGGGTCAATGTTTTCCCATTCTTCTTGAAGAACTCACTTCAGATCAGCTTTTCAGGTGGCGTTGCCTTATTTTTCCATCAAGATGACTCCACTCAATTTCTCTTTCCCAACTCAATTTCGGCAATTGATGCGAGTTTTGGGGTACTTAAGAACGGGTTTTTCTTCACTTCTCTTACTGAAAAGTTCTCGTCGCTATCAGACAAATTTTTATTGTTTACCTTTTTTGGACTTATTTTCCACTCTTCCTTCATCTTCGAACTGTTTTATAATATATTGAACGGTAGAACGACTTCTTTTCACAATATCTGAAATTTCCTGCAACGACTTCTCGTCTTTGTAAGGATGAATGACAACTTTTCGAATTTCCAGGCTGGTCTAACCGTTTTGTCGGCTCATTTTATATACACTAGCAGATTCCAGCGCTCGAAAATCGAGTGCAAATTCTAGACAACTTTTTTTTTTCAACTTAGTCAATTCACAAACTAACACTTTTTTGGTTTATTATTATTGTGAATGAAGAAAACAAACTTACAAATACATTAACAAATTTAATAAACACACACATAGCATTGTATAATTTTATGTATGTGTTAGTAGCAACCTTAAAGCAGTTTACTCAAAATAAAGGCAAAAATTTAAAAATCTTTAAGTCTGGTGAACAGCTAAAAAGAAATGCCTTTCAAAAAATATACGTTTGACAAAATCGGGATAAAACGGTAGAACAAAACATTGGTCACAGGAAATCGCCTAACCTATTAATATTATAGATTTTAGCTTTTCAGTCAACTGATCAAAAAATTTATTTGCTTTGGTTTCTGGAAATCGCGTTAGTGCTTTTAAATAAACAGAGTGAAGTTGGCTGCGGGCAACATGCATATTGTCAGATGTACTCCAACTGTACGAGTTTCGCTTTTGCATAGAAAGTTGCCACTTATACGGAATTTCTAATTTTTTTCAGAAATTAGAGAAAATGATTAAATTTTTTCTCTGTCAGCTAATGCAGTATAAAGTGTAGTAAAAATTATATGCTGTCTTTAATTATATATATATATATTTTTTTTTTTTCAAATGACAAAAAGAAAAAGAAAATTGACTACGCTGTACGAGTTTCGCTTGGAGTTACTGTAGTTCTTATATCATTATTTCATTTATATTGTTAGTGTTCTTTAGTTGTCTGTTATTAAAAATTGACAATAATAAAAAGTTAATAAGCATAAAGATAATTTAAAAATATAATTATAAACAGTGCAAATTATTCAGCGCTATTTTGTTTAAATTTGTTGTTGTTAGTTAGGCTTGACACTTTTCATTAAAAACCATCGTATATGCTGAAAAGCTTCGTTCTACATCACACAATGTGCGTACTACATGGAGTGAAAACTCCGTGGCCTAACAATGAAAAACTAGTTTTTGGATTTGAAATCATTTTTATTCTTCAACTCAATCTCCGTTAAGGGAAATGCACTTCTTCCAACCACCCTCTTGAGAAAATACGATTTGTCAAACTCTTCAAACTCTGAAATGACTTCTTCATTTGTTGCAAATTCTTTTCCCTGGAGCAATTTTTTCCAGTTTGGGAACAAATAATAATCGCTGGGGGCCAGATCTATAGATAGGGGTAGGGAAGCAATTCGTAATGTAAAGACCTCAATTTTGCTGAAGCCAAAGCAGATGAATGCGCCGGTGCATTGTCATGATGGTAGAACATTTTTTTCTTATTTAAGTGGGGTCGTTTTTTCTTAATTTCTTCGTCCAATCTGTCCAATAACTCAACATAGTACCACTCGACAGACTATTGGATTCCGGTGTATAATAATGAATCCATGTCTCATCCATTGATATAAATCGAAGTAAAAATTCAGTTGAATTTACTGCAAACATCACCAAAGCATACTTTGAATCGTGAGCACGTTTCAGTTTTTGCTCAGCTGTTGAAAAATCGCGGCACCCATCGAGCAGAAAGCTTTTTCATATCTATAATATTAATAGGCTAGGCGATTTCTTGTGACCGATGCATTGTTCTACCGTTTCATCCCGATTTTGACCAAACGTATATTATTTGAAAGGTATTTCTTTTTAGCCGTTTTGCAGATTTACAGACTTTAAAATTTTTTCCCTTATTTTGAGAAAATTGCATTTAAAGTTGCTACTAACATATACATAAAATTATGCATATGTATGTTATGTGAGTGTTTTATTAAATTTGTTAATGTGTTTGTTAATGAGTTTGTTATCTTCATTCACAATAATAATAAATAATAAAAGTGTTGGTTTGTGAATTGCCTAAGTTGAAAAATAAAGCTGCCTAGAAATTGCACTCGAATTTCGAGCGCTGGAATCTGCTAGTTTAAAAGATCATGTAATATATGCCAAACTAGCTGTTTAATTTTTTATGATGCCAGCAATCTCACTCACTTTAATCTGCCGATCATCCAATACAACCTGATGCACTTTTCCTACGTTTTCTTCGGTAACTGCCTCATTTGGATGACCAGGACTATCTGCATCATTTGTGCTCATACGACCACGTTTAAATTCGGAATACCACCTTTTAACCATTGAATATGATGGCGAAGATTCACCATATTGTTTATCAATCCATTCTTTAGCTTGGACAGTATATTTTCCCTACCAAAAAACAATGTTTAATCAAAACACGAAACTCTTTGCAATCCATTTTTGATCAAATTTTAAAAGCATATTTTTATTGGTAAGTTTTTTCTTACTAATGAAATGTCATGAAATTTTGACACAATTTTTCTAACAGTTGGCTCTACTGAATAAACAGAAAAAATTGGCACTTGCCACGCCATCTCTATGTGAGGCCACATAATTTTCAAACGATGTTGTGATGCATTCAATTAAAAATAAAACAGATCGACAGGAAATTACAAAGAGAAGTACTAAAAAAAGTATCGTTATATGTTTGTTGCTCTATCATGGGCATTCATTGCTGCCGCACATTGCGCAGTAGTAAAAATAGTAGCCCGTATTTATGTAGTTAAGCGAGTATAGTGGAATGTAATGGGTTAATTGAGTCCTAAACCATTCTGCAATATTTATTTCTATAAATGATGGTCATTGAATAGATGTTTCAACAAAACAATCACTCAAACTTGACATTTTCTAAAATAAAGATAAATCGACACCAAAATTATATTTAATTATTCAAAACAACATAAACCAATCAATCCTTTAAACAAGCTTATACATTGCCAACTATTAGCAAGTTACAAAATTCCATTTGGAATGTTTAAATTTGGCACAATATGTGCTTGAAATAATAACCGTATCGCATTGCTAAATATGCAATTGGAAATGGTGTAACGTATAATTTAAAAAAAATAAAAAAAACCTTGCGTTATTTAATATTTACCAAACATTTTGACCGGTATATATGTATATATATTATTGTTACAATAACAATCTTAAATAATTGTAAACAAATAAATATAACTGGCACATAAATAAGAAAACGAAAATAACGCAAAGATGTATTATCGCTTTCGTAGTATTATGGAAAAATTTTAACAAAATATAACAACCGTTTTTTTTTATGAATTTCTTAAAAAATGAATCAAAAAAAAATTAGTAATGTTTTAAACAAAGATGATAGCACGATAATGATGATGAAATTAACAAAAAAAAAAAAAAAATATATATATATATATATGTATATATAGTTCAACACAAATTGTGTTTTTGTGTAAGTTTTAATCCAATTATAAAATTAGGTAATATAGAGTGTCAACACACAATCAAGATCATTAAGATCTTTTCTTTTTGTACTCGTCGTACTTTTGAAAAAAAAAAAAAAAAATAAATAAATAAAAACTGGTCTGACTGGTCATAATTGGTCAAAGTGTTATAGTAATAAACCTAAAAATGAAAGAATCTTAACATATATTTTT
Source organism: Cordilura impudica (assembly GCA_963682025.1). Lineage (NCBI taxonomy): Eukaryota > Metazoa > Arthropoda > Insecta > Diptera > Scathophagidae > Cordilura > Cordilura impudica. Next base: position 12,181,092 of record OY821517.1, read on the forward strand.
CTTTTTGTTAAATTATGAACAACATTTACTTGCTATAAGTACTTACTTACCCATATTCATTTTGAAAAATTTTCAAAAAAGTATTTTCTTTTGTTCAACTTTAATAATCTTCTTAAACAGTTGTCTTTTTTTTACCAATCCCTATTTTTTTAACTCATTGTTTATATACATACATGTATCTTTATTACTTCAAATGTTAACAGTAGATACATTTGTGTTCTGTATCTCTTAATTTTTTTTGTTTTTATTTTTTGTACAGAAATGATGTTTTATTTTGGAGCTTTTTTTTTTTTTTTTAACAAAACAATAGCTTTAATAGCATTTTTTGGGTTTTTGGTTTTTGTTTTGATGCCGTTAGATTCTTAACTGTCTGACATTTTACATAACCCTCTTTAAAGTAGAGTTTTGTTGTTGTTGTTGTGTTGTTGTATATTGTTGAGCATTTGTTTTTGTATTTTTGTTTAGTATTTTAACTGCATATTTATTTGTCGTAAGTTAGGGCATTAAATGAGTTCATTCTTTTTAAACTTTTTGAACTAAGAAATTGTTAAATACTGTGAACGTAAAAACTAAGTAAACACCAATTTTTATAACCTATACCACTATGTGGTCAGGGTATAATGAGTTTGTGCTGATGTTTGTAACTACCAAAAATATTTGACCTAGACCCAGATCGTCTACCGATCGATTCAGAAAGTGATTCTGATTTAGAGATGACCGTTCGTCCGTATATGTGTCCATGTAAACCCTACATGTATATGAGTTTTTGGCCAAAGAACGAATGCTATTGAAATTGGTGAATATCGGTGCATGTTCAGATCCAGTCCGCATACAAATGACAGCTATGTACTGTAGTGATTTTTTAAGTTTTGGGGGTAATATTAGGGGGTAAACATTAGTTAGGGGAATATTTAGTGTCTATAAAATATATTTAGAGTAATTTTTGGGGAATTATGGAAGTGTTTTTTTTTTTTTTAGAAAAATACATTTTATTTATTTATTGAAGATTTAGAGAATAGGTTGGGTTAGGTAGGTTAGGTTGGAAGTGGCTGTTGATCCAAGGACGAATGGGTGTTCCCCTCACCGAATGGGTGTTCCCCTCAGTCCCCACCGAAGAACCAGTTCGAGCTTCTGATGAAGCCCATAAGATGTGAAATTTCCACGTTTGAAAGGTCAGAGAAACGGCGATCCCAATGTCCGTAGTCTTGTTCTGGATAGCGCCGGGCAGTGGCAGAGGAAGTGTTCTACGCTCTCTACCTCCTCCACATCCAAGCAGCTACGACAGAAATCATTTGACGAGACCTTAAGGCGCTCACCGTTTCTCCCTATAAGGCAGTGCCCAGTAACAACAGCAACTACCGTTGAGATCTCCCCACGGGGGAGTGATAATAGCGCATTTGTACGCTTTCGATTCAGAGCAGGCCAGATTTGTCTTGTGATCCTACACGTTAATCCATTAGCCCATCTGTTATTCGTTATGCCAGCGGTGCGAAGCCGAAGTTCAAACTTGCACGATTCCAGGGGTGTACTAACACATTCCAAATCCGCTGGAACCTGTAAGGTAGTACCCTGTCTTGCCAGCTCATCCGCTTTGCAGTTTCCCGGTATGTTCCTGTGCCCTGGGACCCATATGAGCCTGATGTCCAACTGCTTGGCCATCTCATTTAAGGACGTGCGGCAGCTAAGGGCGTTTCTCGTTTTCAGGAACATTGATCGCATGGATTTTACCGCGGCCTGACTATCAGAATAGATGTTGACTGCGGCCGTAGACAGAATATTCCCACCCAACCAGTCAGCAACCTCCTTTATTGCCAGTACCTCTGCCTGATATACACTGCAGTGGTCTGGTAACCTTCGAGCCAGATTTAGTCCAAGCTCCCCTGAATGGACTCCAAAACCAACCTGACTGCACAATTTCGATCCGTCAGTATAGAAATTTACGGAACGCCTACTGCCTGGTGTCCTCCCAGACCAAGATTCCCTGGTCGGTATTAGTGTACAGTATTGACGCTCAAATACGCTCCTTGGAGTAGTGTAATCCACGTTCAATGGCAAGTTCCTGTCATTCAGGATCACCCCGTGGCCACAATTGTAGCCCCGCCATTGTAGTGTGCTTCTTAATAGAATGGCCGATGAGGCCGCCGACTGCTTCCCTAATATGTCCAGTGGTATTAGGTGTAATAGGATGTTCAAGGCATCCGAAGGTGTAGTACGAAGGGCTCCAGTGATGCACATGGAAGCCATTCTCCAAAGCAGGCCACCAGACGATGACTCCGTACAGGAGTATTGGACGGACCACCGCTGTATAGATCCAGTGAGCAATTTTCGGACTAAAGCCCCATCGCTTACCAATGGCCTTCTTACAGGAGTATAAAGCTATAGTCGCCTACTTCACCCGCTCCTCCAAATTCCGTCTGAAGTTCAGCTTCCTGTCCAGGAATACGCCAAGATACTTGGCTCCATCAGAGAAGACGATTTCAGTGCCGTTGAGAGAAATGGGATCGAAGGTAAGGATCTTATACTTCCTAGTGAAAAGAACAAGTTCCGTTTTGGCCGGATTAACCCCCAGACCGCAACCCCTTGCCCAGATAGATAGCTCTGTGAAGACCCGTTGCAGGATATCTCTAATTGTAGATAGAAACTTCCCATTTACGGCCATGGCCACGTCGTCAGCATATGCGACTACGCTGCAGCCTTGCCCCTCCAACGATACTAGCACTGGGTTTAGCGCCAAGTTCCAGAGAAGTGGTGATAGAACGCCACCTTGTGGCGTTCCCCTGTTCACAAATCGGGATATTTCCGACGTTCCCAGTTTAGACGTTATCCGCCTGTTAGAAAGCAGATTTCCAATCAATGAGATGATCACAGAATTCACTCCTAGACTAGAATACATTAATGAAAACTAAATAATAACTAACTAATAACTAATAACTAAATGTAATATAAAAGCTAGAGCAACTAGGCCTTAAGCTAAATTGTAGATAAAAATTTATTACAGTATTAAAATAACACTGCTCTTATGGAAAATGACCTCCTGAATCCGAATATCACACCCATTTTTCCCCATTACATACCGTTTTCGCGGGACGCCCCCTCCCCCATTGTTATCTTATAGGCCCTAATTATGAGTAGCATTCGATCTTCGATCTTTGCTGGTTATCGAACATCGACTATCGAATGTTAAATTTGTATTATGAGCTGACGATGCTGGATGTCAGTTTGTAAATTATTTTAATTTCATGAGATTGATCTGCCTTGTGTGCATTGTCACAGCAGTTCATCTGTAGTGGACAGCAATTCCATAAACGCCTCCTTGCAGTCGAAAATTTGCTATAAATCTGTAAACAAATGGTACCCTTGTTAAAACCTGGCATACTCACGTAGTGGAATCTATTTCCAAAATGTTGGAAGCATCTCTCATGACGAAGCATTCGTCTTCATCAGACGATCATAGAACCATAATTCCATGTTAATAAATAATTAATATATTTTTTTTTTTTTTAAATAAATTTGTAAACAAACAATGTTTATTTATATTGCGAGCTGATAAATATGTACTATTGTGAATAATCCAATTGAGTGAAATTCACAATAGCGCTATTTTATCGAATGTGCGCCATAATACCAAATGAAAATTCGTTCGATCAGTTAATTCGACACACAATCGAAAATCGAAAAAAGCTCATAATAGGCACCATTGTCTTTTGTTTGTCAGAACTCAAGAACGACTTTTCCGATTTTGCTGAAATAAATTTAGAAAAATTAAGAATTACCATTCCTTTCATGTATTCTTATACCATTTTTTAGAGAATACATAATTAATAGTTTCGTAGATATAAATAAATTTATGAAAAAAAAAAAAAAAAAAATATTTTTTTGTCTAAAAAATTTAAATTTTTTGTTTTTAAAAGTCATGAAAAATCCAAAAAGGGAAAAAAATTTAAGGCTTAATACTTCTGCTTAAAGCTACATAGCTTATGAACAAAATGAGACATCGATCATGAAAATCGATGAACGCGTTCAGATTTTATTCATAACTAAGTGAAGGTATCTCATTTTGACAAGAATATTGATTTTTTGTTTTTGTTTTTGTTTTTTGTGTATAATGTCTAAAAGTTACGAATTTTAGTTATTCTGGAGCTTTGTGATATACAACATTTCTGGTTTTTCCTTCTGGTGCATATACGAAAATATTATACTCTGGAGCAGGCGACATAAAATTGTCTATGAGAAAAACAGTCGTTTAAGGAGTTTCAGATTCCCTGGATTCAGCTTATCTTAGCCGCTGGACGCACTTGATTAGATTCAGGCATTTCCGCTTCTCTTAACAAAGCTTGCTGAGCTGCATTCCGCGAGCGGGTCGAAATGATGCTATTGAAAGAATACAGATTTTAAATGCATATATTGCAAGACAGATATTGAGATCAGTATGCAAAGTTTCACTTAAATAAATATTTAACAAAATTCATTAACTAAAAATATGTAAAACTTTAAGAACGAATTTGGGGAGTAAGTTCCTCTTTTTTTTTATTTCGTTAAAAAAAAAAAAAAAAGGAAAATTTGTGTATTTCTTTTGGGGACTCTTTCTTAAATTTGGGGAATTTGTTCATCGTGAAGTTATTCCCGTTTGTAACAAATTTCAGAGAAATTAGTTGAAAAATAAAAATTTAAATATACCAAAAAACAGAAAATGAACTGTATACAAAAAGTGGGCGTAAACGTAGGCGTGGCCGGTAAGAATCATATGGCGGCCTTTCCTGGAGTACAGAGATAGTGTGTACCAATTTTTAGAGAAATTTGTTGAAAATTAAAAATTTTTATAGCGGTCAAACAAACAAACAAACAAACAAACAGAAAATGAATTTTATATATATAGATAAATTATTTATTATAATTATTTTTCCAAGCGATTCCACTGCTGAAGTCGCGACCCAAGAAGTTGAGACTTGCTCTTAGGTAACTCATCATCATCATCGGATGACGTTGACCGAGGAATCAGCAGGAATAATGCCAGGGCCGATTGTCTTGCAGAACAGTGTAATTAAAGATTTTTATTTTTTTAATTTTTTAACTGGATTTAAATATATTGATACTTTTTAGAAATGTGATTGACTGTTTAGTAGATTATTTCCACATGTGCAGATAGGAGGGTTTGTTCCTGCTATGATGTGACTATGAGTTGATATGGTGTGTCCTAATCTGAGTCTTATAATTTTTATAACATCAATACGATTGAATGAATTGCAAAATTTTAGCCACGTGTAGATATTACTTTTTTTTCATTCATTTATTAGTATTTATAATACTCTTAATTGACATAATTCATTTATATTTCGTTTCTAACAAAATTTATACATTCTTTATTAAAGATATTATTATTGAGTTCATTCTTAATTCTAGTTGGTAATGAGTTGAATAGTTTGAGGCCCTTGTAGAGCGGAGATCTCTGCATTGAGGATGTTATAACCCGCTGCAGTCTAAAGTTATTGGCATTCCGTAGTGAATATGGTTGTGTCTCACCAACATATCTCGTTTGTTCACTTAAGTAGTCTGGTGCAGTCCCCTGTCATATTTTTGGTATCAGTTTTATGGTGTTTAGTGCTAGCCGTTGTTTTATATTCATCTATTTGAGAGTATTTAGCATGGTGTTTATTGGTGTGTATCTGTTGCATTTCAAAATCGATCGCATTGCCTTATTTTGAAGTTTTTTGTAAATTTTCTATATGTTTATCAGCGCAGCATGTGTATAATATTGTGGACCCGAATTCAAAATGTGGTTTAATTATTCTATTGTAGACGTTTATTGTCGTTAAGACGTTTATTTTATTTCTTATTCTTTTAAAGAACCCAATTTTTTTCCCGATATTTTTACATACGATGTGTTCAACTTTCTCTATAATTTCTCCATTTATTTCAATATTCATTTCACTTCTCATATTTATTTCCATAGTTTTCGTTTTTTTTTTCATTTAATTTTAGTTTATTCATTTTTAACCATTTACCTATGTTATTCATATCTGCTGTTAAGTTGTCCCGACATTGTTCAGGGTTACATCCTTCTGTCCTTCTGTGAAAATAAGTGTATCGTCTGCGTATAAAACCATTTCGCTTTTTTTTCAATACATTCGGCATATCATTTATATATGTATATAATAAACAATAATGCTCCCAATATTGACCCTTGGGGAACTCCATAGTTATTATTTATTTTCTCTGATTTTGCATCGTTAACCTTTGTAAATTGTTTTCTGTTAGATAAGTATGATTTAAACTACTTTAGTTCCGTATCTTGAATACCATACATAAATAGTTTGTTTATTATTTAAAATTTCCCTATCGATGGTTTCAAATGATCTTTTTGTCATGTTGATTGATTTATACCAACTACTTGTACCATTCAGTTCATAGGTTTTTTCTTTGATTTCTTCACTGATGTCAAAGAAATTGAAATTATATGTTTTAATTAACGGTAATTTGTGAGCTTGTAGTCCGCAAACTCGTTACCTTTTATTAGAGAACCATATTACAGCAATTTTAGGGAAATTTTTCATTAGGTAGTTTCTTATACTCATTGCATAAAAATTATTGTTGTACGTATTTAAAATGGTGTGAATTGCTGAAATCGGTGCATATAGCATATTTTCCCGTACCCTGGCAGAATTCAATCGCCTTATGTAATGCTATTATTTCTGTCTACAGATCTGACCGCATGTTATACTGTCTCTTTACACTTCGAGCCATCTGTGTATATAATAGTTATATCCTGGTATTCGCTGATAGTTTTATAAAAAAGTACACGATATTGGGATATAGGAGTGTCTTCATTCTTGTACTTTGTTAGTGTTAAATCAATTGATTCAGAACTTAAGTGCCATGGAGGGTGTGTTACGATATCCATCTTCATTACTTTCGTTAATAAGTCAAAGTAAGTATTTAGAAACTTTTAAAGTATTGCATAAAGCAGACTGAATTTTTGATGTTTTCTTGGATTTATCGTACTTTTCAACGATTCTTTGTGGTAAAACAAAATTGATTTTAAGTTTTCTAGCTTCAAGATAGTATAAAGATTCTATATTTAACACATTAGATTCAAATATTATATTGTTAATGGAGGTGGTTCGTATTGCACCGAGTGCACAACGGTTAACTGTATTAGTTAAAGTTCTTAATTTTTTCAACGATAATTTCGATGATTTGCCATATAAGAATAACCCATACCTTATTTTAGATATAATTAAGGATTTGATAATGTGTAATAGGGTGATAGTATTTGAATTCAATTTGATGCTTGAAAGTCATTTTGTTATGTTAATGCGATTGGATAAAGCATTAATCAAGTATTCAATGTGCGAGTTCTATCTGAGGTTTCTGTTAAATACTACTCCCAAAATTTTTTTTATTAGTTTGAATAATATGTAAATTATTTTAGATAATATTGCATGTACAATTGTGTTTTCTACATACATTAGGGTGGCCCTTCATTATATGGAGAAAAAAAAGTGTTCAAACTCTCGGTCGCACCCCCTAGAAATATGCGAATAGCAAAAAAACTGAGAAATACAAAGTTTTGGGCCAATCAAAAAACGTTTAGTCGTGGCGCAAAGCGATTGAAAATTTCAGATTTTACGAGAATTTCGTTGTATAGTTTAATTTTTCCGACAAATTGTTATATAATTCGGGATCAGTATTAAATTATCTTTCCAAAAAGCTATAGAACTTCAAAATCGAATAAAAAGTCGCCAAGAAATAGCAAATGCCCCAGACCACTTTTGTGCCAAAAAAAAGAAAAACTAGGTCATGAAATTTGATGGAATTTTTTTCAACTTTAAGAAATTAATTAAAGCCAACATTTTGTTTTGGTCTCTATACTTATAAGTAATTAGATATGAAGTATGGTTTTATTACCGCGTTTATTCTTTTGAATAAAATGTCTTTTATTAGCTTTGGGTCATTTGTGGGTCTTCTTATTTTATTTAGAAAAATATACATAGTTTTTATACATAAAATAATTTTTATCGCGAGCAATAAGCAGATAATTGCACCAACGATATATCACAATGGATTATTTTGATCCCAGGAGCACTGAAGGGTTAATTAAATAAAAATTAACCGAATTATTTTTCTTAAATTCTAAATAGTGGCTTCATCGAGTTTAATAGAAAAACTTGTTTTCGGTAATTTTTATTTAAAAATATCTTAAAATCCAAAGCTGGCCTTGGCAAATAATGGGTTAACGTTCTCGGATTTAACTCAAATTTTAGGAACGGAAGTTCTACACATTTAGTTATTATATTTTAAGCGTCGCATCTAAAAATTCAATAGCACTTACAAAAAATTTGAATTTATTGAATAAATTGTTTTTTATTAGCTTGGGGTCATATGTGACCCCAATTCCAAAAGGGTTAATGGTCATAGTATTTTTTTCCGAAACCCTAGGCTGTTAAGATAAAATATAACATTTAAAAGTAGAAAAGTGATAAATTTTTGATACAAAGTATTTAGTAACAGTACATTTACAGAATATTTTACAAAAATCCCATTTTTCTCGAAATTCACAAAAATAAAATCCTTGTCAAAAAATTCTTGCAAAGGAGTTTAACTAAAAATTCACACAGTATCTCTAACATGCATTTAACAAGACCTTAAAGAGCTAGATCAATTTTTTAAAATTTTGTTTAACAAAATTTTTAAAAACTTGAAAAAGGAGTTTTCAAAATTTAAAAAAAAAAGATTTTCCATTTTCGGTCTCAATGTTTAATAGATTAACAAGGTGGTAATAAAACAATACTTCATATCTGAGTACTTACAGGTAAAGAGACTAAAACAAAATGTTGGCTTTAATTAATTTCTTAAAGTTGAAACAAATGCCAATAAATTTCATGATCTTGTTTTTTTTTTTTGCACAAAAGTGGTCTGGGGCATTTGCTATTTCTTGGCGAGTTTTTATTCGATTTTGAAGTTTTATAGCTCTTTGGAAAGATAATTTAATACTGATCTCGAATTATATAACAATTTGTCGGAAATATTAAACTATTGAACGAAATTTTCATAAAATCTGAAAAAAAGTCATATTTTCCCCTTATAAACACACTTGAAATTTTCAATCGCGTTGAGCCACCTCTAAATATTTTTTGATTGGCCCAAAACTTTGTATTTCTAATTTTTTTTGCTATTCGCATATTTCTTGGGGTTGCGACCGAGAGTTTGAACACTTTTTTTTATTAAGAGCCACCCTAACATACATATGTCCATATATTTGCATATTGTCGGCGATAAGGTAGCACCTGATTCTTCACACCACTGTAAAATATCTTCAACTAGGTTATTTATGCAAACAATAGGATTTTTTCCTTTTGTGATTTTATTATAATATTAATTTTATTATATTTTGTGTAATGATATTATATCGCACAGTCTGTTGTATGCGACAAGAATATAATGGACTGAGGGGCTTAATTGCTTTCAATACAATGAATATTGTGTATTGTTTTATAATCACAAAATATTTTGATATTATTTCATATTCTTTTAGGGGAAGTGTTCTTGATCCTATAATATGCAACCAATCAATTTCGAAATTAATATTTGAAAAAAATTTACATTTAAAGAAATGTGTTGTAATTGTATTAATTTTTGGTGTGCTAAAATGGCAAAAAAGATAAAAAATATAATCAAAGATATAAAAAAAGAATGGGAAATAGACGATGATTTTAATGATAATATAAAGGGTGATCCATTTCGAGGTTCCCTACTTTTTTAAAGAAAATAACACAGAAAGTTCAAATTTAATGGGGAATGTTTATTATCATTTGAAAGAACATTCTTTGGCATTTATTTTTTGAAGATTATGTCTATCAAATGTTGGCCGCGGCTACGTCTCAGACGGTCCATCCGTTGAGTCCAATTTTCGATGACTCGTTCGAGGATATCGACTGGTAACTGGTGAATGACACGCGAGTTAAATGAAAGTCCACGAATACATTTGGTTGGAATGTTAATATGAACTGCCCTTTACTTTATTGTTTGCTATATTTTTATACAAAAATATTCTTAATCTAAAACTATAAATATTCAATAAAAAAATATGCTTATGCTATTGGTTTCTTTTATAGAACGTTTAATTGGTTGGTCATAAAACAATATTGTATTTTGTAGGAAGTAAATGACGAAAACAAAGTGAGTTTTTCATACGAAAGTTTATCGACACTTTGTTTTCGTTTTGAAACTGTAATTTTGGTGATTTGACATTTATTTTATTTTAAATGATTGAAATGAATAAACAAAATTTCAATACAAAGTTTATTAACTCTTTGTTCTAGTTTAATGACGAAAACAAAGGTATCAAGTTTCAATGAATGAAGTAAGTTTCCATATGAAAGTTTATTAACACTTTGTTTTCGTTTAAAATTATAATTCTGTTAGTTTGACATTTATTTCATTTTAAATGATGAACTGAAATAATTATTGAGTAAACAATTTTATTAATACAAAGTTTATTAACACTTTGTTCTAGTTATTAAAAATTATAATTTTAATAATATGGTATTTATTTTATTCTTGGTAATTTATTCTTATGCTAGATATAGGGTTTTCAAGTTCGATGGAATCTGTTGAGTTCAGTGTTCCATTGGACTTAACTCCTCCCTCCTTAGATTGAAAATTCTCCTGGATTTTCTTAAGAGATTTTTTGTATTTCTTATAAATTATGATTATAAAAGTTAAACATATAATTGCAATACAGATAGTTAGAAAATAATTACCAATTATTGAATTAAAATGTATTGCTTTATGATATTTCAATTCTTCTATGGTTTTTATATGTTCCACTTCATTTATAGCTATTTGATCCAAAGAAATGGTTGTTTCCATATTATTTAAATTTAAATTTGGTGATAATGCAAAACTGGTTTTATATTCTTTTTGTTTATTTTCATAAATATTGCCATCAATTTTTATTTTGCAATCATTAAATGTAAGAAGTTGATTTCCACTTAAAACTAATTTCCTGCTGTCGCAGTTACTTTCTACCTTTGCACCATTTACATTCTTTAGAAGCACCATTCCCTGTTCAACCTCTAAAATTTCTTCTTTATTATTGAGAATTTTGTAACACTTTTGCTTATTACTAAAAATACATAGGTTTGATTTTTTTAGATTGGAAATATTTTGTTCGTTATTGTAATTGTAAACAGTATTATTGATAATAACAATTTCTTGTATTCTTATATCTAATTCAAAACCTTCCTTGTTTTTAATTGGCATAATCAATGATTTTGGGACTGTAATAATATTTAGTGGTATCTTTATAAAAAATACAATTTGTTCATTCCGGTATTTAGCAACTGTTAATTGTATTTGTTGTAATTTATTGAAATCAATATTTAAATCATTAATTTCCTCTGGTGTTAGTATATTGTTAGTCATAAGATTGTGGTTAGCTGCAATAATATTATCTTGTATATGCTCAATCTGTTCGTCCAATGTTTTAATCTTTAGCACCAAATCAAGATAAAAAATGTGTGAAAAAATATCTAAGTTATTTTTGTCTATTGAATTGATTTTTGCCAGAATAATATCTCTATCCGATTCAATAGTGTGTTTTAAGTTAGTTAGTGTTTCATTGAAATGATTTGTAATTTTTATTTGTTTGTTTGCGGTTTCTATTATATTATGATTATTGTTATCTATAATTTGTAAATGATTCTGTATTGTTTCCCTATCTTCTTCGTCCATAGTTCCTGCCATCCATTTCAGACCTGATCCCAAAACATTAGCTAAACCTCTTTTACCTCTATTCAATTGTAGAGTACGAAACTTTATTATAACCCTGTTAAGCTGAGCTTGTAAGACTTGTTTATTTATGTTAGACTGCTGTATACTATTTTCAATGTGGCTAATTATTTCCTGGATTTCACTTAGATAAATGGTGTGAACTATCGTTGTATATGCTTCGACCATTGTTACATTGTCCAACTTAATTTCCGTATATCCACTGTTGCCTTCATTTATAGGTTGAATCAATAAGTTATTCATTACCGGTGATATTAGTAGGATTAGAATCGTAAGCCGTAATATCCAGTGAATCTGCAAATTTAAAGGGACGTTTGATGTTAGTTGGGTGGATATTATCTACTTTCAGTTTTCTATAACGAGGTTCGTATTTATGTCTTAAAGCTTTATAATTTTTCACATATGCTTCTGGTTTGTCATAATTAAATTGTTCCCTATTCAAATTTCTTTTTGTTATAATTTTATCCTTAAAGTCTTTTAATCGATTATATAATTTTATTTTATCTATTGTTCCTTGTATTACATCAAATGGTCTGCTCATCGTTGTTGAGTGAATGGATTTATTATACCATTCAACACATTTATACATTCGCTCTTGTACTGATAATTCTGATCGTTGAAATTCTAATGTTCTAAACTTGTCTGATATGCTACTATGTAATCTTTCGATATCTGCATTTCCTGTATGGTTGTTAGGTTTGGTGAAATGAACTGTAATATTTTCCTCTCGTAAAAAGTTCTTTACATTGATGGATGCGAATTCGTTGTCTGTAACTACTTTGTTTGGTTTACCTCTCATTGATATATAGAGTCTAATTTTCTCTACTATTGTACAGCTATTTCTGTCTTCCAAATATAACATAACTGCGTATTTTGAAAATTTGTCAATGAAAGATAAAAAACTGTGTTTCTTATTTGTATATACGTCCATATGTACTATTTCATTAACATCTTTTGGTGTTTCTGTGACATGAAATTTTGGTGTTATTGGTTTCCTATCATATTTGGATTTGTTGCAAACATTACAATTATTAACGTATTTCTGAATAAAATGTTTAAGATTGTTAAAATAAATTTTAGTTTTCAAACCACAATAATTTTCGTTAATTCCTGCATGACCTGTTTCATTTTTATGGTATTTTGCTATATATCTATACAATTCATCCTCATTCAGCATATCTTTAGCGTGATAAACACATCGGACAAATTTTATTGAGTTACCGAATATTTCAATTAGCTTTAATTGTACTTTATTGTACAAATAATCAGACAATTCGGTGTAAATACCTATCTTCAAATTTCTCTTGATAGTTATATTCCTTCTAATTATATCGGTCATTGTACCGGTTATGATATCGTTAGTGTTTAAAAAATTTTATGTTTGCCGTCAATGATTTGAGTTTCATTAGTTTTGTTATCAGTTAGTATTATTTGCTTCTCAAATCTATTAACGACTGTGTCCAAAATAAAAAAATGATCATTCAATTCTTCCTGTTGAGAATGGATAGTTGCAGCCACACTCATTTGATCATCTGCCATGAAAACAATATCATTTGGTGCATTTATACGGCTCATAAAATCGGCTACAACGTTCTCTTTACCCTTGATGTAACTTATTTTAAAATCATACTCTCCCAACCTCAACAGCCAACGCTGGAGTCTTTGGTTTATATCTTTACCCTTGGTTTTGGATTGAAGCCAAACCAATGGTTGATGGTCCGTAAATAGTTCAAATTGCCTGCCATATAGATATGGACGGAAGTAGTTTACTGCCCAAACAATAGCCAGCAATTCTTTTTCCACAGTCGCATAATGCCTCTCGTGGTCATTCAATGTTCTACTTGCATAGGCAATTGGATGATTTTCCTGAGACAATACGGCACCTACAGCATAACCACTTGCATCAGTAGTTAATTTAAATTTTTTTGAATAATCTGGATACTTAAGTATCGGTGGGTTAATGATCAACTTTTTCAATTTTTCAAAGGAATCATGATAATTAGGATCGTTGAGATTAATTTTCGTATTCTTCTTTAGATATTTAGTTAATCCTTGTGCAACTTTTGCGTAGTCTTTAATAAATTTTCGGTAGTACCCCGTAACTCCTAAGAAAGATTTTATCTGTTTAGTTGTTTCAGGAAGCTTTAGCTTCTGAATTGCATCAATTTTATTTGGGTTAGGTCTTAGACCTTCCTCGCTCAGAACATGACCAAGGTATTCAGTTTCCTTCGCCAAAAAAACGCATTTGTCGAGCTGTATCTTCAGATTATGCTCTCGTAATTTTTGAAAAATTTTGTTGACACTCTGTACATGCTCTGTTAATGATGTACTAAAAATTAAAATGTCATCCAAATAAACAACGCAAATTTTATTAATATATTCTCTAAGTACCGAGTTCATAAGACGTTGAAAGGTTGCTGGAGCATTTTTTAATCCAAAGGGCATCCTGTTGTATTCAAAATGTCCCAAGGGAGTCGAGAAAGCTGTTTTTTTTCTATCGTTTGTATTCATGAGAATTTGGTGAAAACCCTTGGCTAAATCCAATGTTGTAAAATAAGTAGATTTTCCCAATTTATCCAATATATTTTCTATATTGGGTATTGGAAATTTGTCGTCCACCGTTATCTCGTTCAATTTTCTGTAGTCAACAACAATGCGCCACTTCTTCCTGCCCGATTGGTCCATTTTCTTTGGAACAACCCAGATAGGAGAATTATAGGCAGAGTTACTTTCCACAATTATTTTCTGTTGTAACATTTCTTGGATCTGCCTGTTAATTTCGTCTTCATGTATTTTGGGATATCTGTATATTTTAGAGTATACAGGTTTATCTGTAGTAGTAATTATGGAATGTCTTATCTCATGAGTATGAGTAAGTGAATCACCTTCATGAAACAACAAGTCGCTATTTTTACTTATGAGATCACGAAGAAACTCTTTTTCTTCGGAATTCATGTCGACTCTAAAAAGTTTTTTAATGTTCTCCTTATTGACATCTAAAAATTCCAATGCATGAATCTCGTTATAATAGCAAGGAAATGAATTTGTAAAAAAAATTTTTCTATCATTAATCTGAATATACCGTTCTTCTAAACAAATTTTTGCACCTAAAGGTTTCAATATATTATTACCAATTATTCCATCAAATCTATTATTAGTCAATTTCAACAATTTCCAAGCCATAAAATTATTATCGGAAAACTCTTCTGGGATTTCCGTGACAATTTCCTCACTTATAACTACTTTGCTTGCCAGAGTTGAGAAAGTTAATGGTTTTCTTAATTTTATACGTTCATAACTAGGAAGTGCATTACAATTTAATATTGATGTGGTTGATCCAGTATCAATCAAACATCTTATCTTGGAATTACCAATAGTTAATTGTACTATCGGTAAACCGTTTTCTTTTCGGCTGAACGAAAATTTGCTTCCTCATTCGGAACAATTTCACTCTGTTCAATATGATCTATTTCCATCGGTTCAACATTATGTCGATGTTGACCAGAATTTTGTCGCGACTGATTAGATTGTCGGAACTGTTGCGAATTTCGAATTACGTTTGAATATTGCCCTTGCCGATTATCAAAACCTTGTGTTTGTCGATTTGAATTTGGAAAGTTTTGTGTTTGGTGACAAGAAAAACCTTGTGTCCGTTGGTCTGGGAAATTCTGTCTACTCGGTCTAAAATTTGTTTGTCGAAAATTTTGCCTTTGGTGAGGTTCGGAATAATTATGGGTAGAATTTTGGTTAGTGTATTTAATATTTTGATTAGTATTTCTAAAATGTCGATTATTTT
Organism: Cordilura impudica; assembly: GCA_963682025.1. Taxonomy (NCBI): domain Eukaryota; kingdom Metazoa; phylum Arthropoda; class Insecta; order Diptera; family Scathophagidae; genus Cordilura; species Cordilura impudica. The sequence goes on from OY821517.1 coordinate 12,196,678, forward strand.
CCCTGATCATGTCGCATTCCTGTAAACAATGATATGCTTCGCGAATAGTATTAATATTTCGGCTATATATAACACTTGCCAAATGCGGAGGTATACCATTAACAAAAGTTCGAAAAATCATTGATTCGTTTATATTTGGGTTGAATTCTAATGGTTTACATGAATCTTGTTCGTATTTTGTATTCAACTTATCTAATATTATTTTTAAATTATTATATAATTGACTTACATCATTGTTTTTTGTTGATAGTGCTCTATGGTATAGTTGGGTGTAGCTTTCCCTGATGCCGAACACCTTTAATAGCTCATTTTTCACGTTCTGCCATGATTTATCGGTTAAACCTCGAATTATATTGGCTGCTTCTCCCTGTATCTTCTTAAGTATGCAGCGATGGTATATATATTCCTCCATTTCACCATCTTGAAAAATTCGTAGGAAGATTTCGACTTCCTGGATGAATGATGATATGTCATAGTCTCGATCTTTTCCAGTGAAAACATTTATTCTATCTACTTCCTTCAAAAGGATAGAAATTGGAATCGGACCCAACGATGATGTTTCTGTTGGCACTGCTGTGGGTGCTGATGTTTGTGTTGGAGCAGAAGTTAGTGTTGCTGTTGATGATGTTGATGTCATTGTGTTGAGTATATCGTTGCTTTGTAATATGTTGAAGTATGGTTTAAACTGTGGTGTTTCAGTTTTCTCCGTATCTTTAGGCATCTCCCTGGAGTTTAGACACAATTCACTGTTCCTTCACAAACTCGAACCGTAACGAAAAATAAGTTCTTTAGTCTTTTTTCTTCTTTGTTTTCAAAATGATATTCTTCGGAATATCTTAAAATTTTTCACAAATATATATTTATTTTTTTTTTTTTTTTAAAGGATATTCTTTAGAATATCTTCAGTATTTTAACAAATGTTATTTTTTTTCAAAAAAGGATATTCTTTGGAATATCTTCACTAATGTTTCACTTTTTTTTTTTTTCTTAAAAAAAAGGATATTCTTTAGACAATTTTCACTAATGTTTCTTTGTTTTAAAAAAGGATATTCTTTAGAATATCTTCATTAATTTCTTTTAGATAGCGTCGCGACCAAATAGGGATATTCTTCAGAATATCTTTTGGATTTATCCTACCGACTGCGCCAGTTAAATGAAAGTCCACGAATACATTTGGTTGGAATGTTAATATGAACTGCCCTTTACTTTATTGTTTGCTATATTTTTATACAAAAATATTCTTAATCTAAAACTATAAATATTCAATAAAAAAATATGCTTATGCTATTGGTTTCTTTTATAGAACGTTTAATTGGTTGGTCATAAAACAATATTGTATTTTGTAGGAAGTAAATGACGAAAACAAAGTGAGTTTTTCATACGAAAGTTTATCGACACTTTGTTTTCGTTTTGAAACTGTAATTTTGGTGATTTGACATTTATTTTATTTTAAATGATTGAAATGAATAAACAAAATTTCAATACAAAGTTTATTAACTCTTTGTTCTAGTTTAATGACGAAAACAAAGGTATCAAGTTTCAATGAATGAAGTAAGTTTCCATATGAAAGTTTATTAACACTTTGTTTTCGTTTAAAATTATAATTCTGTTAGTTTGACATTTATTTCATTTTAAATGATGAACTGAAATAATTATTGAGTAAACAATTTTATTAATACAAAGTTTATTAACACTTTGTTCTAGTTATTAAAAATTATAATTTTAATAATATGGTATTTATTTTATTCTTGGTAATTTATTCTTATGCTAGATATAGGGTTTTCAAGTTCGATGGAATCTGTTGAGTTCAGTGTTCCATTGGACTTAACTCGCGTGATGTGTTGCTCCAAGGCCTGAATCGAAGCGAGATTGTCCGCATAAACTTTAGACTTTACATATCCCCACAGGAAAAAGTCTAACGGTGTGATAACACACGATCTTGGTGGCCAATCGACCGGCCAAAAACGTGAAATTATCTGCTCACCGAAGTGTTGTCTCAATAAATTCATTGATTAATGCGCTGTGTGGGAAGTGGCGCCGTCATGTTGAAATCAAATGTCGCCGAGATCACGAGGTTCAATTTCAGGCATCAAATAGTCGGTTATCATGGCACGATAACGGTCGCCATTGACGGTTGCGTTCTCACCGGCATCATTTTTGAAGAAATATGGACCGATGATTCCACCGGCCCACAAACCACACCAAACCGTTGTTTTTTCTGGATGAAGTGGCAGCTCTTGAATCTCTTCAGGATGCTGGATCTCAAGATGGGTGATGGTGTTGCGAATAGTACGCTCAGTAGGCCGATTATGTTGACCATAAGTTGAGCGAAGTGCACGAAACACATTCTTCACAGAACGTGAATTTTCATAATAAAGTTGGACAATTTGTAAACGTTGTTCAGGCGTAAGTCTTTCCATGATGAAATGCCAAACAGTACTATACAAAAATAACATGACAGCATGACACGACTCACACGTGATCTGTCAAAAAAAGGCTATTGAAAAAAGTATCTCTACTTGGATCACCCGGTATAATGGAGTAAAGTCAACGAAAATATAATCTAGTATTATTTAAATTTTAGATTGGCTACGGGAAACGCACATAAGCATTTTGCAGTTATTGCAAAAGCATAATGTTGGCACACAAAATAGATCTTATTATCTTATAAGAATTAAAAAAAAAAACTCTAAAGGTATGCTAATCAATTGTATACGTTAATGAAAATAAACTATATTATATATCGACAGCTCAATTCTAAAGTATGCTAAGTCGAAAAAGTGAGTTTTGCAGGAGCAGCTCTTAAAGTTAACGGGCGATATCTCGAAAACTATATGAGGTAGAATTTTGAGTCTTTCCCTATTTTTATTAGAAATTTAATTCAATCCTATTCGCGCTTTCTAATTTTAAAAATTTTAAGTCTAAAACACTTAAAAATGACATAGCATTCTTTAGCACGAACAAAAATTTGTCCAGTAGTCGTGTAAGTCGACTTAGCATCTTTTTGATGTTTCTTCAATGTTTTCGTTGGTCGTCCAAGTATACATAGCATTGTTTGGTTTGGAAAATATCTGAAGCATTAAATTCAATTTGCCTACATAGACGAACATACATTTTAAATTATTATTAAATCCAAACAATTTTTGGTAACATGTAAATTTTTTTTGCTGATTTAAAAATAAAATAATATCAACACAATTCAATTCAATTCTAACTAAAAGTATTTAAATAACATTAATAAATAAACTTTTAATAATAAAAGTAAAACATAGAAATAAAAACACCATTATGTCTTCCAATTTGTAATAATTATTCTGTAAAACAACAAGTTATATAATAGATTAATTTTATGTGTCAATAAAAATTACACATAACTATTTAAAAGTAAGTCAAGATAAGTAAACGATTTTAGTCCTCTTTAGGTCTCTATAGAAATGCTGGTAATGTTTTAGAACTAATTTCACGCAGATATAAGAAATCTTTTCGTTTTTCTTCAGTAATACGAAATATAGACGTATATGCTCTCGGTATTTCTTGAGGTATCAAATTTTTCTTTCTGCGCTGTCTGGTTTCGTCATAAATATGTATTTATTTGAGATCTTCGTCGAATTCATATTTAAAAAATAGTTAATAATTTTCTTCTTTAGATACTTTAAATTCTTTGATTTTGGGTACATTAAATTTTTAAATTTTTTTTTATTTTTAGTCCAATTTGTAACTGAAACAAATTTCTTAAAATTTAAAAAATCCTCGTTTGCCATTTCAATTCCGCCGCACAATGGTGCAGTTTTCTTAGCATTTCTTATCAAAGAGAACCATTCCATTGGAGTATATGTATATACGTTTATTTTTCTTACAGTTCTCAATGAGTACATGAACACTATCGCCTTCATTTTTGGTATGACCTCTTTGAAGAAACTTGTGAGTAATATCAATGTTAAGTTTACGTGATAAATAGAGGAGACAAATTAGGGGACAGTAAACTGGATGCTCTTATACCTTCATGAAAATTTTCTAATAACATATTTTAAATGTATACAACCAAACCATTAAAAATTTACACTACATTTTTTTCACTAACCTATATTTTCCTAATATATACATATAGTATGCGTCATGTTATTAGTTTTCGATTCTTCTTTTTTCAAAAGATAATAGATTAGTTTTAACTTCTAACATTAAATATAAATAAATAATACCTTTACATATTCTTTGGGACAGTTTCAGCATTTTTCTTTCACGAAAACTCATTTTCTTTGTAAAAATACACAAAACTGTGTCCCTCTTCTGCTGACAGCTTTGTACAAACTAAAACATGTTAAGTAGACATACAAGTTCAGACTATTTTTTTAAAGTTAGAGGAAAACCCTGCTAACTACACTTGGAGGTGTAAAAAATTGTGCGTTGATCATGCTAAGTACACATAGAAAAAACGACATAAATAAACTGAAATTTCATATAATGTTAAGTCTAGTTAGAATTTCATCAAACTTAAAAGCTCAAAATCAAAGTATGCTAAGTACACTTACACTATTTTGTAATTGAAGTTTTTTTTAACCATTTATTTGTATGCTAAATACTTTTTTGCTTATAACTTTTGATTAGATTGGCCGATCAACACCAAAATTTGAAGAATTTAAGTTGAAAATTACTAAATTGAAAAACGTAAAAAAATTAAAAACATAGCATAAAAACATAAGTCGACATAGCATGATTTAGAATTGAGCTGTCGATATGTGAAAAAACTTTAAAATCAGTTATAAAACTTAAACTGTTCCAAAGCGAAAGTATTGATTGCTTAAAACTTGGTAAAAATTTCAAAGATTGCTTTTTTGGCCTTTTACAAAAAATAATCCATCCAGATATTTTGGCAAATGAGGACAATGAGGACAATTAGCCAATTTAATTTTATTGAATATTTAATGCCAAATTTTTGGGTGGGTAACATTTGTTTTAATTACGTTTTTGTTGGATTCGATTTCCAAATGAATTAATTCTTTTATAATCTGCCCTGCAGTAGGTAGTAGTATTTCTCGTATTGTGCTCTACTCTTGTTTGGTTTTTTTTTTTTTTGGCTTACGAAACCGTTTTAAGTTACAATTTCGAAATCACCATCAACTTTGTCTTTTAACGACAAAATAAAAAAATAAAATAAATGAATAATAATACAAGAATTCTGTACATACATATTTGACATTTGTTATAATTTTGAGTTGTTTTTTTTTATTTGATTTACGATGTAATGGTTTCTATTATAAATTAAATAGTTAATATAAGAAATTCAATCTATAATATTAATAGGTTAGGCGATTTCTTGTGACCGATGTTTTTGTTCTACCGTTTTATCCCGATTTTGACCAAACGTATATTATTTGAAAGGTATTTCTTTTTAACCGTTTTGCAGATTTACAGATTTTTAAATTTTTTCCTTTATTTTGAGAAAATTGCATTTAAAGTTGCCACTAACACATATGTACATCAAATTATACATATGATATGTGTGTTTTATTAAATTTGTTAATTGTTTGTTAATGAGTTTGTTATCTTCCTTCACAATAATAATAAACCATAAAAGTGTTGGTTTGTGAATTGGCTAGGTTGCAAAATAAAGCTACCTAGAAATTGCACTCGAATTTCGAGCGCTGGAATCTGCTAGTTATAATAAATAATACTACGCAACAAAATTAATATTTTTTCTGATACCTGATAACCATCTATTAATAAGTTTATTTTTTAAATTTTTTTTTCTAAAATTTGGGATTTTTGAAGAGGATACTCCGTTCATTTTATCATAACTTGAGAACAGCTGGACCAATTTTATTATCATAAAATCGGTGGAGCATCCTCTTCAAAAATTCCAAATTTTGGAAGAAAGAAACATTAAAAAACTGTTTTTGTTGTTAGATGACCATATCCGTCAAAATTATATAGTGGTTATCTTTATTTATTTTTTTGTTGCTTAATGTAATCAAACATATTTTCATATTTGCAAAGAGTACAAATTATTAAAGCCTTAGCTACAAGGTTGCTGAAGAATGAAATAAGAAATCATCAATGGTTGTAGAGTTATACCTGAAAAACTAAGCAAACAAACATCGAGATAAGCAAAAAATATAAAAAGTTTATAAAAAAAGTTTAGCATGAGAACGCAAAACTCTTTAGATGTGGTGCTATACTGGCCAAGTACTTTACTTTCACCCGGACTTGAAATTTCTCACCGCTTCAGAATAGATAAGCAATTCAGATACTTGGCTCTCTCCTATTTCCCTTTGCTCTGGCAAAAACTTAACGGCCATTGTTCTTATAAAAGATGCACCAGACAGTGATCTGGGAAAAACCAAATAAAAAGGACAGTGAAATCCAGTGTTATAGATGTCAGCATTTGAGGCATATAGCTCGGAACTGCCACTCTGAGTATAAATGTGTAAAATGTGATAAATCCCATCCACCTGGTGATGAATGTGAACTCAGTCATGATAGGGCTCAAAGCCGAGAGCGAGGATATCCTGCAAATTGGAGGAGTCGCATCCTATGAAAAATACGTCGAAAAACAAGCTTGAACGGCTGAGAAAAATTCGTAAAGAAAATTCTTTAGTAAACAGTAATATTAACAAGTAAGAAAATTATAGTCGGTCTAGACCGACTATACGATACCCTATACCATGCGTTTAGAAACCCTATCTCTTAGGTCCAACTAACTGGACATTGAAAATAAGCAAAAACCAAATTTGAGTGCGATTTTTATTAATTTTTTTGGCTGCAGATATGAAAAAGTTCATATCGGATGCTATATCTATAAACGGACTAGGTCCAAAAATGGACCGATCCTGATCATGTTTGGTAAAGTCTCTTGTATTTTGCAAAAATATGTACAAACAAAATTTGAGAAGAATCAGTGCAATATTTTTGTTTTTTAATAGATTTAAGTGAAGATCGGGAAGCAGCTCTATATGGGGTCAAAGGCATCATTTTTGGACTACTCATAGTGGATGTAATGAACGCATACAAACCCAATTTGAGTAAGATCTATATGACAATTTGGATCTTATGGCAATTTATGTCGATTTCATATGGGTAATTTGTATGGGGGCTAGGTCTGAACATGGACCGATTCTCACCAATTTCATCCCATGGCCGATAAAAGCTTATATACCAAATTTCATCAAAATATATTCATATTTGCGACCTGCAGTTTGATTACAAGCTTTACATGGACACACAGACGGACGGACGGACGGACGGACGGACATTGTTAAATCAACTCAGAAAGTGATTCTGATTCGATCGGTATAATTAAAGATGGGTCTAGGTCAAATATTTTTGGTTGTTACAAACAGCAGCACAAAGTCATTATACCCAAACCACATAGTGGTATAGGGTATAAAAAGGCCATTATCTCGTCAACTATATCTCCTAGTGTGACTTTTGCGAGCTTATTTCAGCCACAATTGCAGCAAAATTAAAGTTCGGGAAAAAGAAACTCCCCCATTCCTCCTAGAACTGGAAAAAATGTCATTGTAACAAGAAATACAGAAGTTTCCTAAAAACTACAGAAATATACAAAAGAAGGAGGCGAAAGGCGAACTTTACGTATTTTACAAAAACCGAATAATGACTAGGGGCCATAGACATATTTTTTTTTTTACTTTCTAACGAGCGTTCTATTGCCGGCACCAATTGTCAATTTGATCTTTTCAACACTCCATTATATATTAATATTTATGTATGATTTATTCAAGAATGTTATGCACGCAAAAACCAAAAAATACTTCTAAGGGGTAACAACCTTTACAACTCACACCTGGGTGTAGCCATTTCAATCAAAGATTCTTTGGTACTTGATGCATACATTTGAAAAGTCATTTAACATATCGTCTCCGTAAATAACAAAGTGCAACAGTGAAAAAATATACGGACTTGACAGTACAGTTTCGATTCTACTACCAAAGGGTAGTAAAACCCTATAATCAGTTTAGCGAGATTGATGACCAATTTTTTTTATGGGCCTCAAAATAATTTAAAAATCAGTGGGCCCCTCAAAAAAAAAAGGTGTCATCAGTTGTTGTTCAACAGATAATTCCGACTTGATGATACCGCTTAACTATATTTGGCAATAATGTAGCTGAGAATCCGTTGAACAAATTTTATTAATATTTTTTCGAAAAAAAGTCATTATATCCTGCATTTTTTTTTTGAAAAAATATAGGAAAATTTGTTTTTACTTTTTTCAGGATATTTTACAGGGACTTCTAATTTTTCACTAACAATATTTAACAAAACTGTAGCCACGGTAAAGCTGAAGAACTTTTTTTTTTTTTGTGAACATATTAATACAATCTGAACATGTTTACAAACCCTAAATAGCTCATAAAGACTTTGTACCTTAAAAATGTTGGTTTTTAAGTAGACTATACTTTTATTGAATTTTTTTTACTTTCCTTAAATTAATATCTTGTTGGATAGCTCTTATTTTTTATAACCTCAGAAAGGCGGTTTGGGATATTTAAATAATTTTTTGTAAATGATCAACACTGATTTTATCCCGTTCTTGCTGCAGTCTTTTTTTGAGATCACTTTTCGAAAAAACAGGATTCTGACGGACACGGCGATATAATGGTCCGATAAATTTCGTATGGGATTCATGTCAGGGGATTGGGCAGGCATATTAATCACTTTTGGGCAATTATAAAGCAAACATTCACGGACAACGTGGGATCGTTGTCCTGATACAATTTGAAGGTTGATGAAATTCCCATTTTTCCTACAGGTTGTTTTGTATTGTATTGTATAAAGAGGTATATGAAGTACTGCGACCAGTGATCTATTGTACTGCCCTCTGCTAATAGGTTGTCCCTATAAAATCTCATCCAACCCTGAAGCCCTCAGGAATTCGAGGATGTTGGTTGTAGTAGTTTTATGTCGCTACCTTGCAGATTGTTTTAAATTTTCTCTCAAAATTTTTTAATAATGGTCCTTGTTCATTATACCTTCTATAAACACCAGTCTTCCAACTCCTTTCGCTGATATACAACCCCACACCATTACACTTCCTCCTCCGTGCTTAACTGTGGGAGTAATATTTTTGCCTTTTAACTCCTCATTCGGTTTCTGCCACACAACAGTTTTTCCGTCACTTTCAAATAAATTAAACTTGCTTTCATCGAGGAAAACGACGTCCTCCCATCAGGTTATATCCTTTTTGATATGTTCCATAGCAAATTTTAGCCGATGATTCCTGTTTTTTAAATTCACGACAGGCTTTTTTCGGGAAACTCGGCCATTGAATGCTTGTTTTTTGATGGTACGACGTATTGTTGCTTCTGATACTGTTTTTCCAAATTCCGCCTTAACTTCAGTAACAATTTGAGGAGCGCTTAAGCGTGGATTCACTTTGATTTTTCTTACAATGCGGCGCTCTTCCATCTCAGTTAGCTTTTTTTGGCTGACCAGTCTGCTTTTTAAAATCAATTTGATCCTCGTTTTTATATTTTCGCACTATGTCACGACAGTATTAGGCTTCATATTTCAGCAATATATTTATATTTTTACCTTTTTGGTAATGAAAAATCACAAGTTTTCTCTGCTCCAACAAACTATTTTTGCCTTTACGCCCCATTGCGAATTGTATTAAAAAAAAAAAAAAAAAAAAACTTGACAATGACAATGCTTCTTCAGCGAAATTTGTTTATTTGACCTTGATTAACGTGGGACTCCCCATTTTGTAAATAATTTATTTGAACTTGCATATTTGCAGGGTTCTATTTAATAGTGAAACAAAAAACCGAATATTAATGAAGCATGTATTTCCGTAGTACAATCAGTTTTTGGTATTTTTTTAAATAAATTCTTTAAATAAATTCTTAAATTCTTTCACTATTAATAAACAATACACTGCCCAAAACGAGATCTAAATATCTTTAATATTAATAGGCTGGGAGATTTTTTGTTACCGATGTTTCGTTCTACCGTTTTATCCCGATTTTGACCAAACGTATATTATTTGAAAGGTATTCTTCCTTTTTAGCTGTTCACCAGATTTACAAATTTTTAAATTTTTTTTCTTTATTTTGAGTAAATTGCATTTAAAGTTCCTACTAACACATAAAAAAAATTATACATATGCTATGTGTGTGTTTATTAAATTTGTTAATGTAGTTGTTAATGAGTTTGTTATCTTTATTCACAATAATATTAAACCAAAAAAGTGTTGGTTGGTGAATTGGCTAAGTCGAAAAATAAAAATGTCTAGAAATTGCACTCGATTTCGAGCGCTGGAATCTGCTAGTATACATTAATGAAAAAAAATAAACATTAATGAAAAAAAATAAATAGAACGCATTATATTCATTGAAAATTTTTGGATTTTAAAAACTCATACATAAAAACCGAATATTAATGTCAGTCACTGTCTATACTGTTCATAACGCGTACGCGGACGTGAATGGTATAGCATTCAATTTTATAGTGATGCAAAATAACGTGAATGCTATTAAATTTTATATTACAACTAGTTTCAAAAATTAATGCCTGTATTTTTTTGCAACCCACTGAAATTTTTAGCGTTCGCGAACGTGTTAATTTGTTCTGAACAGCTAGTTTTTATTTATATTTTTTACAGTTCATTTCTGGTTCTGTAATAGTTCTGTTAAGATACTGCTAATTAACATTTTGTTTTCTTTAGATAGTTTTAAGTGTTATCTATTTATAAGTACATATTTTTCTTCCTTTTATTTCGCAGAACTTAAGTCTGTAAGTTATCGTTAAAGCCGGGAGCAAGCATTTTTTTGTATTTATGCCAAAATACGTTGTATTCTTGTACCGTCTCTAGCATGTTGCTCATTCATAATTACCATTTATTAGAACAAGACAAATTACTTCTAAGAAAAATATTTTTATATCGTTAAATAAAAGAATTCATTGTATTTTAACGAAAGAAAAGGCTTAAAAAAACCATTTTCTTACTTTGTAATAAGATAATTTAAAGATGATAATTGGTGTAAACTTTTTTGGAAGCTCACAGTAGGTCAGATTTATAGAGGAACAAAAATATTTCTTTTTTTTCCCCATTATTTTCTATAAAACCCAAACTCAAATCATGGAACAAAAATATTTTTCCATGGTGCCCGGGTTTGACTTGAAGTGACTGTAAATTTTTAAAACTGAATTTTAAATCGATTTTATCTGATATATAAAAATGGAGAGTGTATGTTCGTACGTTTGTTTGTAAGTTTGTTTGTTTGTGGTTTATAGGAGACTACATCACTGGACCGATCGTCTTGAAATTTTGTCTATCCGGAAGGATTCATATAAAGTGAAGTTTTAACATCTAATTTAAACATATAATATATGGAGTACCACGACAGCAAGAGTTCTAAAACTATGTACATGTACATTAGAGTGGTCCTACGTTATCTGGACTTTTTTCAAATTGCGATTTTGGGGATAGGCGGGGTCCAGTTGGTTACCTTTCAATATAAAACTAATAAATGTGAAGTTTGGGGACAATCGGATAAAGAAAAGTCGCGCCGGAAATGGATTGAAAATTTTAAGTGTGTTTATATGGGGAAAATATGACTTTTTTTAACGAAAATTTCATTCTATAGTTTATTTTTTCCGACGAGTGGTTGTAAGAATCGGAATCAGTATAAAATTTTCTTTTCAAAAAGCTATAAAAATTCCGATTGTCCCCAAACTTCACATTTATTAGTTTTATATTGAAAGGAAACAAACTGGACTCCGCCTATCCCCAAAATCGCAGTTTCATTTTTAAGGACCACTTTAATGTACATATTAAACTAATTTTAAGAGTTGCGGAAAGATGAGGAGGATCGGATCAATGGATGTGGTACCCACCATACAAAGTAAATAATAAATGTCATACATCTAGAGTACTATAATAGATAAAGTCTTGGAACTCAGTGTGAGTTCATAAGTTATCAACTAAAGTACTCGGAAAAAATGGGCAGGATCAGATCAGTGGGCGTGGCACCCCCATACAAAGTAAATATCATATAACTAGAGTACTATAACAGTGAAAACCTTGGGACTTTGTGTGAGTTCATAAGTTATCAACGTTAGTACTCGGAAAATAAATGGGCGGGATCAGATCGGTGGGCGTGGCACCCCCATACAAAGTAAATATTTAATGTCATATATCAGGAGTACTGTAGTTTCAAAAGCCTTGGAACTTTGTGTGAGTTCATAAGGTAGTAATGTGAGTAGTTGCCCAAAAAATGAGCGGGATAAGAACAATGGGCGTGGCACCTCCTTTGAAAAAAAATATGAAGTACTATGAAAATGCCAGTCTTGAAACTTTTGACCAGCACATTAATTGCCAATGTGAGTAGTCGTGGAAAATATGGTCAGAATTGCCAAATTCAAAAATCGCCAAACCGAAAATCGCGAATAACAAAAATCGCGAATAACAAAAATCGAATAACAAAAATCGCCTTAATCAAAAATCGCCTTAATCAAAAATCGTCAAATAAAAAAACAAAAATCGTTAAAGCCAAAAATCACCAGAATCAACAATCGCTAAAAACAAAAATCGCAAAAAACAAAAATCGACAAAATCAAAAAATTTTTATTTATTTTTCTCGATTTTTCTACAAAACGTTTTCCCAGTTTTTTTTTATTTCGTTACAATGGTTATAGTGAAGCTCATCGGGTTACATTCCATTCCAGATCTTATAATGTAATCCACTTTTATCACCTTTTTGCCTACATAGAAATTAAATTAATATGTTAATTAATGCTTTGAAATTTAAATAATTTTTTTGTTCAAACCAAGTCAATTTGCAAAAATTATGAAATTTAAAAATGGAAAGTAAATTCATACAATCACACTTGTATGATTAAAAACTTATGCATAACATAATGACAATAATTATAATAATACACAAGGCATGTGTGATTATGAAAATAAATAATTTTTTTTTTTTTTAATTTAAATATGTGAAAAGAAAAATTTTTGGATTTTTTTATATGGATTGTAAGCGCGCCCCCTCTAATTTAAACTGTCACTTGTTGCATGACAAATAACAGCAACGACAACGAACCACTTAAAAAGTTGTTAAAAAGCTAAAGAAAATGTTTAATTTATGATTTCACCGATTTAATAAAAAAAAATAATAAGCACACAGAAAAACAACAACAGCGTTTAATGGCACAAGCGTTCATACATATTTTTTTTTTTATCTATACAACAGGCCTAGAAAAGTTATTTAAACTCTAAAATGTAAAAACTTAACTGCCTTCAAATACAAACAAGACAACTATTTTTTTTATGTTTTGTTTTAAAAATAAATTATATCAAGGTTTGGAATAATTTGTAATAATAAAAAAAAAAAACATTTTAACTGAAGACATTTTGAAAAAAAAAAAAAAAAAAAAAAAAAAAAACTAACAACATAAATACTTCACTAGGTGGTATGTAATAAAACAGTCAGAGGCAAAATAATTATAAAGTTCTACAAGCTAGAAAAATGTTTAATATGCAAGAAAAAAAATTAGAATAATTAATTGTATATAAAATATATTGCTCATAAAATTTGATTCATTTTCATAATTATCTTCATAGAAGAATCCATTTACAGTTAAGGACTAAAGTCTACATACACCCTACTATTTTAGTATATTTGGGAATTGGTAACGTTCTAAAGAAAATAATATTAGCAATACTTAAGGCATTAATAAATACTTTTATTTATAAAAAAAAAAAAATTTAAATAATTCATAAATATAACAAAAGCAATACTAACAAAAACAAAAGAAATCAGAGGGCCATTCATACATACTGTCACTAGAAGCCAAACTCGAAAAAAATGGAGAAAAAATTAAATTACTTTTTTAGTAGCATATTTATTGCAGTTCTTAAAACTATAAACAGAAAAAATATTAATTCATTTTAACAAAACTTTTCAGAACAAAAACAAAAAATTGGAGAAAATTTGGCAAAAGTCAAAGTATGACAAGCTGCGATTAAGGTTAGGTTTTTAATTTACTTATTATTTATTTTTTTATTTTTAATTATTAACGAACACTTAGGGGATGCCCCCTACAGATCCAGTGCATTGTGTTGCTCTCAGGAAAATAGATTATAGGAAGGAGGAAAGAGGAACTAGTGTTTGTGGCTATTTGCCTTCAATTTTATTAGATTGTCACTGACAGGAGAGACCTGTGCGGCACGCGGCAAGTTCGACTGATAAACTAATTTTCTTTGTAATGCGTTGTGCGGTCAACTGGACACTAGAATAGAATAGAACTGGATAAAATACTAGGATTTAAATGAGACAAAGATAAAAATAGAAAAATCAAAAATTTAAGAAGAAATATTCATTATATTTATATGTACATATGTATGTACTTACTTTAACGGAATAAGCGTAGAAAAAAATACTTAAATCCATTTTAAAAAAATACTTGATCAAGTCAGACACCCAAGTTTATAAAAAATTACTTTTTTAATTGATAATTTAACAAAATAAATAATATAAAAAAAAAAAAAACATAGAACAGTGCTACACAACCCACATTCCAACGATGTTCCAACGAGTCAATAGAGTTGGATACCCCCTACTGTCATTAATGAGCATCAATGCCCTCCATTGAACACGGTCCAGTAGCTCCAAAGTAGACTTTGAAGCTCCTACCCATACATGGGAGTTGTGTCCCATTTTCGGTCGGATGAAAGTGTTATAGATTTTTAGGAGATGAGAAGGAGTGAAGTAATTTTTGCACCGTTTTAGAAAACCAAGACTCTTGAACGCTTCTTTAGACACTTGAAAAACATGCTCATTCCAACGACACTTTGCTCATTATGCCTATATAAAGTTCGAATTTCCAGGACCAGCAGCAGTAAATTAACCCCAAACTATAACAGAGCCCCTACCACGTTTTATTGTAGGTTTCATATTTTTAAAGCGAAGCTCGTCGTTAAGTTTACTCCAAAATTATAGTTTGCCATCGCTGTGTAATTTAATCTATTACTAGCAAATTCCAGCGCTCGAAATTCGAGTACAATTTCTAGGCAACTTTCAACTTAGCCAATTCACAAACCAACACTTTTTTGGTTTATTATTATTATTGTAAATGAAGATGACAAACTTATAAACAAACACATTAACAAATTTAATAAACACACACATAGCATCCATAATATTGATAGGCTAGGCGATTGTTTGTTACCGATGTTTTCTTCTACCGTTTTATCCCGATTTTGACCAAACGTATATTATTTGAAAGGTATTTCTTTTTAGCCGATTTGCAGATTTACAGATTTTTAAATTTTTTCCTTTATTTTGAGTAAATTGCATTTAAAGCTGCTACTAACACATACATAAAATTATACAATGCTATGTGTGTGTTTATTAATTTGTCAATGTGTTTGTAATAAAAATGAGTTTGTTTTTTGTGTTGATTTGTGAATTGGCTATAATTGATTAGCATACTTTTAGGGTCTTTATTTAATAAAGTTTTCTAGAATTTGCGCTCGAATTTCGAGGGCTCGAATCTGCTAGTATGTATAATTTTGTGTATGTGTTAGTAGCAACTTTAAATGCAATTTACTCAAAATAAAGGAAAACATTTAAAAATCTGTAAATCTGGTGAACAGGTAAAAAGAAATACCTTTCAAATAATATGCGGTTGGTCAAAAGCGGGATAAAACGGTAGAACAAAAAATCGGTAACAAAAAATCGCCTAGCCTATTAATATTATAGATCTCCACATACGATGAAGTCCAATTTTTACGCCCACTATTTTAAGTATAGTGGTGGTTGTTTAAAATAGATATACTTCTCCCCTGTGACAACAGCATAAAAAATTCATCAATGTTTGCAGATATGTCAACTTAGCGCTTTTCGCGCTAGATTTATCACCGTTTGACGACCCAAAGCTCATTTATAAAAACAATATAATTACACTGTCCAACAAATTGAGACTTTTTGATTGGAAAAGAATTGCGACCATATAATTCTGAAAGGGCATGTTGAGTAGATCATTTATGTAGAATAAACTTACAGTCCAGCTGGTCTGAGTTTTTTTTTTTTTTTTTTTTGTACATTGGGTCAAAGTTTTCATTTTTTGGTCGAAGGCAGCATTATACTAAATGAAAAAAAAAAAAAAAGTTTTATGTTAATGTCTGAGAGAATTCTTATTGTCAGAGTTGTGTTGTCGAATTTTATGAAGATTATTTATGTGGAAGATCTTAACCCTCTAGCTCCTCTCTTTAAGGGTCAATTTGACCCTGTTTTTGAGGGAATCAAAAAATCCTTTCAAAAAGGACTTTAAAGGATTAAAATATTCTACGAAAATTTTTGCGGCAAAATTTCAGTGTGGATCACCATAGACACCAAAGTTATAAATAAAGCTCTTTACGCTTAATCAGCAAAATTACACGATTATACAAAAAAATTACTATAATGTATGTATAATTTTGTTTTTCCAAAATAATCAATAAATATGGCGGTTAAATGTAAACGAGGCATGGTGAAAAACGGGCACTTTCGCAATTAGCACATGCAGTTTTTGGTATCCAAGTTTCAGGCGAAAATCATATTCCAAAGAGAAAATAGGGTTCTTCAATTCTAGGGAATATCTTTTTTTCTGCTTTGATGGTGCTTTAAATGTCCACAAACAAAACCAATCTCTTAATTTGCATACAGACTCCGCCATGCTTAGTCTCAGCTCAATTATAATTTGTTTTTTTCTTTTTATTTTATTTCAATTTAAGTAAAAATCAGACGCGATATGTACGTCAGAGGTGACAAGACGCGAGAACTCAGTGATTTAGTTGAGTATAATTAATTCCAAATATTTTGCAGTTACTCGTGTAATTTTGCTGATTAAGCGTAAATAGCTTTATTTACAACTTTGGTGACCCCCACTGAAATATTCCGTTAAAAAAATTTCATAGAATATTTTAATCCTTAAATGTCCTTTTCGAGAGGACTTTTTTTGATTTTCTCAAAAAAGTGTCAAATTGACCCTTAAAGAGATGTCAAAAAATTCGACATAAAATTCGACAATATAACTCTGACAATAAGAATCCTCTTAGACATTAGCTTACAACATTTTTTGCATTTAGTATAATGCTGCCTTCGACCAAAAAATTAAAACTCTGACCCAGTGTAAAAAAAACTCAGACCAGCTGAACTATAAGTTCATTCTACAAAAATGATCTGCTCAATAGGCCCTTTAAGAATTATAGAGGCGCCACTCTGTTCCAAAAATGCTGTTGGACAGTGTTATTAGACAAAAAAAAAATAATATTCATCACACGCTCTAGAGTTGTTCTGACGTTTTTTCCTATTCCCTAGAAAACACGCAACCTAAGAACGCTAAACCCTTTGGAGGTTTTACTATACGGGCCTAGTACTTTCACGCTGACTTTCTCACCCCCATAGAATGACTGTTGCACTGTGATATAGGCAATATAATTTTATTTTTACGAGTACATTAACACTATGGGGAAGTGAATGAAATTACTTAATTTTTAAATGAGATCTTCCTTGTCAGTGCTCTGAAACGATGGAGGACATCTTGGAGTATAAATGAGGTTCTTACGGATGTATTGTTTTTTTTTTTTTATAATACAATTTTAGGAAGAAAGAACTAATTAAAATAATGGATCAATTCGCCAGAATTTTAAATTTTATTCTAAAGAAATTTTCCAGAATCAAATGTTTTTCTATTAACATTTTTTTTTAGAATATATGAGGTTCAAATAATGTGGTCGGGTCTAAATATGTTTTAGAAAAATAAATCTCAGAATATGTTTAAATTTAACCACGTTTTTTAAATATATAAACGTGCCATTTTTCATTTGAAAACCTTTTTTGGTATTGTTCAAAAGCGAGGGAAATTCCAAGAAAAATACATACTGATTTTATACATTTTTAATTTTTTTTTTTTTTTTTTTTTTTTTGGATCAAAAAATTTATGTTATATAAATAAAAATCTTTTCTTCTGGCCTCTTTTTCGGCTACCTTTGAAATAGCACGCCCCAATACTGTTGTAGCTATTTTTTTTTTTTTTTTTTTGTAAACTTTTATTTATTACTTTTACATTTTACAACAAAATAAATCATGTCATATGTATATAGTTTGTTCGATTTTACCACCATCTATTACAAATCTATGTATGGATGGATGGATGACTGAGTGGTTGAGGCTTGATGGTATTATTTTATTTTCGATGTATGCATTTTTTTATGTAAATTAGTTAAATCAACGAAGCGTATGTTATTCAACAAAACAAAAAATTACATCCTCCCCTTTTTTTATGAACATATGATTATTTTGTGAAAAGAAAATAACAAAAATTAATAACATTTTATACAAGACTAAGTACCCGAGTAGAAATAAGAGAAAAAAAAACATTTAAATTCAGCCGAAAAATATTCGTAGTGCGAGTAGGTGGTACGAGTAAATATATTTTTAGAAATACATATGTAACAAAACTATTTTAATTGGAAATTTAATTAGATATTAATTTTTTACTATAAAATGTAGTATACATAATTAAAAATAGTTATGTTTAAAATATTAATTAGATTTCATTGTGAGTCTATGGATTTGGTGATTTATTTTTTTTTTCAAATTTTATCTTAATCGTGTTTATTGAAAAACTATTTAGTTGTAAGGCTCCCTAATAACCCGTTGAAGAATTATGAAAAAACTCTTTTTATAAAAGTTACCTTTTTTTAAAAAAGTTGTTTTTCTAAATTAAAAAAAAAAAAAACTTTTTAAAGAAATTTTAATTTTCTAAGAAAATGTTCTTTAAAAAAAGTATTTGTTTAAGAAAAAGGTTTTAGGAAAAGGTATTTTTTTTAAAGAAAAGGTACTTTTATAAGAAAAAGTACTTTATTAATTTATATATAAAAATATACTTTTTACAAATAGGCAATTCTTTAACAAAACGTACTTTTTAAAGCATGTACTTATTCTAGAAATTTACTTTTTCAAGAAATGCTATTTTTTTAAACTTACTTTTTTTGAAAAAATGTACTTTTTCAAGATAAAGTACTTATTTAAGAAAAGTAACTTTTTTAAGAAAAGGTACTTATTTTTAGTAAAGGTATTTTTTAATGTTACTTGCTTAATAAAAGGCACTTTTTTTAAAATAAGTAATTTTTTAACAGAAAAGTTACTTTTTTAAGAAAAGATACTTTAAAAAGTCCCTGTTCACACTATGAAATTTTTCTTTCTGAAACTGTTTTTAATTGTCTTTTAAACTTTCATCCGTGTCTAAACACTGAAATTTTTGTAATGAAATTAAATGTTTTTTTTAATTAAAATTGTTTTTTGTTGATTGATTTTGTTTTTTCTTTTCAATTTTTTATTTTTAAGTTTTATTTAATTCAAATTAACTCTAATTTGTTTCAATTTATTTATTATCTTTTTTAAAGCAAATTTTTTCTGTTACGAACGAAAATAAAAATGAAAGAAAACGTAAAATAACTTCACTTTGCATAAAATAACTTCACAATTACGAATTTACATGAGCGCATGTACTCCATGCCATTTTTTTCTCTCTCATTTATAAACTCTAGACTTCCAGAAAGAAAAATCTCATAGTGCGAAACGGGACAAAAGCACTTAAAAAAGTACCTTTTTTTTTTTAAAGAAAATTAACTTTTGTTTTAACAAAATGTACCTATTTAGCGAAGTGTACTTTTTTAAGAAAAGGTACTTTTTAAGAAAAAGTACTTATTTAAGAAAAAGTAATTTGTTAAGAAAAAGGTATTTTTTTAAGAAAAGAAGGTTCCTTATTAAGAAAAATTACTTTTTTTTTTAAAAAGTAGCTTTTTAAATAAAAGATACTTTTTTAAAAAACTTAATCTTTTTTTCAGAAAATTTACTTTTTTAAAGTAATTATTTAAGAAAATATATTTTTTAAGAAAAAGTGATTTTTTAAGAAGAGGTACATTTTTAAGAAAAAGTATTCTTTATGAAAAGGTACTTTTATAAGAAAAGGTACTTTTTTTAAAAGCATATTTTTTAAGGAAATTAATTTTTTACTTTTCGAAGGAAAACTACTTTCTTTAAGGACTTTCTTAAATAAGAGATACTTGTTGAAGAAATTATACTTTTTTAAAAGTACCTTTTTAAGAAATTTAATTTTTTTTTTGTAGAAAAAGTACTTTTTTAAATAAAAGGTTTTTTTTTTACTTTTTTTAAGATAATGATATTTTTTAAGATAATTTACTTTTTAAGAAAAAGTACTTATTTAAGAAAAAGTACTTTGTTAAGAAAAAGGTATTTTTTTAAGAAAAGGTTCCTTATTAAGAAAAATTACTTTTTTTAAAAAGTGCCTTTTTAAATAAAAGATACTTTTTTAA
Source organism: Cordilura impudica (assembly GCA_963682025.1). Taxonomy (NCBI): domain Eukaryota; kingdom Metazoa; phylum Arthropoda; class Insecta; order Diptera; family Scathophagidae; genus Cordilura; species Cordilura impudica. The sequence goes on from OY821517.1 coordinate 12,217,019, forward strand.
GAAAATAATTTTTTTTTTTTTTAAGAAAATGTACTTTTTTAAAGTAATTATTTAAGAAAATATACTTTTTTAAGAAAAAGTGATTTTTTAAGAAGAGGTACCATATTTAAGAAAAAGTACTCTTTATTACTCTTATAAGAAAAGGTACTTTTTTAAAAAAAAAAAAATATTTTTTAAGGAAATGCATTTTTTAAAGAAAAGTTACTTTTCGAAGGAAAGCTACTTTTTTTTAAGGACTTTCTTAAATAAGAGGTACTTATTGAAGAAATTGTAGTTTTTTTAAAAGTACTTTTTCCAAAAGTACTTTTTTAAATAAGTTTTTTTTTTACTTTTACTTTTTTTCAAGATAATGATCTTTTTTAAGAAAATGTACTTTTTAAGAAAAAGTACTTATTTAAGAAAAAGTACTTATATAAGAAAAAGTACTTTGTTAAGAAAAAGGTTTTTTTTAAGAAAAGGTTCCTTATTAAGAAGAATTACTTTTTTTAAAAAGTGTCTTTTTAAATTAAAGGTAATATTTTAAGAAAATTAATCTTTTTTTGTTTTTAAGAAAATGTACTTTTTTAAAGTAATTATTTAAGAAAATATACTTTTTTAAGAAAAATTGATTGTTTAAGAAGAGGTATATTTAAGAAAAAGTACTCTTTATGAATAGGTACTTTTATAAGAAATGGTACTTTTTTTAAAAACATATTTTTTAAAGAAACTAATTTTTTTTTAGAAAAAAGTTAATTTTTGAAGGAAAGCTACTTTTTAAAGACTTTCTTAAATAAGAGGTACTTGTTGAAGAAATTATACTTTTTTTAAAAAGTCTTTTTTAAGAATTTGAACTTTTTTTTAGAAAAAGCACTTTTTTAAATAGTTTTTTAAAATTTTTTTTTACTTTTACTTTTTTTTTTTTTCAAGATAAGATCTTTTATAAGAAAATGTCCTTTTTAAAGAAAATTTACTTTTTTTTTTTTTTTTTTTTTAAAATTTTTTAATTTTTAGCTAATAAGGCCTAAATTTTAATAATGTAATTAAAAATGCATCAATTACAGTTTGGTCCCGACGTTTCGTCGATTTTATGTCGACTTCCTCTGGGGATTTTTTTCTAATCTTAACGCTATTACATTAAAAAATATTACATATACTTTTAACAAATAACATTTAAACATAAAACATAAATTCTTTTTAAAAAACACATCTTAAATCTTAGTATCACAGTTGATTATATTTATTTTATAGCTGTAATATAGCTAGCGTTGATGTTGTTTGTTTTTTTTTTTTTTTAAGAAAATGTAATTTTTTAAGAAAAGGTACTTTTTTGTTACGTAATTTATAAATTTTTATCACATTTTATTTTTTAGCTGGGGGCAAAATCTCAACCATTTTGTTCTACGACGCTTAGTTTTCGATATATAGCGATTTTATATTCCTAGCTAAAATTAAGGTTTTTAATCCGGCAACCGTAAAACTCCAGCTGCGGCCCAATTTATGTGGGGTGTTGTAGCTAGGGGACAAAACGTCAACCATTTTGTTCTACGACGTTAATTTTTTTTTTTGATAGAAGATATTTTATGTTCCCCGCCAAAATTTTACATTTTCCGATCTGGCAGCCCTAAAAATTGTGCATCCAACATTCGGGGAAAATTTAAAACAAAGAGGTGCAAATTTAAAACTTTTATGACGCTTAGTTTCCGATTTTATTAAAATGTCAAAATTAATAATGAGTGATAATTAATTATACGTATATTTACCGCGTTGCGAATTTATCGAATCAGCGAGTCAGTGATGGTTATAACTGTGGTTTTCTGGAATAACCGCGTATGTCCATTTTAGTCAGTTCTGAGTTAACGATGCCAAATATATTAATTTTTAACGCTCTTTACATGTGTTAAATTTTTTTTAAAAATAATTTGCAGCACTATCGACGTATGTTTGATCGCTGACAAATTATTTTCTCAGAAAACGACACATAGCGACATACGTTGTTATTAATGAAAAAAACAAAATGCAAAATAATTTTATATTATTTTTCAGTTTATAAAAACTTGTGTGTTTGTTTCTGTTATTTTTTGTCACTATTATTCTTGATCCGTTGTTATATCCTCATCCTAAGTCCCGTTAGCTTTTTGTTGACGAACAAAAAAATCCATTTTTCAAGCAACAACAACTTATGTCTACATGTGTGGTTGCATTGGTAGTTTTCTTTTTCAAAGAAAACGACGTTTGTCGACATAAGTTGTTTTATCTGCACACACTAAGTGTTATTTACATATTGTAAATAAGTATTTATTGCCATATCTACAGGACTGTTAAATAAAAAGCTCTAAAAACTTTACATCGAGCCAACGTTTTTTGGCTCCCCTGAACATTTTGATTTTATGACATACGCGGTATTCTAGAAAACCACAGATAATTGAATATTACAATTGCATAAAATTAATTTTTAAAAAAGGTCCTAATCGTTGCATTTATTTAATTTAAAAAAAAAATACTCGGGCGGCTATTTTATTTGTTTTATACATCTAAGCAGTATTGTTAGATTTTTGTATGCTGCATTGAACCATATTCTCAATAGATGTATTGGATGAATAGTTAGCCAATATTTTTTTAATTTTGCATTCAGAATCTAAGTAGAGTGATTTGTTTGGAAGAAGAGTTAGAAAAAAATATTAAATTAATAAATAATTAAATTTTTTTCTCACTTTTATTCAATGCAAATCCCTTTAATTTGACATTATCACTAAAAAGAAAACTATGATTTTAGGACCAAGATCCCTAAGACTATTTTCTATCGTATTCAGAGTATCTTTTTCTATAAAAACCTGATTATCTAAGAACATGTTTTTATTAAATAAACTTTCCTTTTCTGTGGGCGTGGCTTTTAAACTTACAGTTGCTATATCTGCCATCTTCAGAACGAGGTACATGTCCTCACTAACAAGTTATACGTTATTTGAAAGCTTATTATAATAACTACTAATTAACATATGATAATTTTAATTGGTCAATGAGATCACCTAAACTACAATCTATTACATTTAAATATTTACACATAACTTCGGTAATATCTAAAGTTATTGTGCTTTATTTCAAATTACATGGTTATTACAATAATGATCGGTTTTAAATTAAAATTACTTAATTTTTTAATAAGATAAACGATATTTTAGATTTTATTTTAAGTTAATCCCTTTTACTTATTGGTGCGTAATTGTGAGTTTAACATCACATGATAGACTATAGGTGTTATAAGGATTAGGGATACATTTATATTTTTTAGAGTCTCAAACCTCTGATTTTTAGTAGTTACTTATTTGGGGATTGGAGCCCAATAAATGTGTGAAAAAATCTGCCACTATAAAAATTATTAATATATTTCTATTCGATATAAATCGAGTTAATCAAACTATAACTCCTATTTACGTGACACAAACGATGCACAAGACTAGCGATAAAGTCAAAACATTCCATGACAATATATTTCCAAATAATGTTTTCTTATAAAATATTTTGACATTAGCTTGCGTTTTGTCTATTGTTCTTGTACCGTATACAAACCCTAAATTCTTGTTCAAGTTTGTTTTAAATAAACAAATATTTTATGTTGCAATTTGAGAATTTTAGCCAACGATGCCAATTTAGCGCTCTTCCCGCTAGATTCAGCGCTTTTTGTTGATCAATTTCAATTTAGCGCCTATTTAAAAAAAGGGCTGAGTTAACACTTTCCGTTTTTATTTTTAAGCTCAAGAAATTTTTAAACAAATTTCATGTTAAAGAAAATTTTATATATCTGAGCTATCTTCTATAATACTAATAGGCTAGGCGATTTCTTGTTACCGATGTTTTGTTCTACCGTTTTATCCCGATTTTGACCAAACATACATTATTTGAAAGGTATTTCTTTTTAGCTATTCACCAAATTACAGATTTTAAATTTTTTTCCTTTATTTTGAGTAAATTGCATTTAAAGTTGCTACTAACACATACATAAAATTATACATATGCTCTGTGTGTGTTTATTAAATTTGTTAATGTGTTTGTTAATGAGTTTGTCATCTTCATTCACAATAATAATAAACCAAAAAAGTGTTGGTTTGTGAATTGACTAAGTTGAAAGTTGCCTAGAAATTGCACTCGATTTTCGAGTGCTGGAATCTGCTAGTATTTATATAATGTACTTTGATTCGCCTTAATCTTATCAAATATGCAAAATAATGGAAAGATTAACAAGCAGGCTCAATGCACCTACGGAAAATTTTTATTATTTGAAGGAAGAGATCGACTCTGCACTTAATAAAATTTGTTTTTTAAATTATAGTTTTGATAAGGTTTGATAAGGCCTGTTTTGACAATAATATTGAAGAAACGAACAAAAAAAAAAAAAAAAATGATCAGCAAGCGTTAATTGTGTTCAGAAAACCCAGTTTTACATAAAAAAATCTGAATTCAAAAAAAAAAAATTTATTAACAAAATTTTATTTTAAAATGGTAAAAATGAAATTGAAGAGTACGAAAATTGTCTTAACTGAAAACTAGATTAGATTAGAAGGCTCTCTGCACCGCAAACAATCTGATCTTTTGTGCAGCCTATGGTTGTCCTAAAGATTAAGGCTTTTTATAAAGCCAGTTACCCTATTTGGCATGAGACACCATATGTCCCGGGGGGATACAGTGTATCCTCCAAGTGCAAGGGTTCTCTTGCCACTTAGTCCCGGACATTCACAGAGAAAGTGATCTGCCGTTACCACCTCCTGTTAAGTCCGTAACAGACTGACCTTTTTTTCTTAGATGGTATCTAAGAGTATCCAGTAAAGAATCCCGTCAAGGTCTTTAAGTCCCTCCTATCAAGGAAGAGTAGTCTTTTCGATTGAACACCGGATGGAGTAATAAATCCTTTAGCCTGCCGCTGGCCGGGACTTTTGTCCCAGTGTTCGGCAAATTCTGATTCCATCCATTTCCTCATTTTTTCTTTGATGTATCCCGTTGGAACACCAACGAAAGATTCCGGACCGATGAAAGGACGACGGGCCCTACGATTGGCCAGGCAATCTGCCCTCGTGTCCATCGTGTCCTGGAATGCAGCATAAGGTTATTTCGTTGCAACTGTCTAATTGGTTCAGAAAAATCGATACAGAACTGATTTATTTTGGATTGAAGTACATAACTTCAAAAAGTCAGACAATGAAAAAAGTTGACTTATTGAAGAAGGGTGTTTTTTTTTTTTTTGCTTGGATGGAATTGACGAAAGGATTAGCTGTCGAACGAGCTGTCATACTGCGCTCACTCTGACAAATTATCATGAATAGATTTACGCTTAAAGAACGATATCAGTTTATCCAAATTTACTTTCAAAATCAGTCATCGATTCGCGCAATTAAATAGACGATGTTCTATCGCAAGATTGTGCTCAGCGATGACGCTCATTTTTGGCTTAATGGGCTTGTTAATAAACAAAATTGGCACATATGGAGGGAAATCAATCCACAGCAGACCCTACAGACTCCATTACATTCACAAAAATGCACCGTTTGATGCGGTTTACGCGGATAAAATTTAATATTTTGTGTTATTTTTTACAACTGAAGTTGTATCGGACTTAAAAAACACCCTCTATGTACCATTTCTATACTCAAAGTCGAAGAAATGCAATGAAGTTTTTAAAATTATTTAATACATATTTCCGTTTATTTCTTAATACATATTAAAGATGGACTAAAAATGTCAAATTAATGTTGTGCTAATTATAAAATTTCATAAAATATTTCTACTCAAATTTATTCACTTTAAACATTAACAAGTAAGAAAATTATAGTCGGTCTAGACCGACTATACGATACCCTATACCATGCGTTTGGAAAACCTATCTCTTAGGCCCAACTAACTGGACATAGAAAATAAGCAAAAACCAAATTTGAGTGGGATTTTTATTAATTTTTTTGGCTGCAGATATGAAAAAGTTCATATCGGGTGCTATATCTATATGGGGACTAGGTCCAAAAATGGACCGATCCTGACCATGGTTGGTAACGTCTCTTGTATTTTGCAAAAACATATACAAACAAAATTTGGGAAGAATCAGTGCAATAATTTTGTTTTTTAATAGATTTAAGTGAATATCGGGAAGCAGCTCTGTATGGGGCCAAAGGGATCATTTTTGGACTACTCATTAATGGATGTAATGAACGCATACAAACCCAATTTGAGTAAGATCTATATGACAATTTGGATCTTATGGCAATTTATGTCGATTTCATAGGGGTAATTTGTATGGGGGCTAGGTCTGAACATGGACCGAATTTCACCAATTTCAATAGCGTTCATCCCATGGCCGATAAAAGCTTATATACCAAATTTCATCAAAATATATTCATATTTGCGACCTGCACTTTGATTACAAGCTTTACATGGACACACAGACGGACGGACGGACGGACGGACATTGTTAAATCAACTCAAAAAGTGATTCTGATTCGATCGGTATAATTAAAGATGGGTCTGGGTCAAATATTTTTGGTTGTTACAAACAGCAGCACAAAGTCATTATACCCAAACCACATAGTGGTATAGGGTATAAAAACATCAAAATTTTATACTCGTACTACTATTTATAACAATACTATGGCCTGGCATGAAAATAGGAACTGAAAACTTTTTAGAAAAATTCAAGCAATTTTATAACCAACTAGCAGATTCCAGCACTCGAAATTCGATTGCAAATTCTTGAAAATTTTATTTTTTCATTTACTAAAGACCCTTAAGGTATGCTTCACAATTCAACTCATTTTAAATTAAGAAAAAAAACTCAACACAATAACGCAAACACATTAACAAATTTAATAAACACACACATAGCATTGTATAATTTTATGTATGTGTTAGTAGCAACTTTAAACGATCATAACTCCAAAAAAATATTCCAGACGATAAAAATCCGTGAATCTGAGTAACAGCTAAAAAGAAATACCTTTCAAATGATAAATTTTTTTTGTCAAAATCGGGGTAAAACTGTGAAACTTACATCGGTCACAAGAAATCGCCTTGCCTATTGATATTATAGATATAACTTTCGAAACAAAATATGTTATATGTGCACCAAATCAAAATTTAGCTCCTAATATATCTAGCCCTTTAAGAGTTTAAAGAAATCTTTGCATACATCAAAAATAAGCTTATGATCCCTGCTCTTTAATTTCTGATCTTTTTCAGAATATGTGTCCATGTATAATATATTAAGTTCTCTTTTTTTTTTTTATTTTGTTTCAAGTTGATTTTTGATATTTTTTTCAAATAGCGACAAGTTTTTTACATATCTTATTCTACCCTCCATACCAGTGTGCAGAGGGTGTATAAAAGTTTGAGCATTCCGGAGTGCTCATTTTTAGTAACAATGATTCATTAACATCCTGAAAAGATTGCTGTTTAATATTATCAAATTCGGATCAATAGATCCCGAGATATCAGTGAAAGTGTGAGTCTTGTTAATATAACGCCCTCAATAGGATAGCAAGGGTGCTCATTTTTAGTGAAAATAATTTTTTAACATCGTGAGAAGTTTTATATTTAAAATCATCAATACCGATTTAATAGGTTCCTCCGAGATATCACTGAAAAAGAAAAAAAGTATTGCAAAGATATGATATTTCTAATTTAGCGCCTTCTAGCGCTTTTTGAGGTACTGTTTTGCGCTTTTCGCTCGACAAAGTTGACATACATATGTAGCTAATTTTCCAAACATTGTCGTATTTTCAAACAATCAATACCAACTGACTCCATAACAAGTCACTGTATTTAGGCGCACCTTGATTTGTATTTAAGTTTCTTCTGATGTTAATATCTAATAATTTGCAGATACTCGTATGTATGGCTGTATGTATGCATGTACATTAGGGTGTCCAAAAAAAAAAAAAAAAAAAATTGTCCCCCAGTTTTTTTAAAAAGCTTATAGTGTGAAGTATTTTTGTAATTTTTTTCAATTTTTCGGAAGAGGTTTAGAGGTCGCTAAAGTCGAATTTTACCCAAAAATCGGGTTTCCCCGACATTTTTTTAATTTTACTTATTACTTGGCCCATAACCACGATTTTCTTTGTTACGAAGTCAATATTTTAAAAGAAAAATGTTCAAACTTTGCTTTTCTGTGTAAAAATCATAAGTTTCGATAATTTTTTTGCTCATTTGGGTACCCTTAATGAAATTTTTTTCGTAAATTTTGCATAAATTTTGAAAGTTAAAAGGTAAGTGTAAGGTTTTTGCCAGTTATAAAAATACCATAGAAGTATATTATTTTGGTTCACTATTAAACTCAATAATGTAAAGCGCATCGACGGCATTTGTCGTCTTTGTTTTTATTTTTTTAACACTTAATGGTCTTATGTTATGTGTGTCGTTAATTTCCTTAAGAACTGCTTCAACTGATCCTTATTAATCGGCCACGCTAGATGATGAAAATTATATACTCATTAAAAATATGCATTTTTCAAAACCAGCTGCAATCGTTCATGAACGCTTCAAATATTGACGCCTTGCTTGAACTTGATGCATTTATTTTGAGAATATACATCCAAAATTAATACCTATGCCAGTGCCCTAAATACGCTCCTCTCAATGATTTAAGCTTATTGAAGCAATTGGTAACTGCCTTAGCGTTTTTTGATGAACGTATCGACACCAAAACTTTGCGTTTAATGGTCCGACATCTACACATACCAAGTAACGGCAAAGAATTAGTAAAATCAGTATTATCCGAAAACATGCTTAACCCTTTCACGACCAATGGGACATATATGTCCCATTTTTATTTTTTCTTTTATTTTCCACATTTTCAACCGATTTTAGTTCTAGTTTTCAGACCATATCAAAAAAGTTAACACATATATTCTCATGACCTAAGACGGTGACCCAAAAGTCTGAAAATTATGTTTTTTTTTAAATCATATTTGGATGTCATTAATTCGGACATTATTGAACCAAAAACATTAAAATTTTGATATAACATGGACCAGTATTTATGGTTTTCAGAAACACCAAAATATTTGGAATCGGTGCATTATTTAGCAAAATTCAGTACGGGACATATATGTCAAATTGGTCGTCAGTGGTAAAGAAGGTATTTTATAGTTTTCATATTTTTATTAAATTAAAGAAATTCGTAACATTAAATCAACAATTAAATAAACTATAAAAAGACTAAGAAAAAGGTTAATTCTAAACATCTCAAAAATATAAAAACAATTATGGTAATCTTCGAAGCAATTAAGGTTTTTTGTGAAACAAAAAAGGTTTTTCACAAAAGGAACATATTGCGTTTGTCCGATTTTCCTTTCCATTTTTAGTACAAACTAAAAAAGTAGTAATCGATTCTCTGTGATCTATATTTAAAAATTTACAACAAATACAAAATCAAAAGTACAGTTATTCATGTAAAAAAAAAATAAATAAAAACAAAAATCACTGACTTGCTTTGAGCGGAGTAAAGACCAATGGGATATACATATATGTCCCATAGAATTTTTCCTTGAAGGAATTGAAAAAAAAAAAAAATATTTTTGACGATACTTTTGCTGAGAAATGTTGGGTCGTTAAGTACGAATCCACAAAAAAAAAAAAAAAAAAATCCAGCAGTTTAGGGTTAAAAACAAACAAATTCAAGATTAAATATCCGAAGCCAGCCTAGCCTTAATTTTATCGGTTGATTTTTACAAACAGATCCGGAAAAATGGCGTAACAATAAATCATTTAGTAAAGCAAAGAATGAAGTTTAGCAACTGCACGTGGTAAATTATGTCGAGAACGCGGCGTGGCCTTGGCTCATTCTTATATTTATGTAACAACTTCTGAAACAGATTTTCAGAATTTATTGCAGGGCATGGAACTACATCGCAAAAGCTGTAATAAATAATTGCAAAGCAAAAAAAAAAAAAAAACCAAATAATTTTTTAATATATTTTGGGTATTAGAAGTAAGCTGCCTAGAGTTTTGGGGGTTTCAAAAAATTTCAACATCAACCATATTGACTCTCATTGCAACAGAACAAAAAACCACCCAAATTTAATATTTGAAAAGAAAAAATAAAAACTAACATTACAACAAATCCGATGCATAACTGGCAAACACCTTAGAATATTTTTAATTTCATAAAATGGGTATAAAGCGTAAAAAGGGGATAACTTTGGAACTTTTTTTTTTCAAGATGACTCAGAATTTATCCACGTTTTAAACTGCATCATTAGTTTTTTTAACTTTGATATAAATTTTAAAAGTTACAAAGCATAAGTTTCAAAATTTATGCAAAATTTACGAAAAAATGTCATTAAGGGGGACTCAAATGAGCAAAAACCTAACCGAAACTTATGATTTTTACACAGAAAAGTAAAGTTTGAACATTTTTCTTTTAAAATATTGACTTCGTAACAAAGAAAATAGTGATTATGGGTCAAGTAATAAGTAAAACTCAAAAAATGTCCGGAAAACCCGATTTTTGGGTAAAATTCGACTTTAGCGACCTTTAAACATCTTCCGAAAAATCTGAAAAAAAATCACAAAAAATATTTTATTCTATTAGCTTTCAAAAAATGCGGGGAGCCAATTTTTTTTCATGTGTAAACATCAATACAATAACAAAACAGCGTAACATGTAAGACGTAAGACAAAATCGGTGTGAATTATGATTGTATTGGTGAAAAAATTATGATATGTAATACCCTGTTTGAAAATGAAAAATGAAAAATAAAAAATGAAAAATGAAAAATAAAAAATGAAAAATAGAAACTGAAAAATAAGAAATTAAAAACAAAAAATGAAATATGAAATATGGAAAATGAAAAATAAAAAATGGAAAATGAAAAACAAAATGAAAAATGAAAAACGAAAAATGAACCAGTTGAAATAATAAATAATAATAAATATTTATACCCTATACCACTATGTGGTTTGGGTATAATGACTTTGAGCTGCTGTTTGTAACTACCAAAAATATTTGACCTAGACCCATATTTTATTATACCGTCCGTCCGTCTGTGTGTCCATGTAGAGCTTGTAATCAAACTGCAGGTCGCAAATATGAATATATTTCGATGAAATTTGGTATATAAGCTTTTATCGCCTATAGGCTATTGAAATTGGTGAGAATCGGTCCATGTTCAGACCTAGCCCCCGTACAAATGACCCCTATGAAATCAACATAAATTGTCATAAGATCCAAATTATCACATAAATCTTAGTCAAATTGGGTTTGTATGTATTTATTACATCCACTAATCAGTAGTCCAAAAATGATCCCTATTGGACAACTCTTAGTCATAGGCCCCATATAGAGCTGCTTCCCGATCTTCACTTAAATCTATCAAAAAACAAAAATATTGCCCTGATTCTTCTCAAATTTTGTTTGTATATATTTTTGCAAAATACAAGGGACTTTACCAAACATGGTCAGGATCGGTCCATTTTGAAGCCTGGTCCCCATATAGATATAGCATCCGATATGAACTTTTTCATATCTGCAGCCAAAAAAATTAATAAAAATCCCACTCAAATATGGTTTATGCTTATTTTCTATATCCAGTTAGTTGGGCCTGAGAGATAGGGCCTCTAAACGCATGGTATAGGGTATCGTATAGTCGGTCTAGACCGACTATAATTTTCTTACTTGTTTTATATTAGCAGAGCCCCTGCAGTTGATTGCTATAAGTGACACATAGATGACGCTTTCTGTTTGATTTTAAAAAAGTGCCATAAAAAAATATTTAATTACTCACACGATTTATTTTTTTTCTTTGGGACACCCTAATGTACATATGTGTATACAAATTAAATGAGTAGACAACAATCTTTATGGTTTTCAATTTAAGCAAGCGTAACGAAAAAGAAAGTGAAATTCAAATATCAACTTTACCATCAAACATAAAACTACATCAACTACACACAGCATTTCCAATTTCGTAAAATTTGAATTTTGATTTGTATGCATTACAGGCCCAAAACAGCCACTTAGCAGAGCCACCACCAAGCAATGTTGACAAACCGCCATTCACGTTTAAAGTCTAAATAAAAATATCACATGTTCGTTCGTTCATATGTGGTGGCAATAGCAGGCGTTGAGGTTTAGGTAAATGCCGAACAAGTTAATAATGGATCGCTAATACTTAACATGTTTTCAGGTGCTTCATTATTATTAACCATTAGATAACTAGTTTGCCTAAGCCTTATAGAAAAAACACTTACAGCAATTGCATTCATGCCAACTGGGTTTCGAGTTGAGTTTGACCATTATCGATCAACATAATTGCGAGCGAAATGCTTACACTTTTGAAATCAACACACACTTAAAAGGTGCTGGTGGTTTTTTAAGCAAAAAAAGAAATAGTAAAAATGCGAACACGCGTCCGTCCGTCTTTCGCTCATGGCAAAGAAATGTTTTTTTTTTTTTTTTTCACCAAACAATTATTTTAAAGTATTTAATCACTTCTTAAAAAATAATAACAAGAAGAAAAAAACGTTTTAATACATTCCAGTGCTGTTTTTGCCATATTTTTGCACCCAAATCTATATTATTAACGATTTAGCCGCTTATAACGCTAGCTGAACATGCTCGCTTTTTAGACCAGTTCAACTGCATTTTTTCCATTTTATATCAACAAATGGAAAACATACAATTCAATTCAACATTTTATTGAATTTTTATGTTTATTTTTATACTTCCACATTACTTAATTAGTTTGTTGTTTGTTGTTGGTTTTTATTTTGTATTTATTTAAATGTTTATATTGAAATGTTAAAATCGTTTAATCGGACAATAAATTCAATTATATAAACGTTTTACGCCACACAGTCAGTCACTAACTTCACGTATTATGATTTCATCAAATTACGATTTATACTTTTGATATTCTTAAGAACAAGTAATGATGCTACAATTTTGTTATGAAATCGCCTACGAGTATTAAAATGATCTTTTTCTTATTCCATAAGTTATCTCTTTGGATAAAACCGAAAAATAAAGCAAAAATATTCTGTATTCTTAATCAGACCGGTTTCAGGCATTGAGCCTTCTTCAGTGATTATATTAAATATTCTGTGATGTTATGTTATTGTTATAATTGATTAGATTGTTTCTATATGAAAATTTTCTACTTAGGGGTGGCCGTGAGTTTTGAACCTGCGTCTATTTCTCATACACGCGTAGTTGCACTTTTTGTTCATGCGCTTTAACACATTTTTCAGGCCTTACAAGCACTATGGTTTAGATTCAGTTTTTCATACTAACAATCTCAGAAGATACAACACTACCAAACATGCCAAGCGCAGATCTAACTCAACCCTTTGGGGGGAGGGGAGAAAATTTTTGACAAAAAATAATTTTTAATTATAAAAGTTTATTTAAAAGTTATGTACTTATAAAAAGTAAAAAGTAAAAAACAAAACAAAAATTCAACAAGTTTTTCAATAAATTCATTACCAATAAAATAACAATTGTTGATATAAAATTATTCTAATTATTTACCTTGTTTTATAATTAATTATATAGGTTTTCAAAAGAATTAACACTAAAATGACAAAATATTTATATTTTAAAGCAATTTAAAACAAGTAAGAAAATTATAGTCGGTCTAGACCGACTATAGGATACCCTATACCATGCGTTTAGGGACCCTACCCCATAGGCCCAACTAACTGGACATAGAAAATAAGCATAAACCAAATTTGAGTGGGATTTTTATAAATTTTTTTTGTCTGCAGATATGAAAAAGTTCATATCGGATGCTATATCTATATGGGGACTAGGCCCAAAAATGGACCGATCCTGACCATGTTTGGTAAGGTCTCTTGAATTTTGCAAAAATATATACAAACAAAATTTGAGAAGAATCAGTGCAATATTTTTGTTTTTTGATAGATTTAAGTGAAGATCGGGAAGCAGCTCTATATGGGGCCTATGACTAAGAGTTGTCCTATAGGCATCATTTTTGGACTACTGATTAATGGATGTAATAAACACGTACAAACCCAATTTGAGTAAGATTTATATGATAATTTGGATCTTATGGCAATTTAAGTCGATTTCATAGGGTCATTTGTATGGGGGCTAGGTCTGAACATGGACCGATTCTCACCAATTTCAATAGCGTTCATCCCATGGCCGATAAAAGATCATATACCAAATTTCTTCAAAATATATTCATATTTGCGACCTGCAGTTTGATTACAAGCTTTACATGGACACACAGACGGACGGACGGACGGACGGACGGACATCGTTAAATCGAATCAGATAGTGATTCTGATTCGATCGGTATAATTAAAGATGGGTCTAGGTCAAATATCTTTGGTAGTTACAAACAGCAGCACAAAGTCATTATACCCAAACCACATAGTGGTATAGGGTATAAAAAAGACAAATTATAGTTTACAAAAGTTCAACAAATCAAATTTCTATACCAAAATCATTAGACCAGCATTCTTACAGTTTATATACTTATTAAAAAAATATAACATTGTTTGGAAATAAATAAAAATGAATTATATTCATAACGAAATTAAATTGGACCATTAAAAAATCAATTTCAAGCTTTGGCTTAATATTTTTTTAAATAAATATTTTTTAAGGTATGCTCAAAAATTACTTTTAGTTATTTTTCTTAAGGAAAAATTTCACGAGTTAGAAAAGTTTTTCACACATTTTTTAATTTCAAGTTTTTAGTAAAAAAAATTTTTTTTCTAAATATTTTTAATAAAATAAAAAAAATTTTTTTTTTTTTTCAAAATATTTTTAATAAAATAAAAAAAAAATTTTTTTTTTCAAAATATTTTTAACTTGGACCATTAAAAAATCAATTTCAAGCTTTGGCTTAATATTTTTTTAAATAAATATTTTTTAAGGTATGCCCAAAAAATTACCTTTAGTTATTTTTTTTAAAGAAAAATTTCACGAGTTAGAAAAGTTTTTCACACATTTTTTAATATTTTGAAATTCAAATACAATTTTTTGTAAGTGAAATTAAAAAATTTTTCTTTGAAATTTTAAAAATTTTAATCTTTTACTAAACAAAACACAGTTATCAGTTAAAATTCAATTTACAGTTCAAAAAGATCTATGAAAGTTGGGAAAATTTCAATTGAAATTTACAAAACGACATTTAATATTCAGAAAACTTTATTTGAAATTCAATAATTTACGTAGAAACTTACATTTAATATTCCTGAATTAAATAAAATTTCCTCGATTTCAAATGGAACTTTCTGAAATTTAAATTGCATTTTTAACTGATAACTGATAATTTAGTAAAAGATTTTAGTTTCTGAACTTAAATGGCAGCTTCTGCATTTCAAATAAAGGGTCCGCCAAATAACTTTTTTATTTTTGAAAATGCTATAAAAAAAAACTACTGAATATTATCTCAAATTTCTTTTTTTTATTTGAAAGTACAATCCTTCCGGTTAATAATGGAAAATAATTTCATTCAAATGGCTGCCTCGGCTGGCCATGCAGTAGCCTACACGATCGGTCCATTTTTTAAGCACATTATCGATTGTGTGCAGCTGTATTTCACTAATGGCTTCACAAATATTGTCCTTTAAAGCGTCAATTGTCTCTGGCTTGTTGGCGTAACACTTATCTTTGAGGGCACACCACAAATAATAGTCCAACGGTGTCAAATCGCAGCTCCGAGGTGGCCAAACGACATCAGCTCTGCGGCTGATAATGCGATCTTGAAAAACAGGGCGCAAAACATCGAGTGTAGCTTCGGCTGTGTGGCACGTTGCGCCGTCCTGTTGAAACCAAATGTTGCCTATATCCTCCTCTTCAATTTTTGTGAACAAAAATTCGTTCAACATGGCACGATAACGATCGCCATTGACTGTAACGGCCACTCCTTGCTCATTTTCGTTTTCTGTGGGTTTTCTGTGCCCCAAATGCGACAATTTTGCTTGTTGACATACCCGCCAAGATCAAAATGAGCTTCATCTGAAAATATGATTTTTTTTTTTTTTTTTTTGGCAAAATCGGCATCTTCTGTAAGTCGTTCGCAGGCCCACTTAGCGAAGCGAAAACGCATTGGATGGTCAGTTGGCTTTAACTCCTGAACCAATTGGACTTTGTATGGCGTCATACCACGGTCTTTATGCAAAATTCGTCTCAATGATGCTTCCGAAATGTTCAATTCTTGAGAACGACGGTGAATTGATGTTGATGGCGCTTCACGCACACTTTCTGCCACAGCAGCAATATTCTCGGGTGTGCGCACTGTTTTTGGCTTTTCACGCTTTGGTTTATCGATGATGATGCCAGTTTCTTTCACTTTTTTCGCAAGATAACGAACATACAGAGCTGACGGTGCTTCTCTTCTTCCAAAATCCGTACGCAATTTTCGCACACATTCTGCAACATTACCATGATTTTCAAAGTAATGTCGCAATATTTCCGAGCGTTGTTCAAGCGTATACACAACCATATTCGTTCATATTCGGAAGGATAAAACTAATTATCTGTCAAATCAGACATGAGCTAAGTGTTACCATTCACGAAATAAGCACTAGTTGAAAAGAAAAAAACGTTAGATGGCGGACCCTTTAAAAACTTCTTAATTTTAAATGATAATTTAAATTAAAATTAAATGATAATTCAAATTAAAATCATGAATTTCAGTTCATATTTCTTCAGTTTCAGTTGGGAATAGTGTTTTATATGTAAGTAGTTTCAACAAAATGATGTTTCTGGTATAAAATGAAGGCCATATGACCGTAGTAATTGGATGGATAAAAATTTGTTTAAAACATCATCTGTAGATATTTCTTGTTTGTGGTGAATATTCATCATGGCTAAAGCACTTTCTTCCGACATTGTTGATCTGAGCCATGTTTTAATACTCCGCAAAGTTGAGAAAGATCTTTCAACTGTTGAGTTTCTTACCGGCAATGAAATAAAAATTTGAAATATTTTTCGGAGAGTAGGGTATATATCTTCGTCAAATTTTGAAACTTTCCATTTGAGCTGCCAATGAATAATTTCAGATTCCAGATTTGCAAGTAGAATTTCTTTTTTTAGTTGGTGCAGTCCACCAAAGTCCTCCAATACTTGTGAAATTATCACTTTCAATTTAGAATACGAAAGTTTTGTGATATTTTTCGGCAAAAGCTTAGGTATGCTAAAAACATTTAAGCATTCTTCCGTTAAACGAGACTTGAGATCTTCCGAAATACATAGATTCTAATAAATACGAAAGTATTCCTCACAATGTATTGGGTGCTTTCTTTCAAATTTAGTTTTTTCGACTAAAATGTCTAGGTCATCACATATCATCTTCGCTTTGTTAAAAATAAATTTAAAGCTTTCTTCTGCTTCGCTTCTTTTATATTGAAGGCTCATTAATAGAGTTTTTATTATGTCTGACCCCTTGCATAAGTCTAGGTTTTTTTTTTTTTTTTTGAAGAATTACGCTCATGGGTTGTGTGAGAGCAAGAATATCACTAAGAATATACAATCCGCATATAAAGGGTTTTTCAATAAGAGCGCTACAAAAGTTTTTTTAAATAAAACAAAAACGGTTTTGGATATCAATGAAATTCTTTATTCCTGTGAAAGTACGTTCGATGCCATTATGTATGGAAATCGATCTCTTTTGCATGGCCACCACGGGCACGCTTGCAGAAGTCCAGACGCTGAACCCAATTTTCAACGGTTTTCAAGCATAAATCGGCCGATACTGCTGCAATTTCACGTTCGATATTCGTACGAAGTTCATCAATCGTCGCTGGCTTGTTGGCATAGACCATAGATTGACGTAGCCCCACAGGAAATAGTCCAACGGCGTCAAATCGCACGACCGAGGCGGTCAATCGACTGGACCATTTCGTGAGATAACACGTTCTCCAAACTTGGTTTCCAATAAATTGATTGTAACATTCGCTGTGTGGCTTGTGGCTCCGTCCTGTTGGAACCACATGTCCTCCAAGTCCATATCATCCAATTGGCGCCAAAAATATTCGGTTATCATTGAACGGGAGCGATTCCCATTCACAGTAACGTGCCGGTCTTGATCATCACGGAAGAAGTACGGCCCAATGACGGCGCCGGCCAATAAACCGCACCAAGCCGTAATTTTTTCGGGATGCAATGATTACTCATGGAGTACGTGTGGATTGCTGTCTGACCAATAACGCATATTTTGTTTATTGACGAAGCCATTCAGCCAGAAATGAGCCTCATCGCTGAAGATGATTTTTCGATGAAAATCCGAATCATTTTCAAGTTTCAGCTCAATTCACGAACATACGACGCTTCCGGTGGCCAAGCGGCTTTAGTTCTTGCGTCAATTTGATCTTGTAAGGATGTAGGCCAAGATCTTTTTGCAAAATTCGCCACAACGACGTCACAGAGATGCCCAACGCTTGAGAACGACGTGTGAGAGACACATTTGGGCTTTCTTCAACTGAAGCCTCAGCGGCAGCAATATTCTCGACACTACGGACACTTCTTTGTCTCACTGGCACGGGAACATTTTGTGCTGTGCCTGTGGATTCAAATTTTTCCACTAGATTCTCAGTTGTTGATCTGCTAGGACGGTTATGACGACCATAAATTGGATGTAGCGCTCTTAACGTTGAGGCCACTGACTCCGAACTTCGGTAGTAAATTTTAATAATTTCGACTCGTTGGCTCGTATATCTTTCCATCATAAAATGGCAAACCTTACTGAAGAGAAATGTCAAAAGAGCGGCAAGAAATATGGCGTCGTTTGCTGTCCCTGTCTTTCTACTTTTGTAACGTCCCTGTTGAAAAACGCTTTAAAATCAAAATAAGCTTAGTGAGTTTATTAAAATTGTCGCCTTTGTGGACGTATCTCTGTCCTTCCAATGAGATATTTTCTCCAGTACCTCCAATATATTTTTAACATTACTTGCAAATTGTAATATTGTGTCAATATTGCAAAAATTTGCTCTAAAAGACGTTAAATTTGAAATGGTTGTGAAATTTTGATGGTATATATAAAAACAAGTAAGAAAATTATAGTCGGTCTAGACCGACTATACGATACCCTATACCATGCGTTTAGAGACCCTATCTCTTAGGCCCAACTAACTGGACATAGAAAATAAGCAAAAACCAAATTTGAGTGGGATTTTTATTAATTTTTTTGGCTGCAGATATGAAAAAGTTCATATCGGATGATATATCTAGAAAGGGACTAGGTCCAAAAATGGACCGATCCTGATCATGTTTGGTAAAGTCTCTTGTATTTTGCAAAAATATGTACAAACAAAATTTGAGAAGAATCAGTGCAATATTTTTGTTTTTTAATAGATTTAAGTGAAGATCGGGAAGCAGCCCTATATGGGGTCAAAGGGATCATTTTTGGACTACTCATTAGTGGATGTAATGAATGCATACAAACCCAATTTGAGTAAGATCTATATGACAATTTGGATCTTATGGCAATTTATGTCGATTTCATATGGGTAATTTGTATGGGGGCTAGGTCTGAACATGGACCGATTCTCACCAATTTCAATAGCGTTCATCCCATGGCCGATAAAAGCTTATATACCAAATTTCATCAAAATACATTCATATTTGCGATCTGCAGTTTGATTACAAGCTTTACATGGACACAGAGACGGACGGACGGACGGACGGACATTGTTAAATCAACTCAGAAAGTGATTCTGATTCGATCGGTATAATTAAAGATGGGTCTAGGTCAAATATTTTTGGTTGTTACAAACAGCAGCACAAAGTCATTATACCCAAACCACATAGTGGTATAGGGTATAATAAATAAAACAAGTAAGAAAATTATAGTCGGTCTAGACCGACTATACGATACCCTATACCATGCGTTTAGAAACCCTATCTCTTAGGCCCAACTAACTGGACATTGAAAATAAGCAAAAACCAAATTTGAGTGGGATTTTTATTAATTTTTTTGGCTGCAGATATGAAAAAGTTCATATCGGATGCTATATCTAGAAAGGGACTAGGTCCAAAAATGGACCGATCCTGATCATGTTTGGTAAAGTCTCTTGTATTTTTCAAAAATATGTACAAACAAAATTTGAGAAGAATCAGTGCAATATTTTTGTTTTTTAATAGATTTAAGTGAAGATCGGGAAGCAGCCCTATATGGGGTCAAAGGGATCATTTTTGGACTACTCATTAGTGGATGTAATGAATGCATACAAACCCAATTTGAGTAAGATCTATATGACAATTTGGATCTTATGGCAATTTATGTCGATTTCATATGGGTAATTTGTATGGGGGCTAGGTCTGAACATGGACCGATTCTCACCAATTTCAATAGCGTTCATCCCATGGCCGATAAAAGCTTATATACCAAATTTCATCAAAATATATTCATATTTGCGACCTGCAGTTTGATTACAAGCTTTACATGGACACACAGACGGACGGACGGACGGACGGACATTGTTAAATCAACTCAGAAAGTGATTCTGATTCGATCGGTATAATTAAAGATGGGTCTAGGTCAAATATTTTTGGTTGTTACAAACAGCAGCACAAAGTCATTATACCCAAACCACATAGTGGTATAGGGTATAAAAATTAAGCTTGCTCTCTCGAAACTAATATATATTTATAAGTTTTTTCATGTTGTATTCCTTACGATTTTTGATCCCCCGTAGATCCGCGCTTGAAACATGCCAATCGTTATTTTTAATTTTTAGGTTATTTATGCATTTATACTTAAAATTTCCACTATTTTCAGTTTCGTAATAGTTGCCATATGTGATGCATGGTTTGTACTATACATTCTACACATTGCACTTTTTACATATTGGAGATCTTGCCAGAGAATTCATTAACCGTAATTTAAATAAACGAAAAAATCTTTAACTAATTCTATTTATTATCTGCAATAAATTAATATTTTATATCCAATTCTTTGTTGAGTCTCTTGGAAATGGATTCGACAAATTTTTGGCAATAGTCAGGCGGTAGGTTTCAGGTGATGCAAACGTAGTTTCTGATTTTCTCCTCTCCAAAGAAAGGATTTGAAAGAAAATTATGATGTTTTTTTTTGCAATCTTATTGTTTTACTATTACGCTTGCTAATAAACGGCTTATGTCTGACTTTTCTACAATTTAGACCTGCTTTGTGAAGCACATTTCTTATTGTAAAGAATGGCTCCCTTAAAATCTGGTCGCATAAAACTAGTTATAAATTTTTTCTAAAACAACACATTATCAAATAAAAGGCAATTTATTCAGCATTGAAGAAAAGTTATAGTAAAATTTAATTTTCGATATTACGAATAAATGACCGGACATGTTTGTTCATACTTCCCATTAATTTTTGCACATCTTTCCGTCCCACCTCTGCAGAATACTTGATCCATTTACTTAACATTAAATGTTCAGTTTTGGCTTCTTTTCTACTCTTTAATTTATTTTTTACATTTGCCCAATATTTTTCGATTGGTCGAAATTCTGGTCAATTAGGAGGATTACTGTATTTGGATATTGCATCTACCTCTTTGTTATTATACCACTTCATTGCTAAATTTGAATAATGATATGATGCCAAATCAGTCCAAAAATTTACTGAGTTCTTGTGCTGTTTAAGTGGTAATATTCTTTTTTGGAAACATTCCTTTGTATATAATTCTGCCATCATTGTTGATGATGTTACAAATGCAGAACTCTTCAATCCAAAAGTCGCTCACAGCTTATTTGTTGGAGAAAAATTTTATATGATTAAAAATATGTATTTAAAAATTTGGTTCTGAAAATACAAAAACGACATATGTGGTTTAGTTAATAATTATACCAAAAAAGAATATCTGCTTTAAGTTCTCTAGAAACTCAAAATTCAAAATAAGGCACAAAATTCAGGTCACAGCTTAAATGATGCAATTTAAAAAAACATTAAATAAAAAAGGATTTACTGTAATTTTTAAATTTTTTTCAATTGCTTAGTATTTAGTAGGATATCCTTTATTATATATAACCACTTGAAGCCTTCTCGACATAGAGTCCACTAGCTTTTTTTTTATAATCTGGATCTATTTTATCCCACTCTTTTTGCAACACCTTTTTTAAGTTAGATTTGTTATGGATATCGTATTTTCGAATATTTGTCTTCAATATTGACCACATATTTTCAACCACATTTAAGTCAAGTGATTGTGCTGGAGTTTGAACTATATGCGGGCATTTCCATATCAACCAAGTCTGTACTAATGGTGATTTGTGCTTAGGGTCATTATCTTGGTAGAAGCGAAAGGCGTCCTCAATTTGCAATTTCGTCGTTCTTTGAATTAGATTTTCATGGAGAAGTTTCAAATACATGTTTTTATCCATATTCCCTACGATAAAGGCCAAGTTACCTACTCCATTTGAAGACATGCATCCCCAAACCATAGCATTTCCACCACCGTGTTTCATAGTGGCATGTAAATTGAGAGGTTTCAGCTCAGTATTAACTTTGCGCCCAATGTAGGGCCTTCCATCTGGTCCAAATATATTAACTTTCACTTCATCGACAAAAATTACAGTTCTCCAAAATGCTGGACTCTTATTTAAATGGTCACGCGCAAACTGCAGCCACTTTACTCTATTTTTTCATTTACAAATGGTTTGTTTGGAGGAATTCGGCCATTAAAATCAGCGTCCCTCAATATTCTGTGAATTGTTTCAGGATGACATGTCTTTCCCAAATATTTTTCGGCCATAAGTCAGCTTCGGAGCGCTTGTTGCTGGATTTTTACGAATTTGTTGCACTAACCACTTAAAATCGCTTTCAGTAAAAATTTTATTTGGAGCTTGTTTACCCTTGTTTTCAACACGATTCTCACCAATGTAAATAGCGTTTTATATGCTGAACTGTTGAATAGCTTAAATTAACCATTTCAGCAATTTTCCGTAGAGTGTGCCCATTCTTATAGTGCTTTATACTAACTCACGCATTTCAATAGATGTACGCGGTGCGATGGTTGAAAAAATTCACTTATTTTTATTTTTTTAATGCGTATCAGTCAAAAACACAATTAGGAATGATTGCAGATAATAATATTAAAATTTTAAGCTAAAGACAACAAGGATAACGGTAAAATTAACTGCATCATTTAAGCTGTGACATGAGTTTGTACCTTATTTTGCAGTTTTTAGTTTCTTGAGAGCACAAAGCACATTTTTGTTTCTGTTAAATAAAATTACAACACTAGAATATATTAAACCACATTCTTTGTTTTTGTATTTTTAGAACAAAATTTTTAAATATATAAAGGGTTTTGAAGAAAAAAATCTTTCTGCATCAAATAAGCTGTGAGCGACTTGCCATACCATATGTGTTTTTTTCTCCATATTTATTCATTTTGGTACACTTATATTTAGGAGCGACATATCCTCGTTTCGTCGCAATATAATATTTGTTTCCAGGCAACTGCTTAAAATCAGATTTTACATAGGTTTTATCATATATAACTATACAACCTTTAAACTTCATCAAACGGGCGTGTGTTTTACCAACAGACTCCTGTTTTTTGAGCGGTTTGGGTGTTTAATCGCTCGGTAGGACACTAATCCTCCGTTTCGGCGTATGCGGTGCACTTGAATTAAACTGTTTGGCTCTATCTCTATCTCAGACATCCCAGGATTATTTTTAATGGAAATTAGTGCTTTTTTCTTCAATCTATATATATAAAATTCATTTTCTGTTTGTTTGTTTGTTTGTTTGTTTGTTTGACCGCTATACAAATTTTTATTTTTCAACGGATTTTCCTGAAATTTTGTACACACGATCACTATACCCCAGGAAAGGTCGCTATATACTTTTTACCGGCCACGCCTACTTTTACGCCCACTTTTTATGTAAAATTCATTTTCTGTTTTATTCATATTTGTTCACTATACAAATTTTTATTTTTTAACAGATTTCTCTGAAATTCGGTACACACGATCCCTGTACTCCAGCTAAGGTCGCCATATACTTCTTATCGACCACGCCTACTTTTACGTCCACTTTTTATATACAATTCATTTTCTGCTTTTTGGTATATTTGTTCGGTATACAAATTTTTATTTTTCAACGCATTTCTCTGAAATTTGGTACACACGATTTTTGTGCCTCAGGCCAGGTCACCGGGTGATTCTTGCGGCCACACCTACTTTTACGCCCACTTTTTGTATACAATTCGTTTTCTGTTTTTTGGTATATTTGTTTGCTATACAAATTTTTGATTTTCAACGGAATTCTCTGAAATTTTGTACACACGACCTCTGTACTCCACCTAAGGTCGCCATATGCTTCGTACCGGCCACGCCTACTTTAGCGCCCACTTTTTGTATACAATTCATTTTGTTTTTTGGTATATTTGTTCGCTATACAAATTTTTATTTTTCAACCGATTTCTCTGAAATTTGGTACACACGATCCCTGTCCTCCAGGGAAAGTCGACATATTCTTCGCACCGGTCACGCCTACTATTACGCCCACTTTTTGTATACAATTCATATTCTGTTTTTTGGTACATTTGTTCGCTACACAATTTTTTTTAACGGATTTCTCTGAAATTTGCTACACACGATCTCTGTACTCCAGAGAGGTCGCCATATGATTCTTGCCGGTCACGCCTACTTCTACGCCCGCTTTTTATACAAAATTAATTTTTTGTTTTTTGTATATTTGTTCACTATAGAAATTTTTATTTTTCAAGGGATGTCTAAAATTTGGTCACACGATCTCTATACTACAGGGAAGGTCACCATATGCTTCTTACAGGCCACGCCTACTTTGCGCCAACTTCTATGTATATAAAAGTTATTTTTTTCTTTTATTTGTTTCTTTATTTGATTGGTATAAAAACTTTTATTTTTCAATGGCTTTCTTCGAAATTTAGTACATATTCCAGGAATTTTTACCGACCACGCCTACTTTTACGCCCAATTTTCTTATAAAATTCATACTTTTTTGTGTGGTATATTTCTTCCCTATACAAATTTGTACTTTTCAATGGATTTCTCTGAAATTTGGGTTACACGGAAATAACTACATGGTGAACAAATTCCCCAAACTTAAAAAAGGTACCCAAAAGAAATGAACAAATTCCCCATATATTTTTAATCGAAATAAAAAATAAACTTACTCCCCAAATTCATTCTTAAATTTTTACATATTTTTATTTAATGAATTTTGTTAAATATTTATTTTAGTAAACATTTGCATATTGCTCTCAATATATGTCCAACAATAAATGCATTTAAAATGAGTATTCTTTCAAATTAAGTTGGCAACAGCTGCGCGGCAGCACAGGTGTGGTTGCCAAACACGCGGAAGCGGCGCGCGGCGTGCGACCGCGGACTCGGACGAGACGGGTGCGGACGCGACGCGCTCTCGGAACACAGCTCAGCTAAAATATCGCAATGCTCTAAAAAATATGTTTTAGGAATTAAAATAAGTTAACGAGAACTAAGCGGAGGCACGGGTAGTAGCTGCAAGGCGCGCGGACGCGACGCGCTCGCGGGACACAGCTCAGCTAAAATATCGACCGCGGACTCGGACGCGACGGATGCGCACGCGACGCGCTTTCGGAACACAGCTCAGCTAAAATATCGCAATGCTCTAAAAAATATGATTTAGGAATTAAAATATGTTAACGAGAACTAAGCGGAGGCACGGGTAGTAGATGCAAGGAACAGGCGCGAGGCATGCGGGCGCGACGCGCTCGCGGAACACAGCTCAGCTAAAATATCGCAATGATCTGAAAAATATATTTTGGCGATTAAAATCAGTTGACACCAACTGCGCGGCAGCACGGGTGTGGCTGCCAAACGCGCGGCGCACGACCGCTGACTCGGACGCGACGGATGCGCACGCGACGCGCTCTCGGAACACAGCTCAGCTAAAATATCGCAATGCTCTAAACAATATGTTTTAGGAATTAAAATAAGTTAACGATAACTAAGCGGCAGCAAGGGTAGCAGCTGCGAGGAAGCGGCGCGAGGCGCGCGGACGCGACGGATGCGGACGCGATGCGCTCGCGGAACACAGCTTACCAAAAATATCGCAATGATCTGAAAAATATATTTTGGCGATTAAAATAAGTTAACAACAACTGCGCGGCAGCACGGGTCTGGCTGCCAAACGCGCGGAAGCGGACGCGACTCGCTCGCGGAACACAGCTTAGTGAAATGTCGTATGATAAATTTTATCTACGTATGTGAAATAATTACCTGTTGATCAAAATAGGCCACACATATACTATAAGCAGTTGCTTAAAGAAACCTTGCGACACAATATTAAACGTCGCATTAGTCTTTCATTTCTGAAACTTGAATTTGACGTCTCTGCTCAATGATGATCACTTACTGAATGAATAAATTCAATTTTTAAAAGTTTTGATTCCTTTAATTTGCGACCCATTCCGTTATATTTGATGTTTATTAATAAACTGAAAAAAAAACTTAAAGCGGTTTCGCACCTTATTTTTGAAGCATTTTTGCTGCAGCATCTTATAAAAAACTTCTAAATTAAAAAACCAAAAACTTTTTATTTGAAATAAAAAATGAATTTACTGCCCATACAAATTTTTGGGGAGAAAGTTCATTTTATTGGGGAATTTGTTAATTGGGGACTAAGTACTCAGCACCTGGTAAGCATAGTGAACCATTTTTCAAGTCAAAGTCCTTTTCATCCCGGGCAAGACCGGGTAAAAACAGCTAGTATATTTATATTTTCTAAATATATTTGCTGTGGCCTTGTAACGTTTCAAAACACTGTTCACAGTGGATTTTACAATTTTAAGGAGTTTTCCAATTTTAAAACCACTATATGTTCCAACATTTTTTCGCGTCTCTTTTGTTCCAAAATAATATTAAGTTGACAAACTTGAAACGTGTTAAAAGTGACGGTATATGTCTTATCAACAACATATCTAAAGAGTTAAGAATTTTATACACTAGAGGCTCTGTAATCACGTTTTGAATGTTGCCAGATTTTGAGCGGGCCATTCTTTAGATGCGCTTCTATTCTCACCCAAATCAATTTTAGCCAAAGAGAAATTTTTGTTGTGGACATTTATTTGCCTCTTATACTAGTTTTTTCTATCAATAGGTTTTCTATCCTTTTGTTTTGTATACCAAATGAATTACAGATTTCTTTTTTTATTCTTAAACTAGCTGACCCGGAAACCGTTGTTTTGCAATATAACTTATTTCTAGTGAATATTTTTGTTGTTAATTATTATATGTATTTGCCATGTATTGGAGGCGCCACGCCCACTGATTTGATCCCGCCCATTTTTCACATAACTTCTCTCACTCATCATTCGTGAACTCACACTGTCGGGTTTATAGGGTCCAGATAATTTTTTTTTGTTTGTGTGGTGCCACGCCCACAAAGGCAATCCCGCCCATTTTTGGTACGACTACTCACATTAACAACCAATTGAGGTGCGGAAAGTTTCAAGACTCTGGCCATTATAGTACTCTAGATATATGATGATATGTATTTACCATGTATGGGGGTACCACGCCAACTTGTTTGATCCCTCCCATTTTTAGCAGGACTTCTCACATTGCTAACTTATGTACTCCTACAAAGTTTCAGGACTCTTGCTATCATAGAGCTCCAGATGTATGATGTTAAAAATTTTTTATATATGGGAGGTGCCACGCCCACTTCATATATTTAAAAAATATATAGCCTATTTTACTTTACACACTGTGACAATTTCAAAAAGATCTGTCGTATAGTTTAGCCACCTATTAATGTCAAACCCACAAACCCACAAATTTTATATACATATGTATATACATAGATGTGGTAAATATGCAGATCTAGAAACCTATTTGCATATTACAAAAATTTTATATAGGTCAGATTTACATGTAGAGGAACAAAAACATTTTACCATGGTGTCCGGGTCAGCCACGCTTGGAGAATCGTCACTTCTAAGTCGTTTACGCAGTTCTATTGCTTTCCGTTTTTTGTGTTATATATGCAAATTTTCAAATTACATTTACCGCACAAAAATTGCGCACAAAACAAATCGCACAAATAAGAAATCGCAAAACGAGAGACCGCACAAAAACAGGGTGGCCTTTCATTATATGGAGGAAAAAAGGGTGTTCAAACTCTCGGTCTCACCCCCTAGAAATATTCGTATAGTAAAAAAAACTAAGAAATACAAAGTTTTGGGTCAATCAAAAGACATTTAATCGTGCCTCAACGCGATTGAAAATTTCAAGTGTGTTTATTTGGGGAAAATATGACCTTTTTTCAGATTTTACGAAAATTTCGTTCTATAGTTTTAATTTTTCAGACAAGTTGTTATATAATTCGGGATCAGTATTAAATTATCCTTTCAAAAAGCTATAAAACTTCAAAATCGAATAAAACCTCGCCAAGAAATCGCAAATGCCCCAGACCACTTTTGTGCTAAAAAAAACAAGCTCATGAAATTTGATGACATTTTTTCCAACTTTGAGAAATTGATTAAAGCCATAATTTTTTTTTTTGGTCTCTATACTTATAAATACTCAGATATGAAGTATTATTTTATTACCACGTTGTTAACCTATTGCGCATTGAGACCGAAAATGGGAAATTTTTTGATAAAATTTTGAAAATACCTTTTTCAAGTTTTAAAAAATTTTCTTAAACAAAATTTAAAAAACTGGATCTAAAACTTTAAGTTTTTGTTAAATATATGTTACAGATCAACTATGTGAATTTTTAAGTAAATCCCTATGCCAGAATTTTTTTGACAAGGATTTTATTTTTGCGGATTTCGAGAAAAATGGGATTTTAGTAAAATATTCTGTAAATGTACTCTTTCTAAATACTTTGTATCAAAAATTCATCACTTTTCTACTTTTAAATGTTATATTTTATCGTAATAGCCTAGAGTTTCGGAAAAAAATAATATGACCCCATTAACCCTTTTGTAATTGGGGTCACTTATGACCCCAGCTAATAAAAGATAATTTATTCAAAAAATTCAAATATTTTGTAAGTGCTATTGAATTTTTAGATGCGACGCTTAAAATATAATAACTAAATCTGTAGAACTTCCGTTCCTGAAAATTGAGATAAATCCGAGAACGTTAACCCATTATTTGCCAAGGCCAGGTTTGGATTTTAAGATATTTTTAAATAAAAATTTCCGAAAACAAGATTTTCTATTAAACTCGATGAAACCACTATTTAGAATTTAAGAAAAATAATTCGGTAATCCTGGGATCAAAATAATCCATTGTGATATATCGTTGGTGCAATTATCTGCTTATTGCTCGCGAATATAAATTAAAACAACTTTTAACCAATTTTGTTATAAAATTATTTTATGTATAAAAACTATCTGTATTTTTCTAAATAAAATAAGAAGACCTACAAATAACCCACAGCTAATAAAAGACAATTTATTCAAAGGAATATTTATTTCAGAATTAAAAATTTCCTTAGATTTACCGACAAAAATTTCTCGTATAATTTTCCATGTTTTTTTTTTTTTTTGGAATCTGCAGCAGAAATAAATAGGCTAGAGTAATTTTTTTATCCAGTTAAATGTTTTATTTTGTGAATGAGCGTGAATTTCTACAGACAGACCGACATCGGTATATACATTATGGGGTTGCAAATGCATTTTTCGATGTGTTGCAAACGGAATGATATATACCCTCAGCACAATGGTGTGGTGGGTATAAAAAGATCTTTTAACCATTATAATGTAAAACAAAATACTTTAAATCATTATTTTTAAACTCGTACAACTTTTAATTAAAAAAAAAAAGATAATGTAATAAATGTAAAAGGAAAAACATTTGTAGCAATTTAATTAACAACACAAAACGTAAAACTCTGCTGCAATTTACTATATAAATTGTTGCATTAAGACAGACATTCAATCGCCATCATATTACCATCATCGTCAGTATTGTAGCAAAGGCAACATTTCTTGGCGCGGTTCTCTGTTATTATAATGTGCATTCATTCAATCTTTGTATTTTCATTTCATTTTAGAAAGCGCGGGTGTTGTTTTCGTTTATCATTCTTCAATTTCGAGTGCATTGTCTTGTTGTCTGGTCTCAAGTTCTTCTCTTTTAATAAAATTTATATCATTTTTAGTTGGCTTTCTTTCATTTAACTGTCATTTCAATGTTTGATATATATGTTTGCTATGAACAAAATTTATCTTAGCGTAGGTTGAAAGGTTGTTTTTTTTTTTTTTGTCTTAAAATATTTTTACATATAATGTTTTTTGTTATATTTTACGTAGGAGACGCAATTTAATGGCTTATTTATAACGTACGATTTTTGTGTTTTTCTTTTATTGCTGCTTGTCTATAATTGAAGTTTGAACCAATTTAAAGTACTTTCTCTGCTTCAAAAAAAAAAAAAAAAAAAAAATAAATAAATAGAAGAAAAAAAAATCCAAGTTTTGTGATTGAATTGTTTATGGAATTATTGATTTTAATTAAAACTAACAGAGCCCAGCACTCGAAATTTGAAATTGAAATTTTTTCTTTCAATGTTTTTTAACCGCACCTGTTCCTCTAAAGTGAGTCAACTCAAAATTTTTCAATTTTAATTTTTTTTTTGCAAGAAAACGATACACAGTAGTCATATCTATCCACTGTAAAAATCTTACATCGATTTTTCTAGTCTTTCGGAAAAAAATACAGTTGTAACCCAATTTGTGTTATCAGAGTAGCTTCTTTAGAATCCCCTAAAAAGAGTTGCACCCAAAAAACTTATTATTTTTGATGATCATTGAAAAAATCGCAAAAACAACTACTGTTGTATACTTATTATTCGCAATTCTTTACAATGAAACAATTGTTTTTAAATTTTATAGTAAATATTAAAAAAACCATTTTTTTCCTCTACTGAAAATTTGTAAATTTTGAGTTGACTTACTTTATATAAAATTTATGAATATATCCATAGAATTCATTAAATTCCATTATAAATGATTGTTGAGTACACAGAAGATATTTTTAATATTAATAGGCTAGGCGATTTCTTGTGACCGATGTTTTGTTCTACCGTTTTATCCCGATTTTGACCAAACGTATATCATTTGAAAGGTATTTGTTTTAAGCCGTTTTGCAGATTTACAGAATCTTAAATTTTTTTCCTTTATTTTGAGTAAATTGCATTTAAAGTTTCTACTAACACATACATACATAAAATTATACATATATAATAGCATATGCTATGTGTGTTTTGTTAAATTTGTTAATGTGTTTGTTAATGAGTTTGTTATCTTCATTCACAATAATAATAAACCATAAAAGTGTTGGTTTGTGAATTGGCTAAGTTGAAAAAAAAGCTGCCTAGAAATTGCACTCGAATTTCGAGCGCTGGAATCTGCTAGTATACATAAAGGGGTTTGTTAATTAAAAATTGTATAAGAGCCTAAAGGTATGCTTATCAATTTTAGCCAATTCACAATTCAGCACATTACCAATTTTAATAAATACACATACAGCATTGTATAGTTTAAATGTGTTTTATTAGTAGCTACTTTAAATGATTATTACTCCAAAAAAGTGCATATATGTAAAGATGGTGCACATCTGCAAAGAAATACCTTTCAAATGGTATGTTTTTTTTTTTTTTTTTGTCAAAATCGGTTGGTAACTGTAGGTTGGTAACTGAAGATGCCACAAGAAATAGCCTTGCCTATTAATATTATAGATGTGAAGTATGGGAGAAATGCCAGTAAGAAAGAAGCCTTATTTGTAAAAATCTGATCTACTCTTATTAAATCTTTTTGTAGATTTCTGACAAAATGTTCTTAATAGCCGTTCAAAAACTTTGGAAAAGGTTAAGTCTCTTATAATTGTTAACGTTTCGAAATTCTTTATGTAGTTGAAAGTTAAAATTTTTGTAAAATTTTTAAGCTAAAATTCAAAAATTAACCCAGATAATTACCCAATCATCATTAATCTAAGAATTTCACTTTAATTTAGTTGTATAATCACCAAAATCACAACACATATGATTTTCTTTTTATTATAAATAAATAAAAATTTGAACAATAAAGAAATTAAAAATAATGAAAAATGTCTTGTTTTTTCTCCCTTTTTCGAGGTTTTTTTTTGTCATAAAATTAAGATAAATTATATAAAATCAAAAACATACAAACAAACAAACATCCATGCCTTATAATTGTATTAAAATTAAAATAATAGTATTAAAATCAAGTTGTCAGAGTGAATAGGTTTTTTCTTTTTCCTTTCGTTGTTTTTTTTTTTAATTTTTTTTAAGAAAATTCAGAAAAAATAGCAACTACACACACAAAAGAAAAGGCAATATAAATATTAACTTGAAATATATACAAACATTTCGAAATAAAAGTGAAAGTTTTACTCGCACCAAGAGCAGGCAGCACCGCCAATGAGAGCAGCGGCAAACAAACCAGCAAAAACAATCGAAATAAAAAAACAAAGGCAAACATTTATTTTAACAATCAAAGCTAAATCTTGAATATAAAAAAAACAAGTAAGAAACTCGTAGTCGGACTAGACCGACTATACGATACCCTATACCATGCGTGTAGAGACCCTATATCTTAGGTCCAACTAATTAGATATAGAAAATAAGCATAAGCCAAATTTGAGTGGCATTAATATTAATTTTTTTTTTTTTTGCCTTCGGATATGAAAAAGTTCATATCGGATGCTATATTTATGTATATGGGGACTAGGTCCAAAAATGGAGTGATCCTGACAATATTTGGTAAGATCACTTATTTCTGTTTTTCGCAATGTTTTTGGTTTTTGATAGATTTAAGAAAGATCGGGAACCGGCTTCATATGGGAGCTATGACTAATAAATGTCCTATAGGGTTTATTTTTGGACTACTGATTAATGGATGTAATGAGCACACACAAACCCAATTTGGATCATATGGCAATATAAGTCGATCTCATTTGTATGAGGACTAGGTCTTAACATGCACCGATTTTCACCAATTTCAATAGCGTTCATTCCATGGCCGATGGAAGCTTATATACTAAATTTCACCAAATTCTACATGAAATGAAAACTCCGTTTCTTAACATAGAGTTGGCGTGACAAGTGCAATTTTTTTCTGTTTTTTTCTATTCAGTAGGGCCAACTGTTACAAAAATTGCTTCAAGATTTCATGACATTTATTTAATTAGAACAAAAGTTACCGTTATAATAATTAAAGTTTGAGAAAAAAATGGATTGCAAACAGTTTCGTGTTTTGATTAAACATTGGTTTTTGGTGGGAAAAACTACTGTCCAAGGCAAAAAAATGGATTGATAAACATTATGTTGAATCTTCGCCGTCATATTCAATGATTATAAGGTGCTATTCTGAATTTAAACGTGCTCGTACGAGCACAAATGATGCAGATCGTCCTGTTCGTCGAAATGAGGCAGTTACCGAAGAAAACGTAAGTTAAGTGCAACAGGTTGTATTGAATGATCGAAAGATTAAAGTGAGTGAGATTGCTAGCGTCATAAAGATATCAGCAGAGCGAGTTCGGCATATATTACATGATCATTTAAATATGAAAAAGCTTTCTGCTCGATGGGTGCCGCGATTTTTAACAGCTGCAGAAAAACTAAAACGTGTTCATGATTCAAAGTATGCTTTGTAGATGTTTGAAGTAAATTCATTTGAATTTTTACGTCGATTTATAACAAAGGATGAGACGTGAATTGATTATTATACACCGGAGCCCAAAGACAGTCTGCGGAGTGGTTACAAGCACGCGAAAGCCGACAAAAGTGGCCGAAGACTCAACAATCGGCTGGAAAATAATGGCCAGTATTTTTTGGGATGCACGTGGTATAATATTTATTGATTAGTTGGAGAAAGGAAAAACAATAACTGCCAAATTCCATTTTGAGTTATTGGACAGATTGTATAAAGAAATTACGAAAAAACGACCCCACTTAAATAAGAAAAAAATCTTGTACCATCATGACAATGCACCGGTGCAATCATCTGCTTTGGCATCAGAAAAACTCAAGTCTTCACATTACGAATTGCATCCCCACCCCCCAGTATTTTTATTTTATTTGTTCCCAAACTTGAAAAAATGGCTCCAGGGAAAGAGATTTTCCACAAATGAAGAAGTCATATCAGAGACGGAAGCCTATTTTGAATAGTTTGACATAGCGTATTTTTGGAAGGGCATCATGATGTTAGAAGATCGGAGATTAGTTTTAGAATAAAATTAATTTCAAATCCAAAAGACCGATTTTTCATTTTTAGGCCACGGATTTTTCATTCCATATATTATATTCATATTTGCGACCTGTAGTTTGCTTACAAGGTTTACATGGACACACAGACGGACAGACGAACATCGCTAAATCGACTAAGAAATAATAAATGATGGGTCTGGGTCAAATATATTTGGTAGTTACAAACATCATCACAAACTAATTATACCCTGACCATATAGTGGTATAGGGTATAAAAAAAATAATAATAAAAAAACAAAAACAACGACGAACATGAAATTACATACACTGTGCAATAAAGTGTGTGTAGTAACAAAAAATTGCACCCTAGAGACCGTAACGTCCGTTATGATTTCAGTATATACAAAAAAATATTTATATATAAAATTATAGAAAAATAGTTAAAATATTAAAAGAAAAAAAGTGATTAATGATTAATGTAGCTTCGATGTTGTATAAAGTGCTGTGTTTTATAACAACTTTACCGGGCTTAACTTATCGACAGCACCAGTTTTAAATTGAATTTCATTATGTTGGGTAAGAGAATTTTTAAATTAATATTTCTTTTGGGCGTTTATGGTTTGTGAGGTACTCGTATAAAATAAACTAATAAAAAAAAAAAAGCTGTTTGGAGTCTCTTTAGGACACGCTTCCAATTCGGATTTGATTTGCGCGGCAGCACGTAGACTGTCTATTATATTTTTGATTAATAGGTTTCTTTAAATTATATTTTGTTAATTTGTTTAAATAAATATAAACACTAAGTTATCTTTTATTTTGTTAATTTTAACTATATTTTTTCTGATTTGTATTTTATCAAATTGCTGTTAGTCGTATTGACTAACAAAGCCCACATACGGTGTAAAAAGATCGATGCACTTCCAAGGTTAAAATTGGTTGAAAGTTGGAACTAATGTTGTAATTTACTAAAGTAGGAAATATTCAAAAAAAAAAAAAAAAAAAAATAGGAAGAGATAATTTTTTTTATGAAAAAGTACTTTTTTATTTTAAAAAAAAAGGTGCTTTTTTATTAAAAATTGCTTTTATATTAAAAGGTACTTTTATATTAAAATGTACTTTTATTTTAAAAGGTACTTTTATATTAAAAGGTACTTTTATATTAAAAGGTACTTTTATATTAAGAGGTACTTTTATATTAAAAGGAAATTTTTTGAAGAAAATTTACTATTTTAATAAAAGGCATTTTAAAAAAAGTATTTTTTACGCACATTTTTTGAAAAAACTTAATTTTTAAGAAAATGTACTTTTTTTAATAGAAGGCACTTTTTTCCAAATGGAAAAGTAGTTTTTTGAAAAGAGTAAATTTTTTTAATAATTTACTTTTCTAATAAAAGGGATTTTTTAAAAAAAGTACGAATGTTGTACTTTACTAATCTAGGTACATGTTTGAAAAAAAAAAGATACTATATGAAGAAAAGGTACACTTTTAAGAAAAATATTTTTTTAAGAAAAGGTACTTTATTAAGAAAAGGTACCCTTTTAATTAAACTATTTTTTTAAGAAAAGGTTTACTTCAATAAAAGTCCTTTTTATACCCTATACCTACCACTATGTGGTTTGGGTATAATGACTTTGTGCTGCTGTTTGTAACAACCAAAAATATTTGACCTACACCCATCTTTAATTATACCGATCGAATCAGAATCACTATCTGATTCGATTTAACGATGTCCGTCCGTCCGTCCGTCCGTCTGTGTGTCCATGTAAAGCTTGTAATCAAACTGCAGGTCGCAAATATGAATATATTTTGAGGAAATTTGGTATTTGATCTTCTACCGGCCATGGGATGAACGCTATTGAAATTGGTGAGAATCGGTCCATGTTCAGACCTAGCCCCCATACAAATGACCCCTATGAAATCAACATATATTGCCATAAGACCCAAATTATCATACAAATCTTAGTCAAATTGGGTTTGTATGTATATATTACATCCATTAATCAGTAGTCCAAAAATGATCCCTATTGGACAACTCTTAGTCATAGGCCCCATATAGAGCTGCTACCCGATCTTCACTTAAATCTATCAAAAAACAAAAATATTGCACGTATTCCTTTCAAATTTGGTTTGTATATATTTTTTCAAAGTATAAGTGACTTACCGATCGACTCAGAATCACTTTTTGAGTCGAAATAGCAATTTCCGTCAGTCCGTCCGTCCGTCTGTGTGTCCATGTAAAGCTTGTAATCAAACTACAGGTCGCAAATATGTATATATTTTGATGAAATTTGGTATATAAGCTTCCATCGCCATGGGATGAACGCTATTGAAACTGGTGAGAATCGGTCCATGTTCAGACCTAGCCCTCATTCAAATGACCCCTATGAAATCGACATAAATTGCCATAAGTTCCAAATTATCATATAGATCTTAGTCAAATTGGGTTTGTATGTGTTTATTACAACCATTAATCAGTAGTTCAAAAATACTCCCTACAGGAAAATTCTTAGTCATAGGCCCCATATAGAGCTGCTTCCCGATCTTCACTTAAATCTATCAAAAAACAAAAATATTGCACAGATTTTTCTCAAATTTGGTTTGTATATATTTTTTCAAAGTATAAGTGACTTTACCAAATATGGTCAGCATCGGTCCATTTTTCGACCTAGTCCCCATTTAAATATAGTATCCGATATGAACTTTTTCATACCTGCAGCGAAAAAAAAAATTAATAAAAATGTCACTCAAATTTGGTTTATGCATATTTGCTATATCCAATTAGTTGGACTGAAGAGATAGGGTCTCTTAACCATGGTATAGGGTATAGTATAGTCGGGCTAGACCGACTATAATTTTCTTACTTGTTTAATATAAGCTACTTTTTGAACCCCTTGCCTTATGATTTAATTTAAAAGAAACATGAGTGTGGAGACTATTTAATTTTAATGCAACTCTGTGCGGGCATTATCAGTGTAAATACATTTATAAAAATAACGGTTGATTGTTCAGATAATAAATTTGCTACTACTACTTGAAGCATTTAAATCTGTGGCGGGCATAGCCCGTCAATGTCGAATTTGGCACAGAAAATGTTTGCGGGCGACACTCGTCATATCCACTTAAGAGGTTAATAAAATGTACTTTTTAAGAAATATACTTTTAAGCAAAGATACTTTTAATAAAAGGTACTTTTTTAAAATTTTAGTTTTTAAGAAAATGTATTTTTGTAAAAACTACTTTTATTAAAAAAGTACTAATGTTGTACTTTACTAAAATAAGTGCCAATTTAAGAAAAGGTATTATGTTAAGAAAAGGTACTTTATTAAGAAAAATATTTTTAAGAAGAGGTATATATTAATAAAAGGTACTTTTTAATAAAATTTACTTTTTTAAGAAAATTACTTTTTAAGAAAAAAAAAAAAGGAAATTTTTAAGAAAATTTTTAAGACAATTTACTTTTTTAAATAAAAATTACCTTTTAATAAAAATGTACTAATATTGTATTTTACTAAACGAGGAAACATTCCGAAAATATGAAAAGATATTTTCTTTTCTTTTTAAATAAAATGTACTTTTTTAAGAAAAGGTCCTTCTTAAGGGTGTAACGACGAGTTTTCCTCCGGTTGCTGGGGTATAGCTCGCGGGGGTCAGGGTCGTTGCAGAAATTTATATTCTTGCACGGGACAGAGAGGAATAAAAACGAGTTCTTTCAATGTTTAGAGTGTCGTGGCTTATTTTATTTTATTTTCGATTATAATTAATGATTTACAACTAATAATGCTAATTTATGATTTTACTAAATATAATGGTTGGTTGGTACTCCTCCTGGGGAAGAGCGAGAAACCTGGGGTAGGTACTTCTCTAGTTTCAAAAATCCTGGACCCTTGTCTTTGGATAGTGAGACCTGGTGAGAGCACTTCTTTAACTGCCGAGAGAAACCTGCGAAGGCACTTCGCTAAACTTCGGGGAGAAACTTGCGTAGGCACTTCTCTAAACTGCGGGGAGAAACCTGCGGAGGCACTTCTCGAAACTGCGGGGAAACCTGCGTAGGCACTTCGTTTGATCGCGTGGGAGAGACCTGCGTAGGCACTTCTCTAAACTGCGGGGAGAAACTAGCGGAGGCACTTCTCTAAACTGCGGAGAGAAACCTGCGAAGGCACTTCTCTAAACTGCGGGGGGGAAACCTGCGGAGGCACTTGGTTTGATTGCGTGGGAGAGACCTGCGTAGGCACTTCTCTAAACTGCGGGGAGAAACCAGCGTAGGCACTTCTCTGAACTGCGGGGGGAGAAACCTGCGTAGGCACTTCTCTAAACTGCGGGGAGAAACCTGCGTAGGCACTTCTCTAAACTGCGGAGAGAAACCTGCGAAGGCACTTCTCTAAACTGCGGGGAGAAACCTGAGTAGGCACTTCTCAGAACTGCGGGGAGAAACCTGCGAAGGCACTTCACTAAACTGCGGGGAGAAACCAGCGGAGGCACTTCTCTAAACTGCGGAGAGAAACCTGCGAAGGCACTTCTCTGAACTACGGAGAGAAACCTGCGTAGGCACTTCTCTGAACTGCGGGGGGAGAAACCTGCGTAGGCACTTCTCTAAACTGCGGGGAGAAACCTGCGTAGGCACTTCTCTAAACTGCGGGGAGAAACCTGCGAAGGCACTTCTCTAAACTGCGGGGAGAAACCAGCGGAGGCACTTCTCTAAACTGCGGAGAGAAACCTGCGAAGGCACTTCTCTGAACTGCGGAGAGAAACCTGCGTAGGCACTTCTCTGAACTGTGGGGGGGAGAAACCTGCGTAGGCACTTCTCTAAACTTCGGGGAGAAACCTGCGTAGGCACTTCTCTAAACTGCGGAGAGAAACCTGCGAAGGCACTTCTCTAAACTGCGGAGAGAAACCTGCGAAGGCACTTCTCTTATGATGAAAATACGCGCACTAGTACTGCGATGTGTACTCGACCACCGCCGACGATCGACCCCTCTAGTTTGGTTATTGTTTCACCTTTTATAGTATGTTGATGTGGTGAACAATTTTATAACTCACCTCGGAGTGGTGTGTTTATCTTCCTTCTCGCTCTAACATATAAAGGCTATAGTTTAGAGAAGTAAATGGGGATTGTAACTACTGTTATTTACTGCTTTTATATATTAATATATAAATGAAAAATTTATATATATAAATAAGTGAGTTGTAGGCGAAAACGAGGTGTACCGACTTTCGTCGTTACAAGGGTACTTTTTTACAAAGGGACTTTTTAAAGAAAAGGTTTTTTTTAGGAAAGAGTAAGTTCTCTTTTCAGAAAATATTATTTTTTAAGTAAATGTTCTTTTTTAAGAAAAAGGATTCTTTTATAAGAAAATTTACATTCTTAAAAATTTACTTTTTTTTAAAGAAAAATGTATTTTTGTTTTTAAATATATTTTTTCGATAAAATAAGGTACTTTTTTTAAGAAGACTAATTTTTTAAGAAAATTTGCTTTTTCAAGAAAAGGTACTTTTGTAAGAAAAGGTACTATTTTTAGAAAATGTACTTTTAAAAAGATACTTTTTTAATATAAGGTACTTGTTTTTAGTAAAAGTTACTTTTTTAATAAGTTCGAAAAAAATGTAACATGGTAAAAGGAAAAACATTTGTAGCAATTTAATTTAAAACGCAAAACGGTAAACTCTGCTCCAAATACTATATAAATTGTTGCATTAAGACAGATATTTAATTGCATCATTAGTATCATCGTCAGTATTGTAGCAACGACAACATTTCCCAGTGGTTCCATTTATAAGAAGATACTTTTTTAAAAATTTACTTTTTTTAACAAAAAATTTCCTATTTTAGGAAAGATGTTTTTTTATGTTTTTTTTTTTTAAATAAAATTATGTACCTTTTTGAAAAGAGGAACTTTTTAAGAAAATGTGCTTTTTTAAGAAAAGGTACTTTTTTTTAGAAAATTTACTTTTTAAAAACGTAGTTTTTTTAATAAAATGTACTGTTTTAATAAAAGGAACTATTTTAATAAATGGTAATTTTTTAAAAAAAAATCTACTTTTAAGATAGGGTAAATTTTTAAGAAAATTCACTTTTTAATAAAAGATACTGCTTAATAAAAATAATTTTTAATAAAAGGTACTGGTGCTAGGTACTTTTTTAATAAAGTATTATTTTTTAAGAAAAGATACATTTGTAAGAAAATGGTCATTTAAAAAAAATACTTTTATTTGTGAAAAGGTGTTTTTTAAGAAAGTTAACTTTTAAAATAAAATGTGCATTTTTAATAAAAGTACTTTTTTAGCAAATGTAATTTTTAAGGTATTTTATTTTTTAAGAAAAGGTATTTTTAAGAAAAAGTTATTTTTTAAGAAAATGTATTTTTTTTAAAAGGTACTTTAAAAAGGTAATTCTGAAAGAAATTTTTAAGAAAATGGATATTTTTCAAAAAAAAAAAAAAAAAAAAAAAAAAAAAAAATTACTTTTATTTGTGAAAAGGCATTTTTTTTAAGAAAGTTAACTTTTAAAATAAAAGGTGCATTTTTAATAAAAGGTACTTTTTTTTTTAGCAAATGGTACTTTTTAAGGTATTTTGTTTTTTAAGAAAAGGTAATTTTTTAAGAAAAAGTTCTTTTTTAAGAAAATGTTCTTTTTAGGAAAATGTACTTTTTTTAAAAAGGTACTTTAAAAAGTTAATGCTGAAAGAAAATTTAGTTTTTTTTTTTAAATAAAAAGTACTTTTTTAAGAATATGTACTTTTTAGTAAAAAAAATTACTTTTCATGACAAGATACTTTTTTAAGGAAATGTAAAGTGCGCTTTTTTAGTAAACGGTATTTTTTAAGTGTACTTTTTTAAGTAAAGAATATTTTTTTAAGAAAAGTTACTTACTTTATAAAAAAAATTAACTTTCTTAAATTTATTACTTTTTAAGTAATTTTTTTTTAGGGAATTGTACTTTTTTTTTTAGAAAAATTTTATAATAAATAGGGGATTTTTAGGAATAGGCACTTTTTTAATAACAGGTACATTTTAAAGAAAACTTACTTCCTTTTAGAAAAAGGTTATTTTTTAAAGGTTCTTTTTAAGAACTTTTGTAAAAAAGTACTTTTTAGGGAAAGGGTAATATTTTGAAAAAGGAGTTTTTTATTACATTATTTCTTAGGAATAATATATATATCGGAAATATACTTTTTAAGAATATATTGTATGTGCATATAAATTTTGTCTAAAAAAAAGTATGTATAATATTTTTATGATTTTATGAAATTAAATTGTATTTTAGATTTAGTGATACCTTCTGCATATATTATATATATATTAAGATGTTTTTTGTTAGCCAGATAATTATTATTATTTTTTTTTTTATTGTTCAGTAAAAGGATCGAAATTTAAATTTTAAAATTGATTTCAAAGTCGCTCCTTTATATTTAACAAGAAGATTAAATTGGACCTGTCAATTCTAATGATGACAAACGTATCAAAAAAAAAAGTATTTTTCTAAATTAGTTCCCAAATCTCTTGCAACTAAAACAATTCGGAGCCGTGTAATTATTCTTTTTACTCCCTTTCTTTTAACTCGTAGTGTAAGTTTGTCTGCTTGTCTGTTTGTCTGCCGAAAAAACTTTGGATCGTTTTTAAACCCTAACAAATTTTCTTTAAAAAAAATTTAATTAAAAAAGAATTAAGGGAGTATAGTAAACTATGGGTTAGTTTTTTTAAATATAAATGATAGTTCCTTTTGAATATCAGATTTAAAAAAACTAGCAGATTCCAGACCTCGAAATTCGAGTGCAATTTCTAGGCAGCTTTATTTTTCAACTTAGCCAATTCACAAACCAACATTTTAATGGTTTATTATTATTGTGAACGAAGATAACAAACTCATTAACAAACACATTAACAAATTTAATAAAACACACATAGCATATGTATAATTTTATGTATGTGTTAGTAGCAACTTTAAATGCAATTTACTCAAAATAAAGGAAAAGATTAAAAATCTGTAAATCTGCAACACGGCAAAAAAGAAACACCTTTCAAATAATATACGTTTGGTCAAAATCGGGATAAAACGGTAGAACAAAACATCGGTCACAAGAAATCGCCTAGCCTATTAATATTATAGATGTTAACATTTTATATATGTACAACAATTCGTATAAACTTATTTCAACCTTTGTTACGAATTCTGTATACTTTTTTATCATATTATG
The DNA here is from genome assembly GCA_963682025.1 of Cordilura impudica. Lineage (NCBI taxonomy): Eukaryota > Metazoa > Arthropoda > Insecta > Diptera > Scathophagidae > Cordilura > Cordilura impudica. The sequence goes on from OY821517.1 coordinate 12,259,345, forward strand.
TGAGTTCGAATTGTAGTCGTAACAGAAAAAAACACAATCAAATAGATTTCAAATGAATATTACTAACTAACCACAAAAATAACAATGCATAACTTTTTTTCCTTGAAGATAATGGTACTGATTGTTTATGTTTATTGCCGCAACATAAATGAATTGATGAAAACAAAAGTAAAAGGCTTGAAAAGATTATTTCGTTTTTTTTTTTAACAAATGGAGTAAGTTTAAACTTTTAAAATGATTCACATGATCACATCACATTCACATGAAGACGAATACCCTATTAAAAGTGTTTAAAAAACATACATAGGTTTTGTGTTGTTGTGGCTAAACAGTATGTTAGGAAATAATTTTTTCTGTAAATTTTCAAATATTCAAGCCATTATAAAATAGTGGAACCTATCATTCTGAGTGTGTCCAGTTCTAAAACTGTTAAACATTTTTTGGAAATCCTACAAAGCAATTTGTGCCTCGATCAAGATCAAAGGTCATATATAAGAAAATCCAATGAAAATTTATACAATATTTCAGGTTTTGAACGATTTTTGATGAAATTTGGTTAATACAATCGTTTAGTGTATAAAATAGTGTAAACATCTCCCCACTTTTACAATTATATTTTATATGAACACCCTATACTAATCGCTATTCCTCTATATGTGTACTAATTATCACCACTATTTTTGTGTAATGTTAACTGACATTGAATTTTCATCGAATTAGGCCTCAACGCTGATAATTGCTGGGGGAGGAACTTTGAGGAATGAACGAGTAAAGTTATTTAAAATAAAGACTAATTTTGACATGTATTTTAATTTCCAAATTGAAGACAAATAGGCAGTTCTACAATAGTATTCCAAAATATATTCAGAAAATTTTAGGCCTCTTCATATTATTTTATTTATTTAGAAAACACTCTTACAAATTTTTGCGTTAATTAGAGCTTATGCCGCTATTCTCTACAAAGAATATTTCGACACTACAAATACGATATATTCTAAAACACACGATTTTACTAATGGGTTTTGAATATTTTTTTCACCACTCGCAAAACAGCTGTTTCAAAAATCTCCTTTTTTAAATTATTTTAGTGGCAACCCTAACTGAAAATAGTAATAAAAAAACACTTATTTCTTAACTTTTTATTTAAAATTAATATTTTTAAAAATGAGGTTTCATCAGATCAATAATTTTTTCTTTGCATTATAACAAAATCTTTTTTTAACTGGCATCAATTAAGAAATTTTAAATTTTTTTGTTAAACTATTTAGTTGGTGACTTTAATATAATCAAACAAATAACAAACTTTGAAAAAACCAGTTTCCATAAAAAGATTCATAAATCACCGTATCACTCAAATTTAGTTAGCGCCTGTTTTCTATGGTTGGTACTTTTTTAAATAAAAGGTACTTTTTTAACACAAGGTACTTTTTTAATAAAAGGTACTTTTTTAATAAAAGGTACTTTTTTAATAAAAGGTACTTTTTTAATAAAAGGTACTTTTTTAATAAAAGGTACTTTTTTAATAAAAGGTACTTTTTTAATAAAAGGTACTTTTTTAATAAAAGGTACTTTTTTAATAAAAGGTACTTTTTTAAAAAAATTTACTTTTTTTTAAATAAAATTTACTATTTTAATTAAATTAATTAATTAAAAATAAAAACAAGTAAGAAAATTATAGTCGGTCTAGACCGACTATGCAGTACTCTATATCATGCGTTTCGAAAGAGGGTCTTTAAGAAAATTTTATTTTTGGAGAAAAATTACTTTTTTAAGTAAAGGACTTTTTTAATAAAAGGTACTTTTTTTAATAAAAGGTACTTTTTTTAACACAAGGTACTTTTGTAATAAAAAGTACTTTTTTCAATAAAGGTACTTTTTAAAAAAAAAGGTACTTTTTTAATAAAAATTTACTTTTTTAATAAAAGGTAGTTTTTTAATAAAAGGTACTTTTTTAATAAAAGGTACTTTTTTAATAAAATTTACTTTTTTAATAAAATTTACTTTTTTGATAAAATTTACTTTTTTAATAAAATTTACTTTTTTAATAAAATGTACTTTTTTAATAAAAGTTATTTTTTTATTAAATGTACTTTTTAATAATAGGTACTTTTTATACGTACATTTTTAAGTAACTTTTTTATAAAAGGTAGTTTTTTATCTAAAAAAAAGGTATTTTTTTAAGAAAACATTTTTTTAATAAAATTTAGTTTTAAGAAAAATTTACTTTTTTACGAAAATTTACTTATTCAGTGAAAGGTACATTTTAAAAAAAGGTATATTCTTGATCCTTTACCAAGCGGAGTTGATATAGCGATTTATTTATTTATTTATTTATTTATTTTATTTATTTCGGTTTTCCGTGCTACAAGATTTATATTGATGTCTGTCTGTCTATCTGTGAAAGGACGATCATGCCCTCAATAGGTCAGCTAGGTTGCCCATTTTTAATAAATATGATTCATTGACTTTCTGAGCAGTGTGCTATTTAATAATTATCAAAAATCGGCTCAAAAATATGATTTTTCTATGTTATTCTTGTTCTAGTTATAATTCAAAATTTTGCTTCTTGAGGGTGATAGCTGTAATTGTTATTGTTGTCGCCGATATAACAAATTTCATCAAAATATATTCATATTTGTGACCTGTAGTTTGATTACAAGGACAGACAGACAGACGGCCGGGCGGACGGACATCGCTAAATCGACTCAGAAAATGATCTGAGTCAATCGGTAAAAATTATTATTGGTGGTTACACACAACACAGTGGTATAGGGTATAAAAACAGCTGATTTATATAATATTTGATTTATAAAAGCAAAACAACACATTACTTTATAGTTTAATAAAAACTCGCGTAAAAGCCTTTTGAGCCAAAATAAAACAGATATCGTACAGTGACTGACTAGTCAAGCTTTAACACAACAACCGCGCCATACAATTTGCAAAGTTATATCTTAAAGGGGTCGGTCTCTTCAACTCAAAACATATGCAAACATACTCGTACATACTCTTTCTCAACATACGTTTTGATATTAACTTTGCTTTTATTTTATTGTTGTTTTTTATACAGATAAGTGAGCATAGTAAAAATTGAAAATATCATTGATTAACACTGTCGTTTTCATTTGGGTAATGTTTATTCAAAAACAGGTTGTTTCGTGTAATTCGTACATTTAGGGCAGAGCCTTAAAATCATGCATTCCTTAAATGGAATGACTTTGGCAGGGAATTTCATGCAAGTATTTATTCGAATTGATAAATTTACAATTAATTTACTTAGATTTTTAGTTGCATATTTTGGTTTTAATGAATGTTTTTGCATATTTTCATTAAAATGTCGGTATATCGAATTTTTAGTAGTGTTTTGTTTCAAATTCGTAAAATTCAAAGTGGGCTATGGGCCAAACTAGAAATTAAAATAAAAATTGTAAGGCGAAATATTCAGTAACTTCTTAAAATTGTGTTAAGTTTACATTTTAACTGAGTGTTTGTTTCTGAGCAAAGATGAATAAATTCAAACGAAGAAAATTAATTGTTGACAAATGGAAGGCCAATCCAAAGGAAATTTTAAAAAGTAATCTTCATTAATAAAACATCAGGATCTATCTATTAAGAAAGAGTTTAATTTATTTTGTGCAAACCTACAATGGACCCACTTTTATTCTGATTAAGCTTCGGCTTTAAATTTTCTCTTGGTAAATAATATTAAATTTGTTTTAAAAAAGACATTAACCCGAAATCATCAATAGTTCTTGATTTATAACTAAAAAACTGAGGCAACAAACATTAAGATGAAAAAAAAAAATAATAGGTCATGAAAAAAGTTTGACCCTTTTGAGGTTTTACTATACTGGCCCAGTACTTTCACTCTGACTTGAAATTTTTCACCCCCCAGACAATGACCCCGAAAATGTTCCACAGTGACATCAGTTAATATATCGTGATATTCTTTTTCTAGTATCATTTTTAAACTCTTTCTTTTAACTCATACTCTTTGTCTGTCTGTCTGCCATGGGTGGACCCCATTCCCCCTTATCCAATTGATCTGAAACTTGGCCCATAGTCTTGTCGTGACTACAGATTAATTTTGGGCATGGTCACGCACAGTCACGGAGTGATATAAATGTCATTTCCCCTCATCCGATCGATCTCAAACTTAGTCCATACACTTGCTGTGAAAAAAAGATTAACTTTGACTTAGTCACGCGGAGTCACGCATGGTCACGCACAGTCACAGAGTGAACTAAATATCATTTCCCCGCATCCGATCTATCTGAAACTTGGTCCATACACTTGCTGTAAAAAAAGATTAACACGCGCAGTCACGCACAGTCACGGAGTAAACCAAATGTCATTTCCCCTCATCCGACCGATCTGAAACTTGCTCGATATACTTGCTGTAAAGAAAGATCAACTTCGATCGATCTAAAACTTGGTCGATAGACTTGCTGTGAAAAAAGATTAAGTTTGCCATAGTCACGCACAGTCACTGAAAGATTAAAACCCCACTTCCCCTCATCCGATGGATCTGAAACTTTGTCCATAGACTTGTTGTGGCCAAAGATTAATTTTAAGATAGTCACAAACAGTCACGGAGATAATCAGAACTCATATGCATAAGGAAAGAAAGGGTTTTAATAAAAACTTTGTTTTTATGGGTTAGATTATTTATTATAATATTTTTTTTCATATTTTTCATTTCTCTATATAAATTTGTAATTTTCAATTTTAATTTGTAGAATCTTAATTTCTCTTTTTTGGTTAAAACCACATCAAAAGTAGTTATTACTTTGAAAGCAGTGAAAAGTGATTCTTTTAGAATTACTTTCTTTATATAAACAAACTATACGACTTTTTCCTATCGTGAAGAGATCTGAGTACTTAATCCTGCGGAAACGTCATCGTTTCGAAGTAATTCCTTTTACAAAAAATTCCCGGTAGGTGAGTAGGTAGCGTGCTCGCCTATCATGCAGGGGTCGTGGGTTCGATTCCCACCAGAGGCTTTGGTCTGTCGCTGCAAAAAAAAAAAAATTAACACACTACTCCCTCTTTCCTCCCTAACCTATTTTCCTGAGATCAACACAATGCACTGCATCTGTAGGGGGCATCCCCTGAGTGTTGATTAATTAAAAAAAAAACATGTAGACTCTTGGGTAAAATCATTTATAATAAACGAACGGATTACCTTCACTGTGCAGTTTACGAAGTTCGTTTAATAAATCCGTGACTTTTTGAATAAACTATTGTATAATATTTTCAACAAAGAGCGTTTTTTCCCCAACAGATTCTCTTACCGTCGAGTCAATTCATATCGAGGGTTTATATTCAAAAAGTGCTATCTGCTCTAACAAAATTTTTGAGGAGAGCGAGGAACACCAATTTATTCATAAGATCTAAAATTATTCATCGACCGGTTTGGTACAATATCTATTAAGAATTAATCCTACTATTGATGTTGAAAATTAAAATCATTATTATAGATAACAGTTATCTTAGAGAATTCGAGTAGTTTAAAACCAAATATAATTATATTGTAAATTGCAGATAGAACTTTTTGAATATAAACCCTCGATATGGTTTGAAAACAGGAAGCAGTCTGCAAAATATAGTGTAGAAGTTCGTAGTCCAACTTATGAATTTTTGCCATGGCAACTGCGGACGTGTGTGCCAGTGCGTTGTCATGGTGGTAGAATACTGGTTTGCTTCAAATCATTGTTGAATTTGCTTCAAATAATTGTTGGATTTGAAATGGTCACAAGGTTATGGTCGAGTGTGAGCACACGCGACATCCATCGCTATTTTATGTCCAAATATGTTGTAAAAGGTGAAGTTGTAAAAGGTGAAGTACCTGCTCAGTTTAGATGCTTACAGCCTCAGATCGTCCAATATCGTTCCATAGATTTTATAGACGTTTTGTGGGGCAACCTGAACGTTCGGCGTCACTTGTAGTAATAGGAGCACAAGGTAATTCAGTAAACCACTTCTTAATCATTGAAAATGATGTTGCAGAGTACCCATAGAATTTATCAACCCTTTCATTTGGTGATTTTTTTTTCGCAAAAATAAAAAAATGTTTTATGAGCACTTGAAACTCACTTTTTTCCATTTTTGGAAAAAAAAATTTTGCGGTGCTGTCTGCTTTCAATGGCAGTCAAACACAAACAAAATGACACAGCTTGTTAAACATTTTTCCATAGAAGAATTATAGTTGACAGGAACAGTGTTGATATGAGGGAAGTGCAAAAAGTCACGCAGTCGACAAACTGTCCTCGTAAAATAGACTGATTTTTATACCCACTCTGTGATCAGGGTATAATTAGTTTGTGCTTATGTTTGTGACTACCAAAAATATTTAACCTAGATCCGCCTTTTATTACCAATCGACTCAGAATCCCTCTCTGCGTCGATTTAGCAATATGCGTCGCTTTGCCCGCCCGTCCATGTGAAACTTTTAATCAAATATTTTGTTGAAAAATGGTGTATAAGCTTTTATCGGCCATTGTACGAACGCTATTAAAATTGGTGAAAATCGGTGCCCATTCTGACCTAGTCCCCATACAAATGACCTCTATGAGATCGACCTAAATTGCCCTAAAATGCAAATTTTCATATAGATCTTGTTCAAATTTGGTTTATATGTGTCTATTGCACCCTTTAATTAGTAATTTTTAGTCACAGCCCCCATATGAAGCAGTTTCCAGATCTTCACTTATATATAGTCCCCATATAAAAGTTGGATTCAATATGCTTTTTTAAAAAATTGGTTGGAGCTATGACTCATTCTCTAAACTCATGGTATAGGGCATCGTATAGTCGTTATACACCAACTATAATTTTATTACTTGTTTATTTTTACGGTTAAACTTTGCTTTACATTTTTTTTTTATCAATTAAAATTTTAAAAATTAAGTATTCAGAAATTTTTTACCGTTTTCATTGGGATTTTTTTAAATTCTCATCCAAATTAATCTGATTTTTTAAAAATGAAACAATTTTTGTGTGTGGTAAAGCATATATTTTGTAAAAGTCATAATACTCTATATATTCTTAATCAGACCGGTTTCTGGCATTAAGCCCATCAGTGATTATATTAAACATTGTAATAATTATTATGTTATAATTGATTAGTTTGTTCCGTTATGAAGTTTGTCTACTTAGGGTGGCTGTGAGGTTGGAACCTGCGTCTATCTCACATACACTTGTACTTGCACTTTTATGTTATTTTTTTTTTTTAACATTTTTGTCATTTGAAGATATATAAATTTTACAATTTTCTTTAAATCAAATAATGAATCTGAAGTAAGATGAAATATTTAAAAAAAAAATAGAATTGTTTATGAATTAATTCTTTGAAACACATGATTGTTATATCATGTACATGTAGTACATACACATGTGCATAATGTGCCTACAATATAACAACAGGTTTATTTATTTATTTAGTTTTTGTTTTTTTTTTTCTTGTATATTTATGTGATTTGCATGTGTTCCATTAGCACCTTGCTACTTCACAATTTTCCACATGTATATTTCTCTGCACAAAACAGTTCTTTTAGTGCTATGGAAATTATCATATCGCAGAGCATGCAAAATATCAATTTTTTTTTATTATTATTATAAATCGTGTCGTATTTCTAAAGTTAAACTATTAAAATGACAATCTTTTTGTACTACGATGCGTTACTGAACTTTTTGTTACTCGTAAGTTTTAAATTTTATTTCGAAATCTTTTAAGTGGTTGTCATTGTAGTTGTTATTTTTGCTTTCGGTTTTTAGCGACACGGAAGTAATTTGTGGGTTACTTTCACCGTTTGTTGTAAGTACAAAAAACACCTTGATTTTGTGTACAAATCATTGCAAATGCACTTTTTTGTAACTACATATTTTAATTTAATGTTTTAAAACATGCATTTTTTCGAAAAGATTAATTAGCAAGTAAAAGTGCGATATTGTTTTAGGTTTTTGTTTTCTTGCATAAACATTTTGTGTTAATGGGAAACATTTACTTTTACAAAAAAAAAAAAAAAATATTTTTTTTGAAAGCAATTTTGAGTAAGATTCATTTTATCACGATTCAAAATATTTGTAACAATAATTTTACCCAGCAAAAAATTAAGTTTTTAATTTTTTATATTTAAATCATATCCGGATTTTAGAAAAGTCGTAAAAAAATAATAATTTTTTTGCCTTTGTCGCTTAGTTAATTTTTTTTTAATTACAATCCAATCCTATAAAATTTATAAACGCAAGTGAGAAAATTATTGTCGGTCCAGACCGACTATACGATACTCTATACCAGTGGTTCTTAACCTTTTTAGCTACCGGCACCCCTAAAATTTTCAAACAATATTCTCGCACCCCTTACTAGAAATTATTGAGTTATATAAATTAAAAAACAAACATTATGCAAAACATATTTTTTATTAATTTTATGTGCGTAACAAATATTTTATAAATTTTAATTGTTAGCTGAAATAATCAATTATAAATTATCAAAGTTTTTATTAATGGCTTTTTTGTTGTTGCTTTTCCTCAATTATTTTTGAAAACCGGGGGATCTTTTTTGAAATAGCTACACGCATATCATTACTAACATTAAGTCTATTTCTAGCTTTTGTTTTTATATGCACAAGTGACGAAAATCCCATCTCACACAAATATGTTGTGGCAAATGGAACAAGATGCTGAAGCGCTATTTTAGCTAATCGTGGATATGACATTACTTGAGCACACCAGAAATTTTCCAAATTCTCTGCTTCAAATTCCATTTGATTATGTCCATTTGTCCGTAGTTCAACAAGGTCATCTTTCAATAAATTACTGTCATCCATTGAGTCCAGATTATAAATAAATGGATCTAATATCCATTTTTCTGATATATCTATATCTCCAGTAGCAAAATATCCCTCAAAAGATTCGCTCAACTTTTGCAAATGATCTTTAATTTCGGTGGTAATATTGTTTCTTTCATCATCTGAAACAAGAACTTCTTCAAGCAAAGGAAAGTTAGCATAATTTATCTTGTCAACACGGTTAATCCAAATTGAAAGTTTTCGACTAAACGCAGTCAACTTCTCTTTCGCTGTTATAGTGTTCACTCCAAATCCTTGGATTGAAATATTTAATTCATTAAGGTGCGTGAATATGTCTGCCAAATACGCTAGCTGAATTATAGCATCTCTATTGCTGAATTCATCAGCTAAACTACTGCCTTGATTATTAAGAAACTGCATTATTTCACTTCGCAATTCGTACACACGATTTAGCATACGTCCACGCGATAGCCATCTTACTTCTGTGTGAAATAAAAGGACAGTATGCTCGGCACCAAGTTCTTCGCATAAAGCACGGAAGAGACGATGATTTAAAGCTCGACCTCTGATAAAATTTACAACTTTGACTGAAGTGATTAATGTTTTCTTTAATTTTTCAGGCAATGTCTTTGTAGCTAGCGCATGTCTATGTAAAATACAATGGGTAATTGTAACGTGAGGCACTTCCTTTTTTACATACGCTACAAATCCAGAATTTTTGCCTAACATGGAAGGAGCTCCATCAGTACAAATTGATCCTATTTTGTTCATCGGTATCTCATATTGTAATAAAAAGTCTTTGACTTTATTAAATATATCAATTCCTTTTGTAGTCAATTCTAATGGTTCACAAAACAAAAATTCTTCAACAATTTCTTTTTCTTTTACATATCGTACAAACACCATCAGCTGAGAACAATTTTCAACATCTGTAGATTCATCCAATTGAATACCCACTGGGACATTACTAGCTTTAATATCTTCAATTACTTGTTGTAAGATGTCTTTACTTATATCAGAAATTCTAGTACGGATTACGTCATTTGACAAAGGAATTTGTTGAAGCTTTTGTTGTGCTTCAGTACCCAACACTATTTTTGCCATTTCTAATGCACAAGGCTTTACAAGTTCTTCAGCTATTGTATGTGGTTTCTTCTTCTTGGCACAGATATATGCAACTTGATAAGACGCTTGCAACAGCGGCTTTTCGTGTGATATAAATCCAAAAGTTGTGATAGTTCCACTTTTATCAAATCGAACTCGTTTAGATTTCAAACTTTCAAAATCATAGCCAGCATCTACACCACCATGCTGTTTGGTAAAATGCTCATTTAGTTTCGACGGCTTGAGATTGGCGTTTGAAAATTTATTGCAGCACAGAATACATTGTGGTCGCTGCGTTCCATCCTTCTCCGTTGTAAATGTAAAACCATAACGAACATAATCGTCATTCCAACATCGTTTCTTTGACATGGCGTAAACTAAATTAAATTTTTTAATAAAACACTAAAAAAATATTAAACTTCTATCTATTATTGCTATATTTTAGCTTACCTTTTGAATTTGACTTTAATGTACCAAATTATATTCTAATAATTAGAATATAAATATTCAACTAAACTTGTAAAATTAACTTGTATTAATTATTTTATTATTAATATTTAACTTTTAATATTCAACACGAAAATTCAAACTTGTAATAGTCGACACTAAAATTCAATTATTTTTAAATTTTTCTTCAATGTAATGTGCGCATCAACAGTATTTATATTTCTAAGAATAATCGCAACAATCAACTGAAATTTCGAGGAAATATAAAAATTAGTATAGAAACTAGAAACGCATTTGAATTTTTGTAATTGTAGAAAAAATACAAAAATTAATTTGTCTCGATGGTTTATAATTTACAAACATATTTAAAAAATGTTTAGGGAATAAAAAATTTACTAACCAAAATGAATTTTTAAGATTAGTTTTTTATTTTGCTAGCTACACGTGAATTTGTAAAATTACAATTTCGCACCCCAAAATATTCAAGCTCGCACCCCTAAGGGGTGCGTGCACCACCGGTTAAGAACCACGGCTCTATACCATGCGTTTAGAGACCCTATCATTAGGTCCAACTAATTAGATATGGAAAATAAGCATAAACCAAATTTCAGCGGCATTGTCAATATTTTTTTTTTTTTTTTGGATATTGAAAATGGACAACAACATATACCTATTTTGAGAAAAATCAGTGCAATATTTTTTTTTTAATAGATTTAAGTGAAGATCGGGAATCAGCTTTACATGGGAGTTATGACTAAGAATTGTCCTGTAGAATTTATTTTTGCACTACTGGATTTAATAAACATACATAAACACAAGTTGACCGAGATCTGTGTAGATATTATGGGTCATTTGTATGGGGACTAGGTCTGAACATGAACCAATTATTACCAATTTCAATAGCATTTATCCTATGGCCGATAGGAGTTTATTTACTAAATTCCGTCAAAATATATTCCTATTTGCGATCTGAAGTTTGATTACAAGGTTTACAGGGACACATAGACGGACAGACGAACGGTCATCATTAAATTGACTCAGAAAATGATTCTGAGTTGGTCGATAAAAGATGGGTCTGGGTCAAATATTTTTAGTAGTTCCAAAGTCATTATACCCTGAACACAATGGTTTGGTTTTTTCCAAAGAATAAACCTTTATTGAATTCCTGTACTTTAAATATAAGATTAAATCTTGTTGTACAGGAAATGGAAAATAAATAAATAAACAAACTTATATTATAATTTTCATTTTTTCTTTTCGAAAAATTTTAAAATATTTTGAAATTGAAACTTAGATTTGTAATAATAACAATAGTCGAGTGTTTATGGGGTTTCTGGCCCACCTTTTCAGTACAAATCAATGCTCGAAAATTTTTCCATTTTTTAACACTAGGTGGCGCCACATATTAGCATGTTCACAAACTGTTCAGTACAAATGCATGCGAATTAAAAATTAAAAATTAAAAATTAAAAATTAAAAATTAAAAATTAAAAATTAAAAATTAAAAATTAAAAATTAAAAATTAAAAATTAAAAATTAAAAATTAAAAATTAAAAATTAAAAATTAAAAATTAAAATTTAAAAATTAAAACTTAAAAATTAAAAATTAAAAATTTAAAATTAAAAATTAAAATTTTCAAATTTCAAATTTCAAATTTCAAATTTCAAATTTCAAATTTCAAATTTCAAATTTCAAATTTCAAATTTCAAATTTCAAATTTCAAATTTCAAATTTCAAATTTCAAATTTCAAATTTCAAATTTCAAATTTCAAATTTCAAATTTCAAATTAAAAATTAAAATTAAAATTAAAATTAAAATTAAAAATTACAAATTAAAAATTAAAAATTAAAAATTAAAAATTAAAAATTAAAAATTAAAAATTAAAAATTAAAAATTAAAAATTGAAAATTGAAAATTAAAAATTAAAAACAAAAAACTAAAAATTAAAAATTAAAAATTAAATTAAAAATTAAAAATTTCAAATTTCAAATTTCAAATTTCAAATTTCAAATTTCAAATTTCAAATTTCAAATTTCAAATTTCAAATTTCAAATTTCAAATTTCAAATTTCAAATTTCAAATTTCAAATTTCAAATTTCAAATTTCAAATTTCAAATTTCAAATTTCAAATTTCAAATTTCAAATTTCAAATTTCAAATTAAAAATTAAAATTAAAATTAAAAATTAAAAATTAAAAATTAAAAATTAAAAATTAAAAATTAAAAATTAAAAATTAAAAATTAAAAATTAAAAATTAAAAATTAAAAATTAAAAATAAAATTAAAAATTTCAAATTTCAAATTTCAAATTAAAAATTGAAATTAAAATTAAAATTAAAATTAAAATTAAAATTAAAATTAAAATTAAAATTAAAATTAAAATTAAAATTAAAATTAAAATTAAAATTAAAATTAAAATTAAAATTAAAATTAAAATTAAAATTAAAATTAAAATTAAAATTAAAATTAAAATTAAAATTAAAATTAAAATTAAAATTAAAATTAAAATTAAAATTAAAATTAAAATTAAAATTAAAATTAAAATTAAAATTAAAATTAAAATTAAAATTAAAATTAAAATTAAAATTAAAATTAAAATTAAAATTAAAATTAAAATTAAAATTAAAATTAAAATTAAAATTAAAATTAAAATTAAAATTAAAATTAAAATTAAAATTAAAATTAAAATTAAAATTAAAATTAAAATTAAAATTAAAATTAAAATTAAAATTAAAATTAAAATTAAAATTAAAATTAAAATTAAAATTAAAATTAAAATTAAAATTAAAATTAAAATTAAAATTAAAATTAAAATTAAAATTAAAATTAAAATTAAAATTAAAATTAAAATTAAAATTAAAATTAAAATTAAAATTAAAATTAAAATTAAATATTAAAAATTTAAAATTTAAAATTTAAAATTAAAAATTAAAAGTTAAAAATTAAAAATTAAGTACTACAAACTAAATGCAAAGGAAGTAAGCATTTTGATAAATGATTCGGAACGTAAAACGTTTATTCTACTACCTCCATTTGAATATTCAAAGTTAATATGTGGCGCCACAAAGTGTTAAATAATAGAAGCATTTATGAGCATTTATGATTTGTACTGAAAAAGTGGGCCAGAAACCCCATAAACACTCTACTAACAATATATCTTTTTTAAAATGTTTCAAAGTTTATTTTCAAAGTATTCGATTTGTAAGACAATTAAAATTAATTATTTTGTATAGAACATAAAACAAAAAAATTAATTTTACTATGTTTAGTACACAAATTTTATGAATTTTTTTTTTTAATTTAAAAATATGTATTTTTTCTTTACAGTTTCTGTAACACCACCACCTCAGAGGCCATGGATACCATTGGCAAAGCCTAATAAGTCTAGACCAGCCTGTAAGTATCCACTGTTAAATGATCAACTTTGAAAATCCAAGCCAATCTCTAATTCTTTCAAGGCATTTTTACTGTTATGTGTTACAATGTTTTATGCGATAAATATGCCACCCGTCAGATGTATGGCTACTGTCCATCCTGGGCCCTTAGCTGGGAATATAGGAAAAAGGCAATAATTGATGAGATACGTCATTATTCGGCGGATATCATAAGTCTACAGGAAATTGAAACGGAACAATTTTATAATTTCTTTTTGCCAGAACTCAAAAATGATGGCTATGAGGGTATATTCTCACCGAAATCAAGAGCTAAAACAATGTCTGAGGTGGAACGTAAATATGTGGATGGCTGCGCAATATTCTTTAGAGCCTCAAAGTATGCTTAACTTTTTTTTTTTTTAACTTAATGTATTAAATGGCAGGTATTTGTTATTTGTGAACTCGTTTTTTCTCTAGGTTTTCGCTGATTAAAGAGCAATTGATTGAGTTTAATCAACTGGCCATGGCCAATGCTGAAGGCTCTGACAACATGTTGAATCGTGTTATGCCCAAAGACAACATTGGTTTAGCGGCTTTGCTAAAAGTCAAAGAATCTGCCTGGGACCCTGTCACCGAAGTCACCCAAATATCGCAAGCTCTGTTGGTGTGTACCGCTCACATTCACTGGGATCCGGAATTTTGTGATGTCAAACTTATACAGACGATGATGTTAAGCAATGAAATAAAATCAATAATAGACGAGGCTAGCCATAGTTTTAGGCCTGGCCATAAAAATGACTCAAATAGTGTTCAGCTATTGTTATGTGGCGATTTCAATTCTCTGCCCGATTCTGGCGTTATTGAGTTTTTGGGCAAAGGACGCGTTAAAATGGATCATAATGATTTCAAAGATATGGGCTACAAAGCCTGCCTACAACGTTTGCTATCGAATGACACCACTGAGTTTACGCATTCCTTTAAACTGGCCTCGGCCTACAGTGATGACATAATGCCGCATACTAATTATACCTTTGACTTTAAGGGCATTATCGATTATATATTCTATACCAAAACAGGCATGGTACCGTTGGGTCTGCTGGGGCCCATCTCCAACGATTGGTTGAGAGAAAACAAAGTAGTGGGTTGTCCACACCCGCATATACCCTCCGATCATTTCCCCTTGCTGGTGGAATTAGAGTTAATGCACACGGCTAGCCAACAAAACCCACCAAATGGCCTCATTAGTAGGCGGTAGCAATAAAACGGCGTCCGAGCCAAGACAACGTCATCCTACCGTAGAAACCTCTTTGTAATATGCCTACTACAACAACTACTACTGCTACTGCAACAACAACAACAACAACTGTGTTTAGAGTTAAGAAAAAGAAAACGAAGAGGATTCCCGCATAACATGTTGGCTGACGTTTTCGTTGTCGTTGTCGTCGCCGTCATAATTATCATCATTATCATTGCCGCCGCGGAAGTCGTTGCCGTTAAAATGACAACAACAAATGCAACCACCAACACAAGGACCACAAGAACAATCTTCAACAAACTGATGTCATGATCATGAATGAATAATTTATTTCTTAAGTTTTAAACAATTTAAATACAAAAACAAAACAAGTAGCAATTATTTTAATGTTAACTACACTTTCTATTCTCTCCCTCACTCACTCATTTCAACAACATTAACTCCTTTCCGAGCTCCTCTACTCCTGACCCCAACTCTCCCTCCCGACCAATGCTAGCTGTATATGCATCTTCTCCTTTTTTTCGGTTTAATCAAATGTAAAAAGCGCAAATTTTCTTCTCCGGCAGATGAGTTGGAATTCAAAAAAAGAATTTCTAAAATTTCCGTAATTAATTTTCAAACTGGTTTTTGTATTCTTACATTATTTAAATGTATTTTATTTATTTTTTTTTTTTTTTTTAATTTCTATGAAATTCAAGTTAAACTTTTGAATGTTTTTTTTCAAACTAATTTTTAATTTAATTTGGCTTTAATTATTTTTAAATTGGTACATAAATGTTTCGTATGTTTTTCAATTATTTTTAAACATTTTTGCACTGATTCTCGAATAATTTGAAATTCGAAATATTATAAATATTGGATAAGAAAAAGCATTTTATTTTCAATTTTGAATGATTTTACGGTTTATTTATTAGCATATATATCTCGAGCTTATTATTATTTCGTACGAAATTAATATCAAATAGAAAAAAAAATGTACTTTACGGATAAATTAAAAAAAAAAATGTTAAATAATATTAAACTGATTTACTTAAAATTTTGAAGTAATTCTTAAATTTCAAAATGATGTAAAAAAACATAAATTCAATATATTTCGAAATTGATTTTCTTTCATAATGAAATTTAAAACTGGGAGCTAATCGCCACATTTGATATCGAGTAAAATCAATCGAAATTCCATATTTTGATTTATTATTTAAAGAAGATGGACAAACATCAAACCTCGTTTCAGTTTTGGTCGTAATTGATTAATTAGGACAGAGTAAAATTATTCTTAGTATTTTATTTTGGAAAATAAAAAAAAATTCTATCGAAAAATTTCGATAACGAATGCGACGATTAGATTAGACCCTAATAATGAAAACTTAATATATTTTTTAAATTGTTTTAGTAATAGATCTTAAATAAATAAGAAATTGATTTTTGATAATAAATTTTGATATAATTAAAAATTAATCGTGAATATTTCAAAATATTTTTTAAAATTAAAATTAATGTTGAATAACATTTAAAAAATTTATGATCATTAGTTTCGATAGTTATACCATATTTAATAAATTTGTAAAAATATTTGAATAAATTAAAAATTGATTTTCGAATATTTTGAAATTAATAACATATACAAATTTTTCGAACATTAGTTTCGAAAATTTTTTAGCTCTTCCATATTTAATAAATTGTTAAAAATATTTATGACTAATCAGAAATTGATTTTCGAACATTAGGAAATATCGACAATCAATTTGAATTCATTAAAGAATATTTATAAAAGAATATTCTAAATCAATTTCGAATTATTTTAAATATTCCAAATATTTTGAAATTTAACATGTGCGAAAAAGCTATACACAGTTTCAAAATTATCTAACATCAATATCAAAACTGGTTTTTAAATAAATGTAAATTTGAAATTTAATACATTATATTTGAAAAATCAACAGTCAATTGTGATAGGTTTTAAAATATTTGAATATTTTGAAATCTCGTTTTAAATATTTGAAATTAATATATAAACTTTGAAATATTGAACACCAATTTTAAAATTTTCGAACATAGTTTTTCAAAAAGTTTTAAAATGTGTAAAAATTAGTTTTGAAATATTCAATACTAACTTTAACATTTTCAATCATATTGAAAAATTGATTTTTGGTAACAAATTTTGAAATATTTTAAAATTTATCGTGAATATTTCTAAATAATTTCAAATATAAATTTAATATTGAAATAACATTTTAAAATTTTTCGAACATAGGTTTCGAAAATTTGTTAGCTATTCCATATAAAAAAATTTTTAAATAAATTAGAAATTAATTTTCGAAGCTTTCGAAATTAATAAAATGTCTTTGAAAAATCCACAAATAATTTTGAATCTATAAAAATTGACCGACGAAATTATTTTGAGTATTTCGAAATCAATTTTAAAATATTTTAAATTTAAAAAGAAATTGAACTTCAAAAGTTTTGTAATCATTTTAGAAATACTTTAAATATTAGAAATAGATGGATTTTAATAAGTACGTAATTTAAAAATTTTCAAACATCAATATCGAAAAGGATTTTTTTTATATGTAAATAAATGTAAATTTGTAATTTAATAAATAATTTTTCAAAAATTAACTGTCATTTCTGATAGGTTTTAAAATGTATCTTGAATGTTTCGAAATCTCGTTAGAATATTTGAAATTAAAATATTAGCTTTGAAATATTGAACAGCAATTTAAAATTTTCGAACATAGTTTTTCAAAAAATTTTAAAATATGTAAAAATTTGTTTTTAGAATATTCAATACTAACTTTAAAATTTTCGAAATTTAATTTCGAAAAATTTTAAAATACTAATCAAATTTGAAATTTAGTAGGAATTATCGATAACAACTTTTCATATGTTACCAATATAAATTTAGAAAAAGTTTTAACAAAATTTCAATG
This sequence comes from Cordilura impudica, assembly GCA_963682025.1. NCBI lineage: Eukaryota > Metazoa > Arthropoda > Insecta > Diptera > Scathophagidae > Cordilura > Cordilura impudica. The sequence continues at coordinate 12,277,266 of OY821517.1, forward strand.
AATTCGAAACCAGTTTGTATTATTAATATATATATATATATATTTTTTCAATTAAAAATATATAAATTTCGAAGTTGATTTTCGAATATTTACAAATTTATTTCGTAGTATCAAATATACATATTTAAATTAGTTTCAGTCCTAGCCGAAGAATTTGCAACTTTCAGTTATAATGTATTTTTTTCTTTTTAACAATTTTACTCATCTCCAATTTTCTTTAGCTTATCCCTTCCAACTTTCTATAGCTAATAACAAAACTGTATTTATAACGTTGAAATTATAATTTTAGTTGCCTGAAATGAATTAACTAAATAGAAAGCAATATAACTGTACACCTTCGACAAGCGTTCATAAAATAACGTAAATTTATTGCAAATTAAAATTAAAAAATAAAAATAAACCACGTAGACTCCCCCCAAAAACCAATAACAAACCAACCTGACACGCACACGTTTCATTTAAAAGAAATTTAGTATTTAAATTAATTTAAATGGAATAATTGCTTTTCTAGACATTTAAGAAAAACTCACATTTTAGTCATTTGTTCCATTTGATTTGCTGTAAATCCTGATTAATAATACAGTTTTAAAAGACAACTTGAAAACAAAAAAAAATTGTGTAAATTAAGTTTTAAAATACCAATAACTTTATAAATAATTTTTATTTAAGAAATACTTATTATTTTGAAAACAAAAGCAAGCACATCTTTTTGTATGCTCCCATACTCTATTTCTTTATACATATTTCCCTTTGTCCTATCCTCTTTCCTAGTCCTTTTGCATAAAAATTTATTTCTTCAAATAACTTTTTTTTTTTTAGTTTTTAAGTAATAAATAATTTATACATTGTAAAATATGCACTTAAAAATAACAAAAATTTATAGAAAATATATCATAAGATCTATAAAGAATCAATCACAACAACATAAAAAAGAAACGTCGTCTCGTAACATTAAAAATTAAAAACTCAAACAAAACAAGCATCCGAAAAAAATATTAAAAAACTTTTGTTTTATTTTCAAATATTTTTTCAGTTATTTATGGTTTCGTTTGAAAGCATTTTGTTGGTTAATTCTTCTTCTTCTCTAGCATATTGACAAAAAAAAAAAAATCATAAATTTTTTGCGTATTTTTATATAGTATTACAAACAAATAAATAAATAAAAAACGTTAAATATGAACAAAGTTTAAAAAAAATAAAATAAAAATCCTTTAATAATAATAAAATAATAATAATTGACATAATATGTATAATTCTATTGGCAATGTTAATCAATATAATCTCAATTCAACACAGAACTTTTTAATTTGATCTAAATGTGAGTAAAATTAATAAATTTAAATATTGGCTTTTAACTATTTGTTGTTTACGATTATAGGCAATGTTTGCAATGTCTTTTTTTTTTTTTTTTCTTTGTTGTCACATTTCCGTCCACGTTGACTGGTCTGTACTGCACTGCACTGTATATTAAAATTTATTGAAATCTTGAGGTTAAGTTTGAAAAGAGATGTTATCAGTTACTTGAATCTATAGTTATGTTTTATTTATGAGAATGTAATTTAAACACACATTAAATTTTCTTAATTTTTATCACAATAATATTTCTTTGATAACACTATTTATGACCGGATTGATTCTTCTCTGAAAAACTAAAATAACTTAAATGTTGAAAGTAGAAATCGCAAAATTTCGTAGAAGACTTGGCAAATACATATTTTTTTCAAGGGCTTCTTGCCAGCAGTGCGTATCGACCACTTTTTTTTATTCTGAGATATTTTACTGGTGTTTTCCATATGTTAAAAGGGCGTATCGACCAATTTTTTCGATTCTGATATATTTGGCCCGTGTATACAGTTGTTAAATGCAATGCACTGGCAAAATATCTCAAAATTTACAAAATAATGGTCGATACGCACTGCTGGCAAGAAGCATTCGACATGATAAACTATAATTTAGGTTAGTTTTATTTCCTCACAATACACTTTAAGTCTTAAAAGGCCCCTATACCGTTTCCAATTGAAATTGAGAAAATTTGAAATGAAATTGAGATTTTTTTCAATGGAAATTGAGAAAATTCCAAATGAAATTGAGATTTTCCATTTGAAATTGAGAAAATTGAAATTGTGATTTTTCAATTGAAATTGAGAAAATTTCAAATGAAATTGGGAAAATTACAAATGAAATTAAGAAAATAGAAACGATTTTATAAATTTTTTGGTGAAGATTAAATTATAAATTTTGATTGATTTTGTAAAGAAAGGTTGTTGCAAGCTGCATGGCTCTGCTGCAATCTCCAATTGTTACTATTCCTATGGAATCATCTATTCTGCTTTCCAGGAATATAAGCCGTTGTTCTCCAATGTACGGTGGTGTAGCAAATCTAATAGTTGATTTCACATGGCTTTTGATTTTGGACCAAATATTTTCAATTACGTTCAACATAGGAGAGTAGGGGCTTTCAAGCACTTTTTCCAGTCTGCTATGACACGGGGCATTATCGCAAACTAAAACGAGCTCAGATAACGTGTTGCCGGTTTCTTCCCATTTCTGTAAGAGCCCTTCCACCCACCCATTGACAACGTATGCTGTAAATGATCCCCTGCGTCTCTCCATTAGAAGAACACCAGAAGCTCCTACAGCTCCTATCAAATGCACATTAGGGCCACGTGAGGTAGGAATTGTTTGAACTGCCCGGGAATGCACTCTCGACCATCCATGTTTCCTGCGTCAGAATAAATTAAAGTTCGTCTCATCCAACCAGACCACCTGCTTTCCTTCCCTTAGGTATTCATTGAGTTTCATGACGTACTTCATACATTTCCTTTTATTATCAGCGCTGTTCATTGGTTCCACATGAAGAGCTTTTATGAAATGAAGTCTTCCATGTAAGGTATTCGAAATAGTTGAAATAGCCAGACATTTTTCCAACCTCGAAACAATTTTCTCAAAAATGTGTTTGAGGGTGATATCTGGTTTTCCTTCAACCCATGATAATATTATGTCTACTTTTTAATCAGTTTAAGACTTCGGCTTTCTACCTTATCTTTTTAATGGGGTTTCCTTCGCATCGTTTACCCAACGATGTGCAGTTTTGTATAGAACATCCAATGACACAGCTAATTCACAATTAAAAAATTCTTTAGAGCACCAAATAAAATCAAATGAAATATTTTTAATTATTTTCTCAGTTTAAAATGAAAATTTTCAATTTTCTCAATTTCTCTCCTTCCCACAACCTATTTTCCTGAAATCAACACAATGCACTGCATTTGTAGGGGGCATCCCCTGAGTGTTGGTTAATAAAAAAAAAAATAAAAATTTGAAATGAAAAAATCTCAATTTCATTTGTAATTTCTCAATTTCAAATGAAAAATTCTCAATTTCATTCGAAATTTTCTCAATTTCAAATGAAAATTCTCAATTTCATCTGGAATTTTCCTAATTTCAAATGAAAAATTTTCCTTTTCATTCGAAATTTTTTCAATTTGAAATGAAAAATCTCAATTTCATTTGTAATTTCTCAATTTCTGAAAAATTTTCAATTTCATTTGAAATTTTCTCAATTTGAAATGAAAAAATCTCAATTTCATTTGTAATTTTCCCAATTTCAAATGCAAAATCTCAATTTCAATTGGAATTTTCTCAATTTCATTTGAAAAGTTCTCAATTTCAATTGGAAATGCTGAAGTGAAGAAATGGCATGAAGAGATTCTCGAAAAATTTTAACAGTGAAGTGAAGTTTTTTTTTTAGTAAAGACCGATACATGGTTCCAATATTCTACGAAAAAATTCTTGTGAAATTTGATACAGTCTTAAGCAAAAAAAATTTAACTTTAAAATGCCATAAAATTAGAGCAGTTCTATACTAATGCAATCCCACTAGCGCAAGAATCATCCGCCATGACTCTGATTTTGTCGCGCAGCGTAATCAGAATTTAAAAACAAACTATAATTAGTCAAATTTACTAATATTTTCTTTCTTCCTTTTTTTGGACTTTTATAAATAACTTGTTTTCGCTTTTCATGTTCATAAAGAATATACTTATTAATTGGTTTTAGTTAAAGCACATTGTATTTTTCTAAGAGCAACTAGCTAAATAAAATACTCAAAACTCGATAGAAGCGTGGTCTCATCGTTCCCAATATACTGTTGAAAGACGATAATGTATAACGACATTTAGTAATTACTAGTTCTATTCCCCCAAATAAACAAGCAAGTGTAGTATTTAATTTGACTGTGCCTAATCTTCCCCAAAATTAGAATTAATATATTTATTTAGCCAAAAATTGTTTCCTGAAAAAAATTGGTTTCGCTTAAAAAATATTTATGAGAAATTTGTTGACGCAAAAATTATTCCTACGTAAAATGTCAATAAGTGTTAATAAGTTTTTTGCATGAAAATATATTTAAAGAATAAAAAAATGATTTTAAAAATAAATGAAAAAATTTCAATTCCAAAAAAAAAAAAAAAACAGGAATTATAGTCGGTCTAGACCCAACTAATTGGGTATAGAAATAAGTTAAACCAAATTTGAGTGAAAAAGTTCAGATTTGAAAAAGTTCATATCGGATGCTATATTTATATGGGGACTAGTTCAAAAAATGGATCGATCCTGACCATATTTGGTAGTCACTTATTGTTTTGCAAAAACATATAAAAACCAAATTTGAGAAAAACCTGTGCAATAGATTTGTTTTTGACAAGTTTAAGTGAAGATCGGGAAGCAACAATATGAGGGCTATGACTAAGAATTGTCCAGAGTTCAGAAAAAAACACACTGAATAAAAAACTCGTACATGTATGTAAAAAAACATAGCTCAGACCAACAAACACATATTTTTATTTTCAAATCAATTATATGTGTTTCTAAATTTTGTACGGTGCCCAACATAATCATGACTGTGTTTAGTTTTAATATTTCGTTATCTACACGAACATTTTTCTATCACGTATTTTTTGTTGCGAACACACATAAACCACACAGATTCGAGTGTAGCTTTATTTTTAATTCTTTTTCTTGCATGTGTACTGCTAAAAAAAACAGAACATGTTCTTCAACGCGTACATCTAAAAATTAAAACATTATCCACTCGCGATCGGAAAAATCTGAAACATCCCTATAATAACGACAACAATTGTTTCAACCAAATTTATCAAAAAAATTTAATATTATTCATTAGCAGTTATAAAAAAAATAAAAATAAAAAGATAATAATAAAAATAAAAAATTAATATAAAATGATAGCAATAAAATAGAAAACAGCGAAATTTTGTATGTTTCTTATGACTTCATTTCGTTTTTTCCGATTGCGAGTGGATAATGTTTAAATTCTTAGATGTATGCGTTGAAGAACATGTTCTGTTTTTTTTAGCAGTACACTTGCAAGAAAACGTACTAAAAGTAAAGCTACACTCGAATCAGTGTGGTTTATGTGTGTTCGAAACAAAAAATACGTGATAGAAAAATGTTCGTGTAGATAACGAAATATTAAAACGAAACACAGTCATGTTTATGTTGCGCACCGTACAAAATTTAGAAACACACATAATTGATATGAAAATAAAAATATGTGTTGGCTGCTTTAGAGCAGAACATTGTGTGTTTCCTGTGTGTATTTTCTGAACCTTGGAATTGTCCTATAGGGGTTTTTTGGACTACTGATTAATGGGTGTAATAAGCACACACAAACCCAATTTGACCGATATCTATATGATAATTTGGATCTTATGGCAATTAAAGTCGATTTCATTTGTATGAGGACTAGGTCTGAACATGAACCAATTTTCATCAATTTCAATAGCGTTCATCCTAGGGCCGATAGAAGCTTATATACAAAATTTCATCAAAATATATTCATATTTGCGATCTGTTGTTTGATTACAAGGTTTACATGGACGGACGGACATCGCTACATCGACTCAGAAAGTGATTCTGAGTCGATCGATATAATAAAAGATGGGTTTTGGTCAAATATTTTTGGTAGTTACAAACATCCGCACAAAGTCATTACATCATGATCACATAGGATATATCTATAATATTAATAGGCTAGGCGATTTCCTGTGACCGATGTAAGTTTCATAGTTTTACTCCGTTTTTGACAAAAAATTTATCATTTGAAAGGTATTTCTTTTTATCTGTTACCCAGACTTACAGATTTTCATCGTCTGGAATACTTTTTGGAGCTATGATAGTTTAAAGTTGCTACTAACACATACATAAAATTACGCAATGCTATGTGTGTGTTTATTAAATTTGTTAATGTGTTTGTGTTAAGGTGTTGAGTTTGTTTTCTTCATTTAAAATGAGTTGAATTGTGAAGCATACTTTTAGGGTCTTTATTTAATGAAAAAATAAAATTTCCTAGAATGTGCGCTCGAATTTCAAGGGCTGCAATCTGCTAGTAAAAATAATTACGCGCAACAAATATTTTGACATGAATATATTTTTAATGATACATACATTTTTAATTTTTTTCAAATATATTTCCACACATTTTTCTTTTTTTCAGATAGAATCAAGTAAAATTATTGTAAAATTTCCGATGAATATGCAATTTTTACACGGCTATATCTTGGTAACCAATTGGAATTTTGATAGATAGAAGAGATGAAAAATTTTCCACATTTTAGCAATTTTGAGGTTCTAGGTGTAGTTTTTTCAGGTTATTTTGTTTAACACTATTTTTTCCAAGTCTATAGCTACAATTGTGCCGAAGACAAGAAATCGAAATTCCAATTGGTTACCGAGATATAGCCGTGACAAAAATAGCATGTTCTTCGGAAAAAGTTTTAGCCAAAATATACATGAGGCCATAATATCCCAACAGCAGCTAAACTAGCAAAACCCAAATTGGTTTTTGTTTTTTCGATAAGTACTTGGAAAAACCGCACACGAGATGGAGTTCACACTCGATGACTTCAAAAAAGTTGCACTTTGTATCTTTTAAGAAATTATCTTGAAAGAGTAAAATGAGAACACAAATATTTTCTCTTAGCTACGGTCTATTATTTTGAACAGCTGTATATATATGATAATCTGGATCTTGCGTAGACCTGATAGAGGTTCTTTGTATGAGGGATAGGTCTGCAGATGCTCTGATTTTAGCCAATTTCAACTGCCGACTAATGGAAGACTTTTTATCTAATGTTATTTAGTATTCACAGATTTAAACCCAAATGCCATTTAACTGCCTTATACGAAAGTGTTACTAGGAATTTAATACAGAACTTGATAAATGTAAAAAATCAAAAAAAAAATAAATACAACATGTTACTACTATTAGATTCCAGCCCTCGAAATTCGAGTGCAAATTCTAGAAAATTTTATTTTTTCATTAAATAAAGACCCTAAAAGTATGCTAATCAATTATAGCCAATTCACAAATCAACACTAAAAAAAAACCAATTTTTATTACAAACACATTAACAAATTTAATAAACACACACATAGCATTGTATAATTTTATGTATGTGTTAGTAGCAACTTTAAATGCAGTTTACTCCAAAAAAAATTTAAAATTTAAAAATCTGGTGGACAGCTAAAAAGAAATACCTTTCAAATGAGGCATGTGTGATCAAAATAGGATTAAAACTGATACAGTAGCATCGGTAACAAGAAATCGCATTGCCTATTAATATTATAGATGTGTTAAATCTTCCAAATCAGTGTTATCGCCTTTAAAAAAATCCGATACAATACACTTACAGTTGTTAAAGTCGATTTCCGAAATGGCCTTTTAAAAGCTCAGCGATTCGACTTTTATCTCTCGGAGAGGTTTTTTGAGTTTTTTGAATGGCCAAAAGGCACACAGTGCTAAATCAGACGAATATGAATTTTATTATGCAATTTTAGGCGGTGCATTATCGTAGTGCAAAAACCAAGAGTTGTCAGCCCATAATTCTGCCCTTTTCGCGACTAGCTTCACACAAACGAAATCGTTTGTTCAACATAATCAGACATTTCTTTTTTTTTGTTTTTTGTAAGTCTGTTGTTACTTCACCGAGCCGCCTCCGGCCCCGATGAAGAATTGCCCATTTTTTTTCGAAACTATAACGCTAGCACCAATTTATGCGTTTTGACGCGCTAAAGAAAGAATTTGATTTCTTTTAGAAATTCAGTCAAAAACCTGTAATTTTCGGATTTTTCATTTTTAAAAAAGTCAACCAGAGATGCGTGTTTGTAAATCAGAAGATATCTTGGTCTAATGCATTAAAAACGACTACACTCAAAGATTACATGCGAATCATTCTCAGTTTCCATACATGTGTCACACAATTCGGATTCTAAAACCCCCATTTTGCCTAATCTGGCCTTTCCAAAAGAATGAGTACTCATAAGACTAATAATTGTTTTCATATCGTTAGGTTTCAAATTCTGGCAGTTTGCGAGCCCAAGTATTATTTATAATTACATTGGGGACTATTTCTGCATATTTTCTTCCTTTTGTCATACATAAATATCTGTAAGATACGTTCCATTCCGCCCAAAGTTTCTCCACAATGATTGCTATGGCATCGTCAACACTCAATACATCCTCCTTTACAAAAGCGTTGATCTGCGCCTCTCTGGCCGCTTTGTCCGCTTCTACATTACCTAAGATATGCGTATGACCCGGTATGAAGTGAAGGCTGATCATAATCAGACATTGTTAAAATTACCGAATTCACTTTTAATTGTTTACAAAAAACGAGGGTCAGTATTGAATCAATGAATTTATTGACATTAATCGATGTTTTTCCCGTGCGGGCACTCTTGGCTTCAACGTTATCTCTGTCAACAAAATTTAATGGAACTTCTGTGTTCAACAAATCCAGATATTGTTAAAATCAACAAATTCACTTTTAGTTGTTTACACTATTAAATCACTATTAAACCAATGAAGATATGGACATGAAATTTGGCCCATATGAAAAACAGTACTACCAACCTGAAAATTATTTAGCCAAATCGATTTAACCGCGTAGTTTAAATTAAGAAGTGACCTTTTCATTACTTTTTTTTTTTTTTTTGGAAATATTAAAAATTGCCTGGGGTTGCCTATAGGCCTAGGAGAAATATCACGAAATATGATAAAACTTGTTCGTGGTCATTATAAAAGTTCAAACGCTTTAAAGTTTTGAGTTAACAAATTTTTTGCAATCTTTTCAAAATTTAAATATTTTAATTAAAATTTCATTTTTACAAGCCCATTAACATTTATTTCTTCTAATACCTACATTATCGTTATGTTTTATTATTATTATATATTAATCATACACATAGTATTTTATACTTGTTAAAAAAAATATTGTTTAAAAAAAATATTTAATTGAAAAAGTCTCAAAGGATTTTAGAAATTGCTTTTGATATGGAAAGTTTGTGTTCCAACGTTATTCCACTATAATTATATTGCCTAAAAAAGTTGTAATAAAAAATATTATGAAATTTTTATGTATATAGAAAAATATAAATTTATCGAAAATCATCTCAAAACTTTTTCATACAAATTTCAAACGCTGTATAAAATAAATACATACATACATTCTCTGGTATATGTGAAAATATATTAATATATTATATTAAAATATATTATTGTGAAAATATATTAAAATAATGGTCCAAACATACAAATTTTGAATATCAGCTTGGATTTTCGGTTTCAGTATTAAAATAATAAAAAATTGTCTCGTTTTGGCTGAAAAATTTTAAATCTGTTGCTTAAGAAAATTGCATATTTTTTTTTTTTTGTTTAATAAAGCATGAATCACCACATTTGTTATCGAAATTTATCGATATAATTTTTTTTCTATCTATTGCATGATCATATTCTTTATTAATGTAATTCAACGTACCTTAAAATCCATTATTATTATTAAATGGTTTTTTAGTATCAAAATCCAGTATAGATAATATTTCTGGAGATGAATAAAAAAACGTGCACCAAAGCATTGTTTACATTGCCTAACTTTATATAGAAAAATAACGTTTAAATCATCTTTACAAAAAATAATCACTTTTCATTTGATTTTGAGTAGTTTTTAAATTTTATTATGATTAATGAAAGGAAACATAATTACAAACTAAATTTGCAATTTCGTTTTAATTTTAATAAAGTATTGTAGTTTACAATAAAGCAAATACGTTTACAAAGTATTTAATAATTTGAAAACTGAGAAAATAAAATAAAAAATAAAAATAAATATATGAGTGACTTTTTACTTAAAAACAATGGGTTTATAAAATGATATTTTTATATGTCCAAAATTGGTGTTTTGCATTTTTTTAGTATAAAAAAAAAGTTCAAAACTATTTCATAATTACATAAATAAACTTAAATTAATTGATTTGATTTATTGAGTGACTTATATTATAAAAAATGCTATTTCTCCACCTGTTTTTAGTTGCCAAATAGGTGCTTTTCATAAAAAGATATAACATACATATATATATATATATATATATATATATATATATATATACATATACATATATATAAACATATGTTTTGAAATTAAAAAAAAAAACAAATATTTGCGCGTTTAAAAACAATTTAAATAATTACTTGATTTGATTTCTTTGGTGACTGAACAACGCTGGCTGTTTTATCTTGCTGTTGGTGTTTTAAATAAAATTAAAAAAAACTAAAAATATTTGCGAGTTAAAGCTAAACCCTAATTTGATCGAGATTTAATTGAGATGTTAAATGACAATCCTGTTTTCTGTAACTGTTATTAGTTGCCAAATTGGTATTTTTCGTACCAATAAAACAAAATTAAAATAAAAAAAAAATTAATGAATAAAACAAAATATTTAAAGAATATTTTTTTTTATATTTAAAAATAAATTTAAAAAAAATTTTTTATAAAAAAAAACAAAAATAAATAAAAATATTTTTATATAAAAAAATTGTTTAAAAAATATTTTTTAAATATTTTCGATGTTTTCTGTAACTGTTGTTAGTTGCCAAATTGGCATTTGTCGTACAAAAAAAATATTAAAAATAAAAAAATAAATGAATAAAACAAAATATTTAAAGAATATTTTTTTTATATTTAAAAATAAATAAAAAAAAAAAATTTTATAAAAAAAAAAACAAAAATAAATAAAAATATTTTTATATAAAAAAAAATTTGTTTAAAAAATATTTTTTAAATATTTTCGATGTTTTCTGTAACTGTTGTTAGTTGCCAAATTGGTATTTTTCGTACAAATAAAAAAGAAATTAAAAATAAAACTAAAAGAATAAAAAAAAATATTTAAAGAAAAATTATTTTTAAGCAAAAAATTTAAAAAAAATTTTTTTAATAAAAAAAAAAAAAAAATATTTTAATAAAAAAAAAAAATAAAAAAAATTTTTAATATAAAAAAAATTTTGTTTAAAAAATATTTTTTAAATATTTTCGATGTTTTCTGTTTTAGTTGCCAAATTGGTATTTTTCGTACAAATAAAAAAAGTAATTAAAAATACAACAAATAAATGAATAAAAAAAAATATTTAAAGAAAAAAATTTTTTATTTAAAAAAAATTAAAAAAATTTTTTTTTTAATAAAAAAAAACAAAATAAATAAAAATATTTTAATTTAAAAAAAATTTCTTTAAAAAATATTTTTAAAATATTTTCGATTAAAAAATTAAAATTAGATTGATTTAATTTGTTGAGTGAACAACGCAGTTTACTTCAGCCGCCAAGTTGGTGTTTTTCATATGAAAAAAAGATATGAAAAAAAGATAATACATAATATATATTTGGACCTTAAATATAAACTTAAATAAATTGCTTTGATTTGTCGAGTTAAAACGCTGTTTTATCTCAATTTTATCTTAAATAATTTTTTATAAAAAAAAAAAAATAAAATAAATACTAAAAATAATAATAAAAAATAAACATACAACAAAAGTAAAAAAATAACGAAAAAATAAAAAAAAAAAAAATAAAAAATAAAATAAAAATAAAAAAATAAAAACCAAAAAAATTCAAGGCAGTGTAAAAAATGTGATTTGCAATTTTAGACCAGACTGGACTTAATGTTAGTTTTTAGAGCCTTAATAAATCATTAATTAGAGAAAGTCTTACATTGGACTTATTCTGGTTTTTTGAAAATTTCATTTTACCAATTGGAAATTTCAGAAATAGACAATTTCAATACAATTTCACATTTTGTAGGTTTTTTTTTTAACTGAGTATAAATTAAAATGTTAAAATTAAATCTGAAATTTAAAGTATAAAAATCAATTATATAAAATGTCTCTTTTTTCTTTCTTCTTAATATTCTATGAAACTTAAGGTTATTAATAATGGTTCTTCCCCATAATATAAGTATAGAGAAAATTAATTTAGGATTCTATGGGAAATTGAGGACCCACGGCATTTTGTTGCAATAATTTCGCTTCGATTTGCTGCCAAGTTTTGCTGCATTGACTAAGCAAAGGCAAATTGCCAATGATATACATGCCATGCTTGGCACGTGATAAGGCTACACATATACGATTTGTTTGCTTAAGAAAACCAATTTGTGGTATGGTGTTGTTGCGCACCAAGGACAATAAAATGATATTACATTCCAAACCCTGAAAACTGTCCACCGTTGAAGCTTTCAGCGAGCTAAGATCAGGATATTTTTGTAACTGAAAGAGAAGAAAAAAAATTTGTAATTAGAAAAGAATTTGAATATTAAAAACAAAAAGAAAGATATGTCATACCTGTTTTTTGATTAAATCAACTTGCTTAGCATAAGGACTTAAGATGTGTATATCGTCGGCCGTATACAAAGCATTTTGTATTAAATGCAATGTTAAATTTATGATTTCTTCAAGTTCATAGGGATTGTATAACGAAGAATCATATTGAGTTTTGGCCTCCTTCATATCATGCGTCATAAAATATAAGTTGGTGGACATTTTTCTTATAGCCGGATATTGCGTTACCGAAACATCACTGTGCAATTCTTTATAAATTGTATTACTCAAGAGATCAGCTATTTTGGGATGCATACGATATTGAGTTTTCAATTGTATGGGATTTTGCTGTTTTATAAACAATCGCTCAAACAACGACATATTCATGTGAGAATATTGTTGCAGCAGATAACTGGAAGAATACGGTTGTAATTGTTGATGATCACCAATCATTATGACATGCTCCGTGTAGGGTGTTAAACAGGCCACAACATGAGATTCTAAAATTTCAGCAGCTTCTTCGAATATAACCACCTTACTTTTTAATAAACGAAATATGAAATTTGTTTTGGCCGCACATGTTGTTGTCATAGCTACAATAGACTTTTCTTTGGCCACATAATATTGGAACATTATCCTTATGGTTTGTACCTTTTCGGAGACTTCTGCTAATTCTCGTTGAGCCTTCAAAATATCTTCATAAGTTTCATCGGTGCCATCAAACTCCTTGTGCTTTTGCTGTAACTGTTGAAATTTTTCTTTAAATTCAATATTTGTTAAATAGTACAGTCTCTTTAACTTGGGATTTATTAGGGAATGATCTACTACATCTTTTATATTGTATTTCGCTATGGCCGGATCTCTGGATTGGCTGCCGAATCTTACAATACTATCCGTAAAGTGGGAAAGTTTAATCAGAAATTTATCCAATGACTCGTTGGTGTAGGTAATCAAAACCAAAGGTGTTTCGGCGTTTTCTATTAAAGTTTTTACCATTTGCACTGATAGGTATGTTTTGCCAGTGCCTGGAGGTCCTTGTATTAAAACGAATTCTTGTTTTAAAGCTTTTCCGAAGGCCTGCAACTGTGAATCATTTAATGGCAGGACCTCATGTGGTGGTTCGTCTTTTAAAGGCTTAAAAGTTTGATCATAACATTGATAGATTGTGTCATTCTTTAAATATTTTGGTGGATTGTGGTCTGTGATCTGTTCTTCAACAATATAGTTTTTCATGGGGAAATTCGTTACGGTACAGTTCTTTAGATAATTGAAAACATTGTAATAGGGTTCAAAAAAAGCTGGGGTTTCAAACATCAATAATTTGCGATTGTAAATATTACCGATGTTGTATTGTCGTAAAATTTCTATGCCAATCTGAAAAATAAAATCCAGTAGAGATAAAAATGCAAATTAAAATTAATAAAGTAGACAAAATTATATAATTAGATAAAAAAAATATACTTACAAAACCCTCTTTCAGACAATCCTGACTGGTGTAAGTTACTGTGGCCATTATCAAATTATCAAAATCACTGCCAGTACTAAAACACAACAAGGCACCTGATTTGATTTTTCTTAGTTTTTCCAGCAACTGATACGGAATTTGTACTTCTTCCTCATTCATATTTCTACGTGAGCCCAACATATCAACAAATACCAGCTCATGGCGATAGGCATCGATGAATTGTTCATTTAATACTATTAAGACATTATCATAAATATGAAAATTATCCGGTAATTCATGCAAATCCAATTTATGTTTTATAAAATGAAAGCAGTTCCTTAAAGGTAAAAGAAAGTCTTGTTTTAAGAATTGCAAATGTTTGTTAAGATATTCCTGAACATTTTGTTCTGGTGATAATTGACAAGTTTCCAGGCCACTTATAGGTTTTTGTTTTAAAAGATCTTCTAGCGAGGGGAATATGTCTAAATTTTCTTCATTCGTATCTTTGGGTATACTTAAAGCTTGATAGAGATTTTCTTTCAAATTTATAAATATTGATTTAGTTTTAATTGCCGGATTATCTGTACGCTCCAGAATTGTTGCAATATCCTTAACAAGAAGTTTAACTTTGTCCAGTGTATCCGTTAGTTTAACGGTTTGTAATATTAACAACTCCATATCATTTAAAAATTCTTCAATATCTCCATGTTGTTGCCACATATCTCTAAAACGTTTACACATTAATTTGGCCATAAGTAAACGAAAATGTTCTTGTAGATTTTCATTGAGAGCCACACCCTTTAATAGATCTTTGCGAAATCCAGGCAATTCCAAACGGCATATGGAAGCTAGAATTTTGGTGTATAAAAATACTCTTTCCTGGGTGTCATTCAAATATATTTGGTCTATATAGAAATCATATTCCATTGTCTTGGCATGTAGGAACATATCCAAAGGAGTCATGGAGGACATTTTTCTTAATTCTGTTATTTTAACATAACTTTTCTTAGGCTCCGGTGTGGCCTGAGCCGCCGCTTTTATGGTTAATTCTTTAACATAGTCATCTGTAATAAAAAAAAACATTAAAACTGCTAACGATGTCTTCCTAAAAGCCGTCTAAGCTTTACCTATTGTGTTTGTGGCGTTCTTTATATATTCCGTATTTTCTGTCTGCTTGGTTTTAAGCGTCTTTTGCACATCTTTTACCAATTCTTCATCGTCCTTATCAAACCAATCACAATCGGAATCAGACATAATTTTTAAAATTGCTTATATTAAATTAACGAAAATTAAATGTAGTGCAAACAATTTTTCCGGATTCTTCTCTGAATTTTGTTTTGATTTAAATTTCTTGTGAAATTATTTTTTATTATGGCAATACTAATAAATCAGCTGCAAAGAAAATCAGAAAAAGAAATTACTGGTGTTGCTAAAAAGGCAGCATTTTAAGAATAAACATTACCGAATATTGATAATAATAAAATATTTTAATAATTTTATAAAATCCACCAAAAAGTCTAACATAAAATGAAATTATCAAAATAAACAAAAATATTTAACTGTTTCCTACTACATAACAACACAACTCTGTGTTTGTTTTTTTCCCGTTTCTTTTTCTTATAAGAATTTGTTTTTGTTTATATTTCCCCCCCAACTTGACATTTGCAATTTAGTTTCATTGCGCTGCTACAGCTGCTGCCCTTATGTGTTGTTGTATCCACTAAACGAACACAAAACACACCAATAAACAAAATAATACTCCCCATTCAGTTACAATTCTCAGCTCGTGGCGTGAAGACGTGCAAAGTGCTTGCGGTTTAAAGTCAAAGAAAAAATGCAAGTGCAGCAGTGTGATAGAAATATGTAATGTTACTCACAACATACAAATGAGAAATCAGTAGTGATTTTTGTGAAAAAAAGGAAGTTAAAAGTGGTGGAGTGGAAGAGGACGACACAACAAACAAAGACGAATACAACAAAAAAAAAGGAAGTGTGCTGTAACAGCAGCTAAATACAACAACGACAACAGCAACTACATTCAGCGCATAACAAAAGAATTACTTATTGCCAGAGACAAAAACAGCAACTCACACGACGAACTTAGCACTGACTACAACAACAGTACACAGACAGCACAAAAATCCTATAGGAAAAATTTAAGGTGAAGGCACATTTATCGATTTTCAAACGCATAAAGCAGTAGTATTACAACTTAGTAGCCAACTAAACGAACGAAGCGGTTGTGAAAAATTTTGTTATAAAATAAAAATACCAAAAAATTTGCAAAAATGATAATATTGATTAATAAAATACCAAATAAAAAATAAATCAAAATTCTCAAATAGGCAATAAGTAAAGAAGAATCAAAGTAAATTTTTTTTTCAAACGAATATTAAACTGTGCAAAGCAAATGACAAAACTAAAAAATTCTCATTGTATGAGAAAAAAAGGCGTAGTAATTTAGTAAAGCGGAAAAAGTAAAAGTGCTAAAACAGTAGAAAAAAGGAAAAATAAACAAAAAGCATGTAGTTCTTTTGCAAAATAAATAAATATAAAAAAATATTACAAAAGTTATAATGAAGTGTTTAAAAATTAGAGAGAAATTATAAAAATAATATTGAAATAATCTTTGGCGTTCTTTAAACATCATTTCATTTCTAAAAAAAACGTCTACATTAGTTTTAATAATAACAACAACTACAATAACAACATTAGCAAAATGTGGATACCATCGAATAACAAATACGGTGTCGGTAAGTAGCTTCATCATTATAGACATAACATCATAATTAGAGTGACCAATTGCAGAGATTTTTATTAGATCATATACTGGTCTTTAGGCAGCATTTTCCAAAAAGGGGGAGCGCTTACTAGTTCAGTATAAAATGATATTTTGCAAAAATTGAGTGATTTCATTAACCAACGCTAAGTCCGTCAAGGCATGCGCTAATTCAAAAGTATTCGTAAATAAATTAGATCTTGGGATATAAAATTTACCAAAAAAGTATTTTTGTCGTATTTCCGATTTTAAATGGAGCCTGCAATATACAGTGAGTGACAATACAATGGAAACTTTAAACAGAGTATATTTTTTTTAAATGGTGCGTGGTAAAGAAGAAGAATGCATATATTACAAAAATTCATAACTGCACTGTATTCTTAATCGGACCGGTTTCTGGCATTTCAGCCTTCATCAGCGATTTATTGAACATTGTGATAATTGTTATGTTTTTAATTGAATAGATTGTTTCTATATGAAAATTTTTCTACTTAGGGCGGCCGTGAGGTTTGAACCATGAACTTTCACACTCACCTAAATTCAGGGCAGTGTGGTTAGATTCAGTTTTATACCATACAGCTTTACTTTGTATTAATTTCAGAAGATACAACTCTGTCCAAACTATATATTTTTGACGACTTGGAAGGTCAATACCAAAAAATTCGATCAAAAAATTAAAAACTCTTTTATTTATTTTAAAATGTGTATGTTTTATTTATTTAATAATCAAACCCGTAAAAACAAAGTTTTTATTAAAACTCTTTCTTAACTTATACATATGAGTTTTGAATCTCTCCGTGACTTTGCGTGACTATGTTAAAATTAATTTTTGGTCGTTGGGATTTTTTCCAACTTCTTCAGGGATATTATAATTTATTAGATATACAATTGTGCTCACATAATTAAGTCACTAGTATGCTACTCGACATTATTGTCAAAAATACGTAAACCCTTTTTTAAATTCTAATATAATTTTTTTTTTATTATTATACGTTAGCAATCATTTTACAGTGAAGTTAAAAATTACAAAATTTTGGATTCATTCCAAAAAAATTAAAAAAAACTTGGAAATTAGCCAAAAACAGCTGCTCACATAATTAAGTCATCTGAAAAAAAATAGTTGAAATTGTAGAAATAAGTAATAAATTTTGTCGAGAGTCCCATTTTTTCATTAGCTTACCTCAATATTGAGTAGGACAACCTTTTTGCTTCAATACTGTGGTGCATCGCTATGGCATGCACTGGCCTGGAGTGATTTTGTGCCACTCCTCTTGGATAACTTTCCATAACATGTCCTTATTTGCCGGTTTTCGTGCTGCAATGACTCGTTTTATTAAGCCCCACTAGTTCTCGATAGGGTTTCAGTCGGGACTCTGCGGCGGCCATTCCAGAAGCCAACCACGACTTAACTACCTTCGAACAATGCTTCGGGTCATTGTCGTGTTGGAAAATCCACGCAAGCGGCAAATTTTCAGCATATTCGGTGGCCAAATTTTCCTTTAGTATATTCTTATACATATCCCCATTCCTTATACCGTCAATCTTGACTATAGGACCCACACCGAACGCGATAAAGCAACCCCACACCATGATTGATGATCCACCGTGTTTCACAGTTTTTTTTGGTGTATTTTGGATCCAATTCCTTAAGTGGAGGGCATCGCACATATGCTCTACCATCATTTCCAAAAACATTAAACGTGGATTCGTCGCTCCAATTAAATTCCAAAAATTTAGGCCTTTAGCAAGATGGTCAGTCGCAAATCGGAGCCGCTTCTTAGTGTTCTTCAATGAAACCAACGGTTTCTTCCTGGCCATTCGTCCATGCAAATTGTTTTCTTGCAAACGTCGTCTTAAGTTCTGCAACGAAACTTTACGCCATAATCCGTTTCCATTTGAGCTCTGATTTGCGACGAAGTTAAAAAAGCATCAGTCTTACTCAGGTTTGCAATGCGTCTGTCATCACTTAAATTCGTTTTTCACGGTTTTTGGAGCGGAATATTTTCAAAAGATTCATATTTTTTGTAATGCGTAATGGCATTCGTAATGTTACCCCGAGTAAAGTACAAAATCTCCACTACTTTTGCAATATTATTGTATCTTTGGAAACAATCCCATATTATTTTCTCTTCAGCCGAATTTGAACTTTTTTGTTTACCTATAGCATTTCAGCTAATGTTATTTGTTTATAATTTAGTTGTTTTTAATTTATTTATTATTTAAACCGCAAAAAAAATCTTCAAAGCACTAATTTGCTCACGATACGCGTGGTGACTTAATTATGTGAGCACAGCGCATATGACCTTTTTGAGGTTTTCCATATTTTTCGGGGAATACCCATATTTTTAGTTTTGCTTTAATCAATGTAAACAACTGCTCGCATAGCAGGGTTGCACAAAATAGTAAGGTTAGAACCGGAAGAAATAGGCTTAAGAGAAAAACTACAAAAACATTTCATTGCATACCCATGACTTAATTATGTGAGCATAAGTGTATAATCTTTTTTGTCAATTTTTCACATTTAATATTAAAACATTTTTCCTTGTTTTTATACGACATAACGACATAAAACACATAATTGAATAATAATAATTGTAAAAATAATCAAAAAGTAAATATCACAGTATAATTTTTT
Source organism: Cordilura impudica (assembly GCA_963682025.1). Taxonomy (NCBI): domain Eukaryota; kingdom Metazoa; phylum Arthropoda; class Insecta; order Diptera; family Scathophagidae; genus Cordilura; species Cordilura impudica. The sequence continues at coordinate 12,296,785 of OY821517.1, forward strand.
CTTTGTGTTTATATCACTGTTGAATAGTTTTTTTCCTCTAAACTAAACTAATTTATTAATTTAAGAATTTGTATTTTTTATTTATTTTAAAAAGAAAAAATATTTATATAAAAAGCTTAATTCAGAAAAAAAAAAAATAATCTAACCCATAAAAACAAAGTTTTTATTAAAACTCTTTCTTAACTTCTATATGTATATGAGTTTTGAATCTCTCCGTGACTGTGAGTGACTATCACAACATGTCTATGGACGAAGTTTCAGATCGATCGGATGAGGGGAAATGGGGTTTATATCACTCCGTGACTGTGCGTGACTATGTGTGACTTTGTGTGACTATCTTCAAATTAATCTTTGGCCACAAGTCTATAGACAAAGTTTCAGATCGATCGGAAGAAGGGAAGTGAGGTTTTAATCTCTCCGTGACTGTGCGTGACTATGCGTGACAAAATTATGGGCCAAGACTATGGGCCAAGTTTCGGATCAGTTGGATAAGGGGGAATGGGATTGACCCACGACAGACCGACAGACAGACAGAGAGTACGATTTAAAAGAAAGAGTTTAAAAAATAAAAATATTCACATAAAATAGCTTAACTTCAGAAAAAAATAACGATACATAAAAGTATGTATTCCTTATTATGCTGTTAGCAAAACATTGGAAACCATTTCAATACAATAATTGAAAAATTTTCCTTTATTTTTGGTTGCAATATTTTGTTGGTTAGCCATTATTTCTTAGTACTGCTTCTCAAGGCTGAGACATGAAGTCAATAAAATTGATGATATCCATAGAAACTTTTTGCCACTCTCAATTAACTGCCTCTATGAGATCTGTCTTGTTTTTATAATTGCGTGTTCGTATTTTTAGATCCACAATTTCCTATAGATTTTCTATGGGATTGAGATCTGGTGATTGGGCCATTCCAAAACACTAACTGCATTAGATTGTAACCATTCGGTTATAACTTTGGAAGTGTGTTTTGGGTCATTATAATGTTGGAATTTCCAGACCAGAGGCATAGTTTGCTCCGCGTAAGGATACATTACGACATTTAGAATTTTCCTATATCCAATTCCAGTTGGAGTATCTTTTACTACATGAATTGGATCCATTCTTTGGTCCAAAAAGCAACCCAATACCATAATATTGGATCTAGTGCTCTCTCTTAGATAAACAGTATTCCAATTCCGTCTAGACCAGGTCATGTTTTCTTCAGCAAAATTTATGCGAGCCAGACGAATTTTCTCTGATATCAGTGGTTTCTTCACAGGACGAATACAACCAAGATCATCCTCAATTGCTCAATTGAAACAGTTCGAGCACATATCTTTAGTTTCAGATTGTTAATGACCTCTCTTGTTATTAAATTATCCTGTCTTTGACTGGTTTTACGGGGCCTGCCGCCTAAATATTGAGTCGTCGTATTTGAAATTATGGATTAATTCCATAGAATATTTCTCGAAATTTTTTTTGTTTTAGACCAATAGTAAAATCATCTCTTCTGGTTTTTAACTCTTCGCAAACCTTCTTTCTTCTTGCCATTATTTTACAATGATTAATTACAAGATTAAAACATTGAAAAATAATTGAAAGAAAGTCAAAAACAATAACTATTTAAATAGCGGCATTTTCTACATTTTCTGTAATACCATCTTCTATTTTTATTTTTTCATTCAAATCTGATACAGAAGTTTAAAAGTTTACTATTTTTTTTTAATTATATATTTTTTTTTTTTTTTTGTAACAATTTTTATCTTTCGATAGAGAGCACACCAAAGTGTGATTTCACAAAAAAATACATAATGCTGCCTACACACCAGGCAACGGTTGCTTCAACACAGCCATGTTGAATCAACCGTTGCTTGGTGTGTAGCTCTGTTGCCCATTGATTTTCGTGTTGTATCAACCGTTGCCTGAAATATCAAAAAGTTTTGATATTTTTGGTTGGTTGAGGCAACCGTTGCTACGTGTGTATCATTGTTTACTGAATTTACTTCTTCAGTTCGTCGAAAGCAAGCGAATAGGAAGGTTCGTGTGAAGCAATGTTAAGCGGAAAGCAGGAAAACAAGAAAATGGTTATCGAAAATAATGAAAATTATGTTAATTTTATTAACGAATATAAAAATTTGAGAGAGCTATGGGACGTAACTAGTGAAAAATATAAAAATAAAAATCTTAGAAACAAAGCATACGAACAATTAAAAATAGAATATAATAACATTGATGCAAGTGCTACAGTTGATACGGTGAAAAACAGAATAAAAAACATGCGAACTGCCTACCGACGAGAATTAAAAAAAAAAAATTCAAAGTGAAAAAAGTGGCGCTGGTGTTGATGGGCTTTATCAACCAATTTTATGGTATTTTGATGCCCTTGATTTTTTGAAAGATTTCGAGATGCCCGAGCCAGGAATCAGCACAGTAATAAGTTCAGAAGATGAGTGCGCTTCAAGGGTAACTATTTCACAATACCGAAATACTGTTTTAAATTTTTTTTATTGCTTCTTACTTTATTAATTTTTTCAGAGTCCTGTTTTTCAGAGTCCTGTGGCAAATAAGAATAAGCAGAGAAGCTCACAAAATTTTGAAAGGAACGAGCTATTGCGAAAAGCCACCAACCATATAGAAAATTTGTCACAAAAAGAAGAAAAGGATGATGGCTCTATTTATGCAGATGCCTGGGCGTGCTCATACCGCAAATTATCAGCGGAACAAAAGCTATTTGCGAAAAAGGCTTGCGACGAAATTTTTGTTTTGGGGCAGCTGAAGAAATTGACGTTGAATTTTGTGCAGATCCAACAGCTTACATACCCATCCCAGCAAACCGTTTACAGGAAAACTCCACAATTTGTATCTGTGAGCGATATTTCCAACAGTGGGTCTACCCAGCAAACCGTTTACCGGCCAACACCACAATTAGTATCTGTGAGCGATATTTCCAACAGTGGGTCTACTTTTCATTCGAAGCCAATTCATTTTAGTCAATCGACTTCACAAGTCTTCCACGTAGAAGATTCTGATGGAACAAATGGAAGACAATATTCGTCATTTCACGACCTACTTGGGGATACAGACTATAATTAGTTTGAATTTAATTACTTTTATTTTTTTAATTATTAAATAAGCAATAGATTAAGTATGAAGATTTTTCATAAGCTATACAGTCTGAGTGCTCCACCACCTTTAATTTTGAAATGAATTTAGTACAATTTAATATTTTTTTAAAAAATAAAACATGCCATTTTATTCATTAAAATATACAGTTTCATGTTAAATATTAAAAAACTAAAGTGATTTTCGTAATCTTATATACAATAACAAAAACAAAAATAGTACTTATTTTTAACCACAAAAAACTGAGGGCTCACTTATGATTGTTCTTAAAAATGCACTTGGAACACAGAAATTTTTATAACTTAATACTTAGTTTGAGGTCCTATATTATTAATTCTGGCGTCTAATCGTCTGAACATAGTTTACCAAATATTGCCTATTCTTCCTGTAGAGCTTTAACCAGATCGTTTTTGTTGTGAATTTCTCCTACCTCGCAGAAATATTGAGATCAAACTATATTTATAGTTTCCGTAAGTTTAGAACCGCCAGTTGTAGATGTTGATTGATTTCCCGAACTATATGACGTTTTTTAGTACAGAGAGAAAATGTGGCCGCACAGACCTGGGCTCATACGTCAACTTTTTTATGTTTTTATACCCTATACCACTATGTGGTTTGGGTATAATAATGACTTTGTGCTGCTGTTTGTAACAACCAAAAATAGTTGACCTAGACCCATCCTTACTTACCGATCGACTCAGAATCGCTTTTTGAGTCGATATAACAATGTCCGTCCGTCCGTCCGTCTGTGTGTCCATGTAAACCTTGTAATCAAACTACAGGTCGCAAATATGAATATATTTTGATGAAATTTGGTATATAAGCCTTTATCGGCCATGAACGCTATTGAAATTGGTGATAATCGGTTCATGTTCAGGCCTAGCCCCCATACAAATGACCCCTATGAAATCGACATAAATTGCCATACGATCCAAATTATCATATAGATCACGGTCAAATTGGGTTTGTGCGTGTTTATTACATCCCTTTATCATTTGTCCAAAAATAAACCCCATATGTCAATTCTTTGTCATTTCACCGATTTTCACTTAAATCTATCAAAAAACAAAAATATTGCACAGATTTTTCCCAAATTTGGTTTGTTTATGTTTTTTCAAAAGATAAGTGACCTTACCAAATATGATCAGCATGGGTCCATTTTTCGACCTAGTCCCCATATAGACTAGCATCCGATATGAACTTTTTCATATCTGCAGCCAAAAAAATTAATAAAAATGCCACTCAAAATTGTTTTATGCATATTTTCTATATCCAATTAGTTGGACCTAAGAGATAGGGTCTCTAAACGCATGGTATAGGGTATTCTATAGCCGGTCTAGACCGACTATAATTTCTTACTTGTTTGAACTTCAATTGTGATCTATTTATACCTATATTATTAGTACATTATATTCTTTGTGTTAGATTTATAATTATAATTTTGCAAAGAGGGCTTCATCCAACCTCATATAATTTTTATAATCCACTGGTTCATTTTCTTTTAGTTCCTTCAGCAGCCTTTCGTTGGAAAATTCCTCTTTTTTTAAAAGCCAATTTTTTGACCAAATTCTCTTTTTATTTTTTGTTTCTATCTCCTCTTCCTCACATTCGTACAAAATTTCGTCTATTATAATAATTGCAGTTATATCACGTATTACGCCACTCATTTCAAAAAATTTAATTATAATTTTCTTCCGCTTGGTCTGTCGTTTTTTCTGTACGACAGCTACACAGTAATGAAGTTGCGCCAATTGTTGCTACGTGTGTAGTCAACTAACAAAACAAGTTGCTACAACCATTGCTTCAACTGGTTGCCTCGTGTGTAGGCCGCATAATAGCTCTGTTCGTTTAGTTTCCTAGTAAAAACCGAAATTTCAGAGTGTAAGAAAAATTAGTTCTCAAAAACATAAATATCCAAAATAGTAAACGAACAGAAATTTATAAGAATTTGCAAGCTCATAGAAACAACAGAGTTGAAAGTGAAGAAGAAGTGAAACTCTAAATAAAAAAAGAAATATGCCTTAATTAGAAGAATTTAAATAAAATAACATGTAAAAATATTCATTGAAACTAATTGAAACATTACCGATTGCTTTTGAAAATAAACATTTATTATGAAAGAAATTGGCAGATACACAGCTATTTTTTTTGCAGGAACCGCTTTTAAAACATTAAGATTGATGAAACCTGGTTATGTGAATATTTATTTACTTCTTTTATCGTTAATTTCCTTAGAATTATTATTTAAAATTTTTGCACAAAAATAGAATTGTAGTATTTTTGCTTTATGTAAGAGCTGTACGCATTTTGTTAAGGAATCTTAGCAGAAAATTTTCATATATTTCTTAAAGAAAAAAAAAAGCACAAAAGTACCTTTCAATGCAACAGTAGCAATCAGCTGTTTTCTGTCAATTATTAAGAATTGTGAAATTGAAATTGAAAATAACCATGTTTGCAACTGAAAAAGAACTTCTAATTTTTTAAGCTTATTACATTTTGTTTATGCTTACCTCTCCTGTCAAAATTCCGTTCAGAAAGAACGAAAAATTTGATATTCCTGCTCGAAGCCTGGGTTGCCTAACTTAATTTACATCAAAAAAAATAGTAAAAACAATACTACTTTTTTTAAAAAGCTGCAGACTAAAGAGCTGTACGCAGCTTGTTAAGGAATCTTAACAGAAAATTTTCATATATTTCTTAAAGAAAAAAAAAGCACAAAAGTACCTTTCAGTGCAACGCTAGCAATCAGCTGTTTTCTGTCAATTATTAAGAATTGTGAAATTGAAAACAAATCAATTCTTCGGTTCTGCTTTATTTGGCCTGCTAAATGCTTTTTAAGCTCAGTATCAAAATTACCCATCCGCTTCTTCTTTTTCTTTGCCGAATTTTGTTCGTTTTTTCCATGTTTGCAACTGAAAAATAACTTTTAATTTTTTTACCATATTAAGGCCTGTACGCAGCTTGCTAAGGAATCAAAAACTTCATATAAAAAAACGCTTCAGAAATGCTTAAGGAATTTTTCTGTCAAAAAATTTCTGTTGGTAGTCCGCAGCTTTTTAAAAAAGTAGTATTGTTTTTACTACTTTTTTTTGACGTAAATGAAGTTAGGCAACCCAGGCTTTGAGCAGGAATATCAAATTTTTCGTTCTTTCTGAAAGGAATTTTGACAGGAGAGGTAAGCATAAACAAAATGTAATATGCTAAAAAAAATAAAAGTTATTTTTCAGTTGCAAACCTGGGAAAAAACGAACAAAATTCGGCAAAAAAAAAAACAAGAAGCGGATGGGTAATTTTGATACTGAGCTTAAAAAGCGTTTAGCAGGTCAAATAAAGCAGAACCGAAGAACTGATTTGTTTTCAATTTCACAATTCTTAATAATTGACAGAAATCAGCTGATTTCTAGCGTTGCACTGAAAGGTACTTTTGTGCTTTTTTTTCTTTAAGAAATATATGAAAATTTTCTGTTAAGATTCCTTAACAAGCTGCGTACAGCTCTTTACATTTTGTTTATGCTTACCTCTCCGTCAAAATTCCGTTCAGAAAGAACGAAAAATTTGATATTCCTGCTCAAAGCCTGGGTTGCCTAACTTAATTTACGTCAAAAAAAGTAGTAAAAACAATACTACTTTTTTAAAAAGCTGCAGACTATCAACAGAAATTTTTTGACAGAAAAAATTCCTTAAGCATTTCTGAAGCGTTTTTTTATATGAAGTTTTTGATTCCTTAGCAAGCTGCATACAGCTCTTTACCACAAAACTCAATCATATGTTTTACAAACATATTATTTGCTAATTCTTATGCTATGTTCAGACGGACAGCAAAATTCGAGGTTCGCTCTCTCATTCACGGTTCGCGCCTCAATGAGGGTGAACCAACTTGGTTCATTTTGAATCTAGTTACGAACCATGAAAAATGTACTGTCATCTCCAATTTTGATAAAAAAAAATTATCGCTAGTTTATATGAACTAGCTGTCAAAAATATATAAACAAAGAAAAAACAAAAAGTTAATGTGCGCAATAAAATAAATAGAAACAAATAAAACATAACAAATAAAAAGTATATAATTACATAAAAATGGAAAAAGTTAAATAGTGAAACGTAAAGTGCAGAAGGATGTCTTCAAACATTTACACAAAAAATATAAACGTCAAAATGAAACAAGAACACTCATCTGAACACCAAGGTTCGCAATCGTGATTCAGAGAGCGCATCAAGTGGTTCATTTTGCCGTCTGGCAAAAATATATCCAGTAAAAATTAGCCAGTTTTCAAAAAATGAACTGTCACTTTACGCTCTCATTTGTTCTCTTTCACTGGGTTTTTGAAGTAAACGAACAGGATCCAGTAAATTTTGTGATAATTTGTACAAATTATCACGTAATATTGAATTCGAAGCGTGCGATAGAGTAATTTGTAAAATCAACTGATGCGCCAGACCTTTTATACTTCTTGTAAAATTTGTTTTTATATTTTTAGCATTTGTTAAAAATTTATTATTCCATGGTTTGCCATTATTATTGCGAATAATTATTTTTGGAACAGTTTCCGAGATGAAGTGGTGTAATATTGAGTAAAAGTTAGAAACAATATTATCAAAATTATTACCAGAGATTATAGTGTTCCCATTGACATTAGATAATAAATAATTAAGTTTAGTATAATATGTACGAGGAAAGCAGTAGGCTTTTTGGATATTAAATTTGTTTCTTTTTAAAGAAGGTGCTGATTTATTAGAAGGTGGATAAATTTCAAGGCCTATTGCAGGATGGTGACAATCTTCAATATACGTAATAGGAAGTGAGTTTCGTACATATACATTTTAACTTAAACAAATTAAATATGTATGTTCATTGTATTTTTCCTTTCGAATAAGTTGTCTGTTTTTTTTTGCCACAACATCTATGGTCACCTTACACTAGTCTTCGTTTTGCCCCCCCACACCATCGACAACAACCAATTTACAAACACTCATCTTTGTACAACAATCTTTTGACAGAGGTCTTCCTCCATATGTTTCAATGCAGTTGAATGCTGCACATGTTTTTCGTTTGTGTTGTTTTTTTTTTCTTGCCAATTATAGTATTTATTTACTCTTCTCCATATCACTCGCATCTTGTTTCAAGAGTCCATAATATTTTAATGGTGTTTTTATCTGGAAATTTAATATTTATATTAATAATTTAAATTGTTTATAGTTTTTTATTTTTATATTTTGCTTTGTAGTTTTTACAAAGCCCTCATACAGTTTCTGTTAATTATTTAAATGATTCATATTTATTATCTTGGTTACATTGATTACATTTTAATCATTAAATATGTATATTTATATATCCAATGCAGCTACATAAGTAAATGCATGTGAAGTTAATATTTGTTAATATTTACAATAAAATTGTTTCATGTAAAAAATTCAGGCAAAAAGTCAACACTTTGAAAAATTATATCATAATTTTTAAAAAAAGTGAAAGAAAATATTAGTTGAAAAAAAAAAATATTCTGAACAAAATTATTGAAAATTAACTAACTCACCCTCTTATAGTATGTTCAGACGGCAAAATGAATCACTTGTTTCGCTCTCTGAATCTTGTTTCATTTTGACGTTTATATATTTTCTGAAAATATTTGAAGACATCCTTCTACACTTTACGTTTCACTATTTAATTTTTTCCATTTTTATTTGAATATATGTATGTAAATATATACTTTTTATTTGTCAAATGTTTCTATTTATTTTATTGCACACATTAATTTTTTGTTTTTTCTTTGTTTATATATTTTTGGCAGCTAGTTCAGATAAACTAACGATAGTTTTTTATCAAAATTGGAGATGACACTCAATTTTTCTAGGTTCACAACTAGGTTCAAAATGAACCAAGAAGGTTCGCTCTCAAAATTTTGTATGGCGAATCATGTAGATTCAATCATGATTCGGGCGCGAACCGTGAATGAGAGAGCGAACCGCGAATCTTGCTGTTCGTGTGAACATAGCATTACTTTGACTGCAGTCGTGTAAATAATTTCAAATTAATTTTTTACTAAATTGTATTATTAGTAAAAATTTAATTAAATATAAGTAATACATACAAAAACAAGTAAGCAAATTATAGTCGGTCTAGCCCGACTATACGATACCCTATACCATGGTTAATTAATTGGATATAGCAAATAAGCATAAACCAAATTTGAGTGGCATTTTTATTAATTTTTTTCACTGCAGATACGAAAAAGTTCATATCGGATATGGGGACTAGGTCGAAAAATGGACCGATCCTGATCATATTTGGTAAAGTCACTTATACTTTGAAAAAATATATACAAACCAAATTTGAGAAAAATCTGTGAAATATTTTTGTTTTTTGATAGATTTAAGTGAAGATCGGGAATCAGTTCTATATGGCTAAGAATTTTCCTATAGGGAGTATTTTTGAACTACTGATTAATGGATGTAATAAACACAAACAAACCTAATTTGACTGAGATCTATATTGGAAATTATGGCAATTTATGTCGATTTCATAGGAGTCATTTGTATGGGGGCTAAGTCTGAACATGGACCGATTCTCACCAATTTCAATAGCGTTCATGCCATGGCCGATGGAAGCTTATATACCAAATTTCATCAAAGTATATTCCTATTTGCGACCTGTAGTTTGATTACAAGCTTTACATGGACACACAGACGGACGGACGGACATTGCTATTTCGACTCAAAAAGTGATTCTGAGTCGATCGGTATAATTAAAGATGGGTCTAGGACGAATATTTATACCCTATACCACTATGTGGTTTGGGTATAATGACTTTGTGCTGCTGTTTGTAACAACCAAAAATATTTGACCTAGACCCATCTTTAATTATACCGATCGAATCAGAATCACTTTCTGAGTTGATTTAACAATGTCCGTCCGTCCGTCCGTCCGTCCGTCCGTCCGTCTGTGTGTCCATGTAAACCTTGTAATCAAACTGCAGGTCGCAAATATGAGTATATTTTGATGAAATTTGGTATATAAGCTTTTATCGGCCATGGGATGAACGCTATTGAAATTGGTGAGAATCGGTCCATGTTCAGACCTAGCCCCCATACAAATTACCCCTATGAAATCGACATAAATTGCCATAATATCCAAATTGTCATATAGATCTCACTCAAATTGGGTTTGTATGCATTCATTACATCCATCCATGAGTAGTCCAAAAATGATCCCTTTGGCCCCTAATAGAGCTGCTTCCCGATCTTCATTTAAATCTATTAAAAAACAAAAATATTGCACTGATTCTTCTCAAATTTTGTTTGTATATATTTTTGCAAAATACGACAGACTTTACCAAATATGATCAGGATCGGTCCATTTTTGGACCTAGTCCCCATATTGATATAGCATCCGATATGAACTTTTTCATATCTGCAGCCAAAAAAATTAATAAAAATCCCACTCAAATTTGGTTTTTGCTTATTTTGTATGTCCAGTTAGTTGGGCCTAAGAGATAGGGTTTCTAAACGCATGGTATAGGGTATCATATAGTCGGTCTAGACCGACTATAATTTTCTTACTTGTTTTGGTTGTTACAAACAGCACCACCAAGTCTATACCACTATAACACATAGTGGTATAGGGTATAAATAAATGCACCAACTGAATTGTCTGAAAGTTTAATAACTGAATTTTCGATTGTATGTATGTACAAATATAAATTTATATATTTATATATATATTTATATAGCTTTATATTTTCTATTGTGATAAAAGATTTACTGAAATGTCAATAGAATTTTATTCGTAATTATCTCGAAATTTAGTTATTATCTTCATCGCAATTGGCTTGCAATAAATTTAGTAGCCACAATAATTCTGTTTTCCGAGTGTAGACAAACGGATTCCTCTTACCAATTAGAATGTATTTATTGAATTTATTCGATCTCAGGAAATTAAATTCTTTCAAATAATATTTAAGTGTTCCGCTACACTTAGTTTTATATAAAAATATACAATTTGAGTTAAATATGTATATACAGTATCGGACAAAACATATTGGACTGAACAGAGATTTTTGTTAAGCTTTAAGGTACGGTCACATTAGGCAAATATTTGACGCAAACTTGTTTTCTCGTATTTGCCCAAAATTTTGTGAAACAAATACAGAGTTGATTTTTGGTCACACTAGGCACATTTATTTGCCTCTTTTTGTTTGATCAAACAGCTGGTAAATAAAAACAAGGAAAACGTATTTGCCGTGCGGTCGCACTTGAACAAATATTTGACTAAAAAAATTGTTTGATCAAACAGTCAAAAATTAAAAATATATTTGATCAAAAATTCCCAAATGTTGCATGAGGATGAAAATTTTCTTCTTTTGTGCTGTGGAGCGCTTCGGTGATAGTTTTTAAAGTTTTCTGTAATATTATATTTAAATATTATTTTTAACTATAATTATTTTTTTTTCTTTGTTTACAAAATAAACAGCTGTTTATTTTAAGTAATGTAACAGTGTGGCAAATTCTGTGTTTTTAAAATGATAAATACGCTAAAGTTAAAAATAAATTTGGCTTAAGTGGATTTTAGGGGCAATGCCCCGATCGGTTTAAAATTTTCACCACTTATAAAACATTTTATTGCGGTTCTAGGAAAATATATTTTTTTTTCGGCGGTGGAGCCTATTTTCCGAGTTATGGACTTCCACACTTTTGACATTGGCTTGTATGTAACTTTGTTATTTAGTATCGGATTTCAGCACTATATATATCATATAAAAGCTTACTTGAGTGTTTTTTACTCGATATTTTCAAATTTGAAATCCATTAACCCATTATTAACCTATTTAAAATTTCGAATTTTTGTAAAAGAGTTTTTTTTTCTTAAATATGGAATTATCTCGTTAGTAGACATATATCATGTGTGTTTTTAAATAAACTGAATAAAAGCTGGGTCCACTAGCTTTATTTCGATTTATATTTTGACCTTTTAACACTTTCAGGCCCGGATATATATCGTCATTTGTAAGCTAGTTCAATAGAAAATCAAGTATCTTAATTTTTAGGGGAATTAACTCATTAATAACTATTTTTGAAATTATCCCAATGTTTATTATACTATAGAAATAGTAAAAACAACATATTAAAAAAAAACCTTAAAATTGAAGGTAAAATCCCTAATGTATCCGATCATTATGTGGTTAAGAGGTCAAAATATACATTGAAATGAAGCTAGTGGATCCAGCTTTCATTCAGTTGTAAATACCAACATTATATAGGTCATTTTATGAGATAATGCCACGTTTTCCGAAAATAACTTTCAAAAATCCAAATAGGTTCATAACGGGTTAATTGATTTCGGATTTTGACATATCAAATAAAAGGCACTCAAGTAAGCTTTCAAATGATATATATACTGCTGAAATCCGATACTAAATAACAAAGTGATAATAACTAGTGTCCTTTAAAGCCAATTTTTAATGAATATTAACAAGTTGCACAATAGTTTGTCCCGAATTATTTTTTTTTAGCTTGCCCCCCCAAATGATGGGTATTTAGGACCCTTCTACGGGAAAAATAGCAAAGAAATTTTTGAACAAAAAACCAGATGGCTACCGGATCCTAAAGATTGCAATCCTAGTGTATTTAAAAAAAAAAATATTTTTGATTTGCAAAAAATTAACTGCAAAAGTTGCGCAATACAGTGTACATTCCGGGAAAAATATTAATAAAATTTCCGTAGAGCAATTTTAGTGCAGTGTTGCATCTTAAATATGGAAAGTGAGTATATATTTATTTTTCTGTCTTTCTTTCAAGCTAAATTAGTCTCAAAAGCTGTGCGCTAGACCAGAAAAGCTCTATCACATTTTTTTAAAATAGTTTTAGCTAATATCTTCTAGTTTGCGCAGCTTTTGAGACTAATTTAGCTTGAAAGAAAGAAAGAAAAAAATATATACTCACTTTCCATCTAAAAGATGCAACGCTGTACCGAAATTGCTCTACGGAAATTTTGTTAATGTTTTTCCCGGAATGTACTCTGTATTACACTACTTTTGGCGTCCCCATCTTTTGGGAGGGCAAGCATTTTCAAATTCGAAAAAAAACGAAATCGGGACGGGCTATTGCATAACAAATGCCTTTGAAAACAAAAAGAAAAAACTGAATTAAGTTTTAACAGTTGACATCACTGCTGAAACAACTGTTGTTTGCCAATGTTTGCTCTTACAAATGTTTTGTAAGGTCAAATAATTATTTGCCTAAAACATAGGAAAATATTTGGTCGTGAGTGGTCACATTAGGCAAATATTTGTTTGCAGGCAAATAATTTTGTTTGCCTAAAATCAGCTGTTTTGTTGTTTGACGGCAAATAATATTTTTGGTCAGACTGAGGTAAACAAATATTTGTTTTTTTTTTGTCAAATATTTGCCTAATGTGACCGTACCTTTAGAAACATGTCAAATTAAATACGATAAACATGATATATGAATTTGAATTCAAAATATATGCTTTATTATTAAAAACTAAACGATATTTTTATATTTTATTCAAAACTTAAAAATATTTATAAAAAAAAATTGTCAAAAACTCACGCGACCAAACACATTGTACTAAACGTTGGGATCATTATTTTGTGGAATACCCCTTGTTTTTAAGGACTGCAAATCTTTTTGGCATGGAGGCAATAAGGTTATCTATTGTCGTTTTTTTTTATACCAAGCAGCTTTTAAAGCATCAAATAATTTTATTATCTCCTCTTACACCATCTCTATTGATCTTTTTATTCACTATTTCCCAAAGGTTCTCAATTGGATTGAGGTCTGGAGATTGCGCTGGGCGCTTCTTAACACGAATTCCTTCATTCTCAAACCAATCTTTTACATATCTTGAGATATGTTTTAGAACATTGTCCTATTGAAATTGCCAAAAAAAAAGTGGCATATTCCACTCTTCATGAGGAAGCATCACACTTTCTACGATTCCTTGGTACATGAACCTGTCCATAATTCCATCTATTTTGTGTAAGGGCCCTAAACCATTTCCGGAAAAGCACCCCAAATCATCATTATTAACACCTCCGTGTTCTATAGTACCTTGACGATACTTAGGATCCAATCGTTTTTTTTCGGTCTGCGTATTTTCTTCATGCCATCAGAGTTTTTGAAGTTGAATTTTGATTCATCTGAAAATAAAACCGTATTCCATTTCTGTATGGACCAGTCGATATGACCGTTAGCAAATTGTATTCGAGCTTTTCTGTTCTTCCCCTAAATAAATAGCTTCTTTGCAGCCCGATAACTATTGAGTCCTTCATCACATGACGGTTCGACTACTTATTTGTAAGTCCAGAGTTCAACTGCAGGAGCTGACTTATCTGGATATTTTTTAAGTCCTGCATCACATGCTCTTCTCTGTACGGGTCGACTACTTATTTGTAAGTCCAGAGTTCAACTGCAGGAGCTGACTTATCTGGATATTTTTAAACTCTATCATCTTTCGATGTCGTGCACCTTGCTCGGCCGCCGCAGTTAACATTATTAACTTTTCCTGACGTTGTACACTTTTTTATAATATAGCTGACTTTTAGCGAATGTTTTTTTTTGTCATAGGCCGTCTTTAAAAACTTTAATTATGACCAATACGACGCGTCCTATTGGTTTCCAGCCATTTTAGATCTGACACTGAAAATGAGGACAATGTTATAAGATTTCACTCTCTATTCCTTTTTTTTTATTTATTAAGTCTATGGTAAAACCTTACAGACTGTTAAGTATAATACAGAGAAAAAAAAATATAATATATACAAATCCTTAAATCAAAAATTTGAGATTATGTATTTAAAAATAATATAATATTGCGTTTAATAATATCATCATTTAAAGAAAAATCAATTAAATTGTATAGATCATTGAAATCATGGCAAATTCTTCTAAATGGATCAGCATCGGCAAACTTTTGACGACAGATTGGTATAAACAGTGGGGTGTAAAAACGTGTTGACCGTGCCGGAACGTTCATGGAGATGTTGTCCATAAGAAAGTTTGAGCATATGTCGCCTCGAATTAAGTTAAATAAAAACATAACATTAAGCATTGTTCTTCGGCTTTTTAAAGACGGCAGTTTAATTTGAGAAAGTCTAATTGTATATGATGGCAGATTGACAAAACTTGGATAAGAATGTCTTAAGCAGAAAAGGAGAAATTGCTTCTGGACCGATTCAATTTTGGCACTGCGAATATTAGATAGTGGATCCCAAATAACAGACCCGAATTCTAAAATTGGTCTTACTAGGGAGATGTATAGTTGTTTGGTAACTGTAGGGTCATTTAATTCCTTTGCCCATCTTTTAATGAAGGCCAGTACACCACGTGCTTTAATAATTATCATCGAAATGTGTTGAACAAACTCTAATTTGGCATCTAAAAGAACACCCAGATCCAGGATTTTATTTACTTGCTCCAACTGGTAATCTCCAAATTTGTAACAACCAAATTCACCTAATTTTCTAGTAAAGTGCATGTGTTTGCATTTTTTTAAATTTAATTCCATTAAATTTATGTGGCACCATCTATAAAAATTATTTAGATCATGTTGTAGGTGAATTTGTTCACAATAATTCTTATAGCTTAAGAAAATCTTGACATCATCAGCATACATAAGAACATTTGAGGCTTTTATTATACTTGGTAGATCATTTATAAAAAGAGTAAATAAAATTGGTCCAAGATGACTTCCTTGAGGCACACTAGATTTAACTATAATATTCTTTGAAGTAGCATAATTAAAATAAACCCGTTGATTTCTGTTGTTCAAGTAAGATTTTATCCAGCTTATGCTGTTCGCTGTAAAGCCCATCAAATATAATTTTTTGAGTAAAAGATCATGATTTACTTTATCGAAAGCTTTACTGAAGTCAGTATAAATAACGTCGGTATGTAGCCCATTGACGAAACCCCGATTTACCAAAGTTGTAAGTTGTAAAATATTAGTTGAAATAGAGCACCCCTTACGAAAACCATGTGTGAGTGTGATATTATAGAAGAAACCTGATGACAGAGATTATCCGTTAAACATTTTTCAAATAGTTTGGGAATAGCACAAAGCTTAGCTATTCCTCTATAGTTAGCTACATTCGATTTGTTTCCAGATTTAAATAAAGGAATAATATATGAATCTTTCCATAATGTAGGAAAATGCCCATGTTTAATGGATGAATTAAATAAAATGCATAATGGAACAGCCAAAGTTTGGGCGCAGTTGGTTAAAATGCAGCTAGGAATACCGTCAGGTCCTCCGTTAGTTGAATTCTTGAATGTTTTTAAGTTATTTTTGATATCCGAAGTCTTTATAAAAGGAAATGAAATTGATTGATGTTCCATAACTGGAAATGGATATATGTTTGAAATGTCATATTGAACATCAGAGTAAGTTGTGCTAAAAAAAATCAGCAAACATATCGCTAATAACTACATCATCACGGAATTCACGATTAAGATACTTCATTTCAGTTGGAAATCCAGTAGATTTCCTTTTAGAGTTTACAAATTTATAAAATGATTTTGGATCTCTCTTCAAATTTATTTTCATATTTTCCATGAAATTCTTATAATGTTTTGTATTTAGAATATTATACTCTGCACGTGTAACTGAATATTTCGTATAATCAGATAAAAGACCAGACACTTTATATTTTTTGTGTCGTTTATTTTTTAAGTTTTTAAGACTCGACAATTGTTTTGTGCTCCAAGGAGGGCCAGAGTGGTTGAAAACAGTAAACTTCGGGATACATTCATTCATATAAAATAGAACAGTTTCGTAGAATAACTTGATCGTTGTATCGATTGATGTGGGAGAACCAGATGTAATAGATAATAATTGGAGCCAATCAGTATTACTGAAGTAATAATTTAAATCGTTGTAATTTGCTCTTTTGAAACAAAAAACTTTCTGGTAAAGTAACAGGATCTGCGCGAGATAAAGAGTAGTTTATTGGCTCATTAACATAAATTAAGTCTAAAATCCTTTCATGATCATTATGAACACCATTAATTTGAAAAAGACACAAGTCCGATAAATTATTTATGAAATTATCGTTATCTTCATTTGACACCGTAGGAGTGTAGTAAAAAGAATCAATTAAAAATGTCCATGATATTAACGGCAGATTAAAGTCTCCAAAAACAAGTATAGAATCTTCAGGGTTAGCCTTTGTTACAACTGATTTTATTGATTCAAAATGTTCATTATAAATCGATTGATCAGAATCAGGAGGTATGTAGGAGCAAGTAATAAAAACTTTTTTTTGATTTAGTTTTAACATAACACCAATAATTTCAATATTCGGTAAAGAATCAAGACGTATTTCTTCAGATGATAGTTGACAGGAGACAGCAATTAGAACACCACCACCAATTGTTTTAGTTTCTCTGTCAAGTCTGTAAATATGAAATTTATTACATAATATCTCAGCGTTACATAATATCCCAGGTTTCAGTAAGAACAATAACATGATGAGAGAAATCAAAGCTGTGTTTAAACAGAGATGTTATTTTTGTGTTAATGCCACGAACATTTTGGTAAATTATAGATATTTGGTTATCATGAAGAGTAGATAGTTTTTTGGAGCATTTAAATTTCTTAGCGGAAGATGAACAGCATTTCTTGGATTTTCTTTGTATTGATATTCACGGACAAGTGTACTAACGGGCCAAAAATCAGGATTAAGTATAATATCGAAGATATCAGCTGGGACAATAATTTTCAATGAGGTGATAGTTCTCGGTTGAGAATAATTGAACTTATACGTTGAAATCAGTGCATTCGAATCGATTTTAGATTTTATATAGAATTCTAAATCTTCAACTGAAGTTTCTGAAGCTAAGCGGGATACAAATATAGTTTTCTTTGGAGGTATAACTCTCAGCGGGTTATGTATTATTTGATTGTTATTTAAACCAGGAGCAGAAGAATTTAAAACTTGACCATAATTAAGAGGTGTAACATTTTCATGAATTATTGGTACAGTACCAGTAGCTACCTCTGTGTGAGCTGTAAATTTAGAGGACGCAGACGGTAAAGATGATGAATCATTATCAATTGAGCTGACAGGTGCAGCACTCGAAGAATATGATCTTAGTTGTATATTTGGGGATTTGTTAACTGTTTTTTTACGTTTTGGAGATGAAAGAAGTGGTGTATTAACAAATTTATCTAAATTTGGATATTTAGTGAATAATTCACCAAAATTAGAAAGTTTTCTTTGCAGTGATAAAAAGTCGACATTAAGTTGATCAAACTCTGATTTAGAATTTTTGAAAAAAATTGTAGAAGCACCCGCCTTTGTCTTAAGAAAGTAATTAAAAGACTACAGAATGAATAATGTAACACCACATGCTTAAATATTAATTTGTTGTACTATTATTCTCTCTTTAGAATAATAACCCGATATATATAGCTTTACTATGATTGCATGTCGAAAGTCCAATATGTTTAGTCGCATGCTTTTTATACAATTTGAGCTCTTTTATATTATAAAAGTTAGAAATGCAATAAAAAGTTAATTTTTCCAATATATTTTTGTATGTTTACAATATATAGCATAAATTAAAATCCTTTTCACAGACCCCGTTTTGATAATTCAAAACAAAAAGCACATAATAATTAAAATGTATTTTAGTCCGAAATTTTTTTGTCCGACACTGTATGTATTAGAAACAAACGGATTTCACTCACCCCCTAAAAAATGTATTTGTTGAATTTTTTGGTCCAATTGGTTCTCTATTTAACCTAGTTTTTATGAGGTATTAAGCTTTTATAAGCTGCAAATGTCCAAACAAATTCAAAAATATTGAATCAAGTTTTATATATATAAATCTAGCGGATCCCGTCATAGCATACGGCTCTAGGAAATATCGCCCAATGAAAAATCGGAAAAAAAATTAAAATTGGCCAAAAAAAACAATTTTCGTACAAAATTCCCTGAAATGAAAAAAAAAAGAAAAATGACCCAACTTTCTGGGCTATTTTCACCTTTTTTGGGACCATTTTTCTTTTTAAAAATTAGAAATGAAAAATGAGAAATGAGAAATTGCATTCGAAATCCATAAATTACTGTAAACAAATTTTTGTTTTGTTTTTGATCTTCACATCCGTCCGTCCGTCTGTCTGTGTGTCCATGTAAAACTTGTAATCAAACTATATGTCGCAAATATGAATATATTTTGATGAAATTTAGTATATAAGCTTTTATCGGCCATAGGATGAACGCTACTGAAAATGGTGAAAATGGGTACCATACAAACGACCCCTGTGAGATCGACTTAAATTGTCATTATATCCAAATTATCATATAGATCTCGATTAAATTGGGTTTGTGTATATTTTTTACCATCCATTTATCAGTAGTCGAAAAATTAACCCTATAGGACAATTCTTAGTCATAGCCCTTATATAAAGCTGCTTCCCGATCTTCACTTAAATCTATCAAAAAACAAAACAAGTAAGAAAATTATAGTCGGTCTAGACCGACTATACGATACCCTATACCATGCGTTTAGAAACCCTATCTCTTAGGCCCAACTAACTGGACATTGAAAATAAGCAAAAACCAAATTTGAGTGGGATTTTTATTTATTTTTTTGGCTGCAGATATGAAAAAGTTCATATCGGATGCTATATCTATAAAGGGACTAGGTCCAAAAATTGACCGATCCTGATAATGTTTGGTAAAGTCTCTTGTATTTTGCAAAAATATGTACAAACAAAATTTGAGAAGAATCAGTGCAATATTTTTGTTTTTTAATAGATTTAAGTGAAGATCGGGAAGCAGCTCTATATGGGGTCAAAGGGATCATTTTTGGACTACTCATTAGTGGATGTAATGAACGCATACAAACCCAATTTGAGTAAGATCTGTATGACAATTTGGATCTTATGGCAATTTATGTCGATTTCATATGGGTAATTTGTATGGGGGCTAGGTCTGAACATGGACCGATTCTCACCAATTTCAATAGCGTTCATCCAATGGCCGATAAAAGCTTATATACCAAATTTCATCAAAATATATTCATATTTGCGACCTGCAGTTTGATTACAAGCTTTACATGGACACACAGACGGACGGACGGACATTGTTAAATCAACTCAGAAAGTGATTCTGATTCGATCGGTATAATTAAAGATGGGTCTAGGTCAAATATTTTTGGTTGTTACAAACAGCAGCACAAAGTCATTATACCCAAACCACATAGTGGTATAGGGTATAAATATTGCACAGATTCTTCTCAAATTTTGTTTGTATATATTTTTGCAAAATACAAGAGACTTTACCAAATATGGTCAGGATCGGTCCATCTTTGCTATATAAATATAGCATCCGTTATGAACTTTTTCATATCTGCAGCCAAAAAAATTAATAACAATGCCGCTCAAATTTGATTTATGCTTATTTTCTATATCCAATTAGTTGGACCTAAACGTATGATATAGGGTATCGTAAGTCGGTCTAAACCGACTAAATACTTAGTATACAGTTAAAAAAATAATTGAAGCATGTCTTGTACAACTGCAGGACAATATCGGCAGTGAAAAGAGCTCAATCCTTTCGTCAAACTGGTTTCTTGCATTTTTAAAATGCTGGGTGTACCTTGCGCTGCAGGCGAAAAAATTAAAATAAAAAAATCGAGCGAAAAATTTTAACAAAAAATCGCGCGAAAAATTTTAAATTTTTCATAAGCGAAGAAATGCAGGTTGTTAACTTGTAACTTTTATTTCATTAATTCCTACAATTTAAAGAAACATACCTGCCACAAACTCGTTTGCATGCTGAGAGAATACAAATTAACGCGTTGGTTTGACCGAACGCACCCGCATTAACTCATTGTACACCATTTCTTGATTGCCATGTATATGATCTTCAACCACAGTTCATCGGCTAAAATGATTTGCAAAAATCGCGCGATACATCCAGGGTTTAAAAATGCAAGCAACTAGTTTGGCGATTTTTTGTTAAAATTTTTCGCCTGCAGCGCAAGATACACCCAGCATTTTAGAAATGCTCTTTCAGGGCCCATATTGTCATGTAATTGTATATTAAATATTTATATGAATACATTACTTGAGCAAAACCAGTTCATTATATAATTTTATGGGTGGGCTATTTTTGCATAACGAAAAATAAATTTCGGTATAAATAAATAATTAAGTTAGCATAATTTTAATGGATTTTTGATAGAATTTTCATATGGAAAATATTGATTAATTTTTGGACGTTTTTTTTTTTGGTTTTTTCTTTAAATATTTTTCATATTTTTGGGCAATTTTTGATATTTTTGGGCAACATTTTATTTTTTTGGGCGTTTTTTAATTTTAATTTTAATTTTAAAACAAAAGCATTAGCACATTTATTTCAAAAATTGATCTATATTCTGCATGACAGGTTATACAGCTGTTTCGGGAAGAGTCACCAACCCTCATCAGTAACCAAAAGCAGTAGATAGTTTGTTTGGTAAAAAGTTAAATTCATATATATTTGCTGAAAACAACCAAATGAGAATTCAAGCAAAAGTTATACTATTTAAGCCTCTTTCAATATAAAAAACTAAAATATAAAACAACTTTGAAACAAATATGATTGTATCCGAGTATACATTGCATACTACAATATACATGTTTGTTTTTGTCTTGAAAAAATGCTTTTGCTTTATTTAAAGTAAAAACATTTGATCTTGAGCCTGAACAATTTCAAACTCAATCATATTTTATTATATTAATTTTTATGAGGAGCCGTGAGTGTTCTTAGACTTGTGAACAGCCTACGTGAATTAGAACTCTAGTTATAGAGGTTTGAGTGAAAATATTGAAAAAATCTTGAAAAAATTGAATGTAAAGTTGATTGTGCACGCGTAACTTTCCTCAATCTGTACGTTAACTTTCGTGTTGCATAATATAAAGTTGATTGTGCACGCACAACTTTCCTTAAGGCCTTGTTAGCCACACGTTGTTAAGATGTATCTGTACCGTAAATGTAACGTTGGCATTTAGTGCAATTATAGAACGTAAAAAACGAACCAGCATGTTGCTGTATAAAATTAACCAAACTTTATCAGCTGTTCACAAATGTCACGTACAAACGTAGCAAAAATCTATTTTCAACAGATTGGGACGTTCCGGTTACATGACAGTTGAGTTCGTTAATTGCTCTAAATGCTTTTTCATGTAACAGAAAAAAACAGCTGACACGTTTGGTTCAGGTTACGTGTGGCTAACTAGGCCTTTAAACTCAACGAATTTAAACAATTACACCCGTATTCATAAAAATTAAAGTGTACTTCAAGTAGACTTTATTGTCTGTTTTTCATACAAAATTTGTTGATAAAGTCTACTTGAAGTACACTTTAATTTTTATGAATACGGGTGTTAATCTGTACGTTAACTTTCGTATTACATTACATAATTACATAATGTTAAAGTTGATTCTGCACTCATAACTTTGCTGAAACTCAACGAATTTAAACAGTTAACAGCTCAAAAGAAAGAAAATATTGAAAAAAATCTTCAAAAAATCGCGTTTGAGTATAACTAAGGTGGGAGTTGAGTAAATTTCAATGATTGATGACATATCTGTGTCTAAATACCTTTCATTAAAAAAAAATGAAGGAAATCGGCGGGATAGAACGGCCAGATGGACTCGGATTAGTTTTCATAAATTTTTTTTAATATATATGATAATTTTTATGCTTTTACAAACAATTTTTTCATTCTAATGTAGCGGTCTTTCACGCTTTTTGGGGCACTGTTTTGCGCTTTTTGCTTGGAAAAAGTTGGCATCAGTGGGTTTAGGGTACCCTCAAAATTGGTAACTTCCTCATTTTATTTCTTTTTCTCTATTTTCTTAGTTCCCTCTCTCAAACTGAGGGGCATCATATGAGCCATATGACCTCATCGCTAAAGTTTGCTAAATATATCGATTTCGTGTAAAATTCCTTATTCGAATAGTTATATTTTTAAACAAATATTTGGTTTGATTCCGTAGTTACCATTCCGATCGATTTTGTTTTTGCTTTTCCGGGATGCGTTCAAAGAAATTTCAATTTAAGAAAATATAATTTTCCTTAAACAAAATGTTTAATAAACATTCAATTTTCTTATTTTTTAGAAGCCCAAAAGTATATTCAACTTTAATAATGCTTAGCAAGTCGAAATTCTGAAGAAAAATTTCAAAAATCAAAATTTGTATAAAATTTTAATTGTAAACTTTGTTTCCTTGACGATAGTATCGATCGATGGCACTGCGAAAATGGTAGAAAATTTTGTTTTGCTTGGAAAAACAAATAATAAGTGTTGGTTTAACCAGACGTGCAAAAATACAGGAATAGGAA
Source organism: Cordilura impudica (assembly GCA_963682025.1). Lineage (NCBI taxonomy): Eukaryota > Metazoa > Arthropoda > Insecta > Diptera > Scathophagidae > Cordilura > Cordilura impudica. The sequence goes on from OY821517.1 coordinate 12,320,251, forward strand.
TAAAAATACCAGTACTGATATTCTACGCAAACTGGCGGCAACCGAATGTGCCAAAGTGCTTAGACGTGAAAAGTTTCTCTACGAACAGCGTCTTAGAATTAAAGTTCTTTCCGCTCCTCGGGGCAGTAGGACCTTCTAGTCATTCATCAGTTCAAGTTTTTCCATTCCAACTCTTATAAAAGATTAATTAATATTCACTGACTCGTTTGATAAAGCTAACCTTTTGGCGGAAAGCCATCAAACACTGCCCGAACTTAAAATACTACTATGCCTAAGGTTTTTTTTGAGCTCGTGCTGTAAAGAGATGACATATTAGCACTGGTACTGAAACAGTGTTCTTCGATGCTATCGCGTCCATTGGCAAATCTTTTTCGCGCTTCGTACCGTATGAGTTCCTTTCCTTCGTGTTGGAAGACTGCCAATGTTCAGCCAATCCCAAAAAAGGATGCAGTTAACAACCCTGAAAAATACCGCCCTATTGAAGTTTTCTATGAGTTTTCAAAGGTAATGAAGAGTATTGTGAACTATCTAGAGACCAACTTATTGTTTAACGACAGACAGTATGGTTTTCGTAGAAGTTGTTTTATGGGCAACCTGATGGCGTTTCTTCGGTGTAAGAAATACTTCACCCCATCTTATCTCCTTATTATTTAGACTACCTATATTTGGACCATGTGCAAAGAAGGGAGTTGGTGCTTACCAATGACAGTAGAGTAATAAACTCTATAGACATATGGGAGCATCGTCGGAATGTTGGTTGTATTGCACTGTATTATAGATATTACAATGGGAAGTTTTCTGCTGAGATAAGTGAACTCATCCCTAGAGCCCATATTTTTCTTCGCATCACTCGCTCATCTAGTAGATCTCATCCATTTGCAATCTATTGTCTGGAGTATTGCACTTCGCATTACCGCGAAAATTCGCTAATTAGCCGCACAAGCCGTATGTGATATTAACTTCCCGCTGAGGTCTTTCTATCACCTACAATATAAAATAATTAAGTCAAATATCCACAAATACTACTTCCTCTTTCCTCTTGCCCATAACATATTTTCTCGATATCAAAACAGTGCACTACATTAATAGGGGACATCCCCTTAGTGTTGATTTACTAGGGCGGTCCCAGAACAACGTAGAGATGGCGACAGTAGTTTGAAAAAAAATTGCTTTGGTGAAAAGTGGCAACCTTATAAAACATATACTTTAAGTTTCAAAGCGCCACGTTATTTAGTATTTTATTTGGAGCCATCAAGAGTAAACGATCTCAGTGAATTTGTAAATATGGAAAATATTGTATCCGATATTTAATCCGAGCTAGATTCTACTCTGGGAAAGTCGGTTCCTTCGTTTACGACTATCAAATATTGGGTGGCAGAGTTTAAACGAGGCTATAGGAGCTGTCAAGACGAATACCATAGTGGTCGGCCAGAATTGTTTAAGAAAATCGACAAAATGGTAGCGGATGATCGTCGGCTGAAAGTGCGTGAGCTAGCTGAAATGATAGGCATTTCAAAAAGTGCTATAAATCGCATATTGAAAATTTGGAGATGAGAAAGCTGCCCGCAAGATGGGCGCCGCGTGGGCTCATAATAGAACAAAAACAGCGTCGTGATAAAACCGAGTTTTTGCGTCGACTCGTAACCATGAATGATACATGGGTCCACCACTTCACATATGAGACAAAGAAGTCAAAACCGTAGACTGAAATGGGAGAATCGTGTCCAAAGAAGGCGAAGACAGTTCCATCTACAGGCAAGGTTATGGCGTTTGTTTTTTGGGTTGTGCGTTGGATAATTTTTATTGATTAACTTTAAAAAGGAAAAACAATCAACGGCGAGTATTTTGCTAACTTATTGCTGCATTTAAGCGATGAAATGAAGAAAAAAAATCATGTGAGTCCGATCACAGGGGAGATGTGTAAACATCTGGTAATAAATAAAATGTAGAAAACAGCGACAAAAAGGTTATTTCATATAATAATTTTTTCACCAAACAATCGTAAGGTATACCGATTTGTCTTAATGGTCACATCTTACGCGTAAGATGTGACTCTCACATGTACGCTGTTTTTGTGATTGTATTGTGAAATAGAAATTTACCCCCCTGCGCGTATAGATGTTTACACATCAAAAGGTCGTACTTGGTGAAAAAGAAAGTGTTGTTGCATCAAGACAATTCACCAGATCACACATTCTCTATTGCGATAGCCAAAATCCATAAATTAGAGTTCGAATTGTAAATAATTTTTATGACAAATGCACTCTATTCGAACTTGGTTAAGTTTATGCTATCGAGGAACCCTTTAATATTTTAAAATTAAAATGTTCTTTTTCAGATTTTACAAAAAATATTACAGAAAAATTATGTTCTTCTAAAAAATAGTTTTACGCAAATTTCCTCTGAATCATAAAACGTTCACAACGTTTACATGCATTAATTACTTAATAAAATTTAAGTGTGTGCAAAATAGTTTCTTTATATAAGTAGGTATGTATAATGTGAATCATTAGTGGTGTGTTAGACTTCATACTCCTCGTCGCTTGTATTACATTTTGCTTATTTCAAAAGGATGACTAAACAACAGATGGATTTTTAGTTTCTTACAGCTGTATGTCGTTAATAAGATTTTGATCTTTAAAACATCAATTTTCCCTTAATAGAGTTAAAAGTCAAAGAAAAGCGTGAAAGTATTGTTTGTTTTTTTTATTATTATGGTCAGTATTTGGAATTTCTCTTGTTTTTGTTTGACGTCTTTCTCTAATGTGATGATGTCTTACTTTTTTTTTGTTTGCAAATTTATCACTTGAATAAACAATCGAAAAAAAGCTAAAGTAAATAAGAAACATAAACTTAAAGAAACAGAATATAACAAATCAAGCAACGAAAAACATCAATTCTCTTTAAATAAACAAACGACACTCCGCTTGAACAGCAGCAGCCAGTTGCTTCACTAAAGAAAACAAATGAAGAATTAGATGGGGAAAAAAATGTTAAGAGAAGAAAAAAACTAAATAAAGAAAAAAAAAAAAAAACAAGTCAATTTTATACGACTATAACTCAAACAACAACAATAACAACTACAACAATGGAAAAAGTTTAACTTGTTACAAAAACAACAATATCATATAATGTAAATATGTCCACAGGCATATCAAAATGTGAAGATGATGATGTCGATGTTTGACGAAAAAAAAAACACACTCAGACATACACAATATAATAGTCATATGAATGACAGTTTTAATAGAACCATGTCACATTACACGAGTGGCATTCTACTATGTCCTTATGTAGAAATTGAAGGACACAAAGGAGTGTGAGTAACCTATAGTAGTAGACAGCACTGCTCAATTGCATTTATACCAGCATATGCGATTTAAGGAAGCTATATGTACTCCTTTTTAATAAAATTGTAATTTATCCACTATTTTTGCGTCCACATTCTGGACCATTCCATTCGTTTTCAGAATTGTGTTAAATCAATCTCAAAATGTCTTGCAATCTGTTGAGGCATTTAGGAAAAACTATCCCAAAAACCAATCCAAATAGTTTTAGCAATGAAATATGTTCAGTTCAATTGCAACTGAAAATTATCGTCCAGTTGAATTTTTCTCAAAGGTGGCCAACTAACTTCTTAATGATCGACAGTGTGGCTTTTTCTTTTCTGTCTGAACGCTGGACTCGCGATCCATTCACAATTATGGTGAAATTGCGTGTGGCACGGTGCATTAATTTCGAAGCTTACTGCATTTGAGATTGGCATTGACTACTCGCAAATTATATCGAGTTTCCTCAGAGACTGCGCAGTATGTGTTCTTTTTTTTTAATAAATTTTATTTACAAACTTTTAAAGAAAAAATAATTAGCTATAAGTTGTCCCGCGCCAAAGATGGCTTAGAGGGACGAGTTGGCAACAAAAAAAAATAATAATTTAGTTTGTACTTATTTTAATAATAAAAAAAAAAGTATTCTACAATGTTAGATATTAAAGTATTAACTAAAGAAGCATTTCGATATTTTCTAAAAGATAATCCTTAACATATCTCTTAAAAGCTGATATTCGAACACACTCTTTTAAGTTATCTGGCAGACTGTTAAAATAACAACTTCTTGCGTACAATATTCTCTGTTTTGTCGTCTCTAATCTACATCTTGCAGTTCTCACATTTGATGAATTCCTAGTATTAAAAGTATTTTGGTTAACATTTAATTTGACAGTACGATGACCAATATTATGAATTCATTTGTATACATACAACAAAAGCTGTTTTTGATACAAACCATGAATTGGCAATATAGTTTCACAATAATCCTTATATAAAGAAATGGTACTATGTCTCAAGTTTATATTATAAACACATTTGAGGGCCTTATTTTGAGCAGCTTGCAGCGATTTCAATTCATTGCTATTTCCATTATATGCATAAATTATTGCAAGGTACTCTAAGCGACTATGGATTAATGTTTGGTATATTAATATTTTTGGTCTTGTGTCCAGTTTTCTCTTTAACTTAAAAAAAATTCCTGCAGCTGATGCAATCTTAGCTTTTAAATGTTTAATATAAGCATCCCATGATAAACTTCTTTGTATAACAATTCCTAAATAGTTGTTTTCATGCTGCTCCTTAATGGGTTTCCCGCTTACAAATACGCTAAATTATTATTAATTGTCTGTGAATGTGGCCTGAAACGAATTAATTTCGTTTTCTCAGCATTTAAAAGCAGACGGTTTAATCTGGCAAATTCATGAATTAATGCAGAATCTCTTTCAATCTGGGTTTTAAGAATTAAATCATATTTGTATGGGTAAATAGGGAAACATCATCTGCAAATATTACAATTTTTCCAAAAAGTCCAAGATTATTAATATCATTTAAATATATCATAAAGAGTAGGGGTCCTAGGACACTCCCCTGTGGGACTCCACATTTTACCGATACTGTTTCACAAATTTCGACATACTGTTTCCTATTTGTTAAAAAACTTTTAATTAAATAGATGTAATTCATTTTCAAATATTCCATAATACTTAAGCTTATTAATCAATATTTTATGATCAACCAGATCAAGAGCTTTGCTGAAATCATAAAATATAGAAGCCAGCATCCATCCTTCATATATCCAAATTGAGTTTTATACAACAAGGACTCTTTTTCAAAGAAAGCGAGCAATTAGGCGTGAATTATTTTTTTAAATATTTTATCTATTATGGATAATAATGCTATTGGTCTATACTTATCAACTGCATCAGCATGTGGTGACTTAGGTATTGAACCTGTGCGTAACATATCATTAAAAATTTTTACTAAATGAGGTGATAATATATCACAGCAGATTTTCATAGTATTTGATGAAATATTATCATGGCCAAGGCTTTTTGATTTCTTTAAACTTGTTATTATGGTTTTCGCTTCATTTAAAGTAACGTTTTTAAAATTAAAACGTTTGTTATGGTGCCTCATCGTTCTCAAAGAATTACAATTATCGTTTGGATATATGGTAATATTATCTCGTAAGGAATCAACTATATATCTAAAATATTCATTAAAATATTTCGATTTCAATTTATTATCGTCGACGCAATTTTTATCTTTTGAACGGCCCATTATATTATTTAAGAACCTCCAACACTTTTTAGAATCACCACCACAGCTTAAAATATTGCTTTCATAGTAAGAATTCATTGATTCTCTTGTCGCTCTTTTGATAACCCTGCTAATTCTCTTTAGTTTTACTTTTATAGATAAATCACTTGGATACTTACTCCTGCATTTTAAGATTTTCTTTTTCAATTCCATTAGAGACCATAAGTTTTCCTTTACCCAAGGAGCAATATCAAATTTTATTTTCCTTTCTATTCTTTTTTCTGTTGTATTTGATGATACTGCGTTTTGGAGGACACTGATTAATTTAGTAGTCGCATCGCATGGGTATTCTCATTATACATATTCGGAAGATTGTTAAGCAAAACATGCTTTACACCCTCATAGTTGGAAAAAACATTGACTTTTTCTGCAAAGACATCAGTAACTTCCACCTCAAATCTGCTGCATATGAGGTTGTGATCAGTTAATTTGCACTCTACGGAAACATTTTCACTTGCCGGTCTAGTAATCAACGTGTGGCAACTCTCAAAATTAAAACAATGTAAAAAATTTTAAAAATTCGTTCTTGTTGATGCGGTTTCATCCAATGAGTTTCAACTTAATGCAGGGATACCCCAAGGTTCTATTGTTTATCCCTTTCTTTTCCTTATCTTTCTGAATGACCTTATAAGTCAAACCTTCAATCCTATATACTATTTTGCAGATGACAGCAACATTTGTCATTATTTTTCCTTCAATTGTAGGCCAAGTCTTTTTGAGGTTGGGGGCAAAAGGCAGACCATGATGACTGATACACTCAATCAAGAACTGTTAACAAACTCAGAGTGGAGATTGTTAACAGATTGTTAACATTATTAACAATTTCATCTGTATATATGGGCGCTATAGGTATTGAGGAATCGGACACTCTTGCTGTTCTTGTCAAGAGAATTCAATGTAATGATCTTTGAAACGATTACGTTATTCAAGTGACAAAAGAAGCATTCAAAACGGTGCAAAAATTACTTCACTCCTTCTGATTTCCTTAAATTCTGTACCACTTACATCTGACTTCCATATATGGTTAGGAGCTTATAGTCTATTTTGGGTCTACTGAATCATGTACAAAGGAGGGTTGATGCTCATTAATGACAGTAGGGTATCCAACTCCATTGTCTCGTTGGAACATCGTCGGAATGTGGGTTCTGTAGCAGTGTTCTATAGATATTACCTATAAGAAATCTTCTGAGATTAGCAAGCTCATTGCGAGTGCCCAAGTTGCAGTTCGCTTTACCCGCTTCTCTAGAAGGTCACCCCATTTATAGTCTATTGTCCAGTTGACCACACAACGCATTGCGGAGAAAATTCGTTTATCAGCCGAAATAGCCGTATAAACTCCCCACACGATTCTTTCCTGACGCTTCTTACAATCTAATAAAATTTTAGTCAAATATGCACAAACACTACTCCCTCTTACCCCTTTCCCAGAACCTATTTTCCTGAGATCACCACAATGCGCTGCATTTGTAAGGGGCATTCCCTGAGTGTTGGTTAATAATTAAAAAAAAAATTCGACAATTTTTAGATTTTAAACAAAAAAGCATATAGAAACTAATTATAGTTCTATAAATCAAAAGTCGACTGAACGCCTTTTTGAAAAATGTCGAAAAGTCATCCTCTAATGAAAAAGTCGAAAATCCGACTTTTCAACTTTTTCATTGCCATATGAACTAAAAGTAAATTTTGTTTAAGTTGTCATTCCTGCAATGCTTACAAAGTTGGCAGTACTGAATACGCTATTGGTTTTGTGGAATCGATAACATAACAAATAAAAATAAGTCGCGATAGCAAAAGTTTTTATTGTTTCTAACAGTGATTTGCAATCAAAGATTATGTTTACCAACATTTAGACTTACCTTCTATGTACTGGAAAATAAAATAACAATGGCGAACTCTTCATGGCAGAGGAAGAAGAGAACTTAATTTTTAAATCAGCTACAAAATAAAAAGCCGTACAGAATTGAAAATGATTTTTGGGCTGCTGCAGCGTGTTGCCGGATTTTGAAGACAAGATATCGAAAAAAACACGTTTGTAGTTTACAAGAAATGTTAAAAATGCAGTTAATACTAAAAAAAATATGCTTTTATACAGCGTTCATACTATTCTTCAGAAAAATATGATATACTTATATACAGTGAGTGACAATACAATGGAAACTTCTAACAAAATATATTTTTGACGACTTGAACGATTAATACTAAAAAATGAAATTAAAAACTATTTTATTAATTTAAAAATTTGTATTTTTTATTTATTTAAAAAAGAAAAGATGTTTATATTAAAAAGCTTAACTTCAGAAAAAAAATAACAAAACTTAAAAGTATTAATTTCTATGCTGTTGACAAAATATTGGAAGCTATTCCTATGCAATAATTGAAAACTTTCCCTCTATTTCTGATTTCAATATTTTGTTGGGTATCTATTCTTTTTTAATACTGCTTCACAACGTCGAGGCATGGAATCAAATTGTTGATGATATCCATCGAAATATTTTGTCACTCTGATTTAAATACTTCTATGAGATCTGTCTTGTTTGTGTAATTTCGGGTCCGTATTTTTTTATGTACAATTTCCCATAGATTTTCTATGAGATTGAGATTTGGTGATTGGGCTGGCCATTCCGAAATACTAACTCTATTAGATTGTAGCCATTCTGTTACAACTTTTGGTAGGTGTGTTTGGGATTAATGTCATGTCGGAACTTCCAGACCAGTGGTATATTTTCCTCCGCTTGTGCATATTTAGAATTTTCCTGTGTCCAATTTCAGTAAGAGTATTTTTTACTACATAAATTGGACCCATTCCTTGTCAAACCGAACTGTTTTATTTCTATATTTTGGGTCTAGTCTTTTTTCCTTTGGTCGTTGTACAAACGTTCATCCATCACGGCCCCTTTAATTAAGCTTGAATTCATCTAAAAAGATAACAGTATTCCAATCCCGTCTTTGCCAGGTCATGTGTTCTTTAGCCAAAATAATGTGAGACAGGCGTTTTTTCACTGATATCAATGGTTTTTTGACAGGACGATAACAACTAAGATCAGCCTCAATTGCTCGCCAGGAAACAGTTCAAGCACATATTTTTAGTTTCAGAATGTTAATGACCTCTTTAGGTAGCAGTTTTAGACATTTTTTAAACTCTCTTGCTGTTAAATTATCCTGTCTTTGACTCGTTTTACGGGGCCTGCCGCCTAAATGTTAAGTATTCACCGTACCTCGTTCACGTCTTCATAATTTTTGAAAAAAAAAATTTTTTAAGCCTAGTTCCGCGAAGCCGAGTAGCTTGTCTGCAGATTCTAATTTTGGGTCGAAGGATAAGCCGGATTTGGCTAGTTTTGCAGTGACAGACCAAAGCCTCTGGTGGGAATCGAACCCACGACCCCCGCATGATAGTCGAGCACGCTACCTACTCACCTACCGGGGCGCTTAATTATGGATTTATTCATAGAATATTTCGCGCAAATTTTTTTTTGTTTAAGACCAGTAGTAAAATCATCTCTTCTTCTGGTTTTTAAAACTTCGCAAAACTTTCTTCGTGCCATTATTTTGCAATGATTTATTATAAGATTAAAACATTGAAAAATACAATTGTGTGTAAAGAACATTTAAAAGAAAAAGTCAGAAACTTCAAATATTTAAATAACTGTTAAGATTTTATACATTATCTTTCAAACCATCTTGTATTTTTATTATTTTTATCAACCAGAGAAGTTCAAAAGTTTTCATTGTTTTGGCATAACAAAAAACAGTTTTTTGGTTTATCTATTTTTTATTGTATTTTTTTTTTAACAAATTTGTTATTTTTCGACAGAGAACACACCAAAGAGTGATGTCGCAAAAAGGATAACGTGAAATTATTAAAAACAAGTAAGAGTAATAAATTCGGCTATGCCAAATCATTGTTGGCCTCCACCTAGGTTTTATTGCACTATTTATAACAAATGTAAACAAAATATTTGTAAAAGTAAACAATTTAATAAAAATAATACTAAATTATTAGAACATTTTTTAGAGGCGTCTTCATATTTTTGGTGTTTTCATATCTTGGCAGAATGATACCCGAGTTTTTTATTTCTTCATTGAATTTTCGGGACCTATTAAACCAATCTTGATGATTTTAAATAGCAAACTTTTCAGGATGTTAATGAATCATTTTCACTAAAAAAAACACTCCGGGTAACCTATTGAGGACGTGATCGTGATTTCCGCAGACGGACAGACGGACATCGCTTACCAACTCCGCTTGTTATAAGGATCACAAATACATATATTTTATGGGGTCCAGATTTTTTTTATAATTATTACAAACGGAATGACAAACTTATATATACCCTCTGCATACTGGTGTGGAGGGTATAAAAAACATTGGCAAATTCAGAATTTTTTAAAAGTTTCCAATGTATTATCACCCACTGTGTATGAAATATATGTGACCTTCTCCGAGAAAATGGACCTAGTGTATGAAAATTAAGTTTTGATAAAAAAACGCATTTAAAGTTTCTACACCCTTTTAGGTACCAGAATCCACCGTTTTTGACACAACCCGTTTTTTGACACACTAGGTCCCTTTTCTCGGAGAAGGTCACATATGATTTTTCTGCAATTCAATTGATATATTCTGAAATAAATTTGATTTTTTCTGCAATAATTTTGATTATTTGTGAAATGCACTTCATACTTTCTGAAATACAATTATTACTTTCTGATGTTTGATCAATTGATGTTTTCCGAAATACAATTGATAATTTCTGAAAATTAATTTTTTTTTTTTTTTAAATACCATAGACACTTGGTGAAATACATTTGATAGTTTCTGATATATAATTGATACCTTCTGAAAATTAATTGATGTTTTTAAACCCTATACCACTATGTGGTCAGGGTATAATAACTTTGTGCTAATGTTTGTAACTACCAAAAATATCTTTTATTATACGGATCGACACAGAATCACTTTCAGAATCACTTTCTGAGTCGATTTAGTGATGTACGTCCATCCGTCCGTCCGTGTGTCCATTTAATACTACTAAGGTCGCAAATATGAATATATATTGGAATATAATGTGATGAAATAAGCTTCTATCGGCCATAGCATGAACGCTTTTGAAAGTGGTGAAAATCGGTGCATGTTAAGACCTAGTCCCCATACAAATGACCTCTATGAAATCGACTTAAATTGTCATAAAATCCAAATTATATTATAGATCGCGGTCAAATTGGGTTTGTGTACGTTTTTTATTCCCATTAAACAGTAGTCCAAAAATAAACCCATATGAAGCTGCTTAGCTTAGTCATAACCCCCATATGAAGCTGCTTCCCGATTTTCACTTAAATCTATCAAAAATAAAAATACTGCACAGATTTTTCTTAAATTTAGTTTATAGATATAATAGTTGCTTAGATTTTGACGTAATTTTTCAGTAATATTGCAACTAATACTGTAATTAATATGCAATTTCTTAGTTTATATATTTTTGCAAAAAATAAGTGACCTTACCAAATACGGTCAGGATCGGTCCATTTTTCGACCTAGTCCCCATATAAATATAACATTCGATATGAACTTTTTTATATTCAAAGGCAGTAAAATTAATAAGAATGCCACTCAAGTTTAGTTTATTTTTATTTTCTATATCCAATTAGTTGGGCCGAAACGCATGGTATATGGTATTGTATAGTCTGTATAGACCGACTATAATTTTCTTACTTGTTTGAAATACAATTGGAAAGAGTTTACTTTTTGGGAATTAATTTAAATTTGTGTAAATTATAGAATAACTTTTCAGCAATCAAATTGTAACTCGCATGACAAAATTGCAATTATACAAGGGAAGTTTTAGTAAGACATTTTCTTATTATTATTACTCACACCGGCCGCTAGCGCTTTTGTTTCTAAAAAGTTAGCATCATTTCTTGCATTTAACATTAGTGCGAATGCATTTGCAACAACTTCTGTTGACTTTATTTTTTTGTTGTTTTATTTTTGCCTTTTTACAATGTTTGGTTGGTTGGGTTATTTGTCACACACGTCAACATCGTCATCATCATCATCATCATCATCATCATCATCTGTTCCAACAACTTTAGTATCATACTCTGCTGCACGTTTAAATACAAATTGCCAAGCCTCATCTTGACTCTTCTGTCTAAAATGACTGACTTGCCTTGTGTGACTGTGGTATGTCACAGTATGCCTCGGGGCTCTGACATTGTACAATTATCACATTTTATTCAAACATACTGGATAAATGTTGATCTTTGTTGTCACATTTGTGGCAGAAGTTATTCTCGCTTCGTTAGCTTTTTTTTCTACTGAAAAGATTCTTTATGGTTTGATTTTTTAAAACGATTTTGTGGTATAAGGGATTTATTTAAATCAATTTCAATTTTGTTGCTGTTGTTGTTTTAGATTTTTGGGGTTGTTTAAAAGTTTTAAATTGATTATTGAATAAGAGTTCGGTTCACACTACACAAAAAAAATTGATAAATTACTTATTCCAAAGAAACTTATTTTTTTTCGTACGTAAGATTTTTGTTTCGTGTGGATTTTTAAAAGGCGTTCTTATGAAATAATTTTTGATGTGTAAACATCTATACGCGCAGGGGGCTAAATTTCTATTTCACAATACAATCACAAAAACAGCGTAACACAAATCGGTGAGAGCTGTAACACAAATCGGTGTTAGACTTATTATTGTATTGGTGAAAAAATTATGATATAAAATTGTCTTTTTTTAAAGCGTCATCTTTGTATCACTTATATACTTATATTGGGATATTTTTAACGTTTTACAGCAAAGGGTTGTTGAATTAGCTGAAACAGTTTTTGCTTAAGTGATACATAGATGACGCTTTCTGTTTGATTTTAAAAAATGACATAAAAAATCTTTAATTACTAGATGTTTACACATCTCCCCTGTAATCGGACTCACATGATTTTTTTTTTATATTTTTTTGTGTACTCAAAAAATGTTGTTACATTAAAAACAAAAGAGCTGAATTAAATTCAAAACTGTAAATTCAAAACTGTATTTCATATTTGAGTGGTTCACAATTATAGCGCACTCTTTTAGAACATCTGTGTTAAAATTATAACGGTACTATTTGCTCACATTATTTTATTTAAAACATGAAAATGCATTCAGTTATTTTTAAAACCACATGTTGTGAGTCACGTTTAAGCACCGCGGTCAAGATTTTTGAATTTTTTTTTTTGGTTTTGATTATAAATATACAAGGTCGAAAAAACGTCAGTTTGGAGCAAAAAAATTCTATAAAAACACTGCTTTTAGAAAACTTTTCGCACACAGAAATATCAAAAAGACTTGGAGTTTCCCCAAAATGTGTTTATAATGTAGCAAAAAATGTTTTTTTTTTTTTGATGAACCGCTGACACATAAGCCAGGTCAAGGCGATTTAAAGTGCACAACACCTGCTCAAGATTGGCTTTTAATACAAACTAGCAGATTCCAGCACTCGAAATTCGAGTGCAAATTCTTGGAATTTTTATTTTTTCATTTAATAAAGACCCTAAAGGTATGCTTCACAATTCAACTCATTTTAAATGAAGAAAACAAGCTCAACACATTACCACAAACATATTGACAAATTTAACAAACGCACACATAGCATTGTATAATTTTATGTATGTGTTAGTAGCAACTTTAAACGATCATAACTCCAAGAAAATATTCCAGATGATGAAAATCTGTAAATCTGGGTAACAGCTATAAAGAAATACCTTTCAAATGATAAATGTTTTGTCAAAATCGGGGTAAAACTGTGCAACTTACATCGGTCACAAGAAATCGCCTTGCCTGTTAATATTATAGATGTGTAAGAAAAATCGTTCCGGCAGTAGTCGTGAATTAGCGTTGGAATGGTCAATCTCTCTTGGGAAATCAGTAAGTGACGTTACAACCCGTCGCCGTCTTTATAACCACGGCCTCAGAAGCTATACCAAAAAACGTCGCCCATTCCGTAATTAGTGCCAAATAAAAAAGCGATTAAATTGGTGCAAAAAGTACGCTAATTGGACTGAACGAGATTGGAATCCGGTTGTTTTTAGTGTCGAATCCCACTTTGTGTTAATCAATCGTAAAAATCGATCATTTGTCCGCCGTACAATGGAAGAAAAGGATCAGCCGTTCTGCTTCCAGCCTAGAATACAGGGTGATGGTGGATCTGTCAGCGTATGTGGGTGCTTTACGGCACATGGAACTGGCTTATTATTCTTTTTTGATGGACGACTGAATGCTAGAAGCTATATTGATTTAATCTCGGAAGAGTTTCCATCATATTATGACCAAGTTTTAGGATCTGGAACGGCAGACAGCTATTTTCATCAAGATAATGCTCCATGCCATAAGGCAAAATTTTCGATTAATTGGTTCAAAACTAACAAAACAACAACCTTTTGGATTGGCCACCAACATCTCCAGATCTGAATCCGATCGAAAATATTTGGTTTTTTATTATCGCGATATCTAAAAGTACAAAATATCAACCACAGAGGATTTAAAAAAATGTAATAAAAGACATTTGGTCGAAGATTACCATTGATGACTGTAATAAATTAATAAAATCAATTCTAAATAGAATCAAATCCAAGATAATTTTGAACAATGAATTTTTGAGTTGTTTTGTTTTTAAAAAAAAAACATACATTTAATTCATTTTACTTTTTTTAACTGAATTGTGATATGAGATCAATAATTTGTTTTATATCTGATTTGTAACCACAAAAAAAAATAATTTTTTTATTTTATTTAAAGTTAAAATTAAGGCCAAAAACGTTTTTTATGAGTGCGCCATAATTTTGAACAGTGCTTTAGTTTACAGGCTAAATCAGGGGTGGACCTGATTTCTATATTAAATATTCTATGCTAAGTTACTAGCAGAGCTCTCACAAGAGCTCTTCGTACACCAAGAATTACTTTGACTGTGTAACATTAAAGATCACCTAATGATAATGATATAACCAACAAAGTTATACTTACCTGGAAAGTTGTTTTGTTTTCTTGAAATTCATAAAAAAATGTTTGCATTTTAGTTTAAGTTTCACTTAAATTGTGATTAATTGTTATACGATGGCACGTGATAAGCCAGTTTCTGAAAAAATTCTTTTTTAATTAGTGACAAATTCAAATCGGGAAATATTGAAGCTTCTAAAATCAACAGCACAAAGTGTTATTAAAAAATATGAAAGTAGCGGGTATTATAACAATAACGTTGCAAACGTAATGTTTCGTGACAAAGGAGTTTACCGGCTATAATTTAGAAAAATGGACGAAGTACTGTTAGAGATATAACTTTAAAGTGGTCTCAAACAATTGGGAACAACTGTAAGATATAGGTTATGGATTTTTACATTCTTTTGGAATTGCAGAAAATATTTGCTATAGCTCAATTGTTTTTTAGGCCATAGAAAATCCCTTCTATACTATTGTTTATAGCGATGAATTTAAGTTTGACGTATGCGTCGGAGATGCCAGAAAAAAGGTGATTCGTAAAAGCGTGGCGGCATATAATAAAAACTGGTTAAAGAGCACTGTTAAGTTTCCAGCTAGGCTTATGGTGTGGGAATGCATGTCCTCAAATGATGTCGATCAGCTTCACTTCATTAATGGAACCGTAAATGCGGAAAAAATATATAAAATATATTGCAAGAAAATCGCATTACATCAGTACCAAAGCTAGCGGACTGCAGTGAATATGTATTCGAATATAATGACGCACTACACCATACAAGAACCACAACTAAATAGGGCTCCACAATAAATTAAATTGATACTCTGGATTGGCCGTCATCTAGTCTAGACTTCAACCCAATCGAAAACCTATGGGTTCCCATGAAAATGAAGTTGCGAGATGTCCCACAACGTAGTCTTAGCGGTTTGAAAGCCAAAAGTGAAAACACTTGAGACTCTATAACCTCTGAAGAATGTACAAAATTGATACATAAAGACAATGCAAAAGCGATTAGAAGCTGTTCTAAAAAGCAAAAGTGGCGTTTTAATGTTTTAAATTAAAAAATTATCCACTGTACGAATTAATAGTGGTCAAATTACTTCTAAAAATATAATTAACCATCGGTTAATTAGAATTTTTTCAAAAAACAACCTTTCAGAAGAGTACAACGTTTGTAGTGTAGTCAATATAATTTCGTTAAATATGTAGGCTATAATGTTGTGTTATCAAAAAATACTTGGTGTACGAATTAATAGTGGTTAGGGCTCGTATTTCTCTACTACTAATTGTGTACATCTCTGCGTTTAGTGTTTTATAAATGTTTTGCTACAAAAAATTATTTCTATTTATCTATAATATCTAGGCGATTTCTTGTGACCGATGTTTTGTTCTACAATTTTTTCCCGATTTTGACCAAACGTATATTATTTGAAAGGTATTGCTTTTTAGCCATTTTACAGATTTACAGATTTTTAAATTTTTTCCTTTATTTTGAGTAAACTGCATTTAAAGTTGCTATTAACACATACATAAAATTATACAATGCTATGTGTGTGTTTATTAAATTTGTTAATGCGTTTGTAATAGAAATTAGTTTTTTTTTTGTGTTGATTTGTGAATTGGCTATAATTGATTAGGGTCTTTATTTAATGAAAAAATAAAATTTCCTAGAATTTGCGCTCGAATTTCGAGGGCTGGAATCTGCAGTATTTATTAATGATCTTCCTTCATCTATTGAATTCTCTAAATCTCTTATCTATGCGGATGATGTTAAAATATTCTATTCATTTAACATTATCGAGAACAGTCTCGTTTACAGTTAGATATAAATAATTTCACAACATGGAGTAAAATAAATTTAATGAACCTTAATGAAAAAAAAATTTAAATATGTACGGTTTACAAAATCTTTGCCCGTCAACGGCTTGTATATGATGAACAACAACTAGAAATGATCCAAACATTAAATGATCTTGGCGTTTTATTGGATAAGCGTCTGGATTTTTTGGCTGCAGATATGAAAAAGTTAATATCGGATGCTATATTTATATGGGGACTAGGTCGAAAAATGGACCATTCCTGACCACATTTGGTAAAGGCACTTATATTTTGGAAAAATATATACAAATCAAATTTGAGAAAAATCAGTGCAATATTTTTGTTTTTTGATAGATTAGGTGAAGATGGGGAAGCAGCTCTATATAGAGCCTATGACTAAGAATTGTGCTATAGGGATATTATTTGGACTACTGATTAATGGCTATAATAAGCACATACAAACCCAATTTGACTGATATATATATGATAATTTAGATCTTATGGCAATTTATGTCGATTTCATAGCCGTCATTTGTTTGGTGGCTAGGTCTGAACATGGACCGAATTTCACCAATTTCAATAGCGTTCATCCTATGGCCGATAAAAGCTTATATACCAAATTTCATCAAAATATATTCATATTTGCGACCTGTAGTTTGATTACAAGGTTTACATGGACACACAGACGGACAGACGAACGGACGGACGGACAGACGGACGGTCGGACGGTCGGACGGACGGACGGACGGACATCGCTAAATCGACTCATAAAGTGATTCTGAGTCGATCGGTGTAATAAAAGATGGTGTAATAAAAGATGGATCTACCTAGTATTATTGGTAGTTACAAACAGCAGCACAAATTCATTATACCCAAACCACATAGTGGTATAGGGTATAAATATGTGCTCGAACTGTTTCCTGACGAGCAATTGAGGCTGATCTTAGTTGTTATCGCCCTGTGAAGAAACCACTGATATTTGACATAACGTCTCGCTCGCATGAATTTTTATAAATAGCACATGACCTGGCCAAGACGGGACTGTTCTATTTTCAGATGAATTCAAGTTGAATTTAAGAGGCCATGATGGAAGAGCAATTGTACGACGACAAGGGGGAAAAAGACTAGACCCAAAATATACAAATAAAACTGTTAAGTTTGACGGTGACAATGTTGTTGTGGTATTGGGTTGCTTTTCGGACCAAGGAATGGGTCCAATTCATATAAAAATACTCAAACTGGAATTGGATACAGGTAATTTCAAAATGACGAAATTTATCCATGCATACACTTAGAAATGACCCAAAACATACTTTCAAAGTTGTAACCGAAAGGCTACAATCTAATGCTCTTAGTATTTTGGAATGGCCAGCGGAATCTCCTCATAGAAAATCAATGGGGAGAAATTACACAAACAAGGCAGGGGACACAGAGGTAGTAAATTTAGAGTGGCAAAAAATTTCAATGGATATCATCAAGAAGTTAATTGACTCCATGCCTCGGCGTTGTTAAGCAGTACAAAATAATAATGGATACCCGAGCAAATACTGAAACCAAAAATAGAGGGAAAGTTTTCAATTATTGTATAGTAAAGGTTTCCAATGTTTTGTCAGCAGCATAAAAATGAATACTTTTAAGTTTTGCTAAATTTCTTTTTTAAATAAATAAAACATACAAATTTTATAATCCCATTTTTTGGTATTGACCGTTCAATTTGTCAAAAATATATATTGTTAAAAGTTGCATTGTATTGTCACTCACTGCATATATACATATATACATAAATTGATTTAGTTAAAAATATTTTGGTCCGTGACGTGTTGAAAAAAAGTTTTTTTTGCCGATAACTTCACATTTTGAGGTTGTATTCAAAATTCTGAAAATTGAGAACTGATTTACTCAACAAGAACTATAACATAACTAGTTCACTTTTAAAGTATATAAAATTTTTCGTTTTTGTAACACCGTGTTTTTCAAATTTTATAAATATAATTAAAATTTTTTTTTTTGCAAAATAGAGTATTAAAAATGGTTGTAAAAACCCGGCGTGCGTTAGTGTATACCACTATGTGATCAGGACATAGTTACCAAAAATATTTGACCTGGACCTACCTTTCATTTTTCCAATCGGCTCAGAATCAGTTAAATCGCCATAAGGTCCATATTTTTGTAATATAGATCTCAGTTAAATTGGATTCCAAAAAAAAAAAACCTATAGAACAATTCTTTACATAACCCCCATATAAATCTGCTTCCCGAACTCTACTTAAATCTAACAAGAAACAAAATTATTCCACAGATTTTTCTCAAATTTGCTTTGTATATGGTTTTGCTGAAAATATGTGACTTTACCATATATGATCAGAATCAGTAAATTTTTCTTCCTAGGCCCCATATAACATCCGATATGAACTTTCTTATAACCGAAGGCAAAAAAATTAATATCGATGCCATTCAAATTTTGTTTATCTTATTTTCTATATCTATAATATTAATAGCTAAGGCGATTTCTTGTGACCGATAATTTATTCCACAGTTTGCTTCCGATTTTGAACAAAAGTATCTTATTTGAAAGGTATTTCTTTTTAGCTGCCCACCAGATTTACAGATTTTTAAATTTGTAAATTTTTTTTTGAGTAAAATGAATTTAAAGTTGCTACTAACACATACATAAAATTATACAATGCTATATGTGTGTTTATTAAATTTGTTCAAATGAGTTTGTTTTCTTCATTCACAATTATACAGCCCTGTTCTTGAAACGTTGTTATTTGAATAAGAATGAATATGAAATAACATGAAATTGAAATTTTGGGTTTCTTGAAAACACAAATTTTATATTTCGAAGTATTTTTCGAAATCATATTTTTTATTATCAAATGACATGAAACATATGGTTTAGCTTCAGAACCATATGTTATCTAGAAACCGAGGTGCCATATGGTTCTTTAGTCACTTTCACAAAAAAACTTTAAGTAATTTTTGCATGTTTTTCCTTAAGATTATAAAGAAAGTAAAAAAAAAAATAATTTCTTTTAAAATAACAATTTACTTGTTCATTTAATTGTTTTTATTCTTCAATTTCATTCAATTAAGAATGACTTCTCTTTTTGAAATAAGTTAGGCATCACCAAAGAAAATTCGAAATTCAAATAAATTGCATTTGACTGGCATCACTTCTGTTTCGAACATAAACAAAGTTGTGGCAGTCATATGCAAAAAAAAATAAAAATATGTGATTTGAGTGAAATATTATTTTAAATTCCTTTATTCGTAATAATTGGTACATAAAGAATCTATGTTATAATTGAAAAAATTATAAAGGAAAATAGATTATGCAAATAAAAAGTTTTTATTATAGTTATAGAACAACATCATCTCCAAAAGTGTTTTTTATTAACATTGACTACTGATTACGAGTTTTTTTTATTTAATCAGCGAAAAATGTAGACTTTTTTAAAATCGTTTTTTTTTCATAAAATTATTATCTAATTTTTTAAAATAATGACAAGGTTCAATAAAAAACATGTTAGAGTTTAAATATCAATTAGTTTTTTTATCTCTTAAGAACTGCTTAGTAGAAAAAAAGGGCATTTGTTTTGATTTCAAAAAGCCTTTTCTATGTGAATTAAAACGAGAAAAAATATTCTTATTGAAATTAGAGAACAGCAAAAAAATCGTAGATTTAAGAATTTTTTCATTTACGAGTTTTTTTTTTGTGATAGTGGTTTCAAGAACAGGGGTGATAATTGTGTTGAATTGAAAAATAATTTTGGACATAAACCAATTACATTGAAAAATAATTTTGGACATAAACCAATATTTAAAAAGTGTTGAAATGTGAATGGGCTAAAATACCTTTAGGGTCTTTATTAAATGAATAAATAAAATTTCATAGAATTTGCACTCGAATTTCGAGGGCTGGCATCTGCTAGTTCAATTAATTGGGCCTAAGATCATTTCTCTAAAAGCATCATATAGTGTATCGTATAGTCAGTCTAACTATAATTTTTATAATTGTTTACACTCGGTGATGAGTGTAATAGGATGAGGGTGACGTGGCCTCAAGTTAAGCTATTGGCACAAAAAGACAGAGTTGGCGTGAATTTGTAAATAAACTTTGTGTTGCTAGAAGCTCCACTATGGAGTAGCTTTTTAATTTATTTTATCTTTTTATATTATTAAATATATTGTAAATTAAAACGTTGACTAATAAAAAAAAAAAAAATTCGCTATAAAACTGCGTTAGAAGTTTTCAAAGATATGAAAAAAAACCTCTAATATTTAAGTACCCGAAAATACTATAATCATGGATACAGTTGTTCAGTGTGAACATGGTATAAGTAGAATTAAAAAAAATCTCATCACAAACCAACAACTGTTCCATTATATAATTTTGAAAATTAAGCTTTTATATTCAATTGCCTTTCAATCATCCGCAGCCCGTCTCAACCCCCATTAAAATAACGGAAGACTATTTTTTTTTGTCTTAAAATTATGTTAAAACTTCATATACACTTACACACAAACATTCATTCACTTATTTTAGATTGTGCGTCTGTTAAACACGTTGCATTATTTATACATATATATTTATTTATTTTTATTTTTTTTTTTGTTAAATTTCAATCCAAAATTCATTGTCTTTTGCACCCTTGATTGTCCATACTGCTGCTGCTGCCGCTGCTTTAGTTGCTCCGATGTCGTTGTTCTTATTCATTTGGGAATTTCCACTATTTAAGCTGATTATGTTGAACATGACAAATGTTCATTGTTCATATTTACTTAGATGAACAAAAGAGTAAATACAAATTTTTTTTTTTAGTTTTATTTTCTTTTTCATTGGGGTTGGTCGGATGACAGCCTCGATTTGTTTTGGTGGGTTGGTGTTAAGTACGTGATATAAAACGAATTGAAGTTTTTTTTTTCGTTATTGTTTTTTATTGTTTCAGTTTAAATTGATTTATGTTTAATAGCAGATATCATTGTGGATTATGCACTTTAAATTCCACATACATGAGAAGTCTTGTAAGAATCTTTTTAAAACTATTCTATAATGGAGGGGTCAAACTTCGAGGTCAGGGTTAAAATTATTACTCAATTATATATATGGCCACATGTCGTAAAGTTGTAATAAATTAGTATTTTTCTTGTTTTAAATGTTTAACATTAATTTTGAAAAGATCATTGTGATAAGTTGTCATTGTCAATTATTATTTATAAAGCGACAACAATTGATCTAAATGATTTCAAGCAATTGCTACCCAGCAAAAAAGAGCATCCATAAAAAATGAAATAAATGTTTTTTAGGTTTCGGATGTGGTGAAAATTTGGATTGTCAGGAAGGAACTTAACAAGGGCCAGTAATGAATTGAACATGTCTCTTGTTAAGTACATTTTAACTTTTGCTCAGTAAATCATGAGAAATTACTTCTTATGAAGTAAATTCTCGAAATAAGAATTCTCAAAAGTATTATTGTAGTTTAAATAAATAATTTATTTCAGTTTAACAATCCATTGAAAATATAATTTTTTTTTAAGATTTGTTTCGAAAGAAACAGAATTGAATTTGAAAAAAAACAAAGGTAACTTAACAAAAAATTAAATTCAATTTATTTAAATTTTATTTCTTAATTTTAATAAGGCAGCTTTTATTGAATTGTATTTTCTACCAGTTTTTAGATGAAATTGTGTTGTGTATCAGTATTTTTAGAATCGTTCTTATAAAAATTTCTTGAAATTTTTAGCAATTTAAACTTTTAATTTTTATTATATATTTTACTTATCTTTCCATTAAATAACACATCACTTCTTCCTATTTTTATATCAATTTTCCTTTTCCACATATAAATTTTTTAATTTTTGATATCATGGGTGGACCCCATTCCGCCTTATCCAATTGATCTGAAACTTGGCCCATAGTCTTGTCGTGACTACAGATTAATTTTGGGGTAGTCACGTACAGTCACGGAGTGATCTAAATTGTCTTTTCCCCTCATCCGATCGATCTCAAATTTGGTCCATACACTTTCTGTGAAAAAAGATTAACTTTGACTTCGTCACGCGCAGTCACGCATGGTCACGCACAGTCACGAAGTGATCTAAATGTCATTTCCCCTCATCCGATCGATCTGAAAATTGGTTCATACACTTGCTGTGAAAAAAAGATTAACTTTGTCTTAGTCACGCACAGTCACGCATGGTCACGTACAGTCACGGAGTGATCTAAATGTCATTTACCCTCATCCGACCGATCTGAAACTTGGTCGATATACTTGCTGTAAAAGAGATCGACTTCAACATAATCACGCGCAGTCACGCATAGTCACGCACAGTCACGGAGTGATTTAAAACCCATTTTCCCTCATCCGATCGATCTAAAACTTGGTCGATAGACTTGATGTGAAAAGAGATTAACTTTGACATAGTCACGCACAGTCACGGATAGATTAAAACCCCACTTCCCCTCATCCGATGGATCTGAAACTTTGTCCATAGACTTGTTGTGGCAAAAGAATAATTTTAAGATAGTCACACACAGTCAGGCACAGTCACGGAGATATTCAAAACTCATAAGCATAAGGAAAGAAAGAGTTTTAATAAAAACTATGTTTTTATGGGTTAAATTATTTTATATATTTATTTTGAAATTTTTTTTTATTTCTCTTTATATTTACCCATATTAATTTAGGAATTGAAAATAAATTTCTACGTGTAGTTAGGTGTAGATTTGGAAGTGTAGTTTATTAATAATTTCTTTATATTGACATATTTGGAAGTGGTTTAATACCATATCCAAAGAACTTCTTATCTTTTAGAATGCCTTACCTTTTTTTGCTGGGAATCGTAAGCAATTTATTTGTCTCTCTGCACTGGCTTTAAGTTTGTGGTTCTTGATTAGTTTGGCTAATTAGAACTTGTATCAATTGATAATATTATCAGGCAGATAATATTTTAAATTGATTGTATGAATGCCTGAATCATTTGGTCATTACCATCCAATTAGTATAAAGCCTTTTATTTGTGCAATATACAAATAATTTTTATCTTTGGGATTTCCACATTTGGAAAATTTAAAAAAATTTAAATTTAACCCTTTCAGACCTGAGGAATAAAATGATTACACTGGTCTAGAAGTTAAAAAAAAAGATGACTGCAGAAACGAAGCATGTTTTTAACTAATCTGGTTGTGCTGAATCGAATAGAGCTATCACGTCTTGTTCATTTTTTATCGCATAATGGCAATACTGTAAAACAGTCAATACTGACACCACAATTTCACAATTATTAATTTGACAGAAGCCCACATTCATTCTAAATCTTCATAATAGTAGCATTTAAGCATATCAGGGAGATAGAGTGTTACTGATTCAAGCTATTTTTGCTTTGTGTGTGGTGAATATTTGGTTGGAGAAAAAGGATAGGCAATATCAGAATCATTAAAATACGCATATTTACATTATTTTGGTTTTGCTTTCAGAAACTTGGACAAACCGTGGCCACCGATAATGATTTGCAATAGTTGCAGAACTGTTTTATACCAGTGGTCAAATTGCAAGAAGATCTATTTCGATTTTTCAATTCCAGTACTTTGGAGATAGTCAAGTAACCACCAAACCGATTGTTATTTTTGTTTAACAAAAGTTGCTGGATTCAATATGAAAAATCGAAAAACTATTACTTGAGGGAATGTCCAAACCAGTTCAACGTCCACCAAGTGGTCCATTACCAGTCTTTCCCAGTGCTACGAGCAGTGAGTCCGAAACTTCTTTCACCAGCATTGGTAGTTTGTATGAGGCTGATGATGAACGCCATTTAGTGACTCAATCTGAGCTGAATGATCTAATTCGGGATTTACATTTAACGAAGCAGGACGCAGAATTACTAGCTTCACTCATGCAGCAGAGGAAACATCTTACAGTTGGGATAAAAGAAGCAATCTATAGAGATAGAAGCTTGGAATTGGCTGCATATTTTGAAAAGAAACACTCTATTCTATACTGTACTCATGTTGATGGTTTATTTCAAAAAATGAATAATAATATGACAAAACTGAATGGAGATAATTTATTGATGGCTTTAAGTACAGTTTAAAGGCTCTTCTTTTGCATAATGAGAATGAAAAACTATCCATACCAATTGCTCATGCCACTAATATAAAGGAAAATTACGAATCAAAGACTGAAATTTTGACATTACTCAAATAAAACGATCATAAATGGAAGATCTGACCTTAAATTTCTTTGTATATATAGTATAGACCATCGTAAATAACTGTAAATTAATCTCTTTCAGGTCATTGGTTTGATGACTGGTATGCAAGGAGGTTTCACAAAATATTGTTGTTTCCTTTGTCTATGGGATAGTCGCGCTACATGTCATCATTACGTCAGAACAGAGTGGCCAAAAAGAACTGAGTATTCACCAGGAAAACAAAACATTTCAAATAAACCATTAATTGATCCAAATGACGTTCTTCTTCCGCCGCTGCATATAAAATTGGGCCTTTTTAAAAACTTTGTCAAGGCTCTGGACAAAGGTGGTGCAGCATTTAAATATTTGTTAGCGGGTTTTCCTAAAATTTCATATGCTAAAATCAAAGAAGGCATATTTGTTGGGCCTCAGATCAGGAAGCTATTGAATGATGACAATTTTTCAAAATGTTTATTGGAGAAAGAATATGCAGTTTTAAAATCGTTCAAGAGCATTTAAAACAGCCTTTGTTTTTTGCGAGCAAAGGCTGATAGACATTTTTGGCATCGTTCTCTTGTGCAACTGCCACAATAATTACGACATACTCTTGGCGGATCGTAAGAAAATGCAGGCCAATCAATGGTCCTAGCGGTCAAATCTAATGTCATCCGGTGCATCATGTGGTCCGTATTTGTTTCCGTGAAAATTTTTTGGCAGTTGAAATCTTTCAACATGTTCAGATATACCGCCGACACAGTTCCTACCTCCGTTGTGAACGTTAAAAAAGATTTATTTTCGGCTTTGGCAGACCAACTAATTTTGCATCCAATGCCACCCTTAAAAGCATTGTAATGTTGAGTCACAGCAGGTAACGGCGCTTTAAGTTTCTGCTCCATCTATAAGCTTCACCCACGGGATTTTTGCCTCACATGCTTTAGTATCTTTCCATTTTACGACCGCAACATTGCGCCATTCGCAAATTGAGATATATCGCCTCTATTCATGTTTTTGTCTAAAGGAAAATATTTTTTTTTTGCCTAATCAATTTGCCCGTTACCACGAATTGTCTTTGGTGCAATGTTTCCAACTTGGCAATTGTAGTAAAAAATCAGTTAAAGTATAAATGGTGAGTCGTAGTACAATAGACGCCCATGACCTAATCCACAATCTACAGATGTCCCAGCTCCATGAAAGACTTCAGAGACAACTATAACACCATTAGACGTAGCATACACCAGATTTTTGAAACCAACGGGCATATTCCCGTAAAAGGGTTCATTTGCTCATCTGTTTCAGTTGCCAACACCGTTGCATGTAAGTCGTAGTCCCGATATAAGGATCCTTCCCGATAGTTTCTTAAATTTATCGAAGAGCAAAAAATGGCATAGATTTTACTCGAATTTACTTTGTATACTTTTTAAAAAATACTAGTATAGCCCAGCAGTCGAAATTCGAGTGCAAATTCTATGAAATATTATTTTTTCATTAAATTTTTGCCTTCCAATGTTTTCTTAAACTACATATCGTCGTTCGTAAATTATTGTGTTCTATATGCTTTTTGTTAAAGTTTAGTTGCTAAAGTTTAGTTGCTAATTAAAAAAAACTGAACCGATAAAATTGTTGCGACCTTCCTACCAAGGAAAGTACTATAGAACTTAAACATGGATTAATCAAAAAAAAATCATATAGAACACAATAACTTACGAACGATGATATGTGACCTTCTCCGAGAAAAGGGACCTAGTGTGTGAAAATTGAGTTTTGAGAAAAAAACGCATTTAAAGTTTCTACACCCTTTTTGGTACCAGAATCCACCGTTTTTGACACAACCCATTTTCTCGGAGAAGGTCACATATATAAAAAATTTATGAATATTTAAATGAGCCTAAAGTATATTAATCAATTTTAGCAATTCACAATTCAACACAGAGCGTCTGATATATAATATAAATCATTCGCATTAACAGGGCGTAACGAATTTTTATAAATATTTTATTTTATTTAAATTAGTATATTTTTGACACAGATTAAACATAAGTTTTATCATTCTCAGCTTCTCCTCCATATGAACTATAACTATGCCAATTTTCACACTCCTCCGTGCCCGCATATTGCTTAAAAAGGGAACTAAAAATATACCTTCACGTACTAATATATAGACTTCACGTAATTGTTAATTGTATCCATAAATCAGCAAACCAAAAATAAACCCTATAGCACCATTGTATGTAAGTCGTAGTCCCGATATAAGGCTCCTTCCCGATAGTTTCTTAAATTTATGGAAGAGCAAAAAAAATGGCATAGATTTTACTCGAATTTACTTTGTATACTTTTTAAAAAATATTAGTGACTACGAAATATGATTGGTCCATTTTTCGAGTGAGTCCACATATAAAAATAGCATGCGGCATTCACAACAATGCTACTCTAATTTGGTTTATGCTTATTTTCTATATCTATTTATTACCTCAGTGTAATCGGACCTAAGACCCTATCCAAAAACTCAAGATCGGTCTATACCGACTATAACTTTCTTACTTGTTATACCCTCTACACCACTATGCACATGGTATATATCAGTTTGCCGTTCCGTTTGTAACGCATCGAAACATTCTTGATCCTTATAACAACTGGAGTCGATATATTACCATTTACCTGGGTAAAATTGCGATAATATTGTTTGTCATTATTTGGAGCAGGTTAGTATTGAATATGGAGCCTCTAGAACAGTTAGGTTACGATTGATGTACGATACTCCGATAAAATTTCATATTAAAAACTAAAAATAGTGAAAAATGTTTATACGTAACGGAACATATTCATAGATGTAGATATGTATCAGCTATGCATACACATTTTTGTTTGCTTGTTGTTTTTGTTTTTTTTGTTTTTTTGTATGTACAGTAGGTTGGTCCAAAAATATGAAAGTGGAAAAATTAACTTTCTTGGATCTTTTGACGACTTAATCTACTAAAAAAAATTAAGCAAGAAAAATAATATTTAGAACTGCCCCTAAGCCATTGTTTCGGCTCATCCATATAAATCTAGCGAGTTTATATTTTTAAAATTTTTTTACATTTTCTTTTATATTCTTTTTTTTAAACTGGTTTCTTTACTGGAACACTTATCTTTGGTTTTGGAAACATTTTGCGATGCATTTCTATTATTTCGAAAATATACCGCTTCTGATCCTCTTGTTTTGTTAGCGATGAATTGAAGTTTATAGCTAAAGCAATTCATCTCTCAGCACTATCATTCACGACCTTAAGATTACTCGCTGCCTTTTTTACGCTTTGAAATAAAAGATTTTCATTCCATTCTTCTACATTTATATCCGAAAGGAAGAATCCAATTTGAGAATTCGAAAAAAATTATGGAATGCTGGACCAATAAAATCTTCTTAACCCTTGTCACTTATATAATTTTTCGCATGATACCTGGTTGATCTTTTTGTTTCTTCCTGAGATGATTCCTTAAGTTTTATTACCATTTTCCGTTCGGTTTCAAAAGTTACTATGTCTGAAAATAGTTCGAATGCGACCAGCTCTTCACTGAGGTACCACAAGTGCCTATATATTGCTGCAGTTCCTTAAAAAAAGAAAAAAACGTTTGACGTTTCTTTGTATATTTTTAAATCTTTGATAAAACTAAGGTCATTAGCTGGGCATCGCAAGAAATTGCGCAACTTATCCAGTATTTCACGTAAATTAAAGCACTAAATAAGCTAAACTCCACTAAGGCCCTGGCCTCTTCTTTGGCAGTTTTAATTGTTTTTGAAACATACATGTTTTAAAGGCGTATATCAGTTTTTAAATCCAACGTGCATGGTGAAATTCACCTGTACTTCGAAACCACCACCTGTGGGAACTTCGCCAATGAAAATAGGAGTCAGTTGTAAAATTTCTTTGCAATCAACTCTTGGGACATTGCCTGAGCCATTTAATATTTTCATTATAAAGTTTATTGATTCATTCTTTAAAGGCAGGAGTTGGTTATCTTTTTGTTTGTTTTTTTGTTTGCGACCAGTTGTCGCGAAACTTTTTAAATAAAATCGACGTCGGACCAGTTGTTCGCCCAAATAATGCCTTAAATATATCACCACAAAAACTGTTGGTTGAGTTTTTTTATTCAAAAGAACGCAAGCTCCACGTAAATGTCCTATGTTGGCAGCAGTGGTATCGAAAGACATTCCACATACAGTGCTTTTCACTTAAACCGAACCCGCTTAGAACGTACTTTCGGGTAAGACGAATCATTCTAAAAGTCCGAACTTATTTCTCACTAAACATATGCACTTCGTTCCACTTAAGACGAACTCGTTTAAACCGAACTTTCGGTTAAAACGATCTTCATTTGCGAGCGAAATATCGTTATTTTCCGGGTAAGATGAACTTGAGTAGCAACCCTGCGACTTATTCTCAATCAGACTTTATTAAAATATTATCAACAAGTTTTACCGAAATCCTTCCACAAATATATATTATTTCGATATTTTGTTAAAAAAATTTAAATCTCCTTAAATTTGACTTTTGACCTTAAAGAGGGACCGTTTATAATGTTTCAATTTAATCTTAATTTACAAGATTGAGAACTTATATCAAGTAGTATAATATTTTGACAAAAGATATTTGAAATATATCCAAAAAGATTTAGCCTAAAAGTTGAAAAAGTAAGAAAAATCACATTTTTCGTCAAATCCGCTGAAATAAAAACGCTGCCCTCGCCAAATTAAGAACAGGATACCTACAATATTTGGCATTTTTAATCACATATATTTTTTCAATAAGACCTTAAAGTCCAATCGTTGATTTCGGTAAATTTCTTGAACAAAATTTTTGAAAAAGTAAAATTGGAGATTTTGAAATAGCGTTAAAAAATACGTGCCGTTTTGACATTAATTTAGAACGGCATAACAATAGACGAGATGCAAAATACTTTTCATGAGATCATTTTGGGATCAGGAAAATGCAAAAATATTGTTATTGTAAATTATTTCAATATCTTTAAAAATGTGAGCTTGATTTACTAAATCAAGTGGTGTGCGGCTCATTTATTGCCTGGGGAACTTGATATAACTTGGCTGTTTTTCAACGGCTAATAGATTTTGTTGTTTTATTAGAAAGATAATTTACTCTAGATTATGGTTTATTAATTAATTTAATTGAAACGTAATTATTAATATCAAAATTTTTGTGAAAAATTATTTTTTTTGATAATTTTTGAACTTTGAACTCAATTCGCACTAAAGTTTTAGATCCAGTGTCACAATAATCCGACCCGCACGTCTTGAAATTCGAAAAAAAAATGGCTGTCACCCTAATATATACATGTACAAATATGTGCATGTATGTACATATGTATGGTTATGTAATTTGTGTTGTACTAAATATTTCATTTAAACCGAACTTCGGTTAAAACGAACCATTTCTTCCGGTCCCGTCAAGTTCGGTTTAAGCGGAAAGCACTGTACTTTGTTTTGAAGATTCCA
Source organism: Cordilura impudica (assembly GCA_963682025.1). Taxonomy (NCBI): domain Eukaryota; kingdom Metazoa; phylum Arthropoda; class Insecta; order Diptera; family Scathophagidae; genus Cordilura; species Cordilura impudica. The sequence continues at coordinate 12,350,368 of OY821517.1, forward strand.
CTCAATAATAGTATTTTTGTCAACTTCAGGAACTTTTTCGCCAGTACCATTTTCAACTTTAGGTATGGTAAGAAGCTTTTCTATATTGGCTCCTGTTACTAAAATTGCAATTCTGTCTTTTCTTGAGGCGCCAGTAATAGCATCAAGCAGTTTTCCATCGAAATGAACCACTAATGGACCTTCCGGTGAAAATGATAGCTTGGTTTCAATTGCTTGGGTTGATCGAGCGTTTATGCTTGCTCTTCGGATGCTGCTTCTGCTAAATGACAATACAGATTCTTCTTTTTTAACGAATATTTTTGTTGCTGTAGAGAGCAAATAAGTTGCTTTTCTATCACTCATATAAAGTAACCCACAGGGACCAATATAAGGCTATCAGTAAATTACATTTTTTGCGATTTCGACTAAATTTTAGAATTTAGAGGATTTTTTTTTAATTTTTAACCCCTCCTCCAGTTAACGAACATTCCTAACCATTAAAAAATTCAGACAATTCGAGTTATTTCCCACATTGTGTCAATAATGGATATTACTGCAAAAAAATATGGAAGACTAGAGTGGGAATAGATTAAGTAATGATTTTCTGAATGCTATTTGTTTCAACGAGCTAGGGGCATTTCTTAACAACATCGAAATTTATTGAAAATTTTACAGAATGTTTCAGTTATCAAGAGAAGTTAAGTGCTCATTCAATCGGGAAAAAATTTTTTTTCCCATACATCTTCACGAAAACGTGAACTAATTATTAAAGGGTGTTCACGTTTTTAAATTTCTTCACGTTTTCGATTGTTAAATTTTTAAAATTTTCTACCACTATTAAGCCCTAGAAAAGAAATTCTAAGAAAAATATTAATCACTTATTTAATTAGCTTTGTATATAAACAATTTTTATGTATATACTGCAATTTTTATAATGATAATAAAAAAAATATAAAATTAGTTAAGTTAGGTAGTTATTAATCAATTCCTGAACGAGGGATATTGTATATTTCACCTGTAATAAAATTGCGTTAAATAACTATGAATACTAAAATATTTTTTAAACAAACCTGAAGATTAAACAACCCAAAAAGACCGACAGATCTTTCTTTCAGTTGTCTTACTTCTATTTGCCAGTTTTCTCTTAAGAGCCAGCTTTCTCATCAGACTCATCTTAATCCGAAACTAAATTCTAATCATATTTCCAAGCTTCGAAGAAAATTTATTTTGTAATTCGACTCGATGCTGTCAAAATAAATTTATCATTATAAAGTTATCAAAACAAATTTACGGTATTATCGATAATAATCTCAAGTATTTATTAGTATTTTTCTTAAGTAACCAAGTGCATACGATAAAAAACAAAATATCAGGTTTATGTATAAATGTAAATCTTTTATTAATTATTATTATTATTTTTTTTTTTGAAAACCTTTAAAAAGAATTTCATTCCTTTTGTTTTTACGTACTCCATCCGGTAGCTGCAATAATCACAATTTGTTTGTTTTCATATTTGCGTGTTAAGTATGTGCGACTACGAAAGTACGAGTATATGTAAATGTTTGAAATCACAAATACGAAAAATACAATTCATAAATTTCTATAGACCTTCTGCAGTAGAACGTGCATACGTCCGGCATTTCTTCATACAACACTAAACTCTTGGACAATCATTTAAATTTTAAAACAGAAATACAATTTTATGTATGAAATTGTTCAATACCACCACCATAAGTCAAAAATACAGGAACTTTTAACCATGTACGACTGACTACTACTTCATGCTCGTAGTTATTGTATGTGTAAACAGTTCCCTCCATGTGTTATGAAGTAAAGTATTTTAAAGTGGCTTTATGTAGTCAAATGAATGAATGAATGATAATAAAAAAAATAAATACCGCCAAGAATATTAAATAATATGAATCAATGGAGTATTTTTCATTTTCTTCATTCACAATAATAAAAAAAAAACAAGTAAGAAATTACAGCCGGTCTAACCCGACTATACGATACCCTATACCATGGTTTAGAGACCCTATCCAGTGTTGCCATTTTAGCATTTTAGTTGCTAGATTTAGCAACTTTATTTGTCGTTTAGCATTCAAAATTTATAAAAAGATGCTAGATGCTGACTTAGCATTTTTTATTAATAAAAAGTTGCTTTTAGCATCTTTTTTTTTTGTTTTTTTTTTTCATTATTTTTGAATATACAATTTTAATTTTAATGATATTGATATGTTTTAATTTATCAAAGTGTAATACGAGAATTTTATGTACTGATCTTTTTCCCACTCTACTGCATTCCTTCAAAAAATATAACAAAACATTTTGAAATAGTTTGAAATAATGAATTAAAAAATATTGTATTGAAAAAATTGCAAAATTTTCAATACAAAACACATTAAACCGGGTAAAAGACCGATAACCAATATATTAGAAGAGTTTGAATTTAGATCATCTGAAACAGCAAAAAATTCAAATCCAAGAGAGTTATATCACAGAACAGTATTGGAATACAATCTCTTTATGGATTGAAGTTAACAAAAATTCTATTGGCGAAAATCCATTTAAAGAGTTATCAATATTTGCCTTTATTAGTTTTGTCTTTCTCAAAAGCCGAAGTTGAACGTTTGTTTAGTTTAATGGCTTTAGTTAAAAGCAAACTTCGAACATAATAAAATCCGAGTTGTTATTTTCTGTAATACGTATAAAAGGCTTGAAATTGAGAAATGGGTGCTGTTACACTTACAATATACCGAGCGATGTCGTTGATAAAATCGATCGTCAGAAAAATTTCAGAGCCAAAAAGAACATGAAGATGAACACATCACAGAAATATTAGATTCCATAAATCAATTATTGTAATATAATCGTATCTTTTGATAATGAAAATTCTGTTATATTTAAAATTAAAAAAAAAAATCCTTCGAAAATTAAAACTATTTAATTTAAAATTAAAAAAATCAGTTTCATGTTAAAAAAAATTACAGATGAAATCCAAAATAATTTTAATAAAAATTTAAAAAATATAATTCGAAATTTATGTTTTATATTAATTTTTCGATTTAAAAACTAAAGAATTTATTAAAAAGTATATAATTTTTCAATTAAAATTGAAAAAAAAAATTTAGCATCTTTTTTTTTTGACTCCAGTACGTTTTAGCATTTTTTTTTTTTTGCAATTTAGCATCTTTACAATTTCAAATTATGGCAACACTGACCCTATCTCTTCGATCCAACTAATTCGATATAGAAAATAAGCATAAACCAAATTTGAGTGGCATTATTATTATATATTTATATGGGGACTAGATCGAAACATGGACCGATCCTGCCCATATTTGGTAAAGTCACTTTGAAAAAATATATACAAACCAAATTTTAGAAAAATCTGTGCAATATTTTCGTTTTTTGATAGATTTAAGTGAAGATCAGGAAGCTGCTCTATATGGGGCCTATGACTAAGAATTATCCTATTGGGATTATTTTTGGACTATTGATTAATGGATATAATTAACACATACAAACCCAATTTGACTGAGATCTATATGATAATTTGGATCTTTTGGCAATTCATTTTGATTTCATAGGGGTCATTTGTATGGGGACTAGGTCTGAAAATTGACCAAATTTCACCAATTTCAAACGCGTTCATTCTATGGCCGATAAAAGCTTATGTACCAAATTTCATCAAAATATATTCATATTTGCGACCTGTAGTTTGATTACAAATTTTACATGGTCACACAGACGGACGGACGGACATCGTTAAATCGACTCAGAACGTGATTCTGAGTCGATGTATAATAAAAGATGGGTCTAGGTCAAATATTTTTGGTAGTTACAAACAGCAGCACAAAATTATTATACCCAAACCACATAGTGGTATAGGGTATACAAAAAAACCGAAGCAGTTGCTTTTTATATTTTTATTAAAAATACTTCTTAAAATATTCGTTTTGTTTAATTTAGGAAAGTCTTTAATAAAATACCCCATTATGTTAATCAAGAATTAGTTGGAATTTTAATTTGTACGTATGTACATATGTATGTACATATGTATGTATGTACACATGAATGGATGTTAAAATAAACAAACATATTGTTTGAAGCGGAAATAGTAAACATTAGCAAATATCAAACGTATTGGTTTCGTTTTTTTTTTGCTTATTTAAGTATTTTCTTTTTTTTTTTTGTATTTGAAGATAGGAAGGACCTTGTGTTTGTTTTTTTTTAAGCTAAAAATATACGTAGGGCTTTTTTATGCATTCGTGTTACATGATAGAAGAAATGAAATTTAGTGCCAAAATACGAGTATTATATAGGAAAAAATAATTTTATAACTTATTTCCATGCAATTTTTTGACATTATCGATCATCTTGTTTATCGTTCGTGTTACGGAAACAGAAGGATACAATAGCCGCTCGGTTATATGAACTAATTCTGACAGGGAATGTTCATTAAATGAAAATGTTTACATAATCGGGAGAATATAAAATAAATATTTAATATTTATTGGATTACTAGCGGATATGCACACTTGTCCGATCCCGCCCATTTTTTTCCGACTACTCACATTAATAACTCATGAACTCAGACAAAGTTTTAAGGCTTTAACTCTTACGCTACTCCAGATAGATGACATTTAATATTTACTTTGTATGGTTGTGAAACGCCCAGAGGTCCGATACCGACCATTTTTTATCAGACTACTCAAATTAATAACTCATAAACTTAGGCAAAGTTCCAAGGCTTTCACTATTACAGTACTCCCGATATATGACATTATATATTTACTTTGTATAGGCGGTACTACGCCCACTGATCTGATCCCGCCAATTTTTTTCCGAGTACTAACGTTGATAACATATGAACTCACACTTTGTCCCAAGATTTTATCCATTACAGATATAGGATAACGAACCGCGTTCCCTTATATAATTTTGGTGCCTTTAGGTTTCGAAGCAGTATAATCGTTGCTCCAACTTTCAAGAGTAGATTATGTCGTGGAAGACCTAGCAAATCAAGTGAATTTAAAAACTCAATACGAAAATTCACTCCTTCATCTTTTTCTATAATAACATAGTAACGGGTGATTTTTTTGAGGTTAGGATTTTCATGCATTAGTATTTGACAGATCACGTGGGATTTCAGACATGGTGTCAAAGAGAAAGATGCTCAGTATGCTTTGACATTTCATCATGAATAGACTTACTAACGAGCAACGCTTGCAAATCATTGAATTTTATTACCAAAATCAGTGTTCGGTTCGAAATGTGTTTCGCGCTTTACGTCCGATTTATGGTCTACATAATCGACCAAGTGAGCAAACAATTAATGCGATTGTGACCAAGTTTCGCACTCAGTTTACTTTATTGGACATTAAACCAACCACACGAATGCGTACAGTGCGTACAGAAGAGAATATTGCGTCTGTTTCTGAGAGTGTTGCTGAAGACCGTGAAATGTCGATTCGTCGCCGTTCGCAGCAATTGGGTTTGTGTTATTCGACCACATGGAAGATTTTACGCAAAGATCTTGGTGTAAAACCGTATAAAATACAGCTCGTGCAAGAACTGAAGCCGAACGATCTGCCACAACGTCTAATTTTCAGTGAATGGGCCCTAGAAAAGTTGGCAGAAAATCCGCTTTTTTATCGACAAATTTTGTTCAGCGATGAGGCTCATTTCTGGTTGAATGGCTTCGTAAATAAGCAAAATTGCCGTATTTGGAGTGAAGAGCAACCAGAAGCCGTTCAAGAACTGCCCATGCATCCCGAAAAATGCACTGTTTGGTGTGGTTTGTACGCTGGTGGAATCATTGGACCGTATTTTTTCAAAGATGCTGTTGGACGCAACGTTACGGTGAATGGCGATCGCTATCGTTCGATGCTAACAAACTTTTTGTTGCCAAAAATGGAAGAACTGAACTTGGTTGACATGTGGTTTCAACAAGATGGCGCTACATGCCACACAGCTCGCGATTCTATGGCCATTTTGAGGGAAAACTTCGGAGAACAATTCATCTCAAGAAATGGACCGGTAAGTTGGCCACCAAGATCATGCGATTTGACGCCTTTAGACTATTTTTTGTGGGGCTACGTCAAGTCTAAAGTCTACAGAAATAAGCGAGCAACTATTCCAGCTTTGGAAGACAACATTTCCGAAGAAATTCGGGCTATTCCGGCCGAAATGCTCGAAAAAGTTGCCCAAAATTGGACTTTCCGAATGGACCACGTAAGACGCAGCCGCGGTCAACATTTAAATGAAATTATCTTCAAAAAGTAAATGTCATGGACCAATCTAACGTTTCAAATAAAGAACCGATGAGATTTTGCAAATTTTATGCGTTTTTTTTTAAAAAAAAGTTATCAAGCTCTTAAAAAATCACCCGGTAGTATTTGAGACATGTGTTATTAAATAATTTTTTTATGTAAGGGAGGTCTGCGCCCATTTATCTGATCTTGTCTAGTTACAGCACGGCTACTAGCAGAGCCCATCCCTCAAAATTCGAGTGCAAATTCTAGGAAATTTTATTTTTTATTTATCAAATTATTTTGCTAATCAATTTTAGCCAATTCACAATTCAACACTTTTTAAATATCGATTGCGTTATTGTCGTTATTTGTTTATGTCCAAAATAATTTTTCAATTCAACACAGGACTTTTCATATACAATTTTTGCAAACACATTAATAAACATACACACAGCATTTTATAATTTTATGTATGTCTTAGTAGCAACTTTAAATGCATTTTACCCAAAAAAATGTAAAAATCTGTAATGTGGACAGCTAAATATAAATACCTTTCAAATGAGGTATGTTTGGTCAAAGTCGGGGTAAAACTGATAAAGTTACATCATTCACAAGAAATCGCCTTGCCTATTAATATTTTAGATAACAGATGACGTCACACAGATTTGCAAAGCTCTCCCCATTATAGTATTCGAAATATGTGATATTGAGTAATTGTTTTGTATGGGAGGTGCCCCGCCTACTCACACTAATAACCTGTGGAATCACGCAAAGTATTGTTACTGTTTCTTTTATCTTACTTAAGATATAGGATATTGAAAATTCACTTTGTATGAGAGGTGCCACGCCCACTGATCCAATTCCGCCCATTTTCAGCAAGGCTACTCATAGTAGTTACAGGTGACCTCACACAAATTTGCAAAGCTCTCTCTGTCATCGTACTCGAGATATGTAATATTGAATGTTTTCTTCGTATGGGGATGCCACGCCTACTGATCCGATTTCGCCAATTTTCAGCAAGGCTACTCACACTAATAAGCTGTGAAATCACGCGAAGTATCGTTACTCTTCCTTTTATATTATTCAAATTATAGGATCTTGAAAATTCACTTTGTGTGGGAGGTGGACGTGTCATTTTCGGCGCGGCTATTCATGGTAGTAATAGATGCCATCACACAAATTTGTAAAGCTTTCCTTGTTTTGATACTCGTGAGATGTAATATTGAATATTTACTTTATGTGGAAGGTGTCACACCTACTGACCCATTTTCAGCTAGGCTACTCACTCGCTATTCTACCTTTTATATTACTCAATATATTGGACCTTGAAAATTCACTTTGTATGGGAGGTAACACTTATTTTTTTGTGAATTTTTCATGAATAGTTATTCATTAAAACCGGTTGTGCCATTCTTGAGCTTTAAAGGGTATAAATAACACCACTTTGTTTTATATATGTGCATAGATTAGTTGTAATGCCTTCTTCCTGCATTTTAGCGATATCAAAATGTCATTAATATCAGATATATAAATTTTTTTTTCAATCCAAACTATAACTTTATTGAACGCTACGAGTGCCTCAGTTAAGCTAGTTCCAGCTATAGCAGACAAGATAGTTTTTTAGTTTAATAGTATTTATTTTATTTATGCTTCAGCTCTATCTAGGACCTGAGTCTTTTAATGCTAAATTATTAATGATTAATTGATTATAAAATGTTCTTCTTTATATACATATTTTCAACCTATATTAACAACAATGTGTTACCTGCACTTGGGTCAGCATAAACATAAGTGTGCCAGCGTAACAACAACATACAATAACAATATACGCAGTCATACAATGTTTTGCAAATGCAGTGGTCAACAATATTGATATTTGTTATTTCCGCATTTGCAAATATTGTACGCTATGCAGTGTGGGTATTATACAGCACACTACGAAAGTCGTGTTACGCTACACCTTCCTTTTTTATAAGAATGTTCATATAACATTTTGTTCTATGGACATTCTTTTATTATTTGTACTGTTGGGTTTTTTTTTTTTTTTTTTTTTTTTTTTTTGTGGTTGTATCAAGTGCAAGTTTCACATTTTACAATACATTTATTTTATTTTATTTACAAATATAGATTTAAAGAAAAGAATGCATATTGTTTATTTAATATTGTATAACTTAAGTCTATTCTTATGAACTATTTGTTCTTTATTTTTTTTCTTATCAACTATGGTTACATTATTTCTGAAATCTATTTTCTTAATTTTATATGGCCCTTTATATGCCATCTCTAACTTATGTCCTGCATCATTTCTTACCAAGACTAAATCTCCTATTTTAAAATTGTAATCTAATTTTGTTTTATCATAATTAATTTTTTGTTTTATTTTATTTATGTCTAATAGTTTTTTAACTCTATCTATTGCTACTTCTAATCTAAATTTAATTTCCTTAGCATAATTATCTATATTATAAAGTGGTGCAACTCTATCTACTTCACTAAATTGTCTAAAATTGTTTGGAATTTTTCCAAAAATAAGTTCATAAGGGCAATAATCATGTACTGTAGATGGTGTAGTGTTAAAACAGTACGTGAAATATTTGAGCCATTCATCCCAGTCGTCTTTATCTACTGATATGTAGTTTCGTACGTATTCGTTAAAAGTCCGGTGACTTCTTTCTATCGTACCTAGTGTCTGGTGATGATATGCTGTCGATGTGCGTTTATCTACCTTCAATAGGTTGCAAAGCTCTGTCAGTATAGAGTTCTTGTATTCTGTGCCCATATCCGAAATGAACGTCTTCATTGGACCGTATATAAGCACAAAATTTTCAAATATCGCTTTTGCGATCGTCTTAGCTGATTTATCTTTTATTGGTATTGTTATCAAGTATTTAGTTAAGTCACATATCATTGTGACTGCATATTCATTTCCATAAATTGACTTTGGAAATGGTCCAATTGTATCTACGTACACCGTATCAAAAGCCCTATTTGGTGTCTCCGTTATTGTCATTGGACTTTTTATATGTTTCTCCGTTTTAGCCAATTGACATTTATGGCATGTTTTCACATATTTGGCAATGTCTTTTGTCATATTTTTCCAGTAATAGTATCTCCTGATCTTCTCAGTGGTTCTATATATCCCACAATGTCCTCCTTCTATAGGATCATCATGGTATTTCAGCATTATCTCACGTATTGCCTTTGCATTCGTGTTATCAATTTTAGTTACTTCGTTTAATAGCGCTATTCTGATTTCATTCAGTGTTTTATTGCCCATATTCTCAAATTCACTTATCGAGACAAATTCGAAAATCTTCTCATGTGGTGAAATTTGAATCTTATTAATATTTAGTTTACAGGCTATTCGTTCTAGCCTAGGGAAAAATTGTCCTAAGTCAATATTCCCTTTAGTAAACAAATCATCTATTCTTATGCTAGCATATATGGATTTTCCCTTTTTGATGTAACATCTGTTGGGTAAAATCTTTAATTTATAATATCTTTTGACGTCTATATTATTCAATTTTGCTGATTTACTACTGGTTTACTAATTTTCTCTTCCTTAGTCATCGATCTTGTCGTGACCCTTAAAACGGATGAAATCTTGTCGTTAATATCCTTTAAGTCATTTATTGTAATGCGCGACAGTGCGTCGGCAACATAATTATCTTTTCCCCTGAGATATTCTACTGTGAAATCATATTCCTCCAGATCGAGTCTCATTCTCGTTAGCTTAGAACTTGGATTTTTCATGGAGAACAGGTATGAAAGTGGTCTATGGTCTGTTCGGACCAAAAAATGTTTTCCATATATATATGGTCTGAAATATGTGACAGCCCAGTGTATGGCAGTTAATTCCTGTTCAATGGTCGATTTGTTGCTTTCGCCTTTAGTGAAAGTTTTAGATGCATAGGCCACAGGTAGGTGTCTACCTTCATGTTCCTGTGTTAAAACTGCACCGCAAGCATGCTTACTCGCATCTGTTGTTATGCAAAATTCCTTCGTAAAGTCTGGGTACTGAAGCAATGTTGGGCTCATTAATGCCTTCTTTAAGTATTTAAACGCGCACTCACAATCTTTTGTCCACTGAAATGGTACTCCCTTTTTGGATAGCCTTGTAAGGTGTCTGGAATATTCAGAGAAGTTTCTAATAAATCGTCGGTAATAGCTGCAAAACGCGACAAACCTTCGTGCGCTCTCGGCGTCCGTAGGCGTCGGGTAATTTTCTATCACCGAATATTTACTATCATCCGGTAATATTCCTCTATCAGTACATTTGTGGCCAAGGTAGGTTACCTCTCTCACAAAGAATAAACATTTTTGGGGGTGTAGTTTAAGATTGTGTTTACGGCAAAGATCAAATACATCCTTCAAATTTGAAAGCATATGTTTTTCAGAACATCCCAATACAACCAAGTCATCCATATATAGGAATGCTTGATTCGGCTTCAGACCACTGAAGGCTAATGTCATCATTCTTTGGAATGAATTCGGTGCTATTTTTAAGCCATATGGTAGTCTAGTAAATCTGTATGAACCATTGTTTGTTGAAAATGACGTCAAGTCTCTAGAGTTCTTTTCCAAACCAATTTGATGAAACCCGGACATCAAGTCCAAACAAGAAAAATATTTTGCTCTACCTAGTTGGTCTAGAATATCGTCTATTCTAGGCAACGGGAATTTATCTGATATTAGTTTTTTATTTATCTGCCCATAATCTATCACCAAGCGCCATCTTTTTTCATCTGTTCCGGGAAGTGATTTCTTTGGTACCAACAGAATTGGGCTATTGTACTCCGAAAATGATGGTTCGATTATCTTGTCATCTATTAGTTTTTCAACCTGTTTGTTTATTTCCTCCTTATGAGATTCTGGTATGCGATAATTTTTAATATACGTTGGTTGATTATCATTTACTCTCAGTTTTTGTTCATAGAAATTGTTGGTAGTAATTGTTTCAGTCCCTAAGCCAAAAATATAATTGTATTCTAAACAAAGCTTAGTTAAAATTGTTCTGAACTGTTCAGGAAAGTTTCCCTTCAAAAGGTCCAAAACTTCAGATTTTCTTTGGCTATTTTTATGTGGTTTTTGTTTTACTATTTCATAGTCAGACATTTTCTCGGTTTTTATGTTATTTTGCCTAATTGTTACTATTTTATGTGTGGTATTTAAAAAACGAACCAATGCGTTATTTGATTTTACCAGTGTATTTGGTACAAAGACACCTGGTACGATTTCTTGATTTGGTATTAGTACATCGTCTTCAAGCTCCGGAAACCTGATTTGACGAATCACTTTTGACCTTGGTGGGAGTGTTATTCCATTGAAGCCGTTCGTAAGTGGAATTTCTATTACATGCGACAGATTGGGTGGTCGTAGTACGAGGTAATCATGGTTCCCATTGAAATCTAGTATACATTTACTTCTTAAAAAAATCCATTCCAAGGATACCGTCGCAATGTATTGGAAAATTATTTTTCACTACTTGGAAATCATGTGGTATCAAAAAACCTCTAAATTTTAGGTCAACAAATATATTACCTATTGAACGAATTTTACCCTGTCCTATTCCACTCAATGTGGTTGTTCTGTTTCTGTTAATTTGTGTTTGATAAAAATGTTTAGTTTTTATAACCGAAATGTCTGCTCCTGTATCTACCAACAGTGTTACCGTGTTGTTCGTGTCGTTAATTCTTATATTAACATAAAAACTCAAGCTGAGGTTAAGGTTGTATATGTAGTTGGTATTGTTATTATGATATATCTCAGAGGATTTTAGCAGTTTTCCGAATCATTTTCATGTGACTCTGCTGCTCTGACGTAATTTCTGTTACGTCTGTGGTTCTGATTTTGTTGAACCCTGTTGTGAATAGGTTTTTGTTGGGGTCTGCCGTTGTTACTGTTATTACTATTAATGCGTGGGTAATTTTACCTTCCACGATATTGTCCGTAGTTATTATTTCGGTTAAACTTCTGCCCGAAATACAATACGGCATTTTGTCGCCCTGTTGCTTCAGTGCAACTGTTTATGAATTTGCCAACGGCCTCATTCATGTTACTGAATTGGCCTGCTTCCATGATAAGTTTAACTTTATCGATGGTGCAATTTTTGGTTAGTGCCTTTACTGCAACCTGTGTTGAATATTTACATGCAAATTCGCATGGCAAACCATCTGATAAATAGGCATTTTCTAATGACTTCGTTAAATTCTCTATTTCACTGCAATAGTTATTGGCAGTTTTATTGTTTTGTCGGGTATTCATTATTTTTGCTGTCAATACCTCAACCGACTCGCCCTTTACTGAGTTTTTTAGTTTATGTATTATCTCAGTAATGGTTTGTTCACTACCTATTAAATTTCTTGCACTTCCCTTTAACTTTGTTTTTATTAAAGAGACTGCGATAGATTCGTGGTCACCTTTGATGGATTCTATTAACTGTAACGAGTCTATAAAGGAACGTAAATTTTCTGGTTTTCCATCAAATTCTATGATCAGCTTTGAAGCTGTGTTCAGAAAGTCAACGACTGTTTGTGTCATTTTTACTTCTGTACTTTCCAAAGAGGTTCCAATATTCTCTGAATTTTCAGTTTCTACTAAGAATTTTACCTCTTCGTGTAGTGTATCTGGTAATTTTACCTTAACACCCTTCTTAGATGATATAATCAGGATTCTAGTCTTGACATCTAAGAAAAAACTTTCAGCAGCTGTCCTATGTGGTGTCGTGAGTCTGTTATAATTTGCATTTAGCAAAACCCTGATTTGTTCTAACTTTTCGCATAAGATTCTAATATGTTTTATTATTGTTTATTCTTTTGTGCTTCTATCTGTATTTAAACATTTATCTCACCTTCTGAATTATTTCTTGCCAATCCATGGGAAAATTATTTAAATTTTGTTTAAGTCATTGGATCTGCTCAAATATTTCTTTTTTAATTTCTTGGTGTTTAAGGCATAAATATGTAATGCAAAATTTAAGCTAATCAGAACGGTTATTATTAGTAAACAACACTCAATGAATTTTAAATCGATTGATTCTTCTTTTATTTCTACCTCGTTAATAACATTTGCATTGGGATTCTCTATTTTTGATTGACGACCTCCCATTTCCTTCGCTATTTATTTTGTATTTTTTTTCTATTTATTTCTATTAAATATTTTTCTGACTGCCTCAATAATTTAACCGAATCTTATATCTTGCTAATTATATATCTTCCCTAGTAATTCATTATTTTTATCAATAGCTTATACTATTTTACATGCATCAGTTTTATTTATGTATATATTTAATTTATAAAATATAAAATATTTCATTCTAATTTAATATCTGTTTTTTTTTCAACAGCATAATTACCATAGTGTTTTTGTTTTTATATATATAATAGCATCAAGATTAGATATAACCTTTTCAAAAAAAATTAGATTAATTGAACTGCATTCCTTTGTGGATTTTTTCTTACAAATTACTGTTTTTATTTTCTATTTCAAAATTTTTTTTTTTTTTTATTTATTTATTTGCCAAGAGCGGTTAACGCTTTCTAGCCTACGGGTGCATAACGGGATGCTCCACTTTCTTTTTTGTTTTTTTTGTTTTTGGTAAAACTAGGATGAACTACCTGTTCGTTGTTTTATTAGGGGCATATTGATGTGTATATTGATATATACCGGGGGTCTTCGTTTTCTGCTGGCCTGTCTTTCTTCTGTACTCTTCTATGAAGATATGTTTTGGCCCTTCCGCCATTGATTTTGCAATCTCCACTGTCTTTAGGCCAGACAGTATCTTCCTTCAACGCAGCTGATGGATCGTTGTGGCTGATCCACCAGGACAATATTATTATGCGATTTTTTTTTTTTTTATTATTTTCAGGATTGCTCAATTTGAGAGCATAATCCTTGTATTATATATATATTTTTTTCGTAATATATATATTTTTTTTTTACAATGCTCATCTAAGGAGCACTGGCAGGATCGCCATATAGCAGACAAGATAGTTTTTTAGTTTAATAGTATTTATTTTATTTATGCTTCAGCTCTATCTAGGAGCTGAGTCTTTTAATGCTAAATTATTAATGATTAATTGATTATAAAATGTTCTTCTTTATATACATATTTTCAACCTATATTAACAACAATGTGTTACCTGCACTTGGGTCAGCATAAACATAAGTGTGCCAGCGTAACAACAACATACAATAACAATATACGCAGTCATACAATGTTTTGCAAATGCAGTGGTCAACAATATTGATATTTGTTATTTCCGCATTTGCAAATATTGTACGCTATGCAGTGTGGGTATTATACAGCACACTACGAAAGTCGTGTTACGCTACACAGCTGTTGTTACGATGCTCACGTCTTGCTCATTATCGTCAACTTCGCTTTCTGATCCGCTACTAATGCCTTAGTTATAAATCTGGATCTCTTCCTGTGAAAGCTGCACTCCACTCGTTAATTCCTTAATTAGATCGATGACTTCATCTGTGGATGGGTGGCTCAACGTAGTTTCAGTATTATTCTTTTAAAATGCTGAGGGGAATTACTTCTTCTGAGTGAGTTTCTTTAGCAAAATTCAAAATATTTTTCCAGAACTTTTGTATTTTAGATGCATCAATTACATGCCAAACTTAAGTTTATAACTGCATCTTTTATGCTCAAATTCTTGAAAAGATTCGAGGAATCTTCATCTTTCGCTGATTGATACTTCATTACTCGCATAATGATTTGATCTATCGGCTGCGTTGACATTTGGTGGCATGTAAGTAACGAATATGTTTCTATCATCTGAACGCAACAACTGTGCAGGTGGATGACTTGGTGCATTGTCTAGTAAAAGAATGGCCTTAATATTTCGCCACCTAATGAGTATAAAATTGCTTTTTAAATCTAATTGTACAACGAATCAATTTCGAAACAACTTTAGTGAACTGCTGCTGTCATCCATGCCTTTTGAAAATAATCGTAATATACAGATGGAGTAAAATTGTTGAAATATCTCGGCATTGTGGCTTCCCCTTTCACCAATGGTTTTAATTCTGGCCTGTAACATTTGTGAGATGCACTATTTTCTTCCAGGTGCAATTTTAAATTTTGTTTTTAATGTAAGTTTTGGTTGGAAGCAGTTTCCAAAGCAGACAAGTTTAATCCGCATTGTAAATTTGATCATGTATCAAATTGTGTTTTGGTATTATAGAATAAAGTTCCTTTTAAAAGCTTCAACAAGTTCTGTATTGGACTATAGTTTTTCTCCGGATATTTTTAAACATCTTATACCGAATCATCACTTAAATTTTTGCAGCCACCCATCACTTGCACTAAATGAATTTTTATCTATTGTTTGTATTAAACATTAAATTGTTTCTATATGAAATATTTGTACAAAGGTGAGATTTGAACCTGCGTCTATCTCATATTTGCAATCATACTTGAATTTTTTGGTCATGTACTTTAAAGTGGTCGCCTAAAGTCAGGCCTACAAATGAGCAGTGTGGTTAAGAATTAGTTTTCATACCGTACGGATTTTAATTTGTAATAATATCAGTTGAAATTACTACACTAGCAAATATAAAGGGTGTCTCAAAATTGTTGCAAAATTTTAATTTGCCGCCATTTGTACAGAAAAGCGTTGGTAACCAAAATAGAAAAAAACAGTTTGGCAATTTAGGGTTAGAAAAAATGAAGCATTGCACGATAAAAGAACGCGTTTTTATTGTTGAAAAGTATTTCAAAAACGATGATGTTTGGCGGCTACTGTTTGAAAATTTCATACGAAATATAGAATATTGATCTAACTTCGTCAACTGTGAAGATAGTAAATGAAAAATTCTTGTAGACTGGATCAATTGGTGATGCTAAAAAACTGGTTGTCGAAAAACAAGCCCTTCGAATTTTAATATCGAAGCAGTGCGCAAGAATGTTAGTGAAGAGTGTTGGACAAGAATTACAAATTTTAAGAAGCTTTCTACAGCGTATATTCAGTCTTTTGTAAAGTTCAATTGACAAAAAAACTGAAGCCCAATGATCATGCACATCGAAGAGAGTTCGTTGAATGGATTATTGTACATCCTAAACGATGAAGCATATTTTTACCTTCATGGTTTCGTTAATCTTCAAAATCGCCGCATTTGGGATTCAGAGAACCCTCATGTGGTTGTCGAAAAACAAATGCATCCACAACGTGTCACTGTTTGGTGCAGATTTTAGAAGGATGAAGGCATCATTGAACCATACTTCCTCGAAAATGGGGCTGGTCAAGCAGTGGTTGTTACTGGTGCCCAATATCTCGACATGATAACTGAGTTCGTCCTGGTTATATTGGACGATATTGATGTTTATGGTATCGCATGTCATTACAGTCCTTGAAACGATTCAATTAATACTTGAGATATTTGCTGGTCGTGTACTCTCTCGTTTCGGTGATCAGAATTGGCCCTCTAGATCGCGTAATATAACGTCATTGGATTTACTTTTAGTGGGTTATTTGAAGTTAAAAGTCTATACCAATAAGCCTACAAACAAATCGAAAGGTCTAAAGTGCTGTGTTCATAAAATTAAAAAAAAATTGATAATTATCATCTTTGAAGTCATAGGATGAAAATATAAAAAAAGGGGAACAATGGGGAAATATTCTCGCACTATGACCTGAAAGAAGTCAATGGCTGCAATTGTTTGCGATTTACGAGGGCTCAACTTTGACACATTTCGATTGATGTATAAGATAATGTTACTCTTAGTTCAAAATATATAAAAAATAATACACTTTTCGGAAAAAGTGCAAATAAAATGCGGCTTTTTCTGTGAGAAAAGAAAACGGCATTAGTTGTATTTTTATTAATTTTTGGCCTGCACATATAAAAAGTTCATGTCTGATGTTATTTTTATATGGAGCGTAATTAAAAAAAATGGACCGATCGTGGCCACTTTTGGCTACTTTTCTCAAAAACATATATACACCAAATTTAAAAAAATCTACGAAATATTTTTGTTTTTAACAGATTTATGTGAATCAGCTTTATATGAGACCTATGACTAAAAATGGACTTTATAGTTTAGTTTGGACCTCAACAAATTTGATTGATATATACATATATATGACAATCTAGATTCTACAAGTTAATTCGGTCTGATAGGGGTTATTTTTATGGGCTAAGTCTGATCATCCACCGGTTTTCACCAATTTCAATAACATTCGTCCTATGGTCGATAAAAATATACATACCAAATTTCATAAAAATATATTCATACTTCAGACCTGTAGTTTGATGACAAGGTTCACAAGACACAAAGACGGACGGACTTAAGGACAGACAGACAGACAGACAGACGGACATCCCTAAATCGGCTCAGAAAGTGATTCTGACTCGATCGATATAATAAAAGGTTAATCTAGGTGAAATATTTTTGACATCCGTACAAACTCATTATACCCTTACCACAAAGTGGCATAGGGCATCTATAATATTAATTGGCTAGGCGATTTTACCGATGTTTTGTTCTACCGTTTTATCCCGATTTTGACCAAACGTATATTATTTGAAAGGTATTTCTTTTTAGCCGTTTTGCAGATTTACAGATTTTTTTAATTTTTTCCTTTATTTTGAGTAAATTGCATTTAAAGTTGCTACTAACACATACATAAAATTATACATATGCAATAATAATAAACCAAAAAGGTGTTGGTTTGTGAATTGGCTAAGTTGATAGTTGCCTAGAAATTGCACTCGTATTTCAAGCGCTGGAATCTGCTAGTATCTAATAATATTCCTTAATAAAATTTGCCAGTTAACTCCGAGAAACAATGATCAAAGCATGTAGAAAATGATTAAATAATATATTGTCTTCCACTAGAGGCAAATGCTGATAGTTTCAGAGCTTTAGCTATTCAGTTTTTGAAAATTCAGTTACATAAATCTGTCTCGAACCAACAAACAGCAAAGAGTTTTTTTTTCAAACTATTAGAATTTTTGTGTAAAATTTCTATTAATTTCCAGCCATGAAAAATTTTGGTAAATACTAAAGTTTTATCTATTTGGTAATGAATTCATTTGAAAAAGTCAGCTTTAAAAAATGTTATTACAGTTTGAAAGGAGTTTCTAAGCATTCATGACATCATTTGACTAATTTATTTTTTTCCTTTGATAAATATTCAAAATTAGATCACATCTCTTTTGTTGATTATAAATAACTTTGAAACACAAAGAATCCTTTCTTGTGGCTTGCATCGTCGGATGATTCATGGTATTAAATACATATGGAAATTATATTTATACACAGTGAAAAGATAAAGTATTCGTCGATTTGTATTAATTTTAAAAATCTTCCAAACTTAGCAGACTTTGGTGTTATTCAAAAATGTTTTATCAAAAATCTGTTTTAGTAATATTAGCTACACAGTGCAACAGTCATTCTGTTTTAGTAATATTAGCTACACAGTGCAACAGTCATTCTGAATTAGGGTGAAAGTTCTAGGCCAGTATAGTTAAACCTACAATAGGGTTTGGCGTTCCTTATCTTGGTGTTTGCCTGCTTAGTTTTTCAGCTATAACTCATTCTTCAGAACAATTGGTGCATATTTTTAAGATATACATATACAGCCCTGTTCTTGAAACGTTGTTATTTGAATAAGAATGAATTTAAAATAACATTAAATTTAAATTTTGGGTTTCTTGTAAACACAAATATTATATTTTCGAAGTATTTTTCGAGATCAGTTTTTTTTATTGTGAAATAACAAAAATTAAAATATTTCATTAAAATATATAAACTTAGAAGGATACATGTTGTATCCTCTGCAGCTATTACTTAAATAAAAACTTTTGAAAATTGTTCAACTTTTTGTTTCTTTTAATTGTAATTTTTATTTATTTCATGTAAACATATGTTTGAGTTAAGTTTATAGAAAGGTTTAAAGAAAAATATTTTCTTTTAAATTATTTGTTCATTTAACTGTTTTTGTTCTTTAATTTCATTCAATTAAAAATGACTTTTCTATTTTTAAAAAGTTAGGCATCACCAAAAAAATCCAATTTCAAATAAATTGGATTTGACTGGCATCACTACTGTTTCGAACATAAATAAAATTTTGGCAGACATATCCAAACAAACAAAAATATGTGATTTGAGTGAAATATTTTTTTTAAATTCCTTTATTTGTAATAATGAGTGCATAAAGTATTTGTGTTATAATTGATAAAATTATAATGGAAAATAGATTGTGTAAATAAAAAGTTTTTATTATAGTTATAGAACAACATCATCTCCAAAAGTGTATTTTATTAACATCGACCACTGATTACGAGTTTTTTTTTTAAATCACCACAAAATGTAGACTTTTTTGAAATCGATTTTTTTTTTCATAAAATCAATGTCTAATTTTTTAAAATAATGACAAGGTTTAATAAAAAACATGTTAGAGTTTAAACATCAATTGTTTTTTTATCTCTTAAGACCTGTTTAGTAGAAACGGGGCATTTGTTTTGATTTCACAAAGCCTTTTCTATGTGAATTAAAACAAGAAAAAAAATTCTTATTGAAATCATACAACAGCAAAAAATTCGAAAATTTAAGAATTTTTTCATTTACGAGTTTTTTTTTGGATCCCTATAAATTCCAGTTTAAATTCTAGGAAATTTTATTTTTCATTTAATAAAGACCCTAAAGGTATGCTAATCAATTTTAGCCAATTCACAATTCAACACTTTTTAAATATCGATTATTGTCGTTATTGGTTTATGTCCAAAATTATTTTTCAATTCAACACAATTATTATTGTGAATGAAGAAAACAAACTCACAAACCCATTAACAAATTTAATAAACACACACATGGCATTGTGTTATTTATACCCTATACCACTATGTGGTTTGGGTATAATGACTTTGTGCTGCTGTTTGTAACAACCAAAAATATTTGACCTAGACCCATCTTTAATTATACCGATCGAATCAGAATCACTTTCTGAGTTGATTTAACAATGTCCGTCCGTCCGTCCGTCCGTCCGTCTGTGTGTCCATGTAAAGCTTGTAATCAAACTGCAGGTCGCAAATATGAATATATTTTGATGAAATTTGGTATATAAGCCTTTATCGGCCATGGGATGAACGCTATTGAAATTGGTGAGAATCGGTCCATGTTCAGACCTAGCCCCCATACAAATTACCCATATGAAATCGACATAAATTGCCATAAGATCAAAATTGTCATATAGATCTTACTCAAATTGGGTTTGTATGCGTTCATTACATCCACTAATGAGTAGTCCAAAAATGATCCCTTTGACCCCATATAGAGCTGCTTCCCGATCTTCACTTAAATCTATTAAAAAACAAAAATATTGCACTGATTCTTCTCAAATTTTGTTTGTACATATTTTTGCAAAATACAAGAGACTTTACCAAACATGATCAGGATCTGTCCATTTTTGGACCTATTCCCTTTATAGATATAGCATCCGATATGAACTTTTTCATATCTGCAGCCAAAAAAATTAATAAAAATCCCACTCAAATTTGGTTTTTGCTTATTTTCAATGTCCAGTTAGTTGGGCCTTAGAGATAGGGTTTCTAAACGCATGGTATAGGGTATCGTATAGTCGGTCTAGACCGACTATAATTTTCTTACTTGTTTATGTATGTGTTAGTAGCAACTTTAAATGCATTTTACTCCAAAAAAATTTAAAAATTTAAAAATCTATAAATCTGGTGGACAGCTAAAAAGAAATACCTTTCAAATAAGATACGTTTGCTTGAAATGGGGGGAAAAAACCGAAATAAATACCGATGCAATATGATTTAATATTAAAAATATCACATCTCTTCTACTCTACTAATAAATAATAATCAGGGCTTATGAATGTGTTATGATATTCAAAAAATTGTTTTAAAATAGTTTGGCCTGCGAACGCCAAACCCCTTGGTGGTTTTATTATACTGGCCTAGTGCTTTCACCCGACTTG
Source organism: Cordilura impudica (assembly GCA_963682025.1). Lineage (NCBI taxonomy): Eukaryota > Metazoa > Arthropoda > Insecta > Diptera > Scathophagidae > Cordilura > Cordilura impudica. The sequence goes on from OY821517.1 coordinate 12,371,558, forward strand.
GAATTTCTCACCCCCCCGGCAATGATCTCGAAAATGTTCTACAGTGTTATAAATTTGGTCAAAGCGTTTTATTTTCTTTACAAGAAATACAAAAAAATTTTGAAAGTCAGATTTTCACAAAGAAAAAATATTCGTCTGTTTAACATTTCGTCAAAGTTTTTCGCCAATAACAATTCGATTTATTAAAGAAAAATAATTTATCCGTAAGTCTTTGTTGTAATTTATACAATTTAGAAGATGGGACATAAATCTAAGAAAACTACCAGAGAGGAGAGGGAAATAAAAATAAACTTGGTAAAGAAATGACATTCATATGAAAAAATTGTCGAAATAGTTCGGAGACCACGTAGTACAGTCAAAACAATAATTTGCAAGTACAGGTCAGTGCTCAAATAAAGCATTCGTACTGACTATCGTCGGAAAAATTAAAAAAGTTTCTCAGACAAACGGTGTCAAGAATAGCTTCGAAGGTTTTCTCAGTTTATACTTTAAGAAATTTGCTCCATAAGGCCCATTATAATTCCCGAACTTCTAGGAGAAAACCCCCTTATAGTGAAGAAAAATAAGAAAACAAAAACGTTTGGAGTATGCCTAAACATACCTTAACCATGCTCCAGAGCAATGGAATCGGACGAGAGTAAGCTTAACTTATTTAAGTCTAACGGAAAGGCTAAAGTACGACTATGACGAAAAAACCTGTTAAACATGGTGGATGTTCTCATATGACTTGGGGCTGCATGAGTGCGAAAGGAGGGGGTGAATTATATTTTATAGATAGCATTAGGACCGTAAAATTTATATTAAAATAGTAAAGAAAATTTTCAGCAAAGTGTCGAAAAATGGGCCTTAAGAATAATTGTATCTTCCTTTATGACAATGATTCTAAGAATGTGGCCCTAAATACAAAGCTATGAATTTTATAAAATGTGCCAAAATGGATCGGGACCCCTCCCCAAAGCCCATTTATTAATTGGGAAATATTTAAGTAAAATATTAGAAAACGGCAAATTTCTAACAAGCACCAATTGGCGGATTTTCTTAAAACAATAGTGGGACAAAATAACGGGAGAAAGTACTTCATATCTTATAAACTCAATGCCTAGACGATTGGAGGCAGTTATAGCTAGTAAGAAAGGTCCAACAAAATATCAATTTTTTACAACTAATGTTAACTGAAAAACTTATTTTAAAATACGGACTTTATTTACCTTAATTTCCAGCCATTTTGCAGTCCACACGGAACATACACACATGCATCCATTTTTATATATACAAGCAGACCCCAGCACTCGAAATTCGAGTGCAAATTCTAGGAAAAGTTATATTTTCATTAAATTTTTTACTTTCAATGTTTTTTTTTAAATCTTTGAAACCGATATCTTTCGATTGGGATGAAATTTGCACCAAGGTTAGTCCTATCGGTCAAGAACTCTCTGAGGGTGTAAAAATTAGAGGGTGTAAAAATTTGACATTTTGGCCAAACAGCCAAAATCAAAAATTTTTTTGACTTATTTTTAAATTTCAAAAAGGGCTTTTTTGCTCAAAAGAAAGCTTAATTTATTTCCTTTAAGATCTTTTTAGTCGCTTAGTGGTATGTGAGTGGGATATCTATCAAAATAAATGTTTTATAACTCAAGACGACGGTTTTTAAATTTTTAGCATATGCACTATTTTGAATTTTTTTTCCTATTTGTGTGTAAGTGTTTCTAAAACCTTACAAATAACACTTATACTAAAATTTCATACCTTCGATACTGTAATACCCGCAATATATTAAACTAAAAATCACTTTTTTTCTAGGAAATGTTGAAAAAATTATTTTTTTTTTATTTATTTGTAATAATAATTAAATTAATATCTATAATATTAATAGGTTAGGCGATTTCTTGTGACCGATGTTTTGTTCTACCGTTTTATCCCGATTTTGACCAAACGTATATTATTTGAAAGGTATTTCTTTTTAGCCGATTTGCAGATTTGCAGATTTACAGATTTTTAATTTTTTTCCTTTATTTTGAGTAAATTGCATATAAAGTTGTTACTAACACATACATAAAACTATACAATGCTATATGCGTGTTTATTAAATTTGGTAATGTGTTTGCAATATAATAAATGAGTTTGTTTATTTGGTTGATTTGTGAATTGGATTTAATTGATTAGCATACCTTTAGGGCCTTTATTTAATGAAAAAATAAAATTTCCTAGAAGTTGCACTCCAATTTCGAGGGCTGGAATCTGCTAGTATAATAATAATAATAATAATAATAATAATGACCATAAAAATAAAAATAGAAATAATTTAATAAAATTTAGTCTTAATCACATTCGATCCATTTATATCATAACAATTTTTTAAATTAATTTATTGTATTTGTAAATTTTTAAATACCCATTCTTTCATCCAGCTTATTTATCGCCTTTATTTGCTGATTTTTTGTCAATCCTTTCTTGGCGTTACTAGGTTCAACTGTTGATTAAACTGATATTGAAAGAAATCAACTTAAAGTACTTAACAGATGATTCGCCAGAAGATTTTACACGATTACCGCGATTGCTTTAAATTGACTATTGCCGTTTTCTTTTCTGACAAAAAATGTCGCATTTTTTTTGCCCTCTTTTCGAAAAGTGTATTTATTTTTATATTCTGAATTAAGAGCAAACTTATCTGATACATCAATCGAAAGGTCTCAAAGTCGAGCCCTCGTAAATCGCAAAAAATTCCATCCATTGACTTCTTTCAGGTCATAGTGTGAGAATATTTCTCCATTGTTCCCCATTTTTGAATATTTTCACCCTATGACTTCCAAGAAGATAATAATCAAAAATTTTTTTTTGCATTTATAAACACAGCACTTTGAGACCTTTTATATAAAAAAATACACTTTTCGAAAAAAGGGCAAAAAGGGCGACATTTTTTTGTCAGAAAAGAAAACGGCAATAGTCAATTTATATATATTCTGATGAAATTTCATATATAAGCTTCTTTCGGCCATAGGATGAACGCAATTGAAATTGGTCAAAATCGGTGCATGTTCAGACCTAGTTCCCATACCCTATGAAATCGGTTGAAATTGCCATAAGATCCAAATTACCATATAGATATCGGTCAAATTAGGTTTGTGTGTATTAATTACATCCATTAATCAGTAGTGCAAAAATAAACCCTATACGACAATTCTTAGTCATAGCCCCCATATATGAGCTGCTTCCCAAACTTCACATAAATCTATTAAAAACTAAAATATTGCAAAGATTTCTTTCAAATCTGGTTTGTATATATTTTGCAAAAAATAAGTGACTTTGTCAAATATAGTCAAGACCGTTCTATTTTTCGACCTAGTCTATAAATATTGCATCCGATATGAACTTTTCCAGATCTGCAGGCAAAACAAATTTAATAAAAATTCCGCTCAAATTTGGTTTATGCTTATTTTCTATACCCAATTTGTTGTACCTAAGACCAATTCCCTAAACGCATGGTATTGGGCATCGCAAAGACTTTAATATTCTTTCTTGCTTTTATATTTTTTTTTTACCTATTATAAATAATATGCTTAGTTTTGTTGTTTTATGTTAAATATAAAATTTAAATTAAAAAATCTTTTTGCCGCTAGATTTTTGGGTACTATTTGCATGTTTTATGAAAAATGATAAAATCGACGAATTCTTTATCTCTTCACTGTACATATAACTGTTTGTGTTTTGCTCTTGAGCTCATGTCATATATTTATAAATATTTTATTAGACACGTGCTATTAAATATATGTACATTGAGACGACTATGCTATCCTAAAGCAAGTATTATAAAATGCTTTATTGCAAAACAAACAATATATTTACGTATAAAAAAAATAAAATAAACATAAATTCTCATATAACCAAAAGAAATTAAATATGGATTTTTTTTTTGCCACAATTAGGTTAGTAGAACAAAATATTATGAAATGTAAACACAATCAAATGTTAATCCTTCGATAGTACGAATACTAAAGAACAAACACTCATTTGTGACACTCCTTCTTCTAGTTGGCTCTCGTTGCTGACTTAACAGTATTTGGTAATTTGGCAAAATTCCCAAATTCATTTATTTAACTATTTAATTTTATGAAATAATATTTGAAATTTAATATACTTAACATTAAAAGTTATTTGCTTTTGAAAGTTGGTTTCTTTTTTTGTTTTTTTGTTTTTGTTTTAAATGCATAGTGGCAAAACTTGTAATTTTTAATTAACCTAATTAATGGATCTGCTCTGTTCCTCTGTTCTACTCATGAGACTGCTTTTAAGTTTAGTCATTCTTTTCAAATGACATGCCTCGTATGTATTGTATTTGTCCATGTAATTGCTCATTTGTCATTACAGGCCCTTCTTCCATACCAACACATTCATACACTTGTATCGGGTATTTGTTTATGAGTGCAAACTATGTCTGCGTTCCTAATTAAAAAAAAAAATAAAAATGAAACGCAGTAATATAAACGAGGCATAACTGTATTAATCTTAAATTTTTTATTTCAAAATATTTTTAGTGAAATTCTATGAAAAATAATTTAGTGTTGGTTTTAAAGCCATATATTAACCGTCATCTTAAAGTTTATAAAATATTTTAACTGGACCAGAATTAAAGCCACATTTCGATGGCCACAGAGAAATGTAACGAATTGATCCCTCCCTATAAGATGAAAAGGACTGGCCATTTTGTTGCATTTCGTTATAGAACATTGGCAGTGAAGACAGAATAATAGGGATTTTCAAAAACATTCAGATTTCGTATCGCATAAGAGCTTTATTTAAATAAGAAATTTCGTAACTATTATTTAAATTGGCTTTTTCCTATTATAACTCCTTGCCTTAACCTAATTTGCGTCACTTTGTCTGAGTTAAAAGTCGGTTTTGAGATAGTAAAAGTCGGTTTTGGCCGTATATGCGATAAATGTTTTCGAGAATGGATCATAGGTTCTTAAATTATCTCATCCCAATTAAAGCCCTAAAACATAACTGCGAGTTGCGAGTGCGAGAAAACACGAGAATGAGGCAGCATGATTTTTTCTATATGTGGAAGCGAGATCGATAGTAAAAGTTTTTTGTGTGGCGTTGCCAACTTGGGTTGTAAAAACACTCGCAAGGGAAATAGAATTGATTCTATTTTCTGTGCGAGAAAAATTAGATGACAGGAGAATCAGCTGATAGGCATTAAACGCGTTGCCTACAATAGTAATTACTTTATTTAACCCGTTAATAATTTCGATTTTATTCATTTTGTTATATTTATTGTTTGTTATATGAACAGCTTTGTATACAATTGACAATTGAATTATGTTTGACAGTAGGACAATCAGCTGCTCGAAAGCATTTTGATGATTTTGCAAAAGCACAAAAGCACTAATTCTCGCATGCAAAAAGCTTAGTTTTTACTCGCACTCGCAACTCGCCGTTATGTGTTTAGGGCTTAAATTGGGTTTTTTAAGCCCGGCAGAACTTAAAACTGTAAAAAATAACAGAAATAATTAAATTTTAATCAAAAAAAAAAAATAATTTATTCGAAAGATCAATACATGGACATGGCGTTAACATTTGAAAATGATAGGCTTATGGCAACCGCGGCTGTTCTTGACGTAACGCATTCTGGACGACCAATTTCGGGTCACTTTTTCGAACAATGCTGGCCGTATGTCACGAATAACATTAACAATGCGTTGGTCTCCAATTCATGAATTGTTGCTAGTGTACTCGTATCATCATATACCAGTGACTTCACGTAGCTCCACAAGAAATAAGCGAGAGGTGTGGACTTTGGAGACCAATTGGTAAGTCCATTTCTCTGAAATCAAATTTTGGTTTCAATACGACTATAGTTGGCGTATGGTACATAGCGCCATCCTTCGAAACCAGATCTCGTCTGGCTCAATATTTTTGGACCCATATTTTCAAACAAAAAATCATTGATCATGGTGCGGTAACTGTCTCCATTGACCGTAACGCGAGATTCGACTTCATTTTTGAAGAAAGAAGGTCCGATGATCCCACCAGCGTGTATTTTTACAAACGGTTTATTTTTCTGGATGTAATGGAGTCTGCTGTGGATTGGTCTCACTTCATATGCGCCAATTTTGTTTATTAACAAACCAAAATGAGCCAAATATGAGCCCCATCGCTGAACACAGTTTTGCGATAAAACATCGGTTCGGTTTCCAACTGCTCTAGAGCCCAATCAGCGAAAGAATGACAGATATAATGGTCTCGTAGCTTTTATATACCAGCTGGATCTTATACGGATGTAGTCCACGATCCTTGCGCAATATTTTCGGCGTAATGGACGGACTTACGTTTACAGCGGCGACATTCTCTTCAGTACGCACATTCCTTCGACGTGTTGGTGTTATTGCATCATTGAGGGGAGGTATGTGGTGTGAAATCTATACACAGTTCGATGGATGATTATGTGTGCCATAAAAATGCGAAGTCGTCTATAAGTTGCAAGAATCGAAGTTCTATCTAAACAAAAAAAAAAAAAAACATCTAACTTTATATAGAACAAAATCATGCGAGTACGATCACTTTTATAAAATCATGCAGAAAGCGTCATCCATGTATCACTTATAACAAAAAAAAGGCAGTTTGCTAATATAAAAATATTTATTATTATTTATTATTTCAACTCAAGAATGATATAATACAAGATTACGCCATCCCGCCATCCATTTTTGTCAGTTTTGGGTTAACGCTGCCAAATATATTAATTTTTAACGCTCTTTACATGTGTTAAATTTAAAAAAAAAATGACCATTTCTGAGTTTTTTCTTTAAATAACGACGAAACTTAAATGTTTATTAAATAAATTTTCAGCACTATCGACGTATGTCAAGCTACGTTTGATTGCTGACAAATTATTTTCTAAGGAAACGGTACATAGCGACAGACGTTGTTATTAATGAAAAAAAAAAAAAATGCTAAATAATTTTGGATTATTTTTCAGTTTATAACCACTTATAAAAACTTGTGTGTTTATTTCTGTTATTTTTTGTCACTATTTATCTTGATACGTTGATATATTCTCATCCTAAGTCCCGTTAACTTTTTGTTGACGAACAAAAAAATCAATTTTCAAGCAAAAACAACTTATGTCTACGTAGGTGGTTGCATTGGTAGTTTTCTTTTTCAAAGAAAACGACGTTTGTCGACATAAGTTATTTTATCTGCACACACTTTAAGTGTAATTTACTTATTGTTTTTTTTGTCCTTCTCTAGGATCTATTCCTCTGAAGATTTTTGACTCAAAATTTTATATAAAGTATTTATTGCCCATATCTACAGGACCGTTGAATAAAAAGCTCTAAAATCTTTATATCGAGCCCGTAATTTCAAATGTAACATTTTTTGGCTCCCCTGAACATCTTGATTTTATAACATACGCGGTTATTCTAGAAAACCATAGATGTGAAGTCACGCAAACTGTGTTCCTATTGGCTGTCAAACTGTTATGTTTATGTGTATGTTTATATATAAACAATAACATTGTAACGGTGGGACAATTTATAATTTTTCTCCACAAATTATTTGTTAGGAAAAAAATATTATTTTTTATAAATTTTCTAATTTATTTATTTTATATTAATTAAATAAATATGGTCTAAGAATATTTTAACAAATTTTCAAAGCCATTGTTTTGTACTTTATATTAAGGTTACTAAATGTTTTTAAACTATGTTGTTATTTTATTAAATTTTCTGTTTCGTTTATTAATATTTTGAGCAATTTCGGCATTTAGTACCCTTATTCTAAAGTACATTCTACATCTAAAAAAAAGTTTTTTCGCTTTTTCATTTCCTTGAATGTCCTTAGCTTCCAGCAAATGTGTTTGCAAATATCCACTTTTTAGCAACAATTTTTCGCCATTTAATTTTACAAATATTACATCGCATGACTTTAGCGTCTCCATTAATAAGTTTGATGGCTTACTTAGCCCACCTTCACTTAGGTGGTTAACCCATGAGTAGGTCGAGTCCTCTAGAGGGTTAACCACAATATTAGAGGCTTCATTTTTTAATTTGTTGGAAATATATCCGGCCAAATTTTCCAACCCGTCATATTGCAGGTCTTCAGGCTCTATGGTCGGAACTGCTCCCGGTTTCAATTTTCGTGTACTCCGATTGGAAAATCCTATTCATAGTTATTAAGTAATGTTAAAATTTAATTTGTGATAACTTACCCATTTCAAATTTCATATTTCTTTCAAAATCCTCCTGTAAGAAATGTAAAGCACAAATTAATTCTTTTTGAACATCTGCGGGATTGCATCGTTTGCAAAACAATACCCAAAGCTTCCTTTGTGCTGTATCTTTCGGGAATTTGTAAAAGGATACAACTATAGTAAAAAATTATTTTATTCAAAACACCCGAAGTGTTAATTTTTTGCACAATTTCTCACTTCTTTTTTTACTATTGCTTTGTTTGCATTTGCCCACTGCACACAGCATGTTTACGTTTTTTCTGCTTTTTTGAGAACTGAGAACTGTCAAAGTGATTTTAATTGAAGGGTTGCCAACTATCACATAAAACATACATTTTTCAATGGATTTTATAAGTTTCACACATAAAACAGATTTGGTAACCCTCGGGTGTGGTAATGTGACGTCATCTAACGGTAAAACATTCGGATGGCATAATCTTGTATTCTATCATTCTTTATTTCAACTGGTTAATATGATATTTTGTGTTAGTCCGTTAGCATATCAAACATTCTGCTTCAGCCTTAAAGTTATAAGTGAATAAAAATCACTTTCCCAGTTCTCGTCTGAATACTACATGTATTCATTTTGTAAAGTAATAATTTGAAATTTAAACTTAACATTGATTTTTCCAAGTGCTTTTTAATATACAGCTACAAACTATTTTTCAAATGGATTCATATGTTAGACAACAACAAAATCTACATTGAATATCTCGGTCGCTAATGTGTACCAACAAAGCAATCGAAAGTGTTGCTTGCTTAGCTCTTTAGTATAAGCAGGAAAAAACAACAAAAAACGAAAAATACAAAATTGTTCGTGTATTTTGTATTGCTTAATGCTTAATGCTGAGTGCTGTGTGTGTGTATTAGAATACACTGCCTATGCCTAAGTGCTTTTACAAAAACTAATGTGCATTGAGTGCATAGGACGTGGGCTTCTATGGCATAGACCTTTGACTTTAAATAACTCCATAACAATAAATCTAATGATGTTAAATCATACGATCTAGGGGGCCAATTTAAACCACCGACACGAGAGATTACACGGCAAGGAAATATCACATGCAGTAATTGAATCGCGTCACGGACTGTATGGCATGTGACCCAATCTTGTTGAATCCACAGTATCATCTAATTCAGGCACAAAGAACTCTGTTATCAATCACGTCGCGATATCGAGCACTAGTAAAAGTAACTGCTCGACCAAACTCATTTTAAAAGAAGTATAGTCCAATGATTCCTCCTGCCCAAATTCCGCACCAAATAGTGACACATTTTGAATGCATTTATTGTTCGACAAACACAGGTGGCTTCTGTGCACCCCGAATGCGACAATTTTGACGATTAACGAAGCCATCATGGCGAAAATGTGTTTCAGCGCTTAGGATAATTTTATTATAAAAATCACCGTCCACTCACTGATGTACAATAATCCATTCATTTAACTCTGGTTGTTGTTGCATAGTCAGTGAACTTCAGTTCATGTGTCAATTGATCTTTATAATCGTGGAGATTTAGATCTTCAGTGAGTATTCACTGTAGAAAGCTTCTGGAAATTTGCAATTCTTGTTGTTATGTAACTTTGAAATCGATCAAACTATTTTAGTATTTTTTTTTTAATGGATAGATACTTAGTTGAACTTGACTCAGTTTTAATTTCATTAAAATTGCTTCAATACTTTTTAAGGAATTCTAGATCAAAGTTGAAGTTTTAATTTTTTTGTAACTTTTAGCGTGAAAATGGTTTTTTATTTTTTTTATTTATTAAAAAATGTCAAATTTGGATTTTAATAATAACACTGTGCTCGAATTTGACATTTTTTTTCGTAACAAGCTGGTAAAGCTAATTCGCTTACGCTGAATTCAATGGTAATAACGGTTTTTCAAAGTTAGCGCTCATATTCGCGATATTCGCGATTTAAAATTTCAATAATAAAGTGCGAAAAAACAATATTTTTTATATTTTTGGGATCATTTTTGGATTTTAATCAATCCAACTTTGTTAAATAAATTTTCTGTCAATTGTTTTCGCGGAAAAATTTTTTTCCCGGATTTTTTTTATTTTATTCATTATTTATTCATCATTCTTGTAAGTTCCAGCAAATATCACCTAACAGAGAATCCAACTTTTTACCACTGTACCAGTGTTCAAGTCTAGTCTTGATGGAATCTCGCCCCATGCTCATCAGACTCAGCTGGTGATTGTTCAGCAAACTTGTTGACATGAGAATGCAATAAATGGACTTTAAGAGACATTTTTACATTAATACGGGGAAAAGCGGAAATCATTTTTTCTATATAAATACGCCAATCATCAGCTCTATAACACCTAAAACATTGTCAATAACCCCCTTTTACAGAGTTCCATGCCTCAAGCTCTTCAATACTAAGTGCATCTTCAAATAACTTGTCCTTCATCAAGCGACGGATGCCCGGTCCTTTAAAAAACGCAAAATAAATTTAAATTTCTAACATATTAGTATGGAATAATCTAACACAAACCTTCTTTAATTTTCATATTACTTAATCTTGGAAAAATGCGACTTAGCTCGTTAAACGCCTTTTCAGTCGGATTAAGCACCTTAATGAAGTTTTTCACAATCCCTAGTTTGATATGTAGCGGGGGTAACAATACTTTATCATTTGATACAAGTAGATTTTCAACGATGTTATTCACTCGTAATTTAGCTGTTTCACGTTGAGGCCAGTCCTGCTTTTCGTACTGATCACCTCTATATTGGATATCCCATAAACACATGAAGCACATATTTTTAGTGTAACTCGTTTGCATACCTCTTAAAAGAGCTATCACTTTTAAGTCAGTACAAATTTTCCAATTATGATCGTTGTATTTCACTACATCGAGGACTCTTTTGTGTCTCTTTTGTGTGGTACTTAGTGCAATCGGAACTGAATTTTTGGTATTTGTCATGTGAAGAAGAACTGCCTTTAAACTGCTTTTTGATGAGTCGATGAACAATCGCCAATCTTCGGGTTTATATTCATGATGCATTGTTAAAATTAAACCGCGAATGTCAAAGCAAAATGCCAACGAGTTGTTATCAATTGATTTAAAAAAATTTGTAAATTGATGATGACGACCGATTGATCCATATACCTTAACATCAGGCCCTAGAATATTAGCTTGTTTCAGATCCTTAGCTAAAAGAATTGACTGCCGCTGAGATAGTTTAATTTCTAAATGATTGCAGTTGTTAGTGACGTGGGATGGTTGGTATTGTTATACTAATGACTCTCCTTCAGTTTGTATTGTTAGTGACGTACATTCCTCTGTTATGCTTGGTCTTCTGAGAATTGGAATATTTTCCGAGTGCGGCAACGGTTATTGGGTATATTTTGTTTCTGTATATTGAAATGTACGTAATTTGCTTCTATTTGAAGTATGCACTTGTGGATCCGACTAAATCATTGGAACACCAAAGGGCATAGAACCAATCTTACCTTTTTTCCATCTATTTAATATAGACAAGCATCCAGTGCAAACGACAGACGGGGCCCACTTCACATTACGAAAAACTACCTGATAAAAGTATTGGTTATATAATTCCGCAAAGTCATCGCCGATTTTCCGACGAGAGTCTGTAATAGTACGTTTTCCGTAAACGTAGCAAAATTTATCAAAATCAACATGTTGTACCATTTTAATAACACTTAACTATGTTTATGTAGTGTTTATTGATTTAATGTAGTGTTTATTACTAAAAAAAAAATACAAGTTAAAGTAAAGAGAACCAACAAATACCAAATGACTACTTACCGCAGTCTTTATCTCCAGCAAACTGATTTCAGTAACTCAACTCAACCCTTTGTTATTCCAATAACAATAAACTGTTTCACTTCAACAGGCAGAATGCAGATGCAAAGGGGGACTGCGGTAAGTCGAAAACAAATGCGACACAAAGAGAATCGCCAACTAAATTTCAAATGTAAAAATTTAAGGGCCTATGATCATTAGCAAACAAAATTATGATGATCACACAAACATAATGACACAGAATACACTGGCGGACATAATTTAGTTTTAAATCACGAATATCGCGAATATGAGCGCTAACTTTGAAAAACAGCTATCACCATTGAATTCAGCGTACGCGAATTAGCTTACCAGTAGGGTGCCCAGCTTGTTACAATTTGCGACTAGCACAGTGTAATTATAACCATTTTTTGTAATATTGGGATTTATTTTTAATGTTTACACTAAAAAAAAAATAAATAAAATGAACTGGAAATTTTGCTATTACTACTGAAAAAATAAAAATTTTTTGCTGTCAATATTACAAATTTGTTTACACTCAAGGCATATTTACACTTAAAAAAACGTTATAAATATTATCTAAAAGTCTTGCTATTACTAGAGAAAAATTTATCATTTCTTGCTGTCAAATTTGTTAACTTTAGTAAAATAAATCTGCTAAACATTAGCGCAATGATTCTGATTTTAATATGAAAATAAAGGTTTTTATTTTTTCAATCTTTCTTATTTATTAAAACATTTCATACATATGTGGGTAAAAAAGGCTTTTAAAAATAAAAACTCCAATTGATTTTAATAGCTTTTGTGACAATGGGATGTTCTGTTTATTATTGTTGTTTACTAATACTCAGCCCAATTACGAATATTCTCAAGGAATTTCTTTCCCACGGAAAATACTTTTCTCGAGAAAAAAATTCTCCAATTATAAATTTCGCGTAAACAAAAAAATTAATAAGTGGCATCATCGAATTTCGAAGACAGTTGTTTTGCTTATTGACGACAATTAATTTTCTATTTTTTTTGTGTGTGCAAACGAAAATAAATTTATGTTAAAGAAAAATTAAATAAAAAATTGATAGCATAGCTATGATGCGAGCACTCGTGGAGGAAATTGGTGTTGTAGAACAACAACAACGAAATGGCTAAAGGATTGCTAGAAGTCAATTGCGGGCTGAATCTATGGAAAACACAATCAATGCCTGAATTGGCTCTCATTAAAGTTAACAAAAGTTGAAGTTTGGCTTTATTTGTGGTCTTCAGCCTACAAGATTAATAAAATATTAATTTTTTTTATTTAAATTTTGTTTTATCAAAATACTTTTTACATTTTTATATAAACTCCCATCTGTTTTGCAAGGGAAATTTTTGAGGGAAAAAACCAAATTCAAGCATTGAGGATAACTACTTTTTTCACATCGAATTTTTTTCCGAAGGAATTTTTATTCATAATAGGGGAAAAGGGAGAAGTGAGAAATTTCATGCGGAATTTTTGTTTAGAATTGGGCTGACTATGTCTTTCGTACTTAAATAACAATGAAAGGCAATTATAATTACTAGCAAATTCCAGCGCTCGAAATTCGAGTGCAAATTATTTTTCAACTTAGCCAATTCACAAACCAACACTTTTATGGTTCATTATTATTGTGAATGAAGATAACAAACTCATTAACAAACACATTAACAAATTTAATAAAACACACATAGCATATGTATAATTTTATGTATGTGTTAGTAGCAACTTTAAATGCAATTTACTCAAAATAAGGGAAAAATTTAAAAATCTCTAAATCTGCAAAACGGCTGAAAATAAATACCCTTCAAATAATATACGTTTGGTCCAAATCGGGATAAAACAGTAAAACAAAACATAGGTCACAAGAAATCGCCTAGCCTATTAATATTATAGATTATTCGTTTGACTCAAATATTAATTGCAAATATTCCATATTCTGTTGTGTTTTATTTCTTTCCTTTAGTAGTTTTTTGGCTTTTTCATCTAAATCCCGATGTTCCACTTTCCATTTATTTCGAATACTGGAGATCAACGGATCTGACCTTGCCAATAATATATTAAATAGATATTGTCTAATCATTATTCCTTTTTTCCTGACCTTCCTCTGATTGATCTCCAATTGGCACCAAATGGTATTTAATGTAAGCAGATGTCATTGCTGGTAATAGAAGAAATAATGATAATGATAATTAGCTATAAAATACCTAAAGCACAAATTTAACACACCATTGTATACTTATAGGGCTGTTTAAATGACCGTAATTTGAAATTTTTTGAGTAATTTCATTAAAATTAAAAAAGTGTTCTACCCGCGGGTCGTTGCTGGTACAAAGGTATATATATTGTTAAAGAGGACAATTCCACCTTTCTCCTGGTGGTATACGCTTCTTGTTCCATAGAAGTTCAATTTCACTAAAGTTAAAATATAGTAGTTTAATAAATATTTCAGAATACCCCTAGTATTAAACGGTAGCGCTGTGACCACTTACAGCAACTAAAGATTACAATTCTACCAACCTTTACAAAAGGACCGAAGGTCATTATCGATGATAACTTGCGAGTAGTAACCATTTATTTTTGATAAAAAAAAAAACAATTAAACAAAACGGTTGAGTTTGACAGCATGGCACCACGCCCACAATTAGCAAATGTTTAACCCAATTTTATGGCTACCTTAATTTGGATATATCTACAAAATGGGGTTAAAATTTTAAAAATCGGTGACAAAAAAATTGGACTTTTGACCAATGAAATCAAAATTTTAGCCACAGTGCGCAGTATTGTCGTAATGTCGATATTGACATTTGAACGGCTTGTTTCAGCATCTTTATATTTTGTATGAAATTTTCAAATTTTTATACGAAATTTCAACAATGAAAACTCATTGTTCTATTAATGTTGAACTGCTTTCAAATTCTGGGCTGGTTTAAGAACTGATATGCTAAGTTCACAATTGTGAACGAAATTGCAAAAGATTGATGGAAAATGATTCATAATTACCTGTGGATATATTTTGTATACAATACAGGAATTTAGGACTCCCAAATCGAATAAATCGAAACAAATAATTGAAACAAAAAAAAAAACACCACTAGTTTTGATCTAAGTAAATCACTTGTTCACAAATGATGATATGGCACAGATATACATATGTCCCATGAATTTTTCCATATTAGGAGTTGGAAAAATTTTTTTTGACGAAACTTTAATTTATAAACGATGGGTCGATGGGCGCGAATCCATCAAAAAATCGCAAATTTTGCAGTGGCTTAAGTTCATTCATCACAAAGTTAACTTTGCCAAAGGCAAAGATTTAAGATCACAAACGGTTCAGGATTATAAATAGTCTCGGTGAGCTAAGCATTAATTGGGATATCGCAAAAAATGTAGACTATTATAATATTTTGAATTTTATATATTTTCTTTTTACTTTTGCATTCAAAAAAGCATATAGAAACCACATATAATGTCTGAACTGTGCCACCTCATAGGTTTTGAGTGCAGTTTTCAAAAATACTTCTAGCAAAATAGGAAGAAAATAGGATTTTTTATTTGAAAAAAATCCTGCTACTTTTAGAGTAGCTAAGGCAGCCATAAACAGAGTCCAAAAACAATTTTATACTAATTTTCAGCGAAAAGATTGGTGAAATTAACACAAAAAAATTTTTTTCTACTATTCGCATGTCGCCTCTATTGTGGCCATTCTATTTTTTTTTAATCTAAACTACTTTTGTTCTTATTATTTCTTCTTTGAATTACATGCACTTTCTTTGGGCAATTATTTGAAAAACTTTCATTTTAGCCCTATTTTTATGCTGTCATGATTAAATGTTTTGATAAGAAAAGTTTTAATATCAAGAAAAAAAAAAACAACAAATACATATCATAACTTTACGTGTTTATAACTTCCGTTTTATACAAGAATTTCTAATTAAATTTTAAATTAAATTATGTATATCATTAACAAAAAAATACTTATGTGTAATATAAGCACATTGTGCACGTATCCTCAGATGTTTTTTAAAAATATTTTTCTTGTTATTATCCTACAAAATATTCATGTTAACATCACAAGTTGGTAGATGTATTAGTTTTTGAAATATGTATACATATGTGTTGATGTCTTTTATATGCAAAAACGTTCAAAACTTGTCGGTATGTGGTTTATGCAAATAAAATCTAACTACAAATTAAGGGTATTCACGGGTAGTTAAAAAATAATATACAATATAACTGGAACTAATAATGTATTTTTATATCTATAATATTAATAGGCTAAGCGATTTCTTGTGACTGATGTTTTGTTCTACCGTTTTATCCCGATTTTGACCAAACGTATATTATTTTAAAGGTATTTCTATATAGCCGATTTGCAGATTTACAGATTTTTAAATTTTTCCCTTTAGTTTGAGTAAATTGCATTTAAAGTTGCTACTAACACATACATAAAATTATACAATGCTACGTGTGTGTTTATTAAATTTGTTAATGTGTTTGTAGTAAAAAAGAGTTTGTTTTTTGTATTGATTTGTGAATTGGCTGTAATTGATTAGCATACTTTTAGGGTCTTTATTTAATGAAAAAATAAAATTTCCTAGAATTTGCGCTCGAATTTCGAGGGCTGGAATCTGCTAGTATGAATAAATATTGAAATTCAAATTCATTATTTTATCTTAGTTCTGGAACTACTCCTAAGTCCTAATTTTTGTTAGTTGGTCTAGACCGTCTTTTCGATACCCTATACCAAGCATTTCGAAGGTTCTGAATTTGCTGAGGCTATAACTGAATCTAGAAAATAGGCATAAAACAAATTTTAGTGGTATTGCTATAAATTTGTAGCATGCAGATATGAAAAACTTAATATCTGATGTTATTTTGATATGCAGACTAGGTCAAAAAATGGACGAATCAAGACCATATTTAGTGAAGTCACTTACTTTTCTGAAAAACATATATAAACCAAATTTTAAAAATCTATGCATTTTTTTGTTTTTGTGATAGATTTAAGTAAAGGTCGGGAATCAGCTTTATATGAGGACTATGACTACAAGGCCTGCCCTTCGGAAGCTCTCAATGCCCTGATTAAATGCCTTATTATTCCTATTGACTTGCATATAATGTCAACCTCTGCTAGAAGAAATGCAGCGCGATTGGCTGGTGCAGGTTCATGGAAAGTCAGAAGCTATGGACATTCTAAGCTTCTAAATCGGTTCCTACATAATTTAAAGCCTGCGAATGATCGTTTCAGGTCAAGTTCCCACCAAGAAAACACAGGGATAGGGGAATAGCGGAGTATGACATGATGGTTCAAAGATGAGTTGTGGTGTCGGTGCAGGTATCTTCTCCTGTGATATCGGCATACAACTTCCTTATAGAAAACTGGACAATGCTAGCGAGGGAAATGTAGGATTCTTTGTCAATAGTCAAGTGGCACTTTTTTCTCTCTCAAATTACATCTTCCATTCTGGTACGACAGAGTAAGAAGGAACTGTCAAGGCAAAGGTGCCTTTCCGTGATTACTCTTCTGTGGGTTTTCGAGCAAAGGAATTTGTACGATAGTGAATGGGCAGACGAACTATAAAAAACAGGTTCTGCTCTTTATGCTTCTCTTAGGAGGTATCTTCGTGCACTTCCCAAGCAGCGGAAAATAGATGTACGACTGGAGGGCAGACGTGGCCTGACTATAACTTAAGACTGACTACATCCTCAGTATATGCTTACGGACGTGTTAACTGGGCATTGACTGATCGGTAAACATGCAGAAAGACTCGGACTTCAGCACAACGATTACTGCCGCAGCTACGGACATCTGGAGAAGAGAAGACAGTATATCATCTCTTCTTCGAGTCAGAAGCTTTGGTTAGTATTAAAGGCAGACACACACTGGACGATCTACCTGAAATATTGAACTTAGATCTGACTTATCCGCTAACTTAATGTCACAGGTTGGATTAGTATTTCTGAAATAATCCTTTTGAATGGTGTGATTTTTCAAAACGGAATCACTTGACTCTATTTGTTGATTTCACAGACGGTGAACTTCCACTTAAACGACGACTATAAATGATCCTATAGGGTTTATTTTTGGACTACTGATTAGCGACTATAATCTACACACATACACTTAGTTTTGTATGATAATCTGGATCTAATTGGGGTTATTTGTCTGAACATGCACAGATTTTCAACAATTTCGAAACGTGTGTCTTATGGCCGATAAAAGCTTATATACTAGATTTCTTGAAAATCTATTGATATTTGCGACCTGATTACAAGGTTTACATGGGCATACAGACAGACTGGCAGACAGACGGAGGGAGGGACAGACGGACAATCAGGCAGACAGACAAACAAACAGACATATAAACAGACATATAAACAGACAAGCAGACAGACAGACAGACAGACGGATATCGCTTAATCCAATTTTTTTGTTTGTAGTTACAAACAGCAACACAAACTCATTTTACCCTAACCACATAGTGGTTCAAATTTCAAAGCAGTGATGTTCCAGATATGGCTAATCAACGAAATGAATTTGAAGATTTTAAAAATGACTTCAGGTCAAAATCTAATTGTAGATTTTTTTATTGCTCAAATTGTCAATGGGTGCAGCGATATGTAAAAAATGTGGTGGAGAAATTAAGACCCGTACTGAGTCGAAACGGAAATCAGCGCGTTTTCTGCTGGTGTTTCCACCACATCTTAACTGAAATTCTATGGTTTCATAACTAAAATTTCTAGAAATCACCATTAGGCGACCTAGAAGTGCATCCTTCAAAAAGTCCATCTTCGCGCAAGCTGTGTCTCCAGTTGCACCTTCCTGTTGGAACCACATATCCTCCAGTCCTAATTCCTCACCATAACAGTGTTACTTACCCACGGCATCATCGAAAAATAAGACCCGGAGTAAGACCCGCAAATTTTGTTTGCTTATGTATCCTTTTAGTTTAAAATACTGATAAATTTTGATCAACAATCGTCCATCGCATCGTTGGGGTTCAAGAGAGCGTTATCGTAGTTTCGATGCGATTGACGGTCTGTATACTTTATCTGTTTACTTCACAAATATCAAAACAGAACTTACATTTGCCACCATTTGCAAAAGTTACAGCATTTTTCGGTAGGGTGTTACATTTTAGGCCGCCTTGTATTTATTTGTTGCTTTTATTTATGAATAATTTCAGTATTTTTCAATACTGGTAAACCGGTTTAAAATTACATACTATTTTACTGAAATAACGCTATTTAAATTTTATTCCAGTATTGGATGCTCTAGGAGATGGCTCCCACAAGTTCGAAGGAAGCTTATATTCTAGAAGCATGCAATTATGGATCTAGGTTTCTCCAGCTAATTTGTATTTATCAACAATTCCTTTGGTGACCCTAACAATAATTATAGGTTATAAAAAATAGTGTTGTTTTTATATTTTTTATATAAAATTTACCAAGAGATAGTGGAATTTAAATCAAACACATACTAAGAAAAAATTGTTTAAATTTAAATTTTACTGGTGATGTCAAGCTGAAAGTTATATATGATGTGCAGGCACTCAATTCCAAGGATAAGACG
Source organism: Cordilura impudica (assembly GCA_963682025.1). NCBI lineage: Eukaryota > Metazoa > Arthropoda > Insecta > Diptera > Scathophagidae > Cordilura > Cordilura impudica. Next base: position 12,391,152 of record OY821517.1, read on the forward strand.
TTACTTCTTGCATTAAACTTAATATATTTAATTTATAAAGTAGGTTCCCCCATCCACACAAGCACTCATGATGAAAGGGCTTCATTATATCCCATACAAAGCAAGCTACGAGTATCATAAGCTTGAATCTTATTGCACAAATACTATTTTGCATAAAATTCTAGTTCATATTACAGTTTTTTTTTTATCTTTTAGGCAAACTGCCAATTCAATAAACCCCCATTTTGTTTAACATATTTGCGACATCCATCCATGCAACATTAAAACTGTTTTATATACATACACATATGCCGAAAACAATTAGCCTAATTCAAATCTCCATCCTATTCATGTGTAATTAAACTTCGCCAAAAGGTTAACTTCAATGCGCACTAATTGTAAGTGTGCCTCGAGAATTAATTGCATAAGTTTTAGTTTTTTAGATTCCATTCGTTTTTCTAAAGAGGCAATTACCAAATGGTTTTTAATTCTAGATTTCCCTGCCACTTGGTTTTTTGCTACTTTTTACACGAAAAAAAAACACAATACTGCACTAGAATTGTTTGTACAATTTATGACGACTTGAAAGAGCAAGTGGCGGTTATGCGCCACTTGCAACCACATTTCATGTAACCAGCATAAAACTGTAATAAATAGGTCAGTCACAGTGTCGTTTTAGAATAAAAATCAACAAGAAAAAAAACAAAGTTATAAAACTATAATCGGTGTACACCGACTATAAACTGCCATATACCAAGCGTTTCGAGAGAGGGTTTTGGTTGCGCTATGCTGAGGCAATAATTGAATATAGGAAATAAGCATTAACCGGATTTGAGTGGTATTGTAATTAATTTGTGGCGTGCAAATATGAAAAAGTTCATATCTGCTGTTATTTTTATATGGGGACTAGGTCAAAATTTAGACCGATCATGACCATATTTAGGAAAGTCATTTACTTTTCTCATAAAATATATACAAATCAAATTTGCGCAAAATATATGCAATATTTTTGGTTTATTTTTTTTTTTTTTAAGATCGGGACTATGTCTAAAAATAGTCATACAGGGTTTATTTTTGGACTACTCATTTGTGGGTTAAATACACACATATACACCAAATTTTATCGATGTTTATTTGATAATCTGGATCATTCTGCAATTTTAGTCAGTCTAGTTTGATTACAAGGTTTACATGGACATACAGACAGGTATTGTTAATTCGGACGGACGGACAAAGCTAAATAGACTCAAAAAGTGATATATGTGTCGATCGGTATAATAAAAGGAGGGCCTGGGTCAATTATTTTGGTAGTTACAAACATCAGTATAAACTCATTATACCCTCACCACATAGTGGTATAGGGTATAAAAATTGATTCCAGTTATTGGAAATATACAAAATATGCAGCGTTGGAAAGCTTGCAAAAATATCTATTATATTAAACATATAACGAAGAAAATTTTAAAAATACACGGGTGGTCCTATTTTAATGGCCACACGTGCATTTGTCTTTGTAGTATTGCAAATCATGGAAATCAGTTTATATTACTTCAAAAAGTGTTTATTTTAATAAAAATTTAGTTCGATATACCTTTGTCAATGTGTTCGATTATAAAAATAGTTTTAAATTTTTCCTCCCAAAAAATTATCATCTTGTCTTTGAGCAGGGTTTATCCGAATATTGGGATCTGCCTATTCTAGGACCTGACGCTGTTATATAAGATTCGATTAAGAAGGCTCTACGTACTGCGACCAATTTGATTTTTTGTGCAGCCCATGGTTGTCTTAAAGATTAAGCCTCCTTATAAAGCCAATTACCCTGTTTGGCATGAGATACCATATGTCCCGAGGGGATACAGTGTATCCTCCAAGTGCAAGGGTTCTTTTGCCACTTAGTTTTGGACATTCGCAGAGAATGTATTCTGCTATTTCCACCCCCTGTTTGCAGAAACTACATGTGTCTGTAACAGACTGACCTTTCATAGTAGATGATATCTAATGCCGTTTTCTTTTCTGACAAAAAATGTCGCCCTTCTTTTGCCCTTTTTTGGAAAAGTGTATTTTTTTAAATATTCTGAATTAACCTTATATTATACATCAATCGAAAGGTCTCAAAGTGCTGTTTTCATAAATGCAAAAAAATTTTGATTATTATCCTCTTGGAAGTCATAGGGTGAATATATTCAAAAAAGGGGAACAATGGGGAAATATTCTCACACTATGACCTGAAAGAAGGCAATGGCTGGAATTTTTTGTGATTTACGAGGGCTCGACTTTGATACCTTTCGATTGATGTATAAGAGAAGGTTACTCTTAATTCAGAATATATAACAAGTAAGAAAATTATAGTCGGTCTAGACCGACTATACGATACCCTATACCATGCGTTTAGAAACCCTATCTCTTAGGCCCAACTAACTGGACATTGAAAATAAGCAAAAACGAAATTTGAGTGGGATTTTTATTAATTTTTTTGGCTGCAGATATGAAAAAGTTCATATCGGATGCTATATCTATAAAGGGACTAGGTCCAAAAATGGACCGATCCTGATCATGTTTGGTAAAGTCTCTTGTATTTTGCAAAAATATGTACAAACAAAATTTGAGAAGAATCAGTGCAATATTTTTGTTTTTTAATAGATTTAAGTGAAGATCGGGAAGCAGCTCTATATGGGGTCAAAGGGATCATTTTTGGGATACTCATTAGTGGATGTAATGAACGCATACAAACCCAATTTGAGTAAGATCTATATGACAATTTGGATCTTATGGCAATTTATGTCGATTTCATATGGGTAATTTGTATGGGGGCTATGTCTGAACATGGACCGATTCTCACCAATTTTAATAGCGTTCATCCCATGGCCGATAAAAGCTTATATACCAAATTTCATCAAAATATATTCATATTTGCGACCTGCAGTTTGATTACAAGCTTTACATGGACACACAGACGGACGGACGGACGGACGGACGGACGGACGGACATTGTTAAATCAACTCAGAAAGTGATTCTGATTCGATCGGTATAATTAAAGATGGGTCTAGGTCAAATATTTTTGGTTGTTACAAACATCAGCACCCAAACCACATAGTGGTATAGGGTATAAAAAATACACTTTTCGAAAAAGGGCAAAAAAGGGCGACATTTTTTGTCAGGAAAGATTACAGTGTCCAGTAAAGAATCCAGTCAAGGTCCTTAAGTCCTTCTTATCAAGGGAAAGTAATCTTTCCGATTGAACACTAGGTGGAGTTATGAATCTTTTAGCTCGCCGTTGGCCAAAACTTTTGTTCCAGTGTTCGGAAATTTATAACTTTCTCCACTCCCTCATTTTTTCTTTGATGTATCCTACTGGAACATCGCAGAATCTGCCCTTTGGTTGCCCTCCTTCGTGTTCCTGAATCCAGCTTAAAGTTAGTTTGTTGCATCTGCCTAATGGGTTCAGCACTTCGATGCAATCCAAAACGAGTTTAGACGTCACGTTATAGGACATAATTGCCTTTAGTGCAACCTGACTGGCGGATAGTATGTAAGTGAGTGCCCTGTTTGTCTTTTATCTAAGACATTCAGTCACGCATACATAAATAGCGAAGTCCTCCGCTTGAAAAATGGATGTGCATTTGCCCATGGATAAAGCACGTTGAAAATTGGGACCGAATATGTCCGCGCCCGTATCCCCATTTGATTGTTTGGAGCCATCTGTGAACCACACATGAGAACCCTGCTCTGGTTCCCAGGTCGTGTTGGTCCATAAGCTTCGTTTCAATATCATTGTTTTAAATTCCCTGATAATTATCTTTGTTGGTAGCATTCTGTCCATGACCGTCGCTACCGGCTCGTTGGTGAAGAGTCTTGCGACTCTCATGTGACCCTTTAGGTCACCGTTCTTCATGTTAACAAAATCCTGAAGTCGTACGGCACTCATGCACGCATCCTCGATGACCGAAATATGCAGTGGTGTGATGTTAAACATGACGCGAATATCATCGGTTGGACACGTTCTGTTCGCCCCGGTGATACTAATACAGGCAATGCGGTACACCCTGTCCAGAATTGCCTTAACATTCGCTTGCTCTACCTTTGGCCACCATGCAAGAGCAGAATAGGTAACCATTAGTTTCACAATAGTCCTAAACGACCAGTAGATCACGTTCCAACAAATAGCATTTGACAGGCGTATAATGCCCTGGTGGCCTTTTTGGTAATATGATATAAGTGGTTGTTCCATGTGAGGGATTTATCCAAGGTAACCCCAAGATACTTGACTTCGTCCGAGAACTCTATTGTCAAGACATTCAATCTTGGTTTCACAAGGTTTAATTTTCTTCGTTTGGTGAAGGGTATCAGTATGATCCTAGATGGGTTCGTTGATAACCCTTAATTCTGACACCAGTTGAGGGTATAATTCAGAGCCCGTTGCATACGCTCCGATATTGTGCTCTCGTCAACAAGATCGTCTGCGTAGCCAAAGGTTCTAATCCTAGGTTGTTTAGTTGTTCCAGTAGCTCATCAATGACTAGTGGCAATAGAACGCCTCCCTGAGGACAGCCCCTAGTGGCACTTATGTATTTATTTATTTCATAAGTCTATAGAAGAATTCCTTATAGGCTGTACTAAAAAGATATTACTAAAAGATATTAATAAGTGAAAAAATTACAAGTGCTATGAAATAAAAATTTTAATTAATCGTTAGCGTCATTAGCGTACATATGAATATTATAAAATTGCAATGTATTTGATAGATCATTGATAAAAAGCAAGTATAAAATTGGACCATGATGAGTAAAATTTGGAGTCTTTACAGATATATATTTAAATATATTATTATTCAAATTGACACGTTGCTTTCTGTCAGTTAGATATGAACTAATCCAGTTCACACAGTTACGGTTGAACCCGATTATGTGTTACTTTTTGAGAACAAGAATGTGATTGACTTTGTCAAATGCTTTACTAAAGTCAGTATATATGACCTCGGTATGTTGACCATTTAAAAATCCACAAATTATTCAAGTCATAAGTTGTAAAAAGTTTGTTATCGTTGAATATCCTTTACGGTACCATCATTAATGGTATTTGACGACAGAAAGAATCAGTAAGGCATTTTTCGAAGAGCTTGGATATCGCACTTAGTTTTGCTTTTTAGTTTGTAATATTTGACTTGTTACGTGATTTGAATAATGGAATAATGTAAGATTCCTTCCACGACTTAGGAAAGTAACCGTATTTCAGGGATATATTAAACGTGCAGAAGGGTATGCCGTCAGCTCCACTGTTGTTTTAAAAATTTTTAAACTATTAATAATATCTGCAGTGAATATATGGAAAATTATATTGATTGATGCTGTAGAATTGGGAAAGGATAGTTGTAAGAGTTATCGTATTGAACATCAGAATATTTGGTTCCAAACAATTCAGGAATCATGTTACTGATGACCAAATCGTCACTAGACTCGTAGTTTAAATATTTCATAATGGTTGGGTAGCCGGTCGATTTTTTGAGTTTACAAACTTATAGAAGGATTTTGGATCTCTCTTAAAATTCAGTTTCATGTTGTTCTGTGTTGCTTAAGTTGTACTCAGCACGAGTAATAGAATATTTACCATAATCAGTAACTAAACCAGTTTCTTTACACTATTCTAGACAATTATTTAGAGCTCCAAGGAGGATCAGAATAATAGATCGCAGAGATTTTCGGCACACAGTCGTTCATGTAGTAACGGTTTTGTGAAATAAATTAACCATCGCATCAATATATGTTGTAGTATCATCAGCTATAGATAACAATTGAAGCCATACATTGATTTAGATCGTTGAATTAGCACGTTTCGAACAGAAAACCTTAACCCCTTTGATACTAATGTGACGTTGGATGATATAGGTCCTCAGGTTTAGTAACAGGATCAACATGGTTGAAGATGTAGTCAGTTGGTTCATTAAAAAAACTAAGTCAAGCAGTTTTCCGTAGGTATTGTGGATTCCACAAATTTGATAAAAATGATGGTAGATTAAAATCACCGAACATGATCTTCTGGATTCGCTTTTGATATCACATTTTCAATGGACTCTATATGCTTACTATAAATCGATTGTTCAAGCATGGAGGTATATAGGAACATTTTATGTAAATTTTGGTTCGATTTACCAATCAATGCAATTGTATTTCTCAAGATATTTTCTAAAGAAAAAAACTCAAACAATGTTTTCTTAGAACATTTTTTTAACATTTTTTTTATCAATGAAAAAAATTTATCTACAAAATTTCATCAAAATATATTCATTAAAAGGTTTACATGGTTACAAGGTTTAAATCGACTCAGAAAGAGATTCTGAGTCGATCGATATAATGAAAGGTGGGTCCAGGTCAAATATTTTTGGTAGTTACAAATATCAGCACAAACTCATTATACCCTTACAACACAGTGGTATAGGGTATAAAAAGCAACTAAAAGCATATTTCAAATAAATGAGTGAATGAAGAGCTGAATGAATAGAAGAAGAATAGGCTTATGTAGTATTTAAATGTTTACAATTTACTCCATGCTAACGGCAAACACACACAAGTAGATTTTATTTTTTTTTTGTCGTAATGAACATTTAACGTCACTTGATTTTTATTTTGTGTGATGCAAGAAGGAAATGATCATAAATATAAGGATAATTTTATATGACAGGAAATATCTACATAAATATTTTAAACTAGCGAGCGTGTGTTGAGATTTTTTTTATGATAAAAAAAAGCGGCTGAACAAACTACTCTCTACTCACAACACCTTCAACTTCACGTTGCTAAACTGATTTTTGATTGAGATAATCTCGTTTGTAACCGTGGCCGGTAATCTTTGGTTCTATCAAGAATCATACATATAAGAAATGCGCAAACTGAAAATTGGTTCGGCTGAATAAGACTTTTGAGTAAATACCAATATTGTTGCTAAAATTATCAACAAAATATTGTTGCTAGAAATGTTTGTATACACAAATTTAGCAAGGACACACTAACTACTCCGCCACGGGTACATACGAACTGGTGAATGTCTTAGCTATTATAGTTTGTAGAACTGTACACTCAGTCAATAAAGTTTGTACAACAAAATTCAATTTTAAATTTTTCATCCGTTTTGTTGTTTATTATATTAGCTTCCAGCATCTTGTTAGAATAATTGTTGGCAACAAAGTTTATATGCAAAACGCACATTTAATTGTGATCTTTGCATGTAGGCTGACAAAGTGGACCTCAACTCAATTATTTTATATTTTGATTAGGATATCCAGTGTTTTTCAAAGTTTTGGGTTATATATTTGACAAAAATGCATAAAAACCAAGTTGAAAATTATAGTAGGTCTAGACCGACCATACGATAGCCTTTACCATTAGTTTCAAGACCCTATCTGTTAGGTCCAACTAATTAGATATTAAAAATTGTTATTAATTTTTTTGCCTTCGGATATGAAAAAGTTCATATCAGATGCTATATTTATATGGGGACTAGATCGAAAAATGGACTGATTCTAACCATATTTGGTAAGGTCACTCATTTTTTGCAATTTGACCGAGATCTATATGATAAGTTGGATATTATGGCAATTTAATTCGATCTCATCGGGGTCAATTCTATGGAGACTAGGTCTGAACATAAACCGATTTTCCCCAATGCCCGATAAAAGCTTATGCACTAAATTTTATCAAAATATGTTCATATTTGCGACCTGCGGTGTGATTGCAACGTTTACATTGACATACAGACGGACGGACGGAAGGACGGACTTCGCTAAACTGAGAAAGTGATTCTGAATCGATCTAATAAAAGATGGGTCTAGGTCAAATATTTTTGGTAGTTACAAATATCAGCACAAAGTCATTATACTCTGACCATATAGTTGTATAATAAAACTCTACCTGGGGCACAAGACTCAAAGTCAAATTACAGAAATGGTTGGAAAAAGCATAGAAGGAAATTGTAATGTTCCTCAATATATAAATACACACACGTTGAACTTTATTGCTAGACTAAAAATATTCATTTATTAAACTATAAGCTTAAACCTAATTATTACATGAAGTAATGTAACGGTATCGTACATAACAAATATAATGATAATAACAAGATTACCAAAACTCTCAAATATAATAATACTGTTGGATTTGTAACATACATATCAGAAATAATAAATTCTTGCCAAAGACATTCACACCCAGTGAGAAACGAATTATCGTACGCAAGGTGCAAAAAAAATCCGAAAATTTATGTACCAAAATTACAGATGGATATTGAGTACAGTTTATAGTACAGAAATAATTCGCAAAGTACTCCATTCGGTTGGACCATTGGCCGCAAAATCCAAAAAAGCCATTTGTAAGCCCAATAAACCTCAAAAAGACACTCTTATTCGCAAAATAATACGAAACAGCCTACCAAAACTTTTGGAACACCATTATTTTTTCGGACGAAAGCAAATTCAATATCCACAAATCAAATGAACCAACCAATGTATGGCGTATCCCAATTCTGAGCTTGAGCCAGAAAACTGGATGGCCTCAGTCAAACTCGGTGGTGGATCAATACTCGTTTGGGGGTATACATCTGCCTCTAGAGTGGGTAAACTTGATATAAAGGATCGGTTTGTCTATTGAAACATTTAAAAAATAACTTCCATGTAAGTACTGCAAAACTTGGTATTGCTGACTCATTTGTATTCCAGCAAGATGTCCATGTAATGTCCATGAGTAGCTCCTCTATAAAATGAAAACCCAAATTAAAACTCCACTCCAGTCGTGTGATATTAATCCCATTCAAAAATTTTGGAAAGATCTGGACCGCCAACTCAGAAAACACGACATAACGAATAAAGGCTTTCCAATTAAACATTAACATTAGATAATTAACTGTTTAATAGACGAAAAAATTAATTATCTTTTATTGACTTAAATTTGCATATGTGACCTTCACCGAGAAAAGGGACCTAATGTGTCAAAAAACGGGTTGTGTCAAAAACGGTGGATTCTGGTACCTAAAAGGGTGTAGAAACTTTAAATGTGTTTTTTCTCAAAACTTAATTTTCACACACTAGGTCCCTTTTCTCGGAGAAGGTCACATATATACTTTTTTGACAATTTTTGAGGATATCTTTTCTTAAGTTGTTATTTGAAGACGTTATTTTTTTGTTTTTGTTTCGAAATAAAATTTTCAATATCTATGTAATAATACGTGATGGTAAATCTTAAGCAATATGCGGGCACGGAGAAGTGTGAAAATTGGCGTAGTTATAGTTCATATGGAATAGAAGCTGCGAATGATAAAATTTATGTTTAATATGTCTTAAAAATATATTTAATTAAATAAAATAAAATATTTCTAATAATTCGTTACACCCTATTAATGCGAATGATTTAAATTTTATATCATACACCCTGTGTTGAATTATGAATTGCTAAAACTGATTAGCATACTTTGAGGCTCATTTAAATATTCATAAATTTTTTTAAAAACATTGGAAAAAAGATTGTACGAAAAATAACATTTCCTGGAATTTGCACTCGAATTTCGAGTGCTGGGCTATACTAGTTTTCCTTAAAAAAATGACTTTCTTTCATCGTTTTACAGTGAATAAATATTTTTTGATGCCATAAAGATAAGCTACTCGCTTGCATACAAACTTTATTGACCGACTGTATGCAATGTGCATGCTATGACAACATAGATATTTTATATCTACTAACAGATTCCAGCGCTCGAAATTCGAGTGCAATTTCTAGGCAGCTTTATTTTTCACAAACCAACACTTTTGTGATTTATTATTATTGTGAATGAAGATAACAAACACATTAACAAATTTAATAAATATATTATAATTATATGTATATGTATAATTTTATGTACTTGTTAGTAGCAACTTTAAATGCAATTTACTCAATATAAAGAAAAAAATTTAAAAATCTGTAAATCTGCAAAACTGCTAAAAATAAATACCTTCCAAATAATATACGTTTGGTCAAAATCGGGATAAAACGGTAGAGCAAAACATCGGTCACAAGAAATTGCCTAGCCTATTAATATTATACATATTATTAATAGGTAAGGTGATTTCTTGTGACCGATATAAAAATTATGTTTACCAACCGATTTTGGCCAAAAATACCCCATTTGAAAGTGTTTCTTTTTAGCTGTGCACTATATTTACAGATTTGCGCTGTCTGGAATATTTTTTTGGAGTAAAATACATTTCAAGTTGCTACTAACATATAAATAAAACACATATTTCAGCTTCAAATTAAGAACTATACAATGTTGTGTGTGTGTTTATTAAATTTTCGTTGAATTGTGAATTGGCTAAAATTGATTAGCATATCTTTAGGCTCTTATATAATAATTTTTTAACAAACCCTGTTATATACCTTCAGTGTGTTCAACAAATATTTATAATTGAATGAAATAATAAATTTTGCTAGAATTTTCACTCGAATTTCGAGGGCTGGGCTCTGCTAGTATTAATTAGCCATAATATATATAAATTTTATGATAGGTTGTGCACCCTCTTATATGTGTAATTCTTGGTTCTATACTTGGTTCTGGATCATGTAATCCATGTTGAAAAATTTTATCTAATACTTGAGTTACGAGTAGCTAATATGATACATCATGAAAGATTTGTTGACCATTAATATTATCGAAAACTTATTATCAACTTCTTGCTGACTAGGCCTCAGTATGCTTGGGCTTTAAAAAAAATGTCATAAAACCAAATTAGAAAACGAAATTACAAACATTAGGTACGAAAATTTATTCTTATTAATAATAAAAGAAAACTTTAGAATTTCCTTATAACTGCTGCTTAGAATTATTTTTTTATTTTGTATTTTTTATTTCTATAAGAATAGAAAATTAAATATTCAAAACATCAACTTAGTCAACTTCCTGCTGCTGTCCGATGTTGATGACACCGCCACACAGTTGACTTACATCCACACACGCGCACCCAAACACACTTTATTAACAGTTTACGCTAAATAACAACTTTTGCTAACAAAAGTACTTTCACTTTAAAGGAAAACCTGTTTTCTATATTTCCCAAACAATTCGTGGAAATTTATTTTGTAAGCAACCTACAAATGTTCTGATTAAAAGTTTACTTATTCGTATAACAATAATCATCATTATGTCGTTGTATACAGTCGTCATCATGTTATGGCAGTGATATAGAACTTTATTTACTTACACACACATACACACAGACAATGGTAATGGCAGTAGTGTAATATCATTAGCAAGTTAATAACTCGTATAATTTTAATTTAAATAACGAGTTGTTTTATGTATGTTTCTTGTGTTTACACTGTGCTATAAAGTTATACAAACTTTGTTCTTTACATCTTCAGAAATAAGGATTAATGCCCATAAAAATCTGTAAATGGCTAATTTCTTCAGATGTTGATGTCTAAATGTAGGTCAATACAATCAATGAATTCAAACTTCCTTAAACAGGGCTTAAGTCTAGCAATTTCTAACCATAAAATTTGAATGAGGGATAATTGTTCACATTTTACGATGGCAAAGTCTAAATTAATTAGTAACCTCTAACACTTATTTTCGTTCATCACTGATCTATAACGCTGTATGGTTAATATTTAATTTTATACAATTTTCAATCATAATAACAAGCATCGCATAAATTGGATGTCTCACTTACGAAATAGTTTAGATCCATCAAGTCCACTTTGCTATTAAAGATATTTATCTTAAAAATTATTATTTTAAAATGATGGCTAACTACATCTATGAAGCGCTTTGACATTAAAATTTTCATAAATCAGAGGCACGTGAAAAAAAAAGCAGCTAAACAAAGTACCTTTAATTAAAAAAGTAAATTTTCTTAAAAAATAAATTTTGTTAAAAAAATGCATTTTATTAAAAAAGTACATTTTATTATAAAACTATCTTTTATAAAAAAAACTTTTCTTAAAGAAAAGTACCTTTTATTAAAAAGTACCTTTTATTATAAAATATCTTTTCTGAAAAAAGTAAATTTTCTTCAAAAAGTACATTTGCTTAAAAAAATTACCTTTCATTAAAAAAGTACATATCCTTAAAAGTATATATTCTTTAAAAAGTTCCCTAATTAAAAAGGGGACTAAGGGAAGCGCTTGGTAAAAGTGCGAAAATGCATGCTAAATTATGGGAAAATGCCTGTTAAGTCTATAGGAAAGGCATGCCAAATGGTAAAAATGCATGTCAAAAATGGCAAAATGTTTGCTAAATTTTAGCAAATTTATGGGAAAATGCATGCTAAAAATGGGAATTTTTCTGTTAAAAATTAGAAAAATTTGCATGCTAAATGTAAGAAAATTGCATGCTAAATGTAAGGAAATTGCATGCTGAATTAAGAAAAATGATTTTCAAAGCTGCAAGTAAAATAAATCTTTCGAAAAAACAAAAACATGCACATGACATGCATCTTTACCATTTAGCATGCATTTCCTATAGACTTAACAGGCATTTTCCCATAATTTAGCATGCATTTTCCCATTTCTGTACAGCAAAACCAATTCTTTAATTAAAAAGTACCATTTCCTCAAAAAGTACCTTTTCGTAAAAAAAGTAGCTATTTTTAAAAAGTACCTTTTCTTGAACAAGTGTTGTTTTCGTAAAATAGTACCTACTCTCAAAAAGTACCTTTTTTCAAAAGGTACCTTTTACAAAAAGTAGCTTTTCTTAAAAACTACATATTCTTAAAAAAGAACCTTTTAATAAAAAGAGCTTTTTATTTTAAAAAAGTACCTTTCCTCAAAAAAATAAAATTTTCAAAAAAAATAAATTTTCTCAAAAATTATATTTTCTTAAAAAAGAACCTTTCCGAAAAAAGTACATAAAAAAGAGTCTCATATATGTAAAAGTACCTTTTATAAAAAATACCTCTTATAAAAAGTACCTTTTATAAAAAAGTACCTTTTATAAAAAATTACCTTTTTATAAATAGCACCTTTTATAAAAAGTACCTCTTATATAAAAGTGTATTTTTAAATTTTATATTTTATAAGAAAGTACTTTTTTATAAACAATTACCTTTTATAAAAAAGTACCTCTTATAAAAAAAGTAACTTTTATGGAAAAGCAGCTTTAATAAAAAAGGACCTTTTATAAAAAACTGCCTTTTATAAAAAGTACCTTTTATAAAAAAGTATCTTTTATAAAAAGAACCTTTTATAAAAAAGTACCTTTTATAAAAAATTACCTTTTATAAATAGCAACTTTTATAAATAGCACCTTTTATAGAAAGTACCTTTTATATAAAAGTTCATTTTGTAAAAAGTACCTTTTATGAAAAGTACTTTTTATAAAAAATACCTTTTATGAAAAAGTATCATAAAATATACCTTTTATAAAAATGTCCCTCATTTAAAAAAACTATCTTTTATAAAAAAGTACTTTTTATAAAAAAAAATCAAGAAATGTGCCTTTTCTTAAAAAAAATCTTTTATCAAAAAGTAATATTTCTTTAAAAACTTTTCTTGTAAAACTATATTTTCTTAAAAAATCACCTTAAGCTAAATAATACCTTTTCTTAAAAAAGTATAATTTTTCTTTACGAAATTGGCTTTTCTTGAAAAGTGAAATTTTTTAAAAGTACCTTTTCATGAAAAAGTAAATGTTGATAAACCTTACTACCATGTATTACTGCATCGTTATAAAAATAGATTTGGTTAAGTTCGGAGTTCAGTCAAATGTAGATGAACTGTATCAACAGCATGTAGGCTAAGATGGGAAGTTTTTTAATGCGGCTTCAAGAAAGTATCTATAACATTCCATTTCATAAAGTTTTTCCTGGTCTAAGTTTTTGCCTTAACTTGGAGCTTTTAATAAAAGTTGGAAAATGGTCTTAATATTACCAGAAGCCAAATAAAGATCCAAGTTCAATTAATTATTTATTCTCCAGTAAGGGAATGTAGTTGAGATTTTTTTATTATTAAACAATTATTTTTATTTATTGATAAAAATTATAAAATTTTTTAAAAATTTTTTATATATATTTTATATTATAATATGTCTGTTCTCTGCCAAAGTCTCTCGTATTCTTCTTGTTTTTCCTTCTGACTGCTTATGTCCGTTTAATCTATGTTTGGCGATTTAACTTTTATCTGTCCATAGTAGTCCGTTCTTTGCCAATCCCACATCATTATTAAATTTTTATGACTTTAGAGTTTACTGTTACATTTCAAATGCTGCGTCTTACATAGCTGGTATCAGGACGCCATATTCTGGAATTGCTTTGTCACCATTTGATCATAAACATGTAACCCCACCCCACTAACATTACAACCTAAATAACTGCTTTAGATTATCACGCAAGTAATTAAAGGTGTCAAAAAATTGTGTAGAATAAAGAAAATAGAATGTTCTAAAAGAAATTTTTAATGAGAGAAAAAGTACCAATGGAAATTTGTCTCTCTTTCTTTTTTCAAAACTTTAAAAATTAAAGCTGTTTTATATGATCAGGAATGTATTTATTTAAGTTTTATGTTACACCAATGGATTACGTCGTTTGTACAAACTAATTGTCTAAAGTAGCCTTTAATGAGTTTATAGATTTCTAATTACACATACTTTCTGTACATAGAGTATATATATCTATTTGTTTATAAGTTACTTATCCACTTCTGTCTCACATACGAGTACATTGCAGAAATACAATGCATGAACAATGGCCAGTAATCAGTCAAGTCTTCTCTCGTATAAAATACATATTCAGTTTTCATCCATTTAGTAAAATTAAATGCTTCATTTTTTCCTTCTCTTTCTCAATTTAGTTCATTTGTTTTGCTTCTAACTACTACGACGATGTTATTATGCTCATATGTAGTTAGTCAGTTGTAAGTTAAATTGTTTTATATGTATTTTTTAACACAATACGAGTATCATGTAAACACTAGATTATCCATTAAGACGATGAATTTGTAAGTTTAATAAGTTTGATTTTACCTAGAGTCAAACACCCTACATTTTGAATATTAAAAGGAATTTTAGAAATTTCGAAAGTTAAGGTATTCTTAAGCTACCAAGCAAAGACGGAAGTAAAATAGATGCTATTATTGGCATTCAGATGTAGTGAATTTACCATGGGCTTTTCAGATGTCTGTTATGGATCCTGTGAAGTACACTTCAACTTAAGAGTCATGAATCATGATAAATCACATTTTCTGAATAGGTTTTTTCAAAAATTTTACTTTTTATAAGTTTGTCATTCCGTAAAAATAAGAAAAAAATCTGGACCCCATAAAATATATATATTATTCATCCTTATAACAAGCGGAATTTATATAGCGATGTCCGTCTGTCCATCTGTGGATATCACGATTACGCCCTCAATATATTAGCTGGATTGCTCATTATTAATCCATATGATTCATTGACATCTTGAGCAAGTTTCTATTTAAAATCATCAAAATCGGTTCAATAACTCTCGAGATTTCAATTAATATGTAAAAGAACTTTTTTGAAAAAATATGATTTTTCTTTGTTGGTTTTATTATTGTTGTTATTCTAAATTTTGTTTCTTGTTTGTGATACCTGTAATTGCTGTTATTGTTGTGGTTGTTGTGTTTATAGCATTTGCTTCATTAGTGTTTATGTTTGGTTATACTCTACGTGTCAAGAGGTTCAAACCAGAAGTGCGAAGCCACCAGAGCCAAGAGAAAATGTATTAAAAATTAAAGCATTGAAATTAAAAATATTGCTTTAAAAAAATCTTGCGTTTTTTCTGAAACTTTGAAAAAGGTCAACTTAAAAATTGTCATTGATGATATCTGTTTTTTTAATTTAAGGTTTTGTAAGGTTTTGCCGATTATTTTTCTCTTTTGATCATTCCCCAAGAATGGAAGGCCTACTCAAATAACAGAAACATAAAGTAATTTTTCAGCTAGAAGTTAATTCTTTCCATGAAAACAAACCACCATTGTCTCTATAAAAAAAAAAATAAGAAATTCTAATAAATACTGGTCAAAAAAAAATCTATTTACTATAAATTTAAATGGTATTAGATCTTAAAGATTATAATATTGAGTTTAAGACACAGTGGAGGGTATCAATGATTCGGCATTGCCGAATTTAAGACTCTTACTTGCTTTTAATTTAAACTTTTCAATTTCAAGAAGTTATGTATATTTTTTCTTAGCTTTTACCAATATAAATTTTTATTAACTCGCTATCTGTTCTTACTATTTTAGGATTAATTATCTTTTGCCCAATATCAATTTTTTATTGTTTGATATAAATTTTATATTTCAATTTAATTATTAATTTTTCCCTATTTCTCCTTGAAGCAATGAAAAAGTGATTCTTTAGATGGAATAATTTTCAATTATAAAAATCCTCGATTTCTTATTCCTCTGAATCCCTCGCTATTATAAACCGGGGAGGAATTGACGAACTGCTGAAAAAATAACTCAACAAAAAGCAAGTATAGGGTTTGATATCACTATCTTACTGCTTTAAAAAAATCGCTGAAGGAATTTTCGAGATATGGAGATCTAAGCGATTTTTTGCAAAGACTTAATAAACATTTTTGGCGTTTTTATTTTCATTTTTTGGTTTTACTTTTTTTTGCATATATTTTTGGCAATTTTTCTGATAAAAAAAATGGGATTGACAGTTTCCAATAAACCCTATTGAAAGAGAGAAAAAAAAAAAGAAAAAATCGTTGGGGTGGTTTTCGAGTGACGGCCATTTTATTATTTACTTTTTAAATATTTTGTTATTTTTTTTTTCCTTAAATCTCTTTAGACTGGGCTAAGTCTTGCAACATTCGAAAGGTAATTATGCACGTAGGAAGTTTTAATGGATATTCATCTCAAAAACATTTGAGAAATGTTAGTTTTCTTGAGGAAATTGTTTCTCCCAAATATTTTCTTTTTTCTGAAGTTTTCAAAAACTTCAACCATGTTGTAAGTTCTTGTTTTGGAGAAAAGTTGGATATGAATGCAGCGAAGTATATTGTACTCTTTAAAAAATGAACTTTGTGCATTAGCAAAAAAAAAAATCGTACTGTCACTTTGTTCTAAAACCATTTTGGGACCGTGGAGTGAACAGGCTTCTAAATCTGTGCACTCAGATTCCAAGACAACATAGATCAGATTTGAAAGAATATCTGGTAATTCTCGTTTTGCGGAAATATCGAAAAGAGCAGTTTGTGAATACAATTCGAAATATATTTAATATAACTAACAGATTCCACCTCTCGAAATTCGAGCGCAAATTCTAGGAAATTTAATTTTTTCATTAAATAAAGACCCTAAAAGTATGCTAATCAATTACAGCCAATTCACAAATCAATACAAAAAACAAACTCATTTTTACTACAAACACATTAACAAATTTAATAAACACACACATAGCATTGCATAATTTTATGTATGTGTTAGTAGCAACTTTAAATGCAATTTACTCAAAATAAAGGAACAAATTTAAAAATCTGTAAATCTGCAAAACGGCTAAAAAGAAATACATTTCAAATAATATACGTTTGGTCAAAATCGGGATAAAACGGTAGAACAAAACATCAGTCACAAGAAATCGCCTAGCCTATTAATATTATAGATTAAATTTATAATTTATTATTTTTATTTATTGTTGATTTAAATATTAAATGAATTTGAAATAGCAAAAAAGCATATTATACAGGGTGGGCCAAAAGTCACATAGGGTTTAAAAATTTAATAAAATTTTCGTTTATATATTTTTTAATTTGTTTTTCAGATTATTAAATATTCAAAATGGAAGTTTTTTCACTAAGTAGTGAAAATAAAGTCACTTAAATTACTCTATTTCCACCTTCGCAATGATGGGCTCGTTTTATGGCATTTGCCATAGCATTTTTCAAAATTTGTAGCTGTAGCGCTTGAATTTCTGCAACAATGTTGGCCTTGAGTTCAAGGATTGTCTCGGGCTTATTCTCATATACTCGCTCCTACAAATAACCCAAAAAGAAGAAAAATGGTCGAGGGCTTACAAATTTTGCGAACGCACTACTGGGCATTTAATTTAAGATTTTCTGGAAATTATTCGCTCTTTAAAAATTTTCATTAAAAGTGCCAGTGGCTCCATCCTGCTGAAACCACATCTCAGATCTGTTTTCAAGTGCAGGACTTCCATCCTCATTTTCGAAGAAGTAAGGTCTAATGATATTTTCAGATGTAGTGCCATACTATACACCTAATGGGGTGCAATAGGCGTTGATGAATGGCTCTTGGATTTTCAGAACCCCGAAACATACAGTTATGCATATTAACAAAGCCATTCAAATAAAAATGAGCTTCATCACTCATAATCAGATTTTCAATAGAATTGATTTCATTTCTGGCCAACTGTTGAAATTTAACTGCAAAATTTAGACGTTGCCGATGACCTACGGATTTTAATTCTTGCTCCAATTGCGCCTTATATGGAAATAACAGTAATTTTTTTTTTAATGCGTCATAGTGACGTACGAGACATTCCTGGTAGATCTGTCTGGTGTTTCGTTAACACTTTGCTCTACACGTTCAATATTTTCCGCAGTGCGAATTAAACGTGGTCTACCGTTTCGAGGCAAATCTCTTACGGTGATATGTCCTTGCGTTTGCCCCGGTAGGTGAGTAGGTAGCGTGCTCGCCTATCAGCGGGGGTCGTGGGTTCGATTCCCACCAGAGACTTTGGTCTGTCGCTGCAAAAACCACCCAAATGGTCTTTGTCACCCGGCTTATCCCTGGACCCAAATTAGAATACAAATTTGCTTTGCATTATAATTAATATAAATCAATAAAATAAATAATTAAATGTCCTTGCTTTTAAATAATTGACCGCTTATTTAAAAAATAAAATTCTATTATTCTGGTTCCTTGTTCAGTTGTGAATCTCTCCATTATCTATTCTCCAGGTGTTATTTATATAATCTGAAATAAATATAATAAAAAAAATTATAAGCGAAAAAGTTATTAAATTTTTAAACCCCATGGTGACGTTTGACCCTCCCTGTATGTAAAAATAATATTAATAAAAAATTAATTTAAAAAAAAAACAATTAAAACTAACAAAATATATATATATATATATACAAAAAATGGGCGTTGCTCGAAAACCGCTCCAACGATTAATTTTTTTCCTTTTTTTCCAATAGGGTTTATTAAGTACTTTCAAGCCCAAATTTTTATAATGACTTTGTGCTGCTGTTTGTAACTACCAAAAATATTTGACCTAGACCCATCTTTAATTATACCGATCGAATCAGAATTACTATCTGATTAGATATAACGATGTCCGTCCGTTCGTCTGTATGTCCATGTAAACCTTGTAATCAAACTGCAGGTCGCAAATATGAATATATTTTGATGATATTTGGTATATAAGCTTCTATCGGCCATACGATGAACGCTGTTGGTGAGAATCGGTCCATGTCCAGACCTAGCCCCCATACAAATGACCCCTATGAAATCGACATAAATTGCCATAAGATCCAAAGTGTCATATAGATCTTAGTCAAATTGGGTTTATATGCATTTATTACATCCATTAATGAGTAGTCCAAAAATGATCCCTATGGGACATCTCTTAGTTATAGATCCCTTATAGAGCTGCTTCCCGATCTTTACTTAAATCTATCAAAAAACAAAAATATTGCACTGATTCTTCTCAAATTTTGTTTGTATATATTTTTGCAAAATACAAGAGACTTTACCAAACAGGGCCAGGATCGGTCCATTTTTGGACCTAGTCCCCATATAGATATAGCATCCGATATGAACTTTTTCATATCTGCAGCCAAAAAAAATTAATAAAAATCCCACTCAAATTTTGTTTATGCTTATTTTCTATATCCAGTTAGTTGGGTCTAAGAGATAGGGTCTCTAAGCGCATGGTATAGGGTATCGTATAGTCGGTCTAGACCGACTATAATATTCTTACTTGTTGTTTTTATTTTTGAAAAAAACCGCCAGAAGTATGTCAAAAAAGTAAAACATAACAGCACAAAAAACAAAAAAAGAAACAAAAAGTCGCCAAAACAAAAATTCTATTGAGTGTTAGCGAAAACTCGCTCAAATCGCCATATATCAAAAAATTCCTTTATAGATTTTTTTTAAGGCTATCAAACCCTATATTCATTTTTTGGGGAGTATTTTTTCAGCAGTTTGTCAAGTACACCCAAATGTGAATAATTTTAATATTTAATTACTGATGTTAATTTAATTTTTGTAAAAACAAAACCCTTAAATTCCACAAACTCTTTATTGAGGAATCCATCTATTTGGCAATGAAGAATTATGCTGTTGAAAGATAGAGTCTAGAAAATTCCTTTTAATCCTTTAAATTATCATTCCATATCCTTATTATCCACTATATATATTCTACTAAAACGGAACCTACTTTTAAAAACATAAAAATTAAAACTCCTACAGGCATTCCAAACAGAAAAGGCAGTCTATGCTACAAAAGGAATGTAGCATCCCTCAGTAAGTAGTTGCAATAGTTGCTGGCTGACACATAAGTCAATGTCGTTTGAACGTGTTCTGTTTATGTGATGTTAGCTCGCTCAACTAAAACATTACGTCAGGCTCATATATTCTCTGAATCCAAACGACAATACGGCACCGACTGTCGTCTGTTTTGAAAACAAACAAAAAAAAAAAAAAACTATTTTATTTCACATTATTTTTTTGTACTCTATTCTGTTTGTATTAACTTGGCAGGGTACGGTGTACTACTTTTTTTTTGTTTTGCATTAAATGCAAGTAAAGTTCCAAAACAGGAAACTTATTCTTATTTTCTTTTTTACTTAAACTCTTTTAGATTTTTCTTCTATTTATTTTATAAGATTCTTTTTTTTTGTTTTTGTATTTTATCACTATACGAGTGCATTTTGCACATGCTGTATTATTCATTATGACATTGTTTGTTCCTTTTTCTTTTACTTTTCTCTATTTTTTTTTTTTTTTTTTTTTGGAATTTCTTGTCTAAAATTATTTATTCTCCGTATCTCTATTCTGTGGCATTGTATAGTTGTATTTAAGTATTTTACTGCTTTGCAATCGTTTATCTGCTTCACTACACTTGAATTGAATTGCAAGCCATAACATTACTGCTGCTTCTTCTGCCGCCGTCGTTACTGCTGATTGCAAGTCCATGTTCGCTATAGGCATTTACCATATACATTCATACATACGTGGGTTGTTAAAGAAGTATGCTTTGATTTGATTTTATTTTTCAAAATCTGCTTATATCGCAAGTTGAATTTTTAGTTACCTAATCCGATTGTAACACTTTTATAAATAAAGCCATTTGTCTTAAGGAAAAGTGAACAGTATTGGTAATGTTTAGATTGTCAAGGTTTTTTCTTAGTACCTCCACGGTAACTTTCCAGCAATATAGTTAATAACCGGGTCTTAATATCATCAGTCCAAATCTAGGGTTTGATCACCGCATTCGTTAGATTTTTTATTTAACAAAAATTAATTTCAGCCATTATTGAAAATAAATGTAGATTTTGGCCTGATAATTGTTCATTTTCTTTAGAGGTCTACAAAGTCTGATAAAACCTTGGAACCTGGATTCAGGCATTTGGCGCACTGAATTCAAATCTATTTAAATGTGATAGCAAATACTTTATGTGTTTCATTTCTGTATTAAGTTTTCGCGAAATAACGACGTGATATAGGAATTATTATCAGAATTATCACCGTCGAAACAATATCAGCCTGTATTCTTTACAAAACTATGACATATCTTATTCGCTTCAGAATTTAAGATATACCAAAAAACTGGCATAAAAGTTGGTGAGAACCCCACTAACATTTTTTCACGGCTGTTGTGAGACATTTGACTCACGCACGACTATTCTTAAATACACGAATTTAATTTTTTTGTTCGTGGGTTAATGAGACAATGACCTTTGTTACAGGTTTCTAGGAATTCAGTAAAACTTGTGATGCTTAAAACTTGCTTGATAATTTTTGATATAATGCCTCAGTCATAAAAATTCAGTAATATCACTGATTCGGAGAGGTGATGCAAACGAGTAACTAGAAAAAAGTATGAAAACTCAGTTTTTATACCCTATACCACTATGTGGTTTGGGTATAATGACTTTGTGCTGCTGTTTGTAACTACCAAAAATGTTTGACCTAGACCCATCTTTAATTATACCGATCGACTCAGAATCACTTTCTGAGTCGATTTAGCGATGTCCGTCCGTCCGTCCGTCCGTGTGTGTGTCCATGTAAACCTTGTTATCAAACTACAGGTCGCAAATATAAATATATTTTGATGAAATTTGGTACATGGATGAACGGTATTGAAATTCGTGAAATTCGGTCCATGTTCAGACCTAGTCCCCATACAAATGACCCCTATGAAATCGACATAAATTGCCATAAGATCCAAGTTATCATATAGATCTCAGTCAAATTGGGTTTGTACGTGTTTATTATATTCGTTAATCAGTAGTCCAAAAATAAACCCCATATGGAAATTCTTAATCATAGGCCCCATATAGAGCTGCTTCCCGATCTTCACTTAAATCTATCAAAAAACAAAAATATTGCACAGATTTTTCTCAAATTTGGTTTGTATACATTTGTTCAAAATATAAGTGACTTTTAAGCCGATAGCCTAAGTTGCTAGTGCTTTAACTTTAAGATTTATTATAATTTGAATTGTAATAAATATCTAATAAATAAATAAATAAATGACTCTACCAAATATGGTCAGGACCGGTCTAAACCGACTATAATTTCTTACTTGTTGATTTTGCTTTTATTTGAGATGTATATATTATTCCAATTCTGTCAGGAATACAAAATTAAAATAACTAACACGAAGTTCTGCCTTCCTCCAAGAAGACTCTATACCTGGAAATCCCTCCAGGATAGAAGAGGGAATATTGTAAACAAGCGCTATGGCTGATTCATTACGAAAATTTCAACATATCCAGGAGTGGACACAATGTCCTTATGACGAACTTGTGCACGGAACTTTCCATAACTACGAAGAGAAAATAATATAGATATTGCGAAACTCGAAGAACATGTTACAAAGACTGCTTTAATCGAGAACTGAATAATGTTAATAGAGAATATGTTGAGAATATATGGAACTCTGTTAAAGATACCCTAAAATCTATTGCAGGATAGCAGAAGACCTCAAAGAAAAAAATGTATGCATCTAATGGAAGAACGTCGAAAATAAAAGAATTCAAATTATGAATAAAGAAATGCAAACAGCAAAACGCATTGCAATAGACGAACACCTAAGTACTCAATGTCAGGAGATCGAAAGATTACAAGACTTATATGAAGACTTTAATCTACATAGGAAACTGAAAGAAACCGCCGGGATATACCGCAAAACAACCCCAACAACAACAAAACCGAAGCTGTTTTCCATATTACAGAAAATGAGATAATCTGGAATGAGTATATTAGATAAGTATTTAGACGTTGAAACGAGGTCAAAACAACCACTTGCAATTAATATGCGACAATAACATCAAATTTCTAACAGAGTTGTTTAACTTCATTTACGAGACGGGTAATTTCCCACAAGTTTAGCTTAAATCAACTTTTATAATCATTTCCAAGAAAAGCTGCGCAAAATATTACAATCATTATAGACATATCAACCTAATGAGTCACGCCTTCAAATATTCCTCAGAATAATTCACTCCACAATTTATGAGAATAGTGAAAAGATAATGGGTGCGTCTCAGTTTGGGTTTAGAGAAGGACAGAAATGTAGTAATGTACAGATGACGCGGTGCAGCATGATAAACTAATGAAAATTCGTATATCCATTGGCATAGATGATAAGGAAATCCGATTTTTGATGTCTGTTTTGGCATCAAACAAGTTAATAACAACGGAGAACTCTTAGAAAGTATCGTAATTTGCAGAGGAGTCAGACAAGGCTGTATACTTTCTCCCATTATTATTTTATATCTACTGCAAAAGAATCTTCCACGAATCCATCAACAAAGTCCGAAAAGGTATATAAACGACATGTTCCTCAACAATATTAGATATGCTGACGATGCTACCTTACTGGCTGGTGGTATGTCTAAACTCCAAGAGCTATATATGGAGGTATATAAAGAAGCTGGAAGCCTTTCAACTGTGGATTTATCGATAGGTACTCAAAATACCATAGACAAAATATCAAATACAAAATACTGAGAAAAATACACCGCAATAGAGAGCTCTTAGCCTCTATAAAAAACCCAAAATATAAGCTGTTATAAATCATTACGCGAGCAAATATCGAAGGAAGACTTACGAAAGGAAGAAAGGAAATAACACGACGACTTAATATATGCTGGTGTGGAATGGTATCCGAGATGGAGGGAATCTGCTGAGCGAGGCAAGAAATAGGGACGCTTTTGCGGAGTTTATATAAAATTAATGAAATTAAATTAAATGAAATATAATCAAATATAATTATATTGGTCGCCAATATTCAGAAAACGAAAGAAGATGATATTTTTAAGTACGAGTATCTGTAGGATTTGAAACATTAACGGACTAATTTTGAACTTAACACATGAATACCGTAGGCTATAACAGACGAAGAATATAAACAGACAACTTTTGAAATTAGCTGACGATTAAAGGAAGTAGGCTGTGAATTTAGTATTGCAGACGACCAAAGAAAGGGTAAATAGTTTTTGGGAACAGACATGCAAGGAGAGCCTCATTTTAAAAACTGACGAGGTACATATAACGGTACATATAACGGTACATATAACAGTGAACAATTTTTGTAATTTATACTAAAGTTTATTGTCTGTTTTTATTAATAAATAATATTAATATTGAATTCTTAAAAATTCATATGTGTGCCATTCATAAAATGAAATTGTAGACCAAAACTCTACACATCTAAGAATCGCTCTTGATGCTCTGCTTTAACAGCTCAAAAATAAATCTTAATAACCAGTGGAAAGAAATTCTTAATTCCGTTTAAGCAATCATCGATTTATTCTTGAATATCATGATCGGATGTGAATAATCATGATCCGATCGCGACCTTATTTTGAGAAGTCACATTTATGTTATAAAATCATATACCAACCATTAAATCATAACATCTGTGTGTTTTGAATGTCTTTAGATAGATAAAAAAATTTAGACTTTTTTAAAGTTTTTTTTTTTATATTTATAAAAAAAAATATTACAAAAATATTTCTGAGCTATAAAAGATTAATAAAAAACGAATGTATGGTTTAAAAAGGTCATTTATCAGTCGTAGCAATTTTGAATTTTTATTTTTATACGAATATATACACGAGTTCTTTTTTCGAGACAGTTTTTATTTCTCCAATTGTTCTTGTATACCAACGAACTTAAATTTCCACAAAAAAAATGTACGATTGGACGAAACTGAGTCAAATTTGTTTCATTTCGGTTTTTTGGTGGTTTGGCAAAATTCTCTTGTTTCTTATTAACCTTTATCCCGTGTAAAAAAAAATAACGTATAAGGTGTAAGTGGGTCAATTTTGCCCAATAGTAATTTATTATAAAAACATTAAATTATGTATCATTTTTACAGTTTTCACATGAAAATATTACATTTGAATGGCTTTTGCAAATAAAATTATTGCAGTTCGTACATTTGTTTGAATATTTTGTACTGGATGAACGTTGGGGGCATATATAGCATCGGCCCCTCTTTAGAGCGCTCTTCTCAACCACTTTATCCTCCTTCTGCAAACTTCGTACAGTCGACTTGGCAAAACTGCTTCTCGGCATTGTGGAACGACGTGATATTTCATCATGGACAAGGGCATTACCTAATTCTTCCAAAAAAAGACGACGTCGAAAGTGTTTTTGTTTGTTCCATTTTGCGTCAATGGCAGTATGGATAACAAAAGCATTATATGCGGAAATGTCCAACATTTGATCGACGCTTGCAAGTATAGTTGCGGACTAATTGATCAAGTGTATCTACGCCGGACTTCGTTCCGTTGTAAAAATGGATCATTTCGGGTTTCTTGGTATCAGAAACAATTTCAGCACTATGATGTAAAGTACTATATAGAATGACAGCACTATTCTTTTTTGGTACATATGACACAATTGTGGTATTGTTGGTTACATCAAAAAGGAATTGCGAATAATGTTGTGGTTTTCCTTTTAGGTCGGTGAACTTAGGTGGAAGGAAGGTTTTGTTTTTTCGAACGGTACCAACAACTGTAAGGTTTCTTTTTAACAGCTCAATTCCAAGTTCATGGGAAGTAAAAAAATTGTCACAGGTGACATTTCTACCTTTTAAATCCTTTACCAAATCCAAAACTACGCGACGTCCTTGATTTTTTTCTGGTTGGCAATTTCTGTCCTTACCTGTATACACCTGCATTGACCATACATAATTAATGTCCGAATCGCAAAGAGCCCAAATTTTTAACCCATATTTGCCGGGTTTTGACGGTATAAATTGTTTGAAGGGACATCTTCCTCTAAATTTAACTAATTGCTCATCAATTGTAACGCATGGACCAGGATTATACAGTTTCCGTAAATTATATTCCCATTGATCCCAAAGGTTTCTTATTGGAGCAAGTTTATCACGAGCGCGTCTTTCTATTCTATCGGTTTTTTTTATCAAAACGGATTACTCTTGTTATGTTTTGAAATCTATAAAGAGGCATAGTTGCTTTGAAAATAGGTCGTCCATTTCGATCATCCTATAAGTTTTCCAAAGCTTCACCATGCGAACGAAATACACCAGCCAACAAAAGGATACCAAAATACGCCTTCATTGATATCTCGTCAACTGGCTTCCAGTTTTCGCCATATACAGAAACTCCTAAATTACAAAAATAAATATGAAGTGGCTAAATCGCAAAAAACATATTCCAATGTAAATTTATAATTTACCTTCTAAATAAGTCATATCTATCATAATTTTAACGATTTCCTTGGGCATAAGCAAATCGAAGGATGATTCTATAGAAGTCATTCTCGTAATTGCGTAAAGAGTTGGTCCAGGTTTAGTATCCATAATGTTTTCAGCTGCACGTCTTCCAGCATTATCTAAATTTGGAATCTGGTCTGTCCAAACGTATTTTCCGTCTTTAGAGATAAAGTTCTCTGTGATTTCATTATCATTGGTTTCATCACTATCACTTTCACTCAAATCTGATACATTTTGATTATATACGGAATCAATATCTGATATCACACCATCATCTTCATCTGTTGACAGATCGTTAGCTATTTCATCATCTTCTGATTCCCATAACAAATCATGAATTTCATTTTCGTTCAATCGCGACATTTTTAATCTTTTTACAACAACCGCACGCTTTGAAATTGTATTCGGACTAAATTAATATTCATACTAAACTAAATTTCTCAATAATATATGTAAAAAATGATTTCCTTGAATTTAGTTCTTATTTCTAAAATAACAGTAGTTTTAAAAAAAAAAATATTTTAGCAAAAATTTGAACGACCTACTTAGTTTTATTCCAAAATTGCAAACTGCAAAGTCTTTTTCATTGAATTTAAAAATTCAAATATCACGTAATTTGAAAAAAAAATGAATGTACAAGTAGAAACACATATGAACGTAAAAATAATCATGCAATTTGTATTGGGCAATTTTGACCCACTTACACCTTATACGCTACTTTTTTAATGGGGACGCTCTGTTAGGTGATAGGACTATTTTTTTTTTTTGTATTCTATACATCTTCTCGAATGATTAAAAGTCACAAAGTTTCAGAAAATTAATAACTTTTCAAGATAAAGCGAAATAAAAGTAATTTTTTGGGTTTTGACCCACTTACACAGGATAAGGGTTAAGAAAATCATACGTCTTTATGGCGTAATATAAAGATGCCTTGTCAGGCCATAAAAGTAATGCTCTTTCAGGAAAGGAATTAAGATTTTGCTTAAACATTCCTTCTGGTATAATTCTTGGTGCATTGCAAATCCTCTTGGTTTGAACCAAGGCTTCCAATGTGGAAACTTGAGTTCAAATTATGCTTAAACTTTAATTTTATTCGTGTAAAATCGATCTTTTCCAGGCACTCGATACTTCAAAACGTATGGTTTTTTGCGATAATGCATCCATCAGCCTTGCGATATTATTGTGGATATTTGCTCAGTGGTATACTATGGTGCTCTGATTTATTTTTCGAAACTTTACTTGAAGATATTTCAATGTTTGGCAGATATAACTTTGAACGCATTTCAGCTGCGTCATGTTGACTTATGCTATCCGTAGAGTTAAATTTACGTTTAAGTTCAGATGGAATCCTTCCACTTCCACATTTTCTTTCCACTTCCATACATAGTCTTAAGAATTCTACTACTTTATAGCTTTTGGAACAGCTTCTCTTGTAAAATGATTCAATGTTAAATGTTTGCCAAGATGTTAATTAATTTTATGAAATTATACAACTTGCTCGCGGAGGATGTATTGCTTGACGGAATTTTAATGAAAACTAGTAACGATTTCCGAAAAACAAATATTACGGAAACAACTTACGCATCCATGGTAACAATAAAAATCAACGCGTCTAATTCGATAATATACGAGGGTGGTCCCAGAACAACTCGATCTAACAAATAAAACACATCAAATTTCTTTATTTCTCAACGTAATCTCCTTTTAGCTCGATATACTTTTCCCAGCGATATTCAATAGCTTCGATACCCTACAGTGTTGCCATTTTAGCATTTTAGTTGTTAGATTTAGCATCCAAAATTTATGAGAAGATGCTAGATGCTAACTTAGCATCTTTTATTAATAAAAAGTTGCTTTTAGCATCTTTTGTTTTTATTTTTTTTCATTATTTTAGAATATACAATTTTAATTTTAATGGTATTGATATGTTTTAATTTCTCAAAGTGTAATACGAGAATTTTGTGTAGTACTCTTTTTACCACTCTGCTCGTTTATTTCATTAAATATAACAAAACATTTTGAAATAGAAGAATGTAAACACCAACAACAGTTTTTAATGAATTAAAAAGTCGATTGCCAAAAAATATTATTGTATTAAAATAATGACAAAATTTTCAATACAAAACACATTAAACCTGGTAAAAGAACCGATAACCAATATATTAGAAGAGTTTTAATTTAGATCATCTGAAACAGAAAAAATTCAATTCCAATGGAGTTATATCACAGAACAATATTGGGATACAACACTGAATACAACCTATTTATGGATTGAAGTTAACAAAAATGCTATTGGCGAAAATCCATTTAAAGAGTTATCAATATTTGTATCTATAATATTAATAGGCTAGGCGATTTCTTGTGGCTGATGTTTTGTTCTACCATTTTATCCCAATTTTGACCAAACGTATACTATTTGAAAGGTATTTCTTTTTAGCCGTTTTGCAGATTTACAGATTTTTAAATTTTTCCTTTATTTTGAGTAAATTGCATTTAAAGTTGCTACTAACACATACATAAAATTATGCAATGCTATATGTGTGTTTATTAAATTTTTTTAATGTGTTTGTAATAAAAATGAGTTTGTTTTTTTTGTGTTGATTTGTGAATTGGCTATAATTGATTAGCATACTTTTAGGGTCTTTATTTAATGAAAAAATAAAATTGCCTAGAATTTGAGCTCGAATTGCGAGGGCTGGAATCTGCTAGTTGTCTTTATTAGTTTTGTCTTTCTCAAAAGCCGAAGTTGAACGTTTGTTTAGTTTAATGGCTTTAGTTAAAATCAAACTTTGAACAGAATAAAATCCGAGTTGTTATTTTCTGTAATACGTATAAAAGGCTTGAAATTGAGAAATGGGTGCTGTTACACTTACAATATACCGAGCGATGTCGTTGATAAAAGTCAATCAATGAAGATGAAGACATCACAGAAATATTAGATTCCATAAACCAATTATTGTAATATAATCGTATCTATTGATAATGTAAATTCTGTTATATTTGAAATTAAAAAAAATCCCTCTAAAATTAAAAATATTTTATTTTAAATTAAAAAAACTCAATTTAATGTTAAAAAAATTACAGATGAAATCCAAAATAATTTTAATTAAAATTTAAAAAATATAAATCGAAACTTATGTTTTATATTAATTTTTCGATTTAAAATCCAAAGAATTTATTAATAAGTATTTAATTTTTCAATATAAAGGTAATGAAATTTGAAAAAAAAAATAGCATCTTTTTTTGACTCCAGTACGTTTAAGCATCTTTTTTTACAATTTAGCATCTTTACAATTTTAAATTATGACAACTCTGATACCCTATTTATAGTAGGAACTAACTCCTTAGCTCCTTAAAATAGCCATCAATCGCAGACTCTTCTTTTTTAATTTTTGGCAATTATTTTACCACCGAGCAAGTCTTTTCAGTTTGGAAATAGAAAATAATCCGAGGGAGCTGAATCTGGCGAATAAGTGCGTGATGAAGCAATTCGAACTTTAATTCATGGATTTTAGCCATCGTAATAGTGTATGTGTGAAGTGGTGCCATTGTCTTGATGAAACGACACTTTCTTTTTTTCAAATGCAGGTCTTAATTTCATCACTTAAACGCTGCATTAAGTTAGCATAATACTCAATACTTTTAAAGGAATCAGGTCAAATTAGCTCATTAATAATACAACTCACCGTTTTTATTTTTCCTTTTTGAAGATAATCAAAAAAATTAATCACACGCGTATCCCAAAAAACAGACGCCATAGCCTTGCCTGTAGATGGAACTGTCTTCACCTTCTTCTCCCATTTCAGTCCACTGTTTTGACTGTTCCTTTCCCTTCAATGTGAAGTGGTGGACCCATGTCTCATCCATGGTTACGAATCGACGCAAAAGCTCGGCTTTATTGCGGTAAAATATCGGCAAACACGCTATTGAAACATCTTCACGACGCTGTTTTTTTTTTTATTGTGAGCAAACGCGGCACCAATCTTACGGACAGCTTCTCCATCTCCAAATTTTCGGTCAATATGCGATGTATAGCACTTTTTGAAATGCCTATCATGTCAGCTAGTTCATGCACCTTCAACCGACGATCAGTCAATACCATTTTGTAAAATTTCTTAACCGTTTCTGGCGTGGCCGCCTTAATTGGTCGACCTCTAAAGTAATTTTTCTTCAAACTACTGCCGCCATCTATGTATATGTCAGGTCAGGTTGTTCTAAAAACCACCCGCGTAGATTTCAAATTATAGTAGTAGTGGTAGTCATCACCCGTTAAGCCAATTTTAACAAGATCTATCTGTATCTTAGGGCAATCTACTCTGGAGCTAGTTCTGAATAACATAAATCGATTTTCGCCAATTTTGAGAGCGATAGTTCTCTGGCAACAGAATCCTATATACCAAAGTTCATCGTAATATATTTAAGTTTGTGACCTCTAATTTGGTTTCTAGGTTAACATGGACTTACAGACAGAGGAACGGACGGACATACAGACATCGCTAAATTTTCTCTGAAAGGGATACTGAGCGGATCAGTATAATAAAAAGGTGAATCTAGGTCAAATATTTTATATTATACTGAAGTAATCTTCGATAACTTATAGAGAAAATGACGTAATAATATTCTACTAGCAGATTCCAGCCCTCGAAATTCGAGTGCAAATTCTAGGAAATTTTATTTTTTCATTAAATAAAGATCCTAAAGGTATGCTAATCAATTACAGTCAATTCACAAATCAACACAAAACAAACTCGTTTTTATTACAAAAACATTAACAAATTTAATAAACACACACATAGCATTGTATAATTTTATGTATGTGTTAGTAGCAACTTTAAATGCAATTTACTCAAAATAAAGGAAAAAATTAAAAAATCTGTAAATTTGCAAAACGGCTAAAAAGAAATACCTTTCAAATAATATACGTTTGGTCAAAATCAGGATAAAACGGTAGAACATAACATCGGTCACAAGTAATCGCCTAGCCTATTAATATTATAGATTCTAGAATTTCCCTTAAGATCTGCACTAAACCTTTCATGGAAAAAACAAGGACTCATGGCTCCCTTTTGGCCTTTAAAAGGATCAGAACTCAGATTTCAGAACTACCTACCTATGTTTATCTATTGCATTATGTGCATTGAATTTATTATTGACAGCACCGGCACCAGCACCAACAGCAGCAGTACACTTTGATTGGTGTGCTGCATTGAATATTTGCTACCACATTTTTTATCCATGTTCTTTATTAACATCATCATAATGGTCTTTTGTTGTTTGTTTAGTTTCCAACATGTGCTGATTTCTTTTGTGTTTTGTTTTTTTTTTTTTATTTGTTGTGCATTTGTCGTACTCCAAAAAATGAACAATAACGTTTTATTAACTCTGCCTGCTCTCTTCCTGTTAAGCTCCAAAAAAAAAAAACCTCTTCACAATGTATTGCCACACTTCAATTGTACTTACCTACTTTATACCATTCTTTAGAGTGATATTATCAAGTTTTAGTTGAAGTAGTTTTTAAGTACTATTAATAGATTAAATATTTAATGTTGGAAAACATATTAAAAGCCATAAAAAGATGCTCATTTTAATTTATTTTCAATTTGTGTAAAGACCAACGTCTGGCCAACTTTATTCAGTCTTCTATTTACTGTTGGTTGGTTGGCAGTGAGTGGTCTTGGCATTGATTGCTATGAGATTTTTAATTGTTTTTCCTAAGAAATTTTATTTTGTAATAAGAAATCAATGTCATTATCATTTATGGTAAAGTGATATTGGAGTTTTAATATTTTCCATAAATGTGTGGTGTAAGAATTTTTAGTGTTTGTAATTTAATTGAGCCGTGTTATAGTCTTATATAAATATATTTCATTAGTTTATTATTTTTAGAGGTAATTAGAGAAGCTTTTCTATATCCATGAAAATGCTCATTAATTTAGCCATGAAAAAAAATTTAATTGTTAAATGTTTATACAGTGCAAGCTCGATTTTCGCAACTAATTAAAAACCAGACCTGTCGCGAAAACTGAATTTTCGCGAAAACAGAACCCAAAATTTTATTGAAAAATTTGATGTAATTTTTAAAATTAGAATTGTTAATGATTGAATTGGAATTATTCAGGCTCAAGATTAAATGTTTTTACTTTAAATAAAGTATAACCTGTCATGCAGAATATAGATCAATTTTTTGAAACAAATATGCCAATGTTTTTGCTTTATTTAAAGTAAAAACATTTGATCTTCAATCATTAAAATGACAAAGATCGAAAATAAGATTTTTTATTTTTATAAAAAATAATAAACTTAAATAGAATCGTTTTTATTGATATACAGTCAGGCGCTTTCGTTAAATCGAATAATTCGTTATATCGCAACATTTTTTTAAATAATTTTTTTATTAGGTTAACATAAAAAAGCATACAAATTATATAAATTAATAAAGATTTTTGTACTTTAACATTAACAAAACTAAAAAAAATAAATATTTGTACATATTTCCTCCATTTTGTACAGGTTATATTAAATTTTAATATGGCTTGAAAAATGTATTTATAGATGTTTGGTTTCTAATTATATGTAGACTTTTCTGAACAGCTTCTTCCTGAAGTTCTCTTAAGGCCAAAGACTTCGAAAAATCTACGTTGTTCTGTTGACTCCATTGAATGCAGGTTTCCAAGCTTTTGATTACATCAATATGATATATTTTTGTTTCAGTAGCTGGTGTTTCGCTTACAATTTCAATATTCCCATCATTTTCCGCATTTTCTTCCTCATCTATGTCATTTTCAACGATGTCATATTGATTCCAGTTGTTTAAATCATCCATAGTAAAAAAATATCTGGTTTTAAAAACAAACAAATTTTAAAATACTAAAAAGGTTTTAATAAAAGTGTTTTAAAAAAAGGTTACATTTGGAAACACTGAACTCAAGAGTCTTATTCCGCGCCTCGTACACACAATTTCATTTTGTTGCATCATCTGTGCAAGTGGGATCTCATCTCGCTCATCAAACTCGAAGTTCTCTGAATATAAAATTTTGTTCCAGCAATTTGCTAATGTATCTTGTATTAAATTATGCCAAGCTAAGGTAATCATGTTGTTGCATCATAAAGTGTAAGGGATTTTAAAAAAACAACAATATTTTCTGTTTCAGATGCCACAATTTTAGCTAAGAGACTATTCCTCTATTGTAATTTCACTAAACGAATGACATTTTTATCCATTGGTTAGATAAGAGGTGTCACGTTTGCAGGAATAAAAATTACCCATATTTTCCCATCCTTTGCAAGTTCTTCTGAAGGGGGGTAACTTGGAGCGTTATCAAGATTCAATAAAGCCTTCATTGGTAGATTGTTTGAATCTAAGAAGGATTCTACCTGCAAATAAAAAATGTTTTTAAACCTGCATTCGAAACTTATCATCATACTAACCTCGGGGACAAACATTTGAAAAAATCAGATCTTAAATATTCCAGCATTCATCCAAGCACTTTTAGCATGAATATAATTTATAGGTAAAATTTTGTTTCGAAATGAGCCTGGCTTTTTTGCGTTTTCAATAAGAAGAGGTTTAATTTTTTTCGTACCTGTAGCATTTGCACATAAGAGTATAGTATCTCTTTCTTTTGATATATTCCTTCCGGGGGCAGTAGATTCTCCAGCATGTACAAATGTTTTGTTTGGAAGCATCTTCCAATAAAGCCCCGTTTCGTCGGCATTGCAAAATTGCATCATTAATTACATCATAAATTGTTCTCTCTTATAATATTTTGCAATTTTTGTTTAAATGTTTCTACTAAATCTGCTCTTGATGATAACTTTTCACCTGATTCCTGAAGAAGTCTTATGCCATATCCTTTTTTAAATCTGGCTAACCAATCGCCATTTGCGTGGAAACCTCCATCATAGAACTTGCTTTGTAGTTCTTTAGCTTTTGCTTTTAATGCCATTCCATTCACAGGTACAAATTTTTTTTCTTTGGTTGAGAAACCAATCGAAGAGCTTCTTCTCCATCCTTGGATACTCACCTTCTTTAAGTGATCGACGATTTTTTGAGCCATAGTTGGTAGAATCCAAATTTGAAATAATTTGTCTTTTCATCTTCTTAATGTACATACATATTGAAGATTTTGGAATCCCATATTTCTGTGAAATTGCACTTAGGCTTATGCCTTTTTTACAATCATCCAAAAAATTTTATTTTTTCCCTTAAAGAAATTCTTTTTCGGATTCCCATGGTAAAATTAACACTCACGCAACAAGTTGATAAACAGCTTATAGTTCATGCGCATACGCAAATACAAAAAAAATAAGTAATCATTGAAAAACTAACGGTATTGTAACGAATTTTACTCTCTTTTCTTTTGTTTTTATATTCTTTACTCATTTTTTGTTACTTTTCTTGCGTTTTTTTTTTTCAAAATTTTGATAAGCGAGTACAAAATTTTTGAAACGTTCGTTATAAAGGTAGTCAATGGAATGAAATTGGTCGTTCGTTATATCGCGTTTTCGTTAAACCGAGTATTCGTTATACCAGGCTTTGCCTGTATGTACTTATATTTTAAAGAAAGTGGAGATTTTGAGTTGTTTTTTTTAGCATTTTTTTTTAAATAACAGCTGAATCATATAGTGACGTTGTCGGCTTTTCATTTCCAAAGCCCATTGTATGCATTTATATATCGATGTTATAGCATCATCCACTTTAATTTTGTTTTTTCAATTTGCTCCTTATTACTTTCCACATGAAATTCTTCTCGAATCCAGTTGTTTATGTGCGGATTCTTGAAAAAATGTTCCATACCAATTTGAGCTTCAAGTGTACTAATAGTTGAAATATCTTTGTTTTCTTCCTGATTTTTATTTTGTAAAATATATAAGGGCATGTTATTCTCTTCACTCCATTCACTGCCGAATTCAAGCAAGGCGTTCCAGGATTTTTGGATATTGGACACGGCTATTTTATCCCAGGACGTAGCTAGAATCTGAACTGCATTTTTGAGATTGAAGTTTTTTAGTTTGAGATCCAAATTTTCCCTTCTCGCCAAGCAAGTGGGTGAGCAGTTGTTTTTTATAATTTAATTTGATCAATTGAATAACGTTTTGATCTAACGGTTGAATAAGCGCAGTGTAATTGGGTGCTAGATTCATTGCTATAATTAAACCGTCATCACTTTTTAGTTCCTCAACTGGGTGACACATCGCGTTATCTAAAAGCAAAACTGCTTTTTGCGGCAGGCCTTCTGAAGCCAAAAATTCTCGGACATAAAAAATTTTTTCTTAGGTACAACTTACTTTTACTAATTGGTGATGTCATCTAGGCGTTATTACTGGACTTGTATATTACAGGATTATTGAAAAAGCATTTCAAGGCGCGTGGGTTTTTCGATTTTTCAACACCCAACAATTTCAGTTTGTCTGTGCCATTCGCATTTGAACAGTTCAAAAAAGTTATCCGCTCTTTACATTTACATATTCTTCCGGGAGCTGTTTTCTCATTACATGTGACAAGAGTGTAATTTGGAAGCATCCTATAATATAAACCGGATTCGTCGGCATTGTAGATTTGGTGAAGAGTCAACCCATGCTCCTCAACGTAATTCTTAAACTCTTTCACAAATAGATCAATAGGATGACGTTTCGAAGACAAATTCTCGTCCGTAATTTTTAAAAATCTAATTCCATGTCGGCGTTTAAATTTCTTAAACCATCCTTCACTGGCATTGAAACCTAATTTGGTTTGATAAATTTTGGAATGCAAATGACTGGCTTTTGATCGTAAAATCTCTGCTGATATTGGAAAATTTTTTTCCTTTGTTTTACAAACCACTTATAAAGCATTTTTTCCATTCTTGGGTACTCAGCTTTCTTTAAGGTCCAACGTTTGCCAGGGCCACTTCCAGGCGAACTTTTTTAATGAATTTTCTTGATTTATAATGCGGTAAACCGAAGACTTAGGCAATTTGTAATTCACGCAAATTGAATTTGTGGAATCCCCACTTTTAAATTTTTTTTAAATCTCTCAAATTTTTGAGAAATCTTTGGCTTTAAAATATGTTGAACTTTTCCCATATTAAGAGATGCATTTACACAACAAATGACACGAATAAACAAAAATTAAGATCAAAAACATCCAAAAAGGTTTATAAGACGGGGATTTCCCTTTTTTGGTTATAGACATTGTAATCAAATTTAGAAAAACAGATACATAAAAGTCGCGAAAATGGAACCCGTTTTTCGTAAACTATCGCGATTATAGAACCTGCAATGTTAAATTTAAGGCGTTGCGATAACCGGACCGTCGCGATAATGGGGTGTCCCGAATACCGAGCTTGCACTGTATATAGCTGTTGTTTTTATATAATTTAATGCATTCTCCTGATCGCAAAATATTGTTGTTGTAAATTATTTCAATGTCTTTAAAAATGTGAGCTCGATTTTCTTAATCAAGTGGGCTGCGGCGCATTTATTGCCTGGGGAACTTGATATAACTTGGCTGTTTTTCAACCGATAATAGATTTTGTTGTTCTATTAGAAAGATAATTTACTCAGATTATGGTTTATTAATTAATTTAATTGAAACGCCATTATTAATATCAAAATTTTTGTGAAAAATGATTTTTTTTTTGATAATTTTTACATATAAATGCATATTTGAACTTTGAACTCGAATGCGCGTCCAGAAAGCAATGTCCGAATTGGCTCAAATTTTGCTCACTATTGTTTGAGATCCACAATATCCGACCAGCACACCTCAAAACCGCTGTCATCCTACTACATATATTTTAAGATGAGCCACAAAGAAATCAGTGCTGACGATATAAAAATTATCCTAAAGCTTAGAAATGAGCAGTGTTGCCAACTTTTTCCAAGCCAAAAATGCTAAAACACGCTAAATTAGAATCAATAATATTAATAGGCTAGGCGATTTCTTGTGACCGATGTTTTGTTCTACCGCTTTATCCCGATTTTCACCAAACGTATATTATTTGAAAGGTATTTCTTTTTAGCCGATTTGCAGATATACAGATTTTTAAATTTTTTCCTTTATTTGGAGTAAATTGCATTTAAAGTTGCTACTAACACATACATAAAATTATACAATGCTACGTGTGTGTTTATTAAATTCGTTAATGTGTTTGTAATAAAAATGAGTTTGTTTTTTTGTGTTGATTTGCGAATTGGCTATAATTGATAAGCATACCTTAAGGGTTTTTATTTAATGAAAAAGTAAAATTTCCTAGAATTTGCACTCGAAATTCGAGGGCTGGAATCTGCTAGTGAAAGTAAAAGCGCTAATTTTTAAAAAACTTACAGTACAGTATAAAATAAGTAAGAAAACTATAGTCGGGCAAGGCCGACTAGGTCTAAAAATTTTCAGATCATGACCATATCCTATGAGATCTCTTATATGTTTTTAAATTTGAGTAAAATCATGTTTTTTGAATGTCGTTAGATAGATTCTACACCTTTTCTAATTGTATTTCAGAAATATCAAATGTTTATAAAGGAAAAAGAAGAACTATAGAAAGTTTAAATTGAGTACCATTTTCATAAAAATTGTACACGATACAACTTCCGTCCTACGAAAACCCCATTATTAATTAATTCATTATCATCCAATTTTCATTTTTTTGGATGCTCCTTTTTGCTGGGCACAAACAAATTTTTTCACATGCTTGTCTTTTTATCGGCGCTTATGACGCTTTGGTATTTATTTTGTCTGTATTTGTGTCAAAGAATATATGAAATGGATATTTGAAATTTCAGCCGGAAATTTCTAGAGTTTCTAGAACCACTGAAAATACTTAGTTTCTCTACTTGCTTACTCTTTAAGAGCCAAATCGAAGTTTGTTGAACCCAAGACAAGGCAATGAATTTTATAAATATAACACTGTGGAATCTTTTCAAGGTCATTGTCTGGGGCTTGGGAATGGGGGGTTGGGGGTGAGAGATTTCAAATCAGGGTGAAAGTACTAGCCCAGTATAGTAAAACCTCCTAAGGGTTTGGCGTTCTCAGGCCAAATGAGAAATCATTCATGGTTCTTGAGCTATAGCTGAAAATCTAAGCAAACAAACATCAATATAAAGAAAAATATATACTGGCCGAGTACTTTCACCATGACTTGGAATTTCTCATCCCCCAGAATGGTTCTTGCAACGTGGAAGTTGGCCTCGTGTAGATCACATGTCAATAATAGTTTAAGCTTCAAATGGAGATGAACCCCTAAAGTTTATATGTAATTTAAATTTGTCGAGAGAAGTAAAGATGTATCGGGAATCCTAAGATAAATATATTGAATTCTTATACATGCAATTCACTTAGCAACAAAAAAAATTGTGGTGCGGGATATGGATCCATAAAAGCCTTAGAATCGAGTACAGTGTGTGAGGGAATGTGTTGAGTTTCTCAATAGAATTCGACAATATGAATTCCAGGATATAGTGGGGGTTATGGGGTAAGATTTAGTTGAC
Organism: Cordilura impudica; assembly: GCA_963682025.1. Taxonomy (NCBI): domain Eukaryota; kingdom Metazoa; phylum Arthropoda; class Insecta; order Diptera; family Scathophagidae; genus Cordilura; species Cordilura impudica. The sequence goes on from OY821517.1 coordinate 12,430,528, forward strand.
GAGTGTGCATGGAAGGACTCCGAATCGGTGGAGAGGACAACTGAGACTGACATTAATCCCTTTATCTGAGCTGTAGATGAGCTGAACTTAAAGCGATGGTGAAATGAACACCACTGACCTCTTGCAGGACATCCCTATCCTACGGCCCTTGTAAAATACAAAGAGCATTAAAACACTCTCTGGATTTGGTTAAGCGATAATCAGCCCACATAAGGGATGTGCTTACTGGACACTGTTTAATAGGACAGATGGACAACGCATAGGAGTCGACTTCTGTAAGAGCTGTATGTATTTAGATAAGAGTGAGTGCCCAGAACTGAAGGAACGGGCCTTAGATGTCTAGGGTGTTCCTTCGGTCCTCACACAATCTTTTCTTTTATGCTTTATTTTCCTTTTCAAAATACTATCTTGTTTCTAAAGGATATTACAATGAGCCGTATGAGTGCACTACCCACTTTAGTGTTAAGGTTCCTTTGAAAGTTACCAATGGAAAATTGTATAAAATCATATAATATAAATCCGCAATTTTAACATGTTTTCACTTTTGTTTTTATCTTTCTTCTCTACAGCCACACACAACTGGCCGGGTGATGTTCGTTATGGTCTTCCTTTGGATGTTGGCGATTCATTAGAAATTTTAGAAGAATGTCCCAAATGGTTTCGCGGTACATGTCCGCGCAAGTCACGAGCTGTGGGTATATTTCCCAAAACCTATGTACATATAAAAGACTTAACGAAAGTAGATCCTGTAGTAGCGGAATGTACACAAGTTCTAAGAGAATGGTCGGAAATATGGAAAAAACTCTTTGTGGTTTGTTTATATTAATTTAAAATAATTTTCAGAATAATACAAATTTAATACATATATAATTTTAGGATCGTGAAACGTATAAGTTTCATACACTAGGCAAAGTAATGCTAACTTTATGGAAAAGTAGACGTGATTTATTAGGAGCCACCTTAACTCAAGACCAAACCTTAGAATTACAAATGACTGTCGTGTCCAAAATTGATTGGGGCAATAGGTAAGTGAAAAAATTTTGTTTTGATTTATGTTATAGTAAAATATTTATTTAAAGAGCATAAAAAATGTTTTCTTGTTTTCTATCATAATCACAATACTTTTTGTTTATAAACAAATTTCTAAAATTTTATTAAAAAAAAAATTATTACTTAACATTTAGAATATGGGAAATTTGTCTTTTTTGTTTTTTTTTTTTTATAAATTTAAAATTTAATTTATTTATATATATATTTTTTTATTAATTATATGCCATTCTAACTTATGTTTCTAAAAAGGATAATCTAAAAATTTTATATGAAACATTATAAATTGTTTTTTCTTTTTTCAACTTTAATAGAGAAAATGTCACAAGGTTTATTTAAAAAATTATAAGAAATCTTAATCATAATGATGGCGGTTTTATAGTAATTATAAAAAGTTGTTTTAAATATTGTTGTTGTTGATGGTGGTCAAGTTTTCTTTATATTATTATAATAATTATAATTGTTACAAATAATTAGTTTTGTCATTCATAAGGGAGGGGGGGGGGGGGTTTAATAGAAATAAAAATAATTGCACGGATTGAACAAATAAAATTAAAATAAACATCGTTATTAGTTTTTCCATTTATAAAATAAAAATTTTGTTTATATCAAAATAAAGTATATTTTATCTTTATACGTTTAACAGAAAAATAGGACAAAACATTATTTTTAAAATACATGTATACGATTATACAATTATAAAATTAAAACCTTTTTATTTAGGTTTTTTACTATTTCTTTTCTTTTTTGTGTTAAAAATTATTTTTAAAATAGGTGAGAAATCATTTGTTGCTTCTATCGTTCTTTAAATTCTTCTTCATGCACTGCGCTGATTGATTTTTTTTTTCTTTTGAAAATAAAATCCTTCGAATTCATTAATTTATTTATGTTTCGGTTTCTTTGCCAAATCCCCCTTTATCGAAAGCATCCACTTGTGGATATATTGGATTCATGGGATTCATTTCCAACGTGGAAGGAGCCGATGGTGTTCTTGAACTACCCAAATGATTGCATAATTCTTGTACCATTTCATTGTATGATCTTGTATTGACATTCTGGCCCAATAGATGTAATAGTAAAAAGTCGCCAATCTGTAAAAGATTTATTATTATTTTTAGCAGAGCATTTTTTTATTAAGATTAATGGGCTCTTTCTATAAAGCGAAATGTAAAGAAAATTTTTCATAGAAATTCAAATCATTTCGTTACATTTCGTTTAATAGAATGAGTCCATCATTCAAATATACTCACATCCAAGCGTCTGATTAAGCTGGCAATTTCCTTATTCCGGCCCGAACGATAAGCACGTTTAATTATGGTTTCGCGTGTAGTAGGCATAGTAACCACCATGAATGAATAAATCAAAGCAATGCCAGATATAACTGATAAAATTATAAACCAGAACCTGAAAGAGACAAAAAATATAATTTTAATATTTTTAAAAATACGAAGAAAGATAATTGTTATAAATTTGAACAACTGTATTATAGATTTTATCAAGAGAAATTTAATAACAGCTAACATTTTCTATTGTGGTAAGATTTTTACTGTTACGACAACAGAATTTTAATCTTAGTCATACAGAAATTTGATTCTGGTTTCTGTGGAGTGAGATCGAAAAAATCGTAACATACAGAAAATGTAATGATAAGAAAACCTCTGAACCTTTAGATTTTTTCACTTAATTGAAATCTATAATATTAAGAGGCAAGGCGATTTCTTGTGACCGATGTATGTTTCACAGTTTTACCCCGATTTTGACAAAAAATTTATCATTTGAAAGGTATTTCTTTTTAGCTGTTACCCAAATTTACAGATTTTCATCGTCTGGAATATTGTTTTGGAGTTATGATCGTTTAAAGTTGCTAATAACACATACATAAAATTATACAATACTATGTGTGTGTTTATTAAATTTGTTAATTTGTTTGTGTTAATGTGTTGAGTTTGTTTTCTTCATTTAAAGTGAGTGAAATTGTGAAGCAATCGAATTTCGAGTGCTGGAATCTGCTAGTTATATATTAAAGCTTACAAAAAAATATATTCCATTAGGGATTTTATAGTAGCTTTTGTCACTTTTTTTGAAACAGGTAATCCATTTCCGTTTGAAATCTTACACACTACGTAGGACTTTTGTGTGCTCTTCAGCTCTCCTTTCACTAAAGTCCAATATCTACCCATTGGCCTAAGCCCTGAGGAGTTTGGAGGATTTGCTTCCCTTGGTACAAAAACCAAGTTTTTGTTTTTGCACCACTCAAGAGCTTTCTTAACGTAGTGACAGTTTGCCAAATCGGGCCATAAATATGTGATCACATTGTGCTGACTTATGAAAGGAAGTAGTGTTCTTTGTAAGTACTAATTAATATAAATTAGCAGATCCCAGCGCTCGAAATTCAAGTGCACATTCTAGAAAATTATATTTTTATTTTTATATTTTTTAATCAATTTTAGCCAATTCAAAATTCAACACTTTTTAAATATCGATTATTGTCGTGGATGGTTTATGTTCAATTATTGGTTTATGTCCAAAATTATTTTCAATTCAACACAATTATTATTGTGAATGAAGAAAACAAACTCACGAACACAAATTAACTAATCTAATAAAAACACACAGCATTGTATAATTTTATGTATGTGTTAGTAGCAACTTTAAATGCTGATTTATTGTCATCAGTAGTTTTTTTTTTCTTCTTAAATAACCTCTGATTTTGACATTTGTTTTTCATTTTATTATTAGAAAAGATTAAAAAATTAAAAAGAGCTAAAATGGAAAAACGATCTAAAGATGAACTAGGTATTAGAAGTTTCCAATGTTGCAGTTGTACCCATTGGGTTTATTATTAAAATACTGTTTTTAATTTATTTTCTTTCTACAAAAAGAAGTTGATGGAATTGTCAAAATAACAGAGTTAAGTAATATTTGTGCATAATTTAAACATAGATTGTTAAGCCGAGTTATGAAGAAGAAATATTTATTCAATGGATATGCAGTGTCTAAATTTTGTTTATTGATAGGGCTGTTAATTTTTTTTTTTAATTATTTCTTTATTCGGTTATCACGTTGCAGGTAAAACTTATAAAATTTTCTTTTATTTTTAAATAAGCTGATGAGGCCTATATTTTTAATGTAAATAAAAAGGTTTTTGTATTACATTTTTCCCGACGTTTCGTCAATTATTTGTTGACTTTATCAAGGGACGTCTATATAACTAAATTTTTTTTTTTTTTAAAAGTATATTTTCATATTTCATTAAAAAAATATAAATAAATTTCAAGAAATTTTTATAATATTAAAAATTTTTAAAGTTTGAAAACAAAAAAAAAATAAAAAAATTAATTTTTATATAAATTTAGATTTTGAATATTTATTGTTTCTAAATTTAGATAGCAAAAAAATATTTATATTAGATTTCAAATTTTCCAAATTATTTTTATCTTTTTTCATTTTCTGAAATGGTTTCGTCCTGCACTATTTTGTGAATTTCTAAACTAAGGGCAACTCTTGCATCAGCCATTTGAACATTGGAACTCTTGCTCTCTATCAGATATCATGTTGAGAATATTTAAAAAGGATAAACAGGAAAAACCGATAAAACTTTTAAATAATTTTCGGAGTTAATATTTTATTTTCTATTTGTGAAAATATAAAAAACCAACCCATAAAAAACAAGTTTTTATTATACTCCCTTTATTTGTAAATTAATTTACCATTATGTAATTAAATAATTGATTGACTGAAAATTTCTATGTCAAAAATCAAAAAAAAAAATTTGCAAAAAATTTTTACTAAAAATGTTAGATCACGAGTCTGCCTGAAAAGCTTCAGCTCGATTGAATCACGAGAAAAGGTTAAAAAAATCGAAAAATTTTACGACAAACACACACTACGAATTAATATAAAGGGAGTAAAAAAACCTTATTCTTGATCTTTTTATCATATAATGATTGAGTTATTAATTAATCAGGCTCAAGATCAAATGTTTTTACTTTGCAAAAAGCAAAAAAAAAAAATAGCACATTTGTTTCAAAAAACTGATCTAGATTCTGCAAGATAGGTCGCAATTTTTAATAAAAAATTTTAAATTTTAAGTAATATATAATATTAATAGGCTAGGCGATTTTTTGTGACCGATGTTTTGTTTTACCGCTTTATCCCGATTTTGACAAACGTATATTACTTGAAAGGCATTTCTTTTTAGCCGTTTTGCAGATTTACAGATTTTTAAATTTTTTCCTTTATTTTGAGTAAATTGCATTTAAAGTTGCTACTAACACATACATGAAATTATACAATGCTATGTTTGTGTTTATTAAATTTGTTAATGTGTTTGCAATAAAAATGAGTTTGTTTTTTGTATTGATTTGTGAACTGGCTATAATTTAATAGCATACCTTTAGGGTCTTTATTCAATGAAAAAATAAAATTGCCTAGTATTTGCACTCGAATTTCGAGGGCTGGAATCTGCTAGTTTTAATTAATTTTACTTCAAAAAACAAAAATTTATAATATTAATTAATAAGTAATTTAAGAATTGTATTTTTAAAATAAATTTAAAATTTTGTAAAAATTTCAATAAAGTTCAAATTTTTAAATTTATTTTTAAAATCACGACTTCAGATTTAAGATACAAATTAAATTGCAAAAATTCCAATTGAATTGTTTAATAAAATCACTGATACCAGAGATCTTTATGACTAAAATATTCAGTAAAAAATGTTCTTTCTTCCTCTGAATCACACGAAATTGGTTTTTAATTTGTATAGTTAAATGAAAATTTTTTAGTTTAAGCTTAAATTTTTACTAACAAATTTCAAACGTTTCGTTATGAGACCATTAAATGTATTTCATTTTTTAAATTTTAATTTTTCTCTACAAATTCAAAACGAAACACAAAAGTCTTAAATGAAGGGCCTTAAATTGCATTATTTGACTATAATATGATATTTTTAAGAATATTTTATAATTTAAAAAAATTGGTATTTAATTTTTAAATATTTTTAATATTTTGCATTCCAAAATATATAGTTTTGTGATTTATATATATTTTTTTATTGCAATTAAATTCTACTCACCACAAAAAGATGTAAATTTTCTCATTCAAAATATTCAAAGCCAACACACACAAAGTGTCGTGTCTCTGTGGTGAACCACCAGGACCGAACTTATGGAATGTACATTTCGTTAATCTGGGAAATATTTCAATCATAGGATCGTAACGTTTATCTTGATCCATGTTGGAAAACTTTATGACATCCGTGCCATAAGTCATAAAAGCACCACCCAAAAACTTATCCACCAAGAAAATATTGACAATGACATTGACAAAATTCAGAGCCTCGCACAAATAGTAGGCAAACGAGTAGCCAGCATGAGAATTTAAACTATCAATCAAATATTTTATAATGCGATGTTGACGATCTTTGCGATAATCTTCCGGTATGGAAACCATACCGCGCAAACCCTCAGTAATCATGCGCATTTTGCCATCCTCTAAATTCTTCCAAATCCAATGGGGTATATAAAACATTAGACCCTAGTGATAAAGTAAAATTAATATTGACTAGATTTGTTTGGACTTAAATATAAAATATACCTGAAAGAATAATACAAATGGCACCCATTGATAATAGCTGTGATACCGCTTTTCTTGACCAAATTCATTTCCCAAACCATGGGCCGCTACTTCGGTACCAATATGCTTATGTTGTTGACCCGGTATAGTGAACGTATAAGTAATCCAGCAAAAGGTATTGATCACATGCATGGGTATAGATCCATCATTAATGCAAGCTATGGGATCACCTTTAATGAAAAAAAAATAAATAAAATCATAAAAATTTAATAATATTAATAATATTTAATAATATTAACAAAAAGTTTTAAATAAGTGCAAAATGGTTTATTTGTTTTGAACAGAGATCTTAATTTAATTTAATTTGTATGCACGCACACACATTTTTTTTTTTTTTTTTGTTGCTTACTCATTTATCTAGTTTTCCTACATAAACTTGAACAAAGTTCATTGACCACCAGTACACACTGTAATTTTACAATGAGGGGAATTTTTATACCCTATACCACTATGTGGTTTGGGTATAATGACTTTGTGCTGCTGTTTGTAACAACCAAAAATATTGGACCTAGACCCATCTTTAATTATACCGATCGAATCAGAATCACTTTTTGAGTTGATTTAACAATGTCCGTCCGTCCGTCCGTCCGTCTGTCTGTGTGTCCATGTAAACCTTGTAATCAAACTGCAGGTAGCAAATATGAATATATTTTGATGAAATTTGGTATATAAGCTTTTATCGGCCATGGGATGAACGCTATTGAAATTGGTGAGAATCGGTCCATGTTCAGACCTAGCCTCCATACAAATTACCCCTATGAAATCGACATAAATTGCCATAAGATCCAAATTGTCATATAGATCTTACTCAAATTGGGTTTGTATGCGTTCATTACATCCATTAATGAGTAGTCCAAAAATTATCCCTTTGTCCCCATATAGAACTGCTTCCCGATATTCACTTAAATCTATTAAAAAACAAAAATATTGCACTAATTCTTCTCAAATTTGGTTTGTATATATTTTTGCAAAATACAAGAGACTTTACCAAACATAGTCAGGATCGGTTCATTTTTGGACCTAGTCTCCATATAGGTCTAGACCGACTATAATTTTCTTACTTGTTTATTATTATTTTTTTTTTCAATAGAAGATTGCAAAAGTACCTAAATCTTATATTCTATCAATAAGTTACTAAAATCTTCGGGCTGTTCTTTTGCATATAAAAATTTAATGAGGTTCAAAGTCATGAATAATATTATTGTGGGTTTCTAGAGATGCCGAAATCTCTTCGTAAATTTTGGTCAAGTGTTTCTAAAGATGACAAACAAAAACTCATTCACGAAGTATGAAAAGTACACAGAAATGTATTCCTGACTTTCTTAATTGAAATAAGGCCTTTGTAAATGTATCGAAATCTCTTAATAACACTAGACAACAAACACGGAAACCGTATAGTCGGTCTATACCGACTATACGATACCCTATACCATGCGTTTAGAGACCCTGTCACTTAGGGACAACTAATTGGATATAGAAAATAAGCATAAACCAAATTTGCCTTTTGTTGCCTTTGAATATGAAAAAGTTCATATCGGATGATATATTTATACGAGAACTAGGTCAAACAATGGACCGATCCTGACCATATTTGGTAAGGTCACTTATTTTTTGCAAAAATTTAGAAATACCAAATTTGATAAAAGTCTGTGCAATATTTTTGTTTTTGATAGATTTAAGTGAAGATCGGGAAGCAGCTTTACATGGGGAGCTATGACTAAGAATAAGGTTTATTTTTGCACTACTGATTAATGGAAGTAATTACATACACAAACCCAATTTGACCGATATCTATAAGATAATTTGAATTTGATGACAACTTAAGTCGATTTCATAGGGGTCATTTGTATGGACACTAGGTCTGAACATGAACCGATTTTCACCAATTTCAATAACATTTATCCTATGCCCGATAGAAGCTGATATACTAAAAATTATCAAAATATATTTATATTTCCGACCTGTAGTTTGATTGCAAGGTTTACATGGACACACAAACAGACGGACGGACGGACGGACGGACGGATATCGCTTAATCACTTTCTGAGTCGATCGGTATCACAAAAATGAGTCTGGCCCAAATATTTTTGATGGTTACAAACATCAGCACAAAGTCATTCTACCCTGACCACATAGTGGTATAGAGTATTGTAATGCATGGACACGTTTTTTATGATTTTTTTCGAAGTAATTTCACTATTTGGACTACATTTGGAGTTAATCACTTGTATCAATCGAATAACTTACAACTATAACATGATTTACTAAAATTAATTTTTTAATTATTTTATGGAACACATAATTACTGACTTCGAAATATGACCCTGATCGGACCATATAGTAGTAATCACATCCGAAATGAAGGTTATCAATATAATATTTAGTGAGGTCCAAATTTAGGTAAAATATTTTATACTTGTAAAATGTAAGATATTTTAAGGGAATATCGGGATTAATGATTTATGGATATAATAAATACTGATAAACCAAATTTAATCACGATAATAACAATCGGAATCTTAGGGCTATATAAGTTAATTTGATTCTCATATGGGGCCTTCGTCTGAACATGCATCGATTTTTACCAATTTCAATCGCCATTAAAATTTATTCCAAAACTATTTTGAAATATGCTAAAAAATTAAAAAAGTTTAATTTTGGTACATTTGTATAATCGCAAATATTTTCGGAATGTATTGCAAAGATATTAGCTTTGCCTGAGAAAAAAAAATGCTTAACTTTTCTCGATTAATATTTTGCTCGATTTTTTCCGCATTTTTATACCCTATAACTACTAAAAAATTTCTGTTTTGAATTAGCGATGTCCATACGTCCGTATGTCTGTCTGTTGTCGGGCTGTGTGTCCATGCCAACCTTGCAATCAAACTACAGGTCGGAAATATAAATATATTTTGATAATTTTTAGTATATCGGCTTCTATCAGCCATAGGAAGAACGCTATTGAAATTGGTGAAAATCGGTGCATGTTCAGACCTAGCCTCCATACAAATAACATCTATCAGCCCGTCTAAAATGGTCCAGATTATCATATGCGACCTTCTCCGAGAAAAGGGACCTAGTGTGTCAAAAAACGGCTTGTGTCAAAAATGGTGGATTTTGGTACCTAGAAGGGTGTCACATATATGTATATTGAGGTGGGTCGATTTAGCAATCGATATTGTGCCATCGATTTTTTGATAGCTTTTGGCAGGGGGGAAAAGTTCCACTACGACATATCAAAAAAAAATCATTTTCGGGGCGTACAAATTTCAATTTTTTGACTTTTACAAATCAAAGCAAAGCTTTGTCGGTCCATAACTCCAAAAATAGGCTCAACGGCAATAAAAAAATTATTTCTCCTAAACCCCTCAAAAAAAATTAAGAAAATCGGGGTGTAGCCACTATAAATTAACGCGTTAAAAAGATAGATTTTTCGACAACCTTAAGAAATCTAAAGAAAAACATTTTCTTTTTTTTTTTTTGGAAAAACTGCTATCGCCATCGTTTTTAGCGTACAATTTCACTTTGGAAATGTAATAGTTAAAAAAAAAAATTAAATCAGCCGATTATTTTTTATTACCTACTAAAAAAACCTTAAAATAAAAGTTGAGAAAAAGTCAAAAAATTTAAGTTTGGGTGCCTCGAAAATTATTTTTTCGATATGTCGTAGTGGAACTGTCCTAATGCCAAAAGCTATCGAAAAATCGATGGCGCAATATCGACAAATTTTTGTCCTAACAAATCGGCCCACCCTAATGTATATATAAATAAAATTTAGTATATGTGTGTCTATTATACCCAATAATCAGTATTCCAAAAATAAGCCCTGTGGACCATTTTTAGTCATAGTCCCCCTATAAAGCTGATTCCCTATCTTCACTTAAATCAATCAAAATCAATAATACTGCATAGATCTTTATAAAATTTGGACGTTATATGTTTATGAGTTAAATAAGTGGCTTTACTAAATATAATAATGATCGGTAATTTTTTGAGCTAGTCCTCGTTTAAAAATAACATCAAAACATTTTCGTACTGCACGCCACAAATTAATAAAAACTAGCAGATTCCAGCCCTCGAAATTCGAGCGCAAATTCTAGGAAATTTTATTTCTTCATTAAATAAAGACCCTAAAAGTATGCTAAGCAATTATAGCCAATTCACAAATCAACACAAAAAACAAACTCATTTTTATTGCAAACACATTAACAAATTTAATAAACACACACATAGCATTTTATAATTTTATGTATGTGTTAGTAGCAACTTTAAATGCAATTTACTCAAAATAAAGGAAAAAATTTAAAAATCTGTAAATCTGCAAAACGGCTAAAAAGAAATACTTTGATATGTTCCTAATGATATGTTCATAATAAAAAAAATAAAAATAAAAAAAAAAAAATAAATACCTTTCAGATAATATACGTTTCGTCAAAATCGGGATAAAACGGTAGAACAAAACATCAGTCACAAGAAATTGCCTAGCCTATTAATTATCAAAATAAACCTAGCCTATAATATTATAATATTCTATAATTATGGATACCATATAAATTTGGTTTATGCTTAGTTTCTATACCCAGTTATTGCTTCAGCCAAGTTGGATCCAAGACCCTCTCACATATTATAGGGTATCGTATTGTCGGTCTAGTCTGGCTACAATTTTTTTTTACTTGTTAAAATGTAAATTTTTTGAAAACAATTTTTTTAATATCTGCCCATAGTACTTAAAGAACCAATTTAATTTGAGAACAATGTTTGTGGGATTAGTGGTGCTTTTTATCATCTATATATATTCAGTAACCAAATTGGTTATTTCCATCTCGAGATATAGTATAAACAAGTTTCACTATTCAGTACCAAAAAAAAAAAAAAAATTTGTAATCTTCTCTATAAAAATTTTATATAGTAGGCCACAATACATAAAAAGAAAATAGTTTTTCAAGTGCACTATGTTTGTTGCCTAGTGTAATCAATTCAATTTTTTCAATTTTTTTTTCTTCGGGTTCAAAAGATATAAGATTTTTATAATTCATTCGAATATATTTTAATGTATCAAAATCGTTGACATATTTTTCCTGGAATTATAAAATTTCTAAAAAAAAATTAAACATAGTTCGAGGGCTACTTGGTACTGTTAATAATTAAATTATGGAGTTCAAAAGACACTAAAAAATCTCGCCAAAATTAATTCATGTTGTTCTAAGGCTTCTAAAATTTTTTTAATAATTGTTTTGAGAATTTCTTAAGCTTTGAAAAATTTTGTAAATAATTCAGATTTTCTTAAGGTACCAAAAAATGCAATAACTTATTTGTGGATTTTGGCCTACATTAGGTGCCAAAAAAAATATTTAAGCTTACTTGCCAGCTGGATATTTTAACACTTGATGGAAAACAGTCAATTAATCGCTTTGAAGTAAAATTTATTTACATCAGAAAGTGGAGTTAATCGATTTGACAAGTGAGGAATTCATTTATAGCTGAGTATTTTTTTGGACCTTTGCACTTAAGTAATTTGTGTTACTTTAATAAATGAACCTTAAAATTGTTGTAGTTCGTTCCGAAGATTTTTTTTTAATAAACTAAGACTTATAAGGTCATTATGCCTCTACACTATATTTAAAATCCATCTTATAAAATTTTTACATGCTAACAAAATATTCTTATAAATTTCTTGTTTTGTTGTATTTTCATCAAAAAAAATAAAAATAAAAAATAAATAAAAACCTTGCAAATCATCCCCAATTGAAACTTATCGTGAACTGAACCCATATATAAATAAAGTTCATATTTAACCATAAATGCACTTTTTAATAGACAATACGAGTACAATGTTAAAAAAAAATAATGAAAAACTTTTTATTATTATCTTTAATATCTGAACGACGTACTTACAATACAACATTTTCGTACTACTTATAAAATGTGGGTGTGTTGTTTGAGTAAAAAAGATGCAAATTGTATCAAATAAGTACATCAGCAAGTGCCTTAATATTTTGTAATGAAGCATTTTATGCTAAAGTACATACTTCTACTTGTGCTTGTTTGTTTGCAATATTTTGAGTGGCATAGAATTTGAAAACTCAGTAGAGAGTCAGTTTATTATATTGACTATTAAAAATAAAACTTTTTTATTGTTTCTTAAAAGTGCACTTGTAGTATTTCTTTTTTGTTGCTTTTTATTCTTGTATTTGCATTCTGAAGTGAATTTTATTATCCGTGTTATTATAATAGACTTTTCACTTTTTGGTAGGTATAATTTGCCTGTTTCTTTTTCATTTATTCATATTCAGAAACATACACGTTGTTATGAAAAAAAAACCTTTTCTGCATCATAATGACGTTTGAACAAAAAAAAATAAAACATCTGATGCATAACTGATAAGCAATTTTTGTTATTTTTCTTTAAAGGAGTGCCCATTAAAAAAGAAGTATAAAATATACAAAAAAAAAAAAAAGAGAAAAATAGTCAGAAATTTGTATGAATTTAAAAATTTTAATTTTTCAAGTGTTTCGTTTCATAAAATGTGTCCATTAAAGAGCTCTATGCAGCTTGTTAAGGAATCTTAGCAGAAAATTTTCATATATTTCTTAAAGAAAAAAAAAAAAAAGCACAAAAGTACCTTTCAGTGCAACAGTAGCAATCAGCTGTTTTCTGTCAATTATTAAGAATTGTGAAATTGAAATTGAAAACAACCATGTTTGCAACTGAAAAAGAACTTCTAATTTTTAAAGCTTATTACATTTTGTTTATGCTTACCTCTCCTGTCAAAATTCCGTTCAGAAAGAACGAAAAATTTGATATTCCTGCTCGAAGCCTGGGTTGCCTAACTTAATTTACATCAAAAAAAAGTAGTAAAAACAATACTACTTTTTTAAAAAGCTGCAGACTATCAACAGAAATTTTTAGACAGAAAAATTCCTTAAGCATTTCTGAAGCATTTTTTTATATGAAGTTTTTGATTCCTTAGCAAGCTGCATACAGCTCTTAAATGAAAAACTTTATGCCCGTTTTCTATAACTTAAGATTTACGTTCCAAACCAAAATTTAGAGACTTCGTATCCATTGGATAAGCATTTCTTTTTCATGACACCGTTTAACAAACTATGTTCAACTTATGTAGAAACAGTACTTAACTCTGAAATAACTGGTGTCATTTATCAGCATCTTTTTATAGTAACAAAATTAATTAATAATCTCTATTAAACAAAAATATATAGATTTTTTTATAAATAACACGATGGTTGCACTTGACAGATTGGAAACTTTAAATTCCCATTTCATTTTTAAATCTTTTTTTTCATTTTTGGTCATTTTTCTTTTTCTAATATTTAAATCGAAAAACAAATCTCAAAATCAGAGGTGAGTTAAGAAAAAACGAGTGATAACAAAAAGTCAGAGTAAATCAGAGTTGATTTTAACAAAAGTTTGTTCAGATTTCGTTTTATAAAATGGTGAACGTTATACAGATAAATTTTAAAACTTCCGACTATCTTTTCAATTCCAAACTCAATCTTACCCATTATTGAAAATAAAATACATAATCAAACAAAATTATCATAATAAACAAATAAGAAAATTATATTCGGTTTAGACCGACTATGCGATATACTATACTACGAGTTTCGAGAAATGGTCTTAGATCAAACTTTGTTGTGTTCATAATTGTGTATGGGAAATACGATTAAACCAAGTTCAAGTGGCTTTATTATTAATTTGCGCCCTGCAGATATGAAAAAGTTCATATCAGATTCTATTTCTCTGTGGGAACCATTTCAAAACATACACTCAAAAACATATAACAATCAAATTTGAGAAAAATTTATGAAATGTTTTTTTTTTTTGATAGATTTAAGTGAATATCGATATCTAGATGATAATCTGGATCTTAAACCAATTTAAGTCGATATCATAGGATTTATTTGTACTAGCAGATCCCAGCCCTCGAAATTCGTGTGCCAAATGTAGGAAATTTTATTTTTTCATTTAATATATTATTTTATAAGACCCTTAGGTATGCTAATCAATTTTAGTTATTGGTTTACGTTCAAAATTATTTTTATCGTTATTGGTTTATGTCCAAAATTATTTTTCAATTCAACACAGGGCTTTTTGCAAACACATTAACAAACACACACACAGCATTGTATAATTAGTAGCAATTTTAAATACTTTTACTCCAAAAAATATAAAAATCTGTAAATGTGGTGGATAGTTAAAAAGAAATACCTTCAAATGAGGGATGTTTGGTCAAAATTGGATTAAAATTGACAAACTTACATCGGTCACAAGAAATCGCTTTGCCTATTAATATTATACATCTGAGCATGCACCGATTTTCACCAATTTCAATAGCATTCGTCCTATGTACGATAGCAACTTATATACCGAATTGCATCATAATATATTTATATTTGCGACCTCTTGATTGATTATAAGGTCCGTCTGACGGACGGACATTGATCGACTTTCTGAGTCGACTAAGAATCACTTTCTGATTCGATTCAGCGATATCCGTCCGTCAGTCTGCCTGTGAAAATATTTTGATGGAATTTTGTAGTATAGGACACAATTGAAATTGGCGAATATTGATGCATGTTCAGACCTAGCCCCCAAACAAATGACCTCTATAAGATCGACTTAAATAGCCCTATGGCTATGGCTATTTTCTTTATTCCTTCACTTTTTACTGACGTATCGCGCACTGATAGCGCGAAGTACGCTACACATTAAATATATATCCCGTGATCCGCGATCTGTATTTCAGAATATTAGTCCATTCTGCGATATGGATCACGATTCATCAATACTACGTGCTACACGTTCAGCAAATATAGCGATACTGGATCGCGGTCAATATATATTGAACGTGTAGCAGTGCCCTATGATGCAAATTACAATATAGATCTTGATCAAATTTGGACTGTGTATGGGTTTTTCCAACCATTAATGAGTAGTCAAAAAAACAAACCCTGTAGGACCCTTTTTTAGTAATAGTCCCCATATAAAGTTAATTCCCGATCTTCACTTAATTTTATCAAACACCAAAAACAGTGCATCGATTTTTTTCTATTTTGGATTATATATGTTTTTGACAAAATTAAGAGAATTCGCTAAAATATGGTCATGATCAGTCCATTTTTTTACCCAGTCCCCATATAAGAATGATGTGAACTTATTCATATCTACACGCCACAAAATAATAACAATACCAATAAAAAATTTCTTATTGGTATTTTTTATTGCTTATTTTCTATATTCTATCAGAAAAGTTTGATCCAAGACTCTCTCGAAACGCTTGGTATAGGGTATCGTATAGTAGGTCTGAACAGATTGCAATTTTCTTACTTATTTTTGTATTAAGAAATATTAAAAAACGGAATAAATCAATTTTTTTTATGCATGGATATTTCCACAGAAAGGTCTACTGGGACTGAAAATTAAAATGTTAATAAAAAACTTCTTCTTTTTTAACAGTATATTAAACAAGTAAGAGTGGCGAATCTTTGATACCCTCCATCCGTGTTGTAAACACAATATTATAACCAAGGTTGCCAACACTAAAAGACAAAAAAGGCTAGATTTAAAATTATGATGGCTATATTTTTCACAATACTGTTTAAAATTAATGAGATAATTAACAAAAAATATAGCTATTTTCGTGCGCTTTTAATTTAAAGCAATTATTAAATGCAATGATCATAATTGTAACCTCATTCCACATTTTTGTTTGTTTATTCATTAGCGGTGCATACACATTTTTTTGTTGTTGTTTTTTTCTTCTTTTTTTTCACATGTATAACAAGCAAACAAAAATGTGTATTCATTGCTGCCACATATTTATACGCACATGTGTGTTACATACAAACATTTATCTCTATTTTTAGTTTTTTATATGATATTTTATCGGAGTATATTTACGAACTTCAATACCAAATTGCTGCAGATTATGAAGAACTTTTTTAGCCTAAGTAGTGCAACTTACTCGACTTATTGCGGATTGGACACACAGACCGACAGACATATGGACATTGCCGGATAGACTTATCCTTTTATAAGGCTCAAGAATATAGTTATGTAGATGGTTTATGTTCAGTGGCCGTAATAATTATTCCTTTTTTCATAAAAGTCAGATGATAACAGTTATTTTTTTATTTTTATTTTTTGAGCAAAAATAACTTATTTTTTGATTTTTTCAAACAAAAATAACAGTTATTTTTTGATTTTTATTAAAAAAAAAAAAAAATAACAGTTATTTTTTATTTTAATTTTTTCCAACAAACATAACAAAAATAAAAGTTATTTTTTAATTTTGATTTTTTCGAGCAAAGATAAAAGCTAATATTGTTATGGTTTTTACAGTATGATTTAGAGTATATAAAAACACCTATGAGGATTTGATTAAATACTGAAACAGTAAGAAATATGCATTTCCCTGGCTAATAAGACTGGCATATGTTGTGCATTCTGTACCTGCGACACAGGTTAGTGTAGAGAGCTCCTTTTCAGCCCTCAAACTAATTCTAGGAGAATTGCGGTACAATTTGTCAGTGGAAAATTTGGAAGCACTAATGTTTGTAAAACTAAATTCTGATGTTTAAAATATACTTAATATTAGCATTGATATTGGCTTGCAAAAAAAAAAAAATAATAAAAAATAACTTTTGTTTTTTGTCGAAAGAATAAAAATCAAAAAATAACAGTTATTTTTGCTCAAAAATAAAAATCAAAAAATAACTGTTATTTTTGCTCGAAAAAATAAAAATCAAAAAATAACTGATATTTTGCTCGAAAAAATAAAAATAAAAATTTTAAAAATCAATATATTTTACCAAAGACTAGTTCAAAATAACAGTTATTTTCGGTCCCTGTTTATGGGGTCTCCGGAATTTATTTTAATGAGTTACAAACGGATAGACAAACTGTTATATACCCTCTGCACACTGCTGTGGAGTGCAAATTCTACAAAAATTATTTTTTTTAATCTAAAATTGATTAGCATACCTTTAGGCTCTTATAAAATTATTTATTGTAATTTTTTTTTATTTTATTAAATTTAATGTATTTTTAACACATATTATATAAACACATATTATATTATGTGCGCGCATTTTGCTTAAAAAATGGTCGAAAGGTTTATTTTCACGTATTAATATATAAATATAAATATATTCTTATATTAGCAGGTTTAATAAGTTTTGATATTAGAAAGTTCTTAATTTAAAATTCGGAGGTCTTTATTTTGTATTAAATTTTGTATACCCTCCATACTACTGTCGAGAGGGCATATATCAGTTGGTAATTCTGTTTGTAACGCATCGAAAATTGAATTTGCGACCCCATAAAGTATATATATTATTGATCGTTATAACAACTCGAGTCTATACTGCGATTACCGGCCGTCCGTCCGTCCGTCCGTCTGTCAGTTAAAATCACGCTCATTCACAAAATAAATCATTTGCCTGGGTAAACTTAGAATATTATCGTTTGCCATTATTTCGAGCAGACTGGTATTTAAAATGATGTAATTCGGGCGTCATTATGCCAAGATATGGCCTACGATATGGAGACACCTCTAGAAAAAGCTAAAAATTCTTTGTGTTTGTTTAATGTATTAGTATTAAGTTTAGAACATTTTTTCTTTTTCAAATATTTTGTTCATATTTGCTATAAATAGTGCAATAAGTCCAAATATTATTGTTACGTAAAACCCAGGTGGAGGCTTTCAAAGATTCGAATTTAACACTCTTACTTGTTTTTTTTTTTTTTTTAATTTTATTTCTACACTTTGGTAATAATTTCAAAACTGAAAATTTAATTTTAGCTGACCTTAAGATTTCACAATTTTGTTTAAAATATGTTTTCGATTTTGTTTCAGATTGGTAAAAATTTTATATTGCCATCGTTATTTGCCATTTATTATTAAAATATTAAAGTTTTAAAATTTTAAAATTAAACAATTTTTTTCTTAATTTTTATTATTAAAATATTAAATTTTTAAACAAGTATAAATCCAAAAAATTTCAGAAACCAAAATGTTATACACTTTCAGGTAACCGAGAGAAATAATGATCAAATCATATAGCAAATGATTAAAGAGTGTATTTTCATCCCCACAAAAAGTTTCAGAGTTCTAGCAAGTTGTGAAGTTAATGAAAATTCAAAAGATTTGTATTAAAGCATGTATAAAAATCACTTTTTTCGACACCCAAACACAAAATTTAGCTCTGACGAATGGGTATTTATATTGTTTTTCGACTTTTTTCATACATTGTTGAGTAAAAAAAAAAAAAAAAATTATTTTAAAAGGCCATAAAATGAGACTGTACCCAGCGGGGGTTCTACTATACTAACCTAAAACAATCGTCTGCCACTAGACCACGACCCTTAATTTATTGAACAGAGTAATAATTACGAAAATTTTTCAATTTTATATGGCGGAGAAGAATAAAACATTTTGTTTTCAAACTTTTTTTTTTATATAATTTTAAAAAATTTAGTATTAGAAAGAAAAATTCTGGAAAATTTTTAAACGTCACAATTAGTTACAGCTTTAAAGCATTCAAAAGAAAAACTGACTTTTTTATAATTTTATTTGTAAATGGGTTTCAATGTAATTTACAAAAAAAAAAAAACTACATTAAAAAAGCAACATTGCACATTTGAGAAAGTTACATAAATAATTAAATTTTTCAATTTAAACTAAGGCAAACTCAACTGAATATACTAATATGTATGTATAAAAAAAATATTGTAACAATAATCACTTTTTTTTGGTTAATTTCATAGTTAACCCCAATACTTCAAAGTGTGTGTGGGTATGTAATTGTAATTTAAATCTACCTTTTTTTTAATCCATTCACACCACATCAAAAGTCAATGGCATTTTAGTTTTCGGTGCTCCATCATCAATTCATTTAAATGTCTGTCTGTTGTGTATTTCAATGTTTTCTGGTCAGATATTTTCAACCACACGTAGAAGTGTTGTGTTTGTATGAATAATAATAGTGTATTTTACGATTTTTCCACGAAAATATTTATGAATCACCGTTAAAACACTTTTGAAAAAAAAAACACATCAAATGTAGTAGACAAGATTTTTAAAGTTGGGTGTGTATGTGTGTGTTTTTTTTTTCTGTTGTCTAGATTTGTTTGTAAACGGAAATATTTGTGAAAAACAGCAAGATGCCCCAAAAAAGAACTGTGTTTTCCTATTAATCATCTTTTATCGATATATGTTGTTAATGGGGATTATTATTTAGAAATTAATTTAAATTAAAAATCAATCATACTCTTAAAAATTGAATGATATTTACAAATTAATGATGGTTAAAAATAGAAAATTAAAGTTGAAAATTATTATTCAAATATTTGTAAGAACAGTTTAAAATTTTGAAATGTAATTTTATATTAGAGATTATCTTATTTTTTTAAGAATCTTAACACCATTCTACAAGCAGCGTTTACAGTTTAATTAATAAACTAGAAGTATGAAATTTTGTTATGTGTTAACGTAATTTTTTTCGACAGAGTGGATGGGAAATTTCAAAAGATATTGAAGGATACAATTTTGAAAGGACACGATTGACATCTTTTTGTAGTCCTGATATGAAATCAATAAAGGTATTTAATTCGGCTAAGCCGAACCTTTGATACACTCCACCTGAGTTTTACGTTTACATTATTATCTGGACGCCTTGCGTTATTTATAGCAAATATAAACAAAATATTTGAAAAAGTAAAAAATTTAATAAACAATACGAAATTATTACAGCAAGCACGCTGAAATTTTAAATTTTCTTAGAGGTTTCTCCATATTTTGGGTTCATATCTTAGCACAATGATGCCCGATTTACCCCATTTTAAATATCAACCTGCTCGAAATAACGACAAACAATATTATCCTAACTTTAGCCAGGTAACTGGTTTATTTTACGAATGAGCGTGATTGCAATAGATAGACAGACAGACGGACGGATCGACGGTCGGTTAATAATATATAGTATATACTCTATGCGATCGCAAATTCATTTTTCGATGACAAAATTATTTATACCCTCTGCACAGTGGTGTGGAGGGTATAAAAATAAAAAAAGAAAGAGTGTTAAATTCGGCTATGCGAATCTTTGGTACCCTCCATATGGGTTTTACGTCTACATTAATATCTGGACTTCTTGCGCTATTTAAAAAGTAAACAATTTGATAAACTTTATACAAAATTATTACAACAAACACACTGAATTTTTAAAATCTTTCAAAGGGGTCTTCATATTTTTAGGCATATCTTGGCACAATTATGCCCGAATCACCCAATTTTCAATAGCAACCTGCTCGAAATAATGACAAACAATATTATTATGACAAACAACTTTACCCAGATAAATGGTTTATTTTGTGAATGAGCGTGATTGCAACAGGCAGACAGACAGACAGACATCGCTATATCGACTCGAGTTGTTAAAGGGATCAAGACATTATGGGGTCACACATTAATTTTTCGATGTTACAAACGGAATGACAATCTTATATATACCCTTTGCGCAGTAGTGTGGGGGGTATCAAAATAAAAAATCCATAAAAATTTTAAAATTCTCATTTTTCATATGACACTGATGGCGACATCTCAGGGCTAGTAGAAGTATTTAAATATATTTTTTGAAAATTTTAATCACTTAAAATCTTTAGCTTCTTTTAAAAGGAAACAAGATAGTGAAAACCAGCGCAGTTTTACTTTGATTTGTCTGAAATTAATAGAAAAAAACAAAAAAAAAATTTTTTTGTGGTCAATGTATTAAATTTTTGTTTGTGGAACAAAACTTAAAATTTTTATTAGCAATTAAGTAATAAAGCTAAAAGGAATTTTTGATTTGTATTACTAACTATTTAAGTCTTCAACATAATTTTATTTAGGAAGAATTTATTGGAAACTTCAAAGGACATTAAAGCATAAAGTTTGAAAAGAACATTATTGATATCGTTCTTCGACATGTATGTATGTTTTTACCCTATACCACTATGTGGTTTGGGTATAATGACTTTGTGCTGCTGTTTGTAACTACCAAAAATATTTGACCTAGACCCATCTTTCATTATACCGATCGGATCAGAATCACTTTCTGTGTCGATTTAGCGATGTCCGTCCGTCCGTCCGTCTCTGTGTCCATGTAAACCTTATAATCAAAGTACAGATCGCAAATATGAATATATTTTAATGAAATTTAGTATATACCGGCCATAGGATGAACGCTGTTGAAATTGGTGAAATTCGGTCCATGTTCAGACCTAGTTCCCATACAAATGACCCCCATGAAATGGACTTAAATTGCCATAAGATCCAAATTATCATATAGATCTCGATCAAATTGGGTTTGTGTGTGTTTATTGCATCCATTTATCAGTTGTCCAAAAATAAATCCCATGTGGCAATTTTTTGACATAGCCCCCATATAACGCCGCTTGCCGATTTTCACTTAAATCTATCAAAAAACAAAAATATTGCACAGATTTTTTCTTAAATTTGGTTTGTATATATTTTTTCAAAATATAAGTGACTTTACCAAATATGGTCAGGATCGGTACATTTTTCGACCTAGGCCTCATATAAATATAGCATCCGATATGAGCCAAAAAAAATTAATAACAATGCTTTATGCTTATTTTCTATATCCACTTAGTTGGACCTAAGAGATAGGGTCTCTAAACCATGGTATAGGGTATCATATAGTCGGTCTAGACCAACTATAATTTTCTTACTTGTTTCATAGTCAATTTTTGATACGAAGTTTGTACTGAACTATTAAAACATTTTATTTTTTTTATATATTTTTACTTCAATTCTTGCCTGATATACAATATTTTTTGTTCTTTCATTCGGTGTAAAAGTAATGAAATTTATCGGCATTCCTACTCTGGAGAAAGCTGCATGAGAAAAATATGGATTTTTCCAAATTTTATCCGGCAACACTTAAACGATTGACCTTGAATTTGGAATATCATTTGGCAATTGTTTATTTAGCGGTTTTAGATTTTGGCAATTTTGAATTTTGACGATTTTTGATTTTGAAGATTTTTATTTTTGGAAATTTTTTGTTTTTCGAGATTTTCGATTTTGGCGATTTTTGAATTTGGATGTTTCAAAACTTTCGCTTTCACACTCCTAAATATTTTTTTGTATAGGAGGTACCACGTCCAATAATCCTAATCCCTTTTATATTACTCCAGTTATTCACTGCATAATACCGCTCACGCCTATTTTTTGTTCGACTAATCACATGAATAACTTATGGGCTCACACAAAGTCCCAAGGATCTCACTATTACAGTACATTTAATTTAATTTCCCATGCACACTTATTGTCCCTATCCCCCCAGTTTTTATCCGACTACTCACATTGATAATAGATGACTTCGGACAAATTTGCAAAGCTGTCTCTGCCATAGTACTCGAGATATATAATATTGAATAATTAATTTGTGTGGGAGGTGTCACGCCCTTTTATTCGATCCCTCCAATTTTTGGCATGGTTACTAACATTAATAAGAGATGATCTCACACATATTTGGAAAGCTCTCCTTGTTATAGTAATTAAAAATACACCTTGTATGGGAGGTGCCACGCCCACTAAAGGTATAGTTCCTTCCAGATACACAGTAAGACTCTGAAAAAATTGCAAGAAGATCGGTCCAATGTTTTACCTCCTATAAGCTACAAACAAACAAAGAAACAAGCATGCATACTTTCGCTTTTATACATATATAGATTTATACCTCATACCACTGCGGGGTAACTACCAAAAATATTTAACCTAGACCCAGCTTTTATATCTATTTAGCAATGTCCGACCGTCCGTATGTCTATGCGTACAAATCTAGCCTCCTAATATACAAATAACCAATATCAGACCAACTAAACTTGTCGTAAGGTCCAGATTATCATATATATCAAATTTGTTGTGGGTATACGTATTATACAAACTAATAAGGCGTCCAAAAACTTAATCCTGTATGACCATTTGTCTTTTTGAGAAAATTAATTGACTTAAATAAATATGATCATAATCGGTCCATTTTTTGACCTAGTCCCCATATAAAAATAACATCAGATATGAATTTTTTCGTATCTAAAATTTGGTCCAGTCAATGCCTCAGGCAAAGTTGGATCCAAGAGCCTCTCTCGAAACGCATGGAATAGGTTATTGTATAGTTGCTTTCATTTGACACCGATAGCGGCTTTGTATCATAAGATCGACCAAAAATATTTATATATATTTCTTGAAAAATATTTGAGGTCGTCTTAAAAGGAAATAAGATCACGAAATGAGAAAAACAGTTTAAACCCATTCGCTTTATAGTTTCTGATGTATAACATCCGGTTTGAGTTTCAATTTCATGTTAAATTTTTAAATTTAACTTTTGATACGCGTAGGCGGGCTGTAAAATTCAGGTTATAACTATTTATTCTTCCAAACCCAATACTCTTACCTATTAATGAAGAGGTTTAATCAGCTTATTATGAAATGTTAAATAATTTCAACGATTTCAAAACTAACCAAATCATGTTAATGAATAGAGCAAGAAGCAATGGCTGTTTGTTTTTGTTTTTAAATAAATAAATAATTAACATATGAATTCTAATCAGTCGTTTAACTTTTAAGCTAAATGCATAGCACACTGCATTTTTGGTTTCACCAAATATTTGGTAATGCTTAGCAAATATTGTTGGATTACATTACTTACAACTTTATGTTGTTAATATGCGAACAATATCTAACAACACAATTATTTATGGTGAAAGCTATTTGCATTTCTGTGGTGGTTTTGTAAACAATTTTGTGTTAACATCATTTTAAGACTTGAACTCGTAATTGTTTTTTGTACGAGTATG
Organism: Cordilura impudica; assembly: GCA_963682025.1. Lineage (NCBI taxonomy): Eukaryota > Metazoa > Arthropoda > Insecta > Diptera > Scathophagidae > Cordilura > Cordilura impudica. The sequence goes on from OY821517.1 coordinate 12,455,094, forward strand.
AATTAATTAACATACTCGTATTTCATTTGTATACATTAAAAATTGTAATTTAATTTATATTTATATTTGTCAGCGTGGCTGTTACTTACCAATTAAATTGTTGGCTGTTACTATAATGCAGCAAACAAACAGAATAGCTGTTGTTATTCTATAATGGCAACGAAATACCATATTATCTATGACGGCCTTATCCAATAAATATCGTATTTTTACAAAGCCCGAAACGGCTGAAACCATACCAAACACAGCCATCGTGTATGGTTTGTTGTGCTTGTGATTATTAAAATAAAATTAAATTCTCTGGGGAATCCTTAAACTAAAACTTCCCAGAAGTTAAACGGGGGTGATGTAATAAAACTGTAATTAAAAAAAAAAACAAGAAAAAATATATAAAATATGGTTTAAAAATAATACAGTTTTAATAGGGAGAAAAATACAACATAGTTATACCATATACCCTATACCTCTATGTGGTGAGGATATAATGAGTTTATGCTGGTGTTTGTAACTATCAAAAATATTTGGCCCAGCTTTTATTATACCGATCAACTTAGAATCACTTATTGAGCCGATTTAGCGATGTCCGTCCGTCTATGGGTCCATGTAAACCTTGTAATCAACTAACAGGTCGCATATATAAATATATTATAATTTAATTAAATTTATGAAATGTGCTGCACAAAAGATCAAATTGGTCGCAGTGCGTAGCAACTTCTTAATCTAATCTAATAGTACATGTGACCTGGTATTTGAAAAGGAGGCTTACGTGAGAAAACAAGTTATCGAGAAAAATTCTTTAAAGGCGAGTTTTTTTACCTTTAACAGCTGATTTCTCGATAACTTTTTTTTCTCACATAAGCTCCCTTTTCATAGATCAGGTCGTTCATAGATCGAACGCTATTGAAATTGGTGAAAATCGGTGCACCCATACAAATAACCCTTGCTAGATCGACTAAAATGCTCGTAAGATCCAGATTATCATATCGCACCTGTACCTCTAAAGTGAGTCAACTTAAAATTTAAAAATTTTCAGTAAAGAATTGCGAATAATAAGTATACAACAGTAGTTGTTTTTACGATTTTTTCAGCGATTATCAAAAATAACAAGTTTTTGGGGTGCAACTCAAAATATGTCTTTTTAGTGGATTCTAAACAAGCTACTCTTACAACACAAAAAGGGTTACAACAGTATTTTTTTTTGCGAAAACCGATGTAAGATTTTTGCAGTGGATAGATATGAAAGATATGACTACTGTATATCGTTTTCTTGCAAAAAGTGAAAATTGAAAAATTTTGAGTTGACTCACTTTAAGGTACAGGTGCGATATATGAGCTCATCGCGATTCTGGTACTATGCGCCATAACAAGTATATTTGCCCAAGAAACCACACCTCTAAAATCATTTTCGAAGCCTCCAAAATTTCGATGAAAAAATCGATTTTTTTAAGTGGAGATTTTTTCGGCCCCCTACAACTTGTCCCACTCTAATCTATATATGTATATAAAATACAATATATGTATATTTGTCTTACCCAACCGATATGACCCAAATCCGGTTTCAATAGAAAGGTAATAGTACGGCTATATATCTTTTGTATTTCAAGTGGGCGTGGCCCCTCCCACATAAATTGAATAACATCATATATCTTGATTATTGTGATAGCAAGAGTTTTGAAACATTGCATTGAAATAGTACATATGTTATTATTGTAAGTAATCAGGAAAAAAATTGCCGTGATTGGAAAAGTGGGCGTAGCAGATCTCATACAAAGTGAATATTTAATATCATATATCTGGAGTCTTATGACAACAAAAGTTTTGAAACATTGCAATAGTGCATACATTACTAATGTGATTAATCAGGGTAAAAATGGGCGGGATCGTACAAGAAGGCGTGGCAGCCCCCATACAAACTAAAGATTAAATGTCATATATCTGGAGTACTCTAATAGTGAGAGCCTTTAGCCTTTGCTTGAGCCCATAAGTTATTCATGTGATTAGTGGAACAAATAATGGGAGTGATCGAACCACTGGGCGTGGCATCACCCATACAAAGTAAATATATAATATCATATAACTGGTGTGCTATAAAAGGGAAAGCCTTGACTCTTTCTACGAGTCCATCAGATATTAATGTGAGTAGTCAGACAAAAATGAGCTAGATGAGATCAATGGGCGTGGCACCTCACATACAAGAAAATATTAAATGTATCTGGAGTACTGTAAAAATGAGAGCCTTGGGACATTCGTGAGCCCATAAGCTATTCATGTGATTAGTCGAAGAAAATATATAATATCACATAGCTGGGCTAGTATAATAGAAAAGGGCTTTAAAATTTGTACGAGTCCATTCATATATCAATGTCAGTAGTCGGACAAAAAATGGGCGGGATATGATTAGTCTGGAGATTTTTGATATATATTTTTGTATATTCACTAGAAATAACTTATATGGCAAAACAAAGTTTGCAGGGTCAGCTAGTATATATATATATAGATACAATTTGGTATATTTGTGTCTATTACACCCACTTATGAGTAGTCTAAAAACAAACCCTGTAGTTATGGTCACCTTAGAAAACTGATTCCCGATCTTCAGTCAAATCTATGAAAAAAACACAAATATTGCATAAATTTTTTTTTAGTTTGGTTTATATATGTTTTTGAGAAAAGTAACTACTAAATATGGTCATGATCGGTCCACTTTCTGACTTAGTCCCCATATAAATATAACATCAGATATGAACTTTTACATATTTGCACACCACAAATTAGTTACAATCGCACTAAAATTTGATTTATGCTTATTTTCTATATCTTGTCATTGCCTCAGCAATCACCACTCTCGAAACTCAAGGATAGGGTAGTGTATAGTCGGTGTAGACTGACCATAATTATCGTACTTGCTGTTTTTTTAATATGATCTTAAATTAACATATCTATTACTATTTATTTTTTTTTTACAACGAAACATGTGTAAGTTTAATTATTAATATATTTTTTTTAATTTCATTTATTACTCATAGTTTTCAAGATTGTTTCAGATTTCAGTTGATGAATGTGTGGCAATCGCTTTGTTTCTTTTTTCAATCACTTTGAAAGTAGGTCTTTGGTTTATTTACAATCTGAGCTTTCAATTGTAATATAATACTTTTTTCTTATCTTTTTTGCTTTATTTTTAAGTTCAAACTAATCTTGAAATTTTTTCAAGCGTCATAAATACTCGCAGTAGTAAAAATAATGCTGCCAGTGTTGCAATGGCATTTGTTATTTATTCCATTGATTTTAAACAACAAAATTTGTTAGATATGTAGATATATAGATATATTGATTGATATATTGATTGATATATTGATGGATATATTTATGCATAGACATTCAGTGAGTGACAATACTATGGAAACTGTAACCAAAATATATTTCTGGCATCTTAAACGGTCAATACTAAAAATTGGATCATAAAATTTAAAACTCTCTATTAATTTAAAAAATGTTAAGTTTTATTTAAAAGTTCTGAAAAAACAACAAAATATTAAATATATATTTTTACGTTGTTGACAAAAGAATGGAAACGTTTACTGTGCAATAATTGAAAACTTTCCCTATATTTTTCATTTCAACATTTTGTTGGGTATCCATTATTTTTTAGTACTGCTTCAAAACGCCGAGGCGTGGAGTCAATTAAATTTTTGATGATAACCATTGATATTTTTTGACACTCTGAGTTTACTGCCTCTATGAAATCTGTCTTGTTTGCGTAATTTCGTGTATTTCTCGATCTACAATTTCCCATAGATTTCTATCGGATTGAGATCTGGTGATTGGGCTGGCCATTCCACAACACTAACTGGATTAGATTGTCACCATTTGGTTACAACTTCGGAGGTGTTTTTTGGTCATTGTCATATTGGAACTTGCAGAGCAGGTATCTAATTTCAACTATTATGCCATAATATTGCCACCGCCAAACTTAACAGTTTTTTTTTTATATTTTGGGTCTAGTCTTTTAGCCTTTGCCATTATACAAACGTTCTTCCATCATGGCCTCTTAAATTAAACTTGTACTCATCTGAAAGGGGAACAGTATTCCAATTCCATCTTGACTAGGTCATGAGTTCTTTAGCAAAATTTATGCGAGCTAAATGAATATTCTCTGATATCAATGATTTGTTCATAGGACGATGACAAACCAAAATCAGCCTCAATTGCTCTTCGGAAAACACTTCGAGCACTTATTTTTAGTTTTAGATTGTTAATGACCTTTTTAGGTGGCATTTTTGAACATTTTTTAAACTCTCTTACTATTAAATTATGCTGTCTTTGACTCGTTTTACGGGGCCTGCCACCTAAATGTTGAGTTTTCACTGTACCTCTGTCATGATATTTCTTAATTAATTCTTTTTAAATTATTCATAGAATATATCTCAAAACTTTATGTTTGCTTGAGACCAGCAGTAAAATCATCTATTATTCGGATTTTTAACTCTTCAGAAAACGTTATTCTTGTTATTATTTTATAATAATTAATTATAAGATACAAACATTAAAAAATACAATATTATTGTAAAAAAATTTTAAGAAACTATAAATGTTTAAATAACGGTTAAGATTTTATATTTTTTTTTATACCATCTTCTATTTTTATTGTTTTAAATAACTTTGGTACAGAAGCAGAAAGTTTCCATTGTTTTGGCATCACAAGAAAATGCTTTTCTTCGCTTACTTATTTTTTTTTTTTTTTTTTTTGTTAAGTTGTATTTTTTTTTTAACAAATTTGTCAATTTTCCTTAGAGAACGTGATTTCGCAAAAAAAAAAAAAACAAATAATTTTAGGACTTGACGCAAAATTATTAAAAAACAACATTGGGAAATTCTGAATTTTGTAAAAGTTCCCAATGTATTGACACCCACTGTATATACAGATATAGATTTTTAGTTTTATCGTTGACATTTTTTTCATTTTACTGGAATTGCATTAATAACTTAAAAATAGATTTTTTTAATTAATCAATGTTATATTAACTAACGATATCGGGCAATAAGAATAAGTTTTATTATTAAAAGGAAAAGCATTAAGCTTAGGGCCCTCAAAATAGTAGTTTCTGTCAAATTTAAAACTCCTTTTCATTTAAATATATCGCCTATTCCATGAGAAATCGGCCAAAAAGGCCATTTTTGACCTTGAGCCTTTCCAATTTGATATTTTTCGCACATTTTAAGATTACATTTTATTAATTTCAATAATATCAACGTTATTGTATTCTTAATAATTATTGTATTCTTAGTAATTGCACTTTAATGCAATGGCACTTTTCGTTAATTTTTTATATGAAATTTCGACAATTATATCCCAGTCCTAACTTTTCTCTGCACCCCGTTTTATAAAGTTTAAGATTTATTTATTTTTATAAAAATAAAAAATCTTATTTTCGATCTTTATCATTTTTAATTGAGTTAGAAATTATTCAGGCTCAAAACATTAGCACATATCGCACCTGTACCTCTAAAGTGAGTCAACTCAAAATTTTTAAATTTTCACTTTTTGCAAGAAACCGATACACAGTGGTCATATCTATCCACTGTAAAAATCTTGCATCGATTTTTCTAGTCTTTCGCAAATAAAATTACAGTTGTAACTCTCTTTGTGTTAGAATCCAAATACAGTTGTAACCCTCTTAAGAATCCATTTAAAAGACATATTTTGAGTTCCACCCAAAAGAATTGTTATTTATGCTGATCACTGAGAAAATCGCAAAAACAACTACTGTTGTATACTTATTATTCGCAATTCTTTACAATGAAATAACTGTTTTTAAATTTTATAGTAAATATTAAAAAACCGTTTTTTACCTCTACTGAAAATTTGGAAATTTTGAGTTTACTCACTTTAGAGGTACAGGTGCGATATGTTCCAAAAATTGATCTATATTCTGCATGACAGGTTATACAACTGATTCATGTCGAGTCACCACCCCTCATCAGTAACCAAAAGCAGTAGATAGTTTTTTTCGGTAAAAAGTTAAATTCATATACGTTTGCTGAAAAAAACCGAAGAACCAAAGAATCCTAGCAAAGAGTTATACTATTTAAGCCTCTTCCAATATAACAAACTAAAATATAAAACAACCTTTACGATTTATTTGAAAAAACCTTTCACCATTTTTCCATACAAAATACAAAACATTTTTAATATTTCAATAACCGAATAAAGTGGAGAGTTTTTTTTAAATTTTTTGGCCCTATTAAACGAAATCTCTTAAAGGCCCCATATAATATATGTATGAGAACTATGATGAAATTTAAAAGACCTTCGGTCAGCTTTTGGCCGATTAATATTATCAATTTAAGAGCGCTATCCATAATATTTGTACACAAGCACGATCAAGACCACATTAGTGAAACAAGCCACGAAAGCTTCATTAAAAAATTCTTATTCCCTGGGAATTTAAAGTGAACGTAACACATAAATTCGTCAAAAGAACAATAATGTTTCCGAAGTAAATAAACAAAATAAATTTTTCCTAAATTATAAAAAAAAAATTCTTTAATATATTCTTATAATTTTGTCAATTTTGTTAATTTTTTAGTAAACTTCATTACATTAAAAATGCAGATCTTTTATATGCAAAAAGTACTCTAAAAATTTTTAAAGATATTAAAAATTTTCTCAAATTTTGTAAATTTTGTCTATACTATTTTTTTATAATTATGAAAAAATTATTTTAACAGTATTTGCTTTATTTAAGAAACGTTTGGACTTGAAATAATGAATATCATATTTTACTCAAATTTTTCATAAAATATGCTGATCATGAATAAATAACCTCAATTTTTCCCAGGGACGGAAAATAATTGTTATTTATTTATTTATTTATTTATTTTTTTTTTTTTTTTTTTTGAAGAAAATTCGATTTATTTGTTTTAGGGAAATTTTAACAATTATCGTAAGATATATAGTATTTTGGTTACCGTAACCAATTGAAGTAGGAAATATTTTTTTTTTGGTTATGAATAATAGCAACCAAAAAATTTTTTTGGTTACCAAATTAGAAATAGTCCTAATTAAATGGTATTAATAAAGAGTGAATGCAATTTGTATATTCTCAAAAACATTATTGTTTAAAAATATCAATTTGGAGCATAATTTAATTAAGGGATAATTAAAAATTAAATGAAGAAAATATTGTCGGTACTATGAATTTCAAAAAAGTTTCTAAGATCCAAAAATGATCAAATATCAACCATTTCGTACATTAAAAAAATATATGCATAAATCAAAAATGATTTATGATTGCTACGAGTATAATAGAAAGTCTCAGTCACCTATTAGTTTCTCAAGTTTTCTTTAAACTGTTTTTTAAAGACAGTTTGTTTTTCAATGCTTTAATTTTATAATAAATTATTATAAAATAAAACCAGAATAAAGCATGATTTTACTGCTGATCTTAAAAGCTATTTTTAGAGAAATATTCTATGAATAAATTCATAATATAACAAGTAAGAAAATTATAGTCGGTCGAGACCGACTATATGATACCCTATACCATGCGTTTAGAGACCCTATCTCTTAGGCCCAACTAACTGGATATAGAAAATAAGCATAAACCAAATTTGAGTGGGATTTTTATTAATTTTTTTGGCTGCAGATATGAAAAATTTCATATCGGATGCTATATCTATATGGGGACTAGGCCCAAAAATGGAACGATCCTGACTACGTTTGGTAAAGTCTCTTGTATTTTGCAAAAATATATACAAACAAAATTTGAGATGAATAAGTACAATATTTTTGTTTTTTGATAGATTTAAGTGAAAATCGGGAAGCAGCTCTATATGGGGCCTATGACTAAGAGTTGTGCCAGGGATCATTTTTCGACTACTTCTTAATGGATGTAATATATACATACAAACCCAATTTGACTAAGATTTGTATGATAATTTGGATCTTATGGCAATATATGTTGATTTCATAGGGGTCATTTGTGTGGGGGCTAGGTCTGAACATGGACCGATTCTCACCAATTTCAATAGCGTTCATCCCATGGCCGATAAAAGATCAAATACCAAATTTCATCAAAATATATTCATATTTGCGACCTGCAGTTTGATTAAAAGCTTTACATGGACACACAGACGGACGGACGGACGGACGGACATCGTTAAATCGAATCAGACAGTGATTCTGATTCGATCGGTATAATTAAAGATGGGTGTAGGTCAAATATTTTTGGTTGTTACAAACAGCAGCACAAAGTCATTATACCCAAACCACATAGTGGTATAGGGTATAATTATCAAGAAATATCGTGCAGGAGGTACGGTGATGACTCAACATTTAGGCGGCAAGGCCCGTAAAACGAATCAAAGAGTGGATAATTTAAGGGGGGGGAAAGGGTAAGGTTTTAAAAGTTAAAAAAAGTCGTATTTTCATAATTCTTTTTTGAAGATATGAATAATGTTGGATTATTTATTTCATATACACGTTATAGCATAACATTTGGAGAATCTTCAAAAAAATTTTCAATTCAAAATTTTAATAAATAGGTCCGCGACAGCGAACATCATAACTCGTTACCGGATCATGTGAAATAATAAAATCGAAATGCGTTTAAATGGTTTTCTGAGATAGTGGCAAAGAGTTTTTTTTTTTTCATTTTATTTAATTTGCTTTTTTTTGGCAGCATTTTGAGGTGAAAAACACGATTTTTGGTTACATGATAAATTATGTGTAGATATAGTGTGTACAATTTCAAAAGAATCGCTCAAGTATATTTTGAGTTATGATGTTCACGGACTTCGAACATTTCTTTGCGAGAAAATCGATTTAAAGTTTTTTAAAAACTGATTTATATACGAGGTCGGTCACTGGAAACGCTGTATCTTCTTAATTTTTTTTCGATTTACTTCAAATTTTTTGGGGAATAAGTTCATTTTTTTTGGGAATTTATTAATTGGGGCTAAGTACTCGGCGCCTGCTTACCACTACAACTACTTATGTTTATGCATGGAGTATTTTGAGTGTATAATGTCTAAAAGTTACGAATTTTAGTTATTCTAGAGCTTTGTGATTGATATACAAATTTCCGGTTTTTCCTTCTGGTGCATACAGGAAAATTTTATACTCTCGAGCAGGCGACATAAAATTATCTATGAGAAAAACAGTCGTTTAAGGAGTTCCAGATTCCCTGGATTCAGCTTGTCTTAGTCGCTGGATTTTTAGACGCACTTGAGCAGATTCAGGCATTTTCTCTTCTCTTAAATGCGTATATTGCAGGACAGATATTGAGATCAGTATGCAAGTTTTCACTTATATAAATATGTAACCAAATTCATTAAATAAAAATATGTAAAAATTTAAGAACGATTTGGGGAGTAAGTTCATTTTTTATTTCGTTTTTTAAAAAAATGGGGAATTTGTTCATTTCTTTTGGGGACCTTTTTTAAATTTAGGGAATTTGTTCATCGTAAAGTTGTTCCCGTGTTTACCAAATTTCAGAGAAATCCGTTGAAAAATACAAATTTGTATAGCGAACAAATATACCAAAAAACAGAAAATGAGTTTTATAAAAAAGTGGGCGTAAAGGTAGGCGTGGCCAGAAAGATATATAATCTGACCTTCGCTGGAGTACAGAGATCACAAATTTCAGAGAAAGCCGTTGAAAAATAAAAGTTTGTATAGCAGCCAAACAAAGAAACAAATAAAAGGAAAAACAATAAATTTTATATACAAAGAAGTAGGCGCAAAATTAGGCGTGGTCGGTAAGAAGCATATGACCACCTTGCCTGGAGTACAGAGATTGTGTGTACCAAATTTCAGACAAATCCGTTAAAAAATAAAAATTTGCATAGCGGTCAAACAAACAAACAAACAGAAAATGAATTTTATAAATATAGATGTTGCTTTTTGGCCAGATACTCTAACTGGAATTGGATACAGGCAAAAATTAAATGACGTAATGTCTCCATACACGTAGGAATATGTGTCCCTGGTCTGGAAATTTGAACATGACAATGACCCAAAATACACCTCCAAAGTTGTCAACAAATGGCTACAATAACCAGGAAATTATAAATCGAAAAATTCGGACACGAAATTACACAAACCAGTTTCAATTATTGTATATTAAAAGTTGCCATTACAGTACAAAAATAAATATTATTTTTTTCTGAAGTTATTTATGTTAATATGTTTTATTTTTTAAATAATCTAACCCATTAAAACAAAGTTTTTATTAAAACTCTTTCTTTCCTTATGCATATGAGTTTTGAATCTCTCCGTGACTTTGCATGACTATTTAAAAATTAATCTTTGGTCACAACAAGTCTATGGACAATGTTTCAGATCGATCAGATGAGGGGAAATGGGGTTTAAATCACTCTGTGACTGTGCGTGACTATGCGTGACTGTGTGTGACTATGCCAAAGAAAATCTTTTTTCAAAGCAAGTCTATCGACCAAGTTTCAGATCGATCGGATGAGGGGAAATGGGGTTTAAATCACTCCGTGACTGGGCGTGACTATGCGTGACTGTGTGTGACTATGTCAAACTTAATCTTATTTCACGACAAGTCTATCGACCAAATTTTAGATCGATGGGATTAGGGGAAATGGGTTTTAAAACACTCCGTGACTGTGCGTGACTATGCATGACTGTGCGTGACTACCCCAAAATTAATCTTTAGTCACAACAAGACAATGGGCCAAGACTATCTGCCCATGGCAGACAGACAGACAGAGAGTATGAGTTAAAAGAACGAGTTTTAAAAAAAATTAAATGAATTAAAGAGTTATTAATTTTATGATCCAATTTTTTGCTATTGACCGTTCAAGTCGCAATTCTCACTAGATAATTCAAAAGACGGATATTAATTTTTTACCTTCCTGAAGTGTTAGTATTTCAATCTAAAAAAAATCAGTTCTTTCTCGATGCTTGCATTTACTTAATTTTAAATTACTAATTGTTACGGAAATTGTTGTACTCTTCGATTTCTTTTTTAACTTTTAAAAATTCTTTTATGAAATCATTTACATCTTCAAAATTTATGTTAAATATTGTGAAAAAAAATCTAAAAGCGCTTAGAAAGTGAAACGGAAAGCGTTAATTTAGCGCTTTTTTATAAAAAATTCTAAATGGAAAAATTCGCTAGTATAATTTAAACTTTATGTAATTATTTTTAGAAGATAAAAACAATTTTTCAAAACATTACTAAACCAGCTGAATAAACTGTTATTACTTTATAATACAATCCTATACAAAAAAAAAAAAAAAACATTAATATTTTTTATTTATAATGTTTGACCACATGATAAATATAAAATAAAACATTGCTTATTTTTGCCACAACGATAAAACACTTGGATTGCTATTACATAGATGAAATGAAATATAATTTTTTGAAATAAATTAAATTTAATTTCATCATAATAATTTTTATTTAATATACATATGAGGATTACTAAGAGGATTTCCAAAAAGAAAAAGATCTCTTTTTTTTTTAATTTCTAAAGAGAGTAGTTTTAAAATGTGGGCTCTCTTTTATAAATGTAGTGGTTGTATGATTGTATTGGTTTTATTTTATACTTCATTTTATACGAACATTCACTTTAGGGAGTTTTGAGTTTTTTTTTTTTTTTTTTTGAAGGAAAGAAATCAAACAAAAGCAACTTCACGCACTCTAAACATTATTTTCTTTTTTTTTATAATATTTTCTGAGTTTTGGTCTTCTTTATAAGTCGGTTTTTAGTATTTAAAATGTACTGCTTTTGTTTTTTAAACTGGTTTTAAGGTATTTTTTCGTTAAGTATGTGACTCTTGATGCTCTTGGCTGAATTTATTTTTTCAATTTAGAAAGAAAGAAGCAACAAACTTATATACACATAGAAAAATTAATTGAGAATTCTGTAAAAGTTTTATCCCAAAAAAAAAAACTTGTACTAGAAACTTGATATTTTAAATATTTAAAAATTTTTGTTTTTTCTTTTAGCTTCTCAAGACCAAAAAATCTGTTTTTTTTTTTAAAGTATTTTATCGCAATTTCACTAAAACGTAAATAAAACACACCAACCACCTAACAAGATTTTTAAATTTGTTAACATGTTCGTTAAAAGTCTCACCTTTATTTACTTCTTGTTTGTTTTGTTTTTAAATATTTAATAAATTTGTTTTGTTTAAGCCATAGAGATAGAAAAACATGAGATAATTTGTATGATTTGTATTTTTAATTTTGTTTCACTTGATTTAAATTGAATCACGTTTTAAAGCAATAAATTATAAATTTTTCGTGTTTCGTGTTGAATTAATTTTTTTGATTCTTTTCTTTCTTCTTTTATTTTTTATGAATGCACTTTTTCATGCACCGTTGCACTCTAAAATACGTTTCCTGTCTACTGTTGTAAATATGTCTGTTTCTTTTTGAACTGCTGCTGGTTAAACACCTCAAATGATGTTCCCAATAATGATGATGATGATACTACTGCTGCTGCTGTTACTGCTAGTATTGGTTGCACTCAGTGTCTGCCACCGAGTTTCGCGTTGTAAATTCAATCCCCTAGTGTTTTGTTTGCTAATTTTAATGTATCAAATGTATCAAAAAGACATTAAACAGCAGCTGTTTCTATTTGAATTTTAAAAATGCTTGAAGCCTTTTTTCTACTTGTCTACTATGGTGGTTAAAATTATTTATTTTTCTTTAATTTAAAAAAAAAAAAAAAATCAACAAAACAAGAACATGTCACGATTTCTAATGCGAGGTAATTATCTAAATGCTGCCGATCCTCTCGCCGTTTCAACTCGTACTAACATGCAGCTATTTGTAAATCAAAATCTAAAACCCCCTTTCACAAAACTAAAAACCTTAGTTTCAACAAAAAGAAGTCGAAATCTTTTCAAATAACTAAAAATAGACTCTCTTAAATTCAAACTCTACTCTATAGTTTTCTCTTTTACTTTACTTTGCTTTGCTTAATTTTCGATTTCAGCCTAAGCTAAACTCTAATAAATGCATTTACATTCAGCAATTGCAGTTTTTACAGTAAAACTGCATTTTTGCTTAACAAGAGCAAGAGAAAAATTGCTCTTTTTTCTATCTCTAACTCTTCTTTGTAGTTATTGTATGCTTGTTGTTGACCATTTGTTTATTTTTAAGATAAACTTCATTTTGTTGTTTACTCCATTAAAATTCAACAACATAAAATTTATTTACTTAAAATTTCAGTTTCTTTAAAAATAAAGCAGATCACGATCCAATAAATCTCATTAATTTCAAATATTAATCTAAACCTGTTGCTACCTGCTCCTTTATTATTTTTTTTTCTTCTCAATTTTATTTACCTTTGATTTCTTTGCAATATTGAGATATTTTTCATTTCTTTTTAATATTACTTCTGCTATACGAGGGTTGTTCTAGTAGCTTTTATAACTTCAAATTTAGTAGCTGTCTGAGATGTAAAATACAGGTATCTCGATTTATAGTACTTATATAAAAGTTACAGCAAAAAAAAAACATGATTTCACAAATTAATACGACTATTAATTTATTTGTCAGAATAATGAACAAAAAATTAATATTCGATTAATTTCTTTCTGCAAAATACTATAAAAATCAAATAATTAATTTTTGTTCGGTTCGAGATCATGTATATAATCTATGATATTAATAGGCAAAGCGATTTCTTGTGACCGATGTAAAAATTGTATTTACAAACCGATTTTGACGAAACATACCTCATTTACAAGGTATTTCTTTTTAGCTATCCACCAGATTTATAGATTTGTACCGTCTGGAACATTTTTTTTTTGGAGTACTGCTCATTTAAAGTTGCTACTAACACATACATAAAACACATACTGTGTGTGTGTTTATTAGAAACATCACAAGCCCTATGTTGAATTGTAAATTGGCTGAAATGGATTAGCACACCTTTAGGCTCCTTTAAAATTATTTATTCACAAACCCATTTATATGTATGTATATCTTCTGTGTGTTCAACAAATATTTATAATGAAATTTAATGAATTTTATTTAAAAAGTGTTGAATTGTGAATTGGTTAAAATTTATTAGCATACCTTTAGGCCCTTATATATTAATTGAAAAAATAAAATTTCCTAGTATTTGCACTCGAATTTCGAGGGCTGGGCTCTGCTAGTTTCTATTAATAGAAAAGATAAATTCCTTGTAATATAAGAAAAATATGGAAAACAAATTGAAGACAGCGCTAGATGGAGTATTTTATAAAAATTTTTTAAAATTTATTATGGCAAAACTAATTTTTAGAAATTCGTCTTAATTTTAGCATAAATTCTTCCATTACGTTGCGATTTTTAAACTGAGACCACAATCTCACAATCTGACTTGAAACGTTTAAAGTTAACGAAAAAATTATTCAGATAATTTATTTTATATAGCAATGAATTCCACATTTTATAGAGAATTCAAATCAAAAGTGAATTCAGACTAATAAGTCCTTTTTACATTAAAAAAGAAATAGTTATAAATTTTTAAAAATATTTTTCAGAAATTAAATAAAATAAATTTGAAAAATAATAAAATCAGTTTGAGATTATTTCATCGGAATTGGGATCCTTATATATTTCACCATAGAGTGAAGTACATAACATGGCCGTATTATAATTTTGAACGTGAACAAGTGAGAAAGTAAATCTAGGTATGTTGAATCTTTTATATGTTAAGGATTAAGATCGAAAAAATCTTAACTCTTTTTCCGAAAGCTTAATTTTAATTCTATTGATAAAGTAATCTTTAAAAAATATGAATAAAATGAGTGATGAAATACAAGCTAAAACTATTAAAATTATACTAAAATTTGGCCAAAGAATGAAAGTTCTGCCCTCAAACTGTTTCCAATGTTATCAAAAACTATCAGGAGAATTACACTATCGATAGGTAACATGGTACGGGAGGAAAGAACGGTCGACATGATGTTTTTAGGCCTAGAAAATAGAAAGCATATTGAAAAGATCTCCCAACACATCTGGTAGAAAAGCAGCCCGGTTAGCTCCGTGCTCGGTGTTCGAAAAGTTAAAGACAATGCAGATTTGAAATCAAACAAAGTTCAAAAAGTTCCAGACAGGAACAACGGGCTCTATAAACACAGAAATTTATATTAAGGAGTGTTTGCAAAAAAGACTAATTCCTTTCATAAGCCAGCCAATACAATGCTCTTGAGTAATACAAGGGAGGCAAATCCTCCAAACTGCGCCGAGCTTAGGCTAGTAGAGAGATATTCGGCTCTTGTTAAAAATGGGTCAAAAAGTACATGAAATGTATCCTAAAATGTGGAAGATTTTAATAAAATCCATAATGAAAATGTTCTTGGAAAAGGCCCATAACTTCACAAGTGGTGATTAGAACTATAAAAATAATGTTTTTTTTTTACAACCTTTGATATAATTTCAATTAAGGATAAAAATCAAAACTCTAGGTTTGAATGGTTTCCATATCATAACAGTTTATATCTGTTAAGTTTTTTCGATCTCACTCCTTATTAAAATTTTTCATGATTTTGGAGATAATTTTTTTTTTAACTGAATAATAAAGAAAATTGTTTTCAATTCTTTTTGAATTGAATAAAATTTTTAGTGGTAAAAAATTAATTGGGGTGAAAATTTTATTTCCGGTTTAAAAAAAAATTATTGGAAGTGAGCAATTTTTTCCCAAAACAATTTACAGAAGATGCTAACATATACATATAAAATAATAAAATAAATTGTAAGGAATATATTTTCATTTCCAGTCATAACTTTTGAACCCATGGACCTATTTTGTTAGCTATCAATACCAAATCGCTGATAATAATAATAAACATTACGAACACTCAACCGCTATTCAACAGTCGGGCATATTAGCTTGCAAAACTTTTAATATACCCAACTCTTTTTCTATACGGTAGATACGTTCCAAAGAAAGTCATGTAAAGAGAAAAAAAATCTTACCATATAAAAAACTAGAACTTTAATATGTTCCAAAAAATATTGAAAAAAAATAACAGCAAGAAAGTCCATAAAAAATGAAGTAAAACACAAAAGGTTTATTTTGCCAATCATCGCAAATGGATAATAACTGGGCCAAATGGGTCAACAAGTCTTTCATACGAAATACACATCTGAGAATTTGAATCAATTGGTTGCTGCTGCTTATTAATAACGTCCTCTCAAAATAGATTTTATGTTAGGGTGGTCCATAAAAGCTTTGCATTTTGATTTTGCTATGCATTTTTTTTGCGCTGTCTCGACTAGCTATAATTTATGACAATGTTCATGTTCAAGTCAGAGAGACAAAATGAGGTAAAACGTGAAGTGTGCAAATTATGTTTAGACATTTCATTTCCAAAATGTCTTTGAACCGTAAACAACAAAAATGTGTTATTGTACTCAATGTTTTAAAAAAAACTAAAAATATAAATTGAAGAAGAAAAAAATTAAAGAAAAAGCTCGAGATTTTGAGTGAATCCTTTTTTAGAATGAAATTAATAATTTCGCTTTTATTTAATTTAAGTTGCGCCATTTAATATACTTAAACGTCAAAATCGAAACTTCAAATAAATGGCTGAGTTTATGACAGACTTTCTGTCATGGCAAAAAGTTGGATATTTTAGTCATGACATGAACATTAGCTGTCTCCACTAGCCATTGACTTGAACATTGTCATGAATTATGGCTGGTCGGGACACCATGTTATGTTAATTATGGAACATTTCTTCATTCAAATGACTTCCTCGGCTGGACTTGCAGTAGCTCATACGATCAACCCAATTTTTCAGTACATTTCCAGTATGGAGCTGGAATTTTTTTTTTTCATTGCCGCAATCGATGCTGGTGATTAGCGTAACATTCATCATTAACAGCTCCCCACAAATAATAGTCCAACGGTGTCAAATCACAGCTCTGCGGTGGCTAATACACATCGCCAAAACGGCTAATAATGTGATTTTCAAACTTGCCGCACAAAAGATCCATATAGTCGAAAAAAGGGAACTAATAATCAGTTATCATTGCACGGTAACGCTCACCGTTCCGCATCTTCGAAGAAAAATCGCCCAATGATACCACCTGCCCCAAAACCAGACCAAACAAAGTGTTGCTCATGATACATTCGTTATTCAGCAATCATGTGTGGTAACCAGACGTAACCACTGAGATGAAAATGAACTTCATCAGAAAATATGATTTTTCAGTAAAAATGCTCAGCCTACAAGCGTTCCCAAACCCAATTAGAGAATCGAAAACGTTGCGGATGGTCGTGCGGCATCAACTCCTGCACCAATCCAACTTTTTATGGCGTCATATCGAGATCTTTATTCAAAATTCGCATCACTGTGGGCAAAAGCAGCAATGTTTTCGTATGTAAGCACTGTACGAGCACGGGAACGTGTTGTTTTATCCAATAACGATACAGTTTCATGCACACGTTTTCAAAAATTGTCCACATATTGCGTGAAAGGCGCTTCGTTTTTACCGAATTTTAGACTTAATTTTATTGTACTTTCGGTAGACGATTTCGCCTCTTTGGAAATATATTTTTAATATTTTCCAACGTTGTTCAAGCGTAAATCGTTGCATTTCATAAACCGAGTATATTATAATGATTATACTAACTACTTGTGGCATTGTCATACTCAAAATAACCAGCAATTAAAAATGAAAACAATGGAGGGACCACCCTGTAGTTATTGGCATCCATTTTTACAAATCAGAAGCTTACTTTAAAAGTTTAATCACCTTCCGTGAATGAGAAAAAGATGAGTCATACTTGTAGCAAACACTTAACCCTCGCAAATTAGCTGTAAGTTGAATTACATTTTGGTCGCAATGGTCATCAACTGCTATAAGACTGACCCGGATTCTCAATCACTGTCCACATTTTGCAAATCCATCACCGTCAATTGTCTGTGATAGAGTTATAGCTTCAGAACACAATTGATTTTTATACCCTGCACACCACCATGCAGAGGGTATAGATCAGTTTGTCACCATCAAAAAAAGTATATCGAGAGTTTATATTCAAAAAGTACTATCTGCAATTTTTTGTATAATTTATATTTGATTTTAAACTATTCTCTAAGACAATTGTTATCTGTTATAATGATTTTAATTTTCAACATCAATAGTATGATTAATTCTTAATAGATATTTTACTAAACCGATCGTGAATATGAATACTTGTAGATCTAATGAATAAATTGGTTTTCCTCGCTCTCCTCAAAACTTTTGTTACAGCAGATAGCACTTTTTGAATATAAGCCCTCGATATATATTCTTGATCCTTATAAAAACTCGAGTCGATATAGCGATGTCCGTCTGTCCGTCCGTCCATAAGAAAAGGTCTGCAATTCTAGCGGCAAAAAATTTCAGTGAAGAGCAACATTGGAAAACATATATTATATATAAGGCTTCTGCTCTATCTATAATATTAATAGACAAGGCGATTTGAAAGGTATTCCTTTTAAGCTGTTACCCAGATTTTTTTGTTTATTAAATTTGTTAATGTGTTTGTGTTAATGTGTTGAGTTTGTTTTCTTCATTTAAAATCAGTTGAACTGTGAAGCATACCTTTAGGGTCTTTATTAAATGAAAAAATCAAATTTCCTAGAATTTGCACTCGTATTTCGAGCGCTGGAATCTGCTAGTATGATTAAATAAAAGCAAATGCATTGCACATCGGCGTTGCACCACAACTTTTCAGAGTTATAAAAAAGAAAAATATTACAAAATTTAATGAAAATGCCAAAAAATTTTTATCATATTCAGACTCTTCGTACTATAAATATATCTAGCTAACGATTTAACAAGCATTTTAATATTGGTGGAAATAGTGCCCGAATACAACACAAGACCATACATGAGGCATTAATAAAGCGTTAGCTAGCCTGTATTTTACCTTGAACGATAAATATATATTAGTAGAATATATTCTACATAAAATACTAGAAATTTTTTAAGGAACAGATACAATGTGGAAGACAAATCTAAGGTGTTCACGAATTCAATACGCGAACTGTAACAGATATATTAGAATCAGAAAAGTGTCGGCCTGTTGAACCAAACGTAATAGTTTTGGTTTTAAATTGGTCAATAGTAACCTTATCAATTATTCGGTATTTAATTTTGATCTATTAAAATTTTAAAATATTTTTATTGATCATTGAAGCAATCAAGTTTTAAAACTTCTGCGATTGATCGATTGAAATTTTAAAAAAATTCCGTAATAGGTTTTTATTCCCTCCACACCACTGTACAGAGGATATATATCAGTTTGTCATTCCTTTTAAAAGGCATCTAAAAATTAATTTCCGACCCCATAAAGTATATATTCTAGATTCTTACAACAATTTGAGTCGATATTGTGATGTCCGTCTGTCTGTCTGTGTCTTGAAATCATGTTCATTCACTAAATAAACCATTTACTTGGGTGAAATTAGAATATTATTGTTTGCCATTATTTCTAGCATGTTGGTGTTTAATATGAGGTAAATCAAGCACCATCGTGCCAAGATATGGCCTAAAATGTGGAGACACCTCTTAAAAATACTAAAAATTCGGTTTGTTTGTTGCAATAGTATTAAGTTTATCAAATTGTTTACTTTTTCAAGTATTTTGTTTGTTAGAAATTGTGAAATAAGTTCAGATTTTAATGCAAAGCCAGGTGGAGCGTATTAAAGATTCAGCATAGCCGAATTTAAGACTCTTACTTGTTTTATTATAGAGTTTATAAAAAAAAATGAAAATCTTGAACTCTCCATAATGTAAATTTTACTTAAATTGATATGTAGAATGATAAAGATGTAACTAAAATTGAATTGAATTGAATTACAGAGTTTCCAAAATTAGCATATCCAGTAAAATACATGTCGTACAGCTTTTGATTTCTTTCACGGCCGTCAAGTTTCTTTCCTCGAATAAATACAATGGCTAAAAACTTTAAAATTTTTTTATAATATTTTTTAAATAAAAAGTTATTTCGGGATTCGTGTTAGAACAAATTATTCGCATTATTTTAAAAGTAGAGTCTTCCAAGCTGTGTACACTCTTATGGGAGTGATTTTTATCAAATTTTATTGGTTGCAAGGTGGTAAAATTCCTTCAATATAAATTAAAAAATTTGGAGATCATCTTGATTTCCATATAATTTATTTGCACAAAATTAATCGTGAACAGCTGATAAAATATCTACTGTAATCGTAAACGCAGAAGCACATCTCCGATAGGAAGGCGTTTCAACTCGATTTTTAAACTTGAGTAAATTTTTTCTCTCTCTGGAAACATTAAGCATTAACACATATTAGTTACAAAATTATATGTTTAGTATTTAATAAATTATAGTTCTTTTCTATTCGATCTTTCCAAATTTAATTGTAAAAATAAAATATTCGAGCTCGATTTAATTTTAATTAGTATTTAATTTAGTATTTAGTATTTAATTAATTAGTATTTAATTGTAAATAAATTAGCAAAATATCAAAAATATAAAAGGTTTTGAAGGCTATAGAACCTTTGATTTTTCTGGTTAACATCCTCTTTTGTATTTTGAAAACTAGCCTCGCATATCGATCGTATGAATGTTTGGCAGAAATAGCAGCACCACTAAACAACAGCAACAATATTTGTATTGCTTGTGGTAAACCTGGTTCATTCGCACCATATCCCTGAGGATCATTTAGCGTCGATGATTGATCTAAAACACGTATATTTGCATTTTACTGGGATTGTCATGTATAGTTAGTTAACATTTTGCAATACGTACATGTATTGGTGCGCATGCGCTCGATTAAAATTCACTGAGAAGAAAACTATGTTTTAATCATATATTTAGTTTCTTTTCTCTACTTAAAGTTGTTAAAAAAAAATTATACAAGATCAACCGAACAAAAATAAATTATTTTTTTTTGTAGAATTTTAAATATCAACAATATATGACACCGTAAATATGACATATATTTGAATGTAAAAGTTCAAAAGTATTTCTGTTCAAAATACTATTTATGCCAAGAAAAAGAAAATGGCGTAACACAGAGATCTGATGTTTTTTTTCATGTTTTCAAATGTGAAAATGTTAATTCGTATTTTAAATTATAAATTCATTAACAGCTTTTGGTTAATTTGAAGTTTACATATGTATGTATGTATACATACATGTTTATTGAATAGTTTCTGTTGTTGTTATAAAACAATTATAAATATTTATGGGTTTTATTTTTAATGGCTTAACTCAGTTATACCAACACCAATGTTTTTTTTAAAGCCAACCTACGCAGTCATACTACATGCACACATCTTTTCAAATATTGTTAAAAATACATTTCTCTTGAAGTTTCAAACAAAAGATTTTTTTTTTCATCCCAAAAAAAAAATTATCTTTTTAAATTCTATATAATTAATCGATATCTTAACATTTCACGTTTAACGAAAAAAAAACACACACACAAAAAAAATGTTCAAATTCTATGCGACAAAAAAAGACAACTTTGGTTTTGTTGTATTGTGAGAACACAAGTTTTGTGAACATAAAATTTATGGCTTTATAAAAAACCTGCTTGGCTTTTCATTTTAAGTTAAACTTTGGAGTTACAAAACTGAAAAGCCACACTAAACCACGTACATTTTACGGCTACAACAAGCAGCAACAAGTCTTCTTTCCAGCAACATTAACTCTGACTGAGTGGTCGACCGACAGGCTAAACGACTGGTTGTCACACTGCTAGTCACAATGTCAGTTGTAATTCTGTTCAATATATGTTTGTATGTACGAGTATTATGGTACAAAGTGTGGTTAACGTGGCCCTCTAATTTTTTATTTTATTTCTTAATAAAAGAAAAATCTAATCTGAAGCATTATAAAGGGTGTCGCAAAATTCACGCAGAATTTGAAATAACTAGCAGATTCCAGCCCACGAAATTCGAGCGCAAATTCTAGGAAATTTTATTTTTTCCATTAAATAAAGACCCTAAAAGTATGCTAATCAATTATGGCCGATTCACAAATCAACACAAAAAACAAACTCATTTTTATTACAAACACATTAACAAATTTAATAAACACACACATAGCATTGTATAATTTTATGTATGTGTTAGTAGCAACTTTAAATGCAATTTACTCAAAATAAAGGAAAAAATTTAAAAATCTGTAAATCTGCAAAACGGCTAAAAAGAAATACCTTTCAAATATAATACGTTTCATCAAAATTAGGATAAAACGGTAGAACAAAACATCAGTCACAAGAAATCGCCTAGTCTATTAATATTATAGATTAGAAAATACAGTTTTTTTTTTCTTCACATTGTAATTTTTTTATTGAATCCTAAAGTATACATGATAGGATTATGTATAGCATAACGCATGGAGCAAATGCCTTTCATGGCCTTGCTGACCAATTTTGCATACATGTAACTATATTTCATTGCTGCAGCGTTGAATTTCCTTCCTTCACGATTGGTTGTGGAATTTTTGGCATACAACTTAAATCACATGATCTAGGGGGACCAATTTTGATCACAAGAAATATCTCATGTCTCATGCAGTAATTGTATTGTTTCAAGGGTTGTATGGCCTGTGATGCCGTCTTGTGGAAACCACGTGTCGTCCATATTCATATCATCCAACTTAGTCAGAAAGAATTCTTTACTATGTCGCGAAATCGAGCCACAGTTGGAGTCACTGCTTGACCAGCCCCATTTTCGAAGAGGTATAGCCCAATGATACCTCCAACCGCCCAAATTCAACACCAAACAGTGAAGCGTTGTGGATGCTTTTGTTTTTCGCAAACATATATAGGTTCTCTCAAGCCCAAATGCGGCAATTCTGACGATTATCTAAGCCATCAAGCTGATGTTCAATAATCCATTTAACAAACTCTCTTCACATGGCCATTGGGTTTTAGTCTTTGTGTCAATTGAACTTTATAAGCATGGAGAGTTAGTTCTTCAGTGAGAGCTACAAAGCTTCTTGAAATTTGCAATTCTTGAAAGTTTGAAGTAATCGAAAAGATTTATTCAGACAATTTATTTAGTGAATTGAAATCAAAAGTGAAATCAAATTAATAAATCTTTTTTTAATAAAAAATAATACTAAATAAATTTGAACAAGTAAGAAAATTATAGTCGGTCTAGACCGACTATATGATACCCTATACCATGCGTTTAGAGACCTTATCTCTCGTGGGCCCAACTAACTGGACATAGAAAATAAGCATAAACCAAATTTGAGTGGGATTTTATTAATTTTTTTGGCTGCAGATATGAAAAAGTTCATATCGGATGCTATATCTATATGGGGACTAGGCCCAAAAATGGACCGATCCTGACTATGTTTGGTAAAGTCTCTTGTATTTTGCAAAAATATATACAAACAAAATTTGAAAAGAATCAGTGCAATATTTTTGTTTTTTGATAGATTTAAGTGAAGATCGGGAAGCAGCTCTATATGGGGCCTATGACTAAGAGTTGTCCCATAGGGATCATTTTTGGACTACTCATTAATGGATGTAATAAACGGATACAAACCCAATTTGAGTAAGATCTATATGACAATTCGGATCTTATGGCAATTTATGTCGATTGCATAGGGGTCATTTGTATGGGGGTTAGGTCTGAATATGAACTGATTCTCATCAATTTCAATAGCATTCATCATATGGCTGATAGATGCTTATATACCAAGTTTCATCAAAATATATTCATATTTGGGACCTGCAGTTTGATTACAAGGTTTACATGGACACACAGACGGACGGACGGACATCTTTAAATCGAATCAGTTAGTGATTCTGATTCGATCGGTATAATAAAAGATGGGTCTCTGTCAAAAATTTTTGGTAGTTACAAACAGCAGCACAAAGTCATTATACCCAAACCACATAGTGGTATAGGGTATAAAAATAATAAAATCGACCTGACATAATTTTCGGAATTTGAGAACCTTAATCAGCTATGATTATGTATTTCACCATAAAGTGAAATATGTAACATTTTTAACAGAACAAGTAAGAATGTAAATCCAGCAATGTCGAATTATATGGTCAATCCCTAGACCAGTTTTGTAATGTTAATTTATGTTATTACGATTTTAATTTAAGATTTTGGAGGTAAAATGTTTTTTTAATTGAAAAAATTTTATATAATTCTTATTGAGTTTTGGTGGTAAAAATTAATTGGGATGAAAAATGTTTCCGATTTAAAAAAAAAAAAATATTATTGGAAGTGAACAAATTTTTTTGAGGAGTTGCTATCACATACAAGGATGGTCCAAGAACAACCCGACCTGACGTGCAGATGATGGCAGTAGTTTGAAAAACCAAATACTATAGTGTAAAGTGACAACCTTATAAAACATATGTTTTAAGTTTCAAGGTGCACATTATTTAATATTTTTCTGGATCCATCAAAAGTAAAAGGTTTCAGTGAATTTGTAAACATGGAAAAAATTGATCACCATTATGTAATTCAATACTTTTATACGAAAGGTCTCAATCTAACCAATAGTAAAGCCGAGCTAGATTCTCTACACTGTGGGGAGTCTTCTCGTTCATTTACGACTATAAAATATTGGATGGCAGAGTTTAAACGAGGCTGTACGAGCTGCCAATACAAACAGCTTAGTGATCGACCAATTGAAACGGTTAAGAAAATCGCCAAAATGGTGTTGTATGATCGTCGGCTAAAGGTGCGTGAGCTAGCTGAAATGATAGTCATTTCAAAAAGCGCTATGCATCGAATATTGACCGAAAATTTGGGGACGAAAAAGCTGTCCGGAAGATGGGTGCCGAGTTTGTACACAATAGAACATAAACAGCGTCATGGAGATGTTTCAATAAAGAAGAATTTTTACGTCGATTCGCAACTATGGATGAGACATGGGTCCACCACTTCACACCTAAGACAAAGGAACAGTCAAAATGATGGACTGAAATGGGAGAGTCGTGTCCAAAGAAGGCGCGTGGACTAATTTTTATTGATTATTTCAACAAGGAAAAACAATCACAATAATTGCAGGATTTAAGTGTTGAAATTAAAGAAAAATCATGGCAAAAAAAAAAGTGTTGTTTCATCAGGACAGTGCACCAGTTCACACATACACTATTGTTATGGCCAAAATCCATGAATAAAAGTTCGAATTGCTTCATCACGCACATTATTCGCAAGATTTAGCTTCCTCAGATTTTCCATTTCTAAAGTTGAATAAATGGCTCGGTGGAAAAAAATTAGCCAACAGAGAAGAGGTGGAGTCTGCGGTTGATTGATATTTTAAGGAGCTTGTCAATTCTTACTATAAACGGGGTATCATAGCTTTTGCATATCGCTGGGAAAAGTGTATCAAGCTAAAAGGAGAGTATGTTGAGAATTAAAGAAATATTTTCCCAAATTTGTTGTATTTTATTTGTCAGTTCGGGATGTTCTGGTACCGCCCTCGTACATATAAAATAGTACAAAAATGTAAGGAATATTTTTTGATTACACGCATTACTTTTGAACCCATTGACCTGCTTTGCTATCAATATAAAACCACGTGAGAGCTACAGAGTTTCTTAAAATCTGCGATTCTTGTCCTTGAAGCCGAATTGATGTTGCTGGACTATCATCGACACTCAAATGCTTCGATATTGACATTTGAACGTCTTGTTTTTGGACGACCAGTGTGTTAAACATCATTAAATGATCCGATCTGCCAGAATTTTCCAGTTACTCTCTTCACAGTTGACAGAGTTAGATCAATATTTCGACTATACGAAACTGTACGAAATTTTCGAACTGTAGCTGCCAAACATACATTATTTTCAAAATATTGTTCAACAATAAAAACGCTTTGTTCTATCGTGTAATGCCCCATTTCTACCAACCCTAAACTGTCAGCTGTCAAAGTGTATTTTTCTTTTGGTTGCCAACACGTTATTTACTGCACATATTCCAATTTTACGTGAATTTTGGGTCAAACTTTATTTCACATCTTTTTAACTTACACTCGTAGCTTAATTCGAAAGCTAAGACTTTTGGCTTATTATAAATTGTCATTTAAATTTATAAATCCAATTTTCTCCCATGTTTTACAGTTTTTCAGAGAAAATCAAATTATATCCAGAATTCCCATTACAAATTTGTAATTTAAAAAATTTGGAATCGGGAAACTCTAAAATTGTTATTACACGGCGTGTTTTTTACATATGCACTGTCACTTTTGTCCATATGTAATTCCGTATGTCTGTCAAAATTGTCGTTTTACACAATTAACTAATAAATTTTTGCTATCACACTTGCATATGTATTTTCGTATGACATAACCTCTAAATGTAAACAACAGCTGATTTTTTAATTTGTGAATTTACAAAATGAATTGTTAAAAATAAAGTTATATATTTTATATATTTTTTAATTGTTAATTAATATTAAACAATTTATTTTTCTTTTAATATTAATCTTTTTAATTTATCTGTTTTTCTTTTGCCACAAGAAGTGTTGTATTTTCATATGTTTTGTCATGTCAAAATAGAACCTGTTCTAATTGAAACATGTACATTAGACCGTATCACCTTACAGGCACAAAAAAAAAGTTCTCCGTACACCAGCGAATATAAAGTATTGTTCCAAGGACATTTGAAAAAAATTTTTATTTTTTTTTTTGCCGAACGTAGGGGTCGCCTTTTTACTTTTTTCGTTATATCTTCCATATTTACAGTCCGATCTTAAAGTTTGATATAGCGAATTTTTTGTCTCAGGGAGGCCAATAATTTTGCTCTTAGGTCCATTGACCTAAAGGGTACCGTTCTAGTACCTACCCCCCAAATCTCATTTCCTACCACCCTAATGTGACACCCTAATGTTAGAAATTTATAGCTCGCGAAAAATCATAAAACTTTTGCTCAGAAAGTATTTCGATAATTACAGCACAACTATTTAAAAAATGCTTTTATAAATTCATTGTTGCAGACCGTAGGGGTCACCTTTTTAAATTTGTCATAGCTTCAGTATTTACATTCAGATATTAAAGTATGATATATCGATGGGTTTGTCTGTGGCAGACCAATTTTTTTTAATTCAAAAGTCTTTGACCTCA
This sequence comes from Cordilura impudica, assembly GCA_963682025.1. Classification (NCBI taxonomy): domain Eukaryota; kingdom Metazoa; phylum Arthropoda; class Insecta; order Diptera; family Scathophagidae; genus Cordilura; species Cordilura impudica. Next base: position 12,482,157 of record OY821517.1, read on the forward strand.
AGTAACCTTTACATCATACCTCAAATTATACAACAAGAAATAAGCAACAAAAAGCAAAGTAATATAATAGAAACTTTAGTCGATCATATCTCGACGAGATTCCAGTTGGCAATAATTTTGACGGCTGTCGAGTTTAGATAAAATGTTGCCCATGCGTTGCTCGTCGGTGACCGCCATGGCAGATTCATGTACTACATGAACAAAACGCTTGCTATTTTGAGAATGAGATGGATAAGCCGTGAAAATAAATAGGTTTAGCAAAGAAAACTATCAAATGAAGATATTTTTCTTGCGTTTACCTGGTAATTCGATTACATCTTCATTTGATAGTTTTCTTTGCTAAACCTATTTATTTTCAGAGCTTATCCATGTAGTACATATGACTATCCACACGTATTGTACATTTGTAATGTTTCATATGTATCACATGATGTGTATAATTTAGCAATGGGAAAATTCGAGAGTACATATGTAAACATGTAAGAAATTATAGTCGGTATAGACCAACTATATGATACCCTATACCATGGTTTAGAGACCCTATCTCATCGGTCCAACTAATTCGATATAGAAAATAAGCATAAACCAAATTTGACTGACATTGTTATTCACTTTTTTGGTTCCAGATATGAAAAAGTTCATATAGGATGTTATTTTTATATGGGGACTAGGTCGAAAAATGGACTAATTTGGACCATTTTCGGTAAAGTCATTTCTTTTTTGTAAAAACATATACAAACCAAATTTGAGAAAAAAAAGTGAAGATCGGGTAGCAGCTCTATATGGGGCCTATGACTAAGAATTGTCCTATAGGGATTATTTTTAGACTACTGATAAATGGATATAATAAACACGTACAAACCCAATTTGACGGAAATCTATACGATAACTTGGATTTTATGGCAATTTATGTCGATTTTATGGGGGTCATTTGTATGTGGACTAGGTGGTCTGAACATGGACCGAATTTCACCAATTTCAATAGCGTTCATCCTATACCAAATTTCATCAAAATATGTTCATATTTGCTACCTGTAGTTTGATTACAAGATTTACATGGACACACAGACGGACGGACGGACAGACGGACGGACGGACATCGCTAAATCGATTCAGAAAGTGATTCTGAGGTGATCGGTATAATAAAAGATGGGTCTAGATCAAATATTTTTGTTAGTTACAAACAGCAGCACAAAGTCATTATACTCAAACCACATGGTGGTATCTATAATATTAATTGGCTAGGCGATTTCTTGTGACCGATGTTTTGTTCTACCGTTTTATCCCGATTTTGACCAAACGTATATTATTTGAAAGGTATTTCTTTCTAGCGGTTTTGCAGATTTACAGATTTTTTAATTTCCTTTGTTTTGAGTAAATTGCATTTAAAATTGCTACTAACACATACATAAAATTATACAATACTATGTGTGTGTTTATTAAATTTGTTAATGTGTTTGTAATAAAAATGAGTTTGTTTTTTGTGTTGATTTGTGAATTGGCTATAATTGATTAGCATACCTTTAGGGTCTTTATTTAATGAAAAAATAAAATTTCCTAGAATTTGCACCCGAATTTCGAGGACTGGAATCTGCTAGTAGGGTATAAAAACACGTCATGTAATAGCAGCTTAAGCTTCCTTTTCATATATCGCTTGTAGAGATTTTTGTATAAAAACCTGAATACAAAAGGAAATTTTCTACGAAATCTAAGGCCACAAATGAATTTATCAGGCTAATTTTAATTTAGAAATTTTAAATGTTTCAAAATTATTTTAGAAGTTCTCTAATTCATTTTAATTGAGTTCAGCCTTCAAAAGCGTGTAAATCCCGCCAAATGCGGTATAGTTGGTCAAGTTATACATATATACTACAAAATAGTCCAGTGAGTGAATTTTGCGATATCTACATAATCTCACATATTTCTTTATGTTTGCCATGACACAGACACAACGAGACGGTTCTTTAGAATAAATTTTTTTGTTGTAGCGTCAGCTCAGAGGAACATACGTTGCTTGCTTTGCATTACTTAATACTGGCGCAATATACACACACTCGTTATCCCTAGCAAGAAACATTTTGAGTAGTTTTCTATAGTAACTACAATATTTAGCAGAATTTCAGCTGAACATCCGAATAATTAGCAACAAGACAAATTATCGATGTACATATACTTACGTACATATTTCTGATATACAAATCACAGTTCGTTTAAGGAAAGTATATTAAGTTAATTTTTGGATTTGATATTTAACTAGGTTTATATACCGTTACAAATATCATTTTGATATCAATATTTATATGAATATGTTAAACACTTTATATGTCGGTATGTGGTTTCTATGTTAAAATCCGTTACGAAAACAAAATAATAAAATTAGCATTCAAAAATTTTCCAAACACCATCTGACTGACTTCTTTTGACGTTTCTCAAATTATTGTTGATGGTGACAAATAGGCAATTGGTCAGTATTACTTGAAATAAAAACAAGTAAGAAAATTATAGTTGGTCAATACAATACCCTATACAATACCATACCTTTCGAGAGATCGTCCTGGGTCCAACTTTGCTGAGGCAATAACAGGATATAGAAAATAAGCACAAACCAAATTTTATGAAAAAGTGCATATATCTGATGTTATATTTATATGGGGACTAGGGCAAAAACATATATATATATGATGATCGGGAAGCAGCTTTATATGGGGACTATGACTTAAAATGGTCCTACAGGTATTATTTTTGGACTACTGAATTAGTGGATATGATAAACACACATTCACAAAATGTTGTCGATGTATATTTGATCTTACGACTATTTAAGTCGGTCTGAAAGGGGTTATTTGTATGGGGGCTGGGCCTGGTGCATCTATTTTCACCTATTTTCAATTATGTTCGTCTAAGGGTCGGTATAAGCTTATATGCTAAATTTTTTCAAAATATATTTATATATGCGACCTGTAATTTGATTACAATGTTTGCGTAGACACGCAGACGGACGGACGGACAGACGGACGGACGGACTGACTTACAGACGGATGGACGGATATCGCTAAATTGACTCAGAAAGTGACTCAAATTTTTTTGGTAGTTAAAAAATCAGCACAAACTCAAATAGTTGAGGGACGGACGGACGGACGGATTTACAGACGGATGGACGGATATCGCTAAATCGACTCAGAAAGTGACTCAAATTTTTTTGGTAGTTAAAAAATCAGCACAAACTTATTGTACCCTCACCACAAAGTTGTATAGGGTAGAAAAATATTGATGACCTACGAGTATGAAAATGGCAATTAAAGTGCCTTGAAAGATATGTTATTGGATTTTCGAATATTGATTTAAAAAAAATATGTTTTTGCTATATCTTTTTCACATGATATCTGGATGAAATCTGAGCTAGCACCGGAACCACCATTCAAACTCTTGTTCAACTCTATCTCTCTCTCTCTCTCTCTCTTTCCCACGCTGTTTTTCGCTATATTTAACGACGATTTGTATGGCCAGTTGCTAGAGAATTTAATCGAGCAAAATTTAGATGCTGTTTGACGGAAAACTTTCCGGAAAACTCGAAAAGCTTTTCCTGCAACGTATTTTGCACCAATCAAATCGTTGAAAAAATTTCAATGGTTTTTTCCGTTTTTCAGCTCATATTTTGATCGATTAAATTGTCACGTGTAATAACCCTGTGTGCCAAATTTCAGCTCTCGGCGAAGGCTATAAGCGGGTCTACGATCATACCACATATTTGAAAGAAATACACAAATACATTTTTATTTTCTCAGTCATCTTTATTTATTGGATCTTCACATAAGTTTGTGAACTAACAATAAGTTATTCAAATCTTAAAACTAAAACTTAACCCTTTAACGACGAATGGGACATATATGTCCCATTTTTCTTTTTTTCTTATATTTTCCAACCGATTTTTTTAAATCTGACTTGAGTCGACAGAGGATAGTTTTAGCTTTCATTCCATACCAAAAAAAAATGGCACATGTATTCTCAGGACCTAAGACGGTGACTCCAACGTCTGAAAATTCTGTTTTTTTAATGATATTTGGATGTCATTAATTCGGACGTTATTGAAGCGAAAGCATTAAAATTTTGATATAACATGGACCAGTATTTATGCTTTTTAGAAACACCAAAATATTTGGAATTGGTTTATTATTCAGCAAAATTCAGTACGGTAAAAAAGATATAGTTTTATATATTTACTAGCAGATTTCAGCCCTCGAAATTCGAGTGCAAATTCTAGGAAATTTTATTTTTTCATTAAATAAAGACCCTAAAGGTATGCTAATCAATTATAGCCAATTCACAAATCAACACAAAAAAACAAACTCATTTTTATTACAAACACATTAACCAATTTAATAAACACACATTAGCATATGTATAATTTTATGTATGTGTTAGTAGCAATTTTAAATGCAATTTACTCAAAACAAAGGAAATTAAAAAATCTGTAAATCTGCAAAACCGCTAGAAAGAAATACCTTTCAAATAATATATGTTTGGTCATAATCGGGATAAAACGGTAGAACAAAACATCGGTCACAAGAAATCGGCTCGCCTAATAATATTATAGATTAAATTAAAAAAATTCATAATATTAAATCAGCAATTAATTAAACTAAAAATAAAAAGACTTGGAAAAAGATTAATTCTAAATATCTCAAAAATATGAAATCAATTATGGTAATCTTCGAAGCAATTACAGTGTTTTATGAAACAAAAAGGTTTTTTACAAAAGGAACGATTTTCCTTTCCATTTTTAGTACAAACTAAAAAAGTAGTAATCGATTTTCTGTGATCTATATTTAAAAATTTACAACAAATACAAACCCAAAGCTACAATTATTTATGAAAAAAATAAAAACATAAACCACTGACTTGCTTTGAGCGGAGTAAATTAGTTGCTAATTTTGACCGTTGACGACCAATGGGATGTATATGGCCCATGGATTTTCTCCTTGAAGGAATTAAAAAAAAATAGTTTGGACGACACTTTTGTTTAGAAATGTTGGGTCGTTTAGTACGAATCCACAAAAAAAAAATTTTTCCAGCAGTTTTGGTTTGGTCGTGAAAGGGTTAAATATTAAATCCAGCCAGTGCGAGGCAAAATTTCATTTCAATTCATATTTCATTCTATGAGATCAGCAGTCTCCCTCCTTCTTAAGCGTTGGTGGATACGATTATTTATTAAGTTACGTGTTATAGGATTGGGGTGAGACTCTAGCTTTTCCAAATAGTTTGCGATAAATAATACAAACAAATTTTTCTTCTACTGAAGTCGATGTAACTAACATACCTGCACGTGGTTGCATAATTCGAGCGATTCCGCTAATTGGAAGTGTACAAATACTTTTTCTCGCACTTACAGTTGCCATACTGCGTTTTTTGCAATGTAAGCAAAAAATTGAAGTAGAAACGTTCCGTACGTTTTTGAAAAAACGTACAAGTTAAATTTCCAGTGTGTTAATGGTAAAATGTTCGTAATGCAAAATATTTTATTAAAATTTTTATTAATAATATTTAAAATTTTCTTCTTCAAGTGCACACTTTCTAGAAAGTGTATGTACGGTTACGAATTAAAGAGACTAGCATAAAAAAAGCAACGGTACTACAAAATAGGTTAAATAATTTAGCAGGTTAAATAATAGCCAAGGCGATTTCTTGTGACCGATGTAAGTTTGTCAGTTTTAATCCTATTTTGACCAAACATCCCTTATTTGAAAGATATTTCTTTTTAGCTGTCCACCAGATTTACAGATATTTTTGCATTTTTTTGAAGTAAGATCCATTAAATGTTGCTACTAACACATACATAAAATTATACAATGAAAAATAATTTAATGTTGAATTGTGAATTGGCTAAAATTGATTAGCATACCTGTAAGGTCTTATAAAATAGATAATTTATTAAATAAAAAAAATAATATTTCCTACTAGCAGAGCCAAGCCCTCGAAATTCGTGTGCAAATTCTAGGAAATTTTATTTTTTCATTCAATTTATTTCTTTCAATGTTTTTAGTCTACTTAATTCATTAAGTTTATTTCATTATAAATATTTGTTGAACACACAAATAAAAAGCCACCTTGTATGCCACCTGAAGGTATTCAAATTTTTGGCAATTCACAATTCAACACAGGGTATGTGTTATGCAATTATTGTAATGAAATCTGTATGTTAAATTTCGTGTTGCATAATGTAAAGTTGATTGTGTACCCATAACTTTCCTCAAACTCAACGAATTAAAACAGTTAATCTGTACGTTAACTTTCGTGTTGCATAATGTAAAGTTGATTGTGCACGCATAACTTTCCACAAACTCAACGAATTTAAACAGTTAATAGCTCAAAATGAATTTTCTTAAACTTATGTCAACAGCCTATGTTAATTAGAACTCTAGTTATATAGGTTTGAGTGAAGGAAAATATTGAAAAATCTTGAAAAAATTGAATGTAAAGTTGATTGTGCACGCATAAATTTCCTCAAACTCAAAACAAAGAGCTCGATCCAGTGACTGTTCTGATCAAGAAGAGGAGCTATGAGAATTCGAATTGCTTGAGTGAATGTGTCCCATAAGAAATCTACAGGGAAGAATCGCGTTTGAGTATAACTTAAGTAAGGTGGGAGTTGATGACACCTTTCATTAAAAAATTGAAGGAAATCGGCCGGATAGAACGGCCAGACGACTGACTTTAGTTTTCATAAATTTTTTTAATATATAAGATTTGCACTCGGATTTCAAGAACTAGGATCTGCTAGTATTAATAATTACAAAAACGGTTAGCTATGCAAATAACTTACGGTAATATCTGACGTTAATTTAAATATTTTATTATATTTCCCAATCCCTATTTTTTAACCAATATAATTAAGTCGAATGTAGGGTACATTAAATACATTAAACAACTTATACAAGGATATTAAAATTTTTTGTGTTGTTTCCATTATAAAAAGCTTGTTACTATGGCCTTTTTCATATACATACTTGCACACTGGTTTCTAAAATGATATTGTTGCATTCAGAAAAAATATGGAAAAAAATTAGTCGTAGTTATGTATAAAAAACGGGTGCAGCTTCACTATGATATGGCATTATTTAAAAAGCAAAAGATGACAGAGATTCATTTACAAACTAAGATACCAGCATCCAGGAACAAAATTCTGTTTAAAGTGCATTATTTTGTTGGTATTTTTTCTGGTCTTCTCAAGCAAAATGAAATGTTTATTTATTTTCATCACTTTTAGAAAATTTCATTTCATTTACACAAAAAGTTACACATTTTACAAAAACATTTACACACACACACACCCAGGCACACACAAATAAAATTATGATATTCGTAATGTGAGGAAAGGGGAAAAACCAACCTGCTGCTGTACGTACATACTCATACATTTGTTCCTTTTTAATTTTTTCATTTCAATTTTGTTTTTTGTACCTGTAGTATCTCTAAAGAGATGCTCTGCTAAAGACTATTTATTGCATTAAGATGTCGTTTTTGTTTAAAACGTACTTACTACTACTACGGTTATTATTTTTGTGTTGTGTTGGGGGAAATAACAAATATAAGAAGAATTCTAGGTATAACTATAGTTAGGTTATGTTTATGTAGATATTAAGGTATACAAACTCATAAATACTTGTACTATGAGTCTAAAGCTATTGAAATCTGTTATGATATGTTAAATTTGTTTGTGCATGAAAGTAACATTTATAAAGACATATGTATTCATATGGAGATAGACGGAAAGTAAGAAAAACAGATATAGACAAAACACATCTAATAATGTTGGATTTTTATGATATGTACCTTTAAAGTTTAAACAAAAACGTCATACACAGAGTGACAATTATGTGATTTTACGCAATAAATGATAAGTTTCGAATCTGAAAAGAAATGGATATCGGGTTCTTAAAGGCAATTTAAAGAAATTGAATCAGTCTCGAAACACATATACAGTTGCGAGCAAAAAAAAATACAACGCTGGGTTATATGATCTTTAATTCACATCGTTTTTATGTTTTTTTATTCTCTATAGTTGTAGTGAGCTAATTTAAGTTACTATGCCTACAAAGGTTTGATTAATAAAATTATTTCAATTCCTTCATAATCCCTTCGATTTTATCAATGCACTATAGGAAATTTTGCCCCCTTTTTTTGTCCAAAATTAATTACAGTCAAACTGCTGGACTGAGTTTTGGAAAACTTTACTTTAGTAAAGTTAACTAAGAAATTAACTAATAATTAGTTTCAAACTAGGTTTCCGGGTAATAAGTTCCCGCATCCAAGATTTTTAAAATCTTTGATAGACTATCTGGTTCTCTAAACTTTTTTTACTGAACTTTTCTTCGAGTGTACACTAACTTTCGAAAATAATAGCAGAAATTTATTTTACCAATTTAAATAAGTACCAAACAAAGTTATGCTTTAAGCAGGATTTTATTGAAAAATTTGGACTTCGAGTTCCACTGCCCTCCATTTCTTCATCTTCGCTTTCGGAAATTTCTTCGTCTATTCGAAAATTTTCCAGATTTTCTCTCAGATTCTCGGCAGCAAGCTTATTGCGGTCGTCCAGGTTTCGATTTAGTGGAGGCTGGCTGCATTTCACTTTTTCTTATCTAAGTATTGCCTTTAAGCCCAGCAGCAAGTTGTATCTTAAATTGTCTTACCAGCTTCTGCAAAGCAAATTTTCTTTCGTATTATATTTTGACCATAGTACACTCAAACCTGTTTTTGTGCGGTCTCTCTTTGTGCGATTTCTTTTGTGCGTTTTTTTTTTTTTTTTTGTGCGGTATACGTAATTTGAAAATATGCATATATCGCATAAAAAACGCACAAAAGAAATCGCACAAATAAGAAATCGCGCAAAGAGAGACCGCACAAAAACAGGTTTGAGTGTATGCTTTAAATGCATGAATAATCCCCTGATCTAACGTTTGCAAAATGGAAGTGGTATTCAAAGTTCTTCAAATTTATCTGCTTGTGAGCTGATACGTTATCCATGAATAGGATGACCTTTCTCTCCAAATGTCTTGCGTCATCCATGCTTTTTTTTCTGAAAAATATCCAGCATATCTACTATCATTAATTCTAGTAATATGGACGAAAGATTTTCTCGTTCATATCAATATGATATTAAAGACTTTGATATATGTATCTGTCTTTGAAGACGAAACAATACGAGGTCAAAAGATGCGTACATATATTGATGGACTCCCTTTAAGAAATACATAAGAATCTAATAACCCAGAAGAAAGAATTAGGCAAGTGCTCATTGAGGAATTTAGTAACAATCCTCTTAAACAGCGATGCTGTTTCGGTTTACGTAAGGCAAACATTTTATTTCTAGTCCCCTGTTGCATTGCATAAAAGGAGAATAGTGATGCCATCTTTTCGTGTCTTCATGCCAGCGTTTTTATAATTATTCCTGTTGAGTGTGACAGAAGCAATGCTTTAAAAATTAATCCCGTTTCATCGGCATTAAATATGTCTTTGGGACTGTATTCGGCAATCAAACTTATGTCTTCAATTCGTTACCATCTGTATAGCCAGCCAGGATTTGGATCGAATTCTTCCTGTAGTGCAATGGCAAATTGTTTAGCTTTTCCAATGATCGTATTTGTTGACACTACATCACCAGTTCTGACGATCTACTTTTCGAGCCAAGTTATTCCCGGTTTTGCTGCTTTGTGCAATCTTTAACCTCACTAAGAATTGCGACCTTTTGCTTGATAGATAAGCTTATTCTTTTATTTGCACTATTCAATTCAATTCTTTATTTACATAATATTTAAATGTAATTTTGTTTAACAATTTTTTCACAAAGAGTTTAGGATTTTTTCCTTTTCTACTTAAATATTAATTACAATCTTTTATATTATATTAAAGTTTTAAATAATATCGGATAAGTCGGAGGCAAAAATTTTCAAAAAACCTTTGTGTTAATTTTAAGTTAAGATAAAATAAAAGTTAAGGGTAAAATTATGTTGAGCCGAGCTCATTAATATGGTTTAAATCTGAGTTGAGGCAACTGATATTGAAGTTTAATGTTAGTTTTTGAATTTTATTATTTACTGGTTCGACGTTTGCTATATAATGAAGTCGTCGAGTAGAGTGGTGCCAAGGCAAATTGTGAATCATTTTTAAAAGTTTATTTTGCGCAATTTGTAATTTTTTTATGTGACACTGTGCAGCACTGGACCAAACTGGAGCAGCATAAAACATTATGGCATGAAATACGGACTTCAGTATAAGGGTTTTGTTGACGATATTAAGTTTGGAGTTCCGGTTTATCAACGGGTATAACAATCTTATTAGTTTATTAACCTTGTCTATGATATAAGGGATGTGGTCTTTGAATTTTAGTTTGGGATCTAACACCACACCCAAATATTTGACCTTGTTCTCCCAAGTTATTTGACTATTATTAAAAGCTACAGGTTGTTGGGGTAGAAAACATTGTTTGCGTTTTCGCGAGAAATAAATAGCTTGTGCCTTTAGTGGGTTAACTAATATTTTCCATTTTGTAAAGTATGAATTTACTTCGATCAGTGCGGCTTCTAAGTTGTTAATTATATCGACGGCGAGTATACCCGAACTAAGTAGGGCGGTGTCATCAGAAAAAATTGATGTAGCGCAATGTAGAGTTGGAAAGTCTGCTGTGTATATATTATATAAAATAGGTGATAGACAGGATCCCTGAGGACAACCAGCAGTAATTTCTTTAATAGTCGAGGTGCTGGATCCAATAAAAACATTAAAATAGCGTTCTGAGAGAAAACTATGTATTATTTTTATGAGCTCAACAGGAAAATTTAATTTGATCATTTTGAAAATGAGACCATTATGCCAGACCGAATCAAATGCAGTTTTTATATCCATTAATATCATACCAGTGGTCTTGCCGGAATTGAAGTTGGAATTTACAATGTTTCTTATTCTTACTAAGTGTTGAACTGTATTATGTTCCTTGCGAAATCCAAATTGTTGTGGAGGTAATAAGCTTTCAGCATCAATAAAATCTGTAATTTTTTCCTTAATTACTTTCTCAAGTATTTTACTTAACGACGATAAAAGACTTATGGGTCTATAAGAATTAGGACAATCAAGCGGCTTGTTTGGCTTCCGTATGGGAATTATTTTAGAAAGTTTCCATATTTTAGGAAAATAATGCAATTTTAAACAACAGTTAATAATTATTGTTAAATATTTGAGTCCCTTTTTTTGGCAGATTTTTTAAACATTTGTTAGTTATCCCATCTCTTCCAGGGGATTTTTTAGGTTTGAGCTTCTTCATAATGTCCAGTATTTTGTTAATAGAAATATATAAATCATTATGAGGGATGTAGTTGCTGGAGTAAAGGTTATTTATCGCACTGTTAACATCTGCAATGGTTGACGGATCACTTAAATGTGCTGAAATTGTGTGGTTTTGGCTGAATGTTTGCGCTAGGATTTCACATTTCTCTTGCTGTGTGTTGTAACTGGTGTTGTTAAGTTTTAGTATGGGGATGTTTGTACATTTTTTCTTTAATAGTTTGGATATATTCCAAAATGGAGCTGAGCCCTTGTCTAGTGATGAGAGCTTTTTATTCAAAGTATTATTTTTAAACTTCTTTATCTCTTCTGAAATACGAAAATTATATATTTTCATTTGACTGTTATCACGAATATCTCTATATCGTTTCCAGTTTCTCCTGTAGATATTTCTTATTTGGATTAGATGTTTTATGTACTGGGGTAACTCTTGTGTTTGGACTGCAGCGATTCTTTTTGGAACACTATGGTTAATAGCATCGGATATTGTGTTACTAAGCGTGATTATCATTGAATCGACCAGTTCCCTATTATTTTCATTGTTTTCATCTGGGATTGTTAGATTTCTTTTGATGTATGTAGAGTAACGAAACCAGTCTGCTTTTTTATAATCATAGAAAGACTTTTGGACAGAGCTGAATTCATTGTTTATTGTAATTTTAATAGGATTATGGTCAGAACCGAGATCGTTAATGACGTTAACCGGAGTAATACTATTGGATAAGTCAGTCAGAAAGAAATCTAAAGTAGATGATTGCCTTCTGTGATCGGATGGTATGTATGTGTGTTCATTTGGATACAATATTTGGAAATTTTCGGAATCTAATTTCGCATACAATAGATTTCCCCAACAATTTGCACGCTGACAACCCCATAGACTATGTCTACAGTTAAAATCGCCGCCAAAAATAAAATTTTCATCACCGCTATGTAGTTTACGGAGATCAGATTTAAACTTTAGTTTTTTTTTTCATTATCTCTGCCAGGAGATCCACCAGGGAAATAGCAGGAAAATATATTTATATAGTTACCATTTGATGTTCTTACTTTGACTCCAATATTTTCGATTAAAAAAGTGTTTAAAGGTGGTATAAAAGAGTGTTCTACGTTTTTTGGTTTTTATTAATACATATTTTTATTTTATTTTATATTTTTCATTCACAACATAAATTCAAAATTACAATTTGTACAGCTGACTAATATGTAATAGAGATGGAACATCTGAAAAGCTGACATATCAATAGAGATGACGTATGACTTTTGAATTGTGATGGAACAAATTTTGTAGACATTTTTATTATTGATGACAATTTGAAAGAGTGCATGTAAAAGGATTTTTTTTTTAGCAATTTCTTAGAATTTTATTCTATTATGGTGCATAAAAGGGAGATATGCATATAAGCGATATGCATATAAACAAAAACATTGCGGATATTTATAATATCAAAGTAAATGCTTATAACCGGTGTGCATATAAGCGGATATTACCGTAAGTTAATATCAATTTTGCCGAAAAAATTTAAAAAGAGATGTTTGCATTGTTATTTTTATATCAAAATATGACATGCAATTAATGAAACCATGTTAAACGTATCGCTCCTGTTTGTAACTAATATCTAGAAAATTATATTTATTTATATGGCTTAAGTATGAATTTATTCCAGCGGAGCCAAATAAATTCAATTAGCACACTGAAAAACATAGAAGCAACCAATGATTAAATGTGTTAAGGGATTTTTTCTTCTATTCTGATTTCAAAATTCATTCCAATTCTAGTAGATTACATTGATTTTTCTTTTTAACTTCCCGATCTACAAGCTTCCATAGATTTTGTAGGCGTAAACAGACAATCCAAAATTGGAACATCTTTATCGCTTAGAAAACTACAAGCTAAGCGACTTGAGTACATGGGATAGTGATCATATTTGAATATACTATTAGGGACCATGTTTTCTGGAAGATGTTGAAGCATGTGTTGTCCAAGTATTTCACATCGATTTTGATCAATGGAGCGACTTCATCACGGGAAAATGTACCTATAAAAATATTTCATGTAATTAATGCTTCCATTTAAAATTTCTAGGAAAATTTCTTTGCTCAGGTGGTCTTCGTCGAAATTTATTGTAGCGAAGTCATATAGATTAAATTTGCATTTGTCGTTCGACAAGACGTAGGCCACTGTTCACTTCACGAATCCTAATAACATTTCGCAAAGTTCAGGCGCTTCCATTTGTTATCTCTATGAATGAGTGGTTTCAGCCAAAACTCTATAAGTTTTCATCCAATTGAGATATTTTAGTATATTTTTTTTTTGACAGATAATTCCTTGAACTTTTCTCTGATTTGAATTAAAATAGGGTTAGTATTTATTGAGAAATTCAACACTAAAGTTGAGTTTTTATTTTTTTTTTAGCATTTAGCATAACAATGTGGGTTTTTGTGGATAAAATAGCCTGTTAAAAATACCGAAGATCATTTTTTTTAACAGTTTTCCCACTTAACAAAATTAATCATAAATATTTTTGTAATGAAGTTTTTGTTAATTTTTATTATAAACAACAGTAAAAGTAAATTTATAATATTAATAGACTAGGCGATTTTTTGTTACCGATGTTTTGTTCTACCGTTTTATCCCGATTTTGACCAATCGTATCTTATTTGAAAGGTATTTCTTTTTAGCTGTTCCCCAGATTTACAGATTTTTAAATTTTTTCCTTTATTTTGAGTAAATTGTATTTAAAATTGCTACTAACACATGCATAATATTATACATATGCCATGTGTGTGTTTATTAAATTAGTTAATATGTTTGTTAATGAGTTTGTTATCTTCATTCACAATAATAATAAACCAAAAAAGTGTTGATTTGTGAATTGGCTAAGTTGAAAAATAAAGTTGCCTAGAAATTGCACTCGAATTTCGAGCGCTGGAACCTGCTAGTTATAATTATTATTCATTTAGTTTGATATTCAGTTCTGTATTATTTCTGTATTTTTTACTGCTTCATCTAAGTCCAAATGTTCTACTTTCCATTGATCTTCAGTTGTAATATATAGTGAAATTTTTCTGGTATGATGCTCCTTACAAAAACTGAAATCTTTATTCCTTTTTTTTTCGTGGGCTTGCTTGTAAGATCTCCAAGTAGTACTGAATGATACTTATTGACATCTTCGCAATGATGAAGGATTTTATGGACTGCTGTAGACATATTTTTCCATGGGTATTTGGTTGTGCATATTCTTGCAGTTACTTTGGTATAATTACCTAATTTTTTAGCGTCAATTTGTTGATTACACGCAAGTAGGGATTCCAATACCGGTATTACCGATACCTAAATACCGGTATTACAAACTTCAATCGAATACTGAAATAAAAGAGTTGCGTAACTGATTCATCATCGCCCAGCCCAAACCCTTCGACCCAGAAACTTGGAATTTGGATTGTAGGTTCCCCTGTCGGAGTATAGATTCACTAAGAAGGGACTTTTAGAAATTCGTACATTAAGGGGGTAAAAACGGCCAAAAAGAGGGAATATAGTAACGAACTAATCTAGGAATATGAGATTTGGTGTATAGATTCCATCCGAGAAACAAACATTTTTTTTTCGCGAAATCACTCTTTGGTGTGTTCTCTATTGAAAGATAGTAAATTCGTTTACAAAAATGTATTAAATTCTATTATATGCATTGTAAAATTTAGTTCATGCAACGGAGTTTGCGTTTTATTTATTGACCATTTCAAATGAATAATTGCAGTATATTTAGAAAAGCACAATATGTGTTTTATGCAAGGCTCAGAAAATACACACATGAAACACACAATGTTCTGTTCTTCGTTCTGTGTTTCGTTTTAATATTTCGTTATCTACACGAACATTTTTTTATCACGTATTTTTTATTTCGAACACACATAAACCACACAGATTCGAGTGTAGCTTTATTTTAAGTTCGTTTTCTTGCACGTGTTCTGCTAAAAAAACAGGACATGTTCTTGAACACGTACATCAAAAAATTAAAACATTACCCACTCGTGATCGGAAAAAACGAAATTACGTCATAAACATCATATGTGACCTTCTCGGAGAAAAGGGACCTAGTGTGTGAAAATTAAGTGTGAGAAAAAAACGCATTTAAAGTTTCTACACCCTTTTAGGTACCAGAATCCACCGTTATTGACACAACCCGTTTTTTAACACACTAGATCCCTTTTCTCGGAGAAGGTCACATATATGTAAATTTTCTATTTTATTACTATCTATTTATTTTTATTTCTTTTTTAAATTTTATTTTTTTTTTTTTTAATTTTATTATCTGTTTATTTCTATTTTTTTATAACTACTAATGAATTATTTTACATTTTTTAAATAAATTTGTTTGAAACAATTGTTGTCCTTATTATAGGGGTATTTCAGAGTGGATAATGTTTTAATTTTTATTTAAATGGTGCGTGGTAAAGAAGAAGAAAGAATATATTTCAAAAATTCATAACTGCACTGTATTCTTAATCGGACCGGTTTCTGGCATTTCAGCCTTCATAAGCGATTTATTGAACATTGTGATAATTGTTATGTTTTAATTGAATAGATTGTTTCTATATGAAAATTTTTTTCTACTTAGGGCGGCCGTGAGGTTTTGAACCATGAACCTTCACATACACTCGTACTTGCACTTTTTGGTCAGCGCTTTAACACACTCACCTAAAGTCAGGCCTACGAGCAGTGTGGTTAGATTCAGTTTTCGTACCATACAGCTTTACTTTGTATTAATTTCAGAAGATACAACTCTGTCCAAACAAACAATCGTTATTTTTGAATTTTGAATATTTTTTGCATTTATATTTCTAATTTCCACTATTCTCAGTTTTCGTAAGAGTTGTCATATGTGATGTACGGTTTTGTACATACCTACATATGCACTTTTACATATATTTGAGATGACGCTTTTGAAGCGAAGAAATTTTTTTTTTTTTTGTTTGTTAGATTTAGTAATTTTTTCAGACATATTGCAATTACTGCAAATTATAATTTTGTTTAAATGTGCGTGGTAAAGAAGAAGAAAGCATATATTTCAAAAATTCATAACTGCACTGTATTCTTAATCAGACCGGTTTCTGGCATTTCAGCCTTCATCAGCGATTTATTGAACATTGTGATAATTGTTATGTTTTAATTGAATAGATTGTTTCTATATGAAAATTTTTTTCTACTTAGGGCGGCCGTGAGGTTTTGAACCATGAACCTTCACATACACTCGTACTTGCACTTTTTGGTCAGCGTTTTAATTTTTAGATGAACGCGTTGAAGAACATGTTCTGTTTTTTTAGCATTACACCTGCAAGAAAACCAACTTAAAATAAAGCTACAATCGAATCTGTGTGGTTTATATGTGTTCGAAATAAAAAGTACGTGCTAAAAAAATGTTCGTGTAGATAACGAAATATTAAAACGAAACACAGTCATGATTGATTTTAGATGAACGCGTTGAAGAACATGTTCTGTTTTTTTAGCAGTACACCTGCAAGAAAACCAACTTAAAATAAAGCTACACTCGAATCTGTGTGGTTTATGTGTGTTTGAAATAAAAAATACGTGATAAAAAATGATCGTGTAGATAACGAAATATTAAAACGAAACACAGTCATGATTGTGTTGGGCCCCGTACAAAATTTAGAAACACATGTGTATTTTTTCTGCACTCTGGTTTAATGTTTTATTTTACTATTTATTTCTTTTTCAAAAGCAAGCTAATATATATATATTTATATGTAATGCGTTATAACTAATAATAATTAATAAATATTAAATAAAATATAATATTTATAATACAACGTATAACGTATTAAATATCTTCTTGATATACCAATTTAAATTCTCATAAATTAGCCGCAATTTTTCTAAAAAAAAAATAAATTATATAAAATTAATATTGATTTTGGTAAAATTTAGCGCACGTACAAATATTAATTAACAATTTTACTTTTCTGGCCGTTGTATATTCTGAAAAGCCTAAAAGTGTTACCCTTGTAAAGTACCAAACATTTTTAATTCTAGTATTCTTTTAACTCATAGGTAGAGAATATTGCAAAACAGTGAAACAATAGGGTATCATTCTCACCCTTTGGATATAAGTATATAAAAAATACACTTTAAAAAAAAAAGAGTGAATAAAATGAGATATATTTTGTCAGGAAAGAAAACGGAATAAGAAACTGAAGCTATATTTTGCAGGAGCTGTTCTATTATAATTTCAAATAATATTGCCTCATATTGAGGTTAAATATAAGATCTCGAAACAGCTGGACTACGATAGTTCGAAAAATTTAAAATTTTTTAGGGACACATATGCTCTAAATTATTAATTAATTGAGAGATTTAATATTTTTGAAAATATCGCGAATTTTCTATTTTTACTTTAAAAATCAAAAAAGGAAATAATGTGTCGGAAGACAAGAGATAATGAGACGGGTCTTTCGTGACGTACATTAAAAAAAGTAAATCTTAATATATAAAAACGTTGGTGCGTATGTTGGTACTCTAATAACTGTTGAACCACTAATGCTAGCGACTTCGTATTCATACCATATGTTCCTTTGGTTCTCCGATTTGCATAACTTTTTTTTGTACCTGATAGGTGGCGCTGGGGTCGAGATTTTCCCAAAAATTTATTTACGGTCCAATTTAGCTCAAATTCGCAACATATATTATGTACATAAAACTAAAGTTGCTGACAAATTTTTTCACCTGTAGGTGGCGCTGGTGTTAAAATATTCAAGAAAACGTATATTTTTTTTCAGTCATATTCATAATATTATTAAATGCAATGTATTTAAGGCACAGAATCTTCTGAATAGCTTTTCGGGTGACACTGTAGTCTGATATTTGATTTTTGATCTGTGGGCGGAGGGGCATGGCGAAATCAAATTTTAGTATTGTACCTAGATATTTGCTAAAATTTTCGAGGGAGTTCGTGCTTTACTTTTGCCCGACACTCGGTATTAAAATTTAGATGCAATATAAAATCCAGATGTTTTCTTCGGGCCAGCAACGCGGACCGGACTCAGCTAGTGTTATATAAATCTTTAATACCTAATTGAATTATGTAATCCCGTAAAAAAATTCTTAATATCAAATAAATGAGTTTTTTCCACTTTTTCCACGATTTCCTTCAAAGATCTTTTTACCTAAATTTTTTCGCAAATTTTAGGGGGTGCTCTATATTACTCTCTTTCAGGCAATATATTGCACAATATTTATGTTTATATACATACACAAAAATTTATAACTTTTTAATCTTTTTTAAAGTTATTTTTTTAAATAATTTTCTTTTATAAAAATGGCATAAAAACAAGTAATACAATTATAGTCGGTCTAGACCGACTATGCGATACCCTATGCCATGCGTTTAAAGAATGTGTCTTACTTCCAACTAATTGGGTATAAAAAATAAGCATAAACCAAATCTGAATTTTTTGCCTGCAGATCTGTAAAAGTTCATATCGGATGTTATATTTATGTGCGGGCTAGGTTGAAAAATGGACCGCCCCTGACCATATTTGTTAAAGTCATTAATTTTTTGCAAAAACATATACAAATCAAATTTGAGAAAAAAATCTGTATGAGTGTGAATTGTCCCATAGGATTCATTTCTGATTAGTAGATGTGATAAACACACACAAACCCAATTTCACCAGAATCTATATGATAATCTGGATAGGTCTAAACATGCACTGATTTTCAATAATTTCAATAGCGTTCATCTTATGGTCGATAAAAGCCAATATACTGAATTTTATGAAAATATATTTATATTTTCGAGCTGTAGTTTGATTACAAGATTTACATGGACACACATACGGAGGGACAGACAGACATGCGGACAAACATCAGCACAAACTCGTGAACGTCACAGTATCGATAAAAGATAACTTCCGACCTATGGTGATCTACCTTTTCACCATATATGGATCCCAAGAATAGCATTTATTTCACCTCTATGGATGCTATTTTTTGCTGTATTGGTGATAGGGTATTCGATCCTGTTTTTAAAAACCTGTTTTTTGCTTTTAAGACGACGAGTTTTTTAATCAACATTTTTTAAATCTCGTATATCCGGGTACTTTTCTATCGAAGATCGGTTTTCTTAAACTAATTTATTTAAATTATCGTTATTTTCAATGGTATCTTGGACATTGTTTTTGATTTATATTAAGATCTAGAAATCAAAGATTTTTAATAAAAAAATATATAAAATCCTAAGAACTTAAATAATTATTGAGCATAGCATTTTATGACTTTATATAAATGGACAAGACTCCATTTATTTTACAAACCTGTATTTTTCTGTCATTATATTTATAACTTTAATAGCAGTTTTTATACCCTATACCACTATGTGGTTTGTGTATAATGACTTTGTGCTGCTGTTTGTAACAACCAAAAATATTTGACCTAGACCCATCTTTAATTATACCGATCGAATCAGAATCATTTTCCGAGTTGATTTAACAATGTCCGTCCGTCCGTCCGTCCGTCTGTGTGTCCATGTAAACCTTGTAATCAAACTGCAGGTCGCAAATATGAATATATTTTGATGAAATTTGGTATATAAGCTTTTATCGGCCATGGAATGAACGCTATTGAAATTGGTGAGAATCGGTCCATGTTCAGACCTAGCCCCCATACAAATTACCCATATGAAATCGACATAAATTGCAATAAGATCCAAATTGTCATATAGATCTTACTCAAATTGGGTTTGTATGCGTTCATTACATCCATTAATGAGTAGTCCAAAAATGATCCCTTTGACCCCATATAGAGCTGCTTCCCGATCTTCACTTAAATCTATTAAAAAACAAAAATATTGCACTGATTCTTCTCAAATTTTGTTTGTATATTTTTTGCAAAATACAAGAGACTTTACCAAACATGATCAGGATCGGTCCATTTTTGGACCAAGTCCCTATATAGATATAGCATCCGATATGAACTTTTTCATATCTACAGCCAAAAAAATTAATAAAAATCCCACTCAAATTTGGTTTTTGCTTATTTTCTATGTCCAGTTAGTTGGGCCTAAGAGATAGGGTCTCTAAACGTATGGTATAGGGTATCGTACAGTCGGTCTAGACCGACTATAATTTTCTTACCTGTTTAAAGTTAATAAATTGTGTACTTAAAAATAATTTAAGGCACCAGTTTTTTTAAATTTTGTTTGCGTAAAACTATAGTTACAAAATAACAATTTAAAAGAAATTTTTTTTTCAAAATTCTCAAAATGCCAACCGGTTTTTTCAACTTGCAACTATTCGGATAGTGGGTTCACCATAGTAGCTAAAAAAAAAAATATAAAACAGTAAAATCAAACAATATTATTTTGCTGCGAATTCGTTGGTCACAAAACGTGATTTTATCAAATTATTTTTATTTATTTTTAGAGGTCATTTCACATGTTGATGCTTATAATCCAATTCAGTAATAGTATATGTTTAATTTTAAAATTATTTCCATATTATTCTTTTAATAAACAAAATCGTTTCTTATATTTTTATATTTTATCAAGTTTAATGTTTGAAAATGAAGAAAAAAAATTAATTCGGCAATTGTTCTTAAAGAATCATTACGTTGGAATTGTACAACAAAACAAAATGAAAAAAGTGGATATGACATTTTAGTGCTAAGAAAAAAAATCTAATTCAGTTGTTGATTAATAAATAGTCTATAGTTTAATTTTTCCGACAAGTTGTTATATAATTCGGGATCAGTATTAAAACTTCAAAGTCGAATGAAACCTCACCAAGAAATAGCAAATGCCCCAGACCACTTTTGTGCTAAAAAAAAAACTAGCTCATGAAATTTAATTGCATTTTTTTCAACTTTAAGAAATTGATTAAAGCCATAATTTCTTTTTGGTCTCTATACTTATAAGTTCTCAGATATGAAGTATTGTTTTATTACCGCGTTGTTAACCTATTGCGCATTGAGACCGAAAATGTGAAATTTTTTTGATAAAATTTTGAAAACTCCTTTTTCAAGTTTTAAAAAATTTTCTTAAAATTTAAAAAACTGGATCTAAAACTTTGTGGTTTTATTAAATACATGTTTCCGATTAACTGCGTGAATTTTAAAGTAAATCCCTGTGACAGAATTTTTTTGACAAGGATTTTATTTTTGCGGATTTCGAGAAAAATGGTATTTTAGTAAAATATTCTGTAAATGTACTCTTTCGAAATTCTTTATATATATTTTATCTTAATAGCCTAGGGTTTCGGAAATAAATAATATGACCCCATTAACCCATTTGTAATTGGGGTCACATATGACCCCAAGCTAATAAATATTCAAAAAATTCAAATATTTTGTAAGTGCTGTTGAATTTTTAGTTGCGACCTTTAAAATATTATATGTGTATAACTTCCATTCCTAAAATTTAGGATACATCCGAGAACGTTAACCCATTATTTGCCATGGCCAGCTTTGGCTTTTAAGATATTTTTAAATAAAGATTACCGAAAACGAGTTTTTCTATTAAACTCGATGAAACCACTGTTTAGAATTTTAGAAAAGTAATTCGGTTAATTTTTATTTATTTAACCCTTCAGTGCTCTGGGGATCAAAATAATCCATTATAAAGTATCTCTGGTGCAATTATCTGCTTATTGCATTTTGCTCGTTGAGGAAGTTTTTTAAGTCTTCAAACCATTTTCTTATGTTTTGTTCTGCTATACCCCTCGTTCGTTACTGATACCTTCCACTTCTCTTAATGCTAAGTTCCTATGCCGATTCAAAAAGCCTAAATACCACTTCCTTGCAGGTATACCATTTAAAAATGTGGTGGTTCGTTGGTCGTTATTGATAATATTTTTTAATGTATTCAGTAAGTTATCACTTTTCAAAGGAAATCCACATTTTGTGAGCTCTTGGCACCATTTTACTAAAAGTTTTTCTTCGGCACCCCAAATTTTTGGGTCTACAACCCTTTCTCCTATGACCTTAAAATGTTATTCTGTTTTGGGATTTCCGATTAAATAAAAGTAGGAACCAAAGCTACTGCCGACTTCAGAAAACTTTTTGTCCTGTACTGGGCAGGTCTTACAATACTCAATATAAGCTGTGCCGACTACTGGGTAAACTTGTTTTAAATTCATTCATTTTCTTTATAACCAATGGTAAGATAAATGAGTAAGAAACAATTATCTAGAATTTGAACTAAATATGAGAAGACACTAATTTTCCAGTAGTCGGCACCCTCACGCCGAGGGTGTTTGTAATAAAATGAGTTTGTTCTTTGTTTTGATTTGTGAATTGGCTATAATTGATTATCATACTTTTAGGGTCTTTATTTAATGAAAAAATAAAATTTCCTAGAATTTGCGCTCGAATTTCGAGGGCTGGAATCTGCTAGTTTAAATAAATAACTATCGTTATTCTTATTTATTTACATTTTATCTCAAAAATGTACCTAAAGTTTTGATTATTTAATTGAAATTATATCAAAGTTTACAAAACAAAGATTACTTTTATAATTTTAAGCACTACTTATGAACCCTTTTCGGAAACCCTTGCATTAGGGATTTTAAAGTGATTTCTGTCACTTTCACATTTTGTAAAATTTTTTGTGTTCTTAAACTCCCTTTTTGCTATAGCCCAATATCTCTGAACCTGTCTAAGCTCCGGAGGATTTGCCTCCTTGGTACAAAAATCAAGTTACTGTTCTTGTACCACTCAAGAGCTTTCTTAACATAGTGACAATATGCCATATCGGACCAAAAATATGTGGGCACATGTTGCCTCATGGAAGGAAGGAGTCTTCTTGGCAAACGCTCCTTAATATAAATTTCAATATTTATAAAGCTTGTTGCTTCTTTTACCACAACAGCTTATAGCTTGTCATACCAGGAACATTTTTGGAAATGTTGTCTGCTTTTGGTCCTAAACTTATCTTTAATATTCCCTCGAGCATTAGCAACATAAAACTTTTGACCCGGAGCTGCCAAAAATCTGGCACTACATAAGTTTTGTCGTCTATTATGCAGCAGGAGTATGTTTTTATGAAACATGATTTTGATTTCTGTTTTTGGCCTTTAAATTTTTTACAGAGTTCCTGTCTAGAACATTTTGGACTTTGTTCTTTTCAATACGATTTACAAATATCGTGTGGATCTTTCCTTTTTACCGAACCAGGGGCCAAATCACCGCATTCGATATCGAGTAAAATCGATCGAAATTCCATATTTTGGTTTATTCTTTAAAGAAGACGGACAAACATCAGACCTCGTTTCACTTTTACTCTTAATTAGGAGCCATAATTCGTTAACTCTGACATAGTAAAATTATTTTTAGTGTTTTATTTTGGAAAATAAAAAATAATTTCGATCGAAAAATTTCGATAACGAATGCGGTTTCCTATCAATGATCAAATTCTCATGATAATTTCTAACAACATTGGCAACAGCTAAACAGGTAAACGTTTGATTCTTCGACCAACTTTTTGTAGGACCAAGTTCGATTTTGTTGAAAATATTTAGAAATTTTAGCACTTACTTCTATTTCTTCGCTCATTTTAATCAAACTAACAACAAATAAACAGAGTTGTCATTAAGCATGATAACTGACACATTTTTCAAAGATAACTTCATAAAAAAATCAAATAATGTTTGCGATAAAAGTTATGATGATAAACATGTTTTAAGATTTGTTCGATCTTACTCCTTAGTTGGCATATTCCGTTTTTGGCGTTGCTTTTTTGCAGTACACGTGCAAGAAAACGAACTTAAAATAAAGCTACACTCGAATCTGTGTGGTTTATGCGTGTTCGAAACAAAAAATACGTGATAGAAAAATGTTCGTGTAGATAACGAAATATTAAAACGAAACACAGTCATGATTGTGTTGGGCACCGTACAAAATTTAGAAACACACATAATTGATATGAAAATAAAAATATGTGTTGGCTGCTTTAGAACAGAACATTGTGTGTTTCATGTGTGTATTTTCTGAACCTTGATTTAAACTCTCCCAAAATGCTTGTTGCTCAAATGTTGTTTATAAAAACATCATTTTCTTTAATTTGTTAACCGTTAGTTCTAATTATAAAGCAAAATATCAAACAGGTTCATTTTAACATGCGTCAAAATGATAATGTCAGTGCATATTATTCAAATTAAACAATAAGGGTACTCATGATAACGCTTAAAACCCTCGTAAACTGTGCAAACCGCGCACTTTCCACTCTCGCAAATGAACTGTCAAAAATTGTTTGAAAATTCACTTGCACAACTCTTGTAAATTTGCCGGACAATTTAGTCTCGTAAACTTGAACTGTTTAATTGTGCTTGTGTTTACTGTTTGTGTTTACTTTTATTACAAAAAATAAAACAGTGATGTAAGAAATTCAAATTTCTTACGCTGTGTTATCTGTAAAATTTCAACAAAGTGGTATAATAATTTCTTACGCTGTGTTATCTGTAAAATTTCAACAAAGTGGTATAATAATAAAAAAAATATATGAATAAATTATTATTACCGTCATTTGGTCAAAAAAGTTATAAAGTTATAAAAGTTATATGCTTTGTTATACCCAATACCACTATGTGGTTTGGGTATAATGACTTTGTGCTGCTGTTTGTAACTACCGAAAATATTTGATCTAGACCCATCTTTTATTATACCGATCGACTCAGAATTATTTTCTGAGGTGACTTAGCGATGTCCGTCCGTCCGTCTGTGTGTTCATGTAAACCTTGCAATCAAACTAAAGGTCGAAAATATGAATATGTTTTGATGAAATTTAGTACATAAACTTTTATCGGCCATATGATGAACACTATTGAAATTCGTGAAATTCCGTCCATGTTCAGACCTAGTCCCCATACAAATGACCACTATGAAATCGACATAAATTGCCATATTATTCAAATTATCATATAGATATCAGTAAAATTGGGTTTGTATGTGTTTATTATATCCATTAATCAGTAGTCCAAAAATAATCCCTATAAGACAATTCTTAGTCATAGGCCCCATATAGAGCTGCTTCCCGATCTTCACTTAAATCTATCAAAAACAAATATATTGCACAGATTTTTCTCAAATTTGGTTTGTGTATATTTTTTCAAAATACAAGTGACTACCAAATATGGTCAGGATCGGTCCATTTTTCGACCTAGTCCCCATACAAATATAGCACCCGGTATGAACTTATAACCCGATATGAATTAATAACAATGCCACTCAAATTTGTGTATGCTTATTTTCTATATCTAATTATTTGAGCTTAAGAGATAGGGTCTATAAACGCATGGTATAGGGTATCGTATAGTCGGTCTAGACCGACTATAATTTTCTTACTTCTTTTTCTTTAATTTATTTTTTGTTTTGACATTTATATCAAATTGAATTAAAAATTTCACAATAGTTTAAAAGGGGGCTTCATGAATGAAGTCTGGCAAATTTGCCCAATTGCACAAATGTTAATTTTAAGCGTTTTCATGAGTACCGTTAATATTTATTTTTATATATTTTTTTAAATTAATTTATAGATTGGCCATTTTTACATATTGTTTTCAAAATCCCATTAGGCATTGAATTAATCAGGTTTTCTAGTGTTTCTAGCCTAATACCTCTCCAAACATTTAAAATTGCCACTTGCAGTTCTCCCACCGAATTGTGCTAACGGTTTTCAGCATAAAATTGCCGCGCCAGTGGTCCCCACATGTTTTCCATAGTATTCAGATCTGGTGAACGTGCCGGCCACTCCATTACTGACACTCCATGTTCCTCAAACCAGGTTTAAGTCGATCGACTGACATGTATTGCAGCGTTGTCTTGCTGGAAAATTATTTTTTTTCGCGAAGTACAGAGAGATACGATGATTTAAAATACAGATGATTTAAAATACCTCATTGGTACTCCAGACAATCCATTCTTGTCAAAGGAAACGATAAAGACAGGATCCCACTAGAGCTAAACGCACCCTAAACCATTAGAGAACCGCCACCGATATACCGAAATATCTCGTTCATAAATACATTGGTTCCTTTCTCAAATCTCGCCAATAGATTACATTTTTTTTTTCTTCTGAAAAACCAACCTTAAGACAAATAGTTATAAGTTTTTTTTAATATAAAGTTTGGTACCTGGCCAGTTAGTTGAACCGTTTTATGTTATGGATCGGGTTCAAACATGAAGCTTTCTTGAATTTAGCTCGGATAATGTGGGGTTGTGATTTAATAGCTCTTAAAAATTCCATATATATCATTTTAGCGCTTCGGACAGTATTTGAAGCCATTTTAGAAATTTCACGAATTTCACTTTTATGTTTTACATAATATTCCCGATCATTCAAATAATTTTGCACTACACAAATAGAACGGCTCAATTTTAGAGCAATTTTTCCTGTTCTCAATTGCTAGTCGAAATATGCGTCAATCTTACCCTTTTCAACTTCAGACAAAGTTTTTCCTCATCCCATTTAATATTAAATTTTATATTGGATACAAAAAAATTCACAAAAAGAAAAGATTACTTATCGCTGACCTTATCACTTAGACGCATTTTAAAATGTATCTGTTTGATATTTGACTTTATAATTACAACTGACGTTAAACAGAATAAAGCAAATTATGTTTTTATAAACAACATTTGAGCAACAAGTATTTTGGGAGAGATTAAATGCATTTCTGTTTAAACTTTTGCTTAAACTGAAAAAAAAAGTAGGGGACCTCGTCGTTATATTCCACTATGCAACGAGCAAAAATTCCTTTGATAACCACTATTTTTTTTTTAATTCAAAAAATTCATAAAAAATTGAAAGCATCAAATTCTTAACAGTTTGAGTACTTAATCCTAAAGCTGCATGTAATTAATTAATTAAATAATTTTTTTTTCGACGGCCCATATTTCCCGATATATGAACCTCCAAAGGTATGACATTGATTTGTATATAACTTTGTTATTTATTATCGGATTTCAGCAGTAGATATATTTTTACTTCGGTCACTTTTTTTTCGAAATTAACCCATTAGTTATTACTAGCAGATTCCAGCCCCCGAAATTCCTGCGCAAATTCTAGGAAATTTTATTTTTCATTAAATAAAGACCCCAGTAGTTTGCTAATCAATTATATCCAAGTCACAAAAAACTAACTCATTTTTATTACAAACACATTAACAAATTTAATAAACACACACATAGCATTGTATAATTTTATGTATGTGTTAGTAGCAACTTTAAATGCAATTTACTCAAAATAAGGGCAAAAATTTAAAAATCTGTGAATCTGCAAATCGGCTAAAAAGAAATACATTTCAAATAATATACGTTTGGTCAAAATCGTGATAAAACGGTAGAACAAAACATCAGTCACAAGAAATCGCATAGCCTATTAATATTATAGATATTATTATTTTACAATTATTTATCCGTCCTATGAAATTAAAAAAAAAGACTGAAGTAGATGAAGAAAATATTTTTCTAAAAATATTAGCTAAAATCCCTAATATATCCGGTCCTGAAAGGGTTAAGGGGTCAAAATATACATTGAAATAAAGCTAGTGGTCCCGATTTTCATTCAGTTGTTGTAAATACCAACATTGTATGGATCATTTTATGAGACAAACCACGTTTTCCAAAAAAAATAAAAAAATAAAAAAATTTAAAAACTTCAATAGGTTCATAACGGTTTAATAGATTTTGAATTTTTAAATATTAAATAAAAGGCACTCAAGTAAGCTTTCCAATGATATATGTACTGTTGATAATAAATATCAAAGTTATATACAAATCAAGGTCAAAATTTTGGAGGTCCATATCTCAGGAAATATGGACCGCTGAGAAAAAATCATTTCTTCTAAATCACCCCGAAAATCCCTTATCCCTTTAAAAAAAAAAAAGATTTTTAAAACGGGGTATCACCCCTAAACTAGACTAGTCCCCAAATTTGCGATAAAAAATGTCAAAACTAGGGGTACTTTCACTTTCGGAAATAAAATACGAATTTATTTATGGATTTTCATGAAATAAAATTTATTTTATTTCTATAACATACAGTTTTAAGATCAAGTACTAAAACTGGTAAAAATTTGTTGCTTTCTATTTTTATAAATTTTTTTAATTAAAAAATTTTACAATTTTTTGGAAAGAAACCAAATTTTTTTGTATTTGTGCCTCAATAATTCCAAAACTTATGGCTATATCAAAAAATGATATTAGAAAAACTTAAAGCTGGCTGGTTTTTTGGCGTATTGCTTAACAAAATCGAATACGTCGTTCCAAAGTTACGACAAGATGTATGGAGCGGCCTCTTCAAAAGTCTCAAATTTTAGAAAAAAATAAAAAAAAACCTTAACATAGAATTTGAAATAATGATGATTTTTGCAGTTGGTGACTATAGCAGTTAAAAAAAATATAGTGGTTATTCAGGGAAAAAATTTTTCCCATTTGTTGCATAGTGTTATTAATATTTAAAATTTTCATATTCTAGTGTACGGATACTTTGTCTAGTGTATAGCGAGGATTTTTAGTACAAGTCCACATAGGCAGCCGCTTCCCAATATTTACTTTCTCGTATGTACATACATATTTTTAAACAACTGAAATTAAAAGTTGATTGTGAATCACATTACAAATTTCTTTTGACATATCTGCTATTATTCCAAATAAGTTCTGAAAATGTAAACTTTTCCAGCATAAAGTAAAGTTACTATTGTTAAATCTGTAATACCAATATTACTTTCTTGAATTTAGCTCGGATAATGTGGGGTTGTGATTTAATAGCTCTTAAAAATTCCATATATATCATTTTAGCGCTTCGGACAGTATTTGAAGCCATTTTAGAAATTTCACGAATTTCACTTTTATGTTTTACATAATATTCCCGATCATTCAAATAATTTTGCACTACACAAATAGAACGGCTCAATTTTAGAGCAATTTTTCCTGTTCTCAATTGCTAGTCGAAATATGCGTCAATCTTACCCTTTTCAACTTCAGACAAAGTTTTTCCTCATCCCATTTAATATTAAATTTTATATTGGATACAAAAAAATTCACAAAAAGAAAAGATTACTTATCGCTGACCTTATCACTTAGACGCATTTTAAAATGTATCTGTTTGATATTTGACTTTATAATTACAACTGACGTTAAACAGAATAAAGCAAATTATGTTTTTATAAACAACATTTGAGCAACAAGTATTTTGGGAGAGATTAAATGCATTTCTGTTTAAACTTTTGCTTAAACTGAAAAAAAAAGTAGGGGACCTCGTCGTTATATTCCACTATGCAACGAGCAAAAATTCCTTTGATAACCACTATTTTTTTTTTAATTCAAAAAATTCATAAAAAATTGAAAGCATCAAATTCTTAACAGTTTGAGTACTTAATCCTAAAGCTGCATGTAATTAATTAATTAAATAATTTTTTTTTCGACGGCCCATATTTCCCGATATATGAACCTCCAAAGGTATGACATTGATTTGTATATAACTTTGTTATTTATTATCGGATTTCAGCAGTAGATATATTTTTACTTCGGTCACTTTTTTTTCGAAATTAACCCATTAGTTATTACTAGCAGATTCCAGCCCCCGAAATTCCTGCGCAAATTCTAGGAAATTTTATTTTTCATTAAATAAAGACCCCAGTAGTTTGCTAATCAATTATATCCAAGTCACAAAAAACTAACTCATTTTTATTACAAACACATTAACAAATTTAATAAACACACACATAGCATTGTATAATTTTATGTATGTGTTAGTAGCAACTTTAAATGCAATTTACTCAAAATAAGGGCAAAAATTTAAAAATCTGTGAATCTGCAAATCGGCTAAAAAGAAATACATTTCAAATAATATACGTTTGGTCAAAATCGTGATAAAACGGTAGAACAAAACATCAGTCACAAGAAATCGCATAGCCTATTAATATTATAGATATTATTATTTTACAATTATTTATCCGTCCTATGAAATTAAAAAAAAAGACTGAAGTAGATGAAGAAAATATTTTTCTAAAAATATTAGCTAAAATCCCTAATATATCCGGTCCTGAAAGGGTTAAGGGGTCAAAATATACATTGAAATAAAGCTAGTGGTCCCGATTTTCATTCAGTTGTTGTAAATACCAACATTGTATGGATCATTTTATGAGACAAACCACGTTTTCCAAAAAAAATAAAAAAATAAAAAAATTTAAAAACTTCAATAGGTTCATAACGGTTTAATAGATTTTGAATTTTTAAATATTAAATAAAAGGCACTCAAGTAAGCTTTCCAATGATATATGTACTGTTGATAATAAATATCAAAGTTATATACAAATCAAGGTCAAAATTTTGGAGGTCCATATCTCAGGAAATATGGACCGCTGAGAAAAAATCATTTCTTCTAAATCACCCCGAAAATCCCTTATCCCTTTAAAAAAAAAAAAGATTTTTAAAACGGGGTATCACCCCTAAACTAGACTAGTCCCCAAATTTGCGATAAAAAATGTCAAAACTAGGGGTACTTTCACTTTCGGAAATAAAATACGAATTTATTTATGGATTTTCATGAAATAAAATTTATTTTATTTCTATAACATACAGTTTTAAGATCAAGTACTAAAACTGGTAAAAATTTGTTGCTTTCTATTTTTATAAATTTTTTTAATTAAAAAATTTTACAATTTTTTGGAAAGAAACCAAATTTTTTTGTATTTGTGCCTCAATAATTCCAAAACTTATGGCTATATCAAAAAATGATATTAGAAAAACTTAAAGCTGGCTGGTTTTTTGGCGTATTGCTTAACAAAATCGAATACGTCGTTCCAAAGTTACGACAAGATGTATGGAGCGGCCTCTTCAAAAGTCTCAAATTTTAGAAAAAAATAAAAAAAAACCTTAACATAGAATTTGAAATAATGATGATTTTTGCAGTTGGTGACTATAGCAGTTAAAAAAAATATAGTGGTTATTCAGGGAAAAAATTTTTCCCATTTGTTGCATAGTGTTATTAATATTTAAAATTTTCATATTCTAGTGTACGGATACTTTGTCTAGTGTATAGCGAGGATTTTTAGTACAAGTCCACATAGGCAGCCGCTTCCCAATATTTACTTTCTCGTATGTACATACATATTTTTAAACAACTGAAATTAAAAGTTGATTGTGAATCACATTACAAATTTCTTTTGACATATCTGCTATTATTCCAAATAAGTTCTGAAAATGTAAACTTTTCCAGCATAAAGTAAAGTTACTATTGTTAAATCTGTAATACCAATATAGCACCATTATAAATGTAAACATAAAAAAAATTTTCTATATAACGTCATAAACTACACAGGTCTACAAATTTAAAAAAAAAAATTGACTGCAGAAACGAAGCATGTTTTTTCACTTATCTGGGGGCGCTGAATTCGAATCTGGCATAAAAATTTAGCTATCACGTCTTGTTCATTTTTTATCGCATGCTGGCAATATTGTAAAACAGTCAATACTGACACTACAATTTCACAGTTATTAATTTGACAGAAGCCCACACTCATTCTAAGTCTTTATAATAGTAGCGTTTAAGCATGTGAGGGAGATCGTGTGTTACTGATTCAAGCTATTTTTGCTTTGTGTGGTGAATATTTATATATACTAGCAGATTCCAGCCCTCGAAGTTCGAGTGCAAATTCTAGGAAATTTTATTTTTTCATTAAATAAAGACCCTAAAGGTGTGCTAATCAATTATAGCCAATTCACAAATCAACACAAATAAACAAACTCATATTTATTACAAACACATTAACAAATTTAATATACACACACATAGCATTGTATAATTTTATGTATGAGGTAGTAGCAACTTTAAATGCAATTTACTCAAAATAAAGGAAAAAAATTAAAAATCTGTAAGTCTGCAAAACGGCTAAAAAGAAATAATATATGTTTGGTCAAAATCGGGATAAAACGGTAGAACAAAACATCGGTCACAAGAAATCGCCTAGCCTATTAATATTATAGATATATTGGTTCCTTTAGTTCCTATAAGGAGCATAGGGCCTATATGGTGGTGAATATTTGGTTGGAAAAAAAAGGATATGCATTAATACAAAGGAAAATTGCGAATCAAAGAGTGAAATTTTGACATTACTCAAATACAACGATCATAAACGGAAGATCTATGGTAACCTTAAGGCGTGTGATTAAAATTTCTTTTTATATGTAGTATAGACCATCGTAAATAACTGTAAATTAATCTGTTTCAGGTCATTGGTTTGTTGACTGGTATGCAAGGAGATTTCACAAAATATTGTTGTTTCCTTTGTCAATGGAACAGTCGTGCTACATGTCATCATTACGTCAGAACAGAATGGCCAAAAAGAATACTCACCAGCAAAACAAAACATTTCAAATAAACCATTAATTGATCCAAATGACGTTCTTCTTCCGCCGCTGCACATAAAATTGGGCCTTTTTAAGAACTCTGTCAAGGCTCTGGACAAAGATGGTGCACCATTTAAATATTTGTTAGCGGTTTTTCCTAAAATTTCATATGCTAAAATCAAAGAAGGCATATGATTTGTTGGGCCTCATTTGAATATTGAATAATGACAATTTTTCACAATGTTTTATTGCAGAAAGAATATGCAGCTTGGAAATCTTTCAAGAGCATCGTGGGCAGTTTTTTTTGGAAACAATAAGGGTGAAAACTACAGACAAATTGTTGCTGAATTATTGAAAAATTATCACGAATTAGGTGCACGAATGTCACTCAAAATGCATTTTCTTCATTCGCATTTAGATTTTTTTCCACAAAACCTAGGTGCGGTGATCGACGAACAAGGGGAGCATGTTCACCAAAATTTAATGAAAATTGAAAGAAATTATCAAGGATTTTGGGACAAAAGCATTGCTGGACCGAAACCGAACCAACAAAATACAAACGACGTTCATTTAACGCCATTCACTTTTGAAAATTCATTGATTTTTAAATAAACTAATGATTTTTTATGTAAAAAACGAATAAAAACATTTATTTTTTGTATCTCGAAAACCTGATGTGATAGAGAAAAACCAATTACAAATTCTAATTCAGCCCACCAAATTACCAGATATTTGGTTGCTCCAGTCCTAAACCTTGTTGGCTAGTGTTATTAACATCATATGGTATAGGATATCATATGATCGGGCTTCACAAATTTCTTACATGCTAATTTTGTAACCATATATATGTCTCACTTTGTATAATATAGAAATAAGTATTTATAGTTTGTTTTATGTTGTTTGTTACCTTTGCTTATCGATGTGTAAATAATAATTTGTTGTTAGTTATCTTTTACGTTTTTCCAATTTTTTTCTACCCTCTTCTAATGACACTTAAGATACAAAGATATTTTTTTAGTGATATTTATCTTATTACTAAGTAGTATTTGAAATAGGCTTTCGGTTTTATTACTCTCATTTGAATATTTATTTAAATATTTCACAACTTTTTAATCTTATTTGGAGTTTTAGGTATTTAAAATGATTTTTTATTTATAATATTTATTTATATTTCGTGTTAATTGTATTTATCGTTTTCACTTAATGATATAAACACAACACTGGCTACGTTGTCGTTGTCGTTGCCGTTATTATGTTAGTTAATTGTCGTCGTCCGTAACACCAGTAATAAACACTAACAACAGCAGCACATTTTTTTTTTTTTTTTTGGTATTTTGCCACCGCCACACAACTCAAAATAACACTCTACTTAAAGGTACTTAATTAAAACTGACTTAAAAAGAGTTCATTACTACTAGCGGCTACTGTGCTGCTGTTTATGAGGTTTGCCGTTTGCTTCTTAGGCCTCCTTCTGACTTTAAACTGACAGACAGTTTTTTTTTTTTAGATTTCGGTTTTTTTCGTAGTTTACCTCCAATTGTATAGCCAAACCGAAACACTTTACTTTATTTTGTATGAGTATTGAACGTGCCTAAACCTTTGGTTTAGGTTTTTTTTATTATTATTTTTTTTTTTTTTTTTTTTTGAGTATAATAAGTGTAGAAGTCATTGTTTTTTGCTGTCTGTTTTAGTTTGATTTCTTGTAATTTTGGTTTATTCTGCCATCCATGTTGTTTAATTTACTCTCAATTGCTGCTATTGTTGGTTGCTGCTGCTGGTGTTTAACACTTATACATTTACAATTATTTATCTCAATTGTATGGATTTTGTTTTTGTTAATTCAAGTTGAACTTGTGACGCATACATTAAAAAACGAGTTTTGAGATACATATATTCGCTTTTGAACGTTCTCTTTCTGTTTGGTTTGCCATAGTCGTATCTGCATGTGTGTCAATAACTTCAACACCATTAAGGGTTGCCATGTTTGAATGGTGTTTCATATGATAGAGCTTGGGAGAGAGCATGGGGCCATATTTTGTTTTTTTATTTAAAGAAGACGGACAAACATCAGCCGTCGTTTCACTAGGGCCCATAATTCGTTAACTGTGACGGAGAAAAATTATTCTTAGAATTTTATTTTGGAAAATATAAAAATATTTCCGATAGAAAAATTTCGGTAATGAAGGCGGTAATTTGACCGCGGGTTTCTTTTTAACTCTTAATCAATGTATTTAACTTTACATAAAAAGAGTAAAACTGGTGGTTTTTAATTTAAAGAATCTTCCGAAATAAGATCTAAATGAAAAATTAACGCTACACCCTAACAATACGAACTTATCAGGTGGCTAAATGCCGCATTCGATATCTAGTAAAATCAATCGTAATTCCATATTTTGGTTTATTATTAAAGAAGACGGACAAACGTCAGACCTCGTTTCACTTCTACTCTTAACTGGGGGCCATAATTCCTACCGGTGCCAGAGTAAAATTATTTTTCGTATTTTATTTTAGAAAATAAAAAATTAATTTCGATCGAAAAATTTCGATAACGAATGTGACGATTTGACCCCAGATCTTAAACAAACTCATTGAAAATACCAAAAAATAGAACAAAAAGTTATAGACCGACTATATGATTACCGTATACCGTGAGCTTCGAATTTTCCGAGGTTATAATTCGGTATTAAAAATATGCATTAACAAAATTTCCGTCTCATGAACTTGCTATGCTATTTTTATACATAGACTAGATAAATTATGTATCTCAAAAATGTATACAAACTAAATTTGAGAGAATTAATTGCAATATATTTGTAATTTGAAAGATTTAAATGAGGATCGGTAAGCAGATTTATATTAACAATATAACTAAAAATGACTAATAACTAATTGGTACAATAAACATGCATAAACCATGTCAAGATACAGTTGACTCTAAAAATAAGTGCCTCATCATTAATTTTAAACTAGCATATTCCAGCCCTCGAAATTCGAGTGCAAATTCTAGAAAATTTTATTTTATCGTTTAATAAAGACCCTAAAGGTATGCTAATCAATTATAGCCAATTCACATATCAACACAAAAAAACAAACTCATTTTTATTACAAACACATTAACAAATTTAATAAACACATTGTATAATTTCATGTGTTAGTAGCAACTTGAAGTGCAATTTTCTCAAAATAAAGGAAAAAATTTAAAAATCTGTAAATGTGCGAAACGGGTAAAACGAAATACCTTCCAAATAATACACACTTGGTGAAAATCGGGATAAAACGGTAGAACAAAACATCGGTCACAAGAAATCGCCTAGCCTATTAATATTATAGATTAGATTAAAAGAAATCTTAATTACTTCCATTATTCTCTTTGATTATTACTGTATTTGTCTTTTACAAAAGAAAAACATAAAACTATATAATTTGACCTTTAAAACGATACTGGCTGGAAAAATAAAAGTTATATAATTTTCAAATAAGATAAAATAATTTGATATTTGTTTTTCGATATTACCGATACATATGTCTTCAAAACATAATGAAACTACAGAAGCCGAACATAAAATTATTATAAATTTACATAAAGACAACTCTTCATTACGTAAAATTGGGGAAATAGTCTAGAGATCCTATTCCACTATATAAAAAACTGTCGATAAATACAATGAAGCAAAAAAGATTTGTAATTATCCAAGATCTGTACGCTCTCAAGCACTTATCGAGGCTGAAAATCGTTGTCTAATTCGAAAAACAAAGAAGCAGCTAAAAATGTTAGCGACAAAAATCCTAAATCTTAAGAACCTTTAACTGACATGTTTATCCAAATGCCGTCCGGAATGCCCAAAAACCGTATGTCAGCAAAGTAAACAAGATGAAGAGACTTGCATACGCTAAAGCACAATAAAATAAATCAATGGAGTCAATAAGTCGCTGATTCGGATGATTTTTATAGACGAACTCCATATTAACTAAACGCACCTCAAACCATAACATTTCCACCCACGTGCTTGATCGTCTTGATGGTGTATCTTGGAATCAAAGATTTGTTTAGAGGCCGCCTTACATACACTTTACCATGTGATCCAAACAAATTAAACTTCGATTTGACGCTCCAAAGAACTTTTTTTTCCAAATTTTACCGACTTCTTCAAGTGTTCCTTTGCAAATTACAACCGTTATTTTAAATTTTTGTTCTAAACATGCTGCTTTTTGCGTGCAATGCATCCATGTAGGGCTGCTTCTTGTAATCGACGTCTGACGGTTCTGGATGAAATATTCTGTGGGATTCGTGGATTTACAATAGCATTAGTTTTAGTCGATTGTCTTTACTTGTTCGACAAATAATCCTGTCGTCGAATTGGCATTGGCATTCTTTTACGGTTCCAAAAGCTTCCGGTTATTTTAAATAATTTAATTAATCCAAAAACCATTTTTTTGGAGCAGAAAAATCTTTCTGCAATGGCTGACGTTGACTACTTTTCGTTTTGATAGCAGCCCACAATTAACTAGCGGACGGCAGGAGTTGCAAATGTGAATTCGAAAGCATCGTTTCTAACTGTATGACCACCACTGTATAAATATGTTAACGATGGAAGATGCATAGTATGGAAAAGAGCAGGTTAAGAGTTTAAATAGAAAAATCTATGTCCTACTTTTGAACACGAAAGTGGATCCGTTCTGGTGTGGGGTCTATGAGTGCTGCTGGTATCGGAAACTTGCATATCATTGATGGAATATTATTATACTAAAAAAAATATATTGAAATTTTGAAAACTAACCTCCAGTCCAGCGTGCAAAAACTAGGATTACCAAACAACTACAGGGCAACGATCCGATGCACACGATATAGCTAATACTTGGACTTCTTTACAATACCGAACAATGGTTGTAAACTCCTCCTAGTCCCCGGATATAAATCCAATAGCAAATCTCTGAGATCATTTGTACAGAAGAGTTAGAGAAGGAGAAGTAAGAACGAAATACCGTCACAGATGACTAAATTTGCTTTCTTCTATTCTTGGAAGACTAGAAGCAATAACTAGAAGTAGGTGTTCGAACAAATTTTTTTATTTAAAAATAAGCACTTAGTTTTTGAAGTGTAAATAAAGGTTATTTTCCTTTATTATATGAATACTAATGAATAATACATCAAATTAAAAATTCAAAAAAAAAATTAATATTTAAAAACATATTTGAAATATGAGATGAGAGGGAGCACTCACTTTAAGAGTCACCTGTATATTTTTTTTATATCAAATTCATTTAAAATAATTGCTTAACCTACAATTTACAGAGTTTTAGTTATTTATTAAACTTTTCATCTAAGATATAAACATTTTATATTACAAAGATAACAATATTTTTGAATGAATAAAATTTGTATTTCAGAGGAAATTTTATTTAAAGCCTTTGATTTAATACATTGAGACAAAAGTATTTCTCTATTATTATTAGTTTCTGATATTACTTATATTAGTTATAAGTTTAAATACAACATTTTATGGTAAAAAAAAATGGGGTTTAAAGTCCACATACATGCTTACTTACAGCCTAAGGCTATATGTATATGCAGGTATATGGAGACTATTTAGTTATACAAGTTAGAAATAAGTGGATTTTCAGAAATACTACTGAAAAAGCGTTAAAGCGTTCCGTGACAGTGTTTATTCTGTCCCGAATTAGCTTTATATTGTTGCCGTTGTAAAGGAGTCGGGTGGAAAAGTGCCATGGTAGGTTTAGCATAATTTTTAACAGCTTGTTTTGACATATTTGTAATTTTTTAATGTGCGACGCAGCGCAACCGCCCCAAACTGGGCATGCGTAGAGCAAAGTAGATTGGAAAACTGTTTTAGCTAAAATTATTTTGTTCTCATGGCTTAAATGTGATCCACGTCTTATAAGTGGATACAGCATATTTAAAGCCATGTTGAATTTTTCGATTTGTCTTTTTATGTGTAGCTCAAATATTAATTTCCGATCCATATACACTCCTAAGTACTTAACATTGTCACTCCATGGAAATCTTGTCCCATTAATGTACAATTGATTAGTGGGATAGAACCAAGATTTGCGTTTTCGAGTAAAACTACAGCTTGAGTTTTCTCCTCATTAATCTTAAGTTTCCACTTTTGCAAATAATTTGTTAATTCGTCTAGTGCGCATTGTAATTTGGTCACTATATTTTGACCAAATTCATGAGAAAAAAAATAAGCAGGTATCATCAGCATAGGTAGCGCAGTTACAACCATTAAGATCTGGCATATCAAAACAATATATAATACACAGGATTGGTCCTAAAACTGAACCTTGTGGAACTCCGGCTGGAATCTCTAAGAGATCAGAATATTTATCATTGAGGCAAACACAACAAGTAAGAAAATTATAGTCGGTCTAGACCGACTATATGATACCCTATACCATGCGTTTAGAAACCCTATCTCTTAGGCCCAACTAACTGGACATAGAAAATAAGCAAAAACCAAATTTGAGTGGGATTTTTATTAATTTTTTTGGCTGCAGATATGAAAAAGTTCATATCGGATGCTATATCCATATGGGGACTAGGTCCAAAAATGGACCGATCCTGATCATATTTGGTAAAGTCTCTTGTATTTTGCAAAAATATATACAAACAAAATTTGAGAAGAATCAGTGCAATATTTTTGTTTTTTAATAGATTTAAATGAAGATCGGGAAGCAGCTCTATGTGGGGCCAAAGGGATCATTTTTGGACTACTCATGGATGGATGTAATGAACGCATACAAACCCAATTTGAGTAAGATCTATATGACTTTTTGGATGTTATGGCAATTTATGTCGATTTCATAGGGGTAATTTGTATGGGGGCTAGGTCTGAACATGGACCGATTCTCACCAATTTCAATAGCGTTCATCCCTTGGCCGATAAAAGCTTATGTACCAAATTTCGTCAAAATATATTCATATTTGCGACCTGCAGTTTGATTACAAACTTTACATGGACACACAGATGGACGGACGGACGGACGGACATTGTTAAATCAACTCAGAAAGTGATTCTGATTCGATCGGTATAATTAAAGATGGGTCTAGGTCAAATATTTTTGGTTGTTACAAACAGCAGCACAAAGTCATTATACCCAAACCACATAGTGGTATAGGGTATAAAAATACCTGTTTTTTAAAAATGATTCAACAGTTCTAATAAGATAAAGCGGAAAATTAAATTGAATCATCTTGTACAATAAACCATTGTGCCATACAGAATCGAACGCTTTTTCTATGTCCAAGGTAACCAAAATAGTGGAATTTCCGTGTTTGAAACCCGTATATATATGGTTATATCTCTGGTTTTCTAGAATAACCGCATATGTCATAAAATCAAAATGTTCAGGGGAGCCAAAAAACGTTATATTTGAAATATGGGCTCGATATAAAGATTTTAACAGTCCTGTAGATATGGGCAATAAATACTTGATATAAAATTTTGAGTCAAAAATCTTCAGAGGAGTAGATCCTAGAGAAGGACGAAAAAACAATATGTAAATTACACCTAAAGTCTGTGCAGATAAAACAACTTATGTCGACAAACAACGTTTTTTTTTCAAAAAGAAAACTACCAATGCAACCACCCATGTAGACATAAGTTGTTGTTGCTTGAAAAGTGGATTTTTTGTTCGTCAACAAAAAGTTAACGGGAGTTAGGATCAAAAATAATAGTGACAGGAAATAACAGAAATAAACACACAAGTTTTTATAAGTGGTTATAAACTGAAAACTAATCCAAAATTATTTAACATTTTTTTTTTCATTAATAACAACGTATGTCGCTATATGTCGTTTTCTGAGAAAATAATTTGTCAGCGGTCAAACGTAGGTTGACATACGTCGTTAGTGCTGCAAATTAATTTAATAAACATTTAAGTTACGTCGTTATTTAAAGAAAAAACTCTGAAATGGTCAATATTAAAAAAAAAAAAAAATTTAACAGAAAATTTAAAAAATTTAAAGAGCGTTAAAAATTAATATATTTGGCATCGTTAACTCAAAACTGACAAAAATGGACATACGCGGTTATTCTAGAAAACCACAGATATAACCGTTTAATTTGGAGTCACCTGTTTATACATATGAATATGATAGTTTGGGTTTTAGCTTAATATTAAAAAAATACATGGGACATTTGTTTGCATTAAAATTCCTTATACATTTGGCTGTTATTCACAAAATATTATCTACATGGTTACCCTTTTCTCAAATTGAGTATCTTATTTGCTGAATAGAAAAATATCTAACACATATTCTAAAAAAAAAAACACTTAAATACTTTTCAAAATTACACAGTTTAGAAATCTATAACATTTTTTTGATAAGAAAAAAGAAAGATTTGTCCTCAAACAAAATCTTGTTTCTTAAAAAAATATACTCAGTATCTAAACAAAAAAAAAAAAAAAAAACTTAAGAGAGTATCAGTTTCTCTTAAATTTATACTTCAATCTACTGAATACATATGGCATATATAATTCTTAAACTTTATTACCCATATCTACTCGTAAACTTAAGTGAGAAGATACTTATTTTGTGGCCATTTACAACCAACAAACCTGTAAACATTTATGATCATCATCGTCGTCGACAACAACATCAGCGGCAACAACAACAACAACAACAACAACGAGAACATGTCGTTTGAATTGCTGTTGACTACTTGCTATCTCTGTCTTTGCGTAAGACAGGTAAACAACGCCAGCGTATAACCAGCAGCATTTCAAGTCAAACGAGAAACACGGTAGTTGTAGTGGTAGCAGCAACCTAGCAAACAGCATCTCTTAACCTAACCAAATTCAATATACGAGTAGTTACTAAATTTATACGATATTCATATATCTGACTGTATGTCTGTCTGTCTGTCGATTGTTCTTTACATACATACATATGTTTGATTGTTATGAACCTGGCCTGGTTGGCTGCTTGATATCTGTATACCGGTCGGTCGGTCGGTCGGGTGCTCATACAGTTCCTAAAAACATACATTCGATGTTGTGTATGTCAGATACAGAATATTGTATTAGGAGAACTACTCGTACAAAATGTTTTTTGCTGCTGCTGGTGGTTTTGGTGATATACAGAGTTTATTTGCCATATTGAAAATTGTAATAACTACATGTGATTGCCAAATGCTGGTGCTGCTGTTGCTTCTTACAATCATATTATAATAACGATGACGATTTGTACGTTATTTGGTTCCTTGCTTTATGACTTTAATTTGATTTTTTTTTTTAACTAAACAAGTATGTGTATGCGTCATCATTTTATGCATAATCGAGTTCAAAAGGGTTTTTTATGATACTTCTTTCTTTAATCAAACCTGAAATATGTCTGTGCATTTCCCCTTAACCCTTGGTTGCAAAAAATAAAGGCAGCTGGCTTAGAAAAAAATTTAGAAAAATAACCCAAAAAAGAAAAAAGTGAAGTCATGCTGAAAAAAACTACTTCTACTGAATTTGCTTCCAAATGAAGCAAATGTGGATTTGGTTTTAAACAACTTCGAAAGATGTCAATATTAAGAAATTACAAAAAAAAAGTTCTCGTACTTATAACAATTGTTCTAAAAATACCTATTCACAAGAAGTATTTTTTTCATGACATCCTAAAAAAAATTTTAAAATGTAGAATGTACTTTAGTCATATACACAGAAAACAGATTAATTGTGCCTAACGAAGTTATTGCCAACCCAACTTCGATGAAGTTCATAACCCAGTTTCGAGGTGATTATGACCACAATTCTGTTGTTTTAACAGTAAATATTTTATCGCAATAGAAAATGGTAAACTCCTATAAATTTTATATTGATATATTTGAAAATACAGGGACCAAATCGCCGCATTCAATATCGAGTAAAATCAATCGAAATTCCATATTTTGGTCTATTATTTAATGAAAACGGACGATCGTTAGACCTCTTTTCACTTTTACCATTAACTATGGACCGTAACTTGTTAGCTGTGACAGAGTAAAATTATTCTTAGTATTTTATTTTGGAAAATAAAAAAATCTCTCATAAGAAAATATTTACAGACTAATATTACAAAAATTTAAGAGTTCAGGCATTTAATTGTTCTTTTCTACTTAGAAATTTTTACCAAAGTATATAATTACTAATAATAAATATAAAATTTTTTAATTTAGGCAAAAAGTAACAAAAACCTATTCAAAAGAAAATAAAAAACAATTTAAATTAAGATAAAACTTAGGACTATGTGCTAACAGACAATTCGTTAATATGTTCATATTCAGACATTTGACATCTAATATTGTAATTATTTGTTAGTTTTAAAATTCTGTCTTCAACAATATCAATACAATTAATAGAGCGTAGTCGTTGAGTGAAAAAATGTCATGGTAGGTTATATATCATTTTTAAAAGTTTATTTTGACTTATTTAAAGCTTTTTTATATGACAATTTGCAACATCATTCCACACTGGGGCTCCATAAAACATTATAGCCATAAAAATAATTTTAAATATTAAAATTTTGTTGACACGACTTAGGGTGGACTTCCTATTTACAAACAAATATAAAAGTTTTGTGACATTATTTAGTTTGTTTATTACATAGGAAACGTGTTGGCTGAAATTCATTTTTGAGTCTAGTATGACTCCAAGATATTTGACTTTAGATTCCCATTTAATATCAGTATTATGAAAACGGAGATCTCTTTGAGCTGTGAAACATTGCTTACGCCTTCTAGTGAACTATATTGCCTTCGTTTTTTTCCGTGTTAACAAGTATATTTCATTTTTTGAAATACGCCTCTGAACTTATTAAAGCATTTTGGAGTCTGTTGATAATATCCTCTGCAAGTATTGCATGACAGATAATCGCAGTATCATCTGCAAATATAGATGAAGAGCAATCAGCCACAGTAGGGAAATCAGATGTAAATATATTGTATAAAATTGGTGAGAGGCAAGATCCTTGGGGGAATCCTCTTATTAATTTCGTATTTATATCCTAAACCACTTTGTGGTCAGGGCATAAGTAGTTTGTGCTAATGTAACATCCAACATACATATCTATCCTACATACACACACCTTTTATTTACCAAAATCATTTTCCGAATTGAATTTGCGATGTCCCTCCGCCTTTCTGTCTATCTATGTGTCCATATGAAATGTATAATTAAACCGAAGGTCGCAAATATTAAAATATTTTTATTAAATTTTGTATACTTTTATTAAATTTTGT
The DNA here is from genome assembly GCA_963682025.1 of Cordilura impudica. NCBI lineage: Eukaryota > Metazoa > Arthropoda > Insecta > Diptera > Scathophagidae > Cordilura > Cordilura impudica. The sequence continues at coordinate 12,526,080 of OY821517.1, forward strand.
TTTTCCAGGCTATAGCAAGAATGGTATTAAAATTGGTGAAAATCTATGCATGTTCACACCTAGTCCCCATGCCAATGAACCCTATGAGATCGACTTAAATTGGCCTAAGATCCAAATTATCGTATAGATCTCGGTCAAATTTGGTTTAGTCAAAAAATATACCCTGCATTACCATTTTTAGTCATACGAAGCCGATCCCAGAACAACCCGATCTGACATATAGACGGCGGCAGTAGTTTGAAAAAAATTACTCCGATGAAATGTTGGCCGCTTTATAGTTTCAAGACGCCATAATGTTTAGTATTTTTTTGAGCCGTCAAATGTAAACGATCTAAGTGAATTTGTAAACATGGAACAAAATTATTCTCCGTTATGTAATTTAGTACTTTTATTAGAAAGGTCTCAGTCCAACCAATATTAAAGCCAAGCTAGATTCTACTCTGGGGGAGTCTGCTCCTTCGTTTACGACTATAAAATATTGGGTGGCAGAGTTTAAATGAAGCCGTATGAGCTGCCAAGACGAACACGGCAGTGGTTGACCAATAGGTATTCCAAAAAGTGCTATAAATCGCACAGTGACTGCAAATTTGGAGATGAGAAAGCTGTACGCAAGATGGGTGTCGCGTTTATTCACAGCAATAAAACCGAGCTTTGTGCCGATACCTTACCATGGATGAGACATGAGTCCACCACTTCAGACCTGAGACAACGGAACAGTCAAAACAGGGGACTGAAATGGGAGAATCGTGTCCGAAGAAGGCGAAGACCATTCCATCTGCAGGCAATGTTATGGCGTCTGTTTTTTGGGATGCGCATGGAATAATTTTTATTCATTATCTTCAAAAATAAATAATTTATTTGCAACGTTATGAAATTAAGGAAAAAAAGCCACATTTGGTGTAAAAGAAAGTGTTGTTCCATCAAGACAATGCACCAGTTCACACATCCTCTTTTGCGATGGCCAAAATCCAGGAATTAAAATTCGAATTGTTTCAACACGCACCTTATTCGCCAGATTTTACTTCCTCGGATTATTTTATGTTTGCAAACTTGAAAAAATGGCTCGGTGGTAAAAGATTTGCCAACAATGAAGAGGTGGAGTCTGCGGTTGATTGGCTATTTTAAGGAGAAAACAGTTCTTGAGAAATAAAGAAAAATTTTCCCAAACTTGTTGTGCTTTTTATTAGTCAGGTAGGGTTGTTCTGGAACTGCTCTCGAAGTTCCCGTATAAATTTGTTTTCACTTGATATTCACTTGAATCTATCTGAAAAGAGTTATATGTATGAGAACCAGTATCGGGTTCATAAAAACTTTGAAGATGCTGTCTATAACTTCGAAGTTCTTAATCGCCACACAGGAACAAAAAAAGTGAAATGCTTCTAAAAAAATTCAAAAATGTTTTTGATTTGAGTGGTTTTTAGCTAAATCTTTAGCGATTCCGCCAAATAAGAATTTATTACAAGATAAGAATTGTGGTTGTTTCACTTAATTTTAATAATGACTTCTCTTTTTACTGGGTTGTTAATATTCGCTAATAGGTCATTCATATTATCGGATTATGTGTTAAGATTTGTTTATAAACCTTGTAACAGACACAAATCTTACTTTTTTTTAAATTATTGTTATTAATTATTTATTTGCACAAAAATTCTTATACATATGAATTTGGCCTCAGCGCCTAATAGGCATTATTGAGGCAAGTTGGCTCTTTAATTAAACTTTTTAAAGTACAAAAAAATATTTTACTTAAATATATAACAACAAAATTTTACAGTATAACGAGATCTTTATCTTTTACAGAAGAGTTTCAAAGTTGCTTAATAGATGTTGCTTGCAAGATGATTTAAACAATGAAATTCGACTAATCAATTTTAAATTTCCGGGTAAATTGTTTTAATTTAGATTTCAAACTGATGTTTTTGGTAATTCAATTTTGTTTTATTTTATGGGCAGTTGATAAAATTTGATTTCATTCTCCCTGTTGCAATAATAATTTAGTTTATGAGAGCTTTAAAGACAATCCGATAATGTAACGATCCTTAAATAGCCAATATACTTGGTGGCTATTTCCTAGGGTTGCCAACCAGTTGAGAATTATGATTTATCGATTAAATGAAAATTATCGATAAAAATTTTGATTTCCGACTAACAAATACTTCGATCACTTTATGTCGATTAATCGGATAAATCAAATAATTTTAAAATTAATAATCTGAAAAGAGTTTTCTCTAAATCAAACGATATATAAAACCAAAAAACGCTTAAAAGAACGAAACAATTTAAAGTACATTTATACTCCCTTTCGTTCGGTACGACTATTCACATTAATATTAGATGCCCTCACAGTGATTTTCAAAGCACTCCCTGTTATAGAACTTGATATATTTGATTTTGAATAATTATTTGGTAAAAGGTGCCACCCCCTGATCTAATCCCGCTCATTTTCTGTACGATTACTCATATCAACAATAGATGCCCACACCAATTTTCAAAGCTCTCCCTGTTATAGAACTTGAATACTGAATAATTATTTTGTATGTGAGGTGCCACCCCTCCCGATCCATTTTCGTTACAACTAATCAGATTAACAATAGATGCCCTCATACCAATTTTCAAAGCTCTCCCTGTTATAGAACTATATATTTTATATGTTGACTAATTATTTTGTATGGAAAGTGCCACTGGCCCTGATCCGATCCCGCCCATTTCCGGTACAACTACTCACATTGACAATAGATGCCCTCACACCAATTTTCAAAGCTCTCCATGTTATAGAACTTGAATACTGAATAATTATTTTGTGTGGGAGGTGCCACCCCCCCCGATCCATTTTCGCTACGACTAATCAGATTAACAATAGATGCCCTCATACCAAATTCCAAAGCTCTCCCTGTTATAGAACTATAGATTTTATATGTTGACTAATTGTTTTGTATGGGAGGTGCCACTGACCCTGATCCGATCCCGCCCATTTTCAGTACAACTGCTCACATTAACAATTGATGCCCTCACAACAATTTTCAAAGCTCTCCCTGTTATAGAACTTGAATACTGAATAATTATTTTGTGTGGGAGTGCCACCCCCCTGATCCGATCCGATCGACATCATTTTTGTCGTCGCCGCTAGTCTGCTTGCAGAATTTCAGCTCGTTTGGTCGCGGGAAAAGGGCTAAAAATCGATCTAAAGTTTTGTCGACAGACAAACGGAGAAATATGATCACTATTTGTTCTATTTCAAATTCAATTTTTTAAATAAAATAAAAATTGCTGGAATATTTCGAAATTTCTCTTTTTATTCGTTATTCAATCAATTAATAGAAGAAGTTTTAAAAGTTGATCGATCAATAAAAATATTTTTGAAGTTTTAATTGGCCAAAGTTAAAACTCAGAAAATTAACAACCCCCCTATTTACTCAAGAGTTAGCGACCCTAGTATTAAGCAGGGCTAAAGGTTAATATAATTTCTTTATTTAATCTCTTTGATTAATTGTTTGTTGCATATAATGTTTCTTACACAAGTACCTTTTTTATTTGATTATTTTTTGTAATATCATCGCATTGGAAAACTACCTTTTGATTTTAAGAATTAATTATTCTTTGCAAGATCCCCATTAAGAGCATGTTTTTACATGGGTTTTACTAAGCAGTACTACCTTTACTGTCTCTAAGATCATTTTAAGAAATCCTATTAGTTTTCAATGAACAACATGTCAAAATATTAGATTTCTGTGGTTTTAGGAAAATGCCTCAGATAGCTGTGGCTTTATTAAATATGTCTTCTCAACGTATTAGTTTACAAATAGCTCGTATTTTGTTACAATTGCTAAACTTGATACTCGTACATGTACGAATATGTTGGTTAAGATGATTTGTAGAAGACAAAAATAATTACTTTGTTATATTATGTATTTGAGGAATTAAAAATCAACACATAATTTATCAGTATAAATGGGTGAAAAATGTATAATTGCTAAAAATAACTTTCTACGGTAATAATTAATCGCATGATTATACATTAAGTACAAATTATGGGAAGTTCACAAACATCTTGTTCACCTTTTAAAGCGGTAATGGATATTTTATCTTATGTTTATGTTTATCTATACAGTTAAATTTCCTGAATCGGAAGCAGTAAAAATTTATCTGCTTTTAAAACAAATAAGTTAATGTGGAAGCAATGAAAAAGTACCTTTTTGCAAAATTAAACAAAGTACCATTGATTTAAATAGTACCTTTTACTAAAAACCTTTTTTTTTATTATATAAAGTATTTTATATTACCTTTTGTTAAGAAAGTACATTATATTAAAAATTACATTTTATAAATAAAAATTCCTTTTATTAAAAAAGTATAATTTTATTATTTTCTACAAAAATATAAAATCTTTATTATTTTAATGCTTGAGTTTGAAATTATTCAGGCTCGAGATCAAATGTTTTTACTTTATATAAAACAAAAAACATTGGCACATTTGTTTCAAAAATTGATTTATATTCTGCATGACAGGTTATACAGCTCTATCAGGAATAGAAGAGTCACCAACCCTCATCAGTAACCAAAAGTAAAAACATTTGATCTTGTGCCTGAATAATTTCAAACTCAATCATTCAAAAAGTATATTTTAAAAAATACCTTTTATTAAAAAGTATATTTTAAAAAATACCTTTTTTTTAAAAAATACCTTTTTTTAAAAAGTACCTTTTAATAAAAAGTACCTTTTAATAAAAAGTACCTTTTAATAAAAAGTACCTTTTAATAAAAAGTACCTTTTAATAAAAAGTACATTTTAATAAAAAGTACCTTTTATCAAAAAGTACCTTTTATTAAAAAAGTACCTTTTATTAAAAAAGTACCTTTTATTAAAAAAGTACCTTTTATTAAAAAAGTACCTTTTATTAAAAAAGTACCTTTTATTAAAAAAGTACCTTTTATTAAAAAAGTACCTTTTATTAAAAAAGTACCTTTTATTAAAAAAGTACATTTTATTTAAAAAGTACTTTTTATTAAAAAAGTATATTTTATTGAAAAAATACCTTTTCGTAAATAAGTAAATTTTCTTTAGAATGTACCTTATATAATATAAAATGTACATTTTATTAAAAAAGTATCTTTTATTAAGAAAGTATATTTTATTAAAATTACTTCTTATTAAAGTATATTTTATTAAAAAAGTACATGTATTTAGAAAAGTACCTTTTATTAAAAAAGTATTTTTTATTTAAAAAGTGTTTTTTATTAAAAAAGTATTTTTTATTAAAAAAGTACCTTTTATTAAAAAAACAATTTTTTATTAAATAAAGTATTTTATATTAATTCAAAAAGTACCTGTTTTTAAAAAAATATCTTTTACTCAAAGTATATTTAAAAAAATGCATTTAATTAAAAAGTACCTTTTGTCAAAAAAGTCTTTTTATTAAAAAGTACCTTTCATTAAAAAAGTACCTTTTATTAAAAAAGTACCTTTTATTAAAAAAGTACCTTTTATTAAAAAAGTACCTTTTATTAAAAAAGTACCTTTTATTAAAAAAGTACCTTTTATTAAAAAAGTACCTTTTATTAAAAAAGTACCTTTTATTAAAAAAGTACCTTTTATTAAAAAAGTACCTTTTATTAAAAAAGTACCTTTTATTAAAAAAGTACCTTTTATTAAAAAGTACCTTTTATTAAAAAGTACCTTTTATTTAAAAACAACTTTTAATTAAACAAGTATATTTTATTAAAAAATACTTTTTCGCAAAAAAGTACTTGCTTTTTTTAAATATACCTTTTATCAAAAAAGTGTCTTTTAAAGTAAAAAGTATATTTTATTTTTAACAAAAAAGTGCCTTTTATTAAAAAAGTACCTTATATCAAAAAAGCACCTTTTGTAAAAAGCACCTTTTGTATTAAAAAAGTTTTTTTATTAAAAAGTTTTTTTTATTAAAAAGTTGTTTTATTAAAAAGATTATTTTATTAAAAAGTATTTTTTTAAGTTTTATTAAAAAAGTTTCTTTTATTAAAAACAGATCCATTTATTGAAAAAAGTATCTTTTATTAAAAAATTATTTTTTATTAAATAAAGTATTTTATATTAAAAAGTATCTTTCGTTAAAAAAGTACATTTTATTAAAAAAGCGCCGTTTATTAAAAAAAATAGCTTTTACTACAAAGTATATTTAAAAAAAAAAAACCTTTTATTAAAAGGTTTCTTTTATTAAAAAAGTACTTTTAATTAAAAAAGTATATTTTGTTAAATAATACCTTTTCGCAAAAGCACCTTTTCTTAAAAATTTACCTTTTCTCAAGTAAATTTTCAAAGTAAATTTTATTTAAAAAGTATATTTTAACAAAAAAGTGCCTTTTATTAAAAAAGTGCCTTATATCAAAAAAGTACCTATAATTAAAAAAGTACATTATAATAAAAAAGTTTTTTCTATTAAAAAAGTATTTTTGTTAAAAAAGTACGTTTAATTTAAAAAGTATCTTTGATTAAAAACAGATCCATTTATTAAAAAAGTATATTTTATCAAAAATTGTATTTTATTAAAAAAGTAAATTTTATTTAAAAAGTTTTTTTTATTAAAAAAGTACCTTTTATAAAAACTTACCTATTATTAAAATGTATATTTTCTTAAAACAGTACCCTTTATTTAAAAAAAAAAACATTTTATGAAAAAATAACCTTTTATTAAAAAATAATTTTTTTAAAAAATTAAATTTTTAAAAAAAAAAGTATCTTTTTGTTAAAAAAAAAATACCTTTTATTAAAAAGTACCTTTTTTAAAAAATAATTTTTTTGTTAAAAAAATTATCTTTCATTAAAAAAGTACCTTTTATTTATTTTTAAAAAAGTATCTTCTATTAAAAAAATATCTTTCAATAAAAAATACATTATATTAAAAAAGTACCTTTTATTAAAAAGTGCCTTTCATTATAAAATAATTTTTTTTATTAAAAAAGTACCTTTTATCAAAAAAGTGCCTTTTATTAATAAAAAAAAATACCTGTTATTAAAAAGTGCTTTTCATTAAGAAAGTACCTTTTAATTTAGGAAGTACCTTCTATTAAAAAAGTATTTTGTTTACAATATCTTACACTGCCTTATTAAACTTTAAGTGTAATTAGTTTCGGCCACACTCTTTATATACTGTCGTCTGATAAAAGCAGAACTTTTTGCATTTCAACTAATCGAAATATTTTTTTTTTTGTTTCATTTTAGAAAACTTATACTAGATTTAGTGCCCCGTATTGGTCCACTGGCGGTTGATCCTCATAAAATTGGTATTGTGGGTTTATACAATGTTCATGTTGCAAGTGCAGATAATGCTAAAGCATCATCGGTAAGTGTTTAAAATAGTTTCGTACATTTTTCGATTGTTAACACCTTTTGACCCACAATCCATAGAGTCGTGGTACATTACGACGTAAAGTCCAAAGAAAAATTCTTACCCATCATTTATATTTTCGTATGCGAGATTTTGGTTATCGCATTGCTGGAGGTGATGATGCTGAAGTTTATTTCTATTTGTATGATGCCAATAATGCGAAAGCACTGTCCGAAAGATTTCTAATAAAGATATGCAAAGATGGTTACTCCAATTATATGGAAAGGGTGAATAGTAATTGTACGGTATTCACAGATTTAGGTAAGAGTGAGTTATGAAGAATTTTTATAGATGAAACGAAACGCAATAATATATGTTTGATATTTTCGTTAAAGGAGCTGGAGATTTAAATGAAGATCTCTATCTGGTAGCTGTAGTTATGCGTGTTGGTAAAATATTACCTTCAGAACCAGTCAAGAAATCAGAAAAGTCTTCTAATAACTCTTGTTGCAATGTTCCACCTTCGTATCGGCGACCCTTTGGAGTGGGTGTGCTATCTTTGAGTGATATTTGCCATTACGATAGCACTATAGAAACAGAAGAAAAGGAGCATTGCATGAGGCTTGTTTATCACAATGATGAAAAGGATTTTCATCAACTTCCAGACTTAATTATAAAAAAATCGAATAGTAAATTTCAATTCATAAGCACCGGAAGTCAAAATCAAAATCAAGGTATTAGTGTGACTTTCAAACTTTTACATGGTGGCTTGAGTCAGGCGCGTCAAGATCAACCCTTGCTGTTCCAAGGTAGTACTATAACACGTAAAATGGGTTTTCCCGATGTGATAATGCCCGGTGATGTTCGAAATGATATGTTTATTACCCTGGAACGGGGTGAATTTGAGAGGGGCGGTAAAAATACGGCTAAAAATATACTCGTTACTGTTGTTGTATTGGATGTTGCTGGCAATATCCTAACCGAGTGTTTATGGGGTGCATCCGGTATGGATTCACAAAACTATTATAGATCTATGATTTTATACCATCAAAATGCTCCCTGTTGGAATGAAATGTTGCGTCTGAGTGTACCCATTGAGAAATTCTCGACAGCTCACGTGCGTTTTGAATTTAGGCATTGTTCTACACGTGATAAGTCTGATCCGAAATTGTTTGGTTTTAGCTTTGCCCGTTTAATGGATCCCAGTGGTGCGACATTGGCAGATGGTCAGCATGAGTTGTATGTTTATAAATGTGAGGATTCTGCAAAACTAACGGCCAACTATTTAATATTACCCTGTAAACCCAAAGATCCTCATGCTAAGGTGGATAGTAGTATAATGTTTCCTAGAAGTTCGAAAGAGGTTTTCGTAATGAAATCATTGTTATGTTCTACCAAACTAACACAAAATGTTGATCTATTGTCACTACTACAATGGAAAGCTCATCCGGAAAAGATACAGGATTCCTTAACTGGGGTCTTGCGTTTAAATGATGAGGAACTGGTGAAATTTTTACAAGATGTATTAGATGCTTTATTTTCCATGTTCTCCAACGAAGAAGGTAACAGTACACAACATTCTGGTTTGGTATTCCATGTCCTCGTTAGTATATTTAGCTTATTGCAAAGTAATAAATTTCAACATTTCCGCCCGGTTATGAATGAATATATTGAAAATCATTTTGCCGCTGCCTTGGTCTATAAGGGCCTGATAACTTCTGTGGAACATATGGCCGTATTTATGACAAAAGCTGAACACCCCGATCCATTTCAAAAATGTTTTGGGTCCTTGGAATATATATTCAAATTGTTAATACAATCGAGAAAGTTGTTTGCTCGTGCCACCGGTGGACAATATGAAGATTCCTTTAGAAGGGACTTGGATTCCTTATTTACCGCCTTAAATGGTATGTTGGCAGTTCCCTCATATGATGTGATAATACCAACCCAAGAAGCTTTATTAAGCTCGACCGGTGTGGTCTTGGAACAGCTTAAAGATACTTTACCGGCTCCCGACTTGGGTATGTTGGCCCGCAATATGCTAGATGCTATACCCCGAGAAGCTCCCATACGTTTGGTACAAGCAAAACTTCAAGCTGTCAAGGATTTGGTATCGGGAGAACTATTTCATGAAGATGGTAAATTTTCAATAAAAAAAATAAAAATTAGAATTAAATTATTATTCTCGTACTGTATTTTTCAGATTCACGTACCGTTATTTTATCGGTGGCCTGTAAACATTTACGCATGCATTTAAGTAGACGCGATGAACTAAAACTTTGTGCCGAAATTTTATCGGAAATTTTAACACATCTCTACGATTTACAAAAAAAACAAAAGGACAAAGTCACCAACACACTACAGCATGATTTGGATTCGTTGTGTAAAAATATTTTAAGCATTTTAATAAAAACCATCATCATTCTAATAGAAGGTTCCCATGCCGTGCTACCTCAGCTAGTGGCCTGTTTGTTAGGTCTTCTGCAACTTCTCGATGAAACCCATTACAAACGTTATTGGGATGAATTGAGTGCCAATAAAGATCCTAGAGATCTTAAGGAGTTTTTAAGCAAATCCTTATTTGTCTTCGATGAACTCGTAACGCAAGATTGGTTGGTATATCCGGCAGACTGGTTTATAATGAAACTGGCCTGCAATGATGTACTGCGCAAGTCATTGGAAGAATTTGCTAAGCCTTTGGTTTATCGTTTTTTGGGTTCAAAATCCTTTGATTCTCAATTGTGGTGGTCCTACTTTAATTTAGCTGTTCATTTTCTAACACAACCCTCATTGCAATTGGAAAAATATCGTGAGCCAAAGAGACGTAAAATCTTACATTCTCACGGTGACATGCGGGTGCTGATGGGTTTCCAAATACTCAGTATGTGGTCACAGTTGGGTGAACAAAAGTTGCACTTCATACCCTCGATGGTGGGACCTTTCCTGGAAGTAACTCTGGTACCAGAACCGGCTTTAAGAAAAGCCACTTTAACAGTATTTTATGATATGATGCAATGTGATCAGGTAGGATTCGTTTAAGAGTTTTTTTTTAATTAAATTTATATAAATTTGAATTACAGTGTGCTAGAGGTTCTTTCCGTTTGGTCGAAAGCGAACTGATTGACAAATTGGATTTATTGATAAGTGAAAATAAAGGAGATGATGAATATCGTGAACTTTTCAGTACTATGTAAGTTTTCAATTAATAATAATTTCATATATTCACTTATTTTAACATACATATATTACTTATAATAAAAAGAAATGAATTGTCAATAGTCGAGCTCCAATTTTTGTTTGAAATTCTTTATTGCTGATATTTCGTTACTCTTTGAGTATCATCATTTGGGCTAGTAAGTTATGATTAATCAAAAAAATTTTTCTTATAAGCTAAGTAGTTATGCTTTCGTCGTCTATTATTCCATGCAATAATAGACTCAAAGTGTAGCAAAATATCGGCAATAAAGAATTTCAAACAAAAAATGGATATCGACTATTGACTATTTATTTCTTTTTATTACATATAAAAAATTCAACTAAAATATTAACATATATATTACTTATATGTATATTGATGTTGTATTATCTGTACCATTTTCAAATGATTTTATTATTTGTATTATGTACATATTTAATTGTACAAGCTTTTCATATTCACTGCTAACATTTCAATAACATTTTCTATAATTATACTTATAATGCCTTCAAACAAAAAGGGAACATCTAAGCTTAGTGTAAGTCCAATTTAACTCATCATTTTGCTTTGTAGATTTTTTAAATGCACTCATCCGCATATTTTTATTTTTTTCTTATAATTTTGATGATAATAAAAAAAACGTACAATACCACCCTGTACCTTAAGTTTCGACCAAGAGTCATTGGTTCAACAATGGTCAGGTTCCCGGCATAAACCAAAGTTTGAAGATAGTTTCATTAATTTGTTGTCTGGAGATACTCGTATATTAAAGTCGAAAAATAGTGAATCACAACCATATTTCTAACCTACTTTGAGTAATAGGTGATGTTTTCCTGACTATAAATATTTTTAAGTAAATAGCGGGATACTTTATATGGGGATTTTTTCTAAAATAGCCCTACATTTTTTTATTTTGTAACTGTCGATTAATGGGTTAATGAACTGGGAGCAATTGAACGCCAACTACGACGACTTATTAGTATTACAGTTAATATAAATCATGTACAGATTTTCTTAAGCCGAGCAAAGCTCATGTATCAAATATATTTACTTAATTTTATATTTATTTATCCGTATTGTAGCTAGGCTTGTCATCCGGTTAAGAATTTCGATCGAACAACTTCAGAATGATGATTTTCGACTAGCAAATAATCCGATCAATATGTGTTGATTAATCTGATAAAACGAAAAATTTTTAAATGCATTTGAAAGAAAAAAATTGTTTTATTTCCGAAAAATTATCAATTTATATAAAATCAAAAAGAATATCTAATAAGATCACAGACATTATAAATATGCTTTTTATCCTATTCTTAGTGTATTATTTATTAGGGCGGGCCGATTTAAAAATCGCCCATTGCTCAGTGAAAATCGTATTCTAGGGATCAAAATAAGAAACTTTGCCGAAGGAAGCATACCTCTAAAACGAATTCTTATGTCCCAGAATTTGGGTCGAACTTTTGGGTATTGGCAAATTTTGAAAAATCCCACTTTGACCCATTTAGAGTGTTCCAATCGAGTCCAAATGTATGACCGACCCCCACTAACTTTGGAGTCTCGATCCACCCATGCCAGTGGCACACCCCCTGGAACTCCCCTGGGGGTTCCCCATACAAACATTTCAAAAAATCGCCAGTTTTGGCACTTTACATGAAACAATCAGCGAAATGCCTATGTTTTTTTCTTTATTTTTATTTATTTATTTATAATAATATTTATTATTTATTTATAATAATATCTATTTTTTCTCTTAAGAAATTTATTTAGTCAGAACATATGTAAATGAAAAAATTAATTAAAGTTAGTTATAGAAAAGAAACTAAAAAAAATTATTGTTTGAAGTCTTTTTTACTTTCAAGTCTGGGCAATTTCGCACGGCTCTCTAATCTCGTCGCCATAACAGCCTCTACATTTTCCGGTATAACCCGTTTGGAAACGCTAGCTAGCAATTGAACATGTCGTTCCGTTCCTTGTATATGTGATGGAATTTTTGGATCATTAAACGGTGGATCATCTTGATTTATATATTCTTTTAATGTATCGTACGGAATGCTTCGCGTGAATGGTGGTTCAAATACGTTATTTATGTCATTCATATTGATCATTTCCGTGTAACTTGTGCAATTAAAGTTTATATCTGGTTTTTTATAAGCTCTAAGTTGCGTTGGTTCGTCAACATCGGTTCGATAGCGTAGAATTTTCTTGATAGCACAGTCGCGCTTTTCTTTGCTATCATCAAACAACATTGATAACAAGATATTTTCCGAATGCGCAGCCATGATCTCGGAGCTAAGTATCGCCGTATCATCTCAAAAAAAAAAGTAAGAAAATTATAGTTGGTCTAGACCGACTATACGATACCCTATACCAGACCCTATCTCTTCGGTCCAACTAAGTAGACATAGAAAATAAGCATAAACCAAATTTGAGTGGCATTGTTATTAATTTTTTCGTCTGTAGATATGAAAAAGTTCGTATCGGATGCTATATTTATATGGGGACTAGGTCGAAAAATGGACCGATCCTGACCTTATTTGGTAAAGGCACTTATATTTCGAAAAAATATATACAAACCAAATTTGAGAAAAAAACTGCAATATTTTTGTTTTTTGATAGATTTAAGTGAAAATCGGGAAGCAGCTTTATATGGGGGCTATGACAAAGAAATGCCATTTGTAGTTTATTTTTGGATAACTGATAAATGGATGTAATAAACACACACAATCCCAATTTGACCGAGATCTATATGATAATTTGCGAGTAGTTTGATTACAAGGTTTACATGGACACACAGGCGGACGGACAGACGGACGGACGGACATTGCTAAATCGACTCAGAAAGTGATTCTGAGTCGATCGGTATAATAAGAGATACCACATAGTGGTATAGGGTATAAAAATAAAATCTCTGCCTGTCCGTCTATCTGTCTGTGTATCTGCCTGTTGAAAACAGATACTCCAATAAAATTTCGTATAAGAAACTAAAAATAGTGAAAAATATTTATACGTAACAGATCATGTGCATACAGATATGTGTCACCGATGCATACACATTTTTGTTTGCTTGTTGTACATGTGAAAAAACAACAACAAGAAATAAAATAAACAAACAAATAATATTTGTATGTGTTTACATATCTGCCCAGTTGCCCACGTCTTCAAGACACGTTAAACGAGTGGTACAAGACCATAGTAAATCGTTGAAGACAAATTGAAGACAGTTCGAACAAATCGTTAACGAAATGTTCATACAAATGTCCGTAGAATCATACAAGACCATAAGAGAAACACTCGCTTATCTTGTCGGTGACGATTGTGTGAGCGAAAAGATTTCCTCATTGTCGCCGACGACCATATAATCGACGATGTGCTCTATATTTTCGTCGATGACGACGTAGACGATGTAATCTACAATGTGATCGCTGACTACCGTTCTGGCGATAGTATCCTTCATACTATCGTTGGCGACAATATTAGAGACACATTCCCTCACACTATCGTCGACGACAGTATGAGGTACACTGCCCTCAACACAATTAAAAGTACACATTTTTATTTCATATTGTTTTATTTTTACATTTAAATTAACAACTGTAAAGTAATAATTAACAAAATAAACAATAAAAAAATAATTTATTGATTTAAAAAATAACTTAAATGAAAGATTAATAATTTGTTATAATTATTTATTGATTTCCCTTACTTTCTCTTCATGAATTTCCTTTATGTGATTTTAATTTTGCAGAAAACTCTCTCGTGAAATCTTTGTACGCGTGGCCTATTTTTTGTGGCTTCTACTAAAAGAAAGTAAAAATAGATTTAATTTATACAGACTAACTACAGAGTTCGTTAATTAAGTTATTGTTTTATTTTTTATTAACTTACCAATTATATCATTTAGTACGCTTTCGTATATTTTTAGTGGGATTGTTTCTATCGTTCCATCGTAATCGAAATTCATTATTACATATATCTTTCCCTGAAAATCTACTTATATTTCTTATACTGTCAGCTACGATACGATGAATAAAAAAAATACAATTAAATACTATTAAATCCAATCACCTCATAACTTACTTCCAATCTGCATTCTTTCTTCAGAGCATAAATCTTCTTCCAACTGTTTCAAATTGACATCGAACTCTACCGTCCTATAGGTATTACGACGTTTTTAAACTTTAACATTTAATCTTTTGAACACTTTGGTAAACACCTCTATTTGTAACGATCTAAAACAAGTAAGAAAATTATAGTCGGTCTAGACCGACTAGACGATACCCTATACCATGGTTTAGAGACCCTATCTCTTCGGTCAACTAATTCGATATAGAAAATAAGCAAAAACCAAATTTGAGTGGCATTGTTATTAACTTTTTTGGCTGCAGATATGAAACAGTTCATATCGGATGTTATTTTTGGACCGAATTTCACCAATTTCAATAGCGTTCATCCCATGGCCGATAAAAGCTTATATACCAAATTTCATCAAAATATGTTCATATTTGCGACCTGTAGTTTGATTACAAGGTTTACATGGACACACAGACGGACGGACGGACATCGCTAAATCGACTCAGAAAGTGATTCTGAGTGATCAGAAAGTGATTCTGAGTCGATCGGTATAATAAAAGATGGTTCTAGGTCAAGTATTTTTGGTAGTTACAAACAGCAGCACAAAGTCATTATACCCAAACCACATAGTGGTATAAAAATTATATATCTAGTGCTTTTGTTTGGTCTAGTAGTCATTACTAAGTCCCGTTATTTTTAATTTTTTTTTACACATAAAGCTTATATAGAAAGAGTTAGAAGAAGTACATGAACAATTTGAAGACATTTTCGTCCATGCTGTCTTTAACGGTGTTCACTATATGACAACTTGAAGACAGCGTCTTCATCATGTCGCTAACGGAGTTCGGCTCACAACAATTTAGACACGATGTCGCTCATCTTCTCGTCAATAGACCCATACACGACAAAACCTGACTTTGTCACTTAATATGTCGTCAATAGAATTTGATACACGACCATATAAATTATTTGTCATCCAGATGGTCTTTAGCCAATTTTTTTTATTAAATCTGTGCACGACCGCCACATAGATATTGTCGATTAACTTGTCGTCATCACAGTTCGACGGATGACAAGTTCAAGACGTTGTCGCTTATATTGTCATCACCGGACCTTGATACACAACAGTATAGATATTTGTCATCAACGGAATGCTATACACGACCATATGAGTAATTAGTCACCGAGCTGGACGCTAACGACAGTAGCCATTATATAGTCGTTAAAGAAAATCTCATTGACAAATGTCGTGTGTGACAAATTGCAAAATGTCTTAAATGTACCTTTAAAGACAATGTCATCTACGACGATTTTGCCAACTGAGTGTGGTCACAATCGATAACCGCATAAGTCGACTTAAGAACGACTTGAGTTATGTATAGGTTAAGAGTATCAAATATTTGGCGCCGCTGAAATTATCACTCTTGCTTTTTTGTTTTTTTTTATGTTTGATTAGAGAGAACTCTTTTTAGATTTTTCTAAGTATACCACGTCATTTGCTATGTAACAAGTGTCTAAATTATGCAATAAGTGTTATTATCAATTTTTTGATTTTATATAAAATCATAATTTTTCAGAAAACAGTTATTTTCTTTTAAACGTATTTAAAACTTTTTCCTTATGATCTATTTTTTGAGTTTATATAAAATTATTTTTCCTTTTAAACGCATTTAAACTTTTTCCTTTTATTCGATTATTCTGATCTTCGAGGGCGGTCCCAGCACAACCCGACCTGACTAGTTTGAAAAAAATTACTTTAGTGAAAAGTGGCAACCTTATAAAACATATGGTATAATTTTTAGGGTGCCATGGTGTTTAGTTAGAATTTGTAAACAGGGAAAAAAGTGGTCACCATTATGTAATTCAATACTTTCATTTGAAAGGTCTCAGTCCAAACAATATTAAAGCCTTGCTAGATTCTACTCTGGATTAGTCTGCTCCTTCGTTGAGTGGCAGAGTTTGAACGAGAACAAGTCGAACATCGTAGTGGTCGATCAATTGTAGTGGCCACGCCAGACACTGTTAAGAAAATCCACGAATTATGTGATCGTCGGCTGAGGGTGCGTGAGCTAGCTGAAATGATAGGCATTTCAAAAAGTGCTATATACATTGCATATTAACCACAAATGTTCACAATAAAACAAAAACAGCGTCGTGAAGATGTTTCAATAGTGTTTGACCGCTGAATGGTGTAGGGTATACAAACTATCTATAATATTAAGAGGCTACGTGATTTCTTGTTACCGATGTTTTGTTCTACCGTTTTATCCCAATTTGGACCAAACGTATATTATTTGAAAGGTATTTCTTTTTAGCTGTCCACCAGATTTACAGATTTTTTAATTTTTTCCTTTATTTTGAGTAAATTGCATTTAAAGTTGATACTAATACATGCATAAAATTTTACGTATGCTATATGTGTGTATATTAAATTTGTTAATGTGTTTGTTAATGAGTTTGTTATCTTCATTCACAATAATAATAAATCAAAAAAGTAGTGGTTTGTGCATTGGCTAAGTTGAGAAATAAAATTGCCTAGAAATTGCACTCGAATTTCGAGCGCTGGAATCTGCTAGTATTAACAAATTAAATATTAATACAAATTTTAATAAAATGTTTGAATTACCAAGTTTTTACCATTGATACATTGGGAATTTTGCTTGTTTTTAAAGAAACTTACGGAACCTTTCTTTTTTTGCAACCCAAAAAACGCAGTATGACATCTACATATATGTGCCAGAAAAAGTATTCGTACATTTACAATTATTTTATTTTATTTTAATAGAAGACAAACTTGTTTATAAATATAAAGTTTATTTGACTTAATTATATTTCTTTTGGAAACTACATTAAGAGATGAGTCCCAATATCACAGAAGTCGGTGCTGACGAGACAAAAATATTATAAAGCTTAGAAGAGAGGGTAAATCTTTTCGTTAAATAGCTGGGATCATTTGCAGAAACCACTCCTTAGTGCAGTATGTCGTTCAAGCTCCACCAATTCAATTTTGTCATAACCTCATTCTGGCTACCCCGCCAAACTAACTTAGCGCGAAAAGCGAATTTTTTTGGCGTCAGTAAAACAGAATGCCAGAATTACTACTTCCCAAATTAGTTCTAAAATCAAAGAATCCTTCGGCTAAGACATCCATGAAGAAACCATTTGCCAAATATTAAAAAAAAAATCGGATTATCATGGTCGTGTAACACGTAGAAAGCCATTCATTTCCGATTTTAGTAGAAAAAAACATATGGAATTTGTAACTGAGTACGTAAACAAGGCTCCAGAATTGTGGGAGCATGTTTAATTTTCAGATGAAAGAAAGTGTTGCAATTTTGGCATTAAAGGAAAAAAGTTAATTTGGCGAAAAAGTGGAACTGCGTTAAATAAAGAAATTCTTTTATCAACGCTTAAATAAGATGGAGGGGCATTATGCTTTGGATCGTGCTCGTATTTATTGAGTCTAAAATGGATCAAAATTGGATACATAAACATCTTAAAACTAAGTTTAAAACAAGGCGCACAACAACTGGGCCTTGGTGAAGATAATGATCCAAAACATACGGCGCACAATATTGTGGTTGCCATACAATACTAAAAATCAATTGAAATCACCACCCCAATCACCTGATCTAAATCCTGTAGAGCATTTGAGGGATTTACTGGAGCACTGAAATGTTAAAGCCTTCGAGGTTATTTTATGCTGACGTCATTTAGAGGTAAAATAAGAAAAGAGCATACTTTAATGCTGGTTAAGTCGATGTCAAATCGGTTCACTGAGGTCCTAAAGTGCAAAGAGTATCCTACAAGTAACTAACTTAAGCAATAATAATGTAAACTAGCAGAGCCCAGCCCTCGAAATTCGAGTGCAAATTCTAGGAAAGTTTATCATTTCATTCAATTATAAATACTAGCAGATTCCAGCGCTCGAAACTCGAGTTCAATTTCTAGGCAAATTTATTTCTCAACTTAGCCAATTCACAAACCAAAACTTTTTTGGTTTATTATTATTATGAATGAGGTAACAAACTCATTAACAAACACATTAACAAATTTACTAAACACACACATAGTATATGTACAATTTTATGTATTGTTAGTAGCAACTTTAAATGCAATTTACTCTAAATTAAGGAATATATTAAAAAATCTGTAAATCTGCAAAACGGCTAAAAAGAAATACCTTTCAAATAATATACGTTTAGTCAAAATCGGGATAAAACGGTAAAACAAAACATCGGTAACAAAAAATCGTCTAGCCTATTAATATTATAGATTTATACAACACGCAGAAGATATATAACTGAGTTTGCTAATAAGTAATTTTATAAGAACCTAAAGGTATGCTAATCAATTTTAGCCAATTCACAATTCAACACAAAATTAATAAATACACACACACAGCAAAGTAGTTATTTAGTTGAAGCTTAAATATATGTTAGTAGCCAAGTTTAAATGCATTTTACTCAAAAAAAAAATGTTCCAGACGGTAAAAATCTGTAAACATGGTGAACAGCTAAAAAGAAATACCTTTCAAATGCGGTATTTTTGGTCGAAATCGGATGGTAACTAATCGGTCAAAATAAATCGCCTGGCCTATTTCAAATGTACGAATACTTTTTATTATGATTTTCCACTTTTTTACATTTTTTGCTTGAATAAAATTTGTTAAATTCAATAAACCTTAAATAAATTTAAAAAAAAAACTAAAATAGCTTAAACAATTATTAAAAATAAAATAATTCAGCTTAGTTAATTTCTTTTTATTATTTTCGTAGCGTGATAGTTTTGAAATAGTTATTTTTAAATTATTTTATTCACAAATTCCTCGTTTTTTAAACAACCCGCTAAAAGTTCTTTTGTGGATTAAATTTTGATACAAAAAAATATATATATTGTTACAATGTAATTACATAATAATAATAATTTCTTCTCCCCAAAAAGACTTCTCGAAAAAGTTCAAAATGAAAATCCTGCCTGGAGGGATGCTGGTACGGCCTTTATTGCCTCGGTAACTCGGCTCTTGGAACGTTTACTAGATTATCGCAGTGTAATGCAGGGAGAAGAAAACCGCGACAAGCGAATGTCGTGCACAGTTAACTTATTGAATTTCTATAAAAACGAAATCAATAGAAAAGAAATGTATTTAAGGTTGGTGGAAAACATTCCAAAGCAAAAACATTGTAATCATAAATTTTATGCAATTTATTATTTAGATATATTTACAAACTACATGATTTACATTTACAAGCTGAAAATTATACCGAAGCCGGTTTTACTTTAAAACTATATGCCAATATGTTGTCGTGGGATCGTGAGTCATTATCATATGCACCCAGCGATAATGGGGCACAACCTGAATGGCAACGTAAAGAGGAATTATATCATGAGGTAAATTAGAGTAATCTCCGTCTCAATTGATTAACTGGTAAAATTTTTTTGTATATGCGATTTTTTTTTTTTTTGATTAGATCCTAAGATATTTCGATAAGGGTAAATGTTGGGAGAAAGGCATACCGCTGTGTAAAGAATTGGCCATACTTTATGAAACTAAACGTTTTGATTATAATAAATTGAGTGAGATATTAATTTTGGAAGCCAAATTCTTTCAAAATATATTAACACAACTTCGGCCAGAACCGGAATATTTTCGAGTAGGTTTTTATGGTTTGGGTTTTCCCCTCTTCGTTAGGGTAAGTGTATAAAATATATAATTTATTAATGATGTGTTCTTTTTTAATGTAAGGCTCTTGTAATATTACAGAACAAACAATTTGTTTATCGAGGCCTAGAGTATGAACGCATTGGTGCTTTTACTCAACGTTTACAAACGGAATTTCCTACAGCTCAGATCTTAACCAATAATAGTACTCCAGATAATTCGATCTTAACGGCCTCCGAACAATTCATACAAATAAGTTATGTACGGCCAGTAGCTGATGCTCAAGCCTTAAAAACTGCCATGGTTACAGTTCCCGAAAAGATAGCTCGCTTCTATGAAGTGAATGACGTTAGTCGTTTTATATCTGATCGCCCCGTTTATAAGGGAACCGTCGACAAAGACAATGAATTCAAATCGTTATGGATTGAACGCACCACCCTAGATATAGCCAGTCCTTTGCCGGGAATCTTACGATGGTTTGAGGTTAAACATAAATCGGTGCTCGAACTAACGCCAGTGGAATTTTCTTGTGAAACCATGAATAATGTGGGCAAAGAATTATGGGATTTAATAGTACAATATCGTAACGATCCTAAGCGAAATATTAATCCCTTTTCGATGCGTCTGCAGGGCATTATAGATGCTAATGTTATGGGTGGCATAAGTAAATATCAAGAGGCCTTCTTTACCGAACAATTCCTCAAATCACCACAGGGTCAGGGTCAGCAAGCCAATGTACAGAAACTCAAATCTTTGATATTGGAAAAGATACAAATTTTGGATCAAGCTTTAGAGTTGCATGGTCAATTGGCCCCAGCTGGTGTTCAACCTTTACATAATCGCTTATTGGAAAGATTTTCGCAACTCAAGCAAAGTCTATCGAGTTTAGGACGTTTGAAACGACAAAACTCGGAGAGTATTGTAAATACTCCACTGCCACCGTTGCCTACAGAAAAGCGCACTGTAAGTCTGGGTATCAATAGTGGCTCCAATTCTATGGTACAAGGCTCACACTATTATGAACATGATGATATATATACAAGACCGGGCGATACTTTAAGACCAGTTGAACCCTGTGGGTACAATAATTCATATCAGACTTTAAGCAAAGAAAGTTTAGTCATTGAGCGAGATACGCAAGTAGCGCCTCCAATACCACATCGTCCTAGATCTCAGAATTTCACAACTACCTTGTCATTAGATGGTCCTGAAGTACCACCCAAACGAAATGTACAATTAGCGGGATCACCAGGTGCTCCGCCTTTACCGCCAAGAGGCATTACACCCGATAAACGGGCTTCAAATCCCATGATATTCAATGATTTCTCTGCCGAATCACCTATGTCCAGTATTTCGAGACGGCCACATTCCACATCGCATCAGCATAATCAGAAATATGCCGTCGTTGATATAAGCTTTGATGATCCTGAGGCCGATCAAGCTCCTCATTCCCTTAACCATGCACATAATTGTCACAATTCCGATTTAAATCATTTAAATGTTACATTTGCTCCCAACGATTTTCGCGATTCGGGTATTTCAACAGCCAGCGTTCAAGAGCTCAATCATTTCAATAACCTAAGTGAGGAATCGTCGTCGAATTCACAAAGTACCGTACATCATCGTGATCATTGTCGTGTGTCGTCGAATGGTAGTGTGGATGGTACATATGCCACTAATTCATTGAATCCAAATCAAAGAGAAAATTCAGCATCATCATTCGATTTGGAAGAAGTACCTATGCCACCACCACCCATACCACCGAAATCATTTAATATCGTTAGCAATCATGAACAAAAATCATTGTTAGACGGTGGCGGAGGAGTTTGTGGCGGACCTCTATCGCCAACACCAACACAAAATCTAGGAAATCATACAAATCATTTCAATCACAGTCATATACACCATCACCATCACTCTCATCATCAACAACAACAACAACAACAGCAACAGAATGGTCATAATGATAATGATTATAAATCACCTAATAACATCACAACATCAACAACAGAACAAACACAAGTCACAGCCATTGATAACAATGAAACGCACACTAGTGATGCTGGCAACACTTTTTGAGTTACAATATGTCGCTGCCATCAATCACCAACATCTACATCTAGCATTGAAATAAATACAACAACAGAGACATCATCATCACCTACCACATCACCGCCACTCACCCGTACCATGTTCACAGAACAGGCCGTGGTTCATGCTTCGCAATCATTAACATCCCTAACAATATCACCAAATCCACAAAGTCAACAACAGTATCAACAAACTAAACAAAGTTACCATCAACAACAACAACAACAACAACATCACCATCATCATCATCACCATCATCGTCATCATCATTCGCATTCACCACATCATCATTCCGCTGCATCCATACAGCAGCAGAATAATCATCATCAAAATAATCAAGCTCATACACTACCCTCTTCGTTGGCCAGCACTGCGGAATCATCCTTTACACGTAGAAATTCTATTGTAGAACATTGTTCCTGTGGTCTATCATTTAAAGTAGATAAAAATACAAATAATGTTATATCTTCCTCGACATCGTTGCTCGCACTAAATACGATTTACAATGAAAATCCCGGCTTGATAGATCAAACCATTAATCAGATACCATATTTAACACAATCTCAAACCATACAAACGGAATCGAAAAAACAACAACATCCTGTCAACAAATACTATCATCAGCAGCAGCAACAGCAGCAGCAACAACAACAACAACAACATGCTCATCATTGTCATCATCATCAGACATTACCAACTCCATTTGCACCCTTACCACCACCACCAGCATCATCATTGCCACCATCAAAACGTTATCAACCCACAGAGCCACCAGAAATACATACTCATGAGTATTTCTCGCAAGAATCTCTACAACAAACTATTAATACTAGCACTACGACAACTATAGCGACTCCACATGCTCATGGTTGTCGCCATTCGCATGTTCATGCCCAAACTGAGTTTTCCTATGGTCCACGATGACATGCTTAAGGAATAACTACTACTAACCGATAAACAACATGTGAGCAATAAAATCTTAACAACATCTAGCAACCATATACAAATTTATTTCAGAAAGTTTAAATCTTAGCAATATTCCTATTTAATTTAAATAAGGTTTCATTACCTTTCTAAAGTTGCATTTTTTTTTTTTTTAATTTAAAACATTTAAAGTTTGATCGTAATGCGAATCCCCATATATCCTTGTAACATTTTAAGTAATTCCAGTGATGTCATTCGGTCTTGTGAAATCACGATTCAATGATCGAAAAATATTATCAGTTCGGTAAAAAAATTAATTTAATCAACACAGGAATAACTGATATATAATATAGAATAGATAAAATGTTTTTGAGAAGAGCGTTCCAAGAATGAAAAGCGGAATTCTGGGTCAAAATTTAAACATGGGGTTTATTGCAATTCTATAACCAGTTTTAACATAAGTCACAAAGCAAACGAAAGCTTACGTATTCTTCATTTCGAGACACTTTTCTAGCTTAAAGAGAACTCGAAACCCTTAAAAGTATAAATGCAAAAAAAAAAAATAAAACTTGATTTTATAAGATTTCAGGTTAACCGCTAGAAATAATGATCAGGCGTCGAATCGTTGCATTCCTCATCGAAATTTTTCGATCGAAATTATTTTTTTATTTTTCAAATAAAAGAATAAAAAAAAATTTACCTGTCACAGCCAACGAGTTATGATCCATAGTTAATAGAAACGAGGTCTGTCGATTGTCCGTCTTCTTTAAATAATTAACCAAAATACGGAATTTCGATTGATTTTACTCGATATCGAATGCGACAATTTGCCTCCAGATCATGTAGAAATTGATTAAATATTGTGTAATGATCCACTTTACGTAAATGTTGAAAGTGAAAATTTTATTCGAAAAATTCAATTTCAGATTAGAAATAATATTCAAATCGGTATTATTATGGAATATGTTCCACAGCTCTAGCTAGTCGAGAAGTTGATGTATACTCAATTACAAAAACTCTTCTCAAACAAATAATCACACAAAGTTAAATACAAACATGTAATAAAGAAAACTAGTACAGCCCAGCACTCGAAATTCCAGTGCAAATTCTAGGAAATATTATTTTTGCATTAAATTTTTGTCTTCCAATGTTTTTGATCTGTAAACATCTATACGCGCAGGGCGGTAAATTTCTATTTCACAATACAATCACAAAAACAGCGTAACACATATCGGTGAGAGCTGTAACACAAATCGGAGTGTGACTTATGATTGTATTGGTGAAAAAATTATGATATAAAATTGTTTTTTATGCCACTTTTTTTAAAGCGTTATCTATGTATCACTTATATACGTTTATATTGGGATATTTTTAACGTTTTACATCAAAGGGTTATTGAATTAGCTGAAACAGTTTTTTGCTATAACTGATACATAGATGACTCTTTCTGTTTGATTTTAAAAAATTACATAAAAAAAATCTTTAATCACTAGCGGCCGTATTCATAATGAAAAGTTATGCAGTATCTAGCATGAGTATTATTTATAATGCACTTGCTGCTGCGTTTGCTAAACTCAGATCAACAACCTTTCAAATACTGACTAAGTATGTTAAAACAGCTGATGTGTGTCAAACTAAGCAAAACAAAATATATAAATAATTTTTAAATAAATATTTTTTTCTTTGCGGATCTTTTAAAAATTTTTTTTACATAATTTTCAAATTAAAATAATTTTCTCGTAAACTTAACACTTGTAAATATTAATTTTAAAAAATGAAGGAGTGAAATCACACAAATTGATATGTAAACAGAGTTGATTTTCACTATATCTGGTGACATTAATGCAAAAAATATGGTGGCATTACAAATTTCAGAGTTGTTTTTAAAGCCATTAGATGACAACAAAAAATTTATTATGAATAAACCATGTGCTAACTAAAAACTAAGGCTAATCGGTTGACTAGTAAGAACCTCGTTGAGCGCGACATGTAAGCAGCAGCTAACTTTTCATTATGAATACGGGGGTAGATGTTTACACATCTTCCCTGTGATCGGACTCACATGATTTTTTATGAATATATTTAATATTTAAATGAGCCTAAAGGTATGTTAATCAATTTTAGCAATTCACAATTCAACACAGAGCTTCTGATATATAATTTAAATCATTCGCATTAACAGGGTGTAACGAATTATTATAAATATTTTATTTTATTTAATTTAATATATTTTTAAGACAGATCAAACATAAATTTTATCATTCTCAGCTTCTCCTCGATATGAGCTATAACTATGCCAATTTTTGCACTCCTCCGTGCCCGCATATTGCTTAAAATGGGAACTAAAAATTTACCTTCACGTATTAATACACAGATATTTACTACAAAATTTTTCCTGGCAATATTTTTTAGATTAATTTAAGCGATATATTAAAATCAGATCTAGATTTTAAACTAATCAGCCGGTTTCGAGATTATTAAGTTTAAACATTTCTGGGATTTATTTCTAGGAAAACGTAAGACATTTTGTTCGTATTGTCAATTTGCTTCACCGAGTACAGTCCCAGTGAATATTTAATTGGCCAGTTGAAAAACCAATGTGCCATCACCAAATCACGCGATTTGTCACGTTATAGACTAAATTCTATCTCATTTAAAAACTCAGTAAGGACACAAAATTTTTCTAGCTTTTCCCCCTTTGAAAAATTCTATTAGCGATGCCTACTTGTGTATTGGAAAATATCTCAGCCTGATGCTTTCAAAAACGAACGTCTTCAAAAATGACATGGGAATCATCCTACCATTTACTACAGTGATCAGTATCAGCAACTTTCATTCGAACTAATGAAGATTTACGTAAGGATTGACCGCTCAACAACCTGTTGACTATTATCATCTCATTCGGCTACAAATTCTTACATTTGGTTAAGTAGGAAATTTAAAAAAAAAAATGTCAGCCAAAATCATGGTCATATATTGAACTTCTGCTAAACAAATGAATGAATGAATTTCTGGTATTTTTTATGTATTTATTTGTTTTTTGGGTCGAGTATTTTGAGATCATAAGAATTCGTTTAGCTTTTCCTGGAAAATCAATTCAATAGCAACAAAAATTGGGATTCTCCCGTCAAATTCGAGCTTCGAAAAGGGTTTAGAACAAGATAACGTTAGTGGTAACAAAAGCGGTAAATTTAAAGCAAAGTCACAAACCAATTTGTGTAACACTAAAACCATATGTTGTATTAAATTATATAAAGTTAAAAGTGGCTATAATTATCAAAGTAAGCTAAGCCAAAAATAAAAAATCATGTGAGTCCGATCACAGGGGAGATGTGTAAACATCTAGTAATTAAAGATTTTTTTATGTCACTTTTTTAAAATCACTTATAGCAAACAACTGTTGTTGAATTACGTATATGTTATACGTTTATATTGTGAAATTTTTGTCGTTTTACAGCAAAGGGTTGTGGAATTAGCTGAAACAATTTTATATCATAATTTTTTCACCAATACAATCATAAGTCACACCGATTTGTCTTGCGGTCACAGCGTAACATTGTGATTGTATTGTGAAATAGAAATTTACCCCCCTGCGCGTATAGATGTTTACGCATCAAAACTCAGTAAGGACACACAAATTTTCTCCTTTGAATAATTCTACTAGCGATGCATATTTATATATTAGAGGATATATCAGCCTGATACTTCTTATCGAACGAATTCAAAGATACCGTGAGCTTTCCTCGTCACATTTATTGCAATGATCAGAATCTACCACTTTCATTGGAGCTAATGCAAATTTACCAAAGGTGTGACCTCTCAACAACCTATTGACTATTTTCATCTCACTCAAATTCTTGCATTTGTTTAAGTAGGAATTTAAAACAAAAATCAGTCAGACCATGAGGTCATGCTTCATAAGAATTCGTTTAGCTCTTCTTGAAAAATCAAATCATATTGCCAAATTCATCCAATGTAGAATAAAATTTCAACAAAAAATTTGCGCTTCGAAAAAGATTTAGAATAGGACAACGTTAGTATAAGAGAAGCGGTGAATTTAAAGCAAAGTCATAAACCATTTTGTGCCTATAATTATTAAATGGGGCTAAGTCAAAATTAAAAAAAAATGATTTTATCTGTTGTTTTACATAATATTGTTTTAACTAACGTAAATTAAAGCAATTTTAATTTTTTTTTTCTTTTTTGAAGTAATTAATAAATAAAATAAGTTATTTCACAATTTTTTTCATTTTACACAATGATCTAAGTCAATTTAAACTTTAAGAACAAAATTTTTTTCATGAGAAATCCTTACATTCGTAATTTGTTTTCATTAATCATTAAGACTAATAAAATTTTAAATTAAAAAGTACGATGATCTCAAAAATATTTTTAAATACATTTTAATCTAAATGTTTAATTTTTTCATAACAGGAAATATACGACTTAGACCACTTGTAAAATTAACAACCGAATTCATAACCAAATTTTAGCACCCGCATATACATCACACACAACGAGCTGCTTACTAGAATACCGATTAAGCCAAGCAGTAATTTAGCACAAAGTTTATTCATAACCAATTTTATGCTGTCAACTAAAAGTTAAAATATATCAACTCTGAATTTTGTGACGCCATTCATTTTTATGCAAATAGGTTGGCATTTCATCTCATTTTTAGCAAGTGTTTGAAAGTTCTTTAGAATGAATTTAACAAGTGCATTATAAATAACACACTTGCTAAGAGACTGCTAAATATTGGTTATGAATTCGGCTGTATATGTACTTCTAAAAAGGTGATCACTTTCGTTAAATTCGCCCCTTTGCAATTGCAAGTCAGCTAAAAAATTTTATTACATACAAACTAACAATGTTCAAAAATGTTTATTGTTTGTAGTTATTTTTATATAAGATCATAATCAAATATTATGCTCAATTTTTAAGTGCACAAATAATTCGAGCCATGACCACGAAAATAGCTTACAAAATATCATTTTTTGATAAAAAAAAAATCGTTTTTTGATAAAAAAAAAAAATCGATATAAAAATCATCTATAAAAATTGTTAAGGTGTTTCGTACCATTATGAATTTACAGCAAACGCTATTTTAACTGAAGTGTGTTTACATACTAATTATATAAATCAAAGAGAATTAAAAAGTTTCTTCTGTTAAAAATAGTTTTTAGCACTAAAGCTATTTTCACGGTCATGGCTCAATTGGTTCTACCAAAAACTATAGCAATATACATATAAAGAACTCTTAAAATTTTTTGATTTAAATAAGACCCTTTTCAAAAATATAGAATTTTCTAAAATAAAATTGATTATGGTGTAGATATTTTTAAAAATATTAAATGCTACATTTATTATAAACGTTAGAATAAGCTTAAAATCAAAAGAATATTGCGTGCCAGAGTGTGCCAAATAATTAAAAATAAAATCAACGAAATTCTTAAAACAAAGTTATAAAAGTTAAGCTTCCCGAATAAACCAAACATAATTAAGAATTCCTTTTTAATAAAAAACATTTATCCTAATTAAAAGCTAGAGTCTTCGCAAATAATCAGAAAGTCTTAAACAAAGAAAATTTATATATATAAAAAAAAACACAAAGAAATCTATATACATGTTTCTTTCGGAATTGTAACAACATACAAAAAGTTACTACAATAACAGCAACAACATAAAGTTTAATTAAAACGCTATATACACTAATATTTAAAGAATTAAATCAAAAATGTTTATATTCCTAACTCAAACAAATAAAGTCAAAAATATTAATCAAAAACATTTAAAATAAATATTGAAAAAAAAAATATATAATTCGAACTTTGTGAAATACGTATTCATAAAACATATTAAAATCAAGTCTTTCAAAATATAACACCACAAATTTTTATAAAGAATATTACGAAAATTATATACAGGACTCGTACATAGAAATTAATTAAATAATTATTCATGTGCAATGCAGGCATTACTTTATACTCATAAAAATCATGTTAATATAATTTGAAGAAAAAAAAATTAAGTAATACTTGAATTTATTATACATAGTTACTTCCCCTGTAAATCTATGGCTTAAACACTATCAATTTTTTTTTTGTATCTTATTTTAAAAGATTTTTGTGTAAATCATTTTTATAATTAATTTTATATGCTGTTTTTTATTTTGTTTATTTGTAATTATTTAAAATAAGTATAATCAAATACATATGAATATGTCAAACAATTTATTAAATCATACATTTAAAAACATATATCCAATATATATTGATAAACACTAGTCAGTCAAATATATTTGAAACACTAAAAGAATGAAGAGCAAAAACGCCCAAAAAAAATCGCATAATTCCAAATATCATAGTTTTTACTTCAAATTGCAATACAATTAATAATAATTAAGTTAAATAATTAAATAAAGAAAGAAATAAAACATTAATAAGCAAAAAATACATACCAACATACATACATGTCGTTCGTACCTTAATAACAAAAAGTATTAGCCATGGTAAATGTTATTTTAAAAGTTTTTTTTTTATATATATAAAAAGGAATAAAAAGAAAAATATTAAATAAACAAATGGAAAACAGGCGGACAGGTAAGTGGCCTAATTTCTTTAATTTATCTTAACCCTAATAAATGTATTTAAGTAGAAATCAAGCATAAACCTATATTGAGTATTTATTTGGAGGAAATTAGTTAATCCTTATCATCATTGTTTACACCTTAGTACTAAATAGTAATTAATTGGGTATACAAATATTCGCAGCGCTGCCAACTATTTCTAATGAAAATCGTTTAAAAATGACGTTTAAAAATCCTATTAATGTATAAGCCAAAAACGAAAGCATATTTTAGGACATTTAAATATTGAAAAGCCTTAAGGTATGCAATTGTTATGTTGTTCTCTGTGATGCTACAAAAACTTGACAAAAAAAATACTATCTATTGAATTATGGGCGCCTGGTATTTTTAAGTAAATTTAGAAAATAAGCCAGAGTTGCCGGTATACGATTTGAATGCAAAATCCGGGATGTTTGCCGGTATGAGATTTTAATGAAAAAACAGAGATTTTTAAGAGTTGTAAAAACAGACCAGTTTTTGGGAATTTTAATAGAATTGCTATTGTGTACTAGAATAAATTGCTAATATGTATATAAAATGATGTCCCTAAAATGTCCCTCTATTAAAGCATGACACGGCACATTGAATAAATATAACAAAAATTACCGATTTTTTTTTTAGTTCTCAAGAATAATTTTGGAACTGACAGATTATATTTGATAAAGAGAGTATAATTCAACAAACAAAAAAAATACATCAATTCAATCACCAAATAATACATTTAATAAATTTTACAATCATTTCTTAAATTAAGCCTTATTAATACCAGTTAATTCTTTCAAATTATTAATCAAATACTGGTTATATTCTTTGTAGTTTATAGGTGTAGCCGCTTGAACAGTCAATTTGTTTTTGGTCATATCCTTGAAATTAAAAATATATATTTAGTAATTATATTTTATATAATTGTATATCACATATTTACCCCATAAGTTTCAACTTTGGATCGTAGTTTAAACACATAAGAATGGAAATTAATGGAACTGAAAATTTCTTCAGCTTCAGTGGGATTATTATCCATGGCATCACCGATTTCTTGGGCAGAACGACCCAAAAGCTGTTCAGCCAAATCGCTGAAACAAGTAACCCAACGATTTGAGGTCCAATCACCAATACTCATCTAAAAGTACAAGCAAAAATTTAAATTACAAATTAAAATTAAAATCAAATAAAATTCTGCTGTGCCGAATCTTTGATACCCTCCACTCGTGTTCTAAACACAATATTATAACCAAGGTTATCAACACTAAGAGAGAAAAAAGGCTAAATTTCACATTATAATGGCAAGATTTTTTGCAATGATGTTGAATAAGATAACAGTGTAGTACAAGCCGAAAATTGTTGAACAGTGTATAGAATTTTTCAGATAGAAATTTATTTTTTCCATGAAAACAGCCATCATCATTTTTATAAAAACGCAATAAGAAATTATAACAAGTAAGAGTGTTAAAATCGGCTGTTCCGCATCTTTGATACCGTCCACCCAATATTAGGCTACCACTTTAAAACTATTGCCGATACTGAAACATTAAATTCGAATACCAGTAAAATTTAAAGTTTTTTGTTTATCTTGTTGTCTATTATAATTTCTTTTTATAAAAAACACGTCATAAAATCATGTCGTCTATAGAAAGAAGTAATTTCTATTTGAAAAATTGCATTATTTTTCTTTTACAAGAGTAGAAAACCCATAAGTTCCCTAAGTACTTCATAGAACACCAATGAAATTCATTATTTAACGCAGCCGGCGTTAATACCCAAAGTTTGATCCCTATAAGACTGTTTTGAGAACTTAGATGGCACACGATAATTAAAAAAAGAATTCAAATGATTCTTGGCTAAAAATATTATTTAAAAAAAGGAAATTTTAAAATATTTTTATTTAAAACAAATAAAATAAATAATGAATGAAACTAAAATTTTTAATTTTTACTTTTTTCTTTTAATTTTTTTTTTTTAATTTTTAATTTTTATTTTTAATTTATAATTTTTAATTTTTATTTTTATTTTTTAATTTTTTATTTTTCATTTATTATTTTTAATTTTTCATTTTTCATCTTTTATTTTTAATTTTTTATTTTTCATTTTCTGTTTTTCATTTATTTTTTATTTTTAATTTTTAATTTTTAATTTTTAATTTTTAATTTTTAATTTTTAATTTTTAATTTTTAATTTTTAATTTTTAATTTTTAATTATTAATTTTTAATTTTTAATTTTTAATTTTTAATTTTTAATTTTTAATTTTTAATTTTTAATTTTTAATTTTTAATTTTTAATTTTTAATTTTTAATTTTTAATTTTTAATTTTTAATTTTTAATTTTTAATTTTTAATTTTTAATTTTTAATTTTTAATTTTTAATTTTTAATTTTTAATTTTTAATTTTTAATTTTTAATTTTTAATTTTTAATTTTTAATTTTTAATTTTTAATTTTTAATTTTTAATTTTTAATTTTTAATTTTTAATTTTTAATTTTTAATTTTTAATTTTTAATTTTTAATTTTTAATTTTTAATTTTTAATTTTTAATTTTTAATTTTTAATTTTTAATTTTTAATTTTTAATTTTTAATTTTTAATTTTTAATTTTTAATTTTTAATTTTTAATTTTTAATTTTTAATTTTTAATTTTTAATTTTTAATTTTTAATTTTTAATTTTTAATTTTTAATTTTTAATTTTTAATTTTTAATTTTTAATTTTTAATTTTTAATTTTTAATTTTTAATTTTTAATTTTTAATTTTTAATTTTTAATTTTTAATTTTTAATTTTTAATTTTTAATTTTTAATTTTTAATTTTTAATTTTTAATTTTTAATTTTTGATTTTTAATTTTTAATTCTTAATTTTTAATTTTTAATTGTTAATTTTTAATTTTTTACTTTTAATTTTTTATTTTTCATTTTTTATTTTTAATTTTCTGTTTTACATTTTTTATTTTTAATTTTAAATTTTTAATATTAGTTTTTAATTTTTCAATTTTCATTATACCCTATACCACTATGTGGTTTGGGTATAATGACTTTGTACTGCTGTTTGTAACAACCAAAAATATTTGACCTACATCTTTAATTATACCGATCGAATCAGAATCATTATATGATTCGATTTAACGATGTCCGTCCGTCCGTCCGTCTGTGTGTCCATGTAAAGCTTGTAATCAAACTGCAGGTCGCAAATATGAATATATTTTGACGAAATTTGGTATTTGATCTTTTATCGGCCATGGGATGAACGCTATTGAAATTGGTGAGAATCGGTCCATGTTCAGACGTAGCCCCCATACAA
Organism: Cordilura impudica; assembly: GCA_963682025.1. Lineage (NCBI taxonomy): Eukaryota > Metazoa > Arthropoda > Insecta > Diptera > Scathophagidae > Cordilura > Cordilura impudica. The sequence goes on from OY821517.1 coordinate 12,559,242, forward strand.
ATGACCCCTATGAAATCAACATATATTGCCATAAGATCCAAATTATCATACAAATCTCAGTCAAATTGGGTTTGTATGCATATATTACATCCGTTAATCAGTAGTCCAAAAATGATCCCTATTGGACAACTCTTAGTCATAGGCCCCATATAGAGCTGCTTCCCGATTTTCACTTAAATCTATCAAAAAAACAAAAATATTGCACTGATTCTTCTCAAATTTTGTTTGTATATATTTTTGCAAAATACAAGAGACTTTACCAAACATGATCAGGATCGGTCCATCTTTGGGCCTAGTCCCCATATAGAATGGCATCCGATATGAACTTTTTCATATCTGCAGCCGAAAAAATGAATAAAAATCCCACCCAAATTTGGTTTATGCTTATTTTCTATATCCAGTTAGTTGGGCCTGAGAGATAGGGTCTCTCAACGCATGGTATAGGGTATCGTATAGTCGGTCTAGACCGACTATAATTTTCTTACTTGTTTTTCATTTGTCATTTTTAATTTGTAGGTCAATGTGACACGTGCAATATAAATATACACAACACAACTACAATGACTTCAACAATGCGAAGAAATACAACAGATACCATATCTTTAAAAAAAAACAACACACATGAAAATTTTTATTTTTTCAAGAGTTTTCTCAAAGTTTCATTCTTATCTCATGACCCTTTCAACCGATTTTGATGTTTTTAAATAGCAACTCCTTTGGGATGTTAATAAACGATATTGAGGTGTGATCGTGATTTCCACAGACAGACGGACAGATAGACAGACGGTCATCTCTAAATCAACTTCCCTTGTCATAAGGATCAAAAAAATATAAGGTTTTGGGGTCTCCGGAATTTATTTTGATGCGTTACAAACGGAATGACAAACCAAGACAAAGCAATCAACTTTAAATTTAAATGGTATTAGAATTTAAAGGTTAATTACACTGTGCAACAGTGTGAATAGTGTTGTACAGTGTAATTAACAAAAATAAAGGTAGGTGTTTTTTACTTTACTAGCAGGTCCCAACACTCGAAATTCGAGTGCAACTTCTAGGCAACTTTATTTCTCAACTTTCAAAACCATCACTTTTTATCACAAACCATTACTTTTATCGTTTATTATTGTGAATGAAAATAACGAACACATTAACAAATTTAATAAATATACACATAGCATATGTATAATTTTATGTATGTGTTAGTAGCAACTTTAAATTCAATTTATTCGAAATATAGGAAAAAATTAAAAAATCTGTAAATCTGGTGAACAGCTAAAAAGAAATACCCTTCAAATAATATACGTTTGGTCAAAATCGGGATAAAACGATAAACAAGAAATCGCCTAGACTATTAATATAATAGATAATGTGCATAAATGTTAATACTACATAGAGTGAAAACTTCGTGGCATAGCAATGAAAACGCAGTTTTTTTAATTTGAAATCAATTTTATTCTTCAACGTAATCTCCGATAAATGAAATGCTTTTCTTCTAACGATTCATCTAACATCATATCTCTAAACTTCTTCATTTGTGGAAAATCTCTTTCTATGGAACCATCTTTTAAGTTTGGGAACAAATAATAATCGCTGGGGGCCCAGATCTGGAGAATACGGAAGGTGGGGAAGCAATTCGTAATGTAAAAATTTCAATTTTTCTGAAACCAAAGCAGATGATTTTTTTCCTCTTTACTTTGCAATTATTGTTTTTTCTTTCTCTAAGTATTTAATAAATATTATACCACGTGCATCTCAAAAAACACTGGCCATTACCTTTCCAGCCGATTCTTGAGTCTTTGGCTGCTTTGGTCGGTTTTCGCACGCTTTTAACCACACTATATACAGACTATATATTGGATTCCGATGTATAATAAAATCCTTGTCTCATCCATTGTTATAAATCGAAGTAAAAATTTAGTTGAATTTACTGCAAACATCACAAAGGCATACTTTAAATCATGAACACGTCTCAGTTTTTGTTCAGTTGTTAAAAAATCGCGGCACCCATCGAGCTTTTTCATATTTAAATGATCATGTAATATATGCCGAACTAGCTCTGTTTATGTGTTTATCCCTTTCAGGCCTGAGTAGTAAAACGAATGCAGTCATTATTAAACCAACAATATAAAAATTCTTTCTAGCAAAGTCTACTTCCTTTTCTTTTAATTCTCTTTTATGTAAATCACAATCACTGAATACCGGTAAAAAAAAACTCAGAAAATATGTATTCATTTATATTTTAAGCACCTTAAACCAGATCTCACAATCGATACAGCTAGGCTTGAAAGGGTTATGATGTCAGCAATATCACGCCCTTTAATCTTTCGATCATTCAATACAACTTGATGCATTTTTCCTACGTTTTCTTCAGTAACTGCCTCATTTTGACGACCAGTACGATCTGCATCATTTGTGCTCGAACGACCACGGTTAAATTCGGAATACCACCATTTAATCATTAAATATGACGGCGAAGATTCACCATAATGTTTATCAATCCATTCTTTGGATTAGACAGTATTTTTTCCCACCAAAAAACAATGTTTAATCAAAACACGAAACTCTGCAATCCATTTTTTTTGCAAACTTTAACGGTAACTTTTTTCCTAGTTAACGAAATGTCATGAAATTTTGAGACAATATTTCCAACAGTTTTTCCTACTGAATAAACAAAAAAATTGGCACTTGTCACTCGATGTAGTACATACATTTACTTTTTTGTATATTTGTTTATTAAGTCAGTCAGCATTTTATGAAATTAAAACAATCATATATGCGCTCTCTTTTTGACCATAAAAGATTTTGTTAGGAGAAAATGGTACCCTACCCGCGACTCTTGAAAGAGCCTTTTATTACTCGCTTTTCTGATCATTTTCAACTCATTTTCGAGTCATATTTATAACCATTTGCGACTTTTTCCAGTGCGCAAATGATAAATCAGTTTTTGGTCATTAAAAGCAGTCGAAGAGTGACTAACTTGCAAATCACTTTTTAAGCATAAACGCGAATCGTTTTCGAGTCTTTTTAATCGCACATGAGGCTAATCAATTTTTAATCATCAAGAAGAGGACTCGCTAAGCTTATGTTTGTTAAAATAATCTTCCAAATGCAGACTGGGTTGGTTTGTTTGAACGTTGACATTTTTAACATTTTTCATTTTTAGTTTTTTTATATGAAATTTTATTGGAGGATCTTTACATTTTCGTACATCACCTTGGTCACAGTTGGTCCAGAGGCTCAATTCGATATAACGAAAAACAATATTATGAATGAGCTTGATTTTAAAACACAGACAGACAGACGGAAATCGCTATATCCACTCGAGTTGTTATAAAGATCAAGAATATATATACTTTCTGGAGGTCGCAAATAATTTTTTTTTTCAGTCGTAAGGTTAAAAAAAAAATAAGCTTAAGCAAAATACTACTTACATTAACCAAAAGTCTGTATTTGAAATTAGGGAAGACAGCATTACATCTTTCACAACGATAATGACCATTATTTTCATCGATAACTTTTTTATTACATTCAGCTTGAGGACATGCTTTATAATAGGCATTTTGACTTTTAATAAGATGGACAACTGCTTTGGTTTGAAAGTAATCGGGTCTATCACCAGTACCCAAATTACGGGCTTCATGAAATGTGCGCCATTCAGTGTTGAAACTGCTACCACCAGTACTATTTTTATAATATATTTTAATTGATTTTATGTTACATTGATATTAAGTAGAGTCTTAAACTTACCGAGCCGATACAGAATTGGTTATATTTTCACCACCACCATTATCAAACCATCCACGCAATTTATGACCTTCTGGTATATCAGGATTTATCTTCATGACCGAACCATTGCCTAAACTTAAACTTTTACCGCCATTGAATTCATTAACTCTGGCGCCTTTTACCAATATAACCGGTTGGACGTGACCATCGAAATTGACGGCATCATCACCCCATATGGTGATGGTAACTGCCGCTTCACTGGTATCAACTAAGGTCAAGTCACGTTTTTTAAATTCCTTATTTGTGGTTTTAGACGTAAACACTTGTAATTCGCCAACTTCTTTGCAAACACCCAAACAATCAACAGCAGCTTTCGGTTCCATATTGGCCACTTGAGATATGGGTACCAAATCGTATTTTATCTCTGGTATGCCAGAATCATCATCATCGTCACAGGGCTGCACCACCGTCTCATTGTTGAATGTCATTTCATAATCATTTTTCAATGTTGAATACTGTTTGTTTGCTGGTTTCAGTTGGCACTTTGAAATGAAATAGACTTTATCCACTTCTATTAACTCGTAAAATTTGTCGCATTGATCTTTGAAAGCGGTAGCACGTATTTCACCAGAATCATCCATTAAATCCATACTGAAAAGTTTTCCCTCTCCTTTAGCATTGCTCCAACTACGAATAGACGACTTCGATGTAACACGGGCCTTAATAACCCATTTATTTTGATAAGGACTCAAGCTGGCAATGGGATGAGTTAAACCAGCATTGAGTGTTTGATTCAACGTATTGTTGTTATTATGCGAAGGATATTTTTCTCTCATTTGAGGTGCAACGACGGGAGCCGTTGGTTTGGCAGTTGTTGCCGCTGCTTTTTGCGAAGCTTCTGTATAAGAGACTGGTTCACCGATTTTTTGTTTAACTTGTTCACCGGCATTTAAAATGGTCATTTCCAAAATGATTAGGACACGCCTTAAATGAGGGAGTTTAATTACAAAGAATAATTTCATGTTTAAGTTGTGTATAGTTGTGTATGCCCGATTTTCACTACGTCATTTTCAATGTCAATTGTTGTCAATTGTCAGTTGTATGGAAACGGGTTGTAATGTGTCATTTGCAATCCCTGGCAACATTTGATATCTAAAATGTAATTGCCAACATGTTGGTAATTTGTTTTTGTTTGACAGCCGGATTTTTTTTTTTTTTTGTTAGTTCATAAGATGTAATGCAAACGTAACAGAAAACTACGAGATGTCAGTTCAGGCAATTGTTTGTTGTCAGTTTATGACAGTGAAGAGGAAATCTAATAGAACTCTAAGAGACATAAAAACCTAATGTTTCACTTACTTTCCAGCATCACTTTTATTAACAACCGATGTGATGTACTTGTCAACTCGTACTATTGTGTTTTCCTTAAGTTTTTCTTCGCTATACATGCTATTTAATTGCGTGGCCAGCATCGCAAAACTATTAAAATATTGACTGTCGGAAATCAATAAACGCAATCGTTCAGACTCTCCACCCATAATGCGTTTAACACCCAGAATTTGTAAAACTGGGCAATCGACTTCTTCGCCAGCCATTATGCGCTGCATATATACAAAAAAAATATATATATATAACATACATATGTATATATAATCATAACTGCATATTGGACAGAACTTACAGGAATAACGCCTTTAGAAAGTGAAGCTATGCCGGGCATTTTGTATTATAATTTCAAACTTTCCTTTGTGACAACAAAAAATGTGATTTATTCCAAGTACTTTTAAACTATTGTTTTAAAATTGTACTTTGTAATTTTTTGCACAATTTCACAATATATTGTGTTCCTGCTGTTTTGCGTGTTTGTTGTGGAATGAATAAATTTGAATTTAACAAATAAAATTTAATAAATTATCAAAAACCTATAAATCTTTTCACCATAAATGAGGTGTTTTAATGGTATGTGTCTTTTCGGATCGAGTTTTTTTTTTCTTTGCTACTGTATATATACACAATGACATTACTACATACACCACGCAGCGCACAGCTTACAGCTGGCGGGAAATTTATTTTGAATGTCATTTCACAAGAAGAAGAAACAATTGTCGATTAGGCAGTGCATACTTGAAAACTAAAAATTATCACTTAATCCGGGTTCACACGAGCCGATTTTTGTTGCTCAACTTTGCAATTCTCTTTTAAAGGTGCCATAACACGGTGTCTCGACTAGCTATAATTTATGAAAATATTCAAGTCAGAGAACCAAAATCAGAGAAAACGCGAAGTGGGCAAATTAAATTTAGACATTTCATTTCCAAAATGTCTTTGAACCGTAAACAACAAAAATGTGTTATTGTGCTGAATGGTTTAAAAATTAAAAATACAAATTGAAGAAAAAAACGAAAGAAAAAGCCTGAGATTTTGGGTCAATCTTTTTTTTAGTTCCACAAGCATTCGTATTCGCGATATATATACATGAAATTAATAATTTCGCTTTTATTTAATTTATGTTGCGCCATTTTAAAATACTTAAACGTCAAAATCGAATGAAAGTTCAAATATGTGGCTGAGTTTATGACAGACTTTCTGTCATGGCAAAAAGTTGGATTTTTTTAGTCATGACATGAACATTAGCGGCCCCACTAGCCATTGACTTGAATTTTGCCATGAATTATGGCTAGTCGAAACATCATGTAATGTTCACATAGAGAATTTTGTTTCAAGCAATTTTCGTTTTGTTTTGCTTGCAAATTCTTAGGCTGTGTTTACACGGCGACTTTTGACGACGTTGTTTTTCGACGTCTTTTTTTGTTTGTGGGCGAACAGTGTAGAGAAGCAAGAGGGGTAAACAAAAAGACACAATTTCTGTTTTCAAGATTTTTTTCACATTTCTCTTTACACTCATTTCTTTTTTCTTGTTATGTTTTATTCTTTTTCGTACTATGAAGTGGCCACTTCAGTAAGATCAAGAAGCGCTTACATTTTTATTTATTTTATTTAATATTTATGCATAATTTCTTTAAACTGAATATGTTTTAACTCAAAACATTTAAACATTGACACGTTCTGCTATTTGATTAGATATTCTAAAGATTCTACTCTTAATAATTTAAATATTAAATAGCTTTTTGTATATAGTTTGAAAAATTGTGATAAATTATTATGTGTAAAAATTAATTATATCTTATAATGAAATAATGTAAATAATATTTAACAAACAAATAAATTAAATTGAAAGATAAAAAAGATAATTTGAATTTACATTAATTCATATATATTTTTCTTAATGCGAAAAATAAACTAAATTCCGAGTTCACACAAGGCAATTTTTGTTGCGCAACTCTTGAGTTTGTAGATGTTTGCGGTGAGGGGAATAAAGATGGAAAAATAATTGCCGGTTCTAGGCTATTTCGAGCAATTCTCTCATTCGCTATTTTTTTGTTGAATATTTGACATTTCTTTTCATTCGGTGTTTCGCTTCTTGGTGTGAATAATTCATAATTATTGTTTACTTTATTAAAATGGCCTTTAAATGCAATCGGGACTTAATTGAAAAATTAATAATCATTTTTCAACAAAACCAATTAAATTAATTTATGTATGTATGTATTTAATTTTATTATTGTTCTTTACGACTAGAGCACAAATGTCAAATTATAAGAAAATAAAAACAAAACAAAACAGTAAAATTGCCGAAGAAATTGTCGTGTGTGGACATAAAAGCAATTTCAAAAGAGAATTGCCAAAAAGTTGCGCAATAAAAATTGCCTTGTGTGACCCCCGACAAAGCAGATTAAAAAAAGACATACATGTGCCCATATAATAAACTCGGTAAGTCGGGGGTCACACAAGGCAATTTTTATTGCGCAACTTTTTGGCAATTCTCTTTTGAAATTGCTTTTATGTCCACACACGACAATTTCTTCGGCAATTTTACTGTTTTGTTTTTATTTTCTTATAATTTGACATTTGTGCTCTAGTCGTAAAGAACAATAATAAAATTAAATACATACATACATAAATTAATTTAATTGGTTTTGTTGAAAAATGATTATTAATTTTTCAATTAAGTCCCGACTGCATTTAAAGGCCATTTTAATAAAGTAAACAATAATTATGAATTATTCACACCAAGAAGCGAAACACCGAATGAAAAGAAATGTCAAATATTCAACAAAAAAAAAAGCGAATGAGAGAATTGCTCGAAATAGCCGAGAACCGGCAATTATTTTTCCCTTTTTATTCCCCTCACCGCAAACATCAACAAACTCAAGAGTTGCGCAACAAAAATTGCCTTGTGTGAACTCGGACTAACTCTACTTAAAATAAAATAAGAGAGAGAAGTAAACAAATTTTTTCAAGTTTACGCTTCGACATTTTAAAAATGAGATTGCAGTCATGTGTGAGCATAATGCTGCCTACACACGAGGCAACCAGTTGAAGTGGTTGCCTCAACCAACGAAAAATATCAAAACTTTTTGATATTTCTGGCTAATTGAGGCAACCGTTGCTACGTGTGTATCATTGTTGCTCATTGCTTCAACCGGTTGCCTCGTGTGTAGCCCGCATAAAATTTAATGGCGATGGATTCGACTAATTCGAACAATTTCAGTTCGAATCTAATTCTCTTTACGAACGGTCGTGTAAATAATTAAAGCGCTTAGAGTACAACTATTTAAAATTAACAAGTGTATATTTTTGTTTTTGCAATTGCCTATTCTTGATCTCATTTGAACTCACGTGGTAGACAATCCAGCTTATAACAGGAATAAAAATTTAGCGATGGCCCGAGGGGCCAAATCTTCATCAAAAAGAAAGCTTGTGAACAAGAAGATGACAAAACTTCCTCCGGGTTTTGTTAACCCGAACATCGCGTCAACTTCCAGCAACAGATTTAGCCTGCTTGCTGGCCTCAATGATATGGACGTAACTCCTGCATCAAATATTAGTGATATTAAACAACGCAAACCTCCACCTATAGTTGTAGAAGCCAACACCTCATTTGCAGAAATACGAAAACTACTAGGTAAAGATTGTATTTTCAAACGTACTTCAATTGGTACCAAAATTTTTGCTCCAACTAAAGAATTGTACGAATGCTATAAGCGAATTCTTAAAGAGAGTAAAATGGAGTTTCATTCATATGGCTCCAAAGATAATAGGTTATACACAACCTTTCTACACGGTTTACCCCGCATAAACTCTGAGGACATCACCGAAGAGTTAAAAAACTACAACCTATCGCCTTCTTCGGTGGCTGAAATAGTCACCAAATTCAGTTCGAACAACAATGCTGTTTACAAAGTTCAATTTGTTCGTAAAAATTTTAACCCTACTGCCTTAAAAAATGTAAGGACAATTTCAAATATCATAATTTCTTGGAAAAAATACAAATCTAGATCCAGAAATAAACCAACTCAATGCTGGAACTGCTTAATGTATGGCCATGGCGGAGAACATTGTCATCGTAGTGCTGCGAGTATGATATGTGCAGAACAACATCATACAAGTGTGTGTCCGTTTAACACAAATGAAAAAAGACCAGCTGTTTTTACATGCTTTAATTGTAAAAAAATCATGTGAGTTCGATCACAGGGAAGATGTGTAAACATCTAGTAATTAAAGATTTTTTTATGTAATTTTTTAAAATCAAATAGAAAGCGTCATCTATGTATCACTTGTAGCAAGAACTGTTTCAGCTAATTCAACAACCGTTTGCTGTAAAACGTTAAAAATATCCTAATATAAACGTATACAAGTGATACATAGATGACGCTTTTAAAAAAGTGGCATAAAAAAACAATTTTATATCACAATTTTTTCACCAATGCAATTATAAGTCACACAGCGTTATCTGCTTCAGCTCACACCGATATGAGTTACGCTGTTTTTGTGATTGTATTGTGAAATAGAAATTTACCCCCCTGCGCGTATAGATGTTTACACATCAAAAACATGGAAAAGAGAGAACTGATCACTCTGCAAACGACATCAACTGTCCGTTACGTTCTCTCTATTTGGAAACTAGAACAAGAGTAACTTCCAAAAATCATAACAACAGCAGGCAACAACAAAATATTTCATTTCAATCAAAGGTTGATTTCCCAAATTTAAGTAACAACAACACAAATTGTAACAATAACATCAATAATAACAGCAAAGCTACATATGCTAACCAGCTGAAAACAAACAACGATTTATTTAGCATTGATGAGCTTTTGGATATTTTCACTACAGCTATGGATGATTTGAATAGGTGCACTTCAAAAGTACAACAAATCAAAGTTGTAATGTCAATGGTAAAATACGCCCATGGATTATACTAATAATTTAAACGAATTCAAAATGCTTCACTTGAATGCTAATGGCATTTCAAACTTTTCTAAATTAAAACAATTTGTTTTTTAAAAATTATTATTTATATAGAAGTGACAGAACAGATGCTAGAGGAGGAGGAGTAGCTCTGTTAATTCATAAATCTGTCGCTCATAAAAACCTCTTTATATCAAACACTTCATCAATCGAAAACATCTCAATTGAAGTTATTATAAATAATAGACCTATTGTTGTATCTTCGTTATATTCACCAAGATATACCCATAACTTCTGTGCTGATATCTTGAACCTAACACCTTCCACCAAAGAATATATAGTTTTTGGTGACCTAAATGCCAAACATTGTTCATGGAATTGTCGTTCAAATAATACTGCAGGAATCGCACTCAACAACCTACAGCAATCAAGCAATTTTTTTATTCACTATCCTAATAGTCCAACCCTATTCCCCCATCAACACAATCGCGAAGCATCCACAGTCGATATTATTTTAAGCAACTCTGCTTTAAATATAGAGGTAAAAACAATGGATTACGAAATACCATCAGACCATCGCCCCATTATATGTACACTTAAAAGGTCAATGGCCTTGCAGGTTGACCTCAATTATTACGATTATAGTGCAACCAACTGGAACATTTATATGAATTTTTTAGACAAAATCACGTTATATTCCGATATATACAATAGCAAGGCAGTTATTGACCAGGAAATCCAAAAATTTATAAATGTAGTTTTCGAAGCAAGGGATGTGTCTACACCTAAAATAACTCAACAAAATAATTACACATTACCAGAAAGTACTGTGAAATATATAAAACTAAGAAGAAGCTTTAAAAGAAAAAGCCAACGATCTTCAAATATAGCCGAGCAAACTTTTTATAATCAATGTACTAAGTTTCTAAGTAACATGATTGATAAAAGTATTAATTCGGAACGCAATAAAAAATGGTCTCAATTATTATCCAATTTAAAACCAGGTGATAAATCATTTTGGAACATAAGCAGGAACTTGCGAGGAAAAGGAAAAAATCAAATCGCTCACTTCAAAGTTGGAAATACAAAAATAACATCTGATAGGGACAAGGCTGAAGTCCTGGCAAATACATTTGTCCAAGCAAATAACCTCACTTCGAACTATAACCACTCGGCAGATACACTAATAAATACAACAGTAAATAATTTTAAGAAGGAAAATCCCAGTTCTGAATCTGTAATTTATACATCTCTTGAAGAAGTAATGAATATTATCTCATCAATAAAACCCTCAAAATCCCCTGGTTTTGACAATGTTCCCAACCTGCTCTTAAAGAAACTACCACTCAAAGCTCTAAAATTACTGGTTATAATATTTAACAGCTGCATCAAACTCAACTATTTCCCAAACCATTTCAAAAATGCTAAGGTTATAGCTATTAACAAACCTAGCAAGCCAAAAAATAACCCAAACAGCTACAGACCTATCAGTCTATTAAGTAACTTTGGTAAAATATTTGAAAAAATTCTACATTCTCGTCTTAGTGAATTTGTAACGACCAATTCAATTGTTGCTAAAGAACAATTTGGATTTAAAAAAGGACATAGCACTACTCACCAAATAAACAGAATTAAAAATCAAATAATCAGCAATAAAAACAATAAACGTTCAACGGGTCTAATATTGTTGGATATCGAAAAAGCGTTTGACACCGTTTGGCATAATGGCCTAGTATTTAAACTTCTTGATGCAAATATACCAAAATATTTATGCAAACTTATTTCAGATTTCATTCACGGCAGAAGCTTTAAAGTTGCGATTAATAATGAAACATCATCTCCAAAAACCATCACCACAGGGTTACCTCAAGGATCAGTCTTGTCGCCATTGCTCTACTCGATATATACATCCGATTTCAAAGTTCCGAATTATATGAAAGTTGCTTACTACGCAGATGATACTGCGTTAATTTCTTCAAACAAACTTACAAGTGCACTCCTGAAGAAAATGGAAAAGGGACTCGTAAATTGCAGTAAATATTTTCACAAATGGAAAATCAAAATTAATCCAAACAAGACCCAAGCAATTATTTTTCCGTTCAACAAATCTCCCAAAAGACTGCCAAGACGTCATCTTCATATTGGAAATAATACCATAAATGTACTTAATCATGTCAAATATCTCGGAGTTGTCTTTGACAAAAAGCTTACTTTTAAACAACATATTATGGCTACGCGTCAAAAAGCTATAAAATCATTTAAAGCATTATGGCCACTACTAAATAGAAGGTCATTTCTAAACCCCAAAAACAAAAATCTACTCTTCAAAAGTGTTATAAGGCCGATATTAACATACGCGTGTCCTATTTGGAGTGACGCTGCCAACTGCCACCTAAAACGCTTACAAATTATACAAAACAAATGTCTTAAAATGATAAATAAAAAGCCCTGGAGGTATCCTACAAATCTTCTTCATGAAGAAACAGGTTATGAAAAAATTATCGATTTCATAACAAGGATTAATAACAATTACTTTGCCAAAATTGAAAATTCCCTTACCCACTGATAAGAGAATGTAGAGAAATAACGTAAAATTAAATAGAAATCACCAAATTGAAAATTATGTGCTTATAGAGGTCTATTATTTCTAATAAACCTATAAGCACATAAATATTTTCAGATAGTATTTGAATTTATTAAATCACATAAAGGTTTTTTTCCTCCCATTTTCCTTTAAAAATCATTAAAAAATAATATAAAAACTATATAATATCCGAACTATAAATAACTAAATAACTAATTATTACTATATAATATCTTTAGATCCTATGTATTATTTGTTGCAATATCTATATGTAAAGATAAGATCTCATATGTAAATATCAAAAATTTGTTAAAATGTGTAAATAAAGGAAGAATATTTAATTGAAGAAAATTGGAAATTCGAAAAATTTTTCGTTGATAATACGTACACAATGATTTTACAATTTCAGTGTGATGTGAGATTGGGGGGTGAGATAGGGGGGTAACGGCAACTCCGTATCAAATACGACTCTGCTTTCTCCTCTCTCCATCAAACTCAAAAGTTTAGCAACAAAAATTGTTTCTTGTGAACCGGGACTTAAAAAATTAAATAATTTAACCTTTAAATAGTTTTATTGTAAATATTTAATTTACTCAGATCACAACTTGCAGTGCTGATCATAACAATATTTTGTTTTTGTCTGCGGCTACATAACATAATTATACCCTATACCACTATGTGGTTTGGGTATAATGACTTTGTGCTGCTGTTTGTAACAACCAAAAATATTTGACCTAGACCCATCTTTAATCATACCGATCGAATCAGAATCACTTTCTGAGTTGATTTAACAATGTGCGTCCGTCCGTCCGTCTGTGTGTCCATGTAAACCTTGTAATCAAACTGCAGGTCGCAAATATGAATATATTTTGATGAAATTTGGTATATAAGCTTTTGTCGGCCATGGGATGAACGCTGTTGAAATTGGTGAGAATCGGTCCATGTTCAGACCTAGCCCCCATACAAATTATGAAATCGACATAAATTGCCATAAGATCCAAATTGTCATATAGATTTTACTCAAATTGGGTTTGTATGCGTTCATTACATCCATTAATGAGTAGTCCAAAAATGTTCCCTTTGGCCCAATATAGAGTTGCTTCCCGATCTTCACTTAAATCTATTAAAAAACAAAAATATTGCACTGATTCTTCTCAAATTTTGTTTGTATATATTTTTGCAAAATACAAGAGACTTTATCCAACATGGTCAGGATCGGTCCATTTTTGGGCCTAGTCCCCATATAGATATAGCATCCGATATGAACTTTTTCATATCTGCAGCCAAAAAAATTTATAAAAATCCCACTAAAATTTGGTTTTTGCTTATTTTCTATGTCCAGTTAGTTGCGTCTAAGATATAGGGTTTCTAAACGCATGGTATAGGGTATCGTATAGTCGGTCTAGACCGACTATAATTTTCTTACTTGTTTTTTATATAATTTTATAACTTATTCGTTGGAATATACTCTTTCTGGTTATAAAATCCGTTTTTGCATATCTCGCATCATATCTGAGATATCCAGCATGATCTCTGCTTTAAATTCACAATTTTATAGTTTTGCAAACATCGTTTTGCTACAAATGCTAGTTTTTGGCGTATGAGACAAATATTAGATAAAAAGATAAAATACTGGTTGAAGAAATGCTTGTAGAATAACTACTTGAGTCGGATGAAAAATCAATTCGAACAAAAATTCAATTACATAAACAAAATTTGATATGGAGCACAAAACAATAATTTTAATTTTCGAAAAATCTTAATAACTTGTAATTTGTTGTATATAAAGGCGTGAAAACTTTTATGTTTATTTAAAATATATGAAACTATTCATTGACAACATACCTTCTTCTTTGAAGTTTTTCTCCAAACACTCTTTTTGGCATATGTGCTAAAACAATTCTGATAAGACGTAATAGGTTGAATTAGCCCTGGTATATGAGTGTTTCGCTATACTCGACCAACCCTGTCAAAAGCGGCAGAAACAAAAATTAAAAAATGTATATTAAAATTAACTCTTGTAAATATATGTATTGAATGCATATGGAAATATATTGGTATCATTTTATCTCTGTTAAAATATAAAATTGTATTATCTTTTGGTATATTATTGTTCTTACTGGAGCTCAAAATTAATGTTAATGTTTACTGATACAGATTTCCTTAAATGGATGGATTGTAAATAAATTTTATAAAATATAACATTCCTTCACATCACATTTACAATGTTCTAATACGATGACAGGAGACGAAGTTATGTGGAAATCTAAGCCCGAATTTAAACAGACTGACATTTGTTTTATATGCCATTTATTTCTTCCAAAAATTTAAAAATATTTCGATTTTATTTATTTAATTTTATTTTAAACAATTAATAAGGATTTTTAATTTATAGTTATTGTTTTGAGTTTTTGGAGTTTTCAAGAATTCAATTTTTGTATGAGACTTTTCCCCTACCGTCGATAATACAGTGATTTGTTCTATATATAACTCAGAGTTTAGTGTCATACTAGAAATACAGAGTGCGCTAAATGGTTGCAAGAAATTGACATTTCTTTTTGTAAACAAAACGTTTTTGAAACACCGCACTAACCAAAACATAAAATGGTATTTTTTTTTATATATATTTTGTATTTATTATATTTTATATCAAAACATTTATATTTTAGGCCCGCAATGCTGAAAAGGCAATGTAAGTTACCACATCATTAAATTAACCGGAACAGCATTAGAATAACGAAAACTAAATTTTTGTAAACTTTTAGGACCACATTGGCTCGTTGGCGAGCCGCTAAAGAAATAGAATCGGGTGAAAAAGATCGTCGTCCCTACTTGGCATCCGAGTGTACAGATCTACCGAAATGTGAAAAATATCGTTCAGAAATTATACGAGAGATTTCCAATAAAGTGGCTCAAATTCAAAATGGTAAGTTGTCGCACAATTTTTTGAGATTATAGCTAAATTGCATATTTTTTTAGCTGGTCTTGGTGAATTCCGGATACGTGATTTAAACGACGAAATCAATAAGTTGCTTCGCGAAAAACGTCATTGGGAAAACCAGATATCTGCATTGGGTGGCCCCCATTACCGGCGCTATGGTCCTAAAATGTTTGATGCTGAAGGTCGTGAAGTACCTGGTAACCGTGGTTATAAATACTTTGGTGCTGCCAAAGATCTACCCGGCGTTAGAGAATTATTTGAACAGGAGCCACCACCGCCTCCGCGCAAGACCAGAGGCGAGCTAATGAAAGACATAGATGCCGAATATTATGGTTATCGAGATGACGACGATGGTATTTTAATACCTCTCGAAGAACGCGTAGAACATTTAGCATTCCAAACAGCGGTGCGAGAATGGAAAGAGAAAATGGCACGCGATGGCCATGCTGAATTGGATGGCGATGAGGAGGATGATGAGATATATCCGCTTTCAATTCCAGCAAGAGAGGCTGCCGAAGATGCCAAAGAATCAAAGAGAGAAGAAAATCCTATGGAGTTATTGGCACCTAAATTTACTGCTCATGTTCCCGTGCCAACACAAAAAGATATTGAAGAAGCATTGCTTAAAAAACGTAAACAAGAATTGTTAGAGAAATATGCTGGTGGCATGGGCAAATAAATAAAAACTTTCTTATAGGTATTTCAAAAAATGATTGTTTTAATTGTCCCTTAACACTTTCAATTATTTCTTTGGAGTATTATTATTCGTTTGTTTAATCCAATAAATACAATTTAAAGACTAAATTAAAATAAAAGCGAGCACTATCTGCGAAGGCTATCGGCTCAGATCTTATATGTATTTATAGGGCGACAGCCAATTTTTTTGGAATTTCAAGACGTGCGGGTCGGATTATTGTGACACTGGATCTAAAACTTTAGTGCGCAAAATTTGAGCCAAATCGGACAATGCTTTCTGGAAGAGCATTGAGTTTAAATATGCATTTATATGTAAAAATTATCAACAACAAATCATTTTTCTCATATATTAATAGTTGGGTTTCAATTAAATTAATACATAAACCATAATCAAGAGTTAATTATATTTCTAATAAAACAAAATTTATTATCGGTTGAAAAACAGCCAAGTTATATCAACTTCCCCAGGCAATAAATGCGCCGCAGACTACTTGATTAAGAAAATCGGGCTCACATTTTTAAAGACATTGAAATAATTTACAACAACAACATTTTTCCATTCCCCTGATCCCAAGATGATCTTATGTAAAGTGTTTTGCATCTCATCTATTGTCGTTATAAATTAATGTCAAAAATGTACGTATTTTTTAGTACTATTTCAAAATCTCAGATTTTACTTTTTCAAAAATTTTGTTCAAGAAATTTTCCGAAATCAACGATTGGACTTTAAGGTCTTATTAAGAAAATATATGTAGTTAAAAATGCCAAATATTGTAGCTATCATGTTCTTAATTTGGCGAGGGCAGCATTTATATTTCAGCGGATTTGAAGAAAAATGTGATTTTTCGTACTTTTGCAACTTTTAGGCTAATTCTTTTTGGTGCTTTCATATTTCAAATATCTTTTGTCAAAATATTATACTACTTGATATAAGTTCCCAATCTTGTAAATTAAGGTTAAATTGAAATACTATAAACTGTCCCTCTTTAAGGTTAAAGGTAAAATTTAAGGAGATTTAAATTTTTTTAAAACAAAATATCGAAATAATATTATAGTGTAAAAGGCAGGATCGCCATATAGTGTAGGTGGGACGCCAGCTAGGATCACCAAATAATATAAAAATTGCTGGACCGTTATATAATGTATGCCTTGTAGCAATCTACGTACATAGTGGCATTTAAATTTAATATAGTGTATGTATGGGGGCAGGATCGCCATATAGTGTAAGAGGGGGCAGGATCGCCATATAGTGTTAGCTTGGCAGATTCGCCATATAGTGTATGAGGGTGTACAAAAGGACACTAAGATTGGGTGAGAACCGGACCAATCTCAGGAGGAATTTTGTCAAGTGCTTTCCTCAAAGCAGTTCCCGCGTGCACGCTAGATGCACTTTTTTTATACAGCACGTAGGCAGATTATGCCAATGTTTGAACCCTTTGGCAGAATATGCCAGTAAAAAAGGAAAATCTCTGTTTGGTTTTAATTATAACCCTTTCAAATCAGAATTATAATTCATTTATTTATTTTAAAATGCTGGTCTTTTATATCATTATAATTTAATATTTTTACTTAATTTAAATAATAGTCTTCTCTTTTCTTTACATTCGCATATTACAAATTCATTGATTTTTGAACGTTGGGTTCAATAGCCAATCAGAAAACGTTCAATAATCAATTTAAATTTTTCCCCTCAAAATTTGAGTGACATTCCTATTTGTCATGGGTTATTGACACAATTTGAATTTTCACAAATTTGTCATTCTGCATTCCAGTGATATTTAATTACACAATAATTTGTTTTGTAATTCAACCCTTTAACCAAGGTTAGTGTACTTTGTGGTATGTGTTGAATGAAAAGAAAAGATATGCAAAAAAAATAAATAAATGTAAACAAATAATTACAAATAAATATGTGCATGTGCATATAGTAAACAAAAATAAACAAGAAAAATATAAACAAATAAAGATGAATAAATGAAATAAATAAAGATAAATGAAGATGTGTGTAACATCATCACACCCCTACCCTTAAGATGAAATTTATGGGTTTTAGAAAATTCATGAATTTCATTACTTAAAATAAAAATATTATTTTTGTTTCTCTTAAACTTAGTGGTTATTCTAATTTTGTTTTTGTGATATAATATTATATAAAAAAATGTAATAAGTAATTTCTATATCTATTTATTAACAATATAAATAAGTAAGTTTACTATGTGCTCTTATGTGTAGTAATTAACAATCTATACAATTTTACTTTTTCATTTGCGTTTATAATTTTAAAGTATTATTATGATATGATTTCATATTTCCTTTTACATATAAAATTGAATTTTCATTTTATATCTATTAAATTTCTCATTTAGATTTCATATTAATTACATCAATCGAAACATGTATAACTTCATGTGGTCAATGACATGGCAATTTTCATCTTTTATTTTAAAAATAATTATTTTCTTTTCGAAATTACGATAAATTTTTAGTCATCTATTCTATGTCGCGTGGTGTGTACTTTTGATTATTTAAAATTTTCGAGGATTTTCCCTCATTATTTTCTCATATTCTATCTTATCTTTCGGGGTTCGTTACATAACAATATACTCATATACTTTTCGTCACTTTTCCATTATAGTGCGAATTCATTATTTCATTTATATTTTTTTAGATCATAGCTATCATTATATCTTTCATTGCGACCTTTGTCTACAATGATTATCAAATCATTTATTTCCTATATATATTAGATGTCAGTTTCTTCACGTCGAAATCTGGATTTCGCAGAATTATCACTGTATCTTATTATATCAGGCACGTAGTTTCTCCATTATCGAATCTAGTTTCGATGGATTATCACCACGTCATAAACGCGCAAATTTATTGATTCATTTTATACCCCTATTATATATTCCTTATATCATTTCCTTTCAATTATTTCCTGATGTACACACACCGATCTTGGAGTGAACATTTCCAATAGGCGCTGCCATCTCTATCGTCTGTCCTAGTTCGTCAGTCATCACCAGCGTTTTTATTATCTCTTTTATTATGTTTATCTTCTTTTATAAATTTCCTGTTTTATTTTCATTGTCTTTATTTTCTTTTATAAAAAGTCTTTCCTTTATTTTCACCATTGTCATTGCCAAAAAAAAAAAAAATGTTGTTAACAATATTTCATATACATAAATTTTCTTAATTGGTGTAACATATTATATTCAATTTTCATTTAATTCTATTATGATTTTGATATTAATTCCATAATAATGTTTTGTATTGTCCATTTTTTAAAATATTTGTATTTTATTTTCTACAATTTTCTCTTTGTCTAATTGTGCTATTACTTTAATATAACAATTTTGTTGTGATAACTTTACATTATTATTTTAGTTAAAAAAAAATTTTTTGTTGTTTTTTTTTTTACTTGAATAATTTTTTTTTTTTTTTTAGTTTTGCAATTTCCTATGTCTCCAATTTTCCGATTTCTCAATCATTAACTTAGTTTCTATATCCCTCGTCGTGGGATTTCTAACGTCTTCGATGGTTGGAGCTCTTTTCATCCCTATAAACTTCCACCATCCTATTAACCATTTTAACTTCTCTTCTTCTGTTAGATTATCGTCATCATATAACAATTTTTGCTGCTCTTTCCGTTCATCCATTTCTATGCTGATTCTAACTCTGTTCTTTGTAGGCATCTATATAGTGGTGTAGGTGTTTACAGGATTGGTGTTTGCAGGATCGGTGTTTGCAGGATCGCCATATAGTGTAAAAGGCAGGATCGCCATATAGTGTAGGTGGGACGCCAGCTAGGATCACCAAATAATATAAAAATTGCTGGACCGTTATATAATGTATGCCTTGTAGCAATCTACGTACATAGTGGCATTTAAATTTAATATAGTGTATGTATGGGGGCAGGATCGCCATATAGTGTAAGAGGGGGCAGGATCGCCATATAGTGTTAGCTTGGCAGGTTCGCCATATAGTGTATGAGGGTGTACAAAAGGACACTAAGATTGGGTGAGAACCGGACCAATCTCAGGAGGAATTTTGTCAAGTGCTTTCCTCAAAGCAGTTCCCGCGTGCACGCTAGATGCACTTTTTTTATACAGCACGTAGGCAGATTATGCCAATGTTTGAACCCTTTGGCAGAATATGCCAGTAAAAAAGGAAAATCTCTGTTTGGTTTTAATTATAACCCTTTCAAATCAGAATTATAATTCATTTATTTATTTTAAAATGCTGGTCTTTTATATCATTATAATTTAATATTTTTACTTAATTTAAATAATAGTCTTCTCTTTTCTTTACATTCGCATATTACAAATTCATTGATTTTTGAACGTTGGGTTCAATAGCCAATCAGAAAACGTTCAATAATCAATTTAAATTTTTCCCCTCAAAATTTGAGTGACATTCCTATTTGTCATGGGTTATTGACACAATTTGAATTTTCACAAATTTGTCATTCTGCATTCCAGTGATATTTAATTACACAATAATTTATTGTTTTGTAATTCAACCCTTTAACCAAGGTTAGTGTACTTTGTGGTATGTGTTGAATGAAAAGAAAAGATATGCAAAAAAATAAATAAATGTAAACAAATAATTACAAATAAATATGTGCATGTGCATATAGTAAACAAAAATAAACAAAAAAAATATAAACAAATAAAGATGAATAAATGAAATAAATAAAGATAAATGAAGATGTGTGTAACATCATCACAATATATATTTGTGGAAGGATTTCGATAAAACTTGTTAATAATATTTCAATAATTCTAAAAAACAAAATTCTGGACATTTTTTTCTTAAATTAACCCGTGGTGTAGTCTTGATGTCAAATTGACCATCTATGAAAATCTATAAATATTTTCTTCATCAGGATTTTTTTAAATAAAACAAATTTAATGTATTCATAAAATTCCTAAAATTTATTCGTTATTTTATGAAAATATGTAGATTAATTAGCTTTTTTATTTAATTACAGTATAAACAAATTTGTATAAATTTTTATTTCACAAATAAATTAATTAATATCGTAATCTTTTTGTAAAGATTGTAAATTTGCATTTTTCGAATACTGTTGCCTATAATTTTGTATCACCTGTTAATAAAAAAAATATTTAACAAATAATAAATTTAACACACACGTAACAAATAGATATTTAAGTTTTGGACAAACATTTTTCAAAAGTACCCCACGACTTAATTACAGAAAATAAGTCCAGCATATTGTTTTTTTTTTTAGTTAGTTTTAGGCTCAGTGAGTAGTGAGAACCTCGTTGAGCGCGACATGTAAGCAGCAGCTAACTTTTCATTATGAATTCGGGGGTAAGTATTTATGGTATTGTATAGGTTTTTGAAAATTTTTTTTGTTTTAAAAAATATTTTTTTGTTAAAAATATATTCCTTATGAATAAGCATATAAATAATTGATTTGACTACGTGCAAATATGACAGACCGCTCACAACTGAAGTATTTGACTTCAACATACGAATTTAGTATTTATATTATTTTTATTTAAATTAAAAATCTATTACCAAAAAATTTTAAATTTTTTATACTCTCTATTACTTTGGCAATAATATTAATAGTTGGCAATTCGTTCGTTAACTTTTGTGTTATTCACTTTGCATACATTTATTTTACAACGATTTGGCATCACTGTAAATTGTGTGTAAAAAATATGCAACAACGTCAACACAGGAAGCATTGATTAAAAAAATATTTTTTTATATGTGGAGATTCCAGAACTATAACAAATGCATACTGGAAGTTAAATGTTTAGTCATAAATTATTTAAATATTAAATTCATTTGCATATTAGCATTTGAATGAGCAGCCAGCATAGATTCAGCGATACGCGAAAACAAAACTACACGCAGTTCAGGCCCCATACAGAAGCCACAAAAAGAGTGGAGACGGACAGTACAGATATGTCCTATTTTGCTCATAGTGGTGATTTGGTTAATCTTAATGTAGGGGGTCAGAGGTACGTAAAGATTTTATTTTATAAGATTCATTTTTTTTGTGTATAGTGTTGATGTAATTTTATTTAAGAGACCTCAAAATAGAAATGCGATAACAAAAAATTTGCATTTTGTTTACTGTTTTGGGTGTATAGTATAGTGATTAATTTAAACGCAGAGGTTCTCAAACTTGTTCAATATAACTACTGTCATTATTATTATTAAAATGCACACATATTAAGTTATATTTTTGGTAGGTGCATCTCAAAAAACTTTCCAACAATATAAACTGATTAATGTTTAATTTAAGGAAGTCTATAACTCTAAAACGGAGAAATTGCTATATATGTTTATTCAAAAATATGTTAAGAAACCCTGTTTTATTTAGTGCTTATCTGAACATGCTGAATGACAATATTTAATGTGCCTCTGTTTGTTTTAATTAAATAGATTTTCCACATCACGTCAAACACTTACCTGGATACCGGATACATTTTTTACCGCTTTACTTAGTGGCCGCATATCAAGTTTTAGAGATGAAAACGGAGCCATATTCATTGATCGAGATCCAGCTTTGTTTTCGATAATATTAAATTATTTGCGCACTAAAGAAATTGATATCAAGAATTGTGAAATACGAGCTTTGCGTCATGAATCGGAATATTATGGTTTCACTCCACTGGTGAAACGTTTAGCGTTGTGTGAAGATCTTAATCATTCCTCATGTGGTGACGTGTTGTTTTATGGTTTTCTACCGGCTCCATCGATACCGCCAAATGATAATATTGTCATAAATGCCCAACATGGCAATTCTACAATTGACTCGAATCCTCCAAGAAACAATGGAACCTCAACATCATCAGCAGCAGCTGCTGCTGTTGCACAACCATTAGAACAATGTTTACCCTCAACGTCATCGGCTGGTTCTAATGCTAGACCTGGATCAATGGTTCGAGTTCCAGAACCTGCTAATGTTGTCTCTAATCGTCATGCCTCACATTCTCGAAACTCTTCGTGGGACTTACGTTTAGGACGTGGCAGTTCTACAACTCAAGAAAGCCGTTGTTGGTCCACCACAAATCGTGGTGAACACTCCCGTAATCCCTCTTTGGATTTTATGCGTCATTCTCGAAACTCCTCAGCTGATCTTAATAAACTTATACGCAATGATGTTGGCCTAGTTTTTTCTCCTACTCTCAGTTCGAATTGGGTTGATCCTTTGAGGGTACAAATCATAAAGGCCCATCAAAATTGGTTTGCGGTAGCCTACGCTCATTTTGTAACCTGTTATCGTGTCAAAGATTCCAATGGCTGGCAATTGGTTTTCACGTCGCCCTACATAGACTCTACCATCGAAAGAATTGCTATAAATTCCAAGGTTAATATGTCTTCGGCAGAACCTATACCAAGTAAAATGGTCGCTATATCTTATGGCAGTCAAATACGATTGTGGAGTATCCATGAGGGAGGCAATAAAACCGATATTGGTACATTCAATTTGAATGTAAAAGTAGAGTTTCTATTTTTCATTGGTAGCCAATTGGTAGCTTTGTCCTCTTCAGGTAAAATAGGAGTTTGGCATGCCATGACGCAACATTGGCAAATACAAGATTTAGTGCCAGTCTTATCATTTGACTCAGCTGGCTCATTCTTGCTATTGGGATGTAATAATGGTTCCATTTATTATATTGGTAAGTAAATTTTTAATAAATACAGAAAGTTATTCCAATAATCATATAATGTTAATTTAAAAAAAAAATATATGTATTTGTATCTTATATTCAGATATGCAAAAATTCCCCTTACGCATGAAGGATAATGATCTCTTGGTTACAGAATTATACAAAGATCCTAATTTGGATCCAATTACAGCAATATCAGTGTATTTAACACCTAAAACTTCAAGTAATTTAAAAAACATACATGTGACCTTCTCCGAGAAAAGGGACCTACTGTGTCAAAAAACGGGATTTGTCAAAAACGGTGGATTCTGGTACCTAAAAGGGTGTAGAAACTTTAAACGCGTTTTTTTCTCAAAATTTAATTTTCACACACTAGGTCTCTTTTCTCGGAGAAGGTCACATATATAGAAACTTTATTAAACACAAACTTAATTCATTTTTTCAATTTCTTTTAAAAGGCATTAGTGGCAACTGGATTGAAATTGCATATGGCACTAAAAGTGGCGTCGTACGCATCATTGTACAACATCCTGAGACTGCTGGTCATGGCCCACATCTCTTCGAGACCTTCACAGTACATCAAAGTCCTGTTACAAAAGTAATGCTATCCGAAAAATATTTAGTATCAGTATGTAGTGAATATCATCATGTACGTACGTGGAGTCTCACTCGATTTCGTGGCATGTTATCCACACAACCGGGTTCGACACCGGAGGCCTCATTTAAAATTGTTTCTCTCGAAGCAACTGAATCGAATTACAGTTATGTGGCCGGCAATGACTTTGGTCCTTATGGCGATTATGACGAACAGATTTTTGTACAAAAGGTAGTGCCCGAAACCGATCAACTTTATGTGCGATTGGCTTCAAATGGTGAGCGGGTTTGTGTTATCAAATCTGTTGATGGTTCGTCGATAACATCGTTTTGTGTCCATGAATGTGAGGTTAGCTCACGTATGGGTTCTCGTTTTATATTGACCGGTCATTGCAATGGCAATATTCAAATGTGGGATCTCACAACAGCTTTGTCTATATTTTCCAAAAAAGATGAAAGCCAAACGCAGAAAATCAATGGCGGACCCGATACCAACGAGCTACTCCGCCTACTTGACCAATGTGAGATCAGTAATAGCCTCTGCTCAACGCCTTGTATATCGCCATGTTTCTCAGCTTTTGGAGGAGTGGCAAATACCAATATAGCACGTATGAAAGCCAGCAATTTGGCACTACTCAATCAAACGTTACAACCAACATCAGCACCCACCGTATCGTCAGCTCCACTATCGTCCTTGTCATCTTCTTCATCTCATCAAATGCATCCACATCAACATCAACCAGGTCATATACACCATACGTCGGCTCGTGGCAGTGGTGGAAGCAATAGTGAATGAAATACGGTAGCGACATTTGTAGAGGCGGCAGCGTTAATCGGGCGTATTCATTCATCTATATCTTTTTGTCATCTCTTAATTGCTTTCAACTTGTATCGTAAATTAAATGGCGTTATAGTGTGTTGTTTTTTTTATTTATGTATTTTGACGCTATGCGTCATAATAACCCCCTAATGGCATCACTAAAAATCCCTAACTAACCTTAACCAACCTTAAAAAGGTAAACATAATTAGTGTAATTAGTAGGACTATTTGGTTAATAATACACATGCATATTTTTTTTAATACTTTTTATCACTATATACGTTTTAAATGTTGTTTGTTTTCTTTATAAACAAGATGTTTCATTACATTCTTGCTTTTATTTATACGAATTGTTTATATTTGAGAAGATTACTAAACAAATCATTTTAATGTAAACATAATGCAAAGAAAAAAAAATATTCAATCAATAAATTATAGACAATATCATTTTATGTAAAACAAAAAAAAAAAAAAAATGGTTATATTTTTTTTATAAATTGGTAAAATTAAACAACTCCGGGGCAGTAATTTATTTATTAAAGTTAACTTGTATATGCAGTTAATTTGAATTAATTTCATTCACCAGAAAATTAGTTATTTTATTGTGGTAGAAAATTCGAATTAAAAATACTATGACGAAAAAGATACCTTCCAGATATCCAGATACCTAGATACCTTCTTGAATATGTGAACCATAACAGTTATCGAGCTAAGATTTAAGCCGTAGGTTCGTTTCCAACTCCTGTTTCTTTTTATATTTTGCAATGGATGAGGATTAGCGGGCATGGCATCAGCCGTACAAAGAAAATATAACGTCTGCATAAAATATAACATTTGCATAATGTGTTTGCAAAAATTGTATAATGAAAAGCCCTGTGTTCAATTGAATTGTGTTGAATTGAAAAATAATTTGGAACATAAACCAACAACGACAAAAATAATTTTGGACATAAACCAATAAAGACAATATCGCAATCTATATTTAATAAAAAGTGTTGAATTGTGAATTGGCTAAAATTGATTAGCATACCTTTAGGGTTTTATAAAATAATTCATTAAATGGGCTCTGATAATTTTTTTTTTCGATCGAATAAATAAAAATTAAAAACTAACTGTTATTTCCTGCTGAAAAAATAAAAATTAAACAATGAATTTTGTTTCTACTCCGAAAAAAAAAATAACTTATTCCGTCGAAAAATAAATATCTAAACTAATAGTTCAGGGGTCGAATCGTCGCATTCGTTATCGAAATTTTTCGATCAAAATTATTTTCCAAAATAAAATACTAAGAGTAATTTTACTCTGTCACAGCTATCGAGTTATGGTCCATAGTTAATAGTAAAAGTGAAACGAGGTCTGACGATTATCCGTATTCTTTAAATAATAATTCAAAATATAAAATTTCGACTGATTATACTCGAATCGAATGCGACTATTTGCCCCCAGGTTCAAAATTGTATACTTGAATAAGTTCTTCAACATTAAAAGCGTGTGAACGATTTTTTAGATACTAAAATGTAAATACTGCGGTCTTAATAAACCTAATACGTTTTGAATTCTACGATATCTCAAGAATATAAAATCATACAGGCTTAATGTTAAAAATGAGCGGCCAAGAAGACAACATTAAAATTGCAAAAAAAAAGAAATTGTTTGACAATTTTTTAGCAACAGCTACTTACGGCAACACAGCATAGCTATCTGGGGTCGAATCGTCGCATTCGAAATTTTTCGATCAAAATTATTGTTTTAATTTCCAAAATAAAATACTAAGAGTAATTTTACTCTGTCACAGCTAACGAGTTATGGTTCATAGTTAATAGTAAAAGTTAAACGAGGTCTGAAGATTGTCCGTCTTCTTTAAATAATAAACCAAAATATGGAATTTCAATTGATTCTACTCGATATCGAATGCGACGATTTGCCTCCTGGTAGGCCAGAGATGTCATCATCCGATTTCGGAGTACCAAAACATACGAATCAGTACGATCTTCTGATATGAAAAAAAAAAAAATAAATAAACCATAATGCAAATTTGGAAAAATATAAGTTGAGACAATATACAGTTATAAAAATGTAAAACAGATATTATAAACACGAAAAAAGAGCAAAGAATAGAGCAAGAACAATTTTAATGTGTAAAAAAAAAAATAAGTACAAAACAAGTAAAAGTGTTTAATTCGACTATGCCGAATCTTTGATACCCTTCATCTGGGTTTTACGTTTACATTCCTATCTTGACTTATTGCACTATTTATAACAAATGTAAACAAAATATTTGAAAAAGTAAATAATTTGATAAATTATTACATCAAACACACTGAATTAAAAATTATTTTTTTGGGTATCTTCATATTTTAGATCATATCAGGACAGGATGATATCCGATTTATCTCATTTTAAATACCAACCTGCTTCAATTAATGATAGAAAATGTTATCTTAAGTTTGAATGGTTTGATTTCAACAGACAGACAGACGGACGGACAGGCAGACACATCGCAGTATCGATTCGAGTTGTTATAAGGATCAGGAATATATATACGCAAACGTATTTTTCGATGCGTTACACATGGAATGACAAACTGATATAAATATACCCTCTGCAAAGTGGTGTGAAAGGTATAAAAATTAAATAAATTTGCCAAAGGTATTGAGTTCAGCAAGGAATTTATAGTTCTAGGCGTTACACAAAAATATTGACTATCGGCTGCACTTTAAACAAAGCAACCTACATTAGAGAATATATGAAGAATATTGCTCTTATATAAAAATGGCTATATTCCACCAATATTCTGGCCAGAATTGGCAACGATCTATTACACTAAACAAACACTAGAACAGTTCATTATAAATATAGTTAGATTTTAAAAAACAGATTGCAACCCAAATACATAAATATTGATCTATAGTTAAATAAATCGTAAGAAAAATTCCAACAGATGTTTGATATGAGAAAAAAAAACACTACATTACTTTGGCTAATGCTGTTACAAAAGTTAACAGAAAAGGAGACCAAAAGCTTAAAATTTTCTTTATCTCCTAACGAATTGTAATTTTTAAATTCACTTTTTAAAACTTGGAAATTATAAATAAAAATGTCAAAAAAATCACAAATTTATAAAAAGTGTAACTTTGTCACAACTTAACAAAATATTAGTATAAGTTTTACTGTTATTAGCCTTTAATATATAAACAATTAACAAGCTTTACTTCTTTGTTTTGTTAAAAAAATACAACTGTTATTTTCTGTCCCCGTTTTCTTCCCAAGTTTCTAAATAATTTCAGCAGTAGCAATTTACGATTCATCGAATAAGGATCGATTCTTCGCTTCTATTATTCCAGAAAAGGGAAAACACGTGTTGGTGTTTATTTCATGATCATCGAGGTTGTTGTCCAGCATGCAGTCGGGTTATGTACCTAATTGCATGCTTTCTGGTTATATTGCATAATGATCGTTTTACTAGTTTTAAGGATTTATATCAAATAGTTCTACCTAACCTCTTTGCAAAAGCATGGGTTGTGTAGGGATCTATCGCCATCAAATCAATGTTACAAAAAAAGAAGAAAAAATAATTTCATATTTTATTTTAAATATTATGTTTGTTATTTGCTTGGATTAATTAAATACATCCAAGACATTAGAAAATATTAATAACTTTTTATATCAAAAGCTTATAAGGAGTGATATCGAAAAAAGTTTTAACATACATAAAACATAACAATAAGGAAACCATTGAACCTAGACTTTTGATATTTTCATTTAATTGAAATTGTATTAGAGTTTACAAAAGAACTAAACCATAAAAACCAAGTTTTTATTAGACTCCCTTAGTCTGGGATCCGCAATATCATAGTCTGGGATCCGCAATATCATATACATTCGAATAAAATTGAATCAGTTCAAAAACAATTTTTGTTATTTTGTCTTCGTGGTTTGGGCTGGGATCCTAATATGAGGTTGCCATCTTATGAAAATCGTCTGGCTCTAATTAAGCTTCCTACATTGAAAAGTCGCAGACATATGCTAAATGTTACTTTCCTGTTAAAACTGTTAAATGGTAGTCTTAAATCTGAATTTCTTATCAACAAAATAAATATAAATATTCCTTTTCGATCATCAAGAAATTATAACTTTCTAACTATCAAATATTATTGTACAAACTATGCTAATTTTAATCCACTACGTAGAATTTGTGATGAGTTTAATATGCTGTATCAGTTTATTGATTTTAATAAAAGTTTGGATATTGTGAGAAGAGATATTATATTACACTTAAATGCATTAAATCAACTGAATTAAATAAATGTTATATATCAATTTTGTTAAATGTTTAATTATATATATAAATTATAATATAAATGTACATATACTTTAAGTAGTCTGTAAGGATGATTCCATAGACTGAATAAATAAATAAATAAATAAATAAAAAACTAACTCAATCAGGGGTCGAATCGTCGCATTTCCAAAATAAAATGATAAGAGTAATTTTTCTCTGTCACAGCTAATGAGTTATGGTCCATAGTTAATAGTAAAAGTGAAACGAGGTTTGACGATTGTCCGTCTTCTTTAAATAATAAACCAAAATATGGAATTTCGATTGATTTTATTCGATATCGAATGCGACGATTTGCCCCCAGATTTGCGACGATTTGCCCGACGAGTCTGCCTGCCTGCAAAGTTTCAGCTTGATGGGATCACGGGAATATGCTTAAAAATCCATCTAAAATTTTTCGGTGCAACGCCCAGTTTTTGTTCGACTACCCACATTAATTACTCATGTATTCAGACGAAGTCCCAAGGTTTTCTCTATTACAGTACTCCATATATAATGACATTAAATATTTACTTTGCATGGGGGTGCCATGCCCTATGATCTTATCCCGCTCACTTTTTAAAGATAATTTTTATCGTCGCCACGAGTCTGCCTGCAAAGATTCAGCTCGATTGCATCAAGGGAAAAGGGTTAAAAATCTATCTAAAGTTTTTTCGGCAGACAAGCAGACGCTACGTGTTAAAATAAAGGCAGTAAAAAGGTAACTTCTATAGTTATATCAACTTATGGACCTTTTACTGAAACCCTGCCATTAGGGATTTTATAGTGAGTTGTGTTACTTTTTTGGAAGAGTTTAAAATCTGTTTAAAATCTTCCACATTTTGGGACACCTTTTTTTTAGCTCCCTTTTTTCCACTGCCCTAAGCTCCAGACAGTTTGGAGGATTTACCTTCCTTCATACAAAAACCATATTATTGTTCTTGTACCACTCAAGAACTTTCTTACCGAAGTAAAAGGAAAGATTCTGTTTTGCAAACAATCCTTATTACAAGATCGGTATTTATAGAACAAGCTGTAACAAATGATTTACTTCTTTTGCCGCAACTGCATATTGCTTGCCATACTAGGATCTATTTTGGAAATTACGTCTGCTTTTGGGTCCTAGACTTATCTTCGACATATCTTCAAGCATTAGCAATATTAAAAATGTTGACCCGGAAGCTGCCAAATATTCACCACAACATACGCTTCGCCGTCCATTATGCAGCAGGAGTATTTTCTTTGAGGCCATATTTTCTTATGGCCTCAAAATCTTTTGTAGTGATCCTGTCTATAACTTTTTGGACTTTCTAAGTTTTGCATTGGCTTTAACTTTTCGCTCCAAATAGTTTGCGCACTAAGCTAACAGGCTGCTTTTCCACCGAATGTTTGGGGGATCTTTTCAATATGGTTTCTATTTTCTTGGCCCTAAAAACATCATGTGGACCTTTCTTTCTTTCCGAACCAGATTTTCTTTCAATGGTCAAATTTTTCCGATACTTTCTAATTCCTTGTAAACAGTTTGACGTTAGACCTTTGTTTGGCTATGAATATGTTTATATCTGATGATATTTTTAGGACAAAAAATGGACCAATCATGACCATTTTTATTAAAGTTACTTATTTTTCTAAAAATCATACATAAATGAAATTTTAGGAAAATCCATGCAATAATTTTGTTTTTAATTTTTTGAGAACTTATTAATGGGTGCAATAAACACACTTAAACCACATTTAACCGAGATTTATATGATAATTTTTTTTAGGGCAATTGTAACCGATCTCATAGAAGTCTTTTTTATAATGACTGGGTCTGAACAGGCATCGATTGCACCAATTTCAATGCCGGCAAAATCTAATATACAAAATTTCTTAAAAATGTGAACACACGCCAGACAGACAGACAGCGACTCAGAAAATGATTCAGAGTCGTCCGGTATAAAAAAGGTGGGTCTGACCACGGAATGGCATAGGGAATAAAAAAGGTCCCCAGCGGATGTATGAGCTAAACAAAGTATGCACAAAATATAACTGAACTCGAACCTGTTTATTGTACATGTTCTGTTTTTTCTCACTACAAGAGCCACAACACGACTTAAAATATAACTGAAATCGAACCTGTTTATTGTACATGTTCTCTGTTTTTTTTTCACTACACGTACCAGAACATGAACTTCAAATAAAGCAACACTCAAAAATGTGTGCTTTATGTGTGTTCGAAACAAAAAATACGTGATAGAAAAATGTTCGTGTAAATAACGAAATATTAAAACGAACACAGTCATGGTTGTGTTGGGCACCGAAGAAAATTTAAAAACAAACATAATTGATATGAAAATAAAAATATGTGTGTGTTGGTCTAAGTTATGTTTGTTTACATATATGTACGAGTTTTTTATTCAGTGTGTGTTTTTTTCTGAACTCTGCTGTTATATATAAAAAAAAAAATCTATAACACTTCGCCAATATACTGTAATTGGTATTCCCATTAATACTAATTTTTTGGTATTAATTAATTCGTATTGACCAATCGCACCAGAACATGACGTAAATACGTGTTGTGTACTTAAAGACTTATTATCACCATTGCCTTGAGAACTAAATATCCAGCTGTACGTTTGTATAACCAAAATTGTTTAACCTGGGGTCGAATCGTCGCATTCGTTATCGAAATTTTTCGATCGAAATTATTTTTTTATTTTCCAAATTATAATACTAAGAGTAATTTTATTTTATCACAGCTAACGAGTTATGGTCCATAGTTAATAGTAAAAGTGAAACGAGGTCTGACGATTGTCAGTCTTCTTTAAATAATAAACCAAAATATGGTATTTCGGTCGATTTTATTCAATATCGAATGCGACGATTTGCCCCAGTTGTAATTTATTTTATCAAAATTTGACAAAATAATGACACATCTCGATTATTTAATTTACCAATTGCAACATTTATTAGACAACTTTTTAAAACAAATACATATAATTATAAAACTAGGAACATTTAAATATCATATTTTTTTTTTTTAATAAAAACAATTACACTTTTTCTTATCACTTTAATTATACATCGAATTATGAATTTAAATTAGTGGATATGTTGTGAAATGTAAATTTTAGATGTTGTTGACACAATTCTAAATGTTTTCGTTTAAGATTTACAAAATGATTATTTAAATCAAAAACTTTTGTATCTAAATAGACTTGTAATAAATCCTCATATTCAGAGTCCTTAATATCCAGAGACAAATGACGAAATAGCATACGAACGCTGTGGTATCTTTCAAAAAGTTCATGCAGTTCCATTTGATTTTCCTTAAGTTCATGGCGATCGTCATCGGTTTGTTGTGAATACAATGACTCCAATGAATCAAACATGCAATGGATATTTGAAGAAATTTGTTTGATTTGCAGTTCGAAAAAACGATAGAAGTATTTTTCACGCATCGAACAGACTTTGGCAAAACGCTCATCTATTTTGCGATACCAGGAGCTAAGTGTATTAAAATCTTTTTTAGTCGAATAGGCATTATCCATTGTAGGGGATGTGATGATTGGTGGGCTTTTGATGTTGTAAGAATTTGAATTGTCATCCAAACAGAGCGGAAGTGAAGAACGTCTCTCTTTTTTGTAGTTTGTATTCGAAGAGGAATCATTTAATTTTTGGGCTGCCATTGGTGGAGAACAGTTTGAACAATCTGTTAATGAAAAGGATACACGACGATTTAGATTGATTTTCTTATTTGTGGTGGTGGATTCTTTCTTTTTTCGATTCTTCATAACTTTATCAGCCATATCTAAGATTTCTACGGTATCTGCTACCATATCAATATCGGTTGGAACATCAAATAATAATAAAGTATAATTACTGGCTATGCCTTCAAAATGGCTCGATAGCGATATGGTCAAACCAGAGTGCACGAAATTACAATCCTGTCCCTGACATCCGTCACCCACATGATCCATATAATGATGCCAATGATCAAGATCTGCATTGTCCATCAATTCCACATCAATATTGAAGAGTGTTAGTTTCACTTTGAACTGATTTTCTTGATGATCGACGATTGAAAAAGTAAATTGTATTTTTTCATGTCCCTTGCCGTCATTGTGTTTACTACGATATTCATCCAGAAGCCATACTAACAAATCACGTGTATTCTGAAATTGATTTGGAACATTTTTGGACATTCCAACTGCTGTATTCTCGTCATCATCTATTTCGCTATTACCTAGACCAGCTAGACTAGCTCTCATTGCAAAGCCTCTTTCTTGAGGATGATTTTTGTTTCGCCCTAAACACGGGCCTATATCAAGATAATCCAGTTTAACAAATTGTAGTTTATATTTTTGAAGATGAATTCTCTTATCAATAAAAGTTACGAAAAGATCAAAAAATATGTTCATGTTCATTCCGAACCTGGTGGAAAAACGCATAATGCCGCAATTATTATGTTTCAACAGCAACTCATCCATTACGATGGCCAATTCTAATTTCATCATTTCTATATTAGCATGACTTACATGATCGAAATGCATTTTATGCGAAATATTGGTGTACGGAACCTCATCATCATTTGATAGCAAATTAAGCTGCATTGATTTATCATCAATTAACCATACCTCTGCTTTCATATTTCCGCTAACTGCGCCATTGCTTAAAGAATGTAATGTTCGTATTGGTGGTGATGGTGGTATTATTTCTCCATTAATATTACGTTTTAGTCCAGTGCCACATGTACGACTTGAATTTGTCCAGCTATAGTTGTGGCCCTTGTAATTTTGTTCATCATCCTCAAAGTCACCGTCATTAATATGTACCACGACGCGTAAATGATTTAAAGATTGTACAGTCATTTTTATAATTTTTTTTTTTAGTTGGAACAAATATGCAGACGTTAAGTAACAAATTTTAACTTTTTTACTTTTTACTTCTATTCTTTATGCTTTCTGTACAAGTAACGGCTTTTCGAATAAGAATAAGTAAGGAACAATAATTTTGTGATTTTAGAACTTCTCATTTTGGGACAATAAATTTTAATACAAGGTTGTTAATTTAGAAGCTTTGAATACACAGTTTCCATATTTTATTTTTGAAAATACAATTAGATTAATTTACAGGTTTAGTTTTTGATGAATTTATTGACCATCAGTTAAAATATAAAATATTTTTAAGAAACGTTACAAAAGAAAAATTCAGTTATTTTGCATTTTTGAAGGTGCTCAGAATTAATTGTAAAAAAACTTAGTTAAATTAAAATTTACAAAAACATAGAAAAACACATTTTTTGGGTTGATCCTTTTTTATTTTTTAACATAGTCTTTTGCAAACAGGAAAAACTGGCTGGGAAACAAATCTGGGGAATAATTTGTATGCGGAAACAATTTCAACCTCAACTAGTGCTTTTTTGTCATTGAAACAGCACAAGAGTGCATCCGAGCATAATCTTGATGGAAGATAACTTTTTTTTTTTTGGCTAAATGCGGGCTTTTATCATTTATTATTTCCATTTTTAAGTAGTTTATGTCAATAATTCTGTTGCTTTGACTGTTGTCTCATTTCTGGTGTATGGTGGTAAATCCAAGTTTCATCAACATTTATGTATTGGCGAAGAAATTCATCGGGATCGCGACGGAAAGGTATAAACCAGCTACTGAACCAGTCGTTTATTCTTGAATGTGCATAGCTTTTGATATCCATTTTTTTGAACCATTTGATATGCCCGTTCCGAAGGAACTGCCTCAACTGTTGAAATTTATTTTCCCAATTAGATAGTCCTAAATGCTTGTCCAGATGTCCCATGGACTTTGTCTAACTGATCTTTGATTTCTTTTGGTGTTTTGTCTTTCAAGTAGAAGTTTTGTGATGACAGCACTACATTCATTCCTTTCCGTTCTTCAAAAATAGCATACGAGAGTAGTCTCACAATAACCCGACCTGACGAATAGTGGCGGCAGTAGTTAAAAAAAAGTACTTTGGTGAAGAATGGCAATATTATAAAACATATGTAAACGAACTGAGTGAATTTGTAAACATGGAAAAATAGGTCACCGTTATGCCATTCAATACTTTCATTTGAAAGGTTTCTATATTAACCCTTTCACGACCAATGGGACATGTCCCATTTTAATTTTTTCTTATATTTTCTAAATTTTCAGCCCATACCAAAAAAAATGGCACATGTATTCTTAGGACCTAAGACGGTGACCCCAAAGTCTGAAAATTGTGTTTTTTTAATGATATTTGGATGTCATTAATTCGGACGTTGTTGAACCGAAAACATTAAAATTTTGATATAACATGGACCAGTATTTATGGTTTTCAGAAACACCAAAATATTTAGTATCGGTTTATTATTCAGCAAATTTCAGTACGGGTAAAAAAGATGTTTTATAGTTTTATATTTTTATTAAATTTAAAAAATTCATAATATTAAGTCAACAATTAATTACACTATAAATAAAAAGATTTAGAAAAAGATTAATTCTAATTATCTCAAAATATAAAATCAATTATGGTAATCTTCGAAGCAATTACAGTTTTTTATGAAACAAAAAGGTTTTTTACAAAAGGGACGATTTTCCTTTCCATTTTTAGTACAAACTAAAAAAGTAGTAATCGATTCTCTGTGATTTATATTCAAAAATTTACAACAAATACAAAACCAAAGCTACAGTTTTTTATGTAAAAAATAAAAACAGAAATCACTGACTTGCTTTGAGCGGAGTAAATTAGTTGCTAATTTTGACCGTTGACGACCAATGGGATATATGGCCCATAAATTTTTTCCTTGAAGGAATTAAAAAAAATATTTTTGACGACACTTTTGTTTAGAAATATTGGGTCGATAAGTACGAATCCACAAAAAAAAAATAAAAATTTTCCAACAGTTTACGTTTGGTCGTGAAAGGGTTAAAGCCGAGCGATCATTCGTTTACGACTGTAAAATATAATGGCAGAGATTAAACAAGACCGTACGAGCTGCGAAGCGAACAACGCAATGGTCGACCAGTTGAGGTGGCCACGCCAAAAACGGTTTAAAAAAACCACAAAATGGTATTGGATGATTGTCGGCTAAACGAGCGTGAGCTAGCTGAAATGATAGGCTTTACAAAAAGTGCTATACATCGCATATTGACCGTATATTTTGAGATGAGAAAGCTGTCCGAATAGAAGAACAACAGCGTCGTGAATATGTTTCAATAGAGTTTGGATGTATTATGACAAGGTTGTGTGCGACAATTTTTATTGATTATATTCAAAAAGGGAAAACAATCAACGACCGGTATTAAGCTAACTTCTTGCAGCGTTTAAGTGATGAAATTAAGAAATAAAGGCCGAATTTGGCGGAACAGAAAGTAATGTTTCATCAAGACAATGTACCAGTTCATCATACATTCACTATTGCGATCGCCAAAATTCATGAATTAAAGTTCGAATTGTTTCATCACGCACCGTATTCACCAGATTTAGCTCACTCCGATTACTTTCTATTTTCAAACTTGAAAAATGGCTCCAATGACCAACAATGAAGAAGTGGAGTCTGCGGTTGATTGGATTTTAAGGACGTAGACAGTTCTTCAACACGGTATGGAAGCTACTGAATATCGCTGGGAACTCTATCGAACTAAAAGGAGCTTATGTTGAGAATTAAAGAAAATTTTCCCCAAATTTGTTTGTTTTCATTGTCATTTCGGTTTGTTCTGGGACCACCCCCGTAAG
This sequence comes from Cordilura impudica, assembly GCA_963682025.1. Classification (NCBI taxonomy): domain Eukaryota; kingdom Metazoa; phylum Arthropoda; class Insecta; order Diptera; family Scathophagidae; genus Cordilura; species Cordilura impudica. The sequence goes on from OY821517.1 coordinate 12,596,610, forward strand.
ATACCTCCACCAATCGATTGTAGCAAAAAATCTGAACGACTTAGTTGTCTAAAAATTCTTTAACAACTTGAAATTTTTCAGGACACAACTTTGTGTATTAAATTCTTAGTGCTCCTTATATGATTTGTAAAGGTGCTATTACACGATGTGTTTTTTACATATGTACTGTCACTTTTTTTTATCCATATGAAATTCCTCATGTCTGTCAAAATTGTCTTTTACATACGATTCATAATTTTTGCTATCACACGTGCATATGTATTTCCGTATGATATAACCTCTAAATGTAAAAAACAGCTGATTTAATATGTGAATTTACAAAAATTTATTGTTAAAAAAAAGTTTTATATTTTTTAATTGTTAATTAATATTAAACAATTTATTATTCTTTCAATATTAATCTTTATAATTTACTCTGTTTTTCTTTCGCCACAAGCAGTGTTGTATTTTCATATGTTTGTCATACAAAAGTAGAACCTGCTCTAATTGAAAAATGTACATGTGACTTTCCTCATGTATTGTACATAAACAATGTTTCATATGTATCACACGATGTGTACAACTTTTGTTGTGGGAAAATTTGACAGTACATATGTAAAAAACACATCATGTAATAGCACCTTAAGTTTACCCAGGTAAATGTTATATTTACAAAATTTAGTTTTTTTTTGATAATTTCGCGTTGTCTTAAAATAATTTTTTTTTTTCGAAATCACTCTTTGGTGTGTTCTCTATCGAAAGAGTAAAAAAATTATGGTCGGTCCAGATCGATTATGCGATACCCTATAGCATGCGTTAAGAGAATTGGTCTTATCAGATGCCATATTTATATGGGGACCCGTGGGATACTCTTGATGTCAAATTGACTCTTTATGAAAATCTATAAATATTTTCTTCATCAGGATTTTTGTTAAATGTATTCAAAAAATTCCTCAAATTTAATCGTTATTTTATGAAAATATGTAGATTAATTAGTTGTTATATATAACACAGTATAAAAAAATTTATATATCTAAGGCTTATATTCAAAAAGTGCTAAGTGCATAACCAATTTATTAATAAGATCTGAAAGTATTTGTCGATCGATTTGCTACAATATCTATTAATAGTCGTACTAATCATTTATAATATCAAAATTAATATTATATTTGACAGTTATAATAGAGAACAGTTTGAAATCAAAAATTAATATTGCTGTAAATTGTAGATAGCACTTTTTGAATATAAGCCCTCGATATACCTTTATATGAATATAATAATTCTGAAAAAGATATTCAAACTAGCACACATTTTCAGAAAATAAGTCCAGAATATTATTTTTTAGAATTATTAAAATATTATTAACAAGTTTTATCGAAATACTTCCACAAATATATACTATTTCGATATTTTGTTTTAAAAAAATGTAAATCTCCTTAAATTTGACTTTTGACTTTAAAGAGGGGCAGTTTATAGTGTTTCAATTTAACCTTAATTTACAAGATTGAGAACTTATATCAAGTAGTATAATATTTTGACAAAAGATATTTGAAATATGAAAATACCAAAAAGATGTGCCTAAAAGTTGAAAAAGTATGAAAAATTACATTTTTCTTCAAATCCGCTGAAATAAAAACGCTGCCCTCACCAAATTAAGAACAGGATGCCTACAATATTTGGCATTTTCAATTACATATATTTTGTTAATAAGACCTTAAAGTCCAATCGTTGATTTTAGAAAATTTCTTGAACAAAATTTTTGACAAAGTAAAATTGGAGATTTTGAAATAGTGCTAAAAAATACGTATCGTTTTGACATTAATTTAGAACGGCATAACAATAGACGAGATGCAAAATACTTTACATAAGATCATTTTGGGATCAGGAGAATGCCAAAATGTTGTTGTTGTAAATTATTTCAATGTCTTTTAAAATGTGAGCTCGATTTTCTTAATTTAGTGGTCTGCGGCGCAATTATTGCCTGTGGAACTAGATATAACTTGGCTGTTTTTCAACCGATAATAGAGTTTGTTATTTTATTAAAAAGATAATTTACTTTAGATTATGGTTTATTAATTAATTTAATTGAAACGGAATTATTATCATAATTTTTGGGAAAAATTACTTTTTTTTTTTGATAATTTTTATATATAAATGCATATTTGAACTTTGAACTCAATGCGCGTCTAGAAAGCATTGTCCGATTTGGCTCCAATTTTGCGCACTAAAGTTTTGGATCCAGTGTCACAATAATCCGATCCGTATGTCTTGAAATTCCAAAAAAATGGCTTTCACCCTAATATATATAGGTTAAAAAACTTGAAAGAAAAAAAATTATGAAAAAATAAAATTTCCTAGAATTTGCACTCGTTTATCGAGTGCTGGGCTCTGCTAGTATCTTATAATATGAACGAGTATATATTTGCTTGTTTTATGACCCAAGTCCTAACAATTTTATTCCCATTCTTTGATATTTTTTTACGGTGATAAATTTTTAAATTATTTTATTTGGTATTATATTTTTTTTTTCGAGATAATATCTTATATTTTACATAAAATCAATAAAAACAAGTAAGAAAATTATAGTCGGTCTCGAACTCTTTCCCGACGAGCAATTGAGGCTGATCTTCGTTCCTGTGAAGAAATCACTGATATCAGAGAAAAATCGTCTGGGTCGTATAAAATTAAAGAACATGAATTAGAATTGGAATACTGGGGTCTAATCATCGCATTCGTTATCGAAATTTTTCGATCGAAATTATTTTTTATTTCCCAAAATAACATACTCAGAATAATTTTACTCTGCCACAGTTATCGAATTATAAGAGTAAAAGTGAATTGAAGTCTCACGTTTGACAGTCTTCTTTAAATAATAAACCAAAATATGGAATTTCGAATGCTTTTACTCGACATCGAATGCGGCGATTAACTTCCAAATCTCTAGAATGGCAAAAATTTTGAATATATTACTATATTATAGTAAAGGTTTCCAATGCTTTTTCAACAGCTTAAAAATAAATACTTTTAAGTTTCGTTATTTATACCCTCCACACCACTGTGAAGAGGGTATATATAGGTTTGTCATTCCGTTTGTAACGCATCGAAATAAATTCCAGGGACCCCAAAACCATATATTTTCTTGATCCTTATAACAAGGGAAGTTAATTTAGAGATGACCGTCCGTCCGTCTGTCTGTGGAAGTCACGATCATACCCTCAATACCTAAGCTAGACCGTTCGCTTTTTTTATAAAATCATTTATTAACATCCCAAAGGAGTTGCTATTTAAAATCGTCAAAATCGGTTAAAAGGGTCATGAGATATGAATGAAACTTTGAACAAACTTTGAAAAAATAAAAATTTGCATGTGTTTGTTGTTTTTCTTAAGATATGTGGTATTTGTTGTATTTCTGCGTATTGTTGAAGTCATTGTAGCTGTGTTGCATATTTATACTAATTAAAAATTTTAGTTTCATACTTTATTTGTTTTTTTTTTTGCATTAAATAAAAATATTTGAAAATTTCCTTTTTGATGTGTAAACATCTATACGCGCAGCGGGGTAAATCTCTATTTCAGAATACAATCGCAAAAACAGCGTAACACATCGGTGTGAGCTGAAGTGTAAATCGGTGTGACTTTATCTGATTGTATTTGTGAAAAAATTATGATATGTTCTTTTCTAAACATTTTCCAATTGTCTTTCAAAAAACATCAATTGTATTTCAGAAAACATCAATTTTATTTCAGAATCCATCAATATAATTTCAGAAAACATCATTTGAATTTCAGAAAACATAAATAGAAATTTCAGAAAACATCAATATAATTTCAGAAAACATAAATAGAATTTCAGAAAACATCAATTGTATTTCAGAAACCATCAATATAATTTCAGAAAACATCATTTGAATTTCAGAAAACATAAATGGAATTTCAGAAAACATCAATATAATTTCAGAAAACATCATTCGAGTTTCAGAAAACATCAATTGAATTTCAGAAAGCATCAATAGAATTTCAGAAAACATCAATTGTATTTCAGAAACCATCAATATAATTTCAGAAAACATCATTTGAATTCGAGTTTCAGAAAACATCATTTGAATTTCAGAAAACATAAATAGAATTTCAGAAAACATAAATAGAATTTCAGAAAACATCAATTGTATTTCAGAAACCATCAATATAATTTCAGAAAACATCAATTGTATTTCAGAAAACATCAATAGAATTTCAGAAAACATAAACTGTATTTCAGAAAACATCAATAAAATTTCAGAAAACATCAATTGAATTTCAGAACACATCAATATAATTTCAGAAAACATCAACTGTATTTCAGAAAACATCATTGTATTTCAGAAAACATCATTTGAATTTCAGAAAACATAAATAGAATTTCAGAAAACATCAATTGTATTTCAGAAACCATCAATATAATTTCAGAAAACATCATTTGAATTTCAGAAAACATAATATAATTTCAGAAAACATCATTCGAGTTTCAGAAAACATCATTTGAATTTCAGAAAACATAAATAGAATTTCAGAAAACATCAATATAATTTCAGAAAACATCATTCGAGTTTAAGAAAACATCAAATGAATTTCAGAAAACATCGATAGAATTTCAGAAAACATCAATATAATTTCAGAAAACATCATTCGAGTTTCAGAAAACATCATTTGAATTTCAGAAAACATAAATAGAATTTCAAAAAACATCATTCGAGTTTCAGAAAACATCAATTGAATTTCAGAAAACATCAATTGTATTTCAGAAAACATCAATTGTATTTCAGAAAACATCATTTGAATTTCAGAAAACATAAATAGAATTTCAGAAAACATCAATTGTATTTCAGAAACCATCAATATAATTTCAGAAAACATCAATTGTATTTCAGAAAACATCAATAGAATTTCAGAAAACATAAACTGTATTTCAGAAAACATCAATAAAATTTCAGAAAACATCAATATAATTTCAGAAAACATCAACTGTATTTCAGAAAACATCATTGTATTTCAGAAAACATCATTTGAATTTCAGAAAACATAAATAGAATTTCAGAAAACATCAATTGTATTTCAGAAACCATCAATATAATTTCAGAAAACATCATTTGAATTTCAGAAAACATAATATAATTTCAGAAAACATCATTCGAGTTTCAGAAAACATCATTTGAATTTCAGAAAACATAAATAGAATTTCAGAAAACATCAATATAATTTCAGAAAACATCATTCGAGTTTCAGAAAACATCAAATGAATTTCAGAAAACATAAATAGAATTTCAGAAAACATCAATATAATTTCAGAAAACATCATTCGAGTTTCAGAAAACATCAATTGAATTTCAGAAAACATCAATAGAATTTCAAAAAACATCATTCGAGTTTCAGAAAACATCAATTCAATTTCAGAAAACATCAATTGTATTTCAGAAAACATCAATTGTATTTCAGAAAACATCATTTGAATTTCAGAAAACATAAATAGAATTTCAGAAAACATCAATTGAATTTCAGAAAACATCAATTGTATTTCAAAAAACATCAATTGTATTTCAGAAACCATCAATATAATTTCAGAAAACATCAATTGTATTTCAGAAAACATCAATAGAATTTCAGAAAACATAAACTGTATTTCAGAAAACATCAATAAAATTTCAGAAAACATCAATTGAATTTCAGAACACATCAATATAATTTCAGAAAACATCAACTGTATTTCAGAAAACATCATTGTATTTCAGAAAACATCATTTGAATTTCAGAAAACATAAATAGAATTTCAGAAAACATCAATTGTATTTCAGAAACCATCAATATAATTTCAGAAAACATCATTTGAATTTCAGAAAACATAATATAATTTCAGAAAACATCATTCGAGTTTCAGAAAACATCATTTGAATTTCAGAAAACATAAATAGAATTTCAGAAAACATCAATATAATTTCAGAAAACATCATTCGAGTTTCAGAAAACATCAAATGAATTTCAGAAAACATCGATAGAATTTCAGAAAACATCAATATAATTTCAGAAAACATCATTCGAGTTTCAAAAAACATAAATAGAATTTCAAAAAACATCATTCGAGTTTCAGAAAACATCAATTGAATTTCAGAAAACATCAATTGTATTTCAGAAAACATCAATTGTATTTCAGAAAACATCATTTGAATTTCAGAAAACATAAATAGAATTTCAGAAAACATCAATTGTATTTCAGAAACCATCAATATAATTTCAGAAAACATCAATTGTATTTCAGAAAACATCAATAGAATTTCAGAAAACATAAACTGTATTTCAGAAAACATCAATAAAATTTCAGAAAACATCAATATAATTTCAGAAAACATCAACTGTATTTCAGAAAACATCATTGTATTTCAGAAAACATCATTTGAATTTCAGAAAACATAAATAGAATTTCAGAAAACATCAATTGTATTTCAGAAACCATCAATATAATTTCAGAAAACATCATTTGAATTTCAGAAAACATAATATAATTTCAGAAAACATCATTCGAGTTTCAGAAAACATCATTTGAATTTCAGAAAACATAAATAGAATTTCAGAAAACATCAATATAATTTCAGAAAACATCATTCGAGTTTCAGAAAACATCAAATGAATTTCAGAAAACATAAATAGAATTTCAGAAAACATCAATATAATTTCAGAAAACATCATTCGAGTTTCAGAAAACATCAATTGAATTTCAGAAAACATCAATAGAATTTCAAAAAACATCATTCGAGTTTCAGAAAACATCAATTCAATTTCAGAAAACATCAATTGTATTTCAGAAAACATCAATTGTATTTCAGAAAACATCATTTGAATTTCAGAAAACATAAATAGAATTTCAGAAAACATCAATTGTATTTCAAAAAACATCAATTGTATTTCAGAAAACATCAATTGAATTTCAGAAAACATAAATAGCATTTCAGAAAACATCAATAGAATTTCAGAAAACATCATTCGAGTTTCAGAAAACATCATTTGAATTTCAGAAAACATAAATAGAATTTCAGAAAACATCAATATAATTTCAGAAAACATCAATAGAATTTCAGAAAACATCATTTGTATTTCAAAAAACATCAATTGTATTTCAAAAAACATCATTTGAATTTCAGAAATCATAAATAGAATTTCAGAAAACATCAATATAATTTCAGAAAACATCATTCGAGTTTCAGAAAACATCAATTGAATTTCAGAAAACATCAATAGAATTTCAGAAAACATCAATTGTATTTCAAAAAACATCAATTGTATTTCAGAAACCATCAATATAATTTCAGAAAACATCAATTGTATTTCAGAAAACATCAATATAATTTCAGAAAACATCATTCGAGTTTCAGAAAACATCAATTGAATTTCAGAAAGCATCAATAGAATTTCAGAAAACATCAATTGTATTTCAGAAACCATCAATATAATTTCAGAAAACATCAATTGTATTTCAGAAAACATCAATAGAATTTCAGAAAACATAAACTGTATTTCAGAAAACATCAATAAAATTTCAGAAAACATCAATTGAATTTCAGAACACATCAATATAATTTCAGAAAACATCAACTGTATTTCAGAAAACATCATTGTATTTCAGAAAACATCATTTGAATTTCAGAAAACATAAATAGAATTTCAGAAAACATCAATTGTATTTCAGAAACCATCAATATAATTTCAGAAAACATCATTTGAATTTCAGAAAACATAATATAATTTCAGAAAACATCATTCGAGTTTCAGAAAACATCATTTGAATTTCAGAAAACATAAATAGAATTTCAGAAAACATCAATATAATTTCAGAAAACATCATTCGAGTTTCAGAAAACATCAAATGAATTTCAGAAAACATCGATAGAATTTCAGAAAACATCAATATAATTTCAGAAAACATCATTCGAGTTTCAGAAAACATAAATAGAATTTCAAAAAACATCATTCGAGTTTCAGAAAACATCAATTGAATTTCAGAAAACATCAATTGTATTTCAGAAAACATCAATTGTATTTCAGAAAACATCATTTGAATTTCAGAAAACATAAATAGAATTTCAGAAAACATCAATTGTATTTCAGAAACCATCAATATAATTTCAGAAAACATCAATTGTATTTCAGAAAACATCAATAGAATTTCAGAAAACATAAACTGTATTTCAGAAAACATCAATAAAATTTCAGAAAACATCAATATAATTTCAGAAAACATCAACTGTATTTCAGAAAACATCATTGTATTTCAGAAAACATCATTTGAATTTCAGAAAACATAAATAGAATTTCAGAAAACATCAATTGTATTTCAGAAACCATCAATATAATTTCAGAAAACATCATTTGAATTTCAGAAAACATAATATAATTTCAGAAAACATCATTCGAGTTTCAGAAAACATCATTTGAATTTCAGAAAACATAAATAGAATTTCAGAAAACATCAATATAATTTCAGAAAACATCATTCGAGTTTCAGAAAACATCAAATGAATTTCAGAAAACATAAATAGAATTTCAGAAAACATCAATATAATTTCAGAAAACATCATTCGAGTTTCAGAAAACATCAATTGAATTTCAGAAAACATCAATAGAATTTCAAAAAACATCATTCGAGTTTCAGAAAACATCAATTCAATTTCAGAAAACATCAATTGTATTTCAGAAAACATCAATTGTATTTCAGAAAACATCATTTGAATTTCAGAAAACATAAATAGAATTTCAGAAAACATCAATTGTATTTCAAAAAACATCAATTGTATTTCAGAAAACATCAATTGAATTTCAGAAAACATAAATAGAATTTCAGAAAACATCAATAGAATTTCAGAAAACATCATTCGAGTTTCAGAAAACATCATTTGAATTTCAGAAAACATAAATAGAATTTCAGAAAACATCAATATAATTTCAGAAAACATCAATAGAATTTCAGAAAACATCATTTGTATTTCAAAAAACATCAATTGTATTTCAAAAAACATCATTTGAATTTCAGAAATCATAAATAGAATTTCAGAAAACATCAATATAATTTCAGAAAACATCATTCGAGTTTCAGAAAACATCAATTGAATTTCAGAAAACATCAATAGAATTTCAGAAAACATCAATTGTATTTCAGAAAACATCAATAGAATTTCAGAAAACATCAATATAATTTCAGAAAACATCATTCGAGTTTCAGAAAACATCATTTGAATTTCAGAAAACATAGAATTTCAGAATACATCAATATAATTTCAGAAAACATCATTCGAGTTTCAGAAAAAATCAAATGAATTTCAGAAAACATCATTTGAATTTCAGAAAACATAAATGGAATTTCAGAAAACATCAATATAATTTCAGAAAACATCATTCGAGTTTCAGAAAACATCAATTGAATTTCAGAAAGCATCAATAGAATTTCAGAAAACATCAATTGTATTTCAGAAACCATCAATATAATTTCAGAAAACATCATTTGAATTTCAGAAAACATAAATAGAATTTCAGAAAATATCAATATAATTTCAGAAAACATCAATTGTATTTCAGAAACCATCAATATAATTTCAGAAAACATCAATTGAATTTCAGAAAACATCAATATAATTTCAGAAAACATCAATTGTATTTCAGAAAACATTATTGTATTTCAGAAAACATCATTTGAATTTCAGAAAACATAAATAGAATTTCAGAAAACATCAATTGTATTTCAGAAACCATCAATATAATTTCAGAAAACATCATTTGAATTTCAGAAAACATAAATATAATTTCAGAAAACATCATTCGAGTTTCAGAAAACATCATTTGAATTTCAAAAAACATAAATAGAATTTCAGAAAACATCAATATAATTTAGAAAACATCATTCGAGTTTCAGAAAACATCAAATGAATTTCTGAAAACATCAATAGAATTTCAGAAAACATCAATATAATTTCAGAAAACATCATTCGAGTTTCAGAAAACATCATTTGAATTTCAGAAAACATAAATAGAATTTCAGAAAACATCAATATAATTTCAGAAAACATCATTCGAGTTTCAGAAAACATCAATTGAATTTCAGAAAACATCAATAGAATTTCAGAAAACATCAATTGTATTTCAGAAAACATCAATTGTATTTCAGAAAACATCATTTGAATTTCAGAAAACATAAATAGAATTTCAGAAAACATCAATAGAATTTCAGAAAACATCAATTGTATTTCAAAAAACATCAATTGTATTTCAGAAAACATCAATTGAATTTCAGAAAACATAAATAGAATTTCAGAAAACATCAATATAATTTCAGAAAACATCATTCGAGTTTCAGAAAACATCAATTGAATTTCAGAAAACATCATTCGAGTTTCAGAAAACATCATTTGAATTTCAGAAAACATAGAATTTCAGAATACATCAATATAATTTCAGAAAACATCATTCGAGTTTCAGAAAAAATCAAATGAATTTCAGAAAACATCATTTGAATTTCAGAAAACATAAATGGAATTTCAGAAAACATCAATATAATTTCAGAAAACATCATTCGAGTTTCAGAAAACATCAATTGAATTTCAGAAAGCATCAATAGAATTTCAGAAAACATCAATTGTATTTCAGAAACCATCAATATAATTTCAGAAAACATCATTTGAATTTCAGAAAACATAAATAGAATTTCAGAAAATATCAATATAATTTCAGAAAACATCAATTGTATTTCAGAAACCATCAATATAATTTCAGAAAACATCAATTGAATTTCAGAAAACATCAATATAATTTCAGAAAACATCAATTGTATTTCAGAAAACATCATTGTATTTCAGAAAACATCATTTGAATTTCAGAAAACATAAATAGAATTTCAGAAAACATCAATTGTATTTCAGAAACCATCAATATAATTTCAGAAAACATCATTTGAATTTCAGAAAACATAAATATAATTTCAGAAAACATCATTCGAGTTTCAGAAAACATCATTTGAATTTCAAAAAACATAAATAGAATTTCAGAAAACATCAATATAATTTAGAAAACATCATTCGAGTTTCAGAAAACATCAAATGAATTTCAGAAAACATCAATAGAATTTCAGAAAACATCAATATAATTTCAGAAAACATCATTCGAGTTTCAGAAAACATCATTTGAATTTCAGAAAACATAAATAGAATTTCAGAAAACATCAATATAATTTCAGAAAACATCATTCGAGTTTCAGAAAACATCAATTGAATTTCAGAAAACATCAATAGAATTACAGAAAACATCAATTGTATTTCAGAAAACATCAATTGTATTTCAGAAAACATCATTTGAATTTCAGAAAACATAAATAGAATTTCAGAAAACATCAATAGAATTTCAGAAAACATCAATTGTATTTCAAAAAACATCAATTGAATTTCAGAAAACATAAATAGAATTTCAGAAAACATCAATATAATTTCAGAAAACATCATTCGAGTTTCAGAAAACATCATTTGAATTTCAGAAAACATAAATAGAATTTCAGAAAACATCAATATAATTTCAGAAAACATCATTGAGTTTCAGAAAACATCAATTGAATTTCAGAAAACATCAATAGAATTTCAGAAAACATCAACTGTATTTCAGAAAACATCAATTGTATTTCAGAAAACATCATTTGAATTTCAGAAAACATAAATAGAATTTCAGAAAACATCAATTGAATTTCAAAAGGCATTATTTGAATTGCTGAGAACATTAATTGTATTTCAGAAAACATCAATAGAATTTCAAAAAGCATCATTTGAATTGCTGAAAACATTAATTGTATTTCAGAAAACATCAATTGAATTTCAGAAAACATCAATTGCATTTCAGAAAACATCAATTGAATTTCAGAAAACAGCATAATCGACTTATTTATTTTATGCACTGGAAAATATGATGTTGATATTTTCTTTAATTATTAGATGTTTACACATCTCCCTTGTGATCGGACTCACATGATTTTTTTTAATAATATTTTTAGCCAAGAATCATTTGATTTTTCTTACTTATCGTATGACATTTAAGGTCTCAAAACAGTCTTATAGGGATCAAACTTTGGGTATTATGACGCCGGCTGCGTTAAATAATGAATTTCATTGGTGTTCTATGAAATACTTAGGGAACTTATAGGTTTTCTACTCTTTGAAAAGAAAAATAATGCAATTTTTCAAATAGAAATTAATTCTTTCTATAGAAGACATGATCATTGTTTTTTTATAAAAAGAAATTATAATAGAAATTGGACAACAAGAAAAACAATTAATTTAATTGGTATTCGAATTTTATATTTCAGTATCGGCAACAGTTTTAAAGTGTTAGCCGTGCCCAATATTGGGTTGAGGGTATCAAAGATTCGGCATAGCCGAATTTAACACTCTTACTTGTTTTTTTCTGAAATTAAGCTATTTATGTTAATATTTTTTCTTTTTAAAATAAATAACACATAAAAATTTTTGAATCAAGTTTATAATTTACCACTCAAGTCCTCAAAAATATATTTTTTTGAATAGTTTTCATTGTATTGTCACTCACTCACTGTATATACTATATGAGGTCGTAAATTTATTTTTCAATGCGTTACAACGGTAGTGTGGGGGGTATATACATATATATATATATATATATTTTTTTTATTGAGAACAAACTTAACTCCTCAAATCGGCAAAATCTGAAAAGAAATTTGAAATCTTAAAATCAATAGTTTTTTTGTTGTATAGGCATATTATAAAAAGCCTTATTTAATGTAGATAAAATTTTACTTTTTGTTTTAAATAATAAATAAATAAAATATAAAGTACATACAAATTATTTATGTAATTGTTTTGTTTTTCTTCATTTTAACCTTAGATATCATCTATTTATATGGACATAAAAACATACTGCCTACTAAACTAATAAAAATAATAATAAAATAACACAAAAATATAGTATTATTGTTGTTGTTTGAATTAAAGTGCATGAGTGCGTTGAATTGTGCATTATATTGTGTAGTTCAATGAAAGATAATTTCAAAACATAATTCAGGCATAAAAAATTTGGATCCTATTTAGCTGCATTCATCGCCCTAGAATAACACTCGCAGCAAGTGAAAAACAAACAGAAAACAAATTGTGAAAAAAATTAAAACTATTTAATAATAAGAAAAAACAAACTAATAATATTCCCTCTATTACATACAGTGGAGGGTATAAAAATACATACAATACAGTTAAGTGCCACACCATTTTCCAGCAGATTTAAAATAAATATTGATTACATTTTAGAGTTTAGAATTGTTTATTTAGGTATGTTCAAAAGTCTGGGCCAATACTAATAAAGTTTCAAAGTCTACAAAGTATTTTGGGTAAATACACTTGATTTGGTTGAGCACTTGTATATTAAAATACTGGCAACCCGACCTTGATATATACTAAACTTAGATCAATTCTAAATACATATTTATAATTGGATAACTAAAGTTTTAATAATGATTTTAGTAGACCCATGATTTAGTTTTAATTTAGAAAATAAAAATACATAACTAAAATTGGAAAATTTAAATTAAAATTTGTTTTTTGCATGGCAAATGGTGTAGTACTAAACAAATAAAACTTTTTTAAAGTCATAAACAAAGATTCATACAAAGTATAATTGAAATGATATGTGTGCAAATACCTAATGAAAAGGATTGCTAAGCAAAGCCTTACAAATATTTATATTCCCTAACACACACACTCTCTCACTATCTATCTATTTATATATCTAACTGTGTTACACTTAACACTTTACATATGTTCCTTGCGTTGTTATTTACATACATATATATGTATGTATATATAAAAAAAAATTATTAAAACAATATCATTAACTGTATATTCAATTAATGAGATCACTTTAGTTATAACTTTTAAACTTGAAAATAGTCATTGACCAAAATATCTGCATTCGGATCAGGTGTCAAATTTATTTTGGAACCATTTGTTGTTAATCTTTTGTTAATGGAATGTTGTTCCGTTTGTGCTGCAGCAGAAGGTGTATGAGCCGTGATTGAACTTGTGCTTGATGTTGCTGGACTGAGAGGCGGTGAACTCAATTGGGTGTCATCGGAAAACTCGGTATGCAGGCGTTCATAGGGATTTTCCTGGCCACTTGAATTTAAATAACAGACCGATTCATAGTTGGGATCAGTTTCACTGCCTGTAAGGGATTCATATTGTGAAGAAGAGGTAGGTGTTTGGCGTGAACTAATTGTGCTAGTGGTGGTGAGATTAGTAGAGGTGGAATTAATGGAACTAGTATTTAACATGCAACTGCTAGTTAATGATGTGGGTGATGTTATGGACAAGTCCGCTGTACGTGGTGTTAGTAATTCATCTACCATTGATTTGTTGGAATTGCTCAGAGGTAAGTTGGGTGTATGAGGTTCATTTTTTTCCGCTATGCGTGCATAATGATCACTGTCAGTCTCTAGGTTAGCATCTTCTTCGCCAATGCCACCACCCTTTGTTTCCAAAATACTGGCGTAGTTATGATTGGCATCGGGTCGTCCCTTAACATCTGCAATAGTACTATAGCCGCCGGCCATAGTATTTGCTATATCATCCATTTCTTCTTCTCCCTTCACTTTACTATAGCCATCAATGGAATCTTCATCAATATTTATACGCTTCTTATCCAGTACCTTCGCATAGCCATCATCAGAGAGTCCTGCTGAATTCGAGATGTTAATAGCATTTGGTCCTTTAAGCACTTCATAATTTGGATCGTAATCGGATGATTTTTTTTCACTGTCATCATTTAAGGTGGAATTTAGTTTTGTTTTTAATATTGTTTCATAACCGGGATCATTTGAACTATTCGGTAAGCTGGGATTGGCTATGGTTTCATAATGTTTATCGCTATTGCTTAATTGTACACTATAGACGGTAATCGGTGGTTTAGCTGAGGTGTGAACTAAAATTGAGGGTGAATCAGTCTATTAGAAACTAATTTATATACGAACGGAATCAACTTATAAAATATTAATTTGCAAACATCTGCTAAAGGGACTAA
The DNA here is from genome assembly GCA_963682025.1 of Cordilura impudica. Taxonomy (NCBI): domain Eukaryota; kingdom Metazoa; phylum Arthropoda; class Insecta; order Diptera; family Scathophagidae; genus Cordilura; species Cordilura impudica. The sequence continues at coordinate 12,611,688 of OY821517.1, forward strand.
ACTAAACAACATTCGTTATATAATACATTAAATTTCAGGAGGACAAAATGAAAAGATTGTAATGGACTATAAAATCGGCTTTTAACTTGACTTTTAAATATAACTAAATATAAGTAAGATTTATTTGATTTTTTACCATTGAAGTTTTCATTCAGAAAATTATCACATGAAATTCAGAAAATATCAATTTCAACTGTTATAGTAAAAATTTCGTTTAACATTTCGATTTTTTTTTTTAATTCAAAAAATACCATTGAAATTCGATTTACATATTCTTAATTACTAACATACCATTGCCAATTGTATTTCAGAAAATATCAATGGATTTTTAGAAATTATCAATTGTATTACAGAAAACATCAATTGATTTTCAGAAATGATCAAATATGTTTCAGAAATGATCAATTTTAATTCAAAAATATCAATTGATTGTCAAAATATGTTGAATGTATTTCATTAAATATATTTCAGCTATCATAAAATTTTAGTTCAGAAAATATCAATTTAATTACAGAAAAATACACTGTTGTGCAATATTATAGCCGCATTATCTATTTAGCGATTTCTTATATTTACAATAAAAATGAGAAGCAACAAAAAAATTGTTTTTGTTTGTTTTATAAACTACTAGTAGAGAGACTTATTAACATGTATGTATGTTTTCATAATCAATTTTTCCTACGAAGTTTGTATTGTGCAATTAAAGCGTTTTATTTTGTTTGATTTATATTTCTTTTTATTTCATTTTGTGCAAAAAGATCAAATTTTTCGGCGTTCCTACTCTGGAGCAAGCTACATAAATGTAGCTGCCCATGAGAAAAACATGGATTTTCCAAATTAAAGTCTTAACGATTGGCCTTGATTTAGAATATCATTTGGCAATTTTTTATTTCAGCGATTTTTGTATTTGGTGATTTTTTTTTTTTTGGCAATTTTTCTTTTTCGTGATTTTTTTTCCTCGACTTTGTACTCACATTGGTAACTAAAGTACTTGTCAAAAGTTTAAAGACTGTCGCTTTCATAGTACTTCACATATTTTTTGTGTAGGAAGTGCCACGCCTACTAATACTATCCAGCCCATTTATTATTTGACTACTCACATTAAGATCTGATGGACTCGTAGAAAGTGTCAAGGCTTTCCCTTTTAGGGTATTACAGTTATTTCATATTATATATTTACCAAGGTTAGAAAATACACACATCAAACACACAATGTTCTGTTCTAAAGCAGCCAACACATATTTTTATTTTCATATCAATTATGTGTGTTTATATATTTTGTATGGTGCCGAACACAATCATAAAAATTTTTCTATCTCATATTTTTTGTCTCGAACACACATAAACCACACAGATTCGAGTGAAGCTTTATTTTAAGTTCGTTTTCTTGTACGTGTACTGCTAAAAAACAGAACATGTTCTTTAACGCGTACATCTAAAAATTAAAACATCACCCACTCGTGATCGAAAAAAAAAAACGAAATTAAGTGATAAACAACATATCAAATTTCTCTGTTATCTATTTTATTACCATCTTTTTATTTTTTATTTTATATTTATTATCTTTTTTTTAAATTCTTTTTTAAATGCTAATGAACTATTTTAGATTTTTTAAATAAATTTGGTTGAAACAATTGTTGTCGTTATTATAGGGGTGATTCAGATTTTTCCGATCGCGAGTGGATAATGTTTTAATTTTTAGATGTACGCGTTTAAAAACATGTTCTGTTTTTTTTAGCAGTACACGTGCAAGAAAATGAACTTAAATTAAAGCTACACTCGAATCTGTGGTTTATGTGTGTTCGAAACAAAAAATATGTGCTAGAAAAATGTTCGTGTAAATAACGAAATATTAAAACGAAACACAGTCATGATTGTGTTCGGCACCGTACAAAATTTAGAAACACACATAAAAGATATGAAAATAAAAATATGGTGCCTATTATGAGCAACTTACGATTTTTGATTGTGGTCGAATTAACTGATCGAACGAATTTTCATTTGGTATTACGGCGCACATTCGATATAATAGCGCTATTGTGAATTTCACTCAATTGGATTATTCACAATAGCACATATTTATCAGCTGGCACTATAAATAAATATTGTTTGTTTACAAATTTATAAAAAAAAAAAATCATTATTTATTAACATGGAATTATGCTTCTATGATTCGTCTGATGAAGATGAATGCTTCATCATGAGAGATGCTTCCAACATTTTCGAAATGGATTCCACTACGTAAGTATGCGAGGTTTTGACAAGGGTACCATTTGTTTACAGATTTATAGCAAATTTTCGCCTGCAAGGAGGCGTAAATGGAATTGCACACAAGGCAGATCAATCTCATGAAATTAAAATAATTTACAACTTATATTTTCAATAAGTTTTACAAAATGCCATCCATCATCGAAAGCAAAATTGTGTTCGATTGAAAATACGTTGTACAACGAAATTATTGACCGTGCTGCCAGCTCATAATACGAATTTGACATTCGATAGTCGATGTTCGATAGCCAGCGAAGATCGAAGATCGAATGCTACTCATAATAAGGGCTGATGTGTTTGTTGGTCTGAGCTATGTTTGTTTACATATATTTACGAGTTTTTTATTCAGTGTGTGTTTTTACTGATCTCTGATATTTACTATATATGGCCGGTGCCACGCCTACTGGCTCTCGCTATTACAGTAATCCAGATATATGATAATTAATATTTACTTTGTATGGGGTGCCATGCCCATTGGTCCGACTAATCACATTAATAATAGATGAGACAAATTTGATATAGTGCTATCAAACCCTATACTCACTTATTGTGAAGTATTTTTTTTCAGCAATTCATCAATTCCGCACAGGTGTAAGACCCAAATGTACCACCCAAATTTCTTTTTGAAAATTATCATGGTGCCTTCCGGTCCACCCAGATCGTCTAACTTTTTCTCATCGGAAGGAATTATCTGTAAAAAATTTTCCAACATATGTTTATACAGATTTTAAAAATTTAACCCCAGGTGTGGTCTCTGACGTTTTGGGGTACATTTTGTGTCGAGTACCAAAATGAATTCAATAGAATACACAACTTTTCTCCATACAACAACAAAATCGTGAAAAATATAATTTTCCAGCAAGATAACGCCGCAAGATATACCTCAATCCCATAGAAAACATCTGGGGGATCATGGCACGCCAAATTTTTGGTGGTAATAAGTAATACGTCAGGATTGAGGACCTTAAAGGCGTGGTAAATGATGTTCATCTAAGGTTGTTCTCACTATAAGTTTATAAATAGTTTTCAGTTTCAATCTAAAATATTGCAGCATGAAAAACTTTTTGTAAAAATTTTTAATAAAATCAAATTATTTTAAGAAAACCTCTTTGTAGTTTTAATATTGCTTTAAATGTGTGATCATTAGATTTTTTTTTTTTAAATATACCTCTAAAAAATAAAAATTGCTGAGAAATTGGGTGCGGCTATAATTTTGCACCAGAGTGTATTAAGAAATAGAAAGGGTTTTCAAGATAAGTATGCAAAAAAAAAAAAAAAAAATTGATCAATATATCTTCCTTTGTTGTCATCACATTGAAATCTACACTTAAACTAAATAGATTTTTGGTGGTTTTGCATTTCTTAGCCATCAGAGAATTCTAAAGCTAGAAAATTACGTACAAAATTGTAAGAATTCCAACACTGTATATGATAAGTTATGCCAACGGCACAAGTCGAAGCTAAACTTGAATGATTCTAGGGGTCAAGCAACAGATAGAAACACAACAAATTATTTTTTTCGCTATTTTGTCATAGTCTTTTCATTTCGTCCCCCCTTTAAAATTCAAATTCTAAAAAAAAAATTTCATGCAACTTAAACAAATAGTAAGCACCATTTTTTTTGTTTATAAAAGTATACTAACCATTGGTTCCAAATTTAGAAATTCGTTGTATAATATTGTTTTTGTTAAGTTTTGTTTTGTCATTTAAAATGAAAATGGAATTAGGTTCTTTTTTTCATTTTGGCAAAACTAAATAGTTAATATTAAATTTAGAAGGGTAAAAAGAATAAAGCATAAAAGCGTTAATTATTTTCGAAAAAAAAAAAAAAATAAAAGTATAGGAAAATTATAAAAATTGGAATGGAGTAAGATACATACATTCACACAGAATAAATATATAGAGCAAAAAGGAAAAATATAAATGAAAAAATACGAATAATGAGTATACATACCACCTTCACGTTGGCGTTCTTTTTGTAAAATATGGGTATAACAATCAGATTTACGATTTTCAATGACACCATGCGAGGAATTCGATCTCATGGCATCAGCTGGTATAGTTTCATAGCCATGATCTTTAGTGGCGCCATAACTATTGCTACGCATACGACTTCTATCACTTGTGCTTAAAACACTTACGTTATTTTCTAATAAATCTGCGGCCATAGAATCTAAAGGACTTATACCCAAAGCAGCCGACACATGATCATCGTGTTTACGTTGCATTACAGGAGAATTGTTTTGTGATGATGATGAGTTACGCGAAAATTTATTTTTCTTCATAACCTGTGATAACGAAATCGTGTATATTTTTTACTTCGCATATTTATTAATTTATTGTTTCTTACCTTGGCATACATGCCTTCAATATCTTTTGAAGGACTTAAACTTTTATTTCTTTTTTGGGGCGATGATCCATCTTGATGTTGCACCAGCTCACCGGAACCCAGCTCATTCAACTCTCCTGAATATTCAATCACAGATATAACAGAATTACGTCCAGATGTCAAGTTACTGGTTGAACTTAACGCTTGTAAATTAGATTTTGGAGTTGGTGGTAAAGGTGAATTGGCCTGTCTCTTTTCGGGTTTTGGTGAACCTAAATTACACATAGAGGAGCTATTGTTAGAAGATGCCGAGGCCTGCCTCGAATGCATTTGGGCTCGTAAACTATCAACTGGAGGTGGTATAGGTGTATTCATGTTATGTTCTAAACTAGTGCGTAGTGGACCAGTAACCGTACTGGTGGAATGCTGCGATATAATTGTAGTATTGACACCATGATGGTCCGATGACGATGATAACAGAGAACTGTTGTGTTGATGCGTGGTAACGCCCAATGTTGAGGTGGATGCAGTCAATGTAGTGGTACTAACATTGTTAATTTCTACCGATACTGTTATAGAATTTGGTGATTGCATTGGTTGTATTTGGGCATAGGTTTCAGAACCACTGGTATAAATGTCGGTGGTAGCGTTAGCATGTTGTAAACGTGTATTTGGATCTTCTATTGCGGCATATGTTTCATCTGTAGTAGAAATGAGGGATTTTTTAATTAAAAATGTGACCTCTTTAGGGTTTGCTGTTGGCTTGCACAAGCTCTCCTTTGACAAGTTTAAGCGAATACAATTAATGTATATGGAAACTTACCCGAATCATCGGAGACCGTGGCATAATGCGAATCATTAACATCACGTGAGTGGTTGGTACTGCGTATTTGTGTTTGCGGTGGAGCTTGTTGAGCCAAAATATTTGCCAATGGTTCTCGAACACTAATACTTGTATAACCTTCTGCGAACAGTACGAATATAAGAAAAAAAATCAAATTCAATCAGAAATAAAACTTACTTGAAGAATCCTGAGAATCGCCACTAAAATGTTGATTAGCTATTGGTGGTGTCATATAAGGCAAATCTTGACTGGCCGATATCATTCCTGCAATTGCTGAAGCAGCTGGTATTTCAACCTGAGCTGCTGGAGCATCATTTAGATTTTGTGATCCATCACTATGATGTGAGGTACGTTGATGCTGATGTTGTTCATTCATTGTTGCGACTTGTGTACCTGGCGATTGTGCAGTGATGTCTACATGAGATGTAGATAATTGTGCGTTTTGTGTAGAATGAGATGTTGAAGGCGCATTTAATTGAGCATACGGATGTTCTGTAGGTCTTACCTGAATTTTAGTCAAATATATGTAAAGTAAAGAATTGGTACGATATATTTTATTTTATGTTTAATACTTACTTTAGCGTAATCGTGTGGGGAATTTTTAACTCTCGAATATGGTGAGCTAATATCGTCTGCTTGACTTATGGAACTATGTTGAGAAACACTTATTTGTTTCTTCAAACTGGGCGTGGCTGAAATATGGAAAATATTTAATGTAGTTGATACATTTTGGGACATAATTTCTATATAAACTTACGACTCTTATTTTGATTTTGAGCCTCTAGCTGCATTTTGTCCGCCACTGTTTCATATAATTCGGAACCGGTATCACCATTTGCATCGGCCACGGGTATATCGGGTAAAGAACGATGAGCAGCAGTACTAGCCCTAAACAAAATTTAAAACATCATAAAAAATTCAAATAATTTATTTTATATTTATTTATACCTCTTTTCGGAATCTCCTTGGGAGACAGTAGAATGATTTAAATCTGCATGAGATTCACTAGCATTTAAAGTTGTTACCACAAGAACTTCATCGGGATTTTTTAATTTTACCATGCCTTCCAAACCCATCATCCCATCATTTCTATAACAAAAATATTATTTTAATAAAAAAAGAGTCAAGTAGATGTTGTAACACAACAGAAAACAAAAATTAAGCGAAGCATAACCGAAGCATCTCATAAAACAACAGCAGTTCAATTAAGTTTTACATATGCCACATTTTTATACACAATCTAATAGCTAAAGAGCATTGCTTTGCATTTTGTTATGTAGCTCTTACTTTCCCCGTGAAAAATTTTGTTTACTTTTACAACTACAACAACAATAACATAATTTTTTAGAAAGGTTTCACTAAGCCAGTGACAACACCCCTCTACTCTTCACTCACTTTGGAATTTTTTTCTTGCAACACAGACAGGCAACCAACATCACCACTAATGTTATTGAAACATTTACAGTCATCAATAATATAAATAAAAAATTTTCCTTTTTATATTCGTCCTCGTCTTGTAACATTTTATGTTGACTCTTTGTGATTTTATTCTTATTAAATTTTTAGTAATTTATATGATGACAATCTTCTTACAAGAGCCGCAGAAGACAAAGATGAAAAATTTTTGTGTAAGCAACTAAATAAAAGTCTAGTAGACATTGGACGTTTTTAAGAATGTATAAATTTTATGAAAAATGTTATCAGCAGTAATTATATAATAATTTTCACTATTTTGTTTAAAATAACTTATAGCATTTTATTAGCATTTATTAACAATAATAAAAAATTCACAAAAATATAAACCGAATTGTAAGAAAAGAAAATTAAAAACTACATTTCACATTTGACAATTAAACAAAGTGCAGCCAACTTCACAGAGAACGACAGATAAAGCAAACATCAATGCCACATAGTTAGGAAAATGTCCGTTAAATATTAACTTTTTACAGATAATTAAGATTTTAATGATAAAATCACTTAATTACTTTTACATGAAAATTGTATAAGTAATTTATTTTGTTAATTGCAATTATAAATTCGTCAAATCATTTATATTCTGTTTTAATTTACAAGTTATGGATGCCATATCTGTGTTGACTGCAAAAGCTCTTAGTATGGCATCTTTTAAATATGGTAGTTTTGGTTTTTGACATTTCTTTTAGTTTATTTTATTTCCGCCGCAGCAAACGCGTCTAATTTGTCGTTCGTTTTTAAATTGCAATAAAATTATATTAAAATTACTAATACTTCAACAAAAACTAGAGAAAAGTGTAGTGTGATATCGAGTTTATAAAATAATAATAAGTTTTTGATTGGAAACTTACAGCAAATAATGAAAACTTACAAATCAAATTTGGTTTCGTCGCCATACTAGATAGACATTAATTAATAAAGCCTCTAAGAGGCTCCGTCAGTTTGTTTACATATACGCGATCGTTTTTGTTGTTGCCAGTTAACTGCATATGTCAGCAAAGCTTACAAGCAACAATAAAGTTGAATGTGCATGATAAGTATGCAATGTTATTTTGTTATTGTAAATATTCAAGCATAATGTAATGTGAAATAGTATTCATATTGAAATATAAGTATGCCATGCAATTTAGTGTTTAAAATAGTAATATACATATAATAAAAATAAGAAAATATTGAAAATTAAATAATATTAAAAAAATTATAAAAATAAGAAAATATGGAAAATTAAATAATATTAAAAAAAATTAAAAAAATTTGAGGAAATTTAAAAAAATTGAAATAAAATTTAAAAATTAAATTTAATACAAAATTAAAAATATAATAAAAAAATAAGATAAAATAAAATAAAAAATAAAATAAAATAATTAAAAAAAAAAATAAAATAAAATTAAATTAAACTAAAAATAAAACAAAAAATAAGATAAAATAAAATAAAATAAAATAAAATAAAATAAAAAAAAAAGAAATAAAACAAAATAAAATAAAAATATAATAAAACAAAATAAAATAAAATAAAATAAAATAAAATAAAATAAAATAAAATAAAATAAAATAAAATAAAATAAAATAAAATAAAATAAAATAAAATAAAATAACATAAAATAAAATAAAATAAAAAATAAAATATGTAATTGGAAATAAAAGTGAAGAAAATAATTAAAAAATTATAAAAATTGTTAATGTTTGTGAAAAATTTCTAGTTTCCAATTCAATAAAATTCCAAATTATTTATAAAATTTTATACAAGATTAAAAAAAAAATTATATGAAAAAAACAATATAATAAAATAAAATTGAAGAAATTAATTAAATAAATAAATATATATACATATATATATATATATATAAATATATATATATATATATATATATAAAATTTCCTAATATATGTGATAAAATTTCTAATTTCCAATTCAACGAATTTCCAATTTATGTATAGAATCTAGTATTAAAATAAATCAGAAAAGTGTAGTGTGAAAAAGTTAAAAATAATATTGTGTTGAATGTGTTAATGCTTTTTAAAAACAAAAAATATAGAAGAAATGATAAAAAAATTATTTCTAATGGCCTTTAAAAAAATTTTGGAAATAAAATATTTGTATATATTTATTTTAAAGAAATAAAAAGTAATATAAATTATTTCCAATTAATACCTTTTTTTGTAAAAGTGTTAAAGTTCTATATAGAAAATAAATTGTGATTGTAATTCATTATGACCGACCGTATTCAGCATATAAAGAAAGCTGTTTATTGAGGTGAGTTCTAACAACTACTTACCTATATTTTTTCTATATTTATATCGATTTTCTTCAAAATTTATTTATATTTCAAATAATAAAGAAAAATATATACGTAAACAGAAAAAACATAATAGATAATATTAAACTCCTACAATATAGAATGAAAATTAGAAGAAACAATCTAAAAACAATAAGAACAATACATATTTATTAAATTGATTTAAACATTTTTAGGACTTATTCACATCGGCAATGGATGGTTTCGATAAGGTTACTACTTACTTCAGGAGATATTGAGTACCACGCCACTTGAATTTTTTCCCACATGTATTTTTTGTTTCTGGATTTATAATGCACTATTTATACCCTACACCACTATGTGGTTTGGGTATAATGACTTTGTGCTGCTGTTTGTAACAACCAAAAATATTTGACCTAGACCCATCTTTAATTATACCGATCGAATCAGAATCACTTTCTGAGTTGATTTAACAATGTCCGTCCGTCCGTCCGTCCGTCCGTCCGTCTGTGTGTCCATGTAAAGCTTGTAATCAAACTGCAGGTCGCAAATATGAATATATTTTGATGAAATTTGGTATATAAGCTTTTATCGGCCATGGGATGAACGCTATTGAAATTGGTGAGAATCGGTCCATGTTCAGACCTAGCCCCCATACAAATTACCCCTATGAAATCGACATAAATTGCCATAAGATCCAAATTGTCATATAGATCTTACTCAAATTGGGTTTGTATGCGTTCATTACATCCATTAATGAGTAGTCCAAAAATGATCCCTTTGGCCCCATATAGGGCTGCTTCCCGATCTTCACTTAAATCTATTAAAAAACAAAAATATTGCACTGATTCATCTCAGATTTGGTTTGTATATATTTTTGCAAAATACAAGAGACTTTTCCAAACATGATCAGGATCGGTCCATTTTTGGACCTAGTCCCCATATAGATATAGCATCCGATATGAACTTTTTCATATCTGCAGCCAAAAAAATTAATAAAAATCCCACTCAAATTTGGTTTTTGCTTATTTTCTATGTCCAGTTAGTTGGGCCTAAGAGATAGGGTTTCTAAACGCATGGTATAGGGTATCGCATAGTCGGTCTAGACCGACTATAATTTTCTTACTTGTTTTTTATTTAGGACTCCCCAGAGGTGCACAATGTGATTTAAGTTCGTAGTCTGAGAGGGCCAGTAACTAAAACTTTCTTCTTAACCAGTTAGGATGAATACTTTGGTCATTTTTTTTGCATAAATTCACACTTCAGTGGCAGTTCTTCTTCAGCATATAAAAGTATATGATTTTATAGATTCTGAGCGCAATACAAAGCTCCAATAAATTGGTCCGCTCCCAGATGATGAAAATCAACACCTCCATTTTTAATAGTCTTTTCATGTGTATTTTGGACCAAATTCAATATTTTTTGGTCTACGTGCATATATTTTCGTATCCGATCCAAACAAATTTATTTTGGTTTTACTAAAACACATTTTTCCAATTTTCCCGCTGAAGGTGTTGCTTGGCAAAAAATAACCGTTTTTGCTGATTTGATTTCTTAACAAGGTTATTTTCTTGGACTTCGGGCTTTTAATTCAGCTTCTAGAAGTCAATTTCTTATTGTGCGATTGGTGCTTATAGATAATTTTTAAGTTTTTCTGATGACAGAATTACTTTTGCGGAATAAACGTCGATAAAATCGAGCTCTTGTTTTTCGCTATCTCAGAATTGCATTGAAAATCTATGTTTTAGAGTAATCTACCAATTTTGCAATTTCACTCGTATAAAACAGAATTGCCGTTATACTTTCAATAATACGACAGTATCTACCATCGAAATAATTCCTTTTGGAAATAGTTTATACCAGGTTATTAACATATAAGCTATTGTTTTTATTATTATTTGCAAATAGTGTATTTAGTTAAATCTATTATATCTAGAATATTAATAGTTAAGGCAATGTCTTGTGACCTTTTCTATACATTTAGTTATCAACCGATATACTATTAGTTATTAGTTATCAACCGATATATATTTGAAAGGTATTTCTTTGCATTTTTACAGATGTGCATCATCTGGTACATTTTCTTGGTGTAATAACCATTTAAAGTAGCTACTAACACACACATAAAACATAAAATGCTGTGTTTTTTTTATTAAATTTGCTAATGTGTTTACAAAAATTAAATATCAAAAGCCCTGTGTTGCATTGTGAATTGGCTTAAAGTGATTAACATACCTTTAGGCTCTTATAAAATTATTTATTAACAATTATTTATTTATTGAACAAACTTCTGTTTGTTCAACAAATATTTATAATGAAATTTAATGAATTTTATATAAAAAATCTCAATTTAATGAATTTTATTTAAATATTCATAAATTTTTTATATCCATATATAGATTATAAAACATAAAACAAAATTTTAAGAAAAAATGAAATTTCCTAGAATTTGCACACGATTTTCGGGTGCAGGGCTCTGCTAGTATCTTATAATATGAATGAGTATATATTTGCTTGTTATATGACCCAAGTCTTAACAATTTTATTCCTATTCTTTGATATGTTTTTACGGTGATAAATTCTTTAATGATTTAATTTTATTGTTATTTTATTTTTATGTCTTGTGACCTCTTCTACACATTTAGTTATTAACCAATATACCATTTGAAAGGTATTTCTTTCCATTTTTATAGATGTGGTAAATTTTCTTGGAGTAATAACCATTTAAAGTCGACACTAACACACACATAAAACATAAAATGCTGTGTGTGTTCATTAAATTTGCTATGTGTTTGCAAAAATTGAATATCAAGACCCTGTGTTGAATTGTGAATTGGCTAAAAGTGATTGGCATACCTTTAGGCTCTTATAAAATTATTTATTAACAGTTATTTATTTATTGAACAAACTTCTGTGTGTTCAACAAATATTTATAATGAAATTTAATGAATTTTATATAAATATTCATAAATTTTTTATGTACACATATAGATTATAAAAGATAAAAAAAAATTTTATGAAAAAATAAAATTTCCTAGAATTTGCACTCCATTTTCGAGTGCTGGGCTCTGCTAGTATCTTGTAATATGAACGAGCATATATTTGCTTGTTATATGACCCAAGTCCTAACAATTTTATTCCTATTCTTTGATATGTTTTTACGGTGATAAGTTCTTTAATGATTTTATTTAATTTGGTATTATTTTTGTTATCGAGATAATAACTTAAATTTTACATAAAATCAATAAAAAAAACAAGGAAGAATTACAGTCGGTCTATACCGACAAATTAGAGACCCTATCTCTTAGGTCCAACTAATTAGATAAAGAAAAAAAACATAAACCAAATTTGAGTGGCATTATAAACAATTTTTTTGATTTCGGATATGGAAAAGTTCATATCGGATGTTATATTTATTTGGAGATTTTTGTCGAAAAATGGACCGATCCTGAAGATCGGGAATCAGCTTCATATGGAGGCTATGACTAAGAGTTGTCCTACAGGGTTTATTTTTGGACTACTGATAAATGGATGTAATAAACATACACAAACCCAATTTGACCGATATCTATATGGTAATTTTGATATTATGGCAATTGAAGTCGATCTCATGGGGGTTGTTTGTATGATGACTAGGTCTGAACATGAACCGATATTCACCAATTTCAATAGCATTCATCCTATGGCCGATATAAGCTTACATACCAAATTTCATCAAAATATGTTAATATTTGCGACCTGTACTTTGATTAAAAAATTTTACATGGACACACAGACGGACGGACGGACATCGTTAAATTGACCCAGAAAGTGATTCTGAGTCGATCAGAATAATAAAGATGGGTTTAGGTCAAATATTTCTGGTAGTTACAAACATCAGCACAAAGTCACTGTACCCTGACCACGTAGTGGTATCGGGTACACCAATTTGTAGATAATGTCCATTTACACGATCCTCCACACCAATTTGTGGGTATTTCTTTTTTAATAAAACCATAAAAATATTATTGATTTTTATTTTGTATTCGTTCGTTCATTTTTCAATTTCATTGTATAAACAAATAATATATCAACAATATGATCTAATTATAGATCATGTCTACTCAAAGATATTATACCAGAAATGCTCTTAACCATTCATATATTGTGAGCAGCTTATTCAGTTGGTTTTCTGCACTTAACGAATAAAGTTGAAACAAAAACTTCAAAGGAAAATTTTGTGTTGAATTTAAATAAAACAAAAAATTAAATAAAAACAATACTATTTATAAATTAAAATGCCGGTAATTGAAAGAATTTCATCGGAAAAACATGATGGTGACGCTATTTGTGTTGCCTTCCATGATAATCAAGTTTTTTCTGGAGGCGCTGATGGTAAAATTAAAGTTAGTATGAAAGGGCTTTAATTGGTTTTTATAAATTAAAATACTGCATATGGCTATCAACTTCATATAACGCTTATACAATTATTGAAAACAAAACAAGTAAGAAAATTATAGTCGGTCTAGACCGACTATACGATACCCTATACCATGCGTTTAGAAACCCTATCTCTTTGGCCCAACTAACTGGACATTGAAAATAAGCAAAAACCAAATTTGAGTGGGATTTTTATTAATTTTTTTGGCTGCAGATATGAAAAAGTTCATATCGGATGCTATATCTATAAAGGGACTAGGTCCAAAAATGGACCGATCCTGATCATGTTTGGTAATGTCTCTTGTATTTTGCAAAAATATGTACAAACAAAATTTGAGAAGAATCAGTGCAATATTTTTGTTTTTTAATAGATTTAAGTGAAGATCGGGAAGCAGCTCTATATGGGTTCAAAGGGATCATTTTTGGACTACTCATTAGTGGATGTAATGAACGCATACAAACCCAATTTGAGTAAGATCTATATGACAATTTGGATCTTATGGCAATTTATGTCGATTTCATATGGGTAATTTGTATGGGGGCTAGGTCCGAACATGGACCGATTCCCACCAATTTCAATAGCGTTCATCCCATGGCTGATAAAAGCTTATATACCAAATTTCGTCAAAATATATTCATATTTGCGACCTGCAGTTTGATTACAAGCTTTACATGGACACACAGACGGACGGACGGACGGACGGACGGACGGACGGACGGACGGACGGACATTGTTAAATCAACTCAGAAAGTGATTCTGATTCGATCGGTATAATTAAAGATGGGTCTAGGTCAAATATTTTTGGTTGTTACAAACAGCAGCACAAAGTCATTATACCCAAACCACATAGTGGTATAGGGTATAAACAATATATGGAATTGTTTGTACAAGTTAAAAAAACTCATTTTTTTTAACGAAAATTCTAGTAAATTCTCTTTAATTAATCAGCATTATAGTGTAGAAGAGATACATAAATATTCATGAGAGGAAAACTAAGCACATTTTTATACCCTATACCACTATGTGGTTTGGGTATAATGACTTTGTGCTGCTGTTTGTAACAACCAAAAATATTTGACCTAGACCCATCTTTAATTATACCGATCGAATCAGAATCACTTTCTGAGTTGATTTAACAATGTCCGTCCGTCCGTCCGTCCGTCCGTCTGTGTGTCCATGTAAAGCTTGTAATCAAACTGCAGGTCGCAAATATGAATATATTTTGATGAAATTTGGTATATAAGCTTTTATCGTCCATGGGATGAACGCTATTGAAATTGGTGAGAATCGGTCCATGTTCAGACCTAGCCCCCATACAAATTACCCATATGAAATCGACATAAATTGCCATAAGATCCAAATTGTCATATAGCTCTTACTCAAATTGGGTTTGTATACGTTCATTACATCCACTAATGAGTAGTCCAAAAATGATCCCTTTGACCCCACATAGAGCTGCTTCCCGATCTTCACTTAAATCTATTAAAAAACAAAAATATTGCACTGATTCTTCTCAAATTTTGTTTGTATATATTTTTGCAAAATAAAAGAGTCTTTACCAAACATGATCAGGATCGGTCCATTTTTGGACCTAGTTCCTTTATAGATATAGCATCCGATATGAACTTTTTCATATCTGCAGCCAAAAAATTTAATAAAAATCCCACTCAAATTTGGTTTTTGCTTATTTTCAATGTCCAGTTAGTTGGGCCTAAGAGATAGGGTTTCTAAACGCATGGTATAGGGTATCGTATAGTCGGTCTAGACCGACTATAATTTTCTTACTTGTTTGATTTTTGTTTTGAATGGGTATACAGTGCATGTTAAGGGTATATTATTGAATGGTATTTTAAAGTATTTTAAAATTTCGGTCTCGAAATGTTGATTGTGGAAATTTTATTGATATTAGTTGAGAATATCTAAATAAAATTAAAAAAAAAATTAAAAATAAAATATTAATTTATTTATTTTTAATGAAATTGCAATTTTGCTTTGTTTATAAAACATACAACATGAAAATTTTATATCATAAAAAGTTTTATTTCTTGGTCGTCAAAATATTATGTATAAACAGAGATCAAATAAGGGTAATTCCATGCTAAGGTCCAATTTAAAAATTTTAATTTAAATAATTTTTATTGATACCATTTCAAAGAAAAGGGTATGAAAATATGACAACAGTTTGTTAGATGTATTTTTGAATATTTTTATAGCCCCCTATTTTTCCAGTAAGACGGGAAAAGTGTAATTAAGTAATTTTGAAAATAAAGGCAGTGTCATGTCTGTCACATTACAAAATACGTCTTTCTACTATAATTTATTTTAGAGGTTATGTTTTTTATATGCTTTATTAATAAATTAGCTCTTATATTAACCATAAACAACTGTTTCTTATTTGTCATGCAAATAACTTCAGTGCTTTTCAGTGTTTTACAAACATCCTCTAAAATTATGTCTGTTTGTTGTCATGTCTGTTTGCCCCCCAATTATTAATAATAATACTTTCTCACTTTTTCTTAATGGTAAATATGTGAAAAACTTTTACTGTATAATATTTGATTAGAAAGATTACTGAATGTCATGTCTGTCACTATCGAATTAGCCATAAGTGCTAAATTTATTTAAAAATTCATTTCACAAAAACCAGAAAATGATAAAGCTTAGTTTGGTTTATTATTTTCTCGATTTGATACATTTGTATATCCTCCACATTAGTGTAGGATGTATAAAGTTTGTCATTTCGTTGGCAATAATTAAAAAAAAATATGTACCCCATAAAATATATATATTCTTGATACTTATAACAAATGCAGTTGTCCGTCTGCCCGTCTGTGAAAATCACCATCACCCCCTTGACATTAAAAATCATCAAAATCGGTTCAACAGGTTCTTATATTTCAATAAAAATTTAATAAGCTCTTGAAAAATTATGATTTTTCTATGTTGTTCTTGTTATAGTTATAATTCTAAATTTTGTTTTTTGTGTGTGATAGCTGTGATTGCACTGTACGACAATTTTCGGACTGCTGCTGAGCGTAATTAACTTTTAAATTCTAATAACATTTAAGCAGTATTTATTACAATGATGTTTTTTTTATAAAAAGAATTAATTTCTATCTGAAAAATGCATTACTGTACAAAAATCCGAAAATTCTAGTACAGTGTTATTGTTGTTGTTGTGTCGTTTTTTGTGTAATGTCGACTTAAGACCGCCGCCGACTCTTTCTTTAGTACTGGAGCCGCCATCGAAATGGCGACAGAGATCGTCATCTATTTAATTTTTAAATATTAGTATAAAAAATGGTCGGACAACAAGAGAAATGTGTTTTTTCCAAGCGAATATCTGTTTTTTAATTGTCATAGAGGTTTTCTCATTTACTCATAACCTAATAACTCTAATAATAGAAAAATAATGAAAATTTTCAAATAGAAGTTAATTTTTTCTAAGAAAAAAAAAAATGAATTAGAACTTAAAGGTTAGGTAACTGCATTAAAATGGTAACACAGAGGTGGAGAGTATCAAAGATCGATACAGCCGAATTTACAAAAAAATTGCTTAGAAAATGTTGGTCCTATGGAACCATTAGGTTAAATTTAATATTAAAGTTCTAGGGAATCTGTTTCTATAACGTGCTTCGTGACAGACGATGTGTGTGTATTTTGTTTTTTTTCATCATACAAATTTTCGTTTGTCTGAGACAAAACGTATTATGGATACAGCGTATCTGGAAGCGTCGGTAAAAACAAAATCATCTGAGTCCGATCACAGGGGAAATGTGTAAACATCTAGTAATTAGAGATTTTTTTATGGCACTTTTTTAAAATCAAACAAAAAGCGTCATCTATGTATCACTTATAGCAATCAACTGCAGGGGCTCTGCTAATATAAAAATATTTATTATTATTTATTATTTCAACCGGTTAATTTTTAATTATACCCTATACCACTATGTGGTTTGGGTATAATGACTTTGTGCTGCTGTTTGTAACAACCAAAAATATTTGACCTAGACCCATCTTTAATTATACCGATCGAATCAGAATCACTTTCTGAGTTGATTTAACAATGTCCGTCCGTCCGTCCGTCCGTCTGTCCATCAGCGTGTCCATGTAAACCTTGTAATCAAACTGCAGGTCGCAAATATGAATATATTTTGATGAAATTTGGTATATAAGCTTTTATCGGCCATAAAATGAACGCTATTGAAATTGGTGAAATTCGGTCAATTGTTAGACCTTGTCCCCATACAAATGACTCCTATGAAATCGACTTAAATTGCCATAAGATCCAAATTATCATATAGATCTCGGTCAAATTGGGTTTGTGTATGTTTATTACACCCATTTATGAGTTATCCAAAAATAAACCCCATATGGCAATTATTTGTCATAGCCCCCATATAAAGCTACTTCCCGATTTCCACTTAAATCTATCAAAAAACAAAAATATTGCACAGATTTTTCTCAAATTTGTTTTGTCTAGACCGACTATAATATTCTTACTTGTTTATTTTTCTCTTTTCATTTAGTATTTTTCATTTTTTATTTTTAATTTTTTAATTATTATTTTTTATTTTTCATTTTTCATTTTTTATTTTAAAATTTTCGTTTTTCATTTTTATTTTTTATTTTTCATTTTTCATTTTTTATTTCTAATTTTTTATTTTTCATTTTTCATTTTTTATTTTTGATTTTTATTATTCATTTTTTATTTTTCAATTTTCATTTTTCATTTTTCGTTTTTAATTTTTTATTTTTTAGTTTTCATTTTTCATTTTTCATTTTTATTTTTCATTTTTTATTTTTCATTTTCAAACAGGTTATTACATATCTTAATTTTTTCATCAATACAATCATAAGTCACACCGATTTTTTCGTACGGCTCACATGTTAGAAATTTACCCCCTGTGCGTGTAGATGTTTACACATCAAAAATTATATGCTATTAGCCGGTTTGTAAATTTTATTTTAGCATAGATTTTTCATGAATAATGTTGTCCAAATTCTAAGTAAAATTAAAATCTTTAATTTTATGTTTAATTTAATTTAAAAAACAAGTAAGAGCGTTAAATTCGGCTGTGCTGAATCTACGGTATCCTCCACCTGTGTCCTAAACTCAATGTTATAACCAATGTTGGGCACGGTTACCATTATAATACAGTTATATTTCTTTTTTTACCAGTATTTATTTTAAATTCTTAATTTCTCATATGATGTTTTTTTTCATAGAAGGAAATAACTTCTACTTGAAAAATTGCATTACTCGAGACCTATTGAAACGATTTTCATGGTTTTAAACAGCAACCAGCTCTAGATGTCAGTGAATTAGTTTCTCTAAAACTGAACAGCCCAGCTGACCTATTGAGAGCGTGAGTGCGATTTCCACAAACGGACAGACGGACAACGCTATATCAACTCCGCTTGTTATAAATTAGTTATAATTAGTTATAATTATAATTATTACAAATGGAATTGCAAATTTATGCATACACTCTGTAGTCTGGTGTGAAGGATATAATAAATAAGTACAAGGTTGTTTTTAAAATATTGTACTGGTAATTTCATTTCAATCTTACTTAGTTTTTACAAATGAGCCTGGAGTTATACGATTTTCTTTAACTTTCAATTCATTTTATTTCCCAAGAAAGCGGAAAATATTTTTTGGATTCCCGAATTTAGGGGTATTTTATTCTTCCATGTAAAGCAAGGTGTTCAATACAACAAATTTGTTAGTTACAACGCGCCTAAGGCGACGGATAAAAATAATGAAAATACTTTTTTAAGAAAAGCACTTTTTAAGAAAATTAAATTATCCTCCACGAAAATCTTTTATTTTTCGATGTGGAAACCCTAAAAATTGTTGTCTTATAATTCATGTGTATGTGAGGAGCAGAAATGCAACCATTTTACTCTACGATGCTTAGTTTTCGAGATATAAGCCATTTTATGTTTCCCGCCAAAATTAAAAAACATTTGATAACTTTTTGATTAAATATTATTTTCTGCGTGTTCTATAACAGAATTCAAAATTAAATGTGTGCTTTTGGATCTACTTTAAGTCGCCAATAATAGTAAAGGAGTACTAATTAGTGATTATAAAAGAATATTTACGCTCATACCTTGATTACTACTGTAAGAACACCACTTGTTAAGCCAAGCCTTGAATTCTGTTTTAAATGATTTAAAATTTATGATGATTTTGTAAAAAGACTAACAACAGAGCCAACTTTTTCTCTATATCTATAACATTAATAGGCTAGGTGATTTCTTGTTACCGATGTTTTGTTCTACCGTTTTAATCCGATTTGGACCAGACGTATATTATTTGAAAGGTAATTCTTTTTAGCCATTCACCAGATTTACAGATTTTTTTAATTTTTTCCATTATTTTGAGTAAATTACATAAAAAGTTGCTACTAACACATACATAAAATTGTACGTATGCTATGTGTGTGTTTATTAAATTTGTTAATGTGTTTGTTAATGAGTTTGTTATCTTCATTTACAATAATAATAAACCAAAAAAGTGTTAGTTTGTGAATTTGCTAAGTTGAGAAATAAAATTGCCTAGAAATTGCACTCGAATTTCGTGCGCTGAAATCTGCTAGTATATATAAAACAACTGCTTATGGTTAGAAAAACAATTATTGCAAATTTTTTCTAAATAAACTTCATATTGCCGCACGCACTGTATTATTCATCCACTACATTTTAATGACAAAGGCAATAAATTTTGAACATTTTCATTTTTATAGATTTGGGATAGTGAATTGAATCTAATTAAAACTGTGGATGCGCACGATTCTTACATTTGTGCTGTGGTCATAAACAGTAAAGGAAAATTATATTCCAGTAGCTGTGATGGTTGTGTTAAATTTATGCAAACGCCATTTGATAAAGTTGAAGAGCTATTTCGTTGTGACGATGTAGTACAATCCATGTACTGTGATGGTAACATTCTTTATACGGGCGATGATAAAGGTATTGTTTGCACTTGGGAAAACGATAAAATGCTATTTAAATATAGTTTAGTAGAGGAGGTCAAATCATTAGCAGCCGAACAGGATTTAATTTATACAGTACGTGATTTAGATGTTGTAATTTCAAAAGTGGTATCCGGTAAATCTGGCAAGTATAGTACAAAAGCAGTAATGCCAGGAAAATCACCATTATGCTTGCTGGGTGCTATGGATTCAGAGAATAGACATAAATATTTGGTGTTTGCTAATCGTACCGGTATGGGTATGACATTGGTAAATAATACACCCGGTGAGAAATTCAATACCATTTGGAATGTTCCAGTAAGTGTGATAAAAATTGATTTAAAACGTAAAGAAAATTCTTATTTAAAATATATTGTTGTAATTAAAGGATTGCCACGAAATGATTATTAATGGCATCTGTTCCGATGACACATATTTATACTCGGGTGGCTATGATATGAAAGTAAAAGGTTGGTCGAATCTGGATGAAAGCCAACCTAAATGTTTGGGTGAAGTAAATGTTGGTTCATGTGTCAACTCTATTTGTTGTGGTAACAATAATACCGTCTTCATTGGATCTAGTGATGGTGTCATAAGACGTGCCAAATTTATTTAAACACAAATACATGAGTGCAATAGTTATGAGATTTACTCAAATAATCTAAGCTGGATTTTCTAATACTACTTGTATGTCTAAAAGTCTTAACTATGTTTCTAATATACTTAAATTTTTTTAATTGTCTGAAAATGTGTAAACTGTATAGTAAGCGTGGATATTTATAAATATAAACTTTTTTTCAGTTGTATACATATTTTACTATGTTCCTTATTCTTTTTTTTTTTTACAAATATTTTTTTTTTACAAATTTAATTTTTCACAAATCTTTTCAACTCCCACAATATGTTCTATCTAGATTGATCTAAAACAGTTTATTTTCAATACTTATGAAAACATATTTTTTATAGCTCATTACCAATCGTTCCATCTTTCGCACTAATTTTTGGAATAGGTCTAAATATTTACTGTATTCATGATTATTATTCTCAAAGATAACTTACACTCAAATAAATTTTGTTAATATAAAATTGTTGGAGTAACTATTTTTCCACAAAATTTTTTTTGCTCATTCTAATTTCTAATGGCTATTTCAACTTTAGCGGAAATATAAATACATTTTTAGCTCCATTTTTCTTTTAGAAAAAATTTTTTGATGTGTAAACATCTATACGCGCAGGGGGTAAATTTCAAAAACAGCGTAACATGTAAACGTAAAATGTAAGCGTAACATGTGAGTCGTAAGACAAAATGTGATTGTATTGGTGAAAAAATTATGATATTATGATAACCTTTTTGAAAATGAAAAGTAAAAAATAAAAAATGAAAAAAAAAAAAATGAAAAATAAAAAATTTAAAATGAAAAATAAAAAATGAAAAATCAAAAATCAAAAATAAGAAATAAAAATGAAAAATAAAAAATAAAAAATTAAAAATTAAAAATTAAAAATAAAAAATGAAAAATTAAAAATAAAAAATGAAAAATGAAAAACGAAAAATTAAAAATGAATAATGAGAAACGAAAAATTAAAAATGAATAATGAGAAATGAAAAACGAAAAATAAAAAATGAAGAATAAAAAATGAAAAATAAAAAATGAAAAATGAAAAATGAAAAATAAAAAATTAAAAATGAAAAACGAAAAATTGAAAATGAATAATGAGAAAAGAAAATTGAATAATGAAAAATAAAAAATGAAGAATAAAAAACCAAAAATAAAAAATGAAAAATAAAAAATGAAAAACAAAAAATAAAAAATGAAAAATGAAAAATGAAAAATGAAAAAAGAGAAATGAAAAATAAAAATTGAAAAACGAAAAATGACAAATGAAAACAAAAAATGAAAAATGGAAAATAAAGAATTAAGAATAAAAATGAAGAATAAAAAATGAAAAATGAAAAATAAAAAATGAAAAATGAAAAATGAAAAATGAAAAATGAAAATTGAAAAATGAAAAATAAAAAATGAAAAATGAAAAATAAAAAATTAAAAAAAAAATATAAAGGAAAAATGAAAAATAAAAAATAAAAAAGAAAAAATGAACAATGAAAAAATAAAACTAAAAAATTTAAAATAAAAAATGAAAAATAAAAAATGAAACATGAAAAATGAAAAATGAAAAATAAAAAACGAAAAATGAAAAAAGAGAAATGAAAAATAAAAATTGAAAAACGAAAAATGACAAATGAAAACAAAAAATGAAAAATGGAAAATAAAGAATTAAGAATAAAAATGAAAAATAAAAAATGAAAAATGAAAAATAAAAAATGAAAAATGAAAAATGAAAATTGAAAAATGAAAAATGAAAAATGAAAAATGAAAAATGAAAAATGAAGAATAAAAAACCAAAAATAAAAAATGAAAAATTAAAAATGAAAAATGAAAAATAAAAAACGAAAAATGAAAAAATAAAAATTGAAAAACGAAAAATTACAAATGAAAACAAAAAATGAAAAATGGAAAATAAAGAATTAAGAATAAAAATGAAAAATAAAAAATGAAAAATGAAAAATAAAAAATGAAAAATGAAAAATGAAAAATGAAAATTGAAAAATGAAAAATGAAAAATGAAAAATAAAAAATAAAAAATGAAAAATGAAAAATGAAAAATAAAAAATTAAAAAAAAAATAAAAAGGAAAAATGAAAAATAAAAAATAAAAAAGAAAAAATGAACAATGAAAAAATAAAACTAAAAAATTTAAAATAAAAAATGAAAAATAAAAAATGAAACATGAAAAATAAGTAATGAAAAATGAAAAACTAAAATTAAAAATGAATAATGAAAAATAAAAAATGAAAAATGAAAAATAAAAAATTAAATATAAAAAATGAAAAATAAAAAATAAAAAATGAAAATTGAAAAATAAAAAATTGAAAATCAGCAATGAAAAATTAAAAAGAAAAATAAAAATTGGAAAATGAAAAATGAAAAATGAAAAATAAAAAATGATAAATAAAAAATGTAAAATTAAAAAAAAAAATTAAAAATAAAAAATGAAAAATGAAAAACGAAAAATTAAAAACAAAAAACGAAAAATTAAAAATTAACCGGTTAAAATAATAAATAATAATAAATATTTTTATATTAACAGAGCCCCTGCATTTGATTGCTATAAGCGCTTTCTGTTTGATTTTAAGAAAGTGCTATAAAAAATCTTTAATTACTAGATGTTTACACATCTCCCCTCACATGATTTTTTTTCCTTTATTATTTTCCCAAATTTTTTTGTCAATATTACGAGGGCGGATCAATAAGACTGTGACTTTTCGAACTTGCCTCATAGCTATATGAAATGCAACACTGCTCCTATTTAGTACCACCTGTTAATAGACAACTGTAAAACTTTGAGCAAGTTCCGTCATATACTTTGCGTTTAACAGCTGTTCCAAACATACAACTTCGTGTTTTTTTTTTTTAAATGGAAAAAAGTGAATTTCATTAAAAATTATTTTTTCCGAAAAAATCCGTCAAAAAGTTTGATAAATACTATGGGGACTCTGCACCATCGATCTCAATGGTAAAAAGGCGGTTTATTGACTTTCGTTGTGGTCGCACAAATACAAATAACGCTGAACGTTCTGGACGGCCAATTGAGGTCAATACACCCGAAAATATCGAAAACAATCCACGATATGGTATTGGTCGATCAAAGAGAAAAAGCGCGTGAGATTGTTGATGCCATAGTCATTTCATATGGCAGTGTGGCTTCGATTTTAAGTGATCAGTTGGGTTAAAGAAAGCTCTCTGCAAGATGGGTGCCGCATTTGTTCTCAATTGCCCATAAACGTAATCGTGTCTCAATGGCAAAATTCCATGAATTGGGCTACAAATTGGTACGTCGTTCGCCATATTCTCCGGATTTAGCCTCCAGTGACTATTTCCAATTTCCAAACCTAAAGAAATGGCTCGGTGGAAAGAGATTTAGCTCCAACGATGAAATTATTGATCAAAAGTGCCTATTTTATGGATCTCGAAAAATCCTATTTTTTGGAAGGGATAGAAAAATTGGAGAAACGTTGGACTAACTGTATTGAGCTAAAAGGAGATTATGTTGAAAAATAATTTTTTTTTTTAGCAAAAAAAACTATTTCATTCTAAAAGTTACGGACTTATTGATCCGCCCTCGTATATGCAAACAGAATTGACACCATATTTCGAATGATTTTTAAAATAACAGAAGCCAATATATGAAATATATTCGAGGGTTTATATTCAGAAAGTGCTATCTAAAATTGACTCGAAAATGCGTTTCTTATAGCAAGGTGTTCTCTGACTAATTTGTCATCTGTCATTTTAATAAAAAAAAAATATTTCAAACGTTTTTCTTCGAAATTTTCTCGATAGTATTTGAAATTATACCCGATAGAATATAAGAAATTTTGCTCTATACACTTTTTAAGTTTAGCATACTTTTAGGGCTTATAAAAAAATTCATGAGTTTTTAATTTTGCTAAAGGCCCATTTACATGATACCATTCAGTTGTATGGTATTTCGACAAAAAAATCCGATGAAATTAAACTACATACATTAAAATCTTCACATCAAGTCTTATGAAAACAGCTGTTTAGAATAACAAAAAAATTTATTTTGAAATTTATATTTTATTTCCACTTTCTATGTTTTTGTTTACCTTTTTTTATTTAATATTACCAAAAAAATAACTCCGGTCCGACGAAAATGACAAGTTTTGAGAAATGTTTCTAAAAATTAAAAAAAAAACCATCGGACTTCGTACAAACTGTTAATTTCATAACATAAGCTTTTAACATGATACGACTTTTTCATAATACTCGACTTTTTGACAGGTCGTATTACAAAGTGTGATAGTGTAAACTGGCCTTAAAGAATATTTAAGATTTTATTAAAAAGACCCTGAAAATATACTCACATTTTAATCGTCACATCATAAGAAAATTTCGAAATGTTAATTAATTTCAATCCGAAATTTTTCGATCAACACTAATAGTGCGTTTACATCTAAGCAAAATCTAGTATATACGAGTGAAATCTAGCTCATTTTTACTAGATTTCCCATACAAAACAAAATCTAGCTCGTTACTAGATTTGTGCAAAATCTCACAAAATCTTGTCAAACTTGGGCACTACCAAATGATACTACTGTATTTTTTTAATATTGTAGTTGAAAATTACAAGGCAGTGACTGAAAAATTGACATTTAAAAACAAAAGCCAACAAGTTGAATAAAAAGGAAATAAAATATTAATTATTAACAAAAAAATGACGAATCTATAAAAAAAAAATATTTAGTAATTGAAAAGTTATAACTTCTTATACTGACATGTGTCCATTCTAATCTGCTAAATAATAATTGCGGAAAATGAATTTTTTTTGTTGTTCAAACAATACATGTAACAAATGCTGATGTTTTTTTTTTTGCAAAATTTCTATTTCAGTTTGTGCTTTTTGCATTTTTGATGCATAATATAATTATAAAATCTGTTCCTTTTTAGAATTTTCAATATTTCCATTTTCGTATTGTTTTGTTTATTTTTGGTATTTCTAGTTTATATGTTTTATTTTAATTAGCTGTTTATTGTTGTGAAAACAAAATCTCACAAAATGTTAAAAAAGTTAGATGTAAACGGTATAGATTTTGAAATAGATTTCAACTAAAATCTACTAGATTTTCCTCAGATGTAAACGCACTATAAGGAAATTAGCTTCCAGGTTCAATTACACTTTCGAATATTTTCGGGGTCATTGCCTGAGGGGTGAGAAGTTTCAAGTCTGGGTGAACACTTTAGGCCAGTATAGTAAAACCTTCAAAGGGTTTGGCCTATCAGGCCTTACATAAATATTCTACCTAAATCGCTATTTATTTAATGGTTTTGGGATTTTTAACGCAAATTATCGACCAAGACCATTTTCTTTTCAAATGAAATTTATTGAAGAAACTAAGAAGCATATTATAGATTAAACAGAAAGCAAAAAAGACTTAGTTTTGTGGAAAATATTTTCAAAAAGCATGAAAAAAAAAATAATTTTTCCAACATTTTGCTTCTTAAGCACCACAAAAATTTTCTAAATCAATTTTTAAAAAAAATATAGTTATTGCACAGGTCTCTAGCAATAATTTGGCTTTTACAGATAGAAAAAATATCAATTAGTCGACGAGTTATAGCCAAAAATTAATCTTTGGCCACATCAAGTCTATCAACCAAATTTCAGATCGTTCGGATAAGGGGAATGGGTTTTAAATCACTCCGTGACTGTGCGTGACTATAGGTGACCATGTGTGACTAAGTTAAAGTTAATCTTTTTTCACAGCAAGTGTATGGACCAAGTTTCAGATCGATCGGAAGAGGAGAAATGACATTTAGATCACTCCGTGACTGTGCGTGACTATGTCGAAGTTAATCTTCCTTTACAGCAAGTATATCGGCCAAGTTTCAGATTGATTGGATGAGGGGAAATCCTTTTTAAATCTCTCCGTGACTGTGCGTGACCATGCGTGACTAAGTTAAAGTTAATCTTTTTTCACAGCAAGTGTATGGACGAAGTTTCAGATCGATCGGAAGAGGAGTAATGACATTTGGATCACTCCGTGACTGTGCGTGACTATGCCGAAGTTAATCTATCTTTACAGCAAGTATATCGACCAAGTTTCAAATTGATTGGATGAGTAGAAATCCGTTTTAAATCTCTCCATGACTGTGCGTGACCATGCATGACTGTGCGTGACTGTGCGTGTCTAAGTCGAAGTTAATCTTTTTTTCACAGCAAGTGTATGGACCAAGTTTTAGATCGATCGGATGAGGGGAATTGACATTTAGATCATTCCATGACTGTGCGTGACTATGCGTGACTATCCAAAAATTAGTCTGTAGTCACAACAAGACTATGGGCTAAGTTTCAGATCAATTGGATAAGGGGGAATGGGGTTGCCCCACGACAGACAGACAGACAGACAGAGAGTATGATTTAAAAAAAAAGAGTTTAAAAATTGATAAATGTTTTTTATCCTAATAAGTATGAAAAAATAAAAAAGTAAAAAATTTATGGTCGGTCTTGACTGAGTATAGTACATGATTCGAGTCTTCGGTCCAATTTTGCTGTGGTTATAATTGGATATAACAAAGAAGAATAAATCAAATTTATGCTTATTTTTTCGAATTTGTGGCTTGCATATATGAAAAACTTCATATGGGATGCAACTTGTAAATATATGGTGTTTAGGTCAAGAAATGGTCACTTTTTCCCTAGCAATAGAAAAAAAAAACAACTGAACAACTAGGAAGCGTATGATAATTATTAAACAAAAAATTCATATTCTTCATACGCTCCATAGTTGTTCAGATGTTTTTTTATTCCTAAAAAAATATAAAAAAATATAAAAGGCCATAAAGAAAGTTTGGCCTGAGAACGCCAAACCCTTTGGAGGTTGTACAATATTGGCCTAGTACTACCGAGTAGCTGTTGTACAGTGTTATACCTCAATTTGTAACCTATGTTTATATTTTTACTGTATTCATCATTTTTATTTTCAAAATATAGTCAACCTTAAATTTTATTTCCACCAATTTTAAAAAGCTTACCTGTTACATACATATAGTCCAGACGTTTTAATTAAATTTCGAATGTTTTTTTTTTTCCAAATTAATTAATTTTTATTTTTTTCACTAAAAATAATTTCAACAAAAACAAAAACATAACTAACAATTCCTTTATTTGGCTTAAATGTAAATTTAATTTTAAAACAATAATATACTATATATATATATATATATATTAAATGAAAAATAATAATAAACATAATTTTTTCTTCCAAAATAAACATTTTTTCTTTAGCATTAAAGATTGTCATTTGCTGCAATAGTATTTTCATTAAATACCGAAATTACAGCTTCTGTTTTCTAATTTTTATACATTATTTAAGATTTTTTTATTATTTATAGTTTACCACAAACATCTATACACATAATTCACATTTATTATATTTATTGTATTTTAATTGCTAATTTAATATTGTGTTTTTTTATTATATAAATACTTATTTTTTATAAACGATTTTGTCCTTTTATTTAATATTTCCTAATTACTTTTATATATCATTTAATGCCTATTCATAAAATTTTGTATAATACTAATTTCATGTGAGAATTTTATGAATAGAGAGCTTCGTAGAGTTTCAAGTAGCCAATTCACAAAGTATTGTAATGATGATAGTTGTAAAGATCTATTTTCAGTCAAATAGAACAGTTCGGGTGCAGGTTTTTGTCACCTCAAAATTATAATGGAGCGAAATGAAAAAAGCTGAATAAGTCAAAGTTATATTTTTTATGTAAAAGATACCCATAACAAATTTTCTGTTGTTGTAAAGTTTTACGACAAATACCACTGGAAATCATGCTTTGTGAATTGGTTAAATGTTTTTAAGCTGAAATTTAAGCAACAAATTTTATTTCATTGAAAAGTTGAATTTATTAAAAGTTAGTGAACTTTAAGTTTTTTTAACATTTGAAATTCCAAAAAAATTTATTTACATGGATATTGCCATATATGGGAGTAATTCATTAAGTGGACTAACTAATTGACGATTTTATTTAAAATTATTACCATTTCGTTTTTTAATAAGTTATTAAATATTTCATTGGCATTAATAATGCTTTAATTGAAAAATATTTTAAGCATTACGAAACTTAATATTCGCTATTAATTTTTTTTTTGCAAAAAAGACAACAGAATCAAAAAACTATTTGTGTAATTTGGATAAAATTAGTTTAATATTTAGAATCGAGTTGTCCTTACAACAAAAGTTTTAGAGATTTCAAACGAATATTTTTTGCTTGTAAATAAATTATTTTTTCCACAATTAGAATTATTTTTCTTCGGCATTTCATTAAAATTGGTTAAACTAAGCCAATGAGAAACTAAAGAATTGTCATTGCATGGTTATATATTGTTTTTTAATGTTAATTCCAATGCCAATGAAAAATTCCCAAGTATAGTTATTACATATCGTCTGCCATTTGCTCTAAAGATCTGTTTCGTAACCATTTGAATAATGAGCATTATTAAAAAAAAAATAAACATATTTTAGGGCTTAATAAAAAAAAATACAAATTGTATGAATTTTACAACATTACAAAAACATAGAAATAAATTTTTTGGGTTGATTTCTTTTATTTTTCAACATGGTCTCCTTTTTATTTAACTATTTCTTTTAACTCATACTCTCTGTCTGTCTGTCTGTCGTGGACAACCCCATTCCCCCTTATTCAATTGATCTGATACTTGGCCCCATAGCCTTGTTGTGACTACAGATTAATTCTGGGGTAGTCACGCATAGTCACGGAGTGATCTAAATGACATACCCCTCATCCGATCGATTTGAAACTTGGTCCATACACTTGCTGTGAAAAATAGATTAACTTTGACTTAGTCACGCACAGTCACGGAGAGATTTAAAACGGATTTCTCCTCATTCAATCAATCTGAAACTTGGTCGATATACTTGCTGTAAAGAAAGATTAACTTCGACATAGTCACGCACAGTAACGCATGGTCATGCACAGTCACGCATGGTCACGCACAGTCACGGAGAGATTCAAAACGGATTTCCCCTCATCCAATCAATCTTTACTTGCTGTAAAGAAAGTTTAACTTCGACATAGTCACGCACAGTCACGCATAGTCACGCACAGTCACGGAGTGATCTAAATGTCATTTCTCCTCTTCCGATCGATCTGAAACTTTGTCCATACACTTGCTGTGAAAAAAGATTTACTATGACTTAGTCACGCACAGTTACGCACAGTCACGCATGGTCACGCACAGTCACGGAGAGATTTAAAACGGATTTCCCCTCATCCAATCAATCTGAAACTTGGTCGATATACTTGCTGTAAAGAAAGATTAACTTCGACATAGTCACGCACAGTCACGCATAGTCACGCACAGTCGCGGAGTGATCTAAATGTCATTTCTCCTCTTCCGATCGTTCTGAAACTTTGTCCATACACTTGCTGTGAAAAAAGATTTACTATGACTTAGTCACGCACAGTCACGCATGGTCACGCACAGTCACGTAGAGATTTAAAACGGATTTCCCCTCATCCAATCAATCTGAAACTTGGTCGATATACTTGCTGTAAAGAAAGATTAACTTCGACATAGTCACGAACAGTCACGCATAGTCACGCACAGTCACTGAGTTATCTAAATATCATTTCCCCTCATCCGATCGATCTGAAACTTGGTCCATACACTTGCTGTAAAAAAAGAATAACTTTGACTTAGTCACGCACAGTCACGCATGGTCACGCACAGTCACGTAGAGATTTAAAACGGATTTCCCCTTACCCGATCGATCTGAAACTTGGTCGATAAACTTGTTGTGGCCAAAGATTAATTTTAAAATATTCACGCAAATTCACGCACAGTCACGGAGATATTCAAAACTCATATGCATAAGGAAAGAAAGGGTTTTAATAAAAACTTTGTTTTTGTGGGTTAGATTATTGATCTATACATTTCTTCCAGCGCTTCTCCAACTTTTCTAAGCTCTCCACATCATTTTCATTTCCGCAAAACAATTTCTTTACATTTGGCAACAGGAAAAAGTCGCTGGGAAAAGCGGCAACACTTCGAACCTGAACTGAACTATTTTTGCAATTGAAACTGCACAAGCAGGCACCTGAATGTTATCTTGATGGAAGATCACTTTTTATTCCCTATACCACTATGTGGTTTGGGTATAATGACTTTGTGCTGCTGTTTGTAATTACCAAAAATATTTGACTTAGACCCATCTTTCATTATACCGATCGAATCACTTTCCGAGTCGATTTAGCGATGTCCGTCCGTCCGTCCGTCCGTCTGTCCGTCCGTCCGTCTTTGTCCATGTAAACCTTGTAATCAAACTACAGGTCGCAAATATTTATTTTACTCAGTCAGTGCGTGAGCTAAGAGAGCAGATTAACATTTTTCCAGGTGACCATTTTAATCTCTTTAGAACGTTATCTCAGAGTAACAATCGTTTCTCTCTTCTACCAGTTACAACGGGGGATATAAAAATTGTTATAAGTAGTTTGAATATCAAAAGGGCAGCTGGTTGTGATGGAGTAACGCCAAAATTAATAGTGGAGTGTAATGATATTATTGCGCCAATATTAGCGAATATTTTTAATAAGATGATTACCACATCAACTTTTCCAGAATGCTTGAAAATAAGTAAAATTATCCCTATCCCTAAAGTTTCAAATGCTTCTACTGTAAATAAATTTCGTCCAGTGGCAATTCTTTCTAAAATAGATAAAGTCTTTGAAAAATTGATTTATCAAAAACTTGTGTTGTACTTTGATAACAATAATTTTGCTTACAAACACCAATTTGGTTTTAAAAAAGGTTGTGGAACAGAGGAAGCAGTGGTAAATGTCGTTAACTATATCTGTAGTGAACTTGATGAAGGTTCGAGAGGAGTGGCTGGCTTATTCTTAGATTTCACAAAAGCTTTTGATCTAGTTGATTATAAAATAATCCTACAAAAGTTGAAATATTATGGTATAGTTGGAAGAGAGCTGAAGTTATTTGAAAGTTATTTTAAAAATCGAAGGCAATTTGTTCAGATTAACAATTCTAAAAGTAGTATGCTAAATGTTGAATGTGGTGTGCCTCAGGGAAGATATTTGGGACCTCTACTGTTTTCTATTTTTATAAATGATATAAGTAATTTGAACCTAAGGGGTCGTTTGTACATGTTTGCAGATGATGTATGTCTGTTTTATCCATATAAATATGACTTGGTTTTGAAAACATATATGGAACGGGATGTTTCCCTGATTTTTGAGTTTGCTCGGTTGAACAAATTAGTACTTAATGCAGACAAAACGAAGTTGGTTCGGTTTAGGCCGCATTCTAACTCAATGAACACAAATTTTAACATTTATGTTGATGGTAATATAATTAATGAAACACATGCTGTAAGTTACTTAGGAATAATATTACAAAGGGTAAAAACATATGAAATCAACCGAAAATATTAACATTTGTGACCTCATCACCTCCAAATTTGATAAGATTTTGTACACATGATCTATGGATCGGCACAATAATATTTGCCAACTTTCAGACATATAGCCTTCGAACTTTCAGAATTATGGCCATTCCAAGTTGGCAAAAATCAATAAAAATGCACTCAGATGCCTTAACACAATTTTTAATATCTCGAAAAGTATTCATTGCACGTTAATAATCAAGGGCTCATTTTACAGACTAAAACATGCGCCATTCCAAAAAAATTTTTTTTTCAAATTTTCGATCAAGGATAATGTAAATAAAAAAGGACTAAAATTTCCAAAGGATATTTCTCGAAAATCAATATTTTTAAAAATTTCAAAAAAATATATGTTAATTCTTATTATGTTTTGTACAAGTCTGTCAAATTTCAATGTGGAGTCTTTATTACAACATGAGTTATTAAGAAAAAAGCAGGCGAAGGTTTATGTATTTCATGAAATGTACCAAAATACAAAAAGGTGACAAATTACAAAAAGAAGGACAAATCAAATGTAACGGAACTTTTTCGACTTTTCTTTGCTTAAACTCTTTTTCTCCATTGCTAAACCTTTAATAAAAAGTACAACATAATGTATTATCATTATTAAACACTTTATTACAGCATATTTATTTATTTCTGAAGGATTTCAATTAAAAAATCTGCATCTGCCGCGTATCGCTTGACTTTAATTTTTTTTTTATCTACAGGTTCAATAGAATGCAGCTTTTGAGTTCCAGGAATAGTACGCAAATCTTTAAAACGAATTTGAAGGAACCGTGCTTCTTCTTCGTGGTCTTCTAGAGTTAAAAACTCGAAATTACAGTTCAAAAGATTTTGCAGGCACCATTCATATAATTGTTTTGGAGTAGTTATTTGACCTTGTAATGGACGCTGTAAACTAGCTCGACGTGCCTCTCTCTTTACGGTACCTCCAAGACCGTCACTTGGGCCTTTTCCATGGCTTGTTGCAAAAAAATGCCACTCAGCATTACATCCAAAATCTTCCATATGATAACATAAATTGATAAAGTTCTTTTTATTTTTAAACTGGGCAGCACTATCGTCTGAAAAATACGTGATTTTCTTCGGGGTTGTTTTAAACTTTTTTCTCAAAAATACATTCAGGTGGCGATGGAACAGGTGAACAGCTACAGAATCGTGTACAAGACAATCAGATATTATTATGAAGTTTGTATGTTGTGTTTTTCCATCTGATTTAAAATAAATAGCAATTGGGTATAAAGTGGCCTGAGAGTTGTTCCAGTGAAATCCCTGGACTGCATCCTGAATAGTAAAAGAAGCATTTTCTGAAAAATCGCAAACTGCTATATACTCATTTTCTTCCAAATTTGATTTTCTTTCGCTCAGATATGCTGCCTGCTGTTTTGCATATAAATGAATGAGGTAATAGAATTTCAAGTTTTTCACATAGGGAATCCACAAAAACGTCGGCTTGGCCAATCATGGTCTCCAAATTATCCCTATCTACACTTACCCATTGTTTATATGTTATTTCATCAATATCATTTTGCTCTAGTAATTGATTTAGTTTTGCTTTTAAATTTTCAATTCCTGGACACTTGTTACATTTACGTAGGTGACACTTTGAAGAAGATGGAATGCATGTCATTTGTTTCAAACAATCTTTGTAACATTCAAGCTGATAATTCGGAACACCAGCAGTTAATTTTTTTAAATTTATGGCATCAATCATCAGCTTCACATTTTGATGCTTTGTACAAACACACACGTTATGACATCCACTCGCATTTGCTAGAATTATATTCCTCGGACGAAGTTGGCAAAACTTGGAAATACCTATTTTTATTCCATCATGTCGTTCCTTGAATAAGGCGTACATTTCTCTTAAGTTTCCAAGCAAAAGTCTTTTATTTTTCCTGACTTTTGTACCATTTCCAAAAAAAGACACGAAATCTTTCTGTCCGGGCATACACCTGCTGACGTCATCGGATTCATAAAAGGATTTTACTAAATTGCTTGTCACTGGTGAAATTGGACTTCCCAGTTTTGGGTTAGGCGTACTCATCACACCCTTTGTTTCAACCAAATGCTTAACTTTTCGCGCGATATAGTTTGTAACCAGGAATTCTTCCTCAATTTTATGTATTGCCCAGCTTTTTGGTAAAATTGTTAGCAGTTGGATTTTCTCGCTATTTTTTGTTAATGTTTTAAACTTTTCTTTTAATTGTTCTATTATTTCGGATTGTGGGCACATATGCGAAGTTGATTGTGCTGAACCGTGGAAAATTTTGTCTTGAATCGAATCACTTATTTTCCTGAATTTTCCATCTCTGTACCGTTTTTGATGTAACTTCTTCTTTTTTTTCGGAGATTGTTCCAGATACGGTAAAGATTGGTTTAATTTTGAAATAGCAACTTCTTCCGTGCCTGACGCAATGTCATCTTCTTCCGTGCCTGACGCAATGTCATCGAAAGTATCTACATTTTCGTTTATGTCTGAACCTTCTTCCAAATTAGATTTATTAGATTTCTTCAGATGCGAAAATTTTATTCTACATGTCCCACAAATTTTATTTGAGATCGTAATGTTTTTATCCTTAGTATACTGTAGCATCCATTCTTGGACTTGTCTTAAACTTTTATTGCACCCAGTGTGACCGGATTTTTTAAAAGGATTACAGCAAAATGTTGAATGGAATGGCATATTTTTTTTTTAAATACCACAACCGAATGAATTGTGCACGACTTTTTTGTATTGACAATAATTATAATTTATTTAAATATTTAGTCTCTTTTTTTTTGTTTTTTCAAACGATCAAGTCGCTTTAACACTATAACACTTTGACGTTTAGCACTTATGAAATCTAGTATTCAACTGAAGTTTGACTTACAGTCTCTGAACGATTTATACTGTTTTTTTTGGTACAAAAAATAGATTACAGGTAAAAAAATACACGCCTTGCTTTTCTTGAATTGGAAAATTTGCGTGAGTCATAAAATGTTTTTTAAATAGGGACTGAATTTGCTACTGCCAATAAGCCGACCACAGGTCATAAAATATTTGTAAATTTTTTGTGTGAACAGGCAATAAATATTTCGTCTAGGTTGTAAAGTCGAAAAAGTTCCGTTACATTTGATATGTCCTTCTTTTTGTAATTTGTCACCTTTTTGTATTTTGGTACATTTCATGAAATACATAAACCTTCGCCTGCTTTTTTCTTAATAACTCATGTTGTAATAAAGACTCCACATTGAAATTTAACAGACTTGTACAAAACATAATAAGAATTAACATATATTTTTTTGAAATTTTTAAAAATATTGATTTTCGAGAAATATCCTTTGGAAATTTTAGTCTGTAAAATGAGCCCTTGATTATTAACGTACAATGAATACTTTTCGAGATATTAAAAATTGTGTTAAGGTATCTGAGTGCATTTTTATTGATTTTTGCCAACTTGGAATGGCCATAATTCTGAAAATACGAGAGCTACGACACTGAAAGTTGGCAAACGCTATTATTATGTTTAACTTTCCCTTCGTACCAAAATTCAACCAATTCGAAATCGGTGAGGTCAACTCATTGGTTGATTTCATATGTTTTTACCCAAAGTAATCTTTCTTGGGATTTGCATATATCCGAAGTCAAATCGAAGATAGCTCCAGCTATTGGCATATTGTATAAGATGAAATACAAGCTCAATGAGAAAGCCAAACTTATGTTACATCAAGCTATGATACAAAGCCATTTAAATTACATGACTATGATATATGGTTATAAAAATACAACGGTTCTAAAAATTCTGCAAATGATGCAAAATAAAGCATTGAAAATAGTTTATAATTTCCCAATTGAATTTTCAACAATCTCTCTATATAGTGATATTTGCAAGACAATATTACCGATCCATGGATTATATGAGTATCAGGTACTTATGTACATATATAAGTCATTGCATAACATAGGGTATCATACTATAAACTTTGTTTTGAACCAATCTGCTTTTAATACAAGAAATCAACAGAACCTTAGGATGGCAAGGTGTAGACTAGAAACCACGAAGCAACGTATCGAACACAGCGCAATTTCTAAATATAATAATCTACCAGCAAGTTTAAGAACAACAAATAGAATTTCAATTTTTAAATTAAATCTTAAAGAATTATTGTACCAAAACCTTGAAACGCTTCTTCTGTAAATAAGCTATAATTTTGAATTTCTAATGTAAATATGTAAAGTTAAATTTTATTTTGTACATAATTATGTAATATATTATTGCCAGCTCGTCTCAATAATGCCTTCTCGGCGCTGAGACCAACGTTATTAAATTGTAATGTACATTGAAAGCAAATAAAATTTTTATATATAAAAAAAAAAAATATGAATATATTTTGTTGAAATTTGGTATATAAGCTCTATCGGCCATAGGATGAACGCTATTGAAATTGGTGAAATTCGGTCCATGTTCAGACGTAGTCCCCATAAAAATGACCCATATGAAATCGACTTAAATTGCCATAAGATCCAACTTATCATATAGATTTCGGTCAAATTGGGTTTGTGTGTGTTTATTACATGCATTTATATGGCAATTCTTTGTCATAGCCCCCATCTAAAGCTACTTCCCGATTTTCACTTAAATCTATCAAAAAACAAAAATATTGCACAGATTTTTCTCAAATTTAGTTTGTATATATTTTTTCAAAATATAAGTGACTTTACCAAATATGGTCATGATCGGTCCATTTTTCGACCTAGTCCCCATATAAATATAGCAACCGATATGAACTTTTTCATATCTGCAGTCAAAAAAAATTAATAACAATGCCTCTCAAATTTGGTTTATGCTCATTTTCTATATCCAAGTTATTGGACCGATGAGATAGGGTCTCTAAACCATGGTATAGGGTATCGTATGGTCGGTCTAGACTGATATAATTTTCTTACTGTTTTTTTTTGGCTAATGATTTTATATGAAGAAAAGTTTTTAACCAGCCAATATATACCCAGAAAGACAAAAGCGAAACCATCCTCAGAAAATGACCCCTTTTCATTGCATCCAAAGAAGCAAAGGGTTTTAAGAACTTCCAAAGATGTCAACAAGAAGTTATTGCGGAAAAGTAAAAACTTCAATATCAAATAGAAATGGAGATTATCTAAACTAATATTGGAAATTACAGATTGATATCTATATAACCTGTAGAGCGATTCCATAACTTCTTTTAACGATAATCAAATCGTTGAAAAAAGAAAACAACAAAATTAACGATTTTGGTATTCAGTAAAATTTTTAAACGATAATCGCTATTGTTAAAGTCAGCTGTTGTTGTTATCTAAACGATAACCATTTCTGTGTTGTTTATTCAATCGATAAAAAGTTAAAAAGGTGGAAATGTCGTCATACATAAATAAAAATCATAAAATAGTGAAAATATTTTGCTTTTATTACAAAATTTTTTTTATAAAAATAAATAATAAAAAAATTTTCAGTTAAATAAACAAAAATATTAATTTAAAAAAATAAGGAAATTAAACATAAACATAAAATCATCAAGTAATTTGTTTTTTTTTCTATTCATCTTTGCGTTTTTCGACTATTTTGACAGAGATGCCATTCGCTTACAATCTATAATATTAATAGGCTAGGCGATTTCTTGTGACCGATGTTTTATTCTACCGTTTTATCCCGATTATGACCAAATGAATATTATTTGAAAGATATTTCTTTTTACCGGTTTTGCAGATTTACAGATTTTTAAATTTTTTCCTTTATTTTGAGTAAACTGCATTAAAGTTGCTACTAACACATACATAAAATTATACAATGCTATGTGTGTGTTTATTAAAATTGTTAATGTGTTTGAAATAAAAATGAGTTTGTTTTTTGCGTTGATTTGTGAATTGGCTATAATTGATTAGCATACTTTTAGGGTTTTTATTTAACGAAAAAATAAAATTTCCTAGAATTTAAATAAATAGAAAAATAGATTTGTCGACTGTCGTTAATGTGTACTTAGTGAATCACTTAATCGTTAGTGCAAACAACAATAGCTGTCGATATATTTTGCGATTGTCGGATCGTTAAAATTTACAGAATCGCACTACTGGTATTGATGTAAAAAATTTATATGAAACAAGTAAGAGTGTTAAATTCAGCTATGCAAAATTTTTAACAGCCTCCCCCCGGGTTTTACGTTTGCATTAATACCTGGACTTATTGCGCTATTTATAACAAATTTAAACGTAAACTATTTGATAAACTTAATACTAATACTTAATACTATTACAACAAACGCACTGAAATTTTAGTTTTTTTTTTTATAGGTATCTCCACATTTCAGATATTTTAAATATCAACCTTCTCGAAATAATGAAAAACAATATTATCATAGTTTTACTCAAGTAGATGGTTTATTGTGTGAACGAGCGTGATTTCAACAGACAGACGGACTGACGGACGGACAACGCTATATCAACCCGAGTTGGGGTTGCAAATTATTTTTTCGATGCATTACGAATGGAATGACAAACTGATATATGTATAGGGTATAGATTTGTGTGGAGGGTAAAAAATTAAGTCTTTTTATTGGGAATGAATTGATATTGATATTTACAGAATATGGAAAGATTATATTAATAAAAGTACCATGTACTGCACAGGATGTTTTTACAAAATTCCTTACTGATGATCAAAATTTTCTTTACATCGGGATGTTCAGAATGACATCTATTTCAGTTTTTGTTTGCTCATACCGGTATGCGGTCAGGGTATAATGACTTTCTACTGGTGTTTATAACTACCAAAAATATTTGACCTAGACCCATTTTTTATTATACCGATCGATCAGAATCTGAGTCGATTTAGCGATGCCTGTCCCTCCGTCCATCTGTCCGTCTGTCTGTGTGTCCTTGTAACCGTTCTAATCAAACTACAGGTCGCAAATATGAATATATTTTGATGAAAATTTGTCAAAAAGCTTTAATCGGCCATAGGATGAATGCTAATGAAATTGGTAAAAATCGGTGGATGTTCAGATCTAGTCTCTCTACAAATGACTCTTATAAATTGTTTTTTGTGTGTTTATTATAACCATTGATTTGTAGTCCATAAATAAACTCAGTAGGAGAGTTCTTAGTCATAGCCCCTACATAAAGCTGCTTCCCGAATCCCACATAAGTTTATCAAAATTATTGCACAGATTTTTCTCAAATTACGTTGTATATGTTTTTGAAAAAAATAAGTGACTACCAAATATGGTCAGGATCGGCCTAATTTTTGACCAAGTCCCCATATAAATATAGTATCCGATATGAATTTTTTGGTTTATGCTTATTTTTGGTTTATGTTTATTTTCTATATCCAATTAGTTTGACCTGAGACCCCCTCTCTAAACGCATGGTAAGGGTATCGTATAGTCAGCGTAGATTGACTATAATTTTCTTACTTGTTGGTGTTGGATTTTTTTTTGTAAATCTTGCAGAATTTGCTTCTGTTATATACAATTCAGAAAATTGTAAAGCTTCCGAAAATTAAAAATTCGAAAAACCGAACATTAGCAAAATATAATCCCCATTTAATTAAAAATACGAAGGGGACTAATAAGTTTTTACAAAAATATATAAAAGCATATTCTTTTTTGGTTTATTGTTTCTATTTTGTAAAAATTGTCTGCTTTTGGCTCGATACACTTCTTCCAGCGATTCTTCAACTTTTCTAACCCAAGGTCCTCAAAATTGGCTTCTATTTTCCACCGAAAACTTTTTTTAAATTTTGAAACAGATTTTGCTGGGAACCAAATCTAAAATTAGATGGATGCGATAGCAATTCGAACCTGAACTCGTGCATTTTTGCCATCAATACTGAACATTATCGAACATTATCTTGATGGAATATCACAACTTTATGGCTAAATGGAGGCGGTTTTTCTTGATTTTTTCGATTAACTGGCCCAATAATGATGAACAACACTGTGTGACAGGAAAAAAAAAAATACCTGGGATGCGTTACATTTTTAAAATTGTAAAATAGAGAATTTAAAAAAAAAGAAAATGAGTTTTCTGAAGGAATATGAACAGATGTCTCTATATTACTTAAATCTGTGGTTTTCTAGAATAACCGCGTATGTCATAAAATCAAAATGTTCAGGGGAGCCAAAAAAAACGTTATAATTGAAATTATGCGCTTGACATAAAGTTTTTAGAGCTTTTTATGTAAAATACTTTATATGAAATTTTGAGTCCAAAATCTTCAGAGGAATAGATCCTAGAGAAGAACGAAAAAACAATATGTAAATTACACTTAAAGTGTGTGCAGATAAAACAACTTTAAAAACTGAAAACTAATCGAAAATTATTTTGCATTTTTTTTCATAAATAAAAACGTATGTCGCTAAGTGCCGTTTTCTGAGAAAATAATTTGTCAGCGATAAGTTACGTCGTTATTTAAAGAAAAAACTCAGAAATGGTCAATATTTTTTTAAAAAAATTTAACACATGTAAAGAGCGTTAAAAATTAATATATTTGGCATCGTTAACTCAAAACTGACAAAAATGGACATATGCGGTTATTCCAGAAAACCACAGAAATATCATGTTCATATCTTTAAAAGGCCTCAGTTTCTTCTTTCTAAATCCGCTGAGAAACCCGGTGTTTTACCCGTAACTCAAGAGGAGGTCTTTCGTAAATTTCAAGGACAGAGTCTTGTTGTACTCGACAAGACCTACCAGAAAAAAGTATCGCATCCCAAGTATTTCTAGTTCATTCTTTATTTTATCACTGTGCAATATTCTCCATTTATTGTTTTTAATTTTTTCAAGTAGTTTAGATCAATAATTCCATGTGTAGCCCAAAATAGAAGCGGGGCCATAAACTTAGTAGCCGATTTCACTGTCTTTGCTTTCTTCGGGGCAGATTTACCTGGTAAAAACTATTGCTTTTACTATTGTTTCATTGCTGGCGTATCGTGATGAAGTCATGTATCACCAAAAGTTACGTATCGGCGAAGAAATTCGTCAGGATCGCGACAGGAAAGCTTTAAATCAGTCACACAATTGCGATAATTCTCGATTCTTAACAAACGCAGCATCCATCTTGCCGATAGTTTATTCATACCCAATTTGTCGAGTAAAACTGAAATCACTTAATCATTTAATATGCCCGTGGTCTCAACTAGCACTTAAAAAATATTTGAATTTTTTGAATAAATTGTCTTTTATTAGCTTAAGGTCATATGTGATCCCAATTCCAAAAGGATTAATGGGATCGTATTATTTTTTTCCGAAACCCTAGGCTATTAAGATAAAATATAACTTTTAAAATTAGAAAAGTGATGAATTTTTGATACAAAGTATTTAGATAGAGTACATTTACAGAAAATTTTACAAAAATCTCATTTTTCTCGAAATCCGCAAAAATAAACTCCTTGTCAAAAAAATTCTGGCTTAGAGATTTACTTAAAAATTCACACAGTGCATCTGTAACATGCACTTAATAAAAATGTAAAATGCCAGATTCATTTTTTTAAATTTTGTTAAAGAAAATTTTTTAAAACTTGAAAAAGGAGTTTTTAAAATTTTATCAAAAAATTTCCCATTTTCGGTCTCAATGCGCAGTAGGTTAACAACGTGGTAATAAAATAATACTTCATATCTGAGTCCTTACAAGTAAAGAGACCGAAAAAAAAAATTATGGCTTAATCGATTTCTCAAAGTTTAAAAAAATGCCATCAAATTTCATGACCTAGTTTTTTTTGTCACAAAAGTAGTCTGGGGCATTTGCTATTTCTTGGCGAAGTTTCATTCGATTTTGAAGTATTATAGCTTTTTAAAAGGATAATTTAATACTGATCCCGAATTATATAACGACTTGTCGGAAAAATTAAACTATAGAATGAAATTTTCGTAAAATCTAAAAAAAAATCATATTTTCGCAATTTAAACACACTTGAAATTTTAAATCGAGTTGACGCACTTCTAAATGATTTTTTGCTATTCGCATTTTCTAGGAGGTGAGACCGAGAGTTTGAACACTTTTTTTTATTAAGTACCACCCTAATGTATATGCTTTTACCCAATTGTATATAGACTGCAATGCTGGTGCAGAAAAAGTAGAACTATTCGATGGCAGCATGTAATTAATTTTTTCTTCCATATTTCAAAAATAGCAAATCGATGTTTTACCAACCAATCAATTCTTAAAAACAAATTAATGACGGATTTTCCTAAAAATTTGCCAGTCGTCTTTTCCAACTTGACATTTTTCAGAAAACTACTTGTATTAAATTCATAGTACTCCTTATATGATTTTGTAAAGACCTATTGACTCGCGCACGCACCTAATATTTATAATTTTTTTTTAAGTGTCGAAAAGTTATTTAACTGTCCCTAGCAGAGAGTAGCATAATATAGGGATAAGTATATTAAAATTATATATAAGAGAGGGAATCAATTTAAGCTAGAATTATGTAAAGAAATGATTTTGACAACAGATTGATATTATCTTTGTAAAGAGTAAACTCAATTGGGAGTTTTGCTGTTTTTGTAATAAATTCCAAGCTTAGATCTAGTATTGATTCAACTTATTACTTTTCCAGTAGATTGAAATTAACACACAATTTTATTTTATAATATTTCAAGCTTGTTTGTATTTCTGCAACTAAATGTCAAGGGAAATTATGTTACTAAAGTAATGGCAAACTAAAAAGTATTTTTTCAGAGTTATGAGTTTAAAGTACTTTTGATTACGTTGTATTGTACATGTTGCAAAATCTTTTAAATTAAAATCCACTTACTTACATAGAAACGTTTACAAATTCTAAGAAGTCCTTAAAATAATACAAACTTTTCTCTTTTCTTAATGAACTTACTTTGTAAAAGGCGTTATAGAGTAAGAAGATGTTAATAAGATCTTCAACATTTTTCTAGAAATTTGTTCAACTATAAGGTAGCTAAAGTTTTTTTTTTTTTTTTTTTTACAAAATGTAAGCACATATATCTTAATTTTACTTTGTTGATTTTTTAACAAAATCGTAATGCTTAACATACGAGTACGTACGTAGTTATAAATATGTATACTTCAAATATTGCTTATAAACCAGAGACATTTACAGAACACCCTGTGTTATTTTCAATTTTCAGTTTAATATTCTAGATTTATTTACTAAATATTTATTGCTATTTTATACATCCTTTAAAAAAGCATTATAACTATAATACATACATACATACATCAATATATTTATATTTGTTAGCATTTTTTTTTTTATACTCAAAAAATCATTTCATTGTATGTTAACTGAGATTTTATCTCAAAATACTCTTTAAGATGACAGAATTTGATTAATATTTAGTTATTTGGAAGTGAAGATTATGAATATGAAAATAGTAATAGAAAAAAAAGTAGTTGTGTTTATAAATGTGTCAATCATAAAACATAGAAACAAAAAAGAAAACATAATGTGTGCAGTTTGAACCAGGGACTGTAGCAGTTATAACTTTTATCATAAAAGTCACAAAATAAAAGTGTCTGTCTGTCTGTCTGCCATTGGGTAACCCCATTCCCTCTCATCCAATTGATCTGAAACTAGGCCTATAGTCTTGTTGTGACTATAGATAAATTTTGGGGTAGTCACGTACAGTCACGGAGTGCTTTAAAACTTATTTCCCCTTATCCGATCGATCTGAAACTTGGTCGATAGATTTGCAGTGAAAAATATTAACTTTGACATAGTCTCACACAGTCATGCACAGTCTCGCACAGTTACGGAGTGATTTAAGCCCCATTTCCCCTCCCCTCGATCTGAAACTTTGTCCATAGGCTTTTTGTGGCCAAAGATTAATTTTAAGATAGTCACGCACACTCACGCATAGTCACGCACAGTTACGGAGTGATTTAAGCCCCATTTCCCCTCATCCGATCGATCTGAAACTTTGTCCATAGACTTTTTGTGGCCAAAGATTAATTTTAAGATAGTCACACATAGTCACGGAGTGACTTAAACCCCATTTCTCCTCATCCAATCAATCTGAAACTTGGTCAATAGACTTGTTGTGACCAAAGATTAATTTTA
The DNA here is from genome assembly GCA_963682025.1 of Cordilura impudica. NCBI lineage: Eukaryota > Metazoa > Arthropoda > Insecta > Diptera > Scathophagidae > Cordilura > Cordilura impudica. The sequence continues at coordinate 12,656,392 of OY821517.1, forward strand.
AAATAGTCACGTAAGGTCACGGAGTGATTCAAAACTCAAATGCATAAGGAAAAAAAGAGTTTTAATAAAAACTTTGTTTTTATGGGTTAGATTATTTGAGTTTTATTGTTCCGAGCAAATATAAAAATAAAACATAGACAGAAAAGTGAGAAATCCTTCCCAAAAATGGAATTGGAATTTTTAATTGGCATTAATATCTCTGTGGAATAGCTATTCTAGATGGGGGGGGGGGGAGAAATTCCAAGTCAGGGTGAAATAACTAGTTCAGTATAGTAAAACCTCCAAAGGGTTTGGCGGTCTCAGTCGTTTTTTGACCCTTTATATTTTTTCTTTATCTTGCTGTTTGCTTAGTTCTTCAGCTATAACTCAAAAACACCATTGATTATTTCTGATTTCATTCTTCACCAAATAGCTTCAGCAAATCAAGTTTGACTAATTTCATTTAATGAAATCTTAAATAGTTTGCAATTTTTCCCTTTTTTAACAAATTTTTTGAATAACATAACATCTTCAGGGCGTACGATTATTATTTATTAGTAGAGTAGAAGAGATGTATACGTATGAGGGATATAATTAATAAAAAATATAACAGTATTTTTATTTCATTTTTAAACGGATAAATTAATAAACAAGTAAGAAAATTATAGACGGTCTACACCGACTATACGATACCCTATACCATGCGTTTAGATAGAATGTCTCAGGTCCAACTAATTGGATATAGAATTTAACCATAAACCAAATTTGAGTGGCATTGTTACTAACTTTTTGATGTGTAAACATCTATACGCGCAGGGGGGTAAATTTCTATTTCACAATACAATCACAAAACAAGTAAGAAAATTATAGTCGGTCTAGACCGACTATACGATACCCTATACCATGCGTTTAGAGACCCTTCTCTTAGGCCCAACTAATTGGATATAGAAAATAAGCATAAACCAATTTTGAGTGGCATTTTTATTATTTTTTTTGGCTGCAGATATGAAAAAGTTCATATCGGATGCTATGTCTATATGGGGACTCGGTCCAAAAATGAACCGATCCTGACCATGGTTGGTAACGTCTCTTGTATTTTGCGAAAATATATACAAACAAAATTTGAGATGAATCAGTGCAATATTTTTGTTTTTGGTAGATTAAAGTGAAAATCGGGAAGCAGCTCTATATGGGGCCTATGACTAAGAGTTGTCCCATAGGAATCGTTTTTGGACTATTCATTAATGGATGTTATAAACATATACAAACCCAATTTGACTAAGATCTATACGACAATTTGGATCTTATGTCAATTTATGTCGATTTTATAGGGGTCATTTGTATGGGGGCTAGGTCTTAATATGGACCGATTCTCACCAATTTCAACAGCGTTCATCCCATGGCCGATAAAAGCTTATATACCAAATTTCATCAAAATATATTCATATTTGCGACCTGCAGTTTGATTACAAGGTTTACATGGACACACAGACGGACGGACGGACGGACATTGTTAAATCAACTCAAAAAGTGATTCTGATTCGATCGGTATAATTAAAGATGGGTCTAGGTAAAATATTTTTGGTTGTTACAAACAGCAGCACAAAGTCATTATACCCAAACCACATAGTGGTATAGGGTATAAACAGCGTAACACAAATCGGTGTGTGACTTATGATTGTATTGGTGAAAAAATTATGATATAAAATTGTTTTTTATGCCACTTTTTTAAAAACGTCATCTATGTATCACTTATATACGTTTATATTGGGATATTTTTAACGTTTTACAGCAAAGGTTTGTTGAATTAGCTGAAACAGTTTTTGCTATAAGTGATACATAGATGACGCTTTCTGTTTGATTTTAAAAAATGACATAAAAAAATCTTTAATTTCTAGATGTTTACACATCTCCCCTGTGATCGGACTCACATGATTTTTTTGCCTGCAGTTATGGAATAGTTAATATCGGATGCTATATTGACATGGGTACTAGGTCAAAAACAAGGATCGATCCTTACTATATTTGATAAGGTCATTTGTTTTTTCAAAAACTCATACAAACCAAAAATTAGAAAATTCTGTTCTTTTTATGGATTTAAGTGAAGATCGAGAAGCAGCTTTATATGGGGGCTATGACTAATACCGTTTTCTTTTCTGACAAAAAATGTCACACTTTATTTGCACTTTTTTCGAAAAGTGTATTTTTATATTCTGAATTAGGAGCAACATTATCTTATGTTTCCCCATTGTTCCATTTTTTGAATATTTTCACCCTATGACTTCAAAGAGGGTAATAATAATTTTTTTTTGCTCTTTATGAACACAGCTCTTTGAGACCTTTGGATTGATGTATAAGATAAGGTTGCTCTAAGTTTATAATATATAAAAAAATACACTTTCGAAAAAAGTGCAAATAAAATGCGACATTTTTTGTCAGAAAAGAAAACGGCATAAGAATTGTCGTATAGGGTTTATTTTTAGACTACTGATTAATGGGTGTAATAAACACAAACAAACCTAATTTGACTGAGATTATAATTTGAATTTTATGGCAATTTAAGTACATCTCATAGGGGTCATTTGTATGGGGACTATGTCTGCATAGCTTACATATACCAAATTTAAAAAAAAGTATAATCATGTATTTTTATTACTCAATTACTCAGAAAGTGATTTTGAGTCGATCGCTATAATAAAGGATGGGTCTAGGGCAAATATTTTTGATAGATACACACATCAGCACAAACTCATTATACCCTGAACACATAGTGGTTTAAGCCTTCGGTGCTTGAGTTATAGCTGTAAAACTAAAACTATGTTTTGTTCAAACAATAAAAATAAAACAAATAACTCTTATTTCATCTGAAAAACTAAAAGTGCAAATTATAAAAAGCAAAGCATTATTTTCTGAAAGACTAGTTCACAAGGATCAAAGTTGTATACTTAAATCAGTTCTCCCACATTAACTTCCGTGTGCTTTAAAATAACTGTTATTTTCGGTCCCTGGTTGTAACTAAAACATTTGAACTATTGAAGCATTTTTCGAAATACTGCATCATGCGTCAAGTCAGGGAGTTCTGGGGCTACCCAACGAGGAAAAGTGAATAATGGAGAATATTTAATAATCTTTCATAATATGATCAACAAGGAAATTAATCATGGCCGACCGTCTTGGAATTTCATAAAAATTGACATGAACATTTTATCGTACCATGCGTTTCGAGACAGGTTCTTGCATCCAAGTTTGCTGAGGCAATAACTGGATATAAAAAAGATTATGTACCCAATCCAATTTTAGAGATTTCTTCCCATGACCATATTTAGTAAAATCACTGACTTTTCTCAAAACTATGAAATATGAACCAAATTAAAAAAAAAAACAGATATTTTTGTTTCTTGATGTATTTATGTGTAGCGTGATTATACTCATAAGGTGGACGACGACTTTATTTATTTATAATGTACTTGGGTTTAAGAATTTAGTTACAATAATGTAATCGGCCAAAATATGTTCAAGTACAAACATTCGCTGACACGGTAAACTACAATGAAGTTCATTGCCCATACGTTGGGCAATGAACTGTTCATGTGTAAACAATTGCCGATACAGCAAATGTATTGTGTAATAAACAATCACGCCATACCACTCAAATAAATTGTTGTTGCGATTTGGTTGTCACATATTATGAATGCTTAGTTTAACATATGTACTATGTACAGAAATTAAGAAATGTAAAATTAATATTAGCAAATGACAAAAAATAAAATGTATCATTATTGATTAAATTAAAAAAAAAAAAAAAACAAGTCGTGTTAAAAATATTAAAATAAAAAGTTCTATTTTTATATAAGTAAATATCGGGGATCAGCTTTATATGAAGGCTATGACTAAAAATAGGTTTATTTTTGGACTGCATATTAATGAGTATAACACACACAAACACTTTATCACGACAATTTAGTCGGTTTGATAGGATTATTTCTATTGGGCTAGGAACCATTCGTTCTATAGCCAATAAAAGCTTATATGTCAAATTTCTTCAAAATATTGTCATATTTGCTACCTTTAGTTTGATAACAAGGTTTATATGGATACACAGACAGACAGACAGACAGGAAGTCAGAAAGGCAGGCAGTCAGAGAGACAGACAAGCACACAGACAGAAAAACAGACGGATGAACGGACATCCATAAATTGACTTAGAAAGTGATTCTGAGTCGATCGGTATAATAAAGCTAGGTCAAAACAAGTAAGAAAATTATAGTCGGTCTAGTCCGACTATACGATACCCTATACCATGCGTTTAGAGACCCTATCTCTTAGGCCTAACTAACTGGATATAGAAAATAAGCATAAACCAAATTTGAAAGGGATTTTTATAACCTATACCACTATGTGGTTTGGGTATAATGACTTGGTGCTGCTGTTTGTAACTACCAAAAATATTTGACCTAGACCCATCTTTTATTATACCGATCGAATCAGAATCACTATCTGATTGACTGCAGATATGAAAAAGTTCATATCAGATACTATATATATATGGGGACTAGGTCCAAAAATGGACCGATCCTGATCATGTCTGGTAAAGTCTCTTGTATTTTGCAAAAATATATACAAATAAAATTTGAGACGAATCTGTGCAATATTTTTGTTTTTTGATAGAATTAATTGAAGATCGGGAAGCAGCTCTATATGGGGCCTATGACTAAGAGTTGTCCCACAGTAATCATTTTTGGACTACTCATTAATGGATGTAATAAACGCATACAAATCCAATTTGAGTAAGATCTATATAACAATTTGGATCTTATGGCATTTTATGTCGATTTCATAGGGGTCATTTGTATGGGGGCTAGGTCTGAACGTGGACCGATTCTCCCCAATTTCAATAGCGTTCATCCTATAGCCGATAAAAGCTTAAATACTAAATTTCATCAAAACACATTCATATTTGCGACTTGCAGTGGACACTCAGACGGACGGACGGACGGACGGACATCGTTAAATCGAATCAGATAGTGATTCTGATTTGATCGGTATAATAAAAGATGGGTCTAGGTCAAATATTTTTGATAGTTACAAACAGCAGCACAAAGTCATTATACCCAAACCACATAGTGGTATATGGTATAAAAATCAGCACAAACTCATTATATTGTTACCATATAGTGAGTGATATAGGATATAAAAACTCAAAGAAGTTGTTGGAATAATTGTGTTTATCTTCAAAACTTGTTAACCCATAAATCTAATCGAGGTCTTAATTAAAAATTTGTCCGACATCCTTTACAATGATTTTTGAATGAATATGAATGAATGAATATGAATGAAATATGAATATATTTGAATGAAATTTAGTATATAAGCTTTTACCAGCCATAGGATGAGCGGTATTGAAATTGGTGAAATTTGGTCCATGTTCAGACCTAGTCTCCATACAAATGACCCCTATGAAATCGACTTAAATTGCCATAAGATCCAAATTATCATAAAGATCTCGGTCAAATTGGGTTTGTGTGTGTTTATTACATTCATTTATCAGTTGTACAAAAATAAACCCCATGTTTCAATTTTTTGTCGTAGCCCCCATATAACGCCGCTTCCCGATTTTCACTGAAATCTATCAAAAAACAAAAATACTGCACAGTTTTTTCTCAAATTTGGTTTGTATATATTTTTTCAAAAGTGACTTTACCAAATATGGTCAGGATCGGTACATTTTTCGACCTAGGCCCCATATAAATATAGCATCCGATATGTACTTTTTCATATCTGCAGCCAAAAAAATTAATAACAATGCTACTCAAATTTACTTTATGCTTATTTTCTATATCCACTTAGCTGGACCGAAGAGATAGGGTCTCTAAACCATGGTATAGGGTATCAGATAGTCGGTCTAGACCGACTATAATTTTCTTACTTGTTTTTCTTTAAGTTTGATTTTACATTTTTGTATTTAGTTAAGCATTTCGTTTTGCAACTTATAAAAGTCAAATAAATAAGTGTTAAGTTGGAGTAGAGCTTCAACAACTATTGTTAGAGCCTATATCACGCGGTGGTCAAAATTTGTGCTGATATTTGTAAGTATCAAAAATATCTGACTTAAAATCAATTTAGCAAATATCTGTCCGTCCGTCTGTCCATCTGTTGTCTATGTAAACCTTGTGATCAAACCGCAGGTCGCAAATATGATATATTTTGATGCAATTTATAAGCTTTTATAGGCCATAGGATGAACGCTATTGAAATTGGTTCAAATCGGTGCAAACTCAGACATCACCCCCATAAAAACAACCCCTATTAGATCGTCCTAAATTGTCATGACATCCAAATTATCATATAGATTTTGGTTAAATTTGGTTTGCTTGAGTTTATTACACCCAGTAGTACAAAACTTAACCCTGTATGGGATTTCTTAGTCATAGCCCCCATATAAAGCAGCTTTCCATTCTTCACTTAAATCTATCAAAAAACAAAAATCTTGCACAGATTTTTTCTCATATTTGCTTTTTATATGTTTTTTTCAAAAAAGAAATGATTGCCAAATATGATCAGGATCGGCCCATTTTTCAACCTGGTCCGCATATAAAAACTGCATCTGATGGGAACTTTTTCATATCTGCAGGCAAAAAAAGTAATAAAAATTCCGCCTAGATTTGGTTTCTGCTTATTTTCTATATCCAATTAGTTGGACCTAAGACCAATTCTCAGAACGCATGGTATAGGATACCGCATAGTCAGTCTAGCATATACCACTTTGTGTTCAGAATTTGTGCTAGACCCATCTCTTATTATACCGATCGACTCAATCATTTTCTGAGTCGATTTTGCGATTTCTATCCGTCCGTCTGACTAACGGCCTTTGTGTCTATGTATACTAGCGTGGTTCTACGTTATATGAACATTATTTAAATGGTGATTTTGGGTACTGTCGGGGTCAAGTTTGTTTCCTTTCTATATAAAACTCTTAAATATGAATTTTGGCGACAATCGTATAGAAAAAGTCGCGACAGAAATCGATTGAAAATTTCAAGTGTGCTTATGGGGAAAATATAACTTTTTTTTTCAGATTTTACAAAAATTTCATTCTACAGTTTAATAAGAAACTTTGCCCGAGAAACCATACCTCTAAAACGAATTCTGATGTCCCGACTTTTGACCTGTCTGTCTGTCTGTCTCATTTTGTCCCATTTAGAGTGCCCCAATCGAATCCAAATGTTATGTTATTAAAAAGGATCGATCGGATAAGGGTAAATAACTTTTATATCACTCCGTGACTATGCGTGACTCTGCGTGACTACCCCAAAATTAATCTGTAGTCACAACAAGAATATGGGCCAAGTTTCAGATCAATTGCATGAGGGAGAATGGGGTTGCCTCATGGCAGACAGACAGACAGACAGAATATGATTTTCCTTGTCACTTGAGCGATTTTTTTGCCTCCCTACAAATCGATCCGCCCTATTGTACCGCTACTTTCCTAAATCTAGCAAAAAACAAAAATATTTCATAGATTTTTTTAAAATGCGGTTTATATATGTCTTTGAATAAGGTGACTACTTCATATAGTCATGATCGGTTAATTTTTTTTTACCTAGTCCCAATAACATCGGATATGAATTTTTTCATATCTACATATGTAACTATGTCACTCAATATTTGGTTCATGTTTATTTGTATCCAATTAATTGGATATAGAAAATTGGTCTAAACCGATTATAATTATCTTATCTTATAAAATAAAAATATTTTAAAAAACATTATACATGTCTTTGAATTTTTATTTATAATTAAGAACTCACTCAATAAATTTATCACAAGTAAAGAAAAGATTATCAAAAACAACAAATTTGTTTTTGCTTTTAAAATATGTCTTACTGGAGTAAGGTACAACATTTGTAAAAATTTTTAATGAAATCTCAGAAGATACGGTAATTCTGATACAAAAACAACATACTTGGTGCTATTATATTTAATGTTTATATTTATAATACTCATTCGTCAATCTTATCGGATTTATAGTTCTTCTTAAACAAGAATCTATATATTAATACGTGAAGGAAAATTTTTTCATCCCTTTTTAAGCATAATGCGGGCACGGAGGAGTGTAAAAATTGGCATAGTTATAGTTAATATGGAGGAGAAGTGCAGAATTTTAAAATTTATGTATAATATGTGTTAAAAATATATAAAATGAAATAAAATAAAATAAAATAAAATAAAATAAAATAAAACAACATAAAATAAAATAAAACAAAATAAAATAAAATAAAATTAAATAAAATAAAATAAAATAAAATAAAATAAAATAAAATAAAATAAAATAAAATACAATAAAATAAAATACAATAAAATAAAATAAAATAAAATAAAATAAAATAAAATAAAATAAAATAAAATAAAATAAAATAAAATAAAATAAAATAAAATAAAATAAAATAAAATGAAATAAAATAAAATAAAATAAAATAAAATAAAATAAAATAAAATAAAATAAAATAAAATAAAATAAAATAAAATAAAATAAAATAAAATTAAATTAAATAAAATAAAATAAAATAAAATAAAATAAAATAAAATAAAATAAAATAAAATAAAACAAAATAAAATATAAAATAAAATAAAATAAAATAAAATAAAATAAAATAAAATAAAATAAAATAAAATAAAATAAAATAAAATAAAATAAAATAAAATAAAATAAAATAAAATAAAATAAAATAAAATAAAAAATAAAATAAAATAAAATATAATAAAGCAACATAAAAAAAAAATAAAAAAAAAATATATTAAATAAAATAAAATAAAATAAAATAAAATAAAATAAAATAAAATAAAATAAAGTAAAATTAAATAAAATAAAATAAAATAAAATAAAATAAAATAAAACTAGAGGACCCCTGCTGCTCCGCAGCATTATATTATATTAATTTTTATAATATAATACCAAAATTTGCGAAGAGATCATTGTCCACGCATAACTTTCCTCAAACCCAACGAATTTTCCAAGAGAAGTTAACGTACAGTAATGCCAAAATATGCCAAGATAAGTTAACGTACAGTAAAAGTAAAGTTGATTCTCCACGAATAACTTTCCTCAAACCCAACGAATTTAAGCAGTTAATAGCTCAAAAGAAGGAGCTTGATCCACTGAGTGTTCTTAGACCTATGTCAACAGCCTACGTTAATTAGACCTCTAGTTATAGAGGTTTGAGAGAAGAAAAATATTGAAAAAATCTTGAATGCGAAGTTTATTAAATTCTTTTAATATATAAGATAAAATAAAATAAAATAAAATGAAATAAAATAAAATGAAATAAAATAAAATAAAATAAAATAAAATAAAATAAAATAAAATAAAATAAAATAAAATAAAATAAAATAAAATAAAATAAAATAAAATAAAATAAAATAAAATAAAATGAAATAAAATAAAATAAAATATATTAAATAAAATAAAATAAAATAAAATAAAATAAAATAAAATAAAATAAAATAAAATAAAATAAAATAAAATAAAATAAAATAAAATAAAATAAAATAAAATAAAATAAAATAAAATAAAATAATATAATATAATGTAAAATAAAATAAAATAAAATAAAATAAAATAAAATAAAATAAAATAAAATAAAATAAAATAAAATAAAATAAAATAAAATAAAATAAAATAAAATAAGATAAAATAAAATAAAATTAAATATAATAAAATAAAAAATAAAATAAAATAAAATAAAATAAAATAAAATAAAATAAAATAAAATAAAATAAAATTAAATAAAATAAAATAAAATAAAATAAAATCAAATAAAACAAAATGAAATAAAATAAAATAAAATAAAATGAAATAAAACAAAATAAAATAAAATAAAATAAAATAAAATAAAATAAAATAACTTGAAATAAAATAAAATAAAATATAAAATAAAAAATAATATAATATAATGTAAAATAAAATAAAATAAAATAAAATAAAATAAAATAAAATAAAATAAAATAAAATAAAATAAAATAAAATAAAATAAAATAAAATAAAATAAAATAAAATAAAATAAAATAAAATAAAATAAAATAAGATAAAATAAAATAAAATTAAATATAATAAAATAAAAAATAAAATAAAATAAAATAAAATAAAATAAAATAAAATAAAATAAAATAAAATAAAATAAAATAAAATAAAATTAAATAAAATAAAATAAAATAAAATAAAATAAAATCAAATAAAACAAAATGAAATAAAATAAAATAAAATAAAATGAAATAAAACAAAATAAAATAAAATAAAATAAAATAAAATAAAATAAAATAAAATAAAATAACTTGAAATAAAATAAAATAAAATATAAAATAAAATATTAAAAATAAATAATTTTATAATAATTGTATATCACACGCCCTGTGTTGAATTGTGAAGTGCCTAAAATTGATTAGCATGCCTTTATGCTGTTATAAAATTATTTATTAGCATAAATTTTTTATACATATACATAGATTAAAAAAACATAGAAAGAAAAAATAAAATTTCTTAGAATTTCATGCTGGTTATACCAGTATATATTTAAAGTAAAATTCTTAAAAATACATTATACCCTTTCCAAACATGAATTTTTTTCGTAAACAAAACACTAACTTCCAAATAACTAAATTCTGTACCAAAACTTTGAAAATAGTTCGTTTAATATTTTCTCCTATATTTCAAATTCTGATAGGTATTTAGAAGAAAAGATAAATAATCAAATTATAATAAGTAAACTTAAGTAGTCTTGATATTGCTTTAAAATACTAAATAACACATAATTGCATAAGTTTTTCTTTTGCTAAATAACTTTAGATTAAATTAAATGTTACATTTTAACTAATAGTAGAACACTTGCATCTAATACTCCCCTTTGTGAGCATCTTGTTTTTATTTTTGAATTCTTCAAAATACTTAACATAATATAAAAGTAACATATTGTTTTTTTTTTTTCCAACTTTGTATCACATAAATTGTTTTTAGTTTACAATCACTAACTGCATTACACTTTTACATATATGTACATACATAAATAGAAAAACACACACAGACTTTCATGTTCAGACATACTTACATAGTGATTGTGATAGTGATAGAAGTAGTAGTAGTAGTATGTAATAATCATTTTAAAAAAAATGTACTGCATCTTTATTATCCTCTGTTGTCTTTAATACTCGCATAATGATGACATTGCTGTTGATTACTGTATCTGCTACACATAATAAGCGTTGTAAGGATTGCGTTTTTCTATACACGGCAACACACATTCCAAAGTATTGCGAAATGCTTCTCGGAAATCACGATTAAAATAAGCATAAATGAGTGGATTGAGTGTGGAATTAAAGTAACCAATCCAGAACAATACAGCCACCACAACATCAGGACAAGGACATGCTGGACCACACAGTGAAGTAATTACGTACCTGATGAAGTGTAAGAATAAAGTGTTTAAGTGCATGAGTAAAGCTTAGTACGCATTACGTAAAGACAAGAAATTTAATTTACACACACACACTCACACATACTTTAAACTGTTGTTTCTATAAAGCATGTGAGATGTTTTGTTTTAATTTGCTAGGGAAGTACTCTCAGGCAGAGTATACAAAATATTGAAATAATTTTAAACCATATTTAAGATATGCGGTATAAAGCCTGGCTTTTATATGAAAAAAGACTACGATAAAATTTCAATTTGAAAAATTATTACTACATCTTGTTTTGAAAATATATAAAGACATGTCGGCTAATTCCATTTTGACACACATGACATTCAGTGATCTTTCGAATCCAATATTATTCAGTAAAAGTTTTTCATTGTTCATAAAAATATACAATATTATGCTGACGGACCTGATCGACATATTTACCATTAGAAAAATTGAGAAATTATTATTGTTATTAATAATAGGGGGGCAAAAATTAGTCGTGACAGACACGACAATAAACAGACATCATTTAAGAGGATGTTTGTAAAACACTTAGAAGCTCTGAAGTTATTTGCATGATAAATAAGAAACAGTTGTTTATAGTTTATTGGTTTGGCAGATGCCACTCCACATTCTCCGATCCCGCTCAAAGAACTGGACTGAAAATATGTTCCAAAGCTTAGATTTTATATAAAGATTATGATTTTTTATATAAAGATTATGATCAATCTTTGAATTGTGAAAAGGTATGTAATTAAAGAAAGTCTTGAATTTGGAGATAAATTGACCTAGATTTGATCTAACGTAGCCATGTATACATACTTACTCCTATAAGGAGCATAGAGTCTCGATAGCTATGGGACTTCAAAAAATATTACAATTTTTTGTTTTCCCTGTGTTTAATTACAAATTATAATTTTCTTTGCATTTTTCACCTTTTATCAAATTAGCCATCTTTGTGTTAATCTTAACTAGTAAAACTGTTAACGGTACTTAAATATCAGAAGATCATTCAATTTGGTACCTAAGTACGATTCGTGCATTTAAAAGGTAACATTTATTGATATAAAATAATTAGAGATTTTTCTCTCCATATAACCAAATTTTATACTGTTTTTATTTTTTATATATTTTTTGCATCCTATGAAATCAGGGCTAGCTCAGACTTTATTCGGGATGCTGTCCAGGATCTACTAGATAATTAAAAAAAAAAACATCCAACTGTGTGCCTAACAATACTTCCCCTGCACTCGGTACATACTTACCATAGAAAAAATGGTAACCAACATAATAGGAATACACCCATAATAATACCCAAAGTACGTGCAGCTTTATGTTCTGCCTTCCAACCTTTTGTTGGTCTTACTGAACCACCTAGAAATATGAAAAGAAATTAATAGAGATAGTTTTCTATAAGCATTCGGTTTAAAGAGTAGATTAAAGGAATTAAAAAATAAAATAAAACAAAACAAAATACATAATTAAAGTTTGCATATGATTTAAGCTGTTCAAAATAAGTTAGTATTGCAAGTATATGTGGTGAAATTTTACTTAGTTTTAGTTTTAAGTATGAAATATAATTGAAATATTTTCTACACAAAAAATATTACACATTCTATATATAATTTTTTTCTCTTTTGTTTCTTGTTTGTTGTTAAAGTAGAAACGATATATTTAAATATATTAAAACATATAAAAACTTTTAATTGCTTTCGCATAAGTATAAACATGTAAAGTGTATAAATATAATATATTTGATGTTGTGAGTTTATTTATAATTATACCCATAGGATATTTGTTATTTAACAAAAATAAGTAACATGCATACATATATTAATGATGATTATCGAAGTTGTAAGTAATAAATAATGGGATTATAAAATTTTAAATTACCCAAATACAATAAGAAGATTTTATTAAAATTTTTGTTAATAAATTAATGTTTTAAAGTGAATTAGTTTGCGAGTAAATGTCATGTGTTTAAAATGCTGAAATTTTTCACAGGGTCTAAAAATATGTAAACGCTATGTTCTGAAATCTAATATATTAGATTACAAGAACTCAAACGTATGAGTTTTACAATATACTAATTATATGTCTAATACTGTTATTCTGTATTGTTCGTCACTTTTTCTTCAGAGCTTTTAGGCTCACATTTGATGTTAAGTAGTATAAAAATTAAACATACTTTTAGGTCTCAACAAACAATTACGTTTTAATGAATTTTAAAACAATTACCTAAGAGAAATATATACTTATTACTTTTTGTTAAACCCTTGAAGTATGTTACAATTTTGAAGTGTTGAAAACAAAATGTTACTTTAACCCACTTTAACACAAAGTGATAAAATATACAGAATTAACATATAATATGCTAATGTGGTTATTCTATAACTTTTGTCTCTTCCTACTAAGTTATGTTAAGCAGTATAAATATTAAAAATTCATTAATTTTAAAACAATTACCTAAGAAACTTTTACAAAATTTTGAATTTGCCAATTTTGTTGTTTAATAATTTCACACCTTTAGTGTGGTCTCTATCGAAAGATAACAAAGTTTTTATAAAAAAATACAATTAAAAACAAGTAAGAAAACTATAGTCGGCCTAGACCGACTCTGCTATATCCTATACAACTAATTAGATATAGAAAATAAGCATAAACCAAATTTGGCATTGTTATTAATATTTTTTTGCCATCGGATCTGACAAAGTTCATATAGGATGCCATATTTATATGGGGACTAGGTAAAAAAAAACACCGATCCTGACTATATTTGGTAAGGTCTCTTATTTTTTGCAAAAACATATACAAACAAAATTTGAGAAAAATCTGTGCAATATTTTTGTGGTCACAAGCAATAACCGGCTAAGTCAACTTAAGAACGATTTGAGTTATGTATGCTATCATACGTTAAAACCCCATTTCTCTAACACTGTTTTTTAAAAAGCTATTAATAAAAACATACTGCCACATTACATTTATATAAACAGTTTTTTCTCGAAATCATGATGTTCGACGATTTGAGTTATGTATGCCAACATGTTCTATTAACAACGCTTTATATTTACGTGAAATCTCCATTTCTCTAACAGGGTTTATTAAAAAGATATCTAGGCGATTTCTTGTGACCGATGTTTTCTTCTACCATTTTATCCCGATTTTGACCCAACGTATATTATTTGAAAGGTTTTTCATTTTGGCCGATTTGCAGATTTACAGATTTTAAATTTTTTTCCTATATTTTGAGTAAATTGCATTTAAAGTTGCGACTAACACATATATAAAATTATACAATGCTATGTGTGTGTTGATTAAATTTGTTAATGTGTTTGTAATAAAACTTAATTTGTTTTTTTGTTTTGATTTGTGAATTGGCTATAATTGATTAGCATTCATTTAGGGTCTTTATTTAATGAAAAAATAAAATTTCCTAGAATTTGCACTCGAATTTGGAGGGCTGGAATCTTCTAGTTAATAAAAATATACTGACCTAAGTCGTAATGAAACCGCGTTATATTTATATAAAAAGTAATTTTTCTCGAAAGCACGATTTTCGACTTAGGCAGTTATACTTGTGACCTCAGATTTTTGTTTTTTGATAGATTTAAGTGAAGATCGGGAATCAGGTTCATATGGTGTCTATGACTGACAATTGTCTCATTGGGTTTATTTTTGGACTACTGACAAATGGATATAATAAACATATAGAAACCCAATTTGACCGAGATCTATATGATAATTGGATTTTAAGGCAATTTAAGTCGATCTCATAGGGGTCATTTGTATGGGGACTGGGTCTGAACATGAACTGATATTCACTAATTCCAATAGCTTTCATCCTATGGCCAATAGAAGCTTATGTAGTGAATTTCATCATAATATATTCATATTTGTGACCTGTAGTTTGATTTCCTAAATCGACCCAGAAAGTGATTCTGAGTCGATCGGTATAATAAAAGACCATGACCACATAGTGGTATAGGGTATAAAAATGTATAAACGAAAAACGTATTTTTTAAGTGATGACAAAACAATGGCAACTTTTAGGCTTCTGTAACAGAATTGACTACAACAATAAAAATAGATAATAATATGAAAGAAAATGTATAAAATCTTACCAGTTGTTTAGATATTTACAGTTTCTGGCGTTTTCTTTCAACTGTTTGAATATTTTAAATTTTTAATGTTATAATTAATTATTATAAAATAATGGCAGAAACTAAGTTTTGTGAAGAGTTAATTATCAGAATAATAGATAATTTTACTACTGCTCTTAAGTAAAGATAATTTGTGAGAAATATTCTATGAATAAATCCATGATCAAAAATTATCAAGAAACATCATGATAGAAGTACGGTGACGACTTAATATCTAGGCGACAAGTCCCGTAAAATGAGTCAAAGAAAATATAATTTATCAAGGGAGTTTAAAAGATGTCAAAAAATGCTATCTAAAATGCTATATGCTCGAACCGTAACCCGACGAGCAATTGAGGCTGATCTTGGTTGTTATGATCCCGTGAAGAAACCATTGATATCTGAGAAAAATCGTCTTGCTCGCATAAATTATGCTAAGGAACACATGAACTGGTCAAGACAGAATTGGAATACTGTTCTCTTTTCAGATGAGTCTAAGTTTAATTTAAGAGGCCATACTAGACCCAAAATATCCAAATAAAACTGTTTAGTTTGTCGCTAGCAATATTATGGAATGAGATTGCTTTTTGGGCCAAGGAATGAGTTCAATTCAAGTAATAACATATACTCTAACTGGAATTGGATACAGTCAACTTCTAAATGACGTAATATATCCATCCATATGCGGAAGACTATATATGGCCCTAGTCTGGAAATTCCAACATGACTATGACCCAAAACACACCTTCAAATTTGTAAACGAACGGCTACAATCTAATGCAGTTAGTTTTTGTAATGACCAGCGCAATCACCAGATCTAAATCCCATAGAAAATCTCTGGGAAATTGTAGATCAAAAAATACGGACACCTAATTACACAAACAAGACAGATCTTAAAGGGTGTCATCAAAAACTTAATTGATTCCTTCCATTACTCGGCGTTGTGAAGCAGTGTTAAAAAATAATCGAAAAATAGATGGAAAGATTTCAATTATTTGTTTAGTAAAGGTTTCCAATGTTTTGTCGACAGCATAAAAATTAAGGCTTTTGAGTTTTGTTATTTTTTCTGAAGTTAAGTTTTTTATGTTAATTCTTTTTTGAAATAAAAAATAACATAAAAATTTTTAAATTAATAAAAGAGTTTTTAATTTTATGATCCAATTTTCAATATCAAGATGGTTCAAGTCGTCAAAAACAAATTTTGTGAGAGTTTCGATTGTATTGTCACTCACTGTATACATATACTTATGTATATGTATATATATATATATATATATATATATAGGAAAAAATTCAAAATAGTGTATTTGTGAAAAATTGAAAAACCGTTGTCTTGAGTTACAAAACATTTATTTTGATAGATATCCCACCCCTATCCCACTAAGCGACCAAAAAGCTCTTAAAGGAAAAATCCTAAGCTTTCTTATGAAAAAAAAAAAAAAAATGCCCTTTTTGAAAAAAAAGGCAAAAAATGCTTTTATTTATTTAGCAAAAAAAAAGTCTAAATAAATTTTTTTTTTTTAAGTATTTTTTTCGGAAAGACTGAAGAAATAGCTATCTAAACTATTTGGGAGAAAATTTTCTAAGAACAATAGGTAATAAGTTACATGGATGAGAAAAACACCTGTTTGGTCAAAATATCAAATTTTGATCCCCTCTAACTCAGAGAGATCTGGACCGATCTTGTTGAAAAATTGTGTTTAAACTACTATCCAATAGGACTAACCTTGGTGCAAATTTCATCCCGATCGGAAGACATCGGTTTCAAAAGTTGGTGCACTTGACATCAAACTCCCCATATATATATTTATTTTTAGTAAACCGTAAAAGTATGTCACATTTTAAATGACTATATTTTACAGAAGTATATGGGGTAATTCCATGCAAAGGGCGCCGGTAGGTGAGTAGGTAGCATACTCGCCTATCATGCGGGGGTTGTGGGTTAGATTCCCATCAGAGGCTTTGGTCTGGTCTTTTCAAAACTAGCCAAATTAGAATCTGCAGACAAACCACTCGGCCTCGCGGAACTAGGCTTAAAAAAAAGGGTCAACCTTAAGCCCAAGTTTAAAATTTGAATTTAAATAATTTTAATAAACTAGATCTTATATTTCTTGTTTGCCATACAAATAAATAATTTCAGAGCTTTTTTGAGTTTTACAAACATCATCTAAAATGATGTCTGTTTGTTGTCATGTCTGTCACAACTGCTTTTTGCCCTCCAATTATTAATAAAAATAATACTTTCTCACTTTTTCTAATGGCAAATATGTTTGTCAGGTCCGTCTGCATAATTTTGCATATTTTTATGAACAATGAAAACTTTTACTGTATTATATTATAATATTGGATTAGAAGGATCATTGAATGTCTGGAAGAAGGACACTGCACATCCAAAATCCTTCAGACCAATAAGGCTAACATCTCTCATATTGAAAACACTTAAAAAAGCTGTGGACAACTATCTAAGATGTGGGATACTACAGCAGAGCGGGCAGATCAACATAGACCGCTCTTATCAACCCAGTGGGAACTATTCTAAAATCACTAGATGAGAAGGAAATAGCCATTTGTGCCTTCCTAGATATAGGAAGGCATGATGTAATAGAAAGGGCATTAAACCGAAGAGGGGTAGATTCAGTGACATCAAGATGGATGGTAGAAGTTCTCAACATGAGATCAGCAGATACATCAGCAGAAGGGGAAACCATAGCAGTCAATACAACCAGAGGATGTCCACAGGGAGGGGTTCTTTCGCCTCTAATGTGGAGCCTGATTGTTGACGAACTATTAATGGAACTGTCGGAGGCAGGTATAGAATGTCAAGGCTACGCGGATTGAACATCAATCCGACAAAGACCACAATTGTACCATTTACCAAGAGAAGAAAACTTCCAAGATGGAAGGCAATTCAGATTCTAGGAGAAGTCATCGAATCAAAGACAGAGCTGAAATATCTGGGCATAGTACTAGACAGCAAGTTGACATGGAAGGCACATGTCAACCATATTACACAGAAAGCCGAGCGTGTTACAATGATATGCAGAAGGGTAGCGGGTAGAACCTGGGGATGTAAACCCAGCATCCTATACTGGATGTACTACATGATGGTCCGTCCAATCGTGACCTATGGAGCTATTACGTGGGCCAAAAGTACAGAGTTAAAATTAACTCAAATGGAGCTTAGTAGGATACAAAGACTAGCGTGTATTGGGATAACGGGGGCATTGAGGACGTGTCCAACGGCAGCACTTGAAGTACTCTTGGACCAAAGCCCATTACATATAGTGGTGCAAAAGAAAGCTCTGGCAACGGCAATCAGGATAAAGGGGGATAAACCTATAACCAGGCTTTATGAAGGGTAATGGAACCGAATAAGTCAAGTTAAAGATTACTCCCTCCTGAATTGTCCAATGGACAGGACTGAGAAGAAATACGATTTCAAGAAAAACTTTGTTACAAAAGTAGTTTGAGTACAGCATATTCTCTAAAGGAGGATAAGATAAAAAGGTACACGGACGGGTCAAAGACCGGAAATGGAACAGGGGCGGGAGTCTTTGGGCCTAGAACCAATTACTACGAATCAATGGGAATACACACGAGTATTTTCCAGGCATAGCTTAACTTAAATAGAAAGTACCAAAACGGGCCATAACCATGCTATCAGATAGTCAAGCTGCTATTCGAGCAATAGGCTTCTATGTAGTAAACTCCAAGTTAGTATGGGACTGTCTGCAGAGACTGAATGAACTAGGCAGACACAATAAAGTCAGCCTTTGTTGGGTCCCGGGGCATATTGGGATCCAAGGAAACGAACAAGCAGATGAGCTTGCCAGAAGGGGAGCTGTCACAAAGCTAATGGGGCCGGAACCGTTTTGTGGAATAGGTAAAGGAGTATGGGAAGGCGTACTCAGAGAATATGAAAATCATATCAGACTAGAGCTTTTCTCGAGCCACGTAGGCTTAAGGCAATCCAAACTCTTGTTAATATCTACAACAGTAAGAAATTTGGGTCATGTATCGGATTATCAAAGGACGGACTGAGAACAATAACCGGGATTTTAACTGTAGGCTTAGGGAGCATCTGAGCAAGTTAGGAATTGAGATGAATCCCATGTGCAGATTCTGCGATGAGAAGACAGATTCACCGGAGCACATACTGGGGGATTGTGGAGCTTTAATGCATAAGAGAAAAAAGCACCTGGGTTCTTTCCAAATACCAGGGAGCGAAATTAGATCACTGGAACCAATCCACATCCTCGAATTTCTGAGGGCTTCAGGGTTGGGTGAGATTTTATAGGGACAAACTATTAGCAGAGGGCAGTACAATAGATCACTTGGTCGCAGTACTTTCGACACCTCTTGGTACAATTACAATTAACAATATGTCTGTCACTATGGAATTAGCCTCTGGTTATTTCATAATTTTTTTCACTTTCTGCTAAAACTTTGTTTATATTTGTATTTAAGCGTTTTAATAATGTTACGTACATAACACTAGGATTGATCAGAAAATTAAATTTATATATTATTCTTAGGTAAATGTTTTATAACCTTAATAGAAAGTAATAAAAGTTATCGAATAACAACATAGTATTGTTATTTATGTGGTTATTCTATAACTCTTGTCTCCTTCTGTTAAGGTTATTTAAGTTTACATTCGATGTTAGGCAGCAAAAAAAATTAAACATATGTTTGGAACTGAATGAATAAATTTAATTTCATAAAAATATATTTATAAATTGTTTTATTGAGCCCTAAAGGTATGTTTTATTTTTATACTTCTTAACATCAAATGATAACTTAACAGATCTTAACAGAAAGCGACAAAAGCTATAGAATAACCTAAGTACCTAAAAGTTATAGAATAACCATATTAGAATAATTTTTTTAAGTTAGAATTTTTCTTTGTATACTACTTAAGTTAAGCATACCATTAGGGATTATCAAAAATTTAATTTAAAAGCACATTGCTTTTAGAAAAAGAAAATTTTTTAAATGTGTAATTCCAATTTTTTGTTTCATGTGCCCTTAATACATATATTTTGAGTTTTGATCGTACTTTAAGTAAATATCCTGTTAAGTTAACATTTTTCATTATATACTATTAAAGTTAAGCATACCGTTAGGGTTTATCAAAAACTTTATTTAAAAGCACATTTTTCTTAGCAAAAACAATTTTAAAATGTGTAATACTATTTTTTTTCCAGGTGCATTTGAGATATTATAAATTTAGATCATACTTTAAGTTAAATATTTACTTAACAGAAAGTTATTGTTCTATATTTTTCACTCCTTCCTGTAGCGATTGGTTAAGTTCACAGTTTAAAGGAAAAAAGTTTAATTTACTTTAGGGAAACATCAAAGAAATTTTTTTATGTATTTAAAACTTCTGGCAAGGAAATATTTTTTACTCTAATTTTTTGATAACTCTAAGAATATGGTTATCTTAGTAGCACGATAATAAGCTAAAACATATATCTGGGCATACCTTTTTCTTAGATATAACATAGCTAAACGTTTTTCACGTTTACAAATAACGTGAGCTGGTTAATTTGTTAGAAAAACTCCTGTTATTCGAAACATAATTCTACTTTTTGTAATTTACAACTGAAACACGTTTCTACGTTTATTTATTTATCTTTCCGTCAAAGTTAACAAAGTTTGTTAATGAAACATTTCGCTTTCCAAGTTTGGGGGAAAAAACGCAAATTAAAACGAAACCATCATGTAAAGCAGACTAATAGAAATCCGTAATAAAAGCTATTTGTCTAATAAACCTTTCATGATTTAATCATAGGAACTTTTCATCATCTTTACGCTCGTTAACATATAATAAGAAAAATAAAAATAAAATCAAACAAAGGATGCTACATTTTTTATTAGAAAAGTAACGAAAACGCCATGAAGTTTATGAAATTACAGAAAACATTTTATTTAGAGATGTGCATAAATTTTTAATATGAATTTAGATTGATTGGATTGATTTGAAGGCAATATGTTTCTATTATATTTTCTCTAGTTTGTGATTAAGGATTTCTATTTCTAATGGAAATTCTAAAATACACTCGGTTGTATTGTCAGTCAGATACATACATTTTGTTTAGTTACAATGATATGTTAAATGATATGTTCATCCTCCCTCATCACCCTCACTTTAAGCAAACGCTACGTGTTTGTTGTACTTGTCGTATTACCAGCATTATATCATTTTTATTACTGAGCGTTGAACTGAGCTCAGTTTTGCACATCATTGATGATTAAAATTTATGAGATGTATTTCAACTTTGATTAAAATGAAATTGATGGTGAAATCAACAACATACAGACATTCATAAAAGGACATTGTTTATGTTGAGAAACAAAAGAAAAATAAAAAGAAACAAAATCTTGGAAAACTGAAATTGAAGTTTCTTTTATTCAATGATATTCAATGGTGTGGCAGCAATAATAACAATAGCAAAAGCAACAAGCAAATGGAAAGTAAATCAGATTATAAATTTATTTTATAAGTGGTGGTAGAGTAAGAAAGAGAAATAAAAAAATATTAATGTATAAAATAGCAGTTATAAACCATTAAAATTATCATTGAAAATTCCCAACAACGGCTACATAAATAAAGATGATCAAAATACAACGTTTATTTTTAATGAGATCAAAGTGTCTTTTGTGGTGCAGTTACAGTGTCAGATAATTTATAGTGGAAAATTTAAACGGAATATAAATTGCATATCTTGTCCAATGGTAGAATTGTGGTTTTTTGTTAACTTATGTGCTTGTTCTACAACTTTTGTCACATTCTGTTAAGGTCTGTTAAGTTAACATTTGATGTTAAGCAGTATAAAAATTAAAACAAATTTTTTTTTGGGCTTTATAAAAAAATTTAATTTCAAGGAAATATATTTTGAAATTTTTTATTGAGTCCTAAAAGTATGTTGTATTACTACACTGTTTAACATCAAATGTTAACTATACATACCTTAACAGCAAGCTAAGAAAGTTACAAAATAACCATATTATTTCAGTGATATAAAATTTTTTACATCTGTAATATTTATTAATAAGCTAGGTGATTTCTTGTGACCGATGTTTTGTTCTACCGTTTTATCCCGATTTTGACCAAACGTATATTATTTAAAAGATACTTCTTTTTAGCCGTTTTGCAGATTTACAGATTTTTAAATTTGTTCTTTTACTTTGAGTAAATTGCATTTAAAGTTGTTACTAACACATACATAAAATTATACAATGCTATGTGTGTTTACTAAATTTGTTAATGTGTTTGTAATAAAAATGAGTTTGTTTTTTTGTGTTGATTTGCGAATGGCTATAATTGTTTAGCATATCTTTAGGGTCTTTATTTAATGAAAAAATAAAATTTCCTAGAATTTGCACTCGAATTTCGAGGGCTGGAATCTACTAGTTTATATGATTATTCTACATTTTTTGCGAATCTCTGTTAAGGTCTGTCCACTTATATAATAATTAATCATAACTTTTGAGGTTTAATAAAAAAAATAAATTTCTAAGAAAACTATATTTTTAAAATTTTTATTGAGCCCTAAAAGTAGTTTTTTATACCCTATACCACTATGTGGTTTGGGTATAATGACTTTGTGCTGCTGTTTGTAACAACCAAAAATATTTGACCTAGACCCATCTTTAATTATACCGATCGAATCAGAATCACTTTCTGAGTTGATTTAACAATGTCCGTCCGTCCGTCCGTCCGTCCGTCTGTGTGTCCATGTAAACCTTGTAATCAAACTGCAGGTCGCAAATATGAATATATTTTGATGAAATTTGGTATATAAGCTTCTATCGGCCATGGGATGAACGCTGTCGAAATTGCTGAGAATCGGTCCATGTTCAGACCTAGCCCCCATACGAATTACCCCTATGAAATCGACATAAATTGCCATATGATCCCCATTGTCATATAGATCTTACTCAAATTGGGTTTTGTATGCGTTCATTACGTCCATTAATGAGTAGTCCAAAAATGATCCCTTTGGCCCCATATAGAGCTGCTTCCCGATCTTCACTTAAATCTATTAAAAAACAAAAATATTGCACTGATTCTTCTCAGATTTTGTTTGTATATATTTTTGCAAAAGACAAGAGACTTTACCAAACATGATCAGGATCGGTCCATTTTTGGACCTAGTCCCCATATATAACATCCGATATGAACTTTTTCATATCTGCAGCCAAAAAAATTAATAAAAATCCCACTCAAATTTGGTTTTTGCTTATTTTCTATGTCGAGTTAGTTGGGCCTAAGAGATAGGGTCTCTGAACGCATGGTATAGGGTATCGTATAGTCGGTCTAGACCGACTATAATTTTCTTACTTGTTTTATACTGCTTAACATCACATGTTAACTTAACGGACTTTAACAGAAGGCAATAAAAGCTATAGAATAATCAAATCAAATGTCCTTATAATTTAAAATACTAAGGGGGCATATTTCTTAAGGGTGATTTTTTATACCTTAATCTTCTGTCTTTCAAAATTTTTTATATAATTATTATTTTGATTTTTAAGCATTATGACTGGTTTTCACTATGTCATTTTTAATGTCAATTGTAGTCCATTACTGTTATATCATTGAAACACATGGCATCATTTAACATCCGAAATGAAATTGCCAACATGTTGGCAAATTATTTTTACTTTATATCTTTTTGACTTTATAAGATGTAATGAATATATTGAAGGAAAATGATGAGATGTCGGTTGAGGTAGTGACTATTACATAGTCATGGCTTTGTATGATTTTGTTAAGAAACCTAACTCTAGGTACTTTTAAAAACGTTGTAAGTTGTTATGACGACGTTTCGCAGACTTATTTGAATTGAATGCCTTCTAAGAGTATTATAAGTAATAGACTTAGAAGGATATATATTTAAAAGTAAGCAGTAAGAAGGGAAATAACAGTTTTGCAAGCAAAAAAAAATAATGTTAAACCAATTGTTTTGAGATTTCTTTAATAATGTTGTTATGAAAACAAATTCTGAAAGAAGACTATTCCTCAAACAGAAAGTTTTGTTTTTGGTTACTCTTTTAAGAAATACTATATTGTGAATTACTTTGAAATCCCATAAATTGCCATATAGAAACAATATGCGTTATTAAATAAGGAAATCTGAATAGAATGCTTAATGTTGGATCTTAAACGATCTATATTTAAGCTTTAAATGTGTGATCTCTAATTTTCTAACTATTATTTTATATGATTACTTAA
Source organism: Cordilura impudica (assembly GCA_963682025.1). Taxonomy (NCBI): domain Eukaryota; kingdom Metazoa; phylum Arthropoda; class Insecta; order Diptera; family Scathophagidae; genus Cordilura; species Cordilura impudica. Next base: position 12,681,205 of record OY821517.1, read on the forward strand.
GGTGTATACATCCAAAAAAAAAAAAAAAATACCCAAATATTTTTCGTACAGAGGGTATTTATCAGTTTGTCATTCCATTTGTAAAACATCGAACTACTTGCGACCCTAAAAAGAGTACATCTTCTTCATCTTAAAAATATATTATAAAATAAATCATTTAAATGGTTTAAATTAGGACAATATGCTTAATCCTTCTTTCGAGCAAGTTGATATTATATTTGGAGTCTCTGGGTCCAACAGCCGAGGAATGACAAACGAAAATGTGAAGGTACTCGATAAAATTTAATTTAAAAAACGAAAGTGGAAAACAAAACCAATTGACGGATGTAGTGTAAGATCTCGAAGGCGCAAGCTGGAGAAATCAAAATCATATTACAAGTTCTAACATGCAGCAGAAAGATACATGCAAAAAAATTCGGAAAGTACGCCAATAAAACAGCTATACTTTTCGCGAGCACAACACAAGAATGAAGACCTTTTCACTATATGTAGTGCACTTCAGATCCATATATGTCCAAAATTCGACAAAAAATTGAAAACCACCTCTATTGAATTAGACGAAACAGCTGAACAACTTCTAGAAGATGAAAATCAAGGCTATTTAGAAGAAATATTTACTAAAATTTCATTAAAAATAGGTTTTCAGTACACTAACAATAAGTAACTAGCAGATTCCAGCGCTCGAAATTCAAGTGCAATTTCTAGCCAGCTTTATTTTTCAACTTAGCCAATTCACAACCCAACACTTTTATGGTTTATTATTATTGTGAATGAAGATAACAAACTCATTAACAAACACATTAACAAATTGAATAAAACACACATACATAACATATGTATAATTGTATGTATGTGTTAGTAGCAACTTTAAATGCAATTTACTCAAAATAAAGGATAAAATTTAAAAATCTGTAAATCTACTAAACGGCGAAAACGAAATACCTTTCAAATAATATACGTTTGGTTAAAATCGGGATAAAACTGTAAAACAAAACATCGGTCACAAGAAATCGCCTATTCTATTAATATTATAGTTACTCTTTTTAAATTCTTTCTTTTGGCTCAATCTCTCTGTCTGTTTGTCATGGGGCAACCCCATTCTCTTATCAAATTGATCTGAGACTTGGCACATGGTCTTGTTGTGACTACAGATTAAGTTTGGGGTAGCCACACACAGTCACGCATTGTCACGCACAGTCACGGAGTGATCTAAATGCCATTTCCCCTCACCCGATCGATCTGAAACTTGGTTGATAAACTTGTTGTTAAGAAAGATCAACTTCGACATAGTCACGCACAGTCACGCACAGTCACGCATAGTCACGCACAGTCACGGAGTGATTTAAACCCCACTTCCCCTCATCCGATGGATTTGAAATTTTGTCCATGGACTTGTTGTGGCCAAAGATTAATTTTAAGATAGTCACACAGAGTCACGCACAGTCACGGAGATATTCAAAACTCATATGCATAAGGAAGGAAAGAGTTTTAATAAAAACTTTGTTTTTATGGGTTAGATTTTTATATAGTTAACAATTTTTTCTTTATTTAAAAATTAATTAATACATAAATATTTAAAAAGATAATAAAAAATTTTGAACTATAGTAAAAACATCCGACTTTTTCATTGAAACTTCTCTATCTTGAACCAGTATCAAGTGGCTTTTACGTTCGCTGCTTAATAAATTATATTTTAACTCGGGCTCCTTCAAAAAAAAAAAAAAAACGCTAATTTTTGGCCCTTGTGAAAATTAGGACTAAAACGTTTACGGGGGCCAAAGTTTGGCATTTTCTGACAAAATTTAACTTACAAAATTTTTCAAAAGTATTAGTTGTAAAATTATCTGAAAAAATAAGACATTATATAAAAAAACCTTTTTTAACCTTTTAACACTTCACTTTAATATTAAAATTTAGCTAAAGATGAAAATGTATTTTAAACCCCCCATAACTTTTTTTTTATTATCGGCCGATATTTGCGTTTTAAAGCAGGGGAGATGTGTAAACATCTACGCCCGTGTTCATAATCAAATTCTAGCAGTTGGCTAACTTTTTTTCATACAAATTTTGAAATTTTCGTGTGAAAAAAAGTTAGCCAACTGCTAGAATTTGATTATGAAAAAAATCTTTAATTGATAGCGCCAGTATTCATAATCAAATTCTAGCAGTTGGCTAACTTTTTTTCATACAAATTTTGAAATTTTCGTGTGAAAAAAAGTTAGCCAACTGCTATAATTTGATTATGAATACGGGCGCTATTAATTAAAGACTTTTTTAAAGTCATTTTTTATAATCAAACAGAGAGCGTCATCTATGTATCACTTATAGCAAAAACTGTTTCAGCTAATTCAACAACCCTTTGCTGTAAGACGTTAAAAATATACCAATATAAACGTTATAAGTGGTACATAGATGACGCTTTTAAAAAGTGGCATAAAAACACAATTTTATATCATAATTTTTTCACCAATACAATCATAAGTCACACACCGATTTGTGTTACAGCTCTCACCGATTTGTGTTACGCTGTTTTTGTGATTTATTGTGAAATAGAAATTTACCCATCTGCACGTATAGATGTTTACACAAAAAAAAAAAAAAAAAAAATAAACCGCTTATCAAAATTCCACTCCAATCAAAAGTTATGGATTTTTGACCGCCTTCTCGATAAATGGTCCACTGTGCGACGGCCAGACGGACGGATAAACGGATATCGCTATAACGACTCGAGTTGTTATATGGATCACAAATGCATTTACTTTATGGGCTCGCAAATTAATTTTTCGATGCTTTACAAACGGTACGACAAACTGATACACGAGTATATACCCTCTGCACGTGGAGTGTACAAAAATGTCGATTAACATTTATCATCTCTGGCTTAGTATACAAACTGATACATACGACCGTAGTAAGAACAAACAAAGTAAGTGAAAAGTTTATTGATAGATAAATAAATCAGATAGAATTGATGTTTTTGCATGCGTTGTGAATCTCTATAAATCTCAATGCTAAACTGCTTACTTAATTTGTGTTTGTATGTACATATGTATAGTTTGTGTACTTTAGCTTGAGTGCAAACTAGGAAATATTCATTCTATATAATGTGTGTGTGTGTGTGTGTTTACAACAAATACAAATATAAATTTATTAAAGCATATTAAGCATTGTATGTTAAATAGATTTTTTTTCGAGTGAGAGCAAAGCATGTGTGCACTTTAATGAGATGAAATTATAGAGAATCGAACGTGTATGTTGTTATTGTCAATAAGTTATATTTACATATTGTCACATATACTGACAAAATTATCAATTCAAATGGAAATCAGCAGCTCTAGCATTAGCGTTAACACAAATAAAACAAATATAAAAAATCACTTAAATTTACGCGATTATTATGCAGAATTATTGGAAATACACTTACAACAATACACTTAGACAACTGCATAAGAAGTATTGAAAGGAAACATGTAAATGGTTGAATGTAGTAAAAGTGAAAAAAGTGAGTCTTGTTCTAATGGAAGACGTCTATGGTAAAAACAGATATTGTACAGTGTGTTCAACAAGAAAGTTACATAAAACTATTTTTTTGTATAAAGTTTTTAAGAAAATAAGCGATTAACTTTGAAAAATCAAGCCGGTAGGTTTTCAGAAAAGTTTTGTAAAACACATGTATAAAACTTAGAAATGTGAGCATTTTGCAAGAATAATTTGTATAAATTGTACAGTTACTCAAAGTGAAAATGACCTACCGTTCATATAATTATTTTCTTTATAAAATTTGTATAAAATAAATAATAACTTTATACGAAAGTATATTTTAAAGTTTGATTAATTTCTTATCACAACTAAATTCATTAAGATTAACAAGAACAAAAAAAAAAAAAACAAGTAAGAAAATTATAGTCGGTCTAGACCGACTATACGATACCCTATACCATGCGTTTTGAGGCCCTATCTCTCAGGCCCAACTAACTGGATATAGAAAATAAGCATAAACCAAATTTGAGTGGCATTTTTATTAATTTTTTTGGCTGCATATATGAAAAAGTTCATATCGGATGCTATATCTATATGGGGACTTGGCCCCAAAATGGACCGATCCTGACCATGTTTGGTAAAGTCTCTTGTATTTTGCAAAAATATATACAAACAAAATTTGAGAAGAATCAGTGCAACATTTTTGTTTTTTGATAGATTTAAGTGAAGATCGGGAAGCAGCTCTATGACTAAGAGTTGTCAAATAGGGATAATTTTTGGACTACTGATTAATGGATGTAATAAATACATACAAACCCAATTTGACTAAGATTTATATGATAATTTGGATCTTATGGCAATTTATGTTGATTTCATAGGGGTCTTTTGCATGGGGCTAGGTCTGAACATGGATCTATTCTCACCAATTTCAATAGCGTTCATTCTATGGCCGATAAAAGCTTATATACCAAATTTCATTGAAACATATTCATATTTGCGACCTGCAGTTTGATTACAAACTTTACATGGACACAGAGACGGACGGACGAACATCGTTAAATCGAATCAGCTAGTGATTCTGATTTGATGGATATAATAAAAGATGGGTCTAGGTCAAATATTTTTGGTAGTTACAAACAGCAGCACAAACTCATTATACCCAAACCACATAGTGGTATAGTGTATAAAAAACAATCAAGAGCGTGAAGTTCGGCTGTACCAAATCACTGATACCCTCCGCCCGTGTTCAAAACACAACATTATAACCATGGGTTTCAACACTCAGAGACAAAAAAGCCCAGATTTCAAATTATAATGGCTGGATTTTTTGAAAATTATGTTTTTTTTAGGTATTTTCCTGCTTTTTTAATTTAAACCAATTATTACACAATTATGACGCACTCAATCAAGACCTGCTAAAAATGTCCGAGTGGGGTAAAGCGAATAGGATTGGTTTTAATGCGCAGAAGACTCAATGTTGTTTGACTCATAGCGCCATGAATTCAACAATGTGATCTGTATATACGGGTGGTATTGATATTGAGGAATCCGATACTCTTGATGTTCTGGTCGAAAGAAGCATTTAAGTGTCTTGGTTTTCACTCCTTCTGATCTACTTAAAATCTATAGCACCTACACCCGACCGAAAATGGAATACAAATCCCATATATAGACAGGTGCTTCAATGTCTATTTTGGAGCTACTGGACTATGTGCAAAGTAGGGCGTTGATGCTCATTAATGACAGTAGGGTATCCAAATCTATTGACTCGTTGGAAGTTCGTCATAATGTATGTTGGGTGGCAGTGTGCTATAGATACTACCATGGGAAATGCTCTTCTGAGATTTTGGAACTCATTTCAAGCGCCCGAGTTTCAGTCGATCTAGCCATATGGAGAATAAACTCCCTCACAGGTCTTGCTGATAGTTACAATCTAATAACATTTAAGTCAAATATCCACAAACTTGTTCTGGATATTTCCAAGGCATCCGATTATGTGTGGCACGGTGCATTAATATCAAAGCTTATTGCATTTGGGGTTGGTAATGACATCTCTCGATTTGTATCGAGTTTTCTCAGAGACCGAACAATACGTGTTGTTATTGATGGGGTCACATCTAATGAGTTTCAGCTTAATTCAGGGCCACCCCAAGGTTCCGTTCATTCTGTTTCTCTTTTCCTTATCTTTCTGAACGACCTTCTTGGTCAAACTTTTAACTCTATATACTCTTTCGGAGATGACAGCAGCATTTGTCATCATTCATTTCCCTTTGATTCTAGGCCAAGCTTCTTGGAGCTTGGCGGCAAAAGGCGGACAATGAATGACACACTATATCAATACCTCTTAACAATCCCCGAGTGGGGTAAATGTTGTATGTTGACCCATAGGGCCATGGATTCAACAATGTCATCTGTATATATGGGTGGTATAGGTATTGAGGAATCGGATACTCTTGATGTTCTATACATGGGAATTCAATGTGATGTTCGTTGGAACGAGCATGTTTTTCAAATGTCGCAAGAAGCATTCAAGTGTCTTGGTTTTCTAAACGGTACAAAAATTACTTCACTCCTTGTGATCTCCTTAAAATGTATACTACTTACATCCGAACAGAAATGGAATGCAACTCCCATATATGGGCATGAGCTTCAAAGTCTATTTTGAAGCTACTGGACCGTGTACAAAAAGCTTGTTGGCGCTCATCAATGACAGTAGGGTCATTGACTCATTGGAACATCGTCAGAATTGGATTGTGTAGCACTGTTCCATAGATATTACCATGTTCTATTCTGAGATTATCGAACTTATTCCAAGTGGCCGAGTTTCGGTTCACTCTACCCGCTTCTCTAGTAGATCACAGCAGTTTGAAGTCTATTGTCCAGTTGACCGCACAACGCATTACCGAAAGAATTCGTTTATCAGTCGAACAGCCATATGTGGAATAAGCTCCCCGCACAGGTCTTTCCTGACAGTTATAATGTAATAAAATTTAAGTGAAATATCCACAAACACTACTCCCTCTCTCCTCCTTCGCATAACCTATTTTCCTGAAATCAAAACAACGCTCTGCATTTGTAAGGGGCAACCCCTGAGTGTTGGTTAACAAAAAAAAAAAAAAATGCAAAGCATAAATGTAAACACATGCAATTACTTTTTGTCTGTTTGCGTATTAGCAATGCATACACATTTTTTTTCTTCTTGCTGTTTTTTTCAAATGTACAGCAAGCAAACAAAAATGTGTATGCATCGCTGATATATGTATATCGATATGCACATGTTCTGTTACGTACAAACAGTTTTCACTACTTTTAGTTTATTATATGACTTTTTATCAGAGTATGTTTACATTTGCGTACCTCATTCCTTGCCTATTTAGGCTAGAGGCTCCCAATTCAATACCAAATAGCTGCAGATTATGACAAACATTTTAGTTTTAAGTAGTGTGACTTAATCGTCTTATTGCGGCCATGAAAATGTTTTCTACAGACAGACAGACAGACAGCAAGACAGACAGACGGATATCGCCAGATAGACTTCTCCTTTTATAAGGTTTAAGAATATACACAGTTTATGGGGTCCTTGAAGTTTATTTCTACGATTTACAAATGGATTAACAAACTGATATATACCCTCTGCTAAGGGTATAAAAGCAAATAACTTAAAAGAAAACAATAATTTATCTCATAGTGAGAAGGACCCATCAGATGTTTAGAGTTATAAAACATATTTTAGAAATTGAATTTAATCTACAGCACTATTTTCTTGGGAAGCCCTTCTACTAAATTACGGATTTTCAGCGATTATGAATTGATTTCACAAGTTGTTCTGTGTATTCAAGACTAATTTTTTCCCATTCGTCGAATTGCACTCGTTTCAGTTAATTTTTGTTGGATATTTCATGTTTTCTTATTTCAAGCTCCAATTAATGCCATAGACTTTCTATTACATTTAGATCTATCGATTGTGGCGGCGTTTTGATAATTCTTGGACAATTATAGAGCAGCCATTCTCTTACAATTCCAGCAGTGTGTTTGTGATCATTGTTTTGATAGAAAAGTGTTCTGCAATTCCCAGTTTTTCAGCACTTTGTTCAAAGTTTTCTTTTAAAATATTTGAATATTGATGCTTATCCATGCCTCCATCAATGCAATGAAGTTTACCAACGTTTGCTGCTGAACATGTACGCCAAACTATAATATGATCGCTCCATGTTTAACTGTTGGGCGTAAATGTTGCGGATGCATTTCCTCGTTAGTCTTTCTCCAGACATTTACTCTCCCATCTCCTATCCTATAAGTTAAAAGTTATTCCACAACGAAATGTCTTTCATTAGGTTATTATGAGCGAAATTCAATCGAATATGTTTGTTCTATTTGGAAATGAATGTCTTCTTTCTTGCAATTCTAACATTTAATCCAGTTTACGTAAGACTCTTCGAACTGCCTCGTCTCGGTTTTTTCATTATTGTATATTTTTACAATATTTTTTCTTTTATTGTTGAGCAAGATTTCTTCTTCAATCGAGATATGGGCACCCATGTTTCGCAACATTTTTGAAGTCAGTAGAATAACCTGTTGATAACGACTAAAAAAATTTTATCAATTTTCTGAAGTACTAAAAAAGTATGGATTGCAATTTCATAAAAATCTTGGAATGTTCCGTTACTTGAGTCAGTTTTTTTGAGTGGCTCATTTTCACTGCGAGATTAATTACTCAAGGGAACAAGGTTTTTCTTGATTAAGAACTGAGTGTTATTTTTAAAGTTATTTGGTACGCTGAGTCCAAATCTGCACTTGGTTTTTTTCTATCAGCTCGACTTTTCGCGATATACCGTTATGTCCAAAATTAAGGCACTTCCACTAAATATATTGGAATAACTTGAACATGGTTCATCATATTCAGTTAAAAAAAAATTCAAAACTCGTCAACAATATTATCTTTAAGCCGTAATTACATTGGTTTAAAATTTGCCCAGCAGTTTGAAAGATATCGTGGAAGTTTTGAAAAAAAGAACAATTTTCAAAAAAAAAAAATTTTTTTTGTTTTTTAAAAATTCATAAAAAATAAAAATGCGACATAGATCAAAGGTTTGGTCTAAAAGCATTTAGTTAAACATATTTCGAATGAAATGAGCTTTATAATCGGTGCACAACTTTTGATTTTGTTTACAATTTACTGAGAAAACTGATTTGGTAAAAATTGCGATTTCCATAAGATTTTTAGATTTTATAAGATTTCCTTAAATTATAATTTAAGAGAACAGGGTTCTTGTTGATTAAGAACTGAATGTTGTTTTTAAGGTTATTTGGGACGCTGAATCCAAATTTGCACTTCCTTTTTTCTATCATCTCAACTTTTCGCTATGTACCGTTATGTCTAAGTATATATTTGAAATCAGCAACACCAAAAAAGTTAAATATTGTTCCCTTGTGTTATTGATTTCTTTTTTTATATTTTTATTATTGTCAATGCATTAGTTCTTATCTATATATTAATACCTGAAGGTAAATTTTTAGTTCCCTTTTTAAGCAATATGCGGGCACCGAGGAGTGTGAAAATTGGCATAGTTATAGCTCGTATGGAGTAGAAGCTGAGAATGATAAAATTTATGTTTGATCTATCATAAAATTATATTAAATAAAACAAAATATAATAAAATAATAATATTTATAATAATTCATTACACCCTGTTAGTGCGAATGATTTAAATTATATATCAGACGCTCTGTGTTGAATTGTGAATTGTTAAAATTGATTAACATACCTTTAGGCTCATTTGAATATTCATAAATTTTATATATATGGGGCGTTTCATGTCAAGTGATCCAACTTTTAAAACCGATGTCTTCCGATCGGGATGAAATTTGCACCAAGGTTAGTCCTACTAGATAGTAGCTTAGACACAAGTTTTTAAAAAGATCGGCCTAGAACTCTCTGAGTTAGAGGGGGTTAAAATTTGACATTTTGACCAAACAGGTGTTTTTTCTCATCCATGTAACTTCTTAACTGTTGTTCTTAGCAAAATTTGTCCGAAATGTTTTGTAACTCAAGACAACGGTTTTTCAATTTTTAGCATATGCACTAATTTGAATTTTTTCCTATTAGTGTGTAAGTGTTTCCAAAACCTTACAAATAAAGCATACACTGAGAAACTAGACAAATTAACCTTTCCGACGGTATGTAACATACCTAACTAAAATTTCATACCTTCGATACTTTAATACACGCAATATGTTAACCTCAGGAAAAAAATCACTTTTTTTTATAGAAATGTTGAAAATTAATTTTTTATTTATTTCTAATAATAATGAAATTAATATATAATAATAATAAAAATAAAAAAATAAATAATTTAGTAGATCCGTTTATAACATAACTATTTTTTTAATTAATTTATTGTAGCTGATGAAGTATTTAAGTTTTGTAAATTTTTAAATACCCAGTCTTTCATCCAGCTTATTTATCGCCTTTATTTGCTGCTTTTTTGCCAATCTTTTCTTGGCGTTACTAGGTCCAGCTGTTGCTTAAACTGACGTTGAAGGAAATTAACTTAAAGTGCTTAACATATGACTCGCCAGAAGATTTACATGAATACCACGACTGCCTTAAATTGACTATGTGTCCTAATGCAACAACTTCTTGCTACTTAAGTGAAGCTCAAATTGCCCGGAAACCACATTCATCAAAGAGAATTTAATCAACTCTTTTGATCTTGAATATATTGAGGAGGTGAAATTTGAATCTTGGATTCAGACTGACAGATGCACATTGAAAACAATAATTTTAAATGTGGATGATTTTGTGGAAGAAATGTGTACAGGAGTGCTAAACTTGAGAACCCATGACTTTTTAGTCAAAGAGCAATGGTCATTCTTCAAGGATTTGAAGATACATTTGAAGTCTGGTGAATTCGTTATTTCGTATGATTTCGCAGAAATCTATAAATATGTTCTTCAGGATGCCATACAAGCTTTCCACTTCAATAACGACCAAGCAACTATATTCACAGTAGTTATTTACTACATGAAATATGAAAAAGTGGAACACTAAAGTGTGGCAATCATATCCCACGATATAAAACATGATAATACTAAAATATCTAATATCTAAATTTACAGGTATACTACGTTTCGGGCGTGATTTTTTTCCTGAAAAACCGTTGTCTTGAGTTACAAAACATTTTTTTTGATAGATATACCACTCGCATCCCACTAAGCGACCAAAAAGCTCTTAAAGGAAAAAACTTAAGCTTTCTTTTGAGCCAAAAAAAAAAATTCCTTTTTTGGAAAAAAGTCAAAAAATTTTTAATTTGAAAAATAAGTTAAAAAATTTTTTTCATTTTTTTCAAATTTTTTATCCGAAAGACTATTTGGGACAAATTTTGCTAAAAACAATAGATAAGAAGTTACATGGATGAGAAAAAACACCTGTTTGGTCAAAATGTCAAATTTTGACACCCTCTAACTCGGAGAGTTCTGGACCAATCTTGTTGAAAAATCGTGTCTAAGCTACTATCCAATAGGACTAACCTTGGTGCAAATTTCATCCCGATCGAAAGATAGCAGCTTTAAAAATTGGATCACATGGCATGAAACGCCCCATATAGATTAAAAAATATTGGAAGACAAATATTGAATGAAAAAATAATATTTCCTAGAATTTGCACTCGAATTTCGAGTGCTGGGCTATACTAGTTTGTATTAAATACTAAACATTTAAATAAATATGCCTTTGTCTAAAATTATCATTTATTTTAGAAAAATTTTATGTAATTTAATGAAGGCTGGGTCATTTTCGATGTGAGTAACTGTATATTTAGTAGGGAGCTTACATTATTACCACTATATTCTTCAGTTAACGTAAGTTTACCCTCTTAACTGTCTTAACCTACAACTATAACCTACAACTAAAACATTTTTAAAAACGGGACAAGATAAACCAATAAATGTACGAAACATTTGTATTTATGACATTTGTAAACTTATGACTGTCATTTTCTTGTTGAACAAACTGTCAGCGTCTCAAAAACAAATAACTAAGTAATATATAAGTATATATGTATATATACCTATATATAAGTTAGTTTGGTATAAAAATTTATGTATTCAAAAGTCTTAAAAGCAAAAAGAAAACAAGAACTAACTAGATGCGTAGTAGATAAAACTGAGTAAGTTGAAAGACAGTAAGAAGATTGCTTTTAGTTTTTCAATTTCCTTTATTTAAAAAAAGATGCATTAGCAATAGTTTAATATCTGCGAATATGTTAAAGTCAAAATACATTTATAAGAAGACATATACTTTTGTAAGAGGCAAATTGCAATAAGAATGAAAACTACAAACATTAAATTTAAGTATATTCAAAATTTGATATATTTTAGAGCGCTAATAGTTGATAATCATACGTGAAATTTATCTATTTATTATTTCTGTTCTCAAAATACATCTTTTTTCCAAAACTTATGTATGCAAAATATAATTTTGGAATGATTAAGCAGTACTAAGTTTTAAAGTTTTAATATGATTGAAAAAAAAAAACAGTTAAAAAAGAGGGGATAACTAAAAAAAATTTCGCTCTTAAATATTTAATTTCAAATATTTCATGTGCTCGTTAAGACTAGAAATTTTACTAACCATTGAAAAGCCATTTCTGTGGTCACAAGCGATAACCGCCTAAGTCGACTTAACAATGATTTGAGTTATGTATGCTATCATATTCTACTAACAACGCATTATATTTACGTAATATTTTCTCTAACACTGTTTTTTAAAAAGTTATTAATTAAAACATACTGACCTAAATCTTAATGAAGCCTCATTATATTACATGATTTTTGACTTAGGCGGTTAATGCTTGTGACCACAGATTTAAGAAGTCTTTAATGATGTATGTACAAGATGTGGCAAAACCGCATAATATACGTCAATTCTGAGGTTTTAAATAACATACAGTCAAGGCAAAAAACTTCATGCGACCTTAGATTTTGAGGTTTTTGGGAAATTGGCGAGGAAAATTTTAAAAAATGTATCCCAATATTTAAGGTATTTATAAATAAGTTTATTTAAAAAACAAGGGGAATTTCATAAACATATTAAGAACAATAATAAAAAAACCATAAACAATTCATAGGAAAAAGTTTAAATACATACAGCTAAAAAAACATGAAATATTATTGAAAATTTTGTTAAAGAAATATTTTTTAAATTTTAGTATGTAATCGGTCCACCTTGAGCATCGGTGACTGTTTGCAGAAGTCGCGGCATAGATGATATGAAATTCTGTGGAATATCGGGTGTTATTTCTATTTTTAAAGTATCACGGCTACTAATATCATATTTTCGTATATTTTTTCTAAAACATCCCATATACATATGAACAGTAGGGTGGCCCTTAATAAAAAAGAATTAAAACTCTCGGTCTCACCCCCTAGAACTATGCGAATAGCAAAAAAACTGAGATATACAAAGTTTTGGGTCAATCAAAAAAAAATTTTGAGGTGCCTCAACGCGACTGAAAATTTCAAGTGTTTATATGGAGAAAATATGACTTTTTTTTTCAGATTTTACGAAAATTTCGTTCTATAGTTTAATTTTTCGACAAGCTGTTCTCTTAATCGATATCAGTACTAAATTATCTTTTCAAAAAGCTAAATAACTACAAAACCGAATAAAAATTCGCCAAGAAATAACAAATGCCCCAGACCACTTTTGTGTAAAAAAAAAACTCTAGGTCATGAAATGTGATGAACATTTTTTCAACTTTAACAAATTGATTAAAGCCATGATTTTTTTTGATCTCTATACCTATAAGTACTCAGATATGAAGTATTGTTTTATTACCATGTTGTTAACTTATTGCGAAATGAGACCAATGATGGAAAAATTTTTTGATAAAATTTTGAAAACTCCTTGTTTTGAGTTTTAAAAAATTTTCTTAAACAAAATTTAAAAAAATGGATCTGGCACTTTAAAGTTTTGTTAAATATATGTGAGAGGTTAACTGTGTGATTTTTTAAGTAAATCGCTGTGGCAGAATTTTTTTTACAAAGAATTTTTTTTTGCGGATTTCGAGAAAAATTAGATTTTTGTGAAATATTCAGTAAATGTACTCTTTCTAAACACTTTGTATCAAAAATTTATCAGTTTTCAACTTTTGAATATTGTATTTCATCTTAATAGCCTAGGATTTCTGTAAAAAATAATATGACCCCATTAACCCTTTTGGACTTGGGGTCGCATATGACCCCAACTATGAATTTTGGCATATTTAAATAAATTTATTGTTCTAGTAAACTAGATGAAACCCTTAGTATGGGTTGGGAAATAAAATTGTGCTATATTTTACGAAACCTTCCCCATATGTGCTCGTAGGGTTAAACTGATCCCAAATTCAGCAGTATTTGCGAAATATTTGAATTTTTTACTTAATCGTCCTATACTAGCTTGGGGTCATTTGTGGCGCCAAGTCCAAATGTGTTAATGACGTCAAATTATAAAATCATCATAATCATCAAATCATAAAAATCGGTCAAACATAGCACAACCCATAGTAAGGGTTTCGTATATTTTACTAGAATAACTAATTGATTTAAATATGCCAAAATTCATAGTTTGGCCTCGGCAAGGAATGGGTTAGCGGTGTTCGATTTATTCCAAATTTTTAGAATGGAAGACTAGCACATTTGGTTATTATATTTTAAGCGTCACATCTAAAAATTCAACAGCGCTTACAAAATATTTGTTTTTTTGAATAAGTTGCCTTTCATTAGCTTGGGGTCATATGCGACCCAAATGCCAAAAGGGTTAATGGAGTCATATTATTTTTTTCAGAAACCCTAGGCTATTAGCATGAAATATAACATTTAAAAGTAGAAAACTGATAATTTTTTGATACAAAGTGTTAAGAAAGAGTACATTTACTGAATATTTCACAAAATCTAATTTTTCTCGAAATCCGCAAAAAAAAATTCTTTGTAAAAAAAATTCTGCCACAGGAATTTACTTAAAAATTCACACAGTTAATCTTTCACATATATTTAACAAAACGTTAAAGTGCCAGATCCATTTTTTAAATTGTGTTTAAGAAAATTTTTTAAAACAGAAAAAAAGAGTTTTCAAAATTTTATCAAAAAAATTTTCCATCTTTGGTCTTATTTCGCAATAGGTTAACAATGTGGTAATAAAACAATACTTCATATCTAAGTACTTATTTTTTTATTTTTATTTTTTATTTTTTATTTATTTATTTGTTTGTTAAATGCTATCACAACAAGATAAATCTTATAAGTTAAAGTGATAGCTTAATAATTTGCAAAGTATTATATGTTTTAGAGCTTATTTTAGTATAATGATACATTAGATATAATATTTTTAATTGATACAATTATAATTTATTGAACGAAAAATAACAATTTTCAAGGTAATTTTACTAATTCCTTCACTAGTTCCTTTTTAAAACGTAACGTGTTGCTTTCTGTTTGAACGTTATTGTCTAATTTATTCCAAAGACGTGTAGTATAGATGAAAAATTGTCTTTCCGAAATAAGGCTTCTAAATTTTGGTAATATCATATTCTTCCCACGCTGAGATCTAGCAAAAGTAATTTTTGTGTAAAGATATTCAGGCTGCTTTTCGTATACGATTTTATGCATCAATACAAGGCATTTAAATCGTAGTAGATTTTCAAAAGTCATATTAAAAATCTGATACGAAAATGCCGATATACTGTCACTTCGTTTTTTGGTAAATACGTATCGAGCTATATTGTTATAGACAACAGTAAGTTTTTTAGTATCAGTACTGTCACAGTTTGCAAATATTTCACACCCATACAGCAGAGTTGGTATGAGATATGTTTTGGCCAAGAGCATTCTTATGTTAAGAGGCGTCGAGGATTGAACAGCCCATAAATTTCTCAACATTCCATATATCTTTCCTGCAACGATATTAATATGGTTAGTCCAGGATAGCTGTGAATTAAAATGTATTCCCAAGTTTGATGACGATTTAACACAGTCGATTTTAGCATTGTTTATTTTCAAGTAAACATCAGTATCTACGGTAATTTAATTTTTCGCAATAAAAATATACTTCGATAGGTGTGGAGACAAAAAAAAAAAATTAGAGCTTTAATCAATTTGTTAGAGTTGAAAAAATGTTCATCACATTTCATGACCTAGAGTTTTTTGGCACAAAAGTGGTCTGGGGCATTTGTTATTTCTTGGCGAGTTTTTATTCGATTTTAAAATTATATAACTTTTTGGAAAGATAATTTAGTATTGATATCGATTCATATAACAACTTGTCGAAAAATTAAACTATAGAATGAAATTTTCGTATAATCTGAAAAAAGTCATATTTTCCCCATATAAACACATTTGAATTTTCAGTCGCGTTGAGGCACCTCGAATTATTTTTGATTTATCCGAAACTTTGTATTTCTCAGTTTTTTTGCTATTCGTGGTGAGACTTTAAATTCGAACACTTTTTTGCCATATAATGAAGGGCCACCCTAATTCTCAGTGGGATTTATGTCTGGTGGCTAGTGTGGTGAATTCAGCTATCTTGACGCATAATAAAGAACCCAATCTCGAACAACATTCGCCGTGTGTTTGTGGTCGTTATTTTTTTTTAAAAATCCTTTGATTTCCAAAACCCAACGGCATGACTCCCCAAACCGTAACGATACAACCCCTCCATCTTTGACTGTAGGTATAATATTTTTGGGATCTGGTTTAGCGTTTGGCTTTCTCCAAAATTTACATCAGCCATCACTTCCCAAAAAATATTGTACTTACTTTCATCGGCAAAAAGAAGCCGGTTCCAAAAATCCGTATCCTTGTCGAGATGTGATATAGCAAACTCAATACGAATTTTACGATTTTTCGCGGAAATTAATAGAGTGCTCGTGTAAAACGTTTTGTACAGATCTTGGATGGACAAAAGTATTCGATCATTTTTTTGGACCTTTGTCGACTTCCTCCAGAATGTTGCTTACATTGCGTTTAGAAAGTTTCTTGGATCTGCCAGATTGCGGCTTATTTTCCGTTTGGAATTGTTACAGTTCATAGATAATATGTCCGTTTTGGCAATTTCCCCATGAAACCTATTTTCCTTTGCACTGTCCAAATGTCCTTTGCACTGATAAATGTATAAATCAACCAAATAAAGTACACGGGGATTTCTCTTTTTGATTTTACTTTTATATATTAAGAAGAATTTAAATTAAGAAGAATTTAGAGTCCATATAACCCAAAAAAATTTTCTTATTTAAAAATTTTGTTTTTGAAACATACTGAAAAAGTTTTGTTATTCGGATTTAAAGGTATAAGTAACAATACTTTTCCATAAAAAAACAAGTAAGAAAATTATAGTCGGTCTAGCCCGACTATACGATACCCTATACCATGGTTAAGATACCCTATCTCTTCGGTCCAGCTAATTGGATATAGCAAATAAGCATAAATCAAATTTGAGTGGCATTTTTATTAATATTTTTCGCTGCAGATACGAAAAAGTTCATACCGGATACTATATTTATATGGGGACTAGGTCGAAAAATGGACCGATCGTGACCATATTTGGTAAAGTCCCTTATACTTTGAAAAAATTTATACAAACCAAATTTGAGAAAAATCTGTGCAATATTTTTGTTTTTAATCGATTTAAGTGAATATCGGGAAGCAGCTCGAATATTTTTGGTTGTTACAAACAGCAGCACAAAGTCATTATACCCAAACCACATAGTGGTATAGGGTATAACTAACTGAAACAAGATAAATGATTTATGGAGATCTCTCAAACAGCTATCAAATAATCGTTAACAAATTGTTGCTGTTATTGATAGCGTTAAAACACATGGGCCTAAAAGTATCCACCATTTATAACGTGTTTCTTTGAATTACTGAAATGACATTTCGTGTGACTTTTTTTTTTATAAAATTTATAACTTTGTTTAACAGTATAAAATATTATGCGCATTTTATTTATTAAATCAAAAGAGTACACTCCCACCTTTAAGTTTTTTTTTTTTGCACCAGAACACAAAGCTCGATAAAGCTCACATTTTTTTTGTCCAAGAAAAACTAAAAAAAAATGAATTTTTGAGTGCCATCATAAAAACCTGAATATTTTTATACCCTATACCACTATGTGGTTTGGGTATACATAATGACTTTGTGCTGCTGTTTGTAACTAACAAAAATATTTTACCTAGACCCATCTTTTATTATACCGATAGAATCAGAATCACCAACTGATTCGATTTAACGTCTGTGCGTCCATGTAAACCTTGTAATCAAACTGCAGGTCGCAAATATGAATATATTTTGACGAAATTTGGTATATGAGCTTTTATCGGCTATAGAATGAACGCTATTGAAATTGGTGAAATTCGGTCTATGTTCAGATCTAGTCCCCATACAAATGACCCCTATGAAATCGACATGAATTGCCATAAGATCCAAATTGTCATATATATCTTACTCAAATTGGGTTTGTATGCGTTTATTACATCCACTAATGAGTACTCCAAAAATGATCCCTATGGGACAATTCTTAGTCATAGGCCCCATATATAGCTGCTTCCCGATCTTCACTTAAATCTATCAAAAAACAAAAATATTGCACTGATTCTCCTCTGTTTGTATATGTTTTTACAAAATACAAGAGACTTTACAAAACATAGTCAGGATCGGTCTATTTTTGGGCCTGTCCCCATATAGATATAGCATCCGATATGAACTTTGTCATATCTGCAGCTAAAAAAAATTAATAAAAATCCCCAATAATTTTCTTACTTGTTTAAACTATTATTGTTATCCAATTATTTTTTTTACAAAATTAATGTTGAAATTTTATATTTTTCAAATATACTAACACCAAATAGATATGACAAGAAGAATTTATCTACCCGGACCATTGAAATGCATGGAAATGTGAGTCAGTTACTGGACAACAACAAAATCTTTAGAAAACAAATGATGATGCATTTCTCTTAACTAAATAATTCTCTACAAAACTGCATCATTATATTTTTGATATATTATACTCGAAAAACGGACTTTGTGCCAGCAAAATTCCACGGTGCACTGTTGAATTTTTTGAAACAAAAAATTTATTAGTAATATTTCCTATGTTATGTTTTCTTTGTTAGTAATTTTTTCCATCAATTATATTATTTACTAATGCCATAAATATTGGCATAAACATTTTTAAATTTCTTGTCACCAATTCTACAAAACCTTAAAATCGAAGGTTGTATGAAGTTTTTTCCTTGACTGTATCTGTAATATTAATCGTTTTATCCCGATTTTGGCTAAATGTATATTATTTGAA
The DNA here is from genome assembly GCA_963682025.1 of Cordilura impudica. Taxonomy (NCBI): domain Eukaryota; kingdom Metazoa; phylum Arthropoda; class Insecta; order Diptera; family Scathophagidae; genus Cordilura; species Cordilura impudica. Next base: position 12,700,019 of record OY821517.1, read on the forward strand.
AGGTATTTCATTTTAGCCGTTTTACAGATTTACAGATTTTTAAATTTTTTCCTTAATTTTGAGTAAATTGCATTTAAAGTTGCTACTAACACACACATAAAATTATACAATGCTATGTGTGTGTTTATAAAATTTGTAAATGTGTTTGTAATAAAAATGAGTTTGTTTTTTTGTGTTGATTTGTGAATTGGCTATAATTGATTAGCATACTTTTAGGGTCTTTATTTAATGAAAAAATAAAATTTCCTAGAATTTGCACTAGAATCTAGGGCTGGAATCTGCTTGTATGTGTAAAATGTTTTGAAATATGAGTGCTATTTGTAATGTGACCTAATGAATTAATTTCGGCCTAAAATGCAATATAATCAAGAAAATTTTTATTCAATGATTTACTGCGACTTTTGATATGGTTTACCTCAACTAAAGTTTATTGATGAATTTGCTTTGGCTTTCCTTGACAAACCACCATTCAGCGGACAATCGTTTTTTTTTTCAAGAACGAATTCCATGAAGTTTGCCTAAAATCAGTTGTTTTATTAAAGAAACCTTGACACTGTACTTGAAATGCTATTAAAATCTTCTCATTGAACTTGTGAGACTAAGACATCCCGAGGGATTATTTAGTCCTACTAGCATACACTCAATATTACATGAACATGTGTTCATCAAAAATATTTGTTTACGTGGGATCATTTAAAAGAGACTAGTGCCGATTGTTTGGAAGATATTTGGAAATAATAAGGTAGTGGAAATTCAATAGATGTAGCTATAACGAACGATGGATCTATAAAACGATTAATTTTCCAGTAGTCTTTAGAGAAATATGGATAATCAAATGCTGAACATGGATCAGTCTCCAACAACACACAAAGACAGCTCTCAAATAACGGCTAAAACAAAAACCTACACAGAAAAGACACACACTGAATAAAAAACTCGTACATATATGTAAACAAACATAGCTCACACCAACAAAGAATTATTTTTTTTTTGATAATAATTATGTGTGTTTCTAAATTTTGTACGGTGCCGAACAGAATCATGACTGTGTTTCGTTTTAATATTTCGTTATCTACACGAACATTTTTCTATCACGTATTTTTTGTTTCGAACACACATAAACCACACAGATTCGAGTGTAGCTTTATTATAAGTTCGTGTTCTTACACGTGAACTGGTTGAAACAATTGCTGTCGTTTTTATAGGGATGTATCAGATTTTTCCGATCGCGAGTGAATAATGTTTTAATTTTTAGATGGTCGCGTTGAAGAACATGTTTTTTTTAGCAGTACACGTGAAAGAACACGAACGCGTCAACTTGCCATTTCCCACTTATTTTAAGTCGGCTTAAAACATTAACAACTTACTAGCAGATTCCAGCGCTCGAAATTCGAGTGCAATTTCTAGGCACCTTTATTTTTCAACTTAGCCAATTCACAAACCAACACTTTATGGTTTATTATTATGGTGAATGAAGATAACAAACTCATTAACAGACACATTAACAAATTTAATAAAACACGCATATCGTATGTATTATTTTATGTATGTGTTAGTAGCAACTTTAAATGAAATTTACTCAAAATAAAGGAAAAAATTTAAAAATCTGTAAATCTGCAAAACGACAAAAAGAAATACCTTTCCTATAATATACGTTTGGTCAAAATAGGTATGAAACAGCAGAACAAAACATCGGTCACAAGAAATCGCCTAGCCTATTAATATTATAGATGTACCCTACAAAGTTTCAAAAATCTTCCTAACATACTACACCGGATGTTAATGGAGTATTATGGAGGTGCCACGCCCTCTTTTACGATCATGCCCATTTTTATGTTACCTACTCACATCAATATGTTATGGATCCACACAATATTTCAAGACTCTAGATATTTTATTTTGTACGTGAATATGAGGCACATCGTACCATAAACACAATATTCTGATATATGTGCTCTAATCGAAGAACCAAACGAACACTTGCTAGAAAAAGTAGCCGTACACTTGAAGATTCAACTTTTAAATATTAAAAATTTGGATTAACTTTTTTGAAATTTTATTTATTTTTCAAATAACTTACGGAAATTTTCTTTTTCATTTTCTTTGTTTACAATGCAAAAGAAGCGGTATGACAACCATAGGAGCTAGAAAATGTATTCGGGAATCCCAAGAATTATACAACGACGTATAGGTCTTTTACATTCATTTTAACTAGCAGATTCCAGCACTCGAAATTCGAGTGCAACTTCTAGGAAATTTTATTTTTTCATTCAATAAAGACCCTAAAGGTATGCTTCACAATTCAACTCATTTTAAATGAAGAAAACAAACTCAACACATTAACACAAACACATTAACAAATTTAATAAACATAGCATTGTATAATTTTATGTATGTGTTAGTAGCAACTTTAAACGATCATAACTCCAAAAAGATATTCCAGACGATGAAAATCTGTATATCAGGGTAACAGCGAAAAAGAAATACCTTTCAAATGATAAATTTTTTGTTAAAATCGGGGTGAAACTGTGAAACTTACATCGGTCACAAGAAATCGCCGTGCCTATTAATATTATAGATTTAGTAGAAGTCAAACTTGTTTGAATAAAGTTGATTTGATTTAATTATGTTTGTTTTGGAAAGTATATCAAAATCAAATAAATCGGTGCCGAGGAGAGAAAAATGATCCGAAGGTTTAAAAATTAGGGTAAATCCTTTCGTGAAATAGCTCGGATCGTAGGCAAAAGCCACTCCTCAGAGCGGTACGTCGTTCACATTTACAAATCCACCATTTCAATTTTGTAAAAACTTCGTTCTGGTCGCCCTTCCAAAGCGGGAAAAGTGAACTATTTTGGCGTCAGTAAAACAGAATCCCAGAACTACTGCTTCTAAAATCAAAAAATCCTTCTGTAAAGATATTCATAAAGATACCGTTCGCAAAATATTAAAACAAAATCTAAATAAATTAGATATAATGGTCGTGTAACACGTAGAAAGCCATTTCCGATATCAATAGAAAAAACCGTATGTACTTTGTAAATGTATGTAAATAAGACTCCAGTTTTGCATTTTCGGCATTAAAGGAAAAAAGTTAGTTTGGCAAAAAGTGGAAATGCACAAAGAAATCAATTGAAATCACCAACCCTACCACCCGATGTTAATCCTATAGAGCCTTTATAGGATTTGCAGAATCCGTTACAATGAAAAAATTTCAAAGGAAATGTTAAAAAATAAGGTTGGAGAGGTCGATGAAGAATTGACGAACAACTGAAAATAATACTCCACAAAAAGTGAGTATAGAGTTTGATAGCACAATATCACCGATTAAAAAAAATTGCTAGCGGAATTTTTCAAATATGGAGATATTAAGCGATTTTCGCAAAGACTTAACAGATTTTTTTTGGCGATTTTTTTTATTTTTTGTGCTATTTTTTAAAAATATATTTTACAAATTTTTTTTATTTATTTATCGAAATAAAATACAAAAAATAAATAGTAGGTTTTTTTTAGTACTTTTTAGTGCAACTTTTTTTGTTATTACAAAAAAATCGCCAAAAAATGTCAAAAAAAGGGTAAAAAATAGTATCAAAAAAAAAAAAAATAAAAAAAAATGCAAAATGCAAAAATGCTATTAAGTTTTTGCAAAAAATCGCTCAAATCGCTCGAAAAATCCCTTAGCGATTTTTGGAGTATTATTTTCAGCAGTTAGCCAAATCCGCCCAGTAGTGATTTCAAATTTACGAATACTTTTCCTAATGAATTTTATTATGTTTTTACGTTTTTACCATCATTAAATTTATTAAATACGTTAAAAAACAAATAAATAGCTTAATAATTTATTAGAAAAAAAATTATTCAGCTTAATTATTTTTGCTTATTTTTGATGTGTAAACATCTACGCGCTCAGGGGGATAAAAATCTATTTCACAATACAATCACAAAAACAACGTAAGGGAAAATCGGTGAGAGGTATGTATATGTAAGTGCATTGGTGCAAAGATTATGATTTAAATTTATTTAGCTGATTCAACAACCAACAGAAGGCGCCATGAATGTATAGCAAACAACTGCAACCATCAAGTATAACAACCATAGCAGTTGCTTGCTATACATAGATGGCGCTTACTGTTTGATTTTAATTGATGTGTAAATAGATGTTTACACATCTCCCCTGTGATCGGACTCACATAGTTTTTTTTCGTAATTTTAATCTTATGTGTGCGTATACTTTTTATAATAAGTGTATTATGTAAAATAATCTTCGTTATTTCTAGTGGTTAAGGCGTGATGGGCTCTCACATGTACGGACGATTTTATATACAAGTTTGGATTTTTTTTTTGAGTTTTATTTTGCACAAAATGTTTCTCAAAAGATTGATATCGATATTCTTTTACCTTCTAGTGCCTGGTTTTCACTATGTCATTTTCAATATCAATTGTTGTCAAAAATTGTCAGTTGTATGAAAACGGGTTGTAATGTCTGGTCATTTACAACCTCTGGCAAAATTTGACATCTAAAAGGAAATTACCAACATGTTGGTAATTTGTTTTTGCAAACGCAATTAATAGAAAACTAGCATATTCCGACACTCGAAATTCGAGTGCAATTTTTAGGCAACATTAGTTCTCAACTTAGCCAATTCACAAATCAAAACTTTTTTTTCGGTATATTATTATTGTGAATGAAGATAACAAGCTCATTAACAACCACATTAACAAATTTAATAAACACACACATAGCATATGTATCATTTTATGTATGTGTTAGTAGCAACTTCAAATGCAATTTACTCAAAATAAAGGAAAAAACTTAAAAATCTGTAGATCTGGTAAATAGCTAAAAAGAAATACCTTTCAAATAATACACGCTTGGTCAAAATCGGGATAAAACGGTAGAACAAAACATCGGTAACAAAAAATCGCCTAGCCCATTAATATTATAGATTACGAAATGTTAGTTGAGACAATCGTTTGTTGTCAGTTTATATAACATAGTGAAACCCGGGCATAACTTTCGCTCTTATTGTAATTTGCCTCTTATAAATAGATCTATTAGCTCAGAAATTTATTAAAGAGTAGAAGTTAAATTAGCTAAAAAAAATTACAATTGAATGTATTGAGTAAAGAGTCAATTTATGTTGCAATTGTAAATATTTGTCGGTATCATTTGTTGCTATATTGTTGATATATTTATAAAAAAAAAAAGTGTTTTCTATATATTTATTTAGTTATGCTATTGTTGTAGTGGTGAGTTTGGTGAGTAGTGAGTTGAAATCGTAAATAAAAGCTCGCTTGTTTATTTTTGTTTTTCTATACTAACTCACCGTTGGCCCCACATTGACATCCATTTAGCTGTTGTTTCCGATTTTTAAAATACCAATAACGTGTTCTATGCCATACACTTATATTACGTTTCATTCGCATTTGCTTGATGTCATGCCTGCTATTATTATCTCTTTTACTATTGCCAAATTGTGGTTTCATATCGGCCCCACAATATAAACACTTGTTCGATTTTATACCACCTTCAGTATTTCGCCTTAACGACGATGCCGTAACATTAAATGTAATACTTTTAGTACCGTGATGATGTTGGTGTTGCTGTTGGTCTGTCGTTATTGAATGATCAATCATTTGTTCAATTTCTTCTTCATCGACAAAAATGCATATACCACCACGACGTTTAAGGGACGATTTACTAGACAAGTCATGTTCAAATTCTGCTTAGGATGCAGCAGTTGTATGGATGGTTGGATAGTACGTACACACAATTTATTTTGTTACAATATTGCATTTTTCAATTTTCGTTCATTTAGAAGTTAATCGTTAGCAAAATATATACAAAGAAAGTAGTTGGAGTAATAGTTTTCTTGAGTTTTAGTATTTACATAAGAATAACAAAAAGGTTTATATACGAGTAGCAGAAAAATGGTTTCAACAAAGTTGAAGTAACGCGCCCATGCAATAACATGCAAAAAACCCCTAACAAGTTACTTACAGATTTTCTTTACTAGTAGACAAAGTTTAAAATGGCTTGATGATTTGGAAAGTTTGTTGGAAAAATTTTCTATGTCATTGGGGAAATGTGTTGTATTTATTAAATGCGATGTTTTAGAGATTTTTAGTGCTATCGGTGTAGTACCAGAAGGTTCTAGGTTCGACTCACGAGCCGAACGATCTCAAAATTTGTTTGCAAAAAAACTTTGAATGGCCATTACTAAATCTGGATACTTATTTTCGTAATCCTCGAACTCGAAACATATTCCACAACTTTTGACACCTATTAAGGTCTGTTGAGTTAATACACATTGAGACGTAATGCAAATTAAACTATCATGAGTTTTAAAACTTTTACTTAAGAAAAAAAATATTTCTAATTTATTTATGCAGCCTTAAAATCATGTTCAATTTTCATACTACTTAAGAGAGTGTCAAAAGACATGTGATTGTTCTATAACTTTTGTCACCTTCTGTTAAGATCTGTTAATTTAAGATTTGGTGTTAAGCAGTATAAAAATTAAACATATTTTTGGGGCTTAATAAAAAATTGCGTTTCATAAGAAAAATGCATTTTAAAACTTTTTCTTGAGCCCCAAAAGTATGTTTTATTTTTATACTGATTAAAATTAAAATGTTAACTTAACAGACCTTAACAGAAAACGACTAAAGTTATATTTGATTATTCTAAAACTTTTGATACTTGCTGTTAAGGTATGTTAAGTTAACATTCGATATTTAGAAGTACACAAACTTAACATACTTTTAGGGCTTAAGAAATATTAAACTTTCATAAATTTTATAAAAGTAATCTAGAAAAATAAATATTTTTTATTTTGATAAAGCCTAAACTAAAGTAATATATAAAAGACGCTTAAATTTAAAAGTTATCCCCACAGACCTCAACAGTAAGAGTCAAAAGTTACAGAATAACCGTAAAAGAATAAGCATGTTAGTTGAGGGGCCAGTATTTCAGGAGGTGCTAGTGGTAAATCAAGGTTCAATTACTCTTTATACCTTCATATTTAATAGTTTTGCGTTTCGCTTTTCCAAAAAAGCATTCCCTTTTCATGGATATTCTACAAAGAGTCAAAAGAGTACCAAAGCCAACTAAGAAAAATTAAATCTTTGTGTTTCTTGTGTGTCATAAATAAGCGCTCTTAAAAAGAGTATATCTTGAACAGAAAAATTTATCTCTGAGGTATGATTTTAAAAGACAATATTGACCATAAATTTCTTCTGGGACGTATTAACTAATTTGTGGACATTTTCGATTTGCTTAGAGGTCCAAACTTTAGATTTCTCAAAAGTTTTATTAAATTTATTATACAAAAGTTGCAATAACACCCTGTTCAAAACTTGCAGTAGAAGTTTTTAGTGACTACTTAGTGGCATGATAGAAACGTTGGTGACTTTCTGATCCACTAGCCGAATAAACTTTTGACAAAATTTGTAAAAAAAATATAGATTTTTAAGAATGTAATCTTTAATTACGTGCGAACTGCAAGGAAATTTAAGAAAAATAAACTTTGGCCCATTGCATATGCCTCTGAAATTTCTGAACTATTAACATTTTAACATCTGCAATCTCGAAGAAGCATTGATTGGTTCCAACAGAAGAAATTTTTATTGTTGAAAAAAACGTAGCATTAATAAGGAGTGAGATCGAAAAATCTAAGCATACATAAAATATAATAATAAGGAAACCATTAAAGCTTTCAAAAGGTTATAATTCTTATACATTAATCCAATCTTTGCTAATAAACTTTTGGACTTTTTCCCACCTTTTTTATGCTCTTTTACTCCCTCTTCCCTTTGTTTTTGTACCAAGAGCTTTTTTAGCGTAGTGGCGGGCTGCTAAAGTGGGCCAAAAATATGTAGACACATTGTATTGGATTATAAGAAAAGTCAGCTTTTTGCAAATACTCTTTAATAAAAATTTCGGTATTTATAGAGCCCGTTTTAACAACTGATTTGCTCTTTTGCCGCAACTTGCAGGGAAATTTTTTTGAAGCTTACCTTCAACATTTCTTCGAGCATTAGTAACATAAACATTTTTGCCCGGAAGCTTTAACAAATCTGCATAGTGGTAGTAGGATTATTTTTTTTATGAACCATGATTTCAATTTCCGTGCTCTGCTTTTGGTCTCTAAATTGTTTGCAGCGTTCCTGTCTGGATCTTTTTTTGGACTATATATGTTTTCAAACCTGCATTGGCTTTAACACCACATAGTCCGAGCACTGAGCTAGACGGGCTGCTTTTCTAACGGATGGCTGGAGTTCTTTTCAATATGCTTGCTCTTTTCGTGGCCTTAAAACATGTTAATCTTTCTTATTTCCCGATATATGTTTTCTATCAATGATCAAATTATACTGATACAATCTAAAAACATTGGAGATAATTCAACGGCAGATCTTTCATTCTTTGGCCAACTTTTTTTTGTAGGACGAAGTTGGATTTTGTGAAAATATTAAATAAATTTAGCACGTACTTCTCTTTTTGTTGTCATTAGACTTAATAACTGATATATTTTCATCATATAACTGACATATAACCTTGCTAAAAAGAAAAGATTCAAATAATGCTTCGGAAAAAAGTTAAGAGGAAAAACATGTGTTAAGATTTTTTTGATCTCACTACTTATCTTAGAAGCAATGCTTTTCGTCTACCAAAAAAAAACAAAAAATTAAATTTTATGAAACAATCGAATATCGCCAAGGCGAAAATGAGGAAACCAAAGTCATTTAAAAATTAAGGCCATTAAGGCTAACAGTTTCCTTCAATTATCGTGATCAGAGATCTGCAAAGAGTACTGAAAAAGTGAGTAGAGTTGAATCATGACACATAATTTCATGTATTTATATATATTAATACTTATTGAAATATTGAACCTAATGTCTACTCTAAAGTTTGAGGTACTCATCCTTAACAACATTTATGACGTTGTTCATTTAGACTCTCTTTCACTCATGTTGTATAGACATTTGCTCTGTGGCTTTGCTATGGATGAGTTGAATTAGTTGAATAACACTGTGGAATAAATTCAGGTTAGCGATTCGGAGAGTGAGGGGTGAAAATAGAGGCTAAATTAGAAGACCCGTATCGCGGCGTTTGTTTATGTTAGTTCGAATTTTTTTTTAATCGACCTTCGAACTTTGCAGTCAAATGCCGATTTTCAGCATATTGTTTATATGGTTTTTTGGCTATAACTCGTCAACTAATTGATATTTTTTCAATCTGTAAAAGCCAAATTATTGCTAGAGACCTGTGGAACACTTAAAATATTTGTGGTGCTTATGAAACAAAATGTTGGAAAAATAATTTTTTCATGCTTTTTGAAAATATTTTCCACAAAACTAAGTCTTTTTTGTTTTTTGTTTTATTTATAATATGCTTCTCAGTTTCTTCAATAAATTTAATTTGAAAAGAAAACAATCAAAATACAAAACTTGCGTTTTCCAGCTTAATAATAATTTACTTCTCATTTTTTATGTACCAATTTTGTTCAGTGTTGGTTTTGAAGAAACATTGAAAAAGAAATTATAAAAATACAGAAAAAAAATATATTTTTGAAATGTTCGTTATTAAAAGTTTTAAGTAAAAAAATTAAATAAATTAAATTAATGATTTGGCCAGTTGCCGTTTAGCAGGCGGCTGTGGATCAACATCACTGCTCTCTCTAATATCTTGGTCATCGTCATCATCATATGCTGTTACTTTGGTACCTTTCGCCAGCAAATTATTTCCTTTCAAACACAAATTTGCAACAATTCCATCCAATTCGTTTTGTGTGACTAGGATTGGGTCCTTTGATGTTTCATAGGATGTACCTTCACCAGGGTCGTATTCTGAGAAGAAATCCATGGATGTAGCAGCGGCGGTTGTAGTACTGATATCTGTTTGAAGATCAATGCTTCGGTATGTTGGTACTGGAACGAATTCAGAGTGCGGTAATGGTAATTGGACACTGGGCACTTCTACATAAGTTTTATTCTTTGCTTTCCTTCTATTCAAAATTTTATGGTAGTTGATACATCCATAGCAATTTTCTTCTTGATACGGTCTAACCACATCATTGGTATACCAAAAGGCATAGCCTTCTTCTTTTCACTTTTCCATTGCATAAGAGTTGAATAGCAATTAAAGCAAACTTTTTTAGGGGCATAGTTTACGTCAGTGATAAACTCTTGCGAGAAATATTGTTTATAGGCTTCCAAAAAAAATTCACTCGCATTGTCACATTTTTCATCGCTTGCTATGAAACATCCACAAACATTACAAAAATGGTCCATTTTACATTTTGGTACAGACATTTTTAATACAATATGCAATGTTTTTTTTTTTTTGTTATTTTTATGAAACCGCTGTACTTAACTTAAATCACTCACAAAATGAAATAAGTTCCAAAAAAATTAATAGCGAATTTTATCACGAGTCTTAACTGAATCTTCATTTTTGAAATTAGTTCGCTTGTACGAAATAAAAAAAATATCGCTACCTGTGCGGTGGTTGAAAACAAAAAAGTTCTTTTACTAATTCCTAATTCTTGGAACTTCCCTTTTTAATTACTTCTACCTAAATCGCTATTTATTTATTGGTTTTGGGATTTTTAACGCAAATTATCGACTAAGACCATTTTCTTTTGAAATGAAATTTATTGAAGAAACTGAGAAGCATATTATAGATCAAACAGAAAAAAAAAAGACTTAGTTTTGTGGAAAATATTTTCAAAAAGCATGAAAAAAAATAATTTTTCCAACATTTGGCTTCATAAGCACCACAAAAATTTTCTAAATCAATTTTTATAAAGTTTTAACTGTTGCACAGGTCTCTAGCAATAATTTGGCTTTTACAGATTGAAAAAATATCAATTAGTCGACGAGCTATAGCCAAAAAACCATATAAACAATATGCTGAAAATCGGCATTTGAATTCGAACTAACATAAACAAACGCCGCGATACGGGTCTTTTAATTTCGCCTCTATTTTCACCCCTCACTCTCAGAATAGACCTTACTTTTGCTAACCTGAATTTGTTCCACAGTGTAATTTGTATGTATTATAAGTATTTTCCTAAAATTATAAATTGAACTGAACAGATCTATGAATCAAACAGATTTGGGTTGGCATGAGTATGATGTCAACTTCGAATTCATATTTGTTCTTACTTATACTTATAAGCCAACGTTATTGTGGGTATGAGTACATCAGAGTAGTTGAATTTCCATGATTAATACTCAATTAAACTTAGAATTTAATGAGTAATTATGAGTAGCGAAAAAACGATTCATTGCTGATCTCTGATCGTAACGTGGTACATTATAAATTCCTTCCGCCAGATCAGACTTCTAATTTGCATGAAGCTATTCGCAAAAAAGGCCACAATTATGGGTAGATATAATGATTCTTTCACGGCGATGATAAACCGTCTCTTATTGGTTCTGAAAGATGGGTGCGCACAAAATCCGACTCAAATCTTTACACAACTATCGTTTTCGCCTGCTTTAACACCAAGTCATTTCTGGCTATTAAATAAACTCAAAAGATCACTCCGGGAGTACCGTTTTGAATCAGTTGTGTGGATAAAAACCAATAGCTGCACGATTTTAACAACTGTTTCGAAGATAGGAAAAAACCTTGGCATAAGTGTATTATATTTTAGGGGCATCACTTTGAAGGTGAATTAAATTGATTTGAAAGAATAACAAAAGTCACCATTCCATGTGAACGCGGACTATATTCTGGTACCAGGTTTTTGAATTTGTAAGTTAAGATTTTAATTAGAAAGCCTTTTAGGATGGAAAAATTCTCAGATTCGGTTTCAGCAAGACAAAAGCCTTTAGAGAACTATACTCTGTCCCCAGAGTCTAAAATGTCGACTTGTGTAACCTTAGTATTGACTAGACTATCGTAACGTTACTTTAATAACATCTCTTCAAATATAACATTTAAAACTTTTTTGTGGACAGAATATACATATTTATGGTGCGTAAGTTAATCTACGAACGTAAAAATAGTGCATGTGACATGTGAATATGTTCAACTTTAAACTTAAAGATATAGCATTTGGCACACATACACCCAATTACACACGAATAAATAGGGAGACATCACAAACAAAACGTGGCTGTCAGCCGAGATAAAATTTGTCTAAAAATAAGAACACAATGGATTAGATAAATACTATCTCTTCTTTGTCACTAATGTTTAGGTATGATTTTTTTTGGAGCATCACAAATTGGAAGTAAATTTTTTCACTTACAAAATGACATAGAATTAGACAAGCTTTCAAGGTGATACATGAGATGAGATGGTGATAGTGTTTGAGTAAGTACGACCTTATCAACTAACTAAATATACGTACGGAAGGGAGTAAACGGGAGTAACGTACATTATTGAACTTTTTAATACTTACTTGCAGAACTAGTCGATACTCGTCCCATTGGAATATAGCTACGACTATCACTATTATCTTGTGAGAAATTAATGACATTAACATCATAAGTAACCACAGATGCTTGACGTTTCCGTACGGTTTGTATGCCTTCATAGCCGGTGAGGAGAGAACTACGTTTGCCACCACTGCCACCTTGTTGTTGCAGGCGAGTGTTGGCATTAAGTGTTGTTTCTGGTTCAGTATCATGTCGTTGAAATAATGGTGATGCCAAGTCTTTCTCCTCTCCTGTTACAGAGCCAACACTGCCGCCGCTATGCATTGAGGTGGGTGATAGCGTTGAGTCGAGAATAATTTCCGGTTTTGGTGAAACACTATTTATGTGTGAGGTAGCTGGCGGTTGCTGTTTTTGTGGCAGTACGGCTAATGCAGTGAATACATCCAATGATACTGTTGAAGTATCACTAACAAAAAATTGATTGCTAGGAGAGGTCATTGGGAATACTGGAGCTGTCGGTGGTGGTGATAGAAAATAAACGTTGATACCACTGCCAACATCAGCCTCACTCTTTAGGCCAGTGTTTGGCGTATGTATTAAATTGCTTGTTTTGATAGTGGGTAATTGTATGGCTGAATTGAAATTAGGCGTCATGGGTGGTGACATTAAGAAGTTGGAACTATTTTTGTTAACTAATATTTGATCACTCAACGTACTCATACGTTGTTTAATCATTTCCTTTTTTAGTGGCCTACTTAAAGAGTCCTTTGAGTTTTTGTTTGCTTCGTTTGGGTGTTGGTGTATAGGTGATTGAAAAGATTGCTCGGTGGAGGGAAAGCTTAAAGATCGAAAAAGTTCTACCAATTCCGAGCTGGACTTATTTGAAACGTTTGATTTTTCTAGTATCGTGTTAACAGTCGCGTTTCTTAGTGGCTCTGGCATCGAAGTATCTATTAGGGATGTGGGTGATAGTGAGGGAGGTGGCGTTGTGGGTACTAAGGGAGAATCTGGTGGTATATCTTTTAAATATGACAAATCATCTGGTCCTACTTCTTGTATGGTATTTGCTCCTAAATCTATTAATTGAAAAAATGTGTTGTTATGATGTGTAGGCGGTGTCATCATTTGCTCATTATCTTCATCTTCCCTTCGCATTTCCTCCGTATGTTCATTTAAAACATTAATGTCAAGCAATATATCCGGAGTATTATAACGACTAGAGGAATCTTGACTTTCACTGAAGAGCCGTGGTAGGTAGACATCGGAATCGGCATCACTCTGTTGTCGAGATCTCATTTCACTTTTTTGTCTCTCCTTTAAGCCACCATTATAACTATGCGATAGTTTACGATTACGCGAACGTTTAAACAATTGGGCTCGACTTGATCTTATTTCCTCTGAGTTGGCCTGATGTCTCTTCTTTTCCAAAGAAAAACATTCAGTGCTGGAACGTTTTGTTTTGGCCAATAATGACTTCAAGTTGAAACCCTTTCCTCCTTCTTCTTTTGTTATAACCGATGTAGAACCTTTTTTCAAGGCCTGCAATTGTTTTCTTTTGGTTTTGTTTTCACTGAAGCTCTTTAGAAACTCGGAATCACTTAAAGCAAAAGACTTTTTACTCGATTCTTTGTTTGTGCGATAACGGTTTTCACCGTTTTTCATACGTATAAAATCAGTCTCACTTAATGCCGGATATCTTCCAGTGCCACTGTAAAGATCTGTACCATAACCACTTTGCTCTGAGGTATCTACTGCTCCCGTTTGCTTCTTATAGTACAAATAATTGTCCTCAATTAAACGTTTTAACTCCTTATTATCCTCTGCTATGGGCAAACACGTGGCCGGTGCTTGTTTCATTTTATTGATGCTGCTATCGTGATAATCATTGGTTTCACTATCATCACTATTCATACCACCAAATGTATGGTATTGTTCAGAGTCACAACCGATTTTATAATTTTGATAAGCCTGTTTTTGCTTTTGTTGTGGAGGCGAGATACTACTAGAAGAAGATGCATGCTGCTGCTTTGTTATTGTGTTGGGAACTATTATCGCTATGGGTTGTTGTAAATCGTTTACTTTGTCTTGCCAAATTTCTTGTTGTTGATAATCCAATACATCCTGATTGCATGGCACTTGCAATTGTTGTTGTGTAGCATAGTGCAAAGCTATCATTGAGGGTGCACTGTCGGTGTGTGTTACTTTTTCATAACGTTCTTGTTCGAGGTCACGTAAATCGATACTACTACGACTGAGTCTACGGGGTGGTGGTGAAGGAATACGTAATTCATCGTACTCATCTTTATCGTCATCATCATCGGTTTGTGGTAAAATATCCTGAAAGCATAAAGAAACGAAAATTTAAAAAAAATATATATATAAAAAAAATTTAAAAAGAAAATAAAACAAGTAAGAAAATTATAGTCGGTATAGACCGACTATATTATACCCTCAAGGGAAGGTTCTTAGATTGAAAATGCATCATAATATATTCATATTTACGACCTGTATTTTGATTACAAGGTTAACATGGACACACATACATACGTACAGACAGACAGACGGAAAGATGGACGGACATCGCTAAATCGACTCAGAAAGTGAGTCTGAGTCAAAAAGTGATTCTGAGGCGAGGCAATAGAAGCTATCTTGCTCAGATATTTTTATATGGTATAATTAATTTGTAGTAAAATTTTACACAATATTTTTTTTGAATTCATAAAATGCTTTCGTTTCAAATATATTTCATGCTTGCAAAGCAGCTTTCGCTAATTTTATTTAAATTTTTTTTTTTTAGTTTTACTCGATTATGTCAAAATAAGGTTGGCAAAATTAATTTAAAATAGTTTCGAATTGTTTTATTAGTTAATTCGAACCCCGTACACCCCTTTTTGTCCGCGAATTAGATCTGTTTTGGTTGAATCAACGAAATTATTCGGTTGTCCCAAAATTTGTTTGAGAGAATATAAATCGAAGTCTTTCGAAATAATTACAGCATATGACTAATGACATTCTCAACAAATTTGTTTTCCGCAACAAATATGTCTTCATTGTGCACCATTATCTTAATAAAAACTTACGCCCATCACTGACTCGCAGGGTTACTGTCTGACGCTGTATGACTAATATTTAATATCATTAAATTAATACGCCTACTTTTCTAAAAGGCGTAGTTTCTATAAAAAAGTACTTTTCTAAGAGAAGTGATTTTTCTTAAAAACGTATCTTTTCAGAAAAAACAAGCAAAAAAATTATAGTCGGTCTAGACCGACCATGCGTTCAGAGAATTGATCCTAGATCCAACTAATTGGGTATAAAAATAAGCACAACCCAAATCTGAGTAGAATTTTATTAATTTTTTACCTGCAGATTTAAGTCGAAAAATCCACCGATCCTAACCTTAATTGGTAAAGTCATTTCTTTTTGCAAAAACATATACAAATCAAATTTGAGAAAAATCTGTGTAATATTTTTGCTTTTTGATATATTTAAGTGAAGGTCGGGAAGCATCATTATATGACTAAAAATTGTCCTATAGGACTTAGTTTAGGATTGATTAATAGATGTAACAAACACACACAACCCCAATTTGTACGAGTTCTATATAATAAATTGGATCTTAGAACAATATAAGTCGGTCTCATAGGGATCATTTTTATGGGGAGTAGGTCTGCACATGCACGGATTTCCTCCAATTTCAATAGCGTTCGTCCTATGGCTGATGGAATCTTATTTACCAAATTTCAGGAAAATATATTTATATTTGCTATCTGTAGTTTGATTGCAAGGATTACATGGACATACAGGTGGACGGCCATCGCTAAATCGACTCTGAATCACTTTCTGAGTCGATCGGTATATTAAATAACTAACTTTCTTATAAAACGTATATGTTATTAAAAAAAGTATCATTTCGTAAAAAGTAAATTTTTTTAGAAAAGTACCTTTTCTTAAAGAAATGCTTAAAAAAGTACTTTGTTTTAAAGACAACTTTTTGTTCAAAAAGTACTTTTTCTTAAATCTGTATATGTTCTTCTTTAAAGAGTATATGTTATTAAAAAAGTATTTTTTTTAAAGTACCTTGAAAAAGTGAATTCTCTTAAAAAAGTAATTTTCTAAAAAAGTAACTTTTATTAATAAAATACCTTTTCATAAAAAAGTACTTCTATATAAAAAAGTACTTCTATATAAAAAAGTAACTTTTTATAAAAAAGTACATTTTCAATAAAAAGTACCTTTGCCTTAAAATTATTTTTTGTTAATGAGGAAATCTTTTTATACTCTAACTCTTCTTAAAAAAGTACCTTATTTTTAATAAATTACCTTGTCATAAAAAGTACATGTTTTTAAATAAATTACCTTTTCATAAAAAAGTACCATTTAGTAAAAAATACCTTTTCATAAAAAAGTACCTTCTCTTACAAATTTACTTCTTCCTAAAAAAAAAACACTTTCTTAGAAAATTACCTCTTCTTAAAGGAGTCATTTTCTTAAAAAAGTACCTTTTCCTAAAAATTACTTTTTCTTAAAAAGTACCTCTTCTCAAAACAATACTTTTTCTTGAAAAATTGCATTTTGGTAAAAAGGTAAATTTTCTTTAAAAAAGTAAATTTTCTCAAGAAAGTACATTTCCTTTAAAAAGTATATTTTATCAAAGAAGAAGTACCTTTTTAAAAAATATCTTTTATTAAAAAAGTAAGTTTTCTTAAAGAGTACTTTTTCTTAAAATTTTTTTAAAAAAGTACTTTTTCGTAAAAAAGTACTTTTTCGTAAAAAGTATCTTATTTTTTAAAAGTATATTTTCATAAAAATTACTTTTTCTTAAAGTGAATTTTCTTAAAAAAGTACCTTTTTTTAAACAATTGCATTTTATTAAAAAAATATCTTTTGTTAATAAAGTACTTTTTTATATTGAAAAAAATTAAAAAAAAAACCTCTTTCTAGAAAAGTACCTTTTTATAAAAAAAATGCCTTTTCTTAAAAAGTATTTTTTTAAAGAAGTATTTTTCTATAAAGTACATTTTCTTAAAAAGTACCTTTTTTAATAAATTACCTTTTCATAAAAAAGTACTTTCTCTGCTCTTCTCTGTTACAAATTTACCTTTTCCTTAAAAAAATATATTTTCTAAAAAAGCACGTTTTCTCAAAAACCAAATTTTCTTCAAAAAGTACCTTGTCATAAAAGGTACCTTTACTTTAAAAAGTAATTGTTATTATAGAAGTATCTTTTTAAAAAACATATCTCTTATTAAAAAAATACATTTTCTCAAAGAGTAACTTTTCGTAAAAAATACATTTTCTTAAAAAGTTTCTATTCCTTAAAAACGCCTTTTCATAAAATAGTTTGTTTTCTTAAGAAAGTACTTTTTCCTAAAGAATGTTTCCTTAAAAAAATACTTTTCTTAACAAAGTACCTTTTATAAAAGAAACCCTTGCTTAAAAATTATTTTTTTAAGGAGTACTTTTTGTTAAAAATGTACCTTTTTTTAATAAATTAGCTTTTCATAAAAAGTACCTTTTTTAATATATTACATTTTCATAAAAAAGTACCTTCTCTTACAAATTTACTTATTTCTAAAAAAATAAATTTTCTTAGAAAAGTACCTCTTCTTAAAAGAGGCCTTTTCTTAAAAATTTACCTCTTCCTAAAAATTAATTTTTCTTAAAAAAATGCATTTTCTTAAAAAAGAAGTTTTTCTTTAAAAAAAGGACATTTTCTCAAGAAAGTACATTTAATTTAAAAAGTATGTTTTATTGAAGAAGTACCTTTTTAAAAAATATCTCTTATTAAAAAAGTAACTTTTCTTAAAGAGTATATTTTCTTAAAAAATTACCCTTTCTTAAAAAAATATATTTTCTTAAAAAAGTACTTTTTCGTAAAAAGTATCTTATTTTTTAAAAGTATATTTTCTTAAAAATTACTTTTTCTTAAAAAAAGTGATTTTTCTTAAAAAGTACCTTTTTTTAAAAGAATTGCATTTTCTTAAAAAAGTATATTTTGTTAATAAAGTACATCTTTATATAGAAACAATTATAAAAAAACCTCTTTATAGAAAAGTACCTTTTTATAAAAAAGTGCCTTTTCAATAAAAAGTACATTTTCGTAAAAAATATTTTTTTTAAAGAGGTATTTTTTATAAACTACTTTTTCTTAAAAAGTACCTTTTTTAATAAATTACCTTTTCATAAAAAAGTACTTTCTCTTGTCTTCTCTGTTACAAATTTACCTTTTTCTTAAAAAATATCTTTTCTAAAAAAGCTGGTTTTCTCAAAAAGCAAATTTTCTTCAAAAAGTACCTTGTCATAAAAAGTACATTTACTTTACTATTTTTTATTATAGAAATATCTTTTTAAAAAAACGTATCTCCTATTACAAAAGTACATTTTCTCAAGGAGTAACTTTTCTTAAAAAATAAATTCTCTTAAAAAGTAAATTTTTATTAAAAACGCCTTTTCATAAAAAAGTTTTTTTCTTAAGAAAGTACTTTTTCCTAAAGTACCTTCCCTTAAAAAAATACTTTTCTTAAAAAAGTGCCTTTTCTTGAAAAAGTACCTTTTCTTGAAAAAATACCTTTTCTTGAAAAAGTACCTTTATTTAAAGTTGTATCTTTTGCTAAAAAATACTTCTTCTTTAAAAAAGTACCTCTTCCTAAAAAAACCAGCTTTTCTTAAAAATGAAATTTTCTTAAAAAAGCAAATTTTCTTAAAAAAGTACATTTTCTTAAAAAGTACATTTCCTTTAAATGTATTTTTTATTAAGGAAGTAAATATCTTATTAAAAAAGTACCTTTTCTTAAAAATTACTTTTTCTTACAAATTAAATTTTCTTAAAAAAGCTAATTTTCTTAAAAAAGTACCTTTCCTAAAAATTACGTTTTCTTGAAAAAAAAAGTATCCTCAAAGAAGTACCTCTTCTTAAAAAACTAGCTTATCTTAAGGAATTACATTTTCTTACAAAGTACGTTTTCTTAAAAAGCTAATTTTCTTGAAAAAATAAATTTTCCTAAAAAAGTACATTTCCTTTAATAAGTATCAATCATTTATTAAAGAGGTACCTTTTAAAAAAAATGTCTTTTATTAAAAAATTAAATTTTTGAAAGAGTACATTTTCTTAAACAATTACATTCTTTAAAAAAATACCTTTTCTTAAAAAGTACCTTATGTTTAAAAAGTACCTTTTCTTAAAAAGTACCTTATTTTTAAAAATTACCTTTTCCGAAAAGTTACTTTTTCTTAAAATAAAGTACCGTTTTTAAAAAGTACCTCCTCTTAAAAAACTACATTTTCTTAAAGAATTTAATTTAAAAATTAAATTTTCTTAAAAAAAAAACATTTTCCTAAAAAGATAAATTTTCTTAAAAAAGTAAATTTTCTTAAAAAAGTAAATTTTCTTTGATAAAGTACCTTTTTATAAAAAATAAAATAAGTACCTTTTATAAAAAATAAAATTTTTATAAAAAAGTACCTTTTTTATAAATAAATACGTTTTCAAGAAAAAGTACCTTATTCTAAAAAGTCAATTTTCTTAAAAGTTTTAGCTTTTCTTAAAAAAGTACCTTATCTTATAAAATGTTTTATCTTAAAAAATGTTTTGTCTTAAAAAATTACCTTTTGCTTATAAAGTTTCTTTTCTTGAGAAAGTACCTTTTTTTAAAAAAGTACCTTTTGCTAAAACAGTAATTTTTTTATATAACTAATTTTTCTTTAAAAGGTACTTTCTGTGAAAAAAGTTTTTCATAATATAAAAATCCCTATATTAATTTGGCCCATTCGCCATATTTTGGTTCATAGCATTTGAGAAAAATAATGTTTTTTTAATAAAATTTTCTATTTACTCACAGGAGGATTGCATATTTATTTTTACCACACGACTATGCCAGCCACAATTTGTGGTCCATTTTAAACTTACCTCAAAATTACTAATAGCACTATGAGTCTCTTCTCTTGTTAGGGTTAATTCACAGTCACTCGGGTGTAGATAGCTTAAATTTGTTGGCTGTTGTGTAGCACCCATGTGTACGCTGTTCAGCAAAA
This sequence comes from Cordilura impudica, assembly GCA_963682025.1. Classification (NCBI taxonomy): domain Eukaryota; kingdom Metazoa; phylum Arthropoda; class Insecta; order Diptera; family Scathophagidae; genus Cordilura; species Cordilura impudica. The sequence goes on from OY821517.1 coordinate 12,720,443, forward strand.
TATTTGAACTAGTACGGCTCAAGGCTTTTCTCTGTCTAACCGCTTCTCTGTTGAATAGAATATTTAATTAAATTTTATAGTTTATGTTTAGAAACTAATTCATTGTAATTGTGGTTTAATGTCAAACTTACTTAAATATACGCCAATACATCACTAACATAACAATGCCAGGTATCCAAAAACTAACAGAACTAGAGATGAGTGCATAGGCCTTGTTAACAACAAACGAACATTGATCGGGATGCATGGATATTTCTTCTAAATGTTCGGCCGTTGTGTACCAACCCAAAAAGATGGGTGTAAATGAGATTAGAGCTGGTAATATCCAAACATTAGCCAACATAAAACATACAGTTTTATGGGTCATATTCAAAGGATATTCCAAAGGTCGCACAATGGCATAATATCTATAATTAGAATTGTGAAGAAAGAAAAAGAACAAATATCATTAATTAAGTGTCAATAAATATTTTGTTTTTTTTTACATTTATCATTTAATATATATCAGTAGCTGCTGTCCTTTTTTTGGGTGTAAGTAACTATTCATTTGTGGCTATCTTTAGGCAATGTTTCCAAGCCAAAAAAAAAAAACTTTTATAAATATTGAGTTTTCTAAAGAAATGTGAATTGAGCTTCAATTATTCTTGAATACGTTAAGTTGTTTTTATTAGTTATGAAGTTTTGTCATTTGTTCGTTTGTCTCAGGATTTATCAAACAATTCACGTGGAATTGTTAAAAGTAACTGTTAACGTTGTTATATCTCCATTTGGCATTAAGTATTTCAGCATACTTATAATCAAGACAAAGGATAGCAGCTGGCAACCTCCCTCTTTGTACGATTAGTTTACCTCTGTCATTTATAGTTTTCTTAAGGGATTCATTAATCATTTCAGTTGGCAGATTACTTTAATTTAAGTATTTTTGTTTTACTTCTTTTTTTTATTTTTGATTACTTTTTTGAGAATATTAATTACACTTATACTTTCATTTAATGTTGGTTGGGAATTACTTGTAAAGTGCTTTTGGTTGTTGTGCGACAATACAATAAAGAACACAATGAATAAATTTTTTTAGGGATTTTTGGCTGGCCCAAATGCTTCACGGCTTGTTGTGTGGTCCGATTGTTGTGGTGTTTTGGCATCATTGAAAGTATGATGTGCTTATGAGATTTATTTTAATAATTACGTGTCTTTGCTTGACAGAAGCAAATACTTGCAGAAGTTGTTAATAATTTAGAAGATTGATAAATATATTGGATGATATATTGTTGGATTTTTTTACAACTTTAAAATATAACAAGTAAGAGTGTTAAATTCGGCTGTGCCGAATCTTTGATACCCTCCACCTCGGTTTGAGTATTGATAATAAATGTAAACAAAATATTTGAAACAGTAAACAATTTGTGAAACTTAATACCAAATTATTTCTGCAAATTCTTTGGGTTGATCCGCTTAACAGATGATTTTTGTATATTTCAAGAGTTGGTCTATAAAGCCCTCTAGCATTAGTAATTCGCGCTCCAATGAGGAAAGATCGTTTTCGTCTTTTCTATTAATTCGGATAAAAGAAAACACGTTTTGGTGTTTGCTTTTTGGTCATCGAGGTTGCTGATCGGCATGCATTTAGGTTATATACCTATATGCATGCGTTTCCGGTTATATGACATAACCTCTCGTTTAATTTTAAGTTTTTGCAAATTAAATAGCTCGCCCTAACCTTCATTGCGAAAAAGCTCTCTCAATTTTTTTTTGTTAAAATATTGCCATATTTGGAAAGTAAATTATTTTCTAAAATTTAAAGGGAGTTTTCACTATTAGATTTTGTGGTAACACAAAATGACACAATACAATACAAAATCTAACCCAGTGACGCCAACTTTTGATTTTGAATTAAATTATGTTAATAAAATATATTTTCATTTATTGACTCCAAATACTACTACCTGGAAATTATTATCGAACTTAAATTTCTTGGATTTTGTTTTGCCTACCATGAAGTCAAATTTTGAAGTCATCTTGAACACTGGTTCAAATTAGGGATGCCAAACGCAAATAACCAGATGTCCCCAAAAATTTAAAATAAGATAATTTGTTATCTTTATTTTCTGAAAAACTTCAAATTTTCATCCACAAAAATTTTGAAAAATAATATATAAATAACATTCTCATTAAATTGCGCTTTATATATGTAACAATTTTTATGTTCGCAATTCTTAAATATTATTTGAGGTTTTCTAAACTTAATTGAATTTAAATTAATGTTTTCTTATCCTGAAATGCTATTAATGTCTCCCGAGTCGCAATATTTTTTTCAATTTCAGTTGATTTTTGAAATGTAAATATATTTGGTGTTTTCTGAATTTCAATTTTAAAAATTCAATTGATGTCTTCTAAATATGATTTTAATATGATTTTCTGAAATCCAATTAATATTTTCTAATTTATAATTGAAAATCTGAATTCCAGTTTTTAGAATTGATATTTTCTTAAATTTGAATGGAAAATTTTAACATTCATGTTAATATAAAAATCACTATTGCAAAGCTAATTTGAACAAAAATTGCGGCGCCATCAACTGTGGCATAGCAACACTGAGCAAACTGAAGTAACACTCTGTCTGTTAATACAAAAGAAATGTATTTCCCCCAAAACAAAATACATATTGGAGAATTTTATATAAATAAAATAATATACCGATTTATTTCTAACATAAGGTTATTATGAATATACATACATGCATCGAATATTTGTATATTATTTTTTTATTTAATATATGTACATTAGGGTGGCCCATGCTTGTATGGAAAAGTAAAAGTATAGTCCAATACTTTCTCCACAAGTTTGATTTTGTTTCTTTTACTAAAATATATTTGTATGCAAAAAATTGGCTCAATGGGACAATATTTGGAGGTCGCGATGAATGGCGACTTTTATGTTTCAAATCTTTTATTACATGCATTTACTACTGGCTTATCATTATTGTACTTGTTTATGTATTGGAGATACTTTTTCACATATTTCTTTGATCTTTACTAGATTTACATTCGTTAAAATTCAAACATATTGATCCCTTTATATAATTATTTATCTTATTTTGAATGCAGACTTACAAGAAACGTATTTATGTTAGCAAATTTCAGAAATTCTTATTTTTCTTTCGTGCACTTACTTTCCTCGTATCAAAACAAAATACTGTATTAATAAGGGGCATCCTCTGATTGTTGTTTCAAAAGTAAAAAAAAGAGCGAAGTTCATCTATAATATTAATAGATGTTTTGTTCTACCGTTTTATCCCGATTTCGACCAAACGTATATTATTTGAAAGGTATTTCTTTTTATCCGTTTTGCATATTTACAGATTTTTTAATTTTTTCCTTTATTTTGAGTAAATTCCATTTGAGTAAATTACATAAAATTATACAATGCTATGTGTGTGTTTATTATATTTGTTAATATGTTTGTAATAAAAATAAGTTTGTTTTTTTGTGTTGATTTGTGAAATGGCTTTAATTGATTAGCATACCTTTAGGGTCTTTATTTAATAAAAAACAAAATTCCCTAGAATTTGCACTCGAATTTCGAGGGCTGGAATCCGCTAGCTGATAATAAATACATTAAACGAGAAGGTTGTGCGTGAAGGTTGTGCCTGATTGTTGGTTGTGCGCTATTTTTTTTCAAAGTACAAGCCATTTTGAATGTTAGTTTTGTAAAATTTCAGTGATTTCTAATAATGTAAGCAGTGCAAAACAATAATAATAACAATCAAATTTGTGTCGTGATGTCCAGTTTTTTTTATCTTTAAATTTATTAAATAATAATAACCTGACAATATAAATTTGGATTAATCAAATTAATAATTAAAAAAATTTTTTATACACTCCTGATGAAGTAGAACAACCGTCAACGAAACGTAGAGTGGAGATGAAATAAATTTTGTTTTAATTTATTTTATTTAAAACTTATAAGCTGCCTATCATAGCCCAAAAGAAGTAACATAATTTTTTTAATCGTTTATTCACTTTCGTGCTACATTGGTTTAGCTAACATAAGAAATGTCTGCCAATAAATCCTCAAAATTAATGAGAAGTTCACCAGGAACCTGGTTAATTGGGAATCAAATTGAACGTTTTTGTCCGGCAAGACTTCCGTCAAAAAGCGATGTGCTTAAACTGTTAAATTTTTATCACTTGGGAAAAAAGAGAATTGAAAATTAGTATTCGAGAAACGGCAAATGCAGTGACCGAGATTTGGGAACGAGTAAGACTTCCTACTCAAAGAACTGATTCGATCGTAAGAATAATTCATAAGCTTTTAGGTCAATATAACATTTTGAAGAAAGGTCGGAGAAACAATCTCAAAAGCAGTCGGGTAAAAGAAGTCATGTTCAAAGCAGATTTAAATAAAATATTAGACGTAGCCACAAAAGATGCATTAAACAAAATCAAGAATGAGGAGGATAAATTGTTTTTTAGCAGAGGGAAAATAATATGAGTTGCAGCATGGCTGGAATAGAAAAGGAGAGAGAAGATCGCAAGCGAAAGAAAGAAGTGGAATTTGAGGCAAAGAAATTGCGTAATTATTATTATCTACGCTGAAGGATTATGTTGAAATTTCCGCCAGTGAGTCAGATTCATCGCACGAAGAAGCTAAGTTTCGCGAAAAAAAATTCTACTAAACCAATAATAATGAAATCTGTTTTCACAAACGACTTTATTGGATCTATTGACCGTGCAAATCTTTCTGATCGGAATACCATGTATGTTGTTGGAGCTGCAGTTCAAGCGTTAGGTATACCTGTATCCGAAATTGTCTTATCACGCACCACGATACAACTAAAAAGAAACAATATCCGAAAAAAGATATCAGAAGCACTGGAACAGCAAATTATTGCCCGATATTTGTGATGAAAACAAAAAAGTTGATAGAGTTGCTATACTCATCACTGGCAATGGAAAAGAAAAACTTTTAGCAGTTCCGAAGATCACAAAAGGAACCGGTGTAGAACATGCTACACTTGTTTGGGTGTCTGTACCGATTGGTCAATAAAAAACCAAATTCGAGGACTATGCTTTGACATTACCGCCTCCAATACTGGTTTAAAGCTAGGTGCATGTACTTTAATTGAAAAAGGATTAAATAAAGACCTAATATGGATTGCTTGTCGCCATCATATGTTTGAGGTCATACTTTCTAATGTTTTTAAAGAGTATTTTGGCCCAAGTGGAGGACCCAAAGTGCAACTATTTAAAAGATTTAAAAATCAATGGCCAAATATTGATAAAGAAAACTTCAAAGTCGGAGATGATATTCTATTCCATAAAAGTGATTTGCTTCAACTCCAACAGCATATGTATGAATATTATACCGATGCCATCAAAAGTCAACAGCCAAGGGACGATTACCGTGAACTCCTTACGCTTTGTCTTAATGTTCTTGCTGGTGCAAATTAAGCAGGAACAATGAAAGTTAAATTTTATGCACCAGGCGCGTGCCATCTTGCTCGTTGGATGATGAAGGCGATCTATTGCATAAAACTATGTATGTTTCAAAATCAATTTGATCTCACAGACGAGGAAAAGAAAGCAGTTACCGAAATAAGTTTGTTTGTAAGTCTTGTATATGGCCGATACTAAAAATGAAGCTCCTTTAGCAATAAATGCTCCTCTTAATGACCAAAACCTCCTTAAACAACTCGAAATCTATCCCAATGAAAAAATTGTTAAAGCTGCTATAAAAGCATTTCATCGACATTAATAGTACTTTTCTGAATATTTAATCGGGCTTGCATTTTTCGATTCCAGAGTTACATATGGCGCTAAAAAAACAATGGTGAAAACTATCCAGCTACAACCAAAAGCTAAAGCCTTAAAGAGACTGGACGGAAAAGTATTTAACCATAGAAATCCACTTGAGTCCTATGCTACCAAAAGATCAACATTGTTTTTTAATGTACTATGCGATGATGGACAAGAAATGGCACAGTCATTTATTTCAAAGGATCCTACAGAGTTGAAAGACGACGCCATTTTTATTTCGATAAAAGAAAATGCTAGACTTTTAAGAGTTGCAAATGACTGTGCAGAATGAGGTGTTGCTTTGGTGACCCAATTTAACAGCTCAATTACGAAAAATGAGGAGCAAAAGCAATATTTGCTTAGATTAGTTGATCACCTTAAAAAAAAATTTCCCGGGGTTTCTAAAGCTAATATTGCAAAAATGGCTATCGATAATTTTGAAAAAATAATAAAATATATAATAATGTACTTAATATACAGTTTTATTAGTTCTTTATTTATTTGTTTTATTAAATATTTTTATTTTCAAATAAACAATGAATATCACCATAAAAAAACGTTGTATGTTATATTTTTATCTAACCCCGAAAAATCATTAAACTATCGCAACCTCTAAATATTGACCGATTGTGCTCAAATTTGGACTGAATATTTTTAAGCACTGTTCAAATAAGATCGACGTTGTAGAGCGCGAATATTCGATGCTTTTGTATTTTGGGCCACCCTAATGTACATATGTACATATATGTATGTAAATATTAAAAATTCCCGTGATACAATTGATCTGAAACTTTACGCGCAGACCCGTGGCGATGATAAAAATGATCTAACAAATTTTTTTTGGTGATGCCAAAACAGTGGAAACTTTTAAATTTTTCTACCAGAGTTGATAAAAAAAATGTACAAGGGTTTAGTTTTTATTATATCATTACCACAACCACCACAAAAACAACAAGTCCAAGTATGACAACAATAAAACATTTATGGCCATTATTACAACTTGCCTTTAAAGTAAATGTTAGTTAAAGGTAAGTTTAGCTAAAGTGAGCAATAAAGTTACCTTTAACTTCTTTTCGTTATTACAACTTAAAAACCTTTATTATAAGTTGCATAAAAATATACAAGCATATATTTAAATATATGTAAATAAATTTATTTCCAAAACTAAATTGATGTGAATTTAATCAGAAAATGTGGCAATATTAAATACATAAATTTAACGTTAAAAGTTAAAGGGAACAATATCTTCCCTTGCTTATCGGTCACTTTTAGCTTAAAGTATAGTTGTAATAACGAAAAACTAATAATCTGCCCGATAACATCCTAACTTTAGCTATTGGCAAGTTGTAATAATGGCCCTTAGAATAACAACAAGAACAATATAGAAACATCATATTTTTCATTTTTTTTTACTTTTTCAGGGATTTCCCTGGACCTGTTCCACCGATTTTAATGATATTTGAAATAAAAATCTTCCCATGATATTGGTGAATCATTCTCACTAAAAATGATCACCCTAGCTGACCTATTGAGGGCGTGGTAGGGACAAGAACAACATAGAAAATCATATTTTTTCAAGATTTTTTTTAGTTCTTTATTCAAATCTCGGGTCCTAAACAACCGATTTGAGCGATTTTAAACAGCAAACTTTTCAGAATGTTAGTGAATCATTTTTTATAGCAAAGAGTACCCTAGCTGCCCGATTGAAGTTGTCATCGTGTTTTCTCCAGACGGACAGACGGACATCGCTATATCAACTGCGCTTGTTATAAGGATCATAAATATACATATATATTTTTTGGGGTCCAAAAATTTTTTTTCTAATTATTACAAATGGAATGACAAACTTGTAAGTATATACCCTCTGCACACTGGGGTGGAGGGTATAAATAATACAAATAAATCGTGGTTATGGCCGTTGTTTTGGTTTTATTGGAAGTATTAAGTTTAAATAAAAACATCGGTGTACAGATCTAGTCTAAGGTTAGGCGCTGCTTTTAATATGCATATTGAAATTTTATAGTTTTGTATGTTTGGTTTGCACCTTTGCTTTTTTTTTTGGAAGCTGAGCCTATTAAATATGTAGAGCAGAGATGGCCATAACGCGGCTCTTGAAGTCGATTGCATTGGCTCTTATGCACAATATTTAATAATCCTATAAAACAATTTTTTATAGAATAAATAATAAAAACATTTTATTTCCTTTCTTATTACAAATTTAGACAAAATTATACAAATTTATTTCTTGTTACAAATTTAGACAAAACATACAAAAATAATAAGAAAATTATAGAAAATATTATATTTTGAACAGAACAGAATTTGAACATTGTAGCAATTAGCCGCTTAAAGTTTGGTTGATGACCTTTTATGGCAGTTCGAATCAGCCCTTATTTTTTAACAAATTTAAGTGTTGAATACAACGGCTCGCAAGAACACGGAATACCGAAACTAGATATTAGTCTGAGTGCACAATCTTTGGTTACAGGATTATTCTCTGATATTATCAACTTAAATAATTCCTAATATAAAGCTGAGATATTTTGGAATATTTAATTTTTGCGACTTTTATGACATGTGGATTTGCATATTCTTCCTGCTTCTTTGTAACATTGTAGATGTCACTATTATTTATAATATTTTACACTATGACCGAGATTGTGCGATATATGCAGTTGTTTTTATACATTTTTTTCATTGTTTATTTCTCTTTAAAGTTATTGTTATTTTTTTCTTCAGAAATAATGATGTTTTTTTCTACATCCTCTTTATCATGGTTCGTATAGAAAATGAGGTTTATCCCGTTGACATAGAATTTTTGAATTGTGTTTTGTAGACAATAGTAGTGGTTGCTAAAACTACTACTATTGTGGTTACATTATACTAATATATATTTACATACGAGTATATGTATACGAAATATAACTGTAAACAAAGCAGAAAAAGGATTACTTACATTGTTGGATTTAGTATCTACTTAAGCATGAATATTTTTTAAACTTTTCTAACTCAAATAAAGAGATAAATGTCAGTTAAATGTTTTGTAGGTATAAAAAACATACACATGTGAAAACCAAAAAAAAAAAAAAAAAAGGTTCGGGACATCTAAAGTTATGGCGGTTGAAAAGTTTTTGTCTAATCATGTCTTAAAATCATTTAAATTGTTTGTTCCTTAAAAATTCATACCCTTTTAATTTAAAAGTTATTTTAGGTAAACTTTATGCAAGAAAATATACTCGTGTATGAATAAATTACAAAGTTTTTAAAGGTGTTGTTCGTTTTAAAACAGATCATCAATTGTGGTTAGATAATCAAGCATGTTATACAACTTTATTTTTAATATTAATCAAATTTATATTTATGTAACTACAAATTAAGTTATGGATTGCTTACAATTTAAATCTCGATACGTTTTAATTTTTCGAAAAATATTCGCTTAAATTTTAAACGTTTGATGATTCGAGTTCCACATATTTGAAAATTTTGATTATTGAATATAGTTTTGTTAATGAATTAAGAAATATAGACCAGTTTTGGCGGTTTTAAAATTTATTTGGTGCAAGACAACTTAAAGATTTTGTTCTGTAAAGCAAAGCTTATACAGATCTTAAGTCAAAAAGTCTTTAAACTGTTTAAGCGTTTTTTTTCGAAATTAATTATTATTATTATTATTATTTATTATTTATTAATTAGATTTGTATAATTATGATATAAAAGTAAATATATTTATTAAATTATTTACAATCTATATTTGGCGTAGCATTATTGCTGTTAGCCAGATTGGCATTTTTATTAAAAAATTTATCTATTCTAATTTTAACTATTTGATTTTTTTTTTTTTTAAATTTCAAATTCATTTAAAATAAGATTTCTGTACTTTATACATGTTTCTAATATTTGTATAGCGAGTCGAAATTTGTGCCATTTAATATATTAAATACTTCATCTTTACTAAGTGCATTCGAACCAAAATAAATATATCTATATTCTGTATATACTGGACATATGCCGATCAAGTGGAATGTATTTTCAGATTCGTGCATGTTACAAATTGAGTACATACCATCTGTATTACTTTTGAAACATCGTGCGTTAAAATTCAGTAAGCCACCTCTAGCCCTTATAATTAAACTGGTAGCTCGAGAGGAAAACTCAGCAGGGAGTTTATGTGTTACATTATAATCAAGTTGTGAGTAAAGGTCGTGGAATTGTGAATTTGAAGAATTGAAAGCGAAATCTTATGTGCCTTTTAATTTAAGTAAATGTATTAGTTCTTCTCAATATACACATAGAGGATCGTTGTTGTTTGGAGGACGAAACTGTAGCAGGTTACACAAATTTGACCACTCTTTTGACCAGTATTCATTCAGTTCTATAACTTTTTCAGCCAATATTCGTGGAAGTCTATGGGATCTTAGAGATAAAACTTTATTTGTATAGCAAAAATGAATTTTTAGAGTTGAAATAAACAAGGAATTGAGGCCAGTTTTCAAGTATAACATGTAGTTAGGGGTAGTGGTTGGTAGGTATAACATTTTTTTAATGAAAAATCTAAATAATTTCTCCACATCATCGTGTCTTTTATATCCCCAAACTTGAGCAGCATAAAACATTACCGATTGAGAGCTAGTCTCAAAAATTTTTAATTTATTCATTTTAGATATTTTGGGATGATTTATATATTTGGATCAGGTGGAATTAATTGCTATTTTGGAAGCAGAAAGCTTATTTTGTAGATATTTATTAAAGGATAGGTTGTATGTTATATCCACACCAAGATACATGTAGCTGTTTACAATTTAGATTTTTTCATTTTCATAATGCCATAATAAATCAGATGAAATTCTTGGACCTTTCCGAAATATGACTATTTTCGATTTCGAAAAATTAACTTTTAGGCTCCAAATAGAACAATACCGTTGTAGAGCATAATTTCTTGCAAACCACGAGGAGAGTCTGATAGTATAACAATATCATCTGCGTATAATAAAACTTTTACGTTTGCAATATTTAGTGCAACAGGTAAAAAATCGGGAAGATCGTTTATGTATAGGGAAAACAAAACAGGACTCAGAATGCAATCTTGCTTTACCCCGGACTGCACTTTAAAATATTTAGAAAATGAAATTCCATCCCATATTCGGCTCTCTGTATTGTCATATAAAGACTCTAAGATTCTAATAATTTTTGATGAAAGGCCAATATGCATGATAGTTTGTAGAATAGGCTGTTTCTGGGTATCATATCGAATGCACACGAAAAATCCACAAAGAAGGCATAATTATATTTATTACTCAATTTATTTAAATTTACAATGTTGACTAGATTGAATATGTTGTCAACGGTAGAATAATCTTTTCTAAATCCAGAGTTTCAACTCATTCAGAATATTATTTTCTGTTAGCCAGTATGAAATTCGATTCAACAAGATGTTATTAAAAATTTTGCAGATAGTGTCTATTAAAGACAGGCCTCTATAATTTGTTGCTAAATTTGGATCGCATTTTTTTAAATAATGGTATCAAAATGGATTGCTTGAAAGATGATGGTACTTTTTCCCAAAGAAAGATATTATTAAATACAATCAATATTTCATTAAGGAGGCAACGAGGAGCAAATTTATAAAATTCATACGGAATTCCATCCTGCCCTGGGGCTTTGTTTAATTTAAGATTTTTTATAACAGCATATAACTCACAAAATTTAAAAGGAGAATCCAATAGAGCATCGACAATATAAGGCATACACCATCTTATTGTAAATATATCATCACGGTTTCGTAAAATATATCCAAAGTGTGAAAGAAAGTCATTAGAATTTAGATTACCTTTTGAAACATGAGTACGTGTTTTCAAAGAATTTGCTAAATTCCACCAATCTTTGCTACATTTTACTTTATCTAGTTTTTATACCCTATACCACTATGTGGTTTGGGTATAATGACTTTGTGCTGCTGTTTGTAACAACCAAAAATATTTGACCTAGACCCATCTTTAATTATACCGATCGAATCAGAATCACTTTCTGAGTTGATTTAACAATGTCCGTCCGTCCGTCTGTGTGTCCATGTAAAGCTTGTAATCAAATTGCAGGTCGCAAATATGAATATATTTTGACGAAATTTGGTATATAAGCTTTTATCGGCCATGGGATGAACGCTATTAAAATTGGTGAGAATCGGTCCATGTTCAGACCTAGCCCCCATACAAATTACCCATATGAAATCGACATAAATTGCCATAAGATCCAAATTGTCATATAGATCTTACTCAAATTGGGTTTGTATGCGTTCATTACATCCACTAATGAGTAGTCCAAAAATGATCCCTTTGACCCCATATAGAGCTGATCCCGATCTTCACTTAAATCTATTAAAAAACAAAAATATTGCACTGATTCTTCTCAAATTTTGTTTGTACATATTTTTGCAAAATACAAGAGACTTTACCAAACATGATCAGGATCGGTCCATTTTTGGACCTAGTCCCTTTATAGATATAGCATCCGATATGAACTTTTTCATATCTGCAGCCAAAAAAATTAATAAAAATCCCACTCAAATTTGGTTTTTGCTTATTTTCAATGTCCAGTTAGTTGGGCCTAAGAGATAGGGTTTCTAAACGCATGGTATAGGGTATCGTATAGTCGGTCTAGACCGACTATAATTTTTTTACTTGTTTAATGTTACTGTTGTAAAATTCTAGCTTTTTTTCACTGCATAACTTTAGATATTTCGTTCTTGAAAGATAGTAGCGTGATTTGTTTAGAGTAGTATGGTTTTTCCTATATTTTTTTTAGGGTTTTCAGCATAACAGTACGAAAACGGAAACATCTCCAGTCGAACCATTTTTGTTTTGGTTCATAAAAAGTTTTATTAGATTTTTTAACATTGGCTTGCTTAATTTTAGTCGCTATTGACATAGCCATTTCATCCACCGTCATATTCATCTGAGGCAACTGATTATTTGAGAGTATCCTAACGTTTCTTCTATATTGAAAACAGTCTTTATTATTCCAGTAGAGTTTTTGTAAAGCGGGTTCAATATTTTCAACCTTTAAACGACTCGGAATTTTAATTTTTAGACATAAAGGCATATGATCCGAATAGGGTTTTGTTGCTACCTTAAAATCATCAACATATTGTAAAAAATTATACGAACAGATACTATAATCAATAACAGAGTTTCCCATAATTCCACAAAAGCTGTAATCCCCTTGAGCATCATTTACTGTTCTTCCATTTAGCACAATCCCTCCTATATCTTCAATAACGGTCATCAATTGTCTTCCTTGAGCATTAAAAGTTTTGTCCTTGGATCGTCTAAAAATATTAACATGAGGCAAATCTCGCAAGATATTTTCATCCAAAACTTGTTCTTCACCTATACGTGCATTCAAATCACCCATTATGCAAAATTTAGTAGGGGGTTAAGTACTTGTAAGAAAGATTCAAACTTCACCAGGTGTTTCTTCCAATTTGTGCAATTTAAATACGTTGGAATCAAATAAAACACATTCCCCTCAAATTTGGCAGATAAAAATGTATTGGCGTGAATACTAGTAAATTTTAATGAATATTTTTTCTGGATTCCCTTTTTAAAATCATATAAACATCCACCACTTGCACGGCGGCCAGCTTTATGTATTTTAGTTGCTGCAATCCAATGTAAACAGTAGTTTGGAAAAAAAAACGACGAAAAATATGTTTGTTTATCAGATATTACATGAGTTTCAAACAAAAAAAATACATCAAAATTATTTAAATACGTTATAAAATTACCAAAATTTAAAGATTTTTCAAAGTTTGCTATATTGTACGATAATAAATGGCATGAATCAAATTGCTATTGTAGAGAAGAGTTAATTGTTTTACCTAAATTGTTTTTATAATTTTCATCGAAATAAATATCAAATTCGCAGCCACATTCAACAAATAGTTTTTTTAAGAAGTCTGCATCGTTTTCAGTTAGCGCCATTACTTTTCCTTTGGACCAGGTATGTTTCTTATCATTAATAAATATACAAAATTCTCCGAGCCGGACCTTAACTTCTATTTTAGTTTTGGATATAGATTTGCTTATTTGCCTTAATTGGAATCTGGTATGTTGGTATGTATGTTTTTCGAAATTAATGATTAACTAAAGTCTGTGACCTTGTTTTAATCGAGGTTTTAAAAATGAAAATATCATGACCTAAACCATGGCTTAATAAAAATATTCTTATCTTCGCTTTAGCATTGGTGTAAGAAACACTCTTCGCTTAACTCGTATTTTAGTGAAGTCGCTAATCTTGGCTTTAATTGTGTTTTAATGAAGTCTCCAAATATTATTGATGTTTAATGTTTATACCAATCCTGACTTTAAGTCCAAAATTGAATTCAATCGTAGACAACTAAAATCGTAGTTTTATTAAGTCTTTAATCTCGGCTTTAATCGTGGTTTGAGGAAGTGTTTAGTATTGGCCTAATCGCAGTCCAATGAAATCCCCAATCCGGGCTTTAATCGTATTTTAATGAAATCTCTCATCTTGGCTTTAATTGTATTTTAATGACGTTTCCAATTTCGATTTAAATTATACTTCCATATACTTTAATCTTTTGTTTAATGTAGTTACCAATTTTAACTTTATTTGTAGCTAAATGAAGTCCCATAATTTGGCCGCTATTGTAATTTAAGGAAGTCTCTAATCGTGGCTTTAGTCGTAGTTTAATGAAGTTTTTAGTATTCGCCTTAATCGCAGTTTAAGTTTCCAATCTTGGCTTTAGTCATAGTTTTATAAAGTCACCAATCTTGGCTTTAATCGTAGTTTAATGAAGTTTCCAATCTTGTCTATTTTATTGAAGTTTCTAAACTTAGACTTGATCGTAATCTAATTAAGGCTCTAATCTAGGCATAAATCGTATTTTAATGACATTCTCAATCTCGACTTTAGGTATATTTTAAAAAAGTGCCTAATTTTTATGAACTTACATATTTGCTTAAGTCGTAGTTTTATGAAGCCACCAATCTTAGCTTTAACCATAGTTTAATCAAGTTTCCAATATTGATTTTAATCATAGTTAAGGACTTCTCCAATCTTGGCTTTAATTTTAGTTTAATAAAGTTTCCAAATTTTATGAAGTCACCAACCTTGACTTTATTCATAGTCTATAAACTTGGATATAATCGTAGTTTAACGAAGTTTCTAATACTGGTTTTAACCGTAGTTCAATTAAGTATTTCATCTTGGCTTTAATCGTTCTCCATATACTTAGATATAATCGTAGTTTAATGAAGTCTCCAATCCTGGTTTTAACCGTAGTTCAATTAAGTATTTCATCTTGGCCTTAATCGAAGTTTAATGAAGTCTCCCATCTTGCCTTTAATCGTAGTTTAATGAAATCTCTAATTTTGGATTGAATTAAATTTTCATGAAGTTCCCATTTTCGATTTTAATTACAGTTTAATGGAGTCCTTAATCTTGGTTGCAATTGTAATTTTAAGAAGGCATCAATCTTGGATTTAGTCATAGTTTAATAACATTCACATCTTGGCTTTATTCTTGACTTTAATCTTAGTTTAATGAGTCACAATCATAACTTTAATTGTAGTTTAACGAAGTCCCAAAACTTGGTCGCAATTGTAATTTTAAGAAGCCTCCAATCTTGACTTTACTCATAAGAATTCCCCTATTTAATGAAGTTTCAAATAATGGCTTTTAACGTTTAATTAAAGCAACAATCTTTGCTTTAATCTTATTTTCATGAAATTCTCAATCTCGCCTTAGTCATATTTCAATAAAGTCTCTCATCCTGCCTTTAATCGTAGTTAAATGAAGTCTTAAAAATTTCTCGAAGCCATCTATCTTGGCTTAAATTCCAGTTTAATGAAGTTTCCAATCTTGGCATTAATCGTAGTTTAATGAAGATTTTAAACGTTGACTTAATCGCAGTTTAATGAAGTCACCAAGCTTGAATTTAATCACATTAGAGAATTCTTAAATCTTGACTTAATCATAGTTATATAATTTTCCAAATTTGGCTTTATTCCCAGTTTAATGAAGTCACCAATATTGGCTTTGATCGTAGATTAATGAAATATCTAAACTTAGATTTTGCCGCAGTTTAACGAAGTCTCCAATATTTTCTTTAATCAAAATTTAATGGAGTCTCTAATATTGGGTTTAATCGTAGTTTAGTAGAGTCACCAATCTTGGCTTAAATTGCTATTTAATGAAAACTCTAATCTTGGATTAATTACATTTAATTGAAGCTTCCAATTTCGTTATTTTATTTCAAAAGTCATTAGTCTTGGCTTTAGTCCTAGTTTAATGACGTTCACCATCTTCGCTTAAATCAATTTTCAATGATGTTCCCACTCTCGAAATTAATCTATTTTAATGAAGTTTCAAAATATGGCTTTAGTCGTAATTAAATTAAGGCACCAATCTAGGCTTTAATAGTATTTCAATTAAATTCCCTATCTCAACTTAAGCCATAGTATAAGTTATTCTCCAATATTGTCTTTAATCGCAGTTCAATGAAGTTAACAATCCTGGATTTTATCGTAGGTATATTTGGTTTTAGTCGTTGTTTAATGACGTTCATAATCTTGGCTTTGCTCGCATTTAATGTCCTTAATCTTGGCTTTAATCGTACTTTAACGAAGCTGCCAGTCATGGCAATAACTGTAGTTAAACGAAGTTGCAAAACCTGGCTGCAACTGTAACTTTAAAAAGTCTCCAATCTTAGCTTTAAACAAAGTTCAGTGTGGGCCCCAATCTTGGCTGTAATCAAAGTTCAATGCAGTTCCCAATCTGCACTATGTTAACGATTAAGGTACCAATCTAGGCTTTAATCGTATTTTAATGAAATACTCAATCTCTCTTTAGTTATATTTCACTAAAGTCCCTAACCTTGCCTCTAATCGTAGTTTTATGAAGTTACCAATATTAGCTTTAGTCATATTTTAACGAAGTTTCCAAGCTTGAATTAAATTATTGGTAAAGAATTCTCTAACTTTGGCTTTAATCCTAGCTTAATGAAGTTTCTCAACTTCGATTTATTTCAAGTTAATGAAGCCAATAACCTTGGATTCATGATTAATAAAGTCTCTTAGTCGCAGTTTAATCTTGGTTTTAATTTAAGGTTTCTTAAGTTCACAGTCTTGGCTTCAATCGTATATATATATAAAGTTAACAATATTGGCTTTAATTGTGTTTTAATTGAGCTAAAAATTTTCGCTTTTGTCGTAGTTTTATGCGTCTTGACTTTATTCATAGTTTAATGAAGTCCCGAATCTTGAAGTTAATGAAGTTTTCAATCTTGGCCGTAATCGTAATATAATTAAGGCCTTAATCGCTTTCTACTGAAGTCATCAATCTTGGCTTTAAACGTAGTTTAAAGAAGTTCACAGTATTGGCTCTAATCTTATATTAGCGAAGTCTCCAATCTTGGCTCTAATATTTTTTTTCACTAAAATCGTAAGCTCGACTTTAATCGAATTTTAATGAAGTTACCAATCTTGGCTTTAACAGTAGATTAATAAAGAACTGATCTATTGATGTCCATAATATTGACTTAAAAGTGTCTTAACTTAACTTTAATCGTGGTTTAATGAAGTCACCAATCTTGGCTTTAATCTAAGATTAATAATGTCTTTAGCCATAGTTAAATGAAGTCCATAATCTTGGCTTTAATCAAATTTTAATGAAGTTCCTTATCTTGGCTTAAATATGTTTTAAAGCAGTTTCCAATCTTTGCTTTAATTGTAATTAAATTAAGGCACCAATCGAGGCTTTAGCCGTATTTTAATGAAATAGTTTAATGAAGTCCCAATTTCGACTTTAATTTTATCCCAATCTTGGCATTAATCTTTGTTTAATGAAGTTTAAAAAATTGGCTGCAATTGTAGTTTCTTGCAGCCCTTAATCTTGGCTTGAATTCAAGTTTATTGAAGTCCAAGCTTGGTTTCAAGCATGGTCTAATAAATCCTTAATCTCGGCTTCAATCATATTCAAAGTCTTTAATCTTAGTTTTCTATATAAAAAAGTGTTTTAAAAAGTTTCCATAATAAATAATATGCTTGGAAAACTCTGATAATTCTCTCGAGATTAGCCCTATTTTAATCTTTAATTTAAAAAAAGTATAACAAAGTCTTTAGTGAAGATTTAGGTCATGGTTTTGTAAATACTTTAGTAAAACCATGAAATTTTTTTAGTCACTTTGTTTTATCAAAGATTTGTGAAAATTATATAAAGCTCATATCGATGTCTCGAATATTTATTTTTCTTACATTTTTTAATACTATACATCAGCAAGTAAATCAAATAGTTCAGACTTTTATCGTAGTTTAATACTGTCATTTGAATATACATATGTTCATATGTAAACCGAAATTTTCTTTAAAAACTACAGTTTTAAATCCTTAAATTAAATAAATTCTAGCATTTTATTTAACTACACAACTTTCAACTCTAACCTGAAACCTTTTAATTTAAAATAAAAGTAAAATACTCATTCGGTTATAAAATATACAAAAAACTATATTTTTTTTTTGACTTACCTGTCCACTGAGATGCAACATAAATGTAAAATACTCGCTGTTGAAAAATAAACATCCAGACTATTGTACACATTACACATGAACGGTCCGAACATCCATTTACCACCGGACAACTCCACCGAAGCATTAAATGTCATCGCACAAAGTGCAACCAACATATCTGCCATGGCCAATGATACCACAAAATAATTTGTAATTACGCTGCATAAAATTTGATCAAACACACACATGCACATACACAGAGAGCGCAAAAATCACATGAAAAGAAAAATGAGAAGAAAACGTATAAATACATAAAAAAGTTCATTTAAACATCAGTCTGGGTTAACAAAACAAAGTAAAGTCTCTGGATATGAACTATGACAGCTACAGCACGTACAACGTGAAAACACAGTTATAATACGAAAGAGACCGAAAATGGCCACTAAGGATATGGAACAAAAAATTAACAAGAATATACAAAAAATATAAACGTAAAAAAAAAGAAAACATGTTGCAAATGCAGTGGACACTCTTGATGTCTGTACTTAGCCATATCTTTTAATGGTAGAGCTTTTCTTTTTTGGTTTTGTTGCTACCAATAAACACTTGTGGTGAAGCAGCTTGATGTTTTAAAGGAGTACAGTGAAAACTCCTATGATAATTGAGGATTGAGATATCCAGAGTTTTTTTTTGAAAATAAATCAGAAAAAATTGAGTAGGACCATTTATTACGATCAGCTAAACTTGAGGTCTCAATTTCATATTATAATATTTCAAGTATTATGGACTTAGTCCCTTTGAAAGTTATAATGAATCCGTATTTTGACTTTACAGAAACGGAAAAAAAAGTTTCGGAGTACAATTTCCCAAGAGCAACTGATAATTTTAGTAACTTTAACTAAAAAACCTTTCCCAATTAAATTTGGCTCCCGATTTATTTCATTGCTACTCCGCTATAATTTAAAGCGTTAGTAATTGATATTATAATTGTGAAACATTTACTCCGATAAAACTTCATATAGATATGTACGAGTATCAGCGATGCATACACATTTTTCTGCCCTATACCGTTATGTGGTTTGGGTATAATGACTTTGCGCTGCTGTTTGTTAAGTGTGCGAAGTTAGCCCCCCATATTTGGAAACAAAATTTTTGAAGATTGCTCTGAATTGTTCTAGGATTGTTCTACAATGTTCCAAAACGATGAGTTTCTAAATCGAAAAAAAAAAATAATTTTAAACTTTGCCCCCACTTTTGGAAAAAAAAAAATTTGGCGGTTGTTCTAGGTTGTTCTAGTTGTTCTAAACATTGTTCCAAAATAGAAATGTCGCAAACCGTAACATATGCAAATGAGAACGAAAAACATTTTTTCCGCGATATCAACTTTATTAAACGATATCAATATTTTTATGCAACACGAAAGTATACGTACAGATTCCAAAATTTCTTTCATACAAGGTATCCTGAATGGCACCCTCAACACTATTTTAATCAACCCCAAATATACGGGTCTCTTAATTTTATATCCTCTCTATAACATATCCAAGTTTCAGAGTGATCTGAGGGTGCCATTCAGAAACTCATCGTTTTGGAACATTGTAGAACAATCCTAGAAAAATTCAGAACAATCTCCAAAAAATTTTATTTCCAAAAATTTTTAACTACCAAAAATATTTGACCTAGACCCATCTTTTATTATACTAATCTACTCAGAATCACTTTCTGAATCGATTTAGCGATGTCCGTCCGTCCGTCTGTCCGTGTGTGTGTCCATGTAAACCTTGTAATCAAACTACAGGTCGCAAATATGAATATATTTTGATGAAATTTGGTATTTAAGCTTTTATCGGCCATATGATGAACGCTATTGAAATTAGTGAAATTCCATGTCCATGTTCAGACCTAGTCCCCGTACAAATGACCCCTATGAAATCGACATAAAATGCCATACGATCCAATTTATCATATAGATCTCAATCAAATTGCGTTTGTATATGTTTATTATATCCATTAATCAATAGTTTAAAAATAATCCCTATAGGACAATTCTTAGTCGTAGGCCCCATATAGAGCTACTTCCCGATCTTCACATAAATCTATCAAAAAACAAAAATATTGCACAGACTTTTCTCAAATTTGGTTTGTATATATTTTTTCAAAATATTAGTGACTTTACCAAATGTGGTCAGGATCGGTCCATTTTCGACCTAGTCCCCATATAAATGTAACATCCGATATTAACTTTTTCATATCTGAAGTCAAAAAAACTATAACAATGCGACTCAAATTTGGTTTATGCTTATTTTCTATATCCAATTAGTTGGGCGAAACAGATATGGTCTCTAAACTATGGTATAGGGTATCGTATAGTCGGTCTAGAGTGACTATAATTTTCTTACTTGTTGTGTTTAGCATATGGATTCTGCACAGCCGAATTTAATACTCTTATTTGTTTTAAAACGATTTTGAGTTTAGTTTTTCTGGAATAGTAAAGAAATAGAACAAAACAAGTAAGAAAATTATAGTCGGTCTAGACCGACTATAAGATACCCTTTACCAGGGCCAACTAATTGGATATAGAAAATAAGCATAAACCAAATTTGAGTGGCATTGTTATTAATTTTTTTCCTTTGAATATGAAAAAGTGCATATCGGATGCTATATTTATTTGGGGACTAGGCCGAAAAATGGACCGATCCTGACCATATTTGGTGACGTCACTTATTTTTTGCAAAAACATATACAAAGCAAATTTGAGAAAAATCTGAGTAATATTTATTTTTTTTTGATAGATTTAAGTGAAAATCGGGAAGTAGCTTCAGATGGGGGCTATGACAAAGAATTGCCATATAAATGCATGTAATAAACACACACAAACCCAATTTGACCGATATCTATATGATAAGTTGGATCTTATGGCAATTTAAGTCGATTTCATATGGGTCATTTGTATGGGGACTATGTCTGAGCATGCACTGGTTTTCGCCAATTTCAATAGCGTCCATGTTAAGGCTGATAGAAGCTTACATACCAAATTTCATCAAAATATGTTCACATTTGCGACCTGTAGTTTGATTACAAAGTTTACATGGACACACAGATGGAAGACGGACGGACGGACATCGCTAAATCGTCTCAGAAAGTAATTCTGAACGTGATTCTGAGTCGATAGGTATAATAAAAGGTGGGTATAGCTCAAATATATTTGGTAGTTACAAACATCAGCACAAAGTCATTATATCCTGACCACATAGTGGTATAGGGTATAACAATTAAGAAAATTTAAGTCGGTCTAGACCGACTATAACATACCCCATACCAGGTGCGATCGTGATCTACGGTTGATTGGCAAGAATTTTAAGTTGATTCCGAGATAACTTAATCTTTAAACTATTTCTTTAAACTCATACTCTCTATCTGCCTGTCTGCCATGGATCAACCCCATTCCCCCTCATACAATTGATCTGAAACTTGGCCCATAGTTTTGTTGTGACTATAGTCACGGAGTGCTTTAAACCCCATTTCCCCTCATCCGATTGATTTGAAACTTTGTCCATAGACTTGTTGTGGCCAAAGATTAATTTTAAGACAGTCACACACAGTAACGCATAGTCACGCACAGTATTTTCTTATTTAAAAACCAAACAGAAAGAAAATTTTTGTTTCCTAGTTAATTTTAGTAGGCTGGTAGTTTTTAAGTTCTGATTTTTTTAAAATACTGAATTACCAAACTGAAGAAAAAAACAATATATTTTTAAAATTTCATTTAAGTGGACTGATTAGTTTTTACGCTTTGATTTTTGAAATATTTATATTAGCAAAATTTTTTTTGTTGTGAAAAGTTCTATTTTCTGCAAATAAATTAAATTATTTAAATTTTGCCCATAATGAGTGTTAACAAAAAACCAAAGACATACCATTTCAATGAAGATTGGGAAGAGGAAATTTTGTTCATTATGTATAAAATAAGTGTATTTGTTTAATATGTAATTCGGCGGTTGCTTTACCTTAAAGGGGTAATCTAAGCAGGCAATTTTCATCTGGACATGCTAAATTTGACCAAGAATTTCCTCCGAAATCTATTAAAAAAAAAAACGGAAGTAAAAAGATTGAAAAAATCTCTTAATTTACAGCAATCTTTTTGAAAAAAAAACTGTTGTAGATCAACAATGGTAACAGTTGCATTCCACGTGTTTGTCGAATTTTATCCAGCACAAAAAGCCTTTTACTGACGGAGACATATTCAAGGAGGCCATTTTGCCAGCAGCAGATAGTTTATTTAAAAATTTTCAAGACAAACAGTAATGAGACGAATTGAAGCCATGGCTATAGACTTGCGATTACAATTTAAACAGGATTGTAAAAAATGTGAATCCGATCACAGGGGAGATGTGTGAACATCTAGTAATTAAAGATTTTGTTATGGCACTTTTTTAAAATCAAACTGAAAGCGTCATCTATGTATCACTTATAGCAATCAACTGCAGGGGTTCTGCTAATATAAAAATATTTACTATTATTTATTTCAAGCGGTTAATTTTTAATTTTTCGTTTTTTATTTTTCATTTATTTTTTTAATTTTTTATTTTTTCATTTTTTCATTTTTAATTTTTTTCGTTTTTGATTTTTCATTTTTTGTTTTTAATTTTTCGTTTTTCATTTTTCATTTTTCATTTTTTATTTTTCATTTTTTATATTTCAGTTTTCATTTTTCATTTTTTATTTTTCATTTTTCATATTTCATTTTTCATATTCATTTTTAATTTTTTATTTTTCATTTTTCTTTTTTCATTTTTTATTTTTCATGTTTTATTTTTAATTTTTCATTTTTATTTTTCATTTTTGATTTTAATTTTTTCATTTCTCATCATTTATTTTTTATTTTTCGTTTTTCATTTTTAATTTTTTATTTTTCATTTTTCATTTTTCATGTTTTATTTTTAATTTTTCATTTTTATTTTTCATTTTTGATTTTAATTTTTTCATTTTTATTTTTAATTTTTTATTTTTCATATTTTATTTTTAATTTTTCATTTTTATTTTTCATTTTTGATTTTAATTTTTTCATTTCTCATTATTTAATTTATTTTCCGTTTTTCACTTTTAATTTTTTATTTTTCATTTTTCATTTTCATTTTTTATTTTTCATTTTTCATATTTCATTTTTCATATTTCATTTTTCATTTTTTAATTTTCATTTTTCATTTTTAATTTTTAATTTTTAATTTTTAATTTTTAATTTTTAATTTTTAATTTTTAATTTTTAATTTTTTATTTTTCATGTTTTATTTTTCATTTTTCATTTTTATTTTTCATTTTTGATTTTAATTTTTTCATTTCTCATTATTTATTTTTATTTTTCGTTTTTCATTTTTAATTTCTTATTATTCATTTTTATTTTTAATTTTTTATTTTTCGTTTTTAATTTTATATTTTTTTTTATTTTTCATTTTTAATTTTTAATTTATCATTTTTTATTTTTTATTTTTATTCTTTATTTTATATTTTTTGTTATTTTTTATTTTTTATTTTTCATATTTCATTTTTAATTTTTAATTTTTTATTTTTTTTCATTTTTCATTTTTTATTTTTCATTTTTCGTTTTTCATTTTTCATTTTTCATTATTTATTTTTCATTTTATATATTTCATATTTATTTTTCATTTTTCATTTTTCATTTTGTATTTTTCATGTTTCATTTTTCATTTTTCATTTTTTTTTTTAAATTTTCATTTTTCATTTTTTAACAGATTATTACATATTATGATTTTTTCACCAATACAAGTCACACCGATTTTGTCTTACGGCTTACATGTTACGCTGTTTTTTGATTGTATTGTGAAGTAGAAATTTACATTCTGCGCGTATAGATGTTAGTTAACACATCAAAAGTGTGTATGGTTTTCACTACAATTTGATGAATCAACTGACAATTGCGATATGTCCCAGCTTAGCATATTTGTATGTTTCGTTTTTGCTGATTCAAGTTCGAGGGAAGAATTTCTAAAAATTCTGTCATTGACAGAACGAGCCAGAGTAGAAGACGTGTACAATATTTTTAAATCTTTCATATCATCTCGTTTCATTACCATCGATGGTGTACCTTCTATGGTTGCTAAAATGGATTTTGTAAAAGAGATATTGATTATCCTAAATTTATGACATACCACATTATCTGGTAAAATGTTAAACTTTGAAGATGCTATGATAGCAACAATTAAAATAATTAATTAAATTCGGGCAAAAGCACTACAAAGAAGACTGTTCCAGTCACTTTTAGAAAGCATTGATGCAGGATACGGTGATCTACTTCTCCATAATTTAGTAAGATGGCTGAGCAAAGGTAAAGTTTAAGAAAGATTCTGAAGGCTGTTTTTAGATTAAAAAAAAAAAAACGATTCTCTTGCCGTTTTACTTCATGACAAGATTTGGCATTTTTAACGGATTTAACAATAAAACAATTAAATTATAGGCGGTCTAGACCGACTATACGATACCCTATACCATTCGTTTAGAGATCCTATCTCTTAGGCCCAACTAATTGGATATAGAAAATAAGCATAAACCAAATTTGAGTGGCATTGTAATTAATTTTGGTACCTTTGAATATGAAACAGTTCATATCGGATGCAATATTTACATGAGGACTAGGTCGAAAAATGGGTCGATCCTGACTAAATTTGATAAGGTCACTTATTTTTTGTAAAAATATATAAATACCAAATTGGAGAAAAATCTGCGCAATATTTTTTTTTTTGTTTTTTTGATAGATTTAAGTGATGATCGGGAATCAGCTTCATATGGGGGCTATGACTTAAGAATTGTTCTGTAGGTTTTTTTTTAGACTACTGATAAATGGATGCAATAAACATAAATAAAACCAATTTGACCGAGATCTATATGATAATTGGGATATTATGGCAATTTAAATCGATCTCATTTGAGTCATTTTTATGGGGAATTGGTCTGAACATGAACCGATTTTCATCAATTAAAATAGCGTTCATCCCATGGCCGATAAAACTTACATACTGAATTTGCGACCTGTAGTTTGATTCCAAGGTTTTCATGGACAAACAGACGAACGGACGGACATCGCTAAATCGACTCAGAAAGTGATTCTGAGTCGATCGGCATAATAAAAGATGGATCTAGATCATATATTTTTGGTAGTTACAAACATCAGCACCCTGGCCACATAGTGGTATATGAACTAAATCTGGATTTGCAAGGAAACAAGAAAATATAACCGACATGATTACTAGCATCGATACAATTAAAATTAAACCAGAATTATGGATATCTGTAATTAAGGTCTGAAACATTTCCAAGATTTAAAAGACGAAATGGGTTCAAGTATAGAAACATGTGGACTTAGAAAAATTTGTCCAATCACTTCATTTTTATTAACACTAGTTTCTAAACTAAATATAGAAAATATAGCTGCACGAATCGGAGAAGAATTTAGTATGAACATCGTTAGAATGGAAGTGGAATTAATTAAACTTCTTCTTCTTCTTATCCGGAGCACGGAGGATAAGTCGTCGTGCCCACACTGCCCCTCAGTAGGAGCATCGGTCCTTAACGAAATTTTTCCAAGCTTCTCTATCATTCGCCAATGTTTTTATCTCGTTCCATGTTTTTCCACTTTTTTTAAATGTCTTCGGACAGACTATTTCTCCAGGTGGTGTTTGGCCGGCCCGGTTTTCTGCTGCCCTGTGGATTCCAGTCCAATGCCTGACGGCATATTTCATCCGGTTCTTTTCTCAAAGTATGATCGATCCATTTCCATTTTCTTTCTTTAATGACAACGGGAATCGGCTCCATCTTACATCTCTTGTACAGAGCTTTGTTGCTTATAACATTGGACCCTCAGAATGTATCGTAGACATCGATTTGTAAAGCTATGCAGCTTGGAATCCAGTTCCTTTTTTGTTATCCAGGTTTCACAGCTATATAGCAAAACCGATAGAACATTAGATTTAAAAATGTTTAGTTTTGTCCTTGTTGAAACTATAGTTGATTTCCATACGTTCGCAGTTGAAAGAACGTAGCGTTTGCTTTACCAATTCTATGCTCTATATCTGCCTTCGCACTGTTCTTTGTTGTGATCAGGTTTCGGAGGTAACAGAATTTTTCGACAAACTCCATATCTTCGTGTTCTATCACGGACGGGCTGTTCGTTTATCCTCGTATTTTCAATGCTTCCGTTTTTCCAGTATTAACCTTTAATCCAGCATCTGCTGAGCTTAATTAAACTACAATGTGATATTAGCTTGAAGTCGTTTGATCAATTTGAAATATGGAAGTTTATTACAATTGAGAAATATTCACCATTGAAAGATCCCTATCTTAGAGTTCATTCATATTTTGCATCCACATATTTATGCGAATCGTCATTTTCATATGAATTATATTAAATATAAATATCGTACACGTATGACTCACGTATGTGGCGTGCTACAAAAAATCTTAAAAGACTTGTTGTATGTAAGCCTCCTCTAAGAAAGGAAAGTGGAGGATGGGCTAAGAACGACAAAGAGAAGGGAGATCTGTTTGTGGAACATCTAAAAAAAGTTTTTACTCCAAATATAACCCCTAGTTCTATTGATGAGTTGCCACCTCTTACTTCACAGCATAGAGCAGTGTCCCTAAAATCTAAAAAAAGCATCGGGAATCGATGGGATCAGTAATAAAACGCTTTTGGAGTTACACCGAATAGCATTAAGTATATTTTCATTGAACATTTTCCCCCAGAATCGAAATTTTCACTCGTTACAATGATACCTGAACCAGGTAAATATCACAGAAAGGTCGATTCGCGTAGACCAATAAGTTGGCTGTCCAACTTGTCAAAATTATTCGAGAGAATTTTGGTAAACAAACTTACAATATCCGTAGATCAAAATAATGTTATTCGAGCACATCAATTTGGTTTCAGACGAAAACACAGCACCACTGAGCAAGTTCACAAAATTGTAAGTGCCATAAGAAGAGCTTTTGAAAAGAAAAAGTACTGCTCTGCACTTTTTATAGACGTCTCGCAAGCCTTCGGCCGAGTTTGGCACGAGAGACTCCTCTATAAAGTTAAACAGTTGTTGCCCCCGAACACACATAAGCTAATGGAGAGCTATATAATTAATAGAAAATTCTCTATAAGAGAGACAAGCTTTGTGAGCCATCCACAGACAATTCATGCTGGTGTACCACAAGGTATTATCTTGGGCCCGCTTCTGTACATCCTTTACACATCAGACATGCCAACAAATGAAAACACACTTACGTCTACTTTTGCGGATGATACTGCAATTTCAAGCGTACACGAAAACCCCCTGACAGCATCTCTTCTTTTACAGATATGTGGAAGATTAAAGTAAATGAACAAAAGTGTATCAACGTAACTTTTACCCTAAGAAGGGAGATTTGACTTGCCCTCAAATTCGAATTAGGAACCAGTCTATACCTCACCATTTCTCTGTTAAATATCGCGGACTACATCTTGATCGCCGACTTACCTAGAAAAGTCATATAGACGCTAAGTTGACTAATTGGCATGGCTAATTGGCAGGAACTCAAAGTTAAGTCTCGATTTTAAGCTCTTGATTTATAACTTGATTTTCAAACCCATTTGGTGCTATGGTATACAATTATGGGGAACGGCCCCAGCTTCAAACACAGAAAGAATACAAAGATGCCAAAACAAGATTTTGAGAATGATTACAGGTGCACCATGGTACGTGAGAAACTCACATTTGCACAGAGACTTAAATGTTTTTCTAGTAAAGTACGAAATCACTAGATATAGTGCAAACTATTTGGAAAAGCTAGAGTCTCACCCGAATCCTCTAGAACGTAACTTAATCAACAATCTTATCCACCAACGCTTAAGAAGGAGGCAGACTGCTGATCTCATTGGATGAAATATGGATTGATACAATTTTTTCTTTTTTTTTAATCATTAGATTACATATGTATATAGAATAAATGAAATTTTGTCTGGCACTGGCTGAATTTTATATTTAAGTTTTAGTTTTAAGATTTGAATAACTTATTGTTAGTTCACAAACCTATGTGAAGATTCAATAAATAAAGATGAGTTACAAAAAAAAAAAAAAAAAAAATTTTAAACTTTAACGATTTGTTTATTCCATTTATTAAATTCTCCTAAAACTCAAATTGGTATTAGGTCCAACTAATTGGGTTTAGAAAATAAACATAAACCAACACTGAGTGTAATTTTGTATAAATTTTTGTTTGCCTGCAGATCTGGAAAAGTTCATGTCGGATGCTATATTTATATAGGGACTAGGCCGAAAAATGCACCGATCCTGACCACATATGGTAAAGCCAGTTATTTTTTTGATGTGTAAACATCTATACGCTCTGTTTCACAATACAATCACAAGAACAGCGCAATTCAACAACCCAAACTATAACAACCAGTTGAAATAATAAATAATTTTTATACTAGCTGGGCCCCTGTACTTGTTTGCTATAAGTGATACATAGATGACGCTTTCTGTTTGATTTGATGTTTGAAAATTGTTAGCTGCTATTAAACTTATGTGGATACAATCCAATATACAACAAATAATATCTGATAAATTTCATCTAAATAGCTTTTCGTTAGTGATACAGACTCACATATTTAATTCTATCGCTAGGAAAAAAAATAAATGGCTTTTCCCATAAGCTGTTGCAGACTATTAATAGCTTTAACAATGCATTAAAAACACTAGTTATCCTGGTGTTTCTATTTCTGGAAAACCTTTCACTGTATTGTTATTTGTTTATTCGTTTATATATAGTTTTCTTATTACCAATACATCCTGTTGCCAACTACAACCACCTGTTTATTTATTACAGCCAACAAAAGGAAATATGATATAATTTCCGGATCTTTAATAAGACCATTTTATACAATAATAAAAAAAAATTGTATACCGTTACTTCAAACTTTATTATTTACCTAACTGCTTATAATTTCTACTACATTGGTTTTACGATTTTTTTTTTGCTTTCTATCTTCCTGTTCTTTTTCGTATTTTTTTTTTTTTCAAATAAGTTTAGTGGTAGAAAATACAATGGAAATTAAATAAGTATTTGGCATTTCCTTAAAAGAACTATAAGTAGGAGAAAAAAAGGATAAATTAATTAAATACAACTGAACACAAATAATCTAAGGTAATCCCTTAATAACTCATAAAAGGATGAAAGTAAAAGTCACAACTTTAAAATTCGAAAATTATTAATTTGTCCTTTTGGTACTCCCTAAAGAGATTTCCTAAAGATATCATGCTTCAAAAATAACTGTTTATGACACTTTAAATGTTCAGTTGCCACTTGCTCCATAATACTTTAAGCATTTTATTCTGGTTCGTGGTTTATTTTTTTAATACCCTTTTCAATATTTAATTTTTATACCCTATAATGGGTAATTGTGCTGGTTTTTGTAACTAACAAAAATAATTGATGTATATTCATGCACCTTTTATTAAACCGATTAATCAGAAAATGATTCGGAATGGATTTAATGATGTCTGTCTCCGTTCGCACTGTTGTGTACAGACCTTCTAAACAAACACCAGATCGAAAATGATAACATATTCTGCTGAGATTTGGTTTATAATATTCTATCGATCATAGGACGCTATAGGTGTAAGTTCTGACCTGGCCCTATGCAAACATTTCTTATGAGATTTACTGAAATGTCCCTAAGATCCATATAATTATATGTATCGCAAATAAATTTTGTTTATTATATCCATAAGAACGAAAGAGTTAAGGATCATAGTCACTACATGTGAACTCGTATATGAAATGGGGCTTAAGTCCCTAAGCACGTTATCGATAAAATGGTTGTTAGAGGTAAAAACACGTTGCATCAGTTTCGTGTTAGTTGTTCCCTTTTATCTACATTGGCTGGTGTTGAACTGTACTCAGGGATGTCAAGTGTTGTGTCTGATCGGAATATTATCGTAGTAAAACGCGTCTTTGTTGGTCTTTTTCAGAAAAATAAGGGTTGATAAGGAGAGGAGTGCCACCCGCAAACGATGAAGACAATGATGGGTCTGATGATGAGGATGATGAACTAGATTTGTCTAAGGAAGAATATGAAATGGTGCAAAGTTTCTTTAAGATATGTTTACCTGCTATAGATGAAGAAGAAGAGGAGACTGTTGTAATAACAAATATCAAACAATTATGCCACGAGAAATGATCGAGAATACGAAAATTAATTGTTCAGAGTTTGCAAAGAATGAACGGGATTTAGAAAAATGTTTTACAAATTATTGCTTTCTGGTTCTCATTATGTAAAAGAGCGTCTCATACTCTATCCGAATCGACAAAAAAGTGGAAAATGATTAGTGGACATCTAAGCCCTCTTTTCATAGACCATAAGTAACCACACTAAGTCTAATCTTGATCAAATCATTTCCCTTTAAAATAATCATAGCCGATATTTGTTGTTGATCTCAGGTAAATAGGGTTATGGTAATGTTAGATTTAAATCCTATTAGTTTGTTACTGTCAGGAAAAGCTTGTGTGGAGAGTTTATTCCACATATGGCTACTTCGATTGATAAAAGAATTTTCTCTGTAATGCGTTGTTCGGTCAACTGGAAAATGGACTACAAATGAACGTAATCTACTAGCGAAGCAGGTAGATCGCACTGAAACTCGCGTATTTGGAATGAGTTCGCTAATCTAAGAAGAACATTTTCCATGGTAGTATCTATAGAACAATGTTACACAACCTATATTCCGGCAATGTTCCACATGGTGCAGTAGCTCCAAAATAGTCTTTGAAACTCCTGCCCATAATATGGGAATTTTATTCCATTTTCGGTCGGATGTAAGTTGTATAGATTTTAAGGAAGGATCAGAAGGAGTGGAGATCAAGACACTTGAATGCTTCTTTGGACAATTGAAAAACATGATCATTCCAACCGACATCGCATTGAATTATCATCTCCAGATCATCAAGACTACCCGATTCCTCAATATCTACATGACCCACATATACAGATGCCATTTTTGAATCCAAGTCCCTATTGGTCAACAAACAACTTTGAATCTTCTGCTCATTAAAATCTACCTTATTCATTTTACCCCACTCGGAGATTGTTAGCAGGTCTTGATTGATAGAGTGTCATTCATAGTTTACATTTTGCCCGCCAACCTCAAAAATGCTCAGCCAACAATTGAAGGAAAATTAATGAAAAATTTTCCTGTAATCTGCCAAAGAGTGGATGGGATTGAAGGTTTCACTAAGAAGGTAGTTCAGAAAGAACTGAATTAAGTTTTAACTCATTGGATCAGACCCCATTAATAACAACACATATTCTGTTGCCTTTGATAAAACTCGATATAAATCAAAAGAAGTCAATGGCGACCCCAACTACAAAAAGCTTTGATGGTAATGCACCGTGCCGATGGAATGCCTTGGAAATATCTAGAGCAACCACTTTACTTTCACCAAAATTATGAATGGATCAACTTCAGCGCTCAGAATGAAAAGATAACAGGCCTCCTAGGCCTAGGAAGCCTATATGGCAAGAAATATACGGCAATCTCACTTAAATTTGGTTTACGTTCATTTTTTTATGGTTATGTATGAGGTTATCCAGTGCGGTTAGATCTAGGACCCATTCCCATCTTCCGTTTTTTCTATGCTATGACTCTGTTGGTCTTTTCCAGAAAAATTAGTGTTGATAAGGAGTGTAGTGCCACCCGCAAACGATGAAGATTTGTCTAAGGAAGAATATGAGATGGTGCAAAGTTTCTTTAAGATATATTTATCTGCTATAGTTGAAGATGAGGAGATTATTGTTGTAATAACAAATATCAAACAATTATGCCACGAAAAATGATCGAGAATATGAAAATCAATTGTTAAGAGTTTGCAAAGAATGAACGGGATTTAGCAAAATGTTCTACAAATTATTGCGTTCTGGTTCTCATCATGTAAAAGAGCGTCTCATACTCTATCCGAATCGACAAAAAAAAGTGGAAAATTATTATTGGACATCTAAGCCCTCTTTTCATAGACCAGATCACATATAAGGAAACCTACCGATACTGATTATTCTTGACATATATTTTTGTCACATAGGTAACCTCCGTATGTTTAATCTTGATCAAATCATTTTTGGAGCTAGTCCCTTTTAAGTAATCACATCCGATATTTCATATTTTTTTTATTAACCAACAGCCAGGGGATGTCCCAAACAAATGCTGTGAATTTTGTCGATCTCAGGTAAATAGGGTTATGGGGAGGAGGAAGGAGGGAGTAGTGTTTCTGGGTATTTGACTTAAGTCTTATTAGATTGTAACTCTCAAGAAAAACTTGTGTGGAGAGTTTATTCCACATATGGCTACTTAGACTGATAAGCGAATTTTCTTTGTAGTGCATTGTACGGTCAACTGGTGCAGCAGGTAGATCGCACTGAAACTCGAGTATTTGGAATGAGTATTTGGAACATTTTACATGGTAGTATCTATAGAACAGTGTCACACAACCTACATTCCGACGATGTTCCTCATGGTCCAGTTGCTCCAAATTAGTCTTTGAAGTTCCTGCCCATATATGGGTGTTTTATTCCATTTTCGGATAGATGTAAGTTGTACAGATTTTAAGGAGATCAGAAGGAGTGAAAACCAAGACACGTGAAAAACATGGTCATTGCAACGGACTTCGCATTGAATTCGCATGTCCAGAACATCAAGATTCCTCGATACGTATACGACCCATAATACAGATGAAATTGTTGAATCCAAGTCGCTTTAGGTCAACAAACAATACTGAGTCTTTCCCGCATTACAATCAAACCGACTAGCTTTATCCCATTTGGAGATTGTTAGCAGGTCTTGATTGAATGTGTCAGTCGTTATCTGCCTTTTGCCACCAACCTCAAAAAAGCTTGGCCGACAGTTGAAGAAAAATGTATGATAAATTTTTCTGGATGGGGATTGAAGGTTTGACTAAGAAGGTAATTCAGAAAGATATGGTAAAAAGAGGGGGAAATAAAAGAACTCCTAAATTAAGCTGACACTAATTAGATAAGACCCCATTAATAACAACACATATTCTGCTGTCTCTGAGAAAACTCGATATAAATCGAGAGAAATCAATGTAGATCCCAATTGCAATTAGCTTTGATGTTAATGCACCGCACCACACGCGATCGAATACATTGGAAATATCTAGAGCAACCACTTTACTTTTACCAAAATTGTGAATAGATCAGTTCCAGCGCTTCGAAAGAGAAGCTAACAGGTCTCTCGTAGAACAACCTTTAAGGAAGCCATATATTTATATCTGATATATTTGCTGGCACTAAAATTTGGTTTACGTTTATTTTTACGATTCGATCGAGGGCCCTTATCCTTTTCCGTTTTTTCAGTCTGGATCGAGTTATTAAACCCTCGATCCCTTAGTGGGTTTGAATGAGTTTTTTCTAATGTTTGTAATTAGCAAAAATACTTGTTCTGATCGACTTAAAATCACTTTCTGAGTCGACTTAACAATATCCGTATGTCCGTCTGTCTTTGTTTCAATGTAATACATGTAATTAATCTACAGGTCACAAGTATAAATTTATTTTAATGAAATTCATTTCATAATCTTTTGTTAGGCATAGGATGATCGAAATTAAAATTGGTGAAAATCGGTGCATCTTCATACCTAGTTCCCACATGAACGGGAGATCAACTTTAATGACCCTAAGATCCAGATTGATCAATTTTGCTTAAATGTATTTATTAAAACACCCATCAATCAGTACTCCAAAAATAAGCTTTGTAGGACCATTTTTAGTCATAGTTCCCATTTA
Organism: Cordilura impudica; assembly: GCA_963682025.1. Taxonomy (NCBI): domain Eukaryota; kingdom Metazoa; phylum Arthropoda; class Insecta; order Diptera; family Scathophagidae; genus Cordilura; species Cordilura impudica. The sequence goes on from OY821517.1 coordinate 12,754,597, forward strand.
TTTCCCGATCTCATTAAATATATCGTAAAATAAAAATATTGCATTTATGTTTTTAAAATTTGGTTTTATAAAAATAAATGACTTTACTCTAAATGGGGTCCTGATGGGTACATTTTAGTACTTAGTCCCCCTTTGAATTGATATACGATATAGAAAAGTTAATAATAATGTCATTTAAACTTTTTTTTTTAGAAAAGTTGGATAAGGGTATCGTATAGTTAGGGCCGGCCTTAGAACAGTCTTTTTGAAGGAACAGTTTTTTCGATATGAAATTAAAGTTGAACGAAGTGCTCCATGCAGCACATTGGTTTCTAAGTGGAGCATCTAATGCGTACATCACTGCTCATTTCGGATATGGGTCGGAGGCAGCTACACAACATTTAACCATTTTCCGAAATTTAAGCCCAAATGATATGACAATTGGCTCTCCTGGATTGGTGGTCGAACTTGATGAGCCCAAGTTCGGTAAGAGAAAATATCACCGAGGACTGTGAGCGGAAGGCGTTTGGGAGTTTAGTGATATCGAAAGAACACCTAAAAAGAAAAAATTTTTTTAAGGTAATCGTTACCTCCTAACACTAGAACTTTATAAGAAATAATAATGAGACGTGTTTTGCTGTATCGAGGCATCAAAATAAAATCATTCTGCCAGGTTTGTCGGAGACGATGGCGAAAATACGCACACAATTTAGGGTAGTTGGTCAGGGATTAAAGGGAAAGCTAACATTAGGAGTAGAATCCTGAAAATATATCGCCAGTTCTTTTTGAGTTTATAAGTTGAATTAATGCTACTAACTTGTGGGGTATTTTTTTGGAAAACATTTTCTTACATTATTTTATTTGAGTGTTTGTTCATTTATAATTTTTTAAGTTCGCAGCAAAACCTTGGTCATGATTAGTTATTTCCGTTTCCATTACATGGTAATGTTAACCCCATACCTTTTGAATTATTTCAAGCTAAATGTAAGGACTTCAAGATAATTATTTATGTAAATTCTTACAATGACCACTGTTTGCAATATTAAAAACTGTAAATAATGAGTTAAATATAATGAAACAAACTATTTCGCGGCGATTGTCGTCATTGGACAAAAAACGCAGCAAAAGCTGTTAAATTTTACATTACATTATTTACAACATATTGTGCGATGTCAATGTATTGTTTTTGCAGAAATTTACTTTACTCCATACATGCAACATATTACTCAAATCTCTTCTTATTATCTATATAAAAATGGAGTTGTGTATGTTTGTTTGTTTGTTTGTGGTTTATAGGAGACTACACCACTGGACCGATTGTCTTGAAATTTTCACAGTAGGTAACTGCCTATCCGGAAGGAAAAATAGGCTATATGTTTTTTGATTTTTCAAGTGGGCGTGGCACCTCCCATACAAAGTGAATTTTTAACATCTAATTTTAGCATATAATATCTGGAGTACTACGACTACAAGAGTTCTGAAACTATATACATGTACACATATTAAAATAATTCGAGGGGTTGCGGAAAAAATGGGCGGGATCGGACCAATAAGCGTGGTACCCTCCATACAAAGTAAATATTAAATGTCATATATCTAGAGTACTGTAATAGGTAAAGTGTTGACACTTTGTGTCAGTTCATAAGTTATCAACGTTAGTACTCGAAAAAAAATGGGCGTGGTAGCTCCCATACAAAGTAAATATATAATGTCATATATCTGAAGTACTGTAATAGTGAAAGCCTTGGAACTTTGTCTTAGTTCATGAGTTATTAATGTGAGTAGTCCCATAAAAAAATGGGCAAGATTCAACCAGCGGGCCCAAAGTAAGTATTTAATATAACATACAACAACATATAACAACAACAATGGAGTACTATAATAATGCAGCACTGGCCTTGTTACGACTAAGAGTAACAGGGGAATTCATCACCGACCTTATGACCAGACACCAAACAATATTGGTCCAGATACCGGAATTCAACACAGTGGATTTTAGCTGTGATAGAATCGCGGAAGTGTCGACAAACATACCCTGCAGTATAAGGATACCTGACAGGAAAGCTGGATGAAGGAAAATTTTCTACGAAACCTTCCTGGGTCACACTACTACACAGACGGGTCTAGTCTGCATGGTAGGACTGGTATAGGTTTCTATGATGAGGACCGTTCCAATGGCATATACCTACGCATTCCGGACCACAACTCTGTCTTTCAGGCCGAAGTGGTCGCAATAACGGAATGCATAAGATCTATTGACGCACGGGCAATCCCAAGCCCTGGAGACGTGAAAATATTTTCGGACAGTCTAGCGGCTATCAGGGCGATATCCTCGGACAAAACTAGATCAAGGACTGTCCTCAGATGTAAGCAAGAAATTGCAAACTTCACTACAAGAGGTAGACTTGAAATCATTTGGATCACAGGACACAGTGGTATAATGGGAAACGAGATTGCAGATGAACTGGCCAGGAAGGGTTCTTTCCTGGAGGGTGTCAGTTTGGAAAACCCAATACCTTTCCAGGCTCTCAAATTGAAACTATCCGAGTAGGCAACTAATTCACATACTTCAATTTGGGAGGAAACTGACGTGGGTAAGGCTACGAAGATACTATGGGGCTCTCCAAACACTTCGAAGACTAAGGAAATCCTTAGTCTAAATAGAAAGGAACTGAGTAGGATTATTGGCATCCTCACTGGACACTCTGAACTGAGGGCTCATCTATACCGTATAGGACGGGCAGAATCGGCCACATGCAGAGTTTGTGGAGAGGATGACGAGACCCTAGAATACTACCTTTGTTACTGTCCTGCATTTACCGGAACAAGGGTCAGTTATTTATCATACCAGGCCTAGCGGCTCTTAGGGGGATACGCTGGAAAGCACGCAGGAGATTTGCTATCGAGACCGAACTCCTAAGTTAAATAAGGAGTAGATTAACGGATGAGCACGAGGATGTAGAGCGCACAACAAGCCGACTTTCTGGCTTAAGTGTATATCCGGGTAAAACGGATATGAACTATGTGTATACATGGCTCCTCTTTTTCAACCTAACCTAACCTAACCTAACCTAACTATAATAATGAAAGTCTAGCGACTTTGTTCAACCAAAAAAGCTCCATTAAAGTTTGATATATTAAAATAAAAATAAAATTGGAGTTTAATATAAAAATAAAAATGTTTTTTTTAATAACTCATAATTTAGGTTAAACAAAATAAAGTTTTTACAACTTGCTGGTTAAAAACTATGGTGCACGATTTAGACCCTTGGTCTAGGGTGCCACTAATTGTCGGGCCGGCGCTGTGTATAATTAGCCTAGGTCTATAATAAATTTCAAATTATTTCAATATTCCCTGACCACATAGTGAGGCTATATTGAGTTTGTGCTGATGTAGCAAAAATATTTGACGTAGACCACCCTTTTATCAAAAACCAGCATCTTCAGGCAATTTAAATCGATCTAATAGGGGTTATATGTATGAGGGCTAGGTCTGTACATGGACCAATTTTCATGAGGGCTAGGTCTGTAAATGGACCTATGTTTACCAATTTAAATAGCGATCGTGTCATTTCCAACCAAGGGGTTTATACATCAAATTTGTTTATTATACCAATTTATACAGAATCACTTTTTGAGTCGATTTTAAGGTGATGTCCGTCTGTCCGTCCATCCATGTGGAAAGTGTGTCCTGAATTATTTTTTTTTTAGCTTGCCCCCCAAATGTTGGGCATTTAGGGCCCATTTTACGGTTCCTAAAGATTGCAATCCTAGTGCATTTAAAAAAAAAATTTTTTGATTTTCAAAAAATTTACGCCAAAAGTAGCGCAATACAGAGTACATTCCGGGAAAATTATTAATAATTTATAATAATTAATAATTATTAATAATTTGTCTCAATAGCTACGAAAAATAGAGTGTTTTCGTTAAAACTATTTAAATAAGGTACAAGCGGCAAAAACAAATGTTAAAATCGGTTAAAAACTGCGGCTTGCAAGAAAATTTTACAAAAAGTCCATCTTGTTCCACTGTGTGCTGGACCAGAAAAGCTTTATCACTTTTTTTGAAATAGCTTTAACTAATATCCTCTAGTTTGCGCAGCTTTTGAGACAAATTTTTCTTGAAAGAAAGAAAGAAAGAAAGAAAAAAAAAACATATCGCACCTGTACCTCTAAAGTGAGTCAACTCAAAATTTACAAATTTTCAGTAGAGGCAAAAAACGGTTTTTTTTTAATATTTACTATAAAATTTAAAAACAGTTGTTTCATTGTAAAGAATTGCGAATAATAAGTATACAACAGTAGTTGTTTTTGCGATTTTTTCAATGATCATCAAAAATAATAAGTTTTTTGCAACTCAAAATATGTCTTTTTAGTGGATTCTAAAGAAGCTACTATTATAACACAAAGAGTATTACAACTGTATTTTTTTGGCAAAAGACTAGATTTTTACAGTGGATGGATATGACCACTGTGTATCGTTTTCTTGCAAAAAGTGAAAATTGAAAAATTTTGTGTTGACTCACTTTAGAGGTACAAGTGCGATATACTCACTTTCCATCTTTAAGAGGCAACGCTGCACCAAAATTGCTCTACGGAAATTTTATGAATATTTTTCCCAGAATGAACTCTGTACTGCGCAACTTTTGCCGTGAATTTTTTGAAAATCAAAAATATTTTTTTTTTCAAAATGCACTAGGATTACAATCTTTAGGATCCGGTAGCCATCTGGTTTTTTGTCAAAAAATTTGTTTGCTATTTTTCCCGTAAAAGGCTTCTAAATCCCTATCATTTGGGAGCCAAGCATTTTCAATTTCGAAAAAAAACGGTATCGGGACGCGCTAATATGAATATAGCCCCCATGCAAATAACCCATATCAGACCGAATAAAATGGTCATAATATCCAGATTATCGCTAAAATTTGATTTATGTGTGTCTATTATACCCAATTATTAGTAGTCCAAAAACAAGACCAGTTTTAGTCATAGTTCCCATATAAAGCTGATTCCCGATCTTCACTTAAATCTATAAAAAAATTTTTTTTTTCAAAATTTGGTTTATATATGTTTTTGAGAAAAGTAAGTGATTTATGAACTTTTCTATATCTGCACGTCACAAAATAATTACAATAGCACAAAAATTTGGTTTATGCTTATTTTCTTTATACTGTTATTCACTCAGAAAAGTTGGATTCAAGACCCTCTTCCGAAACACATGATATAGTGTATTGCATAGTCGGTCTAGGCCGAATGTATTTTTCTTACTTGTTTCATATTTTACTTGTCTCTCTGTTAAAATTATCTGGTACTGTTTTTTAAAGGTATTTCTGTTTTACGTCTTCTGTTCTGCAGATGTCTACCTCTAGCATTTGACGGTGTTTTTGTTTTATAAATTCAAGACTTGGAATGCTGTAATTTATTTAAGTGGTGCTTTTAAATACGGTCATAACTAACTTGATGAAGTTCAAGGGTTGTTAGTTATCGTTCAATAAGACATTCTGCAACTGTTGTCATAAGAACGATATAATAGGTAAATCATGAAGTTAAATGGGTCTTTGTATTCTTGTATTTTTTTTTATAGGTCTATGAATTTTTAAATACATATAATTTCATTGAACCAACAAAGTTCACACAATTTTGTTGGTGAGTGGAAAATTATTAAAGACTTAAGCAATTGGTTGCTGCAAATGATTGTTGCGAATAAAATTCTTTGGACAGAGAGTAACAACTTTTTAAAAATAATAATAATGAAAAACTAAAAATAATAATAATGAAAAACTAAATCTGTAATTATAATGATTTAAAAATATTTTGAATCAAATCAAATTACTTACCGTAACTTTCGATTACGTTGCACCGATATTATAACAAGAGCATTACCAAGGACGGCAGCTAAAATAATTGAAAAAAATATAAAGCCTTTTAAAATGACAACCGTCAAATCCATCCAGTTTTCGTGCACATCACTGCCCACGTTAATAACATTCGACAAAGTCTTATTATCACTAATAGTTTCATTGAATGCACTGATGCTGCTGGCATTTGGTATAAAATAACTGTACGAAGTGGAGGAGGAGATGTACACATTGTCTAAGGCATTGGCGGCGGCGGCATTGTTGAAGTCCTCGACATTGTCGTTGTCGTTGAATAGAGATGTTGTCAAAGCGGATGTAACTGTTTTAAGAGAATCATTGAAAGCAGATGGTGTATAGGACGAAAACGATGATGATGATGCTGATGATGCTGGAATTGAGGATGTTGTTAAGGATAACGATAAGAATGGCGTCGTTGTGGTTGAGGACGGTGATGCCGGCGATGTATATGAAGAAGCACGATTGGCAGAGTTTGTTAAAATATAATGTATTGAAGATGAAGGCGACGATGCCGTTGATGAAACTGCTGATGTCGTTGTCTTGGCTAGGGTGGAGGCATCAATGTATGCACTTGGCGAAACGACTGCAAATAATTTTTCTTCATTTTGCTGTGCAATATGATGTTGTTGATGTTGTAGTTGTTGCTGGTGAATTTGTTGTTTGGCAGTGTTAAAATCATTAAGAGAAATAATTGTTGTTGTCGCTATCGATTGTAATGTAGTTGAATGTGTTTGTTGTTGTAGTTGTGTAGGCGACTTCATCGCCTTACTCTCTCTCTTCTTATCGTCTCGAACTTAAGCACACACTAAATCATGCACTCGAAAAAAGTCTGTGTGTTAATGATGATAAATGCTAGAAGGAGACAGACAACATGCTGTTAATGTTAGATGAGTGTTATTTTAAGAACTACATACACCATTTCCAATTTCTATATGTTCAAATTAAAAATTAAGAAATATTTTCAATAACAAATTGTAAAGAATTTTTATATCAAATTCAAATTGATTTCTTAGCAGCATTTTTTAAGAAAAAAAATGGAGTTCAAATTTGTATTTTCCCTAAACAAATATTTTGCCATTAACAAAATTTTTTTTTCTATTTAAAATATTTTGCTACTTCCAAAAATTATTGCCTTAAAAGAAATTTTCATCTCGAAAAAAATTTTTTAATTTAAAAAAACAGATATTAAGTAAACATATATTTTAAACATAATAAAGAAAAAATTACATCAAAATATTTTTTTCCTTAAAAAATGTTTCAATTAAAAAAGAATTACAAAACCAAAATTAATTTTTGGACAAAAATTGCACTCAATTTAATTTTCATTTTTCAAACTCAAAATTTTATGCAATTAATATATTTCTGTGGCCCCAAGCATTAACCGCCTAAGTCGAAAATCATGTTTTTGAGAAAAATAACTTTTTATATAAATGAAATGGGGCTTCATTACGACTTAGGTCAGTATGTTTTCATTAATAACTTTTTAAAAAAACAGTGTTAGAGAAAAGGGGACTTCACGTAAATATAAAAAACGTTGTGAGTAGAATATGATAGCATACATAACTTAAATCGTTCTTAAGTCGACTTAGGCGGTTATCACTTGTGAACACAAATATTATTACATCAAAACAAAAATTTTTTTAAAAATAATAGAAAAAAATTATTTCAAACCAAAATTGTTTTCCCCTTTAAATTTTATATAACTTCATAGCAACAAAATAGTTTTTCCTGAAAAAAATTATGAAAAAAATTCACTTTAAAATATATTTCATATCTAAAAATTTTCGCACTAAAAATATTTTATGAAATTAAAATTTAATAAAAAAAATTAACCCAATTTTTCCACCATTTCCAATTTCTATATGTTTAAATTAAATATTAAGAAATATTTTTAATAGCAATTTGTAATGAATTTTTGTATTATAAATTTAAACATTTGTTAAGAAAAAAAATGGAGTTAAAGTTTGTATTTCCCCTAAATAAATATTTTGATTTAAAAAAAATTTTTTTTTTCCCCAAATTACTGCTTTAAAAGAAATTTTCATCGCAAAATAAATTTTTTAATTTAATAAAATATATACTTAAAAAACATTATTCAAATAAAAGAAAAAAATTACATAAAAATATTTTTTTTCCTCAAAAAATGTTTCAATTAAAAAAAAATCCTTTATAAATATTTTTAATATTTTTACACAAAACCCAAAATATAATTTAAGAAAAAAAATTTCCACTGAATTTATTTTTTCCACTAAATATATTTAATTACATCAAAGCAAATATTTTTTTTTAAAAATAATAGAAAAAAATTATTTCAAACCAAAATTTTTTTCCGCTTTAAATTTTATATAACTTCAAAACAACACAATATTTTTTCCTGAAAAAAATTATGAAAAAAAAAATTCTCTTCCAAATATTTTTCAAATCTAAAAATTATCCCACTAAAAATATTTTATGAAATTAAAATTTAATTAAAAAAAAAAAAGAAAATTAACCCAATTTTTTTCACTATTTCCAATTTCTATATGTTCAAATTAAAAATTAAGAAATATTTTTAATAACAAATTGTAATGAATTTAAACATTTCTTAAGAAAAAATGGCGTTAAAATTTGTATTTCCCCTAAATAAATATATTGATATTAAAAAAATTTTTTTTTTCTTCAAAATTACTGCTTTAAAAGAAATTTTCATAGCGAAATAAAATTTTTGATTTCAAAAAATATATATTTAAAAAACATAATTGAAAGAAAAGAAAAAAATTACATAAAAATATTTTTTTTCCTCAAAAAATGTTTCAATTAAAAAAAATCCACAATAAATATTGTTACCAAGGTTCAGAAAATACACACATGAAACACACAATGTTCTGTTCTAAAGCAGCCAACACATATTTTTTTTCACATCAATATGTGTGTTTGTAAATTTTGTACGGTGCCCAACACAATCATGACTGTGTTCGTTTTAATACATCGTTATCTACACGAACATTTTTCTATCACTTTTTTTTTGTTTCGAACACACATAAGCCACATAGGTTCGAGTGTATCTTTATTTTAAGTTCATTTCCTTGCACGTGTACTTCTAAAAAAACAGAATATGTTCTTCAACGCATACATCTAAAAATTGAAACATTATCCACTCGCAATCGAAAAAAAAAAAGAAATTAAGTCATAAACAACATATAAAATTTCTCTGGTTTCTATTTTGTTACTAGCTTTTTATTATTATTTTTGTTATTTTTATTATTATCTTTTTATTTTTATTTTTTTATAACTGCAAATGAATTATTTTAGATTTTTTTTAATAAATTTGGTTGAAACAATTGTTGTCGTTATTATAGGGGTGTTTCAGATTTTTGCGATCGCGAGTGGATAATGTTTTAATTTTTAGATGTACAGGTTGAAGAACATGTTCTGTTTTTTTTTAGCAGTACACGTGCAAGAAAACGAACTTAAAATACAGCTACACTCAAATCTGTGTGGTTTATATGTGTTCGAAACCAAAAATACGTGATAGAGAAATGTTCGTGTAGATAACGAAATATTAAAATGAAACACAGTCATGATTGTGTTTGGCACCGTACAAAATTTAGAAACACACATAATTGATATGAAAATAAAAATATGTGTTTGTTGGTCTAAGCTATGTTTGTTTACATACATATATAGTACGAGTTTTTTGTTCAGTGTGTGTTTTTTTCTAAACTCTGATTGTAACACAAAACCAAAAATAAATTTTTGGAAAAATACTTTGTACTCAATTTATTTTTCTCTTCCAAACATCTTTAAAATTTTTTCCACTAAATATATTTAATTACTTACATCAAAACAAATAATATTAATAGAAAAAAATTATTTCAAACCAAAATTTTTTTCCCCTTTAAGTTTTGTATAACTTCAAAACAACAAAATATTTTTTCCTGAAAAAATTTATGAAAAAAATTCACTTCAAAATATTTTTCAAATCTAAAAAATTTTCGCACTAAAAATATTTTATGAAATTAAAATTTAATTAAACAAAAAGAAAATTTACCCAATTTTTTTCACCACTTCCAATTTCTGTATGTTCGAATTAAAAATTAAGAAATATTTTTATCAATAAATTGTGATGAATTTTTGTAATATGAACTTCAGCATTTGTTAAGAAAGAAATGGAGTTAAAATTTGTATTTTCCCTAAAAAAATATTTTGATATTAAAAAAAATTTTTTTTCTTCAAAATTACTGCTTTAAAAGAAATTTTCATCGCGAAAATTTTTTTAATTTAATAAAATATATACTTAAAAAACGCTATTCAAATAAAAGAAAAAATTACATAAAAATATTTTTTTCCTCAAAAATTGTTTCAATTAAAAAAAAAAAAATCCCCTATAAATATTTTTACACAAAACCCAACATATAATTTTGGAAAAAAATTTGCACTAAATTTATTTTTCACTTTTTTCCACTAAATATATATAATTACATCAAAACAAATATTTTATTTAAAAATAATAGAAAGAAATTATTTCAAACCAAAATTTTTTCCCCTTTAAATTTTGTATAAATTCAAATCAACAAAATATATTTTCCTGAAAAAAATTATGAAAAAGAATTCTCTTTAAAATATTTTTCAAATCTAAAAATTTTCGCACTCAAAATATTTTATGAAATTAAAATTTAATTAAAAAAAAAGAGAAAACTAACCCAATTTTTTTAAAAAATTAAAAAAAAAAATTCACCTCAAAATATTTTTTCACTTCTAAAAATTATAAAAAAATATTAAAAATTTGTTTACAAAAAAATTGAAAATTAACCCAATTTTTTCAAAAAATTAAAAAAAAAAAATATAAATTCACCTCAAAATATTTTTTCAAACTCAAAATTTATTCAACTTAAAATATTAATTAGATCAAAACAAAATTTTTAAGTCAAAGAAAAAAGCAAAAAAATCAAAAATCAAAAAACAAAAAAATTTGTTAAAAAATTTCTTGGAGAAAACATTTTTTTTAATGGGGTTACAAAAAAATGGTGTCTCCAATAACAAAAAAAAAAATAAATAAATTCATCTCAAAATACTTTTGTTTATTTACTTATAAACATTTATCAAGTTCAAAATGTGGTGCACTTAATATATATAATCAAAACAAGCATTTCATCTTAAAAATAGAAGAAAAATATTATTTCAACCAAATTTTTTCCGCTTTAAATTTTTGATAACCACAAAACAAAACATTTTTTCATGCAAAAAAATTATTTAAAAAAAAAATCCACTTCAAAACATTATATAAACGTAAAAATTTTTCCACTTAAATTTTTTTGATCAAATTAAAAAAAAAACTTGGCCGCAAAAAAATTAAACAATTTTTGTTCAAAAATACGAAAAATCTGCTAAGAAATATTTTTTTACTTCCAAACATTTTTCAAATTGAAAATTTGTTCATTTAAAATAATTATTAGATCGAACAAAAAAGAAAACAAAAAAAAAAATTATTTCAAACTTAGATCTTTTTTCACCAAAAGATATTTTTTTTTTACTTAAAAACAATTTGGAAACTCAAAATTTTATCCATATTTATATATTTAATTATATCAAAATAAAAATTTGACCTTAAAAAAGAATTTTGTTTTAAGCACGAACTTTTTTCTCCTTAAAATATTTGATAACCTGATAAAAATTCCTCCAAAAAATATTTCCATACAAAAACCTTCACTCCTAATTTTTTCACTTCCCAGTATTTCTAAAACCTAAATTTTTTCCACTTAATATATTTAATTCAAGGTTGGCAACCGATACCGTAATTAATACCGGTACACATGAAATACCGATTAAAATTGAAAACCGATACCGATACCGATACCGAAAGTCTTGACTACGTAAAATACCGGTATTTAAAAACCATTTACCATGATACCGGTATTATACCGGTATCGTTTCGGTTTTATAAAAAACAAGTAAGAGTGTTAAATTCGGCTGTGCCGAATCTTTGATACCCTCCACCTCGGTTTGTGGCAATACTATTAACATAGCTCATGGTAGTTGTGTTCTTGTTATTGTTAATATGTATGAATCACATTTTTTTTGTGGCTTTTTTTATGTTGTTGTATGTTCAACCACTAAACTATTACAAGAAAACACTAGGTTTCATGTTTTTTTTAGAGGTATCTATAAACTTTTGTTCATTTCTCAGCGCAGAGGCTCCCGATTTACTCCGATTTCAATACCAACCTGGTGGGAATTATGGCAAATAATTTTTTCGTAACCTGACCTAAGTAAATGCTTTTTTTTTTGAATGAGCGTGATTTCAACAGACACACGGACAGACGGACAGACGGACAGACGGACAGACGGACAGACGGACAGACGGACATCGCTATATCGACTCGAGCTGTGATAAGGATCAAGAATATATATACTTTATTGGGTCGGAAATTAGTTTTTCGATGCGTTACAAACGGAATGACAAACCTATATATACCCTCTGCCACTGAGATGTGGAGGGTATAAAAATAATAACAAAAATGTGTTATGTTACTCCTAATTTGCAACTGCCGTTAATTTTCATGTTAAAAAAACAGCAGCGGCTTAACAACAGCATTACTCGGTGCCAATATTAGACATGAAAATTGCTTGTTTTTATATTAGCATGCTTGTATTTTTCTTATTATACCATCAATTTTATGGCAGTTGTAGACTGTGTGTAACATTATGTTGATTGAAAATCGTCTTGGCGTGATCGAAGCAGTTGTAACATTGTTTTTTGTTTTGTTTTGTTATTTAACAAAGAACCACAACAATGACCAAGAACCACAACTTATTTTTTCCAGAAGAGAATCAATTATATTTGTATGCCAATTTTTGGTTTTTTGGTCATTAGCCTTCCTTGTGTTTTATAACTAAGTGTTCGTTAACTATATTGGCTTTAAAAGAGACGCGTGTAAGTGATCAAGGAAAACCAAATAACATTTTTAACAAAAAAAAAAAAAAAATAAATAAAATACTAAAGCGATTGTGAATGTTATTTTAAAATGCCTCGACCAAAGCAAAATGTTTGTAGAAAGTTCTTTGAGCTGGATAGTGTGAAGAAAACAAACAAATGTATTGTAATGGAAAATGAAAAGCAATGTGGAAAAATTCTTAATGTAAGTACCTAAATTGACTATACTATTTTTTAGTGCATTGTTCATCTTTCTTAAAATTCTTATCATTTCGAATGCACACAGAATGACCATGGTAGCAATTTGACATGTCATATCAGGACACACCATAAACACATTTGGGAAAAAATTTCGGAAAATTTAAGAAGCAAAGTTAAAAAAAATAATCAACCGACGCCAAGTAAAAATCCTAACAAAACCATATTAAACATGATAAAATTAAACATCATAATGTCAAAAGAGACATTGCTTAAATCTTGCGTTGAGATGTGCACTGTAAACGGAAGACCTTTTTCAGTTGTTGAGGATTCAGGTTTCCGTAAAATTATAGAACCGATTTTGAAAGGCTTTGGTTGTTTCGCAATAACCCGTAAAATTATTAAGGATGAAGTATTAAAAAAATACAAAGAAATTACAACAAGAATTTCTGCGGAAATGGAAGGTAAATTAATTTCATTAAAAATAGATGGACTTACACATTCAAATCGCTCCTTTTTAGGTAAGATATAAAGAAGATTTACATTTTTGCAAAAAAATTTTATTTGTACAATTTTTTTAAGGTATAAATGCCCAATTTATTGAAAGTGATAAAATAGTTTTAAGAACATTGGCTGTGGCTGATTGATCGTCATACTGGACAATATTTAAAGGACATAATAATAAACACACTTCACATGTATAAGATTACAACAGACCAGATTTACACTTGTACAACTGATAATGGACGAAACATGCTAAAATGTATATCATTGATCAATGAATTTGCTGATGATATTGAAAATGATTGGGAAGGTAACACAAATGTAGAATTTGATTCAAGTTTGGAAAATTTTACTTTGAACACAAAATGTATTGGTAAGCTTTATTAAATTTTTAATTGTAAGCAGTATTTTAATTTTTAACATGTTACAAAGGTATTCGTTGTGCAGCCCACACCCTACAGCTAGCAATAAATGCCCTTTTAAATGAACGTGAAATGCTGGAAGTTATTGAAAAAGCTAGAAGTGTTGTAAAAAAATTAAGAACACCAAATATAAACATTTTATTAAAAAATCAGGATCTAACAAAACCTATAATTGATTGTGCAACTCGTTGGTCTTCTACTTTTGATATGCTTTCCTCTCATGTAGACGATAAAATGAGGAAGTTTTGTGAAAATTTATCCAATGTTAACAATGATTTTTTAATATCCGATGAAATGTGGCAAAAAATAATTGAGGCTGTGGAAGCTTTGCGACCAGCTAATATAGCAACGAAAATCCTTCAAAAGGAACAGTTAACATTTGGAGACGCTTTCGATGCCTGGTTTACATGTAAAATTAAACTACAAAAAGTTAAGAACATTTTTTCATATAACTTACTTGAGGAAATCAAAAAGAAAGAGGAAATTCTTTTCGAAAATGAAGCATTCCTTGGTGCATTATTTTTGGATCCACGCTGGAATGTGGTTCTTAAGGGTCCTTCTGTTGAACGTGCAATTGATCATATCATAAAAGTAAGTAAGAAAATGGACACAATTTCCAATAACTATTGCGTAACAATTGATGACGATGATAAAAACGTAAGCTGCATCACAAACTCATCTGTTGACAGTGTAGAAGAAATACTTAGAAGTATGGAAAAAGAAAATGAATCAGTTTCCTCAACTAATGAAAAGATACGTGAATTGCTAAATGCTTTTCGAAGTCAGAAACGAGTACAAAGACAAGTTAACGTTCTAAGCTGGTGGAAAGAAAATAAAAAATCCAAGCCAGAGTTATATGCCATTGCAAAAGTTACGTTGGCTGTACCAGCCACACAGGTTAGTGTGGAGAGGTTATTTTCAGGAGTAAAATTTATTATGCACCCTAACCGCAATAGGTTAGATGAGGATAGTTTAAATGCAGTTATTGTCATTCGATCCAACACGGAATTGTTTTGAACAATCACCACTTTCGTACTTTTTTAAAATACATTTTTATGCAAACAACACTTAATCAATAGAGCTTAAAAACATAGCATTTTGATTTGTAAAGTGAATTAGTTTTTTAAAAACTTTATTTTTTATGTACACTTAATGAATTTTTGTGATCTCTATACAAATATTAAATATTTGTAATTATTTTTTTGTTTATTATAAATAGCTTTTGTTGTTCCTTATTACCTGTAAAACTATTTATATGTTGAATTCAAATAATTTTTTATTTTTTTAAAATTTTGAATTTTAAAATTTGAATTTTTAATTTTTCATGTTCTGGAAAATTTTTATTAAAATACCGGTATATACCGGTATATACCGGTATTTGAGTTTCGGTATCGGTATACCGATACCGTTATTATAAAAAATACCGTTACCGATACCTATACCGAAATAAAAAAAAAAAAACTGATCCCAATACCGATACCGATACCGTTATTCGTTTCGGTTACCAACCTTGATTTAATTATATCAAATCAAAAATATCAGCTTTAAAAACAAAAAGTTTGTTTAAAACCCAAACTTTTTTCACCTTTAATATATATTTTGTAACCTCAAAACAAAAAAAATTTTGAATTCCATAAAAAAGAAATTCACCTCAATTATTTTTCGCTTCCCAACATTTTTCAAACTAAAATTTTTTCAAATGAAAAAAAAATTTTTTTTTTCGAAGCCAATTTTGTTTTCCTTTAAAAACAACAAAATATATTTTCCGTCAATAAATTATTTAATAAAAAAATCAACACTAGGACGATACCACATAATTATTTTTAAAAAAAATATTTCCCTGAGGATGACCAACAATGTTGGTCAAAATATTGGAAAATAAAATATTAAAATATATCATATAAAAAAAATCGTTTACAATTTTTTTATAAAAAAAAATTTTTTTATATCATGTTCATGCCGAACAATTTAATACCAAAAAAAAAATTCTCTTCAAAACTTTTTTCCAACTCTAAATTTGTTCTACTTAAAATATTTTATTTAATAATAAAAAAAAAAAAATTGGGCCTCAAAAAGAAAAAAATCAAACCCGTTTCTTCCAAATATTTTTTTTTTTCAATAAAAGAATCACTCAAATTTTTTTTCACTTCCAAAAATTTTTCAAACTAATTAAAAATATAAATTTTCAAGGGAAAAAAATTGTTTTCCCCTTTAAGTATTTCGTAGCCTCAAAATCACATAGAATTTTTCTAAAAAATTTTTTTAATAAAGAAAAACTCATCTCAAAATATTTTTTGACTGACAAACATCTGGCAAATTCACAATTTTGACAATTTTGGTCTAAATACATCTAAAATAAAACCTTAAAAAATAAAAAAGAGTTCCTCAAAAAAAAATATTTCACTAAAAAATTCGCCTTAAATTTTTTCACTTCCTGGCATTTCTCAAACCTAAAATATTTTCCACTTAATGTATTTAATTACAACAAAACAAACATTTCATCTTTAGAATAAAGGTGAACTATCATTTCGAACCACATATTTTTCCTCTTTAAATATTTTAGAACCTTAAAACATTACAAATTTTCAAATTGGTTTTGAGTGTATTCAATGAAAAAAAAAAATCTTGCACAAAACATTTTTCCATTAAAAATATTTTATTATTTAAAAAAATATTTCAGCTGAAATAAATTTTCACCAAAAACATTTTTTTTACTCAGTTTTTCTAAAAAATTTTCAATACCAAAAAAAGGAAGAAAAAATATACTTCAAAGAATTTTTCATTTCCAAACATTTTGGAAACTCAAAATTTTTTCCACTTAATATGATTATTAGATCAACCAAATTTTTAAATCAAAGAAAAAAATTTTTTTTTTAAACCCAAAATTTTTTTCTTTTTAAATATTTCGTAAACTCAAAACAAAACAAAATTTATTCTCCAAAAAATTTTTCAGTAAAAAAAAAATTTTCCATATAAAATATTTAATTTGATGAAAAAAATTTTTGCCACAAAAAAAATATTTATTACAAACTCAAAATTTTTTTTCCTTTAAATATTTTACAACATCAAAAAAAAAATATATATTTTTTTCAAAAAAAAAAAAAAAAAAAAATCACGTCCAACTTTTTCACTTCCAAACATTTCCCACTTAACCACAGAATTATATCAAACCCAACCTTTTTTCTGCTATATTTTATAACCTCAAAAAAAAAATATTTATTATTCTATAAAATTTTTTAATACAAAATTTACCTCAAAATATTTTGTCCAAGCCCCAAAATAATTTGGAAAAAAATACCTCAATATATATTTTCACTTCCAAACATTTTTCAGACTCAAAATTATTTCAATTTAATATATTTAATTATGTACGTCAAAGCAACAATAAACTTTTTTTTTAATTATTCAATAAAAATGTTCAATTCAAAATATTTTTTTATTTCAAAACATATCTCAACTCAACATTTTTTTTTTTTTTTGCCAATTTTCAACTCAAAGAAATTTTTTTTCAAAACCCCTAAAAAAAAAAAAAAATCTAATAATTTTTTTTTCCTTCCTATAATTTAAAATATTTTATTACATCAAAGCAAAAATTTTTGTTTCAAACAAACTTATTCTCTTAACCTTTAACTGTGGAGGTGGTGACAAATTTTGCCCCCTCTACTGTTTTTATGTCCTATACCACTATGTGGTTTAGGTATAATGACTTTGTGCTGCTGTTTGTAACTGCCAAAAATATTTGACCTAGACCCATCTTTTATTATACCAATCGACTCAGAATCACTTTCAGAATCAGTTTCTGATTCGATTTAACAATGTCCGTCCGTCCGTCCGTCCGTCTGTGTGTCCATGTAAACCTTGTAATCAAACTACAGGTCGGAAATATGAATATGTTTTGATGAAATTTGGCATATAAGCATCTATGTGCCATAGGATAAACGCTATTGAAATTGGTGAAATTTGGTCCATGAGATCCAAATTGTCATATAGATCTCAATTAAATTGGGTTTGTATGTGTTTATTATATCCATTAATCAGCAGTCCTAAAATAATTCCTATAGGACAATACTTAGTCATTTGGCCCCACAAAGAGCTGCTTCCCGATTTTCTCTTAAATCTATCGAAAAACAAATATATGGCACAGATTTTTTTCAAATTTGGTTTGTATATATTTTTTCAAAATGTAACTGACTTTACGAAATATGGTCTGGATCGGTCCATTTTTCGACCTAGTCCCCATATAAATATAGCACCATATAAATATACCTGCAGACAAAAAAATTAATAATAATGCCACTCAAATTTGGTTTATGCTTATTTTCTACGTCCAATTAGTTGGACCGAAGAGATAGGGTCTCTAAACCATGGTATAGGGTATCGTATAGTCGGGCTAGACCGATTATAATTTTCTTACTTGTTTTTTGTTGAAATTAATAAAAAAAAATTTTAATTTATTTTATTTTCTGAATTAAAAATGTAATAGCTTTTTTTTAAAAAAACAAATAATTATGCAGAAATGTTTTTTGTTAATATTTTTTAGCATATCTCAAAATTTCACCTCCATAGTTTGTAATCTCAAAAACAATTTTTTTTTCCTCCAAAAAATATTTCAACAAAAAAAAATTTTAACCTAAAATTTTTTCACAAACTTAAAATTTTGTATAGTCAACATATTTAATCGAAATAATAAAAAAAGAAATTTTTCACCATAAAACAACACAACAAAAAATTATATCTCCTTTAAATATTTTATAACCTCAAAACGAAAAAAAATTTTTTCCTCCAAAATTTTTCAAAAAAAAAAAAAAATTTTTTTGTGTTGTCAACTAAAAATGTTTTTGAAATATTTATATTTTCTAATATAAAATTGGAAATGATATTAAACGGCTTTTGCAGCTGATGTTGAGGAGTTTAGTACTTTGTCTACTTATTGCTGTTACTAATTTTGTTATTGATGATAATGTTGATGGTTGCTGATGGTGTCTTTTCGTTATTTATTTATTACTCGTATAATGCGTTTCAAGGCACAAATGCCCATAATGTATATCTATTAAAACCAAAAAAACGATTGTCGTTGTTGTTTATTTTTTGTTGTTTAAATGATTAAGCTGAGATAATTTTGTTGTTTGTGCTTTTGTAATCACCAACTTGTTAATTTATTGTTATTTGCAAATTTGATTTTATTTATGGAAAATTTGAAAACATTTCAAATATTTTCAAAATTTCTTAAACTAATTGTTATCAATTTGCATGTCATTTTAATTTCATTTTCGCCATATTATTTCAAGCATTTTGCATAGTTATTTTTGTAGCTAATAGAGTTGTTGTTTGTTTATTTTATTTGTATTATTTTAAACTTCATTATCATTGTGATTTGTCCATTTTGTGCTATTTCCGTTATCAGCATGATTGTTTTTCGAAATCTTACACATGTTGCTTGTCATTCTGTTGATGCTCCAACAGTTCCACTTAATTGTTTGTGTTTATCGTGCTGATGAAGTTGTACCTTGCCTGCTTTGTATAAGCTCTGTGTATGTTTGTGCTTTGTTTTAGCTTTTTATCCTTCTTAATACTGTGTGAGTTTAATTAAAATCAATGATTCTGTAATGGGAAAACAAAAAAGCAAATATCAGAAAAAAAGTATTTGAGTGATTAGTTGTTAATTACATGATTTTCAATTTTTGCCTCACATTGTTTGGATTTTAATTTCTGATTTTGCCTCGTTAATGAGGAGCTAATTATAACTTAATTATAAAAATGGTAAAAAATTTTTGTACTTGTGTTGTATGCTTAGCACTTTTAAATGTTTGCATCAAATAGGACAATTAAAATTATGAGAATTTTTAAGTCACTTGATATTAAATCTTACTTTTTTTCAATAAGTAATTTAGGACTTAAAATCAGTATTAGAAAATTTCCTAACTAATAACAATGGACCAATTATTTAACAGAACGAAATAAATTCAGGTGTCAATTAATAAATTGGCGTATTCAATTATGAGATTTTTTAAGCCACTTCATATTGAATTGGAATCTATTTGAAGTCAGTTTTTTATTCAATAAGTAATTTCGGGCTTACAATCAATATTAGAGAATTACCAAAATATTTACTGGAGCAACCAAATATCTTTCCTAGGGTAATTTGGTGGGCTGAATTCAAAGCTGTAATTGGTTTTTCTGTATCACGTCAGGTTTTCGAGATACAAAAAAAAAATGTTTTTATTCGTTTTTTTAAATAAAAATAATCAGTTTATTTAAAAATCAATGAATTTTCAAAAGTGAATGACATTATTTGAACGTCGTTTGTATTTTGTTGGTTCGGTTTCACGTATTAGAGTCCAGCATGCTTTTGTCCCAAAATCCTTGATAATTTCTTTAAATTTTCATTAAATCTTGGTGAGCATGCTCCCCTTGTTTGTCGCTCACCGCACCATGCATTTGAATGACATTCGTGCACCTAATTCGTGATAATTTTTCAATAATTCCGCAACAGTAGTTTTCACTCTTATTGTTTCCAAGAAAACTGTGCACGATGCTCTTGAAAGATTTCCTGGCTGCATATTCTTTCTCCAATAAACATTTTAAAAAGTTGTCATCATTCAATAGCTTCTTGATCTGAGGGACAACAAATATGCCTTCTTTGATTTTAGCATATGAAATTTTAGGAAAAACCGGTAACAAATATTTAAATGTTGCACCATCTTTGTCCAGAGCCTTGAAAAAAAATTTTAAACAGGTCCAATTTGATGTGCAGCGGCGGAAGGAGAACGTCATTTGGATCAATTAATGGTTTCATTGAAATGTTTTGTTTTCCTGGTGAATACTCAGTTCTTTTGGCTACTCTGTTTTGACGTGTAGCGCAACTATCCCATATCCAAGGAACAATAACAATATTTTGTGAGACCTCCTTGCATATTAGTCAACAGAAACACAAAAAAATTTAAATCACACACCCTAAGGTCACCAAAGATCTTCCATTTATGATCGTTGTATTTGAGTAATGTCAAAATTTAAGTCATTGATTCGTAATTTTCCTTTGTATTAATGACATGAGCAATTAGTATGGATGGTTTTTCATTCCCATTATGCAAAAGAAGAGCCTTTAAACTGTACTTAGATCCATCAATAAATAATCTCCATTCAGTTTTGTCATATGGCTGGTTCATTTATTGAAATAAACCATCAACATCAGTACAGTATAGAATAGGGTGTTTCTTTTCAAAATATGCAGCCAATTCCAAGCTTCTATCTCTATAGATTGTTACTTTTATCCCAACTGCAAGATGTTTCCACTGCTGCATGCATGAAGCTAGTAATTCTGCGTCTTGCTTCGTTAAATTTAAATCCCCAATTAAATCATTCAACTCAGCTTGAGTCACTAAATAGCGTTCATCATCAGCCTCATACAAACTACCACTGCTGGTGGAAGATGTTTCGGACTCACTGCTCGTAGCACTGGGAATGACTGATATTGGATCATTTGGATCATTTGGAAACTGATAAGACATTCGCGTAAGTAATATTTTTTCGATTTTTCATATTGAAGCCACCAACTTTTGTTATAACAGAAATAACAATTGGTTTGGTGTTTACTTGACTCTCTCCAAAGTGCTGAAATTGAAAAATCGAAATAAATCTTCTTGCCATTTGACCACTTGTATAAAACAGTTCTGCAACTATTGCAAAACATTGTCGGTGTCCACGTTTTGTCCAAGTTTAAAATAATGTAAATATGCATATTTTAATGATTCTGATATTGCACATTCTTTTTCTTCCAAACAAATATTCACCACACACAAAGCAAAAATAGCTTGAATCAGTAACACACGATCTCCCTGACATGCTTAAATGCTACTATTATGAAGATTTACAATGAATGTGGGCTTCTGTCAAACAAATAATTGTGAAATTTTAGTGTCAGTATTGCCAGCATGCGATAAAAAAAATGAACAAGACGTGATAGCCGAATTTTTATGGCAGATTCGAATTCAGCGAACCAGATTAGTTAAAAGACATGCTTCGTTTCCGCAGTAATTTTTTTTTAAATTTGTAGACCAATGTTATTAAACAGAACGAAATAAAATCGGGTGTAAATTAATAAATAATTTTCAAATTTTAATAATATTTTTTTCAGTTACAAAATTATTGCATTAGCAAATGTAATTAATTTAAAATACTACATTATACTGATAACTAAATATGTAAAGATTTCAATTGAGTAAAATATTCATAATGAACCCATCATTAAACAAAACAAAATTAATTTGAGTTTTAATTAAGATATAAAAAAATTCAATTAAAAACATGTACGAAATTATAGTCGGTCTAGACCGACTATACGATACCCTATACTATGATTTAGAGACCCTATATCTTTGGTCCAACTAATTCGATATAGAAAATAAGCATAAGCCAAATTTGTGTGGCATTGTTATTAATTTTTTTGGCTGCAGATATGAAAAAGTTCATATCGAATGTTATTTTTGTATGAAGACTTGGTCGAAATGTGGACCGATCTTGACCATATTTAGTAAAGTCACTTATATTTTGAAAAAATAAATACAAAACAAATTTGAGAAAAATCTGTGCAATATTTTTGTTTTTTGATAGATTTAAGTGAAGATCGGGAAGCAGCTCTATATGGGGCCTATGACTAAGAATTGTCCTATAGGGATTATTTTTAAAATACTGACTAATGGATATAATAAACACATACAAACCCAATTTGACTGAGATGTATATGATAATTTGGGTCTTGTGGCAATTTATGGTCGATTCCATAGAGGTCATTTGTATGGCGACTAGGTCTGAACATGAACCGAATTTCACCAATTTCAACAGCCTTCATCCTGTGGCCGATAAAAACTTATATACTAAATTTCATCAAACTACGTTTATATTTGCGACCTGTAGTTTGATTACAAGGTTTACATGGACACACGAACGGACGGACGGACATCACTAAATCGACTCAGAAAGTGATTCTGAGTCGATTGGTATAATAAAAGTAGGCCTAGGTCAAATATGTTTGGTAGTTACAAACAGCGGCACAAAGTCATTATACCCAAACCACATGGTGGTATAGGGTATAATAAATATATAATAAATAATAAATATAATAAATAAAGTTATTAATAAATATTTTAATTAATTTCAAACAAATTTTTAATCAATACCATTAAAAAAATTTTAATATCATTAAATGAAATTAATAATTGAAAATTTTAACTTATATCAAACAAATTTTTAATCAATACAATTAAAATAGTGTTTGAATGTTTGTTATGTTAAAACAGTAAAAATTAGCCCGAAAAATAAAATCTCGTAAAAATTTTTATTACAAATTAATTTTATTATATTACGTAACTAAAACCATTTGCAGTTTATCTTTTATTTAAACTTTAGGACTTAAAATTATCAATAGAAATTTTCCAAAATTAAACAAAACAAAAAACTCACGAATTGAATTAAAGAATTGTGTAAATTTATAGTTTTACAGAAAATGTTGTATTTATCAAAAGTGTTTGGTACATTAATTAAATTTTTTTCAATTGCATATTATTAACTCGAAACTGTAATTAATATTAAACTAATTTTTAATCAAAACAGTTAAAAAGTTTTGTTTTTCATTAAACAACTATTTCTCAAATGTTACCTATGACCTGATATTGAGTTGGAAACTATTCGAAGTCTATCTTTTATTACAATAACTAATTTAGGACTAGAAAATTTCTAAAATATTCGCAATGGGGCAATCACTAAACAGAAGGAAATAAATTTGGGTTTTAATTAATAAATTTGCTGATACAATTAAACAATTGTTTAAATTTGGACTTATAAAGAAAACTGTACCATTGTTTAAGAAAAGTTGTAAAATTTTAATTGTTTTTTTTTTTAATTAAAAAATTATTACATTATTAATTATTAATTGAAAATTTTATTTAATAAAAAAAAATTTAATTAAATAGTTTAAGAATCAATATAAAAATATTTAAAAATTCGAAAATATAAATATGATCAACATTTTGATTGTAACTATGAAAAGTTTTAACAATATCAGCGTACATTAAAACGTTGCAAAAATTTATCACTTTTGGAAGATCATTGATAAAAAGGAAGAAAAGAATTGGCCCAAGATGGCCACATGGTCAAAGATATATCTTTAGATGACATATTATTCTACATTGCACATTGCGTTCTATCTGAAAGATATTGTTTTATCCATATAAAGCTTAATGGTGTTAAACCTAATAAATCCAATTTGATCAGTAGAATGTTATGGTTTACTTTATCGAAAGCCGTACTAGCAAAAAATCTGCAGACATCAATATCAACAATCTAATTTAATATTAAATTAACACGGTTATTAGATTTAATTGGAATAAAATCCAGAGCATCAGGCGAATTTGTCCATGGTATAGATGGCAAATTAAAATCTGCAACAACAAAAATTAAATCCTCAAGTATAGCACGTTGAGCAACTGACTTGATGGACTAAACGTGTTCAAGGTAAGTAATATATGTATTAGGGCGGGTCGATTTAAAAATCGCCTAAGTGATTAAAATAAGAAACTTTGTCCGAGGAACTATACCTCTAAAACGAATTCTGATGTCCCGACTTTTGACCCATGCCAGTGGCACACACCTTGGAACTCCTTTTGGGGGTTCCCCATACAAACATTTCAAAAAATAACCATTTTTATACCCTATACCACTATGTGGTTTGGGTATAATGACTTTGTGCTGCTGTTTGTAACTACCAAAAATATTTGACCTAGACCCATCTTTTATTATACCGATCGAATCAGAATCACTATCTGAATCGATTTAACGATGTTTGTCCGTCCGTCCGTCCGTCTGTGTGTCCATGTAAAGCTTGTAATCAAACTGCAGGTCGCAAATATGAATATATTTTGACGAAATTTGGTATATGAGCTTCTATCGGCCATGGGATGAACACTGTTGAAATTGGTGAGAATCGGTCCATGTTCAGACCTAGCCCCCATACAAATGACCCCTATGAAGTCGACCTAAATTACCATAAGATCCAAATTATCATATAAATCTTAGTCAAATTGGGTTTGTATGTGTTTATTACATCCATTAATCAGTAGTGCAAAAATAATCCCTGTGGGACAACTTTAATCATAGGCCCCATATAGAGCTGCTTCCCGATCTTCACTTAAATCTATCAAAAAACAAAAATGTTGCACTGATTCTTCTCAAATTTTGTTTGTATATATTTTTGCAAAATATAAGAGACCTTACCAAACATAGTCAGGATCGGTCCATTTTTGGGCCTAGTCCCCATATAGATATAGCGTCCGATATGAACTTTTTCATATCTGCAGCCAAAAAAAACTAATAAAAATCCCACTCAAATTTGGTTTATGCTTATTTTCGACGTCCAGTTAGTTGGGCCTATGAGATAGGGTCTCTAAACGCATGGTATAGGGTCTAGACCGACTACAATTTTCTTACTTGTTTTGTTTAGAATTGTGCTGACTATGTTTGATTTAATACTAAAATTAACACTCATACGTATACGTATCTTCTACTCTGCTAATAAATAATAATCATATGCCTTGACCATGTTAAGTTATTCAAAAAGTTCGATCGGATGAAGGTAAATAACTTTTAGATCACCCCGTAACTATGCGTGACTCTGCGTGACTACCCCAATATTAGTCTGTAGTCGCAACAAGACTATGGGCCAAGTTTCAGATCAATTACATGAGGGGGATGGGGTTGCCCCATGGCAGACAGATAGACAGGTCAAAAGTGGGGACATCAGAATTTGTTTTAGAGGTATGGTTCATTGGGCAAAGTTTCTTAATTTGATCCCTAGAATATGATTTTCCTTGTCACTTGAGCGATTTTTTTTGCCTCCCTACACATCGACCCGCCCTAATATGTATGTTAAATAAGTTGAACCAAATTTAGTATAAAAAGGTTTGAAAGCCAAAATAAAACAGATTTTAATTTATATAACTCAATCGGCAAAAACTGCCTCTGTTTTATTTGAATCAAAATTTCTATTTGCCCTACTCTGTAAGAACGTCAAATATTATAGATCAACCAGTGGCAAACTCTGCGATCCTGCCAGTGTATGTACTCGTATCACAAATCACTACATGGCGATTCTGTCAGTTTATAGATCACAAATCACTACAGTATAATTTTTTTTAACGTAATGATAAACTTTCTAGATAGTTTGAACTAAATCTGTTAGTTTAATATACACCTTTGAAAAAATAAATCGTTATGTATAGTTTTTTTATATGGACGGGGTATTGACAATTTATGTTCCCCAAAGCTGTATTTCATACGACGCACAGTGGTCAATTTCGCGAGATAGCGGTCAAAACTCTATAACTTTTGACCGGATTGGTATTTTATTACACAATTTGTTTTGTTCAATAGGAGGGACTTTAAGCTTCAATTTGCGTGTTCAAACGTAAAAATCGACTGGTAGGAACGTAAGTAATTTGGAGTAAAAAATGCATTTTAATTTTTTGTTGAGTTTCCATGTAAAAGTTGAATATTTTGACATTTTAAATAGGTATTTTTTTTATAATTTCTTATTTTCTTCAATCGTATTTTACAACCAATACTTATTTATTATTCCTAAACTTAATTTTGGTCAGAAAATGCCAACATTTGGCCCCTGACATTTATTTAGTCTCAATATTCACAGGGGCCAAAGGTTGGTTTTTTTTGGAAGAAAGCTAATTCTTGTGAGGATTAAACTGAAAAATAACACTGAAATTCCCAACAATATCAATACCATTTGGATATATTATATACAGAACACAACATCGATAAAATTTTAAGTAAACTTTTGCTATTGATTTAAAGTGCACATATATTTTATTTAAATGTATTAATAAAAATTTATACTAAAATTAGAAACAAATTATAATCTTTAAACTAGTATTAATTAAACAATATTAGTAAAAATTTCTTCCAAATAGCTTTGATTTTCATTTTGCAGTAGTTGTTTAGCTTCTTCATCTAACTCTAATGAGGTTGATTTCCATTTTTGTCGAATACTGGACATATATGAGTCATTCCATGTCAGACCGAACACCTTTTTTACACCACCTCTTCCGATTTTCTTTAAATTTGCCAGACATATTAAACATAAAAAAATATTTTACACGTGTTTTGGGAAAAAAATTAAAAATTTTTTTTAAAAAAGTTATTTGCATTTGAAAATCGTCAAAATCGTGAAAAATCTTCCGACATGACAACATTTAAACTAATGTTTTTATAAAACTAGTAAATGGATTTTGAAGTTCAATACCTTATTTTAAAGGTATTTGAACCTTCTTTTTAAAAAAAATATTATTTTTTATAAATTAATTTTTTTTAATATTAAAATTTGGGTTTTTTACCTAATTTCTGTTTTCCACAATCTTCGAACAAGTCGAAAAATCTGAAAAAAATATTTTCTTTAAGGTTGATATATTCTTAACATTCCCTCAAAATTTCAGAGTGGAGGTCGAATGGATTCTATTTTTTTACGATTTTTTTCGATTGCAGCACCACAAAAAAAGAAAACATTTTGTTTATAAACATTTTACTTTCAAGCATGTTAACGAAAATTTCAACGCATGTATGTATGTGTGTATGTATAATGTTAAGCTTATGATTGACGGTGCAGGGTTGCCAACATTGACAAGCGATACATTGAAAATTAAAACTTATGAAGATTGCCTATCAAAAATAATTTGCAATTCGCCTACTTCAAAATGTTATCTTCAGCAGTCTGACCTTTGCCCAGGATGTGATAATTTAATTGAAAAACTTAATGAATTATTGACGGAAAATATCGTAGACAAGATATCATATAAGCAATGGATTACCGTTGACAGAATATCTTTGGAAACCATTCAATCAGAAACTTACGAATTCTTAGAAAAATTGGCAGAAAAGCTACGGCGCTTGTTAACCCTTACATTGCCAAACAACAAAGCAATTTTTTTCAAAGAAAAAAGAAAGATTTGCAACCTGGGGAATGCGTTGTGGTTTGTGACTTTGCAGAAAACTATTCATTTGTCATTCAAGATTCCATTCAAGGTTCTCATTGGAATAACGACCAGGTAACGATTCATCCTATTGCTATTTACTACAATGAAAATGGGAAAGAAAAATTTATTAATTATGTTGCAATATCGGAATGCTTAAAACACGACACAATAGCTGTCAATTTATTTCAGGAAGGTCTAATCAAATTCCTTAAAAAAACATTGAGTTCCTTAAAAAAAATTTTTTACTTCTCAGATGATGCAAGTGCTCAATATAAAAACAAGAAAAATTTTGTCAATCTTGCATTTCACGAAGATGATTTCGCTATAAAAGCAGAGTGGCACTTCTTTGCAACTTCGCACGGAAAGGGCCCTTGCGATGGGCTTGGAGGCACAATTAAAAGATTAGCAGCCCGAGCCAGTTTGACCAATATTGACAATCCAATCAATACCCCGACTACTTTTTATCAATGGGTTAAACAAAATGTTAAAAACATAAATTGCGAATTTTTTAGTACGGAACAATATAATGAGCAGGAGAAAAAACTTCAAGAACGGTTTACTAAAGCAAAAATGATACCAGGTACTTTAGGCTACCATGCGTTGATTCCGTACCAAGAGAGACAAATTAAAGTTCATACTACATCATTTGCAGCTGATTTTTCTATTAAAAATGTATATAAAAATTAAAATTGCTTATTATTTAACTTTTAGTAATATATTAAAAAAAATACACTTTTTTACTTTCATACATACATACACACATACATACATGCGTTGAAATTTTCGTTAACATGCTTGAAAGTAAAATGTTTATAAACAAAATGTTATTTTTTTTGTGGTGCTGCAATGGAAAAAAATCGTAAAAAAATAGAATTCATTCGACCTCCACTCTGAAATTTTGAGGGATTGTTAAGAATATATTAACCTTAAAGAAAATATTTTTTTCAGATTTTTCGACTTGTTCGAAGATTGTGGAAAACAGAAATTAAGTAAAAAACCCAAATTTTAATATTAAAAAAAAATTAATTTATAAAAAATAATATTTTTTTTTAAAAGAAGGTTCAAATACCTTTAAAATAAGGTATTGAACTTCAAAATCCATTCACTAGTTTTATAAAAACATTAATTTAAATGTTGTCATGTCGGAAGATTTTTCACGATTTTGACGATTTTCAAAGGCAAATAACTTTTTAAAAAAAAATTTTTAATTTTTTTCCCGAAACACGTGTAAAATATTTTTTAATGAAGACTTCGTTCTCAAATTTTGAAAGACATCGAAGACATCAAAGTCAATTTTTAGCAAAAATCGTACGGTTTGACATGGAATGACTCATATGGGTCTGATGTGCACAACAAAATATTAATAAGATCTTCATTAGTACAATATCTGGAAATTTTTCTTGTATTGTGCTCGCGAAAGAATCTGTAGTCTTTGTTCCTTTTTTCTTGGGCTTCTTCTGAGAGATCTCCAATTGGAAGCATATTGTGCTGAATTATTTGTTCCATGGGGCTCAATTGACTTGATGTTTTTTGGCATATGGTGCAGCTTGACGATGACTTTGTTTTGGTTAAAGCTTGTGCAACTTTTCCATCAATCATTGTGAGACACATTTTAAAATTTACTTCAATGTCTTGGTCATCAAATTTAAATGTTACTGGTTGAAGTTCTTTAATTTGATCATTTATTTTTCGAAGTTCTTCATCTATGACATCTTGAGTCTCCTTTTTGTAAGCAAACTTTATTGGTCTACAAAATTTTGTTGACGAGGGAATTTCATTCTTCCATACATCTATCTCTGCAGCTCTACTAGTTGACGGCTCTGAACCAATATAAGTTTTTGTTAAACGTAATGGAACGAAAGAAATCATGAATAAATTGGCATCTGATGAATTTTCCGCATTACATTGTTTGTATTGTTTCTGGCCAGAGGACCCATCACATCCCCATTTAGAAATTAAAGTCATGCTGCAATTTTTAAACTTCTTTAAATGTCTTTAATAATCGTTCTTCAGTGTGTTCAAGAAGATCCTGCAATTTTATTTCTGCTGAACTTGAAGTTACACTAATAGCAGTTGGTGAAGGTAAGCAATCTTTTTTGGCAGAAACTATATCTCGATATGATGGAAAAATTCCACAATTTTTTTCATTGGTTCGCTTCCGCAATTCTGTATATTGGTTTTTAGTAATTTTTAAATCCAAAAATAGTGCAAATGCTTCTTCTGGAGTAAATTTATTTTCTTCAGTTGGTGTCGGCATACTTTCTAAAATCCTTTTTGTGCTTGCTTCGGGGCTTGCTTCCACTATTTTTTCAAAGATAGCAATTTTACCCTTTTTAGTTTTCGATGGTTGAATTTGATGCAGAAATGAATCCTTTATGATGCTACAAGAAACTTCTTCATTGTTATGTTTAAGCTTGCGTCTTCGTGATCTTTCACTACAATTATCAATTGGCTTTGTTGGTCGACCACCTTCTCCAGTTTCCGTGGTAGTTACTGATGGCTTTTTAAAAATAAGTTTATTTCTTAGCCATTCCTGGTTGCGTGAGTAAAACAATTTCTTGTTTCTGGAACATTGATTGTACCGTTTTCTTAAAGTATTTAAAAAGTTTTTTATTTATAAGTTATGAATTTTAATTTCTTGTTTGTCGCATATTTAGAAGAATGGATTATTCATTATATGTAAGATAATGTCGTTTTAATCTTTCCGTTCAAAATATATATAAGATAGAACACTATAACTGAATTTAGCCATTGTTTAAACAATAATGAAGAAAAAAAATGAATGCATGGATTAATATACTATTGCTCGAAGTTTCAACATGATCTTTTTTACCTCTTTGAAACATAATATAACAGGTAGTTGGTTTTACCAGTTATTTCCATTGGTTTTAAATTTGTTTGCAATTTTCACGTATTTAAGTTGTGTATTATTTGATGGCAATAAAATCTTTTTTACCTTTTCCAAACGAATTGCCAGATACCACATAATTTGAGAGTTCTATTGTCATTTTTGTCATAATTTTGATACACCCTTCTATGTGGACTAGGTCCAAATATGGGCCAACTTCTCCTAATTTCAACAGAATTATTTTCTGGGTCAATAAGAACTCTTGTACAAAATTTCATCAAAATATATGCATAATACCCACTTTCACGTACAAATAACTTCTCAAAAAATATGACGTGCATTTGTACCGAATATCTTACCTTGGGTCAGAAAAATTGCTGTACTTCAAAAAGTGCAGTCCCGATGCATGGACATGTATATATAGGAATGTAGGGGAGAGTTAGGACTACAAAATAGTAAATTTGTGTTTTGACTCAGCTTGACTCACAGGAGTTGTGCTCTATGAAGTAGGCAATTTCCGAGAAATTTGACCTTTTTAAAAAAAAAAAATTTAAATTGTTCTGAAAACAGTAGAGCTTCAGTAATAGGAAATAAGTTAAGTTACAACACAAAATTTATTTCGTCCAAAAATCTTGAAAAACAAAAAAGTTATGATCATTTAAACTTTAAAAATTAACTAAAAATATCATAAATTTACTAAATTCTGAAAAAGCCCATTTAGGACCACCCTGTTCTCAGTGAAATAGTTGAAATAGAGTTCTAATTTTTTGGCTCCCGAGGTTTACTACTGTCTACTTTCATATGAATCTAATATCTTTAAAATCGGAGAACAAAAACCAAAAGGAGTTTTGGCCGCTATCTCAAAATATTGACCACAGTGCGACGGCGGTCCCAGAACAACCCGACCTGACAAAGAAAACACAACAAATTAGGAAAAAAATTCTTAATTTCTCAACATAATCTGCTTTTAGCTTAATAAACTTTCCCAGCTATATTCAATAACTTCGATACCTTGTTTATTATAAAAACTGTCTAGCACCTTAAAATAGCCACACAACCCAGACTCCACCTCTTCATTATTGGCAAATATTTTACCACCAATCCATTTTTTCAAGTTTAAAAATAGAAAATATTCTGAGGGAGATAAATCTGAGAAGCAATTCGAACTTTAATTCATGGATTTTGGTCATCGATTTTTAAATAAAATTTATCTTTCAAATATTCTTTGAGGGACTAAAAAAGAAAACGCTTAAAATGTCATTTAAAAATGCCCGAGCTTTCAAGTAGTGACAGGTAATATCCTTAAATATGCCAGAAACAATTGCAAAAAAATTCAAATTATTTTTAAAATTTTTTATTTTTTTTTTGTTTGAATTATTTCAAACTTAGAAATACAGTGGTGGACCAACTATGGGAATTGTATAATTTATAATTTTTCGCATAATACATTTTACCATAGAGAATATTGAAACTCTCAATTTATTGATATTCCGTTCTCATCACTTTAATTCAGATCACTTGAGACTTGACATGAATACTAATACCTAATTGGGCCCACCCTTATGTACATACATTAAATCTGTAATTTCTTTTTTTCGACATAAAAATAAACAAAATTGAAATATGTAAACCAAATATTTCCCAATAATATAACTACTTCAATTTATATGCAAAATGGTACCTAAAATTGTTTTGTTTGCTTTACTGATAAAAATAAAATAAAAGCCTTCAAGAAATGAACATTATTTGTTGGCCTAAAGAGTGTTATACCTTTCTAATTTTTGTACATGTTTAACATAAATTTTTTTATTTAAATTAAGGGCTCCTAGTAGCAACCAATCGAGCATGGAAAAAAATATTTAAGTGATTTTTTTTTTTAAATTCAAAGAAAAAAAAGCACACAAAATTTCATTTATTTTTTCATCAACAAGCATGACTTTGAATTTATAAAACCTAAAATTATAAAATAGTTTTATTCAGACATCAATATACTACTCTACCAAGCAATCTTAAATATGAGTATGTACTTCCATAAGCCCCCGTCCACCTCCTCCACATATAGGTAAGGTTACTTGTTTTATGTATATAGAAATTTGTTGTTGCTTTATTTATATTTTATTGGTGCTACCCTTTACCTTAGAGTGTTTACGGAGTATGTGATGTGAACAGATAGAAACATGTATGAATGTGTTTGTTACATGTATCTACTGGATTTATGCATGTAAAATTATACAAGTATTTTTTTTTATTTGTAAATGTACGGATAACAAAAAATTGTGTGTACACCCATAAATTCCAACATTTATTTAATTTAATAGAAACGCCCCGTTGCCATACACCTGATGACCACTTCACAACGGGGTTTTTATAGTAGATTTATGAAAATGAAATTTTCTCTTATTCAGGGACAAGTGATTTAAACTTTTTTACTTTTCACGTTAAAAGATTTGCAAATAATACCAGAAGGTTTTGCTTAGTTACGTTTCCTTTCCCTTTCCCCCCTCCCCTTAATTACATAAATACGTATAAAGGTATTTGCCTTAAACAAGGTTGAAGTGATCTCTTTACTTTTATAAAATTCTATTGTTGTTGCAAATAGTTCGAAACAAAGAGAACTCCCTAAAATTCAGATGAATATTTGTTAGTTGCTTGGTAACAAAATGTACGTAATTGGATGGAAATTTGGATTATTTTATAATATTCTTGGATCTAATTGTGTCGCAACTAGTTGTAGAATACACTGCTAATACAAAGAGCCTTCCCTGAGGGGCAAGAAATGTTATTCCCAGAGATCAGGATGTGTTCAAAAGTTGCACTATCACAAGTAATTTTGACATGGGCTTTTCTTTTCGTAGGATGAATGTTATCCTTTTTGAGGAAAAAGTGCAGGAATGAATTTTTCTTTGCTTCCAAAGCCAGAACTATTTTTGAATGTGGTTTTTGGCTACTTCCAAGGAAGTAGATATAAATTTATTTTGGAAAAATTACAATTGAAAATCTTCAAAACATTAAAGGGAAATTATCGAAATTAACATTGGGAATTAAAAAAATAAAATGTATATAAAGCAAGTAAGAGGGTTGCTGATACTGAAACTTTAAATTCGAATAAAAATAAATTTTCAGTTAATAGTTTTTCTATTTTGTCAATTTTTCTTATTATAAAATACAATGAACGTGGCTTCGATAGAAAGAATTAATTACATTTTGAAAATTTTCAATATTTTTCTTGTACCGGAGTAGAAAACCTATAAGTTTCCTAGGAACTTTATAGAACACCAATGAAATTCATTATCTACTTATTGTGATATTAACCTTCCTATGGTCGTCCTAAGCAGGAATAATTAAAACAAATATGTTGTAATTTTATTTTCTGTCTGCGACGTTTCGACACTATGGTTGGTGTCCTCATCAGGCGTCTTAATATTATTACACACTTAATCTAAATTTTACATTTTAATTTTATTTATTAAGTACTAAATTGTACGTGTTACTAAGTACTTAATAAATAAAATTAAAATGTAAAATTTAGATTAAGTGTGTAATAATACTATTAAGACGCCTGATGAGGACACCAACCATAGTGTCGAAACGTCGCAGACAGAAAATAAAATTACAGCATATTTGTTTTAATTATTCCTGCTAAGGACGACCATAGGAAGCTTAATATCACAATAAGTAATTACAATCACTGGTCATTAGGAACATATCAAAAACAAAAAAATGCATTATTTAACGCAGCCAGAGTTATAATAATCAAACTTTGAGTCCTATAAGAATATTTTGCACCTTAAAAGTCAAGCGAAATTTTAATTTCGAATACCTATTAAATTTAAAGTTAATTGCTTTTCTTGTTCACCAGTTTCTATTATCATTACTTGTTATAAAAAACAATGATCGTGATCTTCTGATCTTCTATAGAAACAATTAGTTAATATTTGAAAAATTACATTATTTTTCTTTTACTAGAGTAGAAAACCCCTAAGTACTTCATAGAACACCAATTGAATTCATTACTTAACGCAGTCGGAATTATAACACCCAAAGGTTGATCCCTATAAGAATGTTTTGAGACCTTAGAAGTCATATGATAATTAAAAAAAAAAAAAAAATTAACTCGCTAAAAATTTCAAGATATTAATACTAAAAATCTAATTTTAAAATATTTATATCTGAATTAGCTAATAATATTTAATTTTGAATTTTAAAATTTTCGTATTTCATTTTTAAATTTTAATTTTTCATATTTCATTTTTAATTTTTCATTTTTCATTTTTCGTTTTCCATTTTTCATTTTTCATTTTTTATTTTTAATTTTTAATTTTTAATTTTTAATTTTTAATTTTTAATTTTTAATTTTTAATTTTTAATTTTTAATTTTTAATTTTTAATTTTTAATTTTTAATTTTTAATTTTTAATTTTTAATTTTTAATTTTTAATTTTTAATTTTTAATTTTTAATTTTTAATTTTTAATTTTTAATTTTTAATTTTTAATTTTTAATTTTTAATTTTTAATTTTTAATTTTTAATTTTTAATTTTTAATTTTTAATTTTTAATTTTTAATTTTTAATTTTTAATTTTTAATTTTTAATTTTTAATTTTTAATTTTTAATTTTTAATTTTTAATTTTTAATTTTTAATTTTTAATTTTTAATTTTTAATTTTTAATTTTTAATTTTTAATTTTTAATTTTTCATTTTTCAATTTTAATTTTTCGTTTTTTTATTTTCATTTTTCATTTTTAATTTTCCTTTTTTAATTTTTTATTTTTTATTTTATTTTCTTATTTTTCATTTTTCATCTTTCATTTTTCATTTTTCATTTTTCATTTTTTTTTCATTTTCATTTTTCATTTTTTATTTTTCATTTTTCATTTTTCATTTTTCATTTTTCATTTTTAATTTTTCAATTTTAATTTTTCATTTTTCTATTTTCATTTTTCATTTCCTCGTTTAATTTTTCATTTTTTATTTTTTATTTTTAATTTTTAATTTTTAATTTTTTATTTTTTATTTTTTATTTTTTATTTTTCATTTTTCATTTTTCATTTTTCATTTTTCATTTTGAATTTTGAATTTTGAATTTTTCATTTTTCATTTTTAATTTTTTATTTTTTATTTTTCATTTTTGATTTTTCATTTTTCATTTTTCATTTTTCATTTTTCATTTTTCATTTCTAATTTTTAATTTTTCAGTTTTTATTTTTCATCATTCATTTTTCATTTTTCATTTATAATTTTTCATTTTTCATTTTTCATTTTTCATTTTTCATATTTCATTTTTCATTTTTCATTTTTCATTTTTCATTTTTCAATGTTCATTTTTCAGTTTTCATTTTCCATTTTTCATTTTTCATATTTCATTTTTCATTTTTCATTTTTCATTTTTCATTTTTCATTTTTCATTTTTCATTTTTCATTTTACATTTTTCATTTTTCATTTTTCAATGTTCATTTTTCATTTTTCATTTTCCATTTTTCATATTTCATTTTTCATTTTTCAATGTTCATTTTTCATTTTCCATTTTTCATTTTTCATTTTTTCATTTTTCATTTTTCAATTTTCATTTTTCATTTTCCATTTTTCATTTTTCATTTTTCATTTTTCATTTTTCATTTTTCATTTTTCATTTTTCATTTTTCATTTTTCATTTTCCACTTTTCATTTTTAATTTTTCATATTTCATTTTTCATTTTTAATTTTTTATTTTTCATTTTTCATTTTTCATTTTTCATTTTTCAATGTTCATTTTTCATTTTTCAATTTCCATTTTTCATTTTTCATTTTTAATTTTTCATTTTTCATTTTTCATTTTTCATATTTCATTTTTCATTTTTCATTTTTCAATGTTCATTTTTCATTTCTCATTTTCCATTTTTCATTTTTCATTTTTCATTTTTAATATTTCAATTTTAATTTTTCATTTTTCTATTTTCATTTTTCATTTTTAATTTTTCATTTTCCATTTTTTATTTTTTATTTTTCATTTTTCATTTTTTATTTTTCATTTTTCACTTTTCATTTTTCATTTTTCATTTTTCATTTTTTATTTATTATTTTTTATTTTTCATTTTTCATTTTTCATTTTTCATTTTTCATTTTTCATTTTTCATTTTTCATTTTTCATTTTTCATTTTTAATTTTTAATTTTTAATTTTTAATTTTTAATTTTTAATTTTTAATTTTTAATTTTTAATTTTTAATTTTTAATTTTTAATTTTTAATTTTTAATTTTTAATTTTTAATTTTTAATTTTTAATTTTTAATTTTTAATTTTTAATTTTTAATTTTTAATTTTTAATTTTTAATTTTTAATTTTTAATTTTTAATTTTTAATTTTTAATTTTTAATTTTTAATTTTTAATTTTTAATTTTTAATTTTTAATTTTTAATTTTTAATTTTTAATTTTTAATTTTTAATTTTTAATTTTTAATTTTTAATTTTTAATTTTTAATTTTTAATTTTTAATTTTTAATTTTTAATTTTTAATTTTTAATTTTTAATTTTTAATTTTTAATTTTTAATTTTTAATTTTTAATTTTTAATTTTTAATTTTTAATTTTTAATTTTTAAATTTTTATTTTTCATCATTCATTTTTCATTTTTAATTTTTCATTTTTCAGTTTTCATTTTTCATATTTCATTTTTCATTTTTTATTTTTCAATGTGCATTTTTCGTTTTCCATTTTTCATTATTCATTTTTCATTTTTCGTTTTTAATTTTTCATTTTTCATTAGGGATTATAATCTCTTTCATATTGGCGATTTTTACAACAGTTATGTTAAACCACTAAAATATTACAACAAACACACTGGGTTTTTTGTTTTTTTTAGAGGTGTCTATAAATGTTTGCTCATATCTCAGCACAGTTATGCCCCATTGACTCCAATTTAAACACCAGCCTGATGGTAATAATGCCAAATAATATTATCGTTACTTTGCACTGGTGTATGATTTATTTTGTGAATGAGCGTGATTTCAACAGATAGACGGACAGACGGACATCGATATAACGACTCGAGCTGTGATAAGGATCAAGAATATATAGTTTTTATATAAAGTTTTTCGAAGAGTTACAAATAGAATAATAAAAATATATATACCATCTGGCACTGTGGTTTGGAGGGTATAAAAAAGCTATTTTTAAAATATTATTATATGAATTGGGTAGCAATAAGTTAATGTAAGGATGAAAATAGGTAAGGAATTAAAGTCTTTCTAGACAGACAAAAAATACCTGATAAATGCTTATATACCAGATTTCATCTAAATATATTTTTGTAAGTGCGACCTTTAGTTTGCGTACGAGGTTTACGTGTACTGACAGACGTTAAGTCAACTAAGAAAGTGATTTCGAGTTGATCGCTGTGTGATGTATTATTGAAAGTTACAAACATCAACACAAAATTTATTAAGTGTCCAAAATTTTCGTCGTAACATGCTAAGATGAATATATTTTGAATTACGTTTTTACGTGAATTGGACGTTTTTGTTATAATCTTTTATCATAAAGAAAATTGTGATCCATAATTATTATTAAAATAGGCCTGAAATTTTTATTATAATTCTTATTTCAAAAAGTTACCTTATTAACATTTAATTTGTAATATGAAATGGTTTTTGAAATAATTAAAATCAATAAAATTAAAATTACGAACATAAAAATCATAAATTCAATAGAATAAAGCATAAAAAGAAATAGACAATACTTAGATAAACAACAATAATAACACTACATATTTAAATATTTAGAAAGCAAAAATAAAAAAGGAACAATCAAGTGCATACTCTCTTAACAACAACACCCATTTAACAATAACAACACATAGCAAGTAACAAGTAAACCTTATCTTACAGTTTATTTGTAACAAATCTGTCAAACTTAAAAAGAAGCGTTGCCACATCTGTTTATTAATAATTATGTCCAGCTTAATAAATACTTGTTCCATTAAAGATGATGGGGAAAGAATAAGCAATTATTGGTTGCATCATGAACTTTGTCATTTTAAATGTATTGGTCTTACTGGGGTAGTTGCGGTGCTTTAACCAATAATAAAGGTGTACACTGTACACTGGTGCTGCTATAAGTGCAGAAAAATTGGCATAACTTTTCATCGCTCTTTCCAAGATACAAAAAAGAAATTGCTGAATATCCAAGAAGAAGCGTCGGATTTAACTAATCGCGTTAACGATTATGGAAAATTGTTTGATGATTTAAAATCATTGTATAATTTGAAATCTCCTCCTCAATCTTTACCGAAACACCCCTCTGTTTAACATATTTTGAGAAGGCTGCCAAAAATCATTGTTATTAATGTTTTTGGCTGCGGATATGAAAAGGTTCATATCGAAAGCTATATTAATATGGCGACTAGGTCGAAACATGGACCGATCGTGACCATATTTGGTAAAGTCACTTATATTTTGAAAAAATATATACAAACCAAATTTGAGAGAAACCTGTGCAATATTTTTGTTTTTTGATAGATTTAATGAAAATCAGAAAGCAGCTTTATATGGGGGCTATGACAAAGAATTGCCATATGGGGTTTATTTTTGGACGACTGATAAATGGATGTAGTAAACACACACAAACCCAAGTTGATAATTCAAATCTTATGGCAATTTAAGTCGATTTCATAGGGGTCATTTGTATGGGGACTAAGTCTAAACATGAACCGAATTTCACCAATCTCAATAGTGTGCATCCTATGGCCGATGAAAGCTTATATACCAAATTTCATTAATATCTATTATCTATTATATATTATTTATTATTATCTATCTATTCTATATATATAAAAATCAATTGCTGTTCGTTTGTCTCGCTAAAACTCGAGAACGGCTGGGCCGATTTAGCAGATTTTGGTTTTGTGAAGTTTGTTCAGGAAGGTGAGAGAAATTGCAAGGCAGATAGTAAAAACAACAATTTAATTTTCCAATATAAACTGTTCTACCATCTTTCCTGTAAAACCTTTGAAAATATTGTCGTGTTTGGACATGACAGCACCAAAACGTGCCATGCGCGATGCATTTAACCACGAGTTACAAAGAGAACAACAGTACGATACTGAAGTATTGACCGAAATAGTTAGTTCAAATGTTCCACAATTGAATGCACAACAAAGAATTGCATATGAGACTTTGATAGATCGTTGATGCTCCCGGGTGGACTGGAAAAACGTTCCTAATTTTATTGCTAATGGCAAACATCAAATCGCAAAATGAAGCAGCCCTAGCGTTGGCTTCATCTGGAATGGCTGAAACATTATTAGAAGGTAAACATTCTTCCTTGAAATT
Source organism: Cordilura impudica (assembly GCA_963682025.1). Taxonomy (NCBI): domain Eukaryota; kingdom Metazoa; phylum Arthropoda; class Insecta; order Diptera; family Scathophagidae; genus Cordilura; species Cordilura impudica. The sequence goes on from OY821517.1 coordinate 12,794,668, forward strand.
ATTACTAAACATGCAAATCAACGAAGCACAGGTTTGGAACATCGCAAAAAACTGCGCAATGGCGAATATTCTACAAATATTCGAATTGATCGTTTGGGATGAATAAACGATGGCCCACAAGAGGTCACTAGATGCACTGGACAGAACGTTAACAGATCTTCGTGACAACCAAAAAATTTTTGGTGGAGCCTCTATTCCATTATCAGGTGATTTTCGTCAGACTTTTCCAGTCATGCCCCGATCACTGTTGCTGACGAACTAAATGCATGCCTGAAATCATTTAATTTTGCTGACACGTAAATACACTCCCATGAACAACTAACATGCGAGTGTATTTGCAACAAAATCAAACTGCGATTGTGTTTTTGAAGCAGCTATTAGATATTGGAAATGGTAAGGTCGCAGTTGATACCTCCACCGGATTAATTACACTAGCCACGGATTTCTGTCTATTCAGCGATTCAAAACAGGAGCTTATTCATCGTGTTTTTCCGGCCATAGAACAACACTTCAATAAACATAATTGGCTTAGTGAAAGATCAATATGGGCTTCCAGAACTAAAGATGTCGATGATCTCAATGATACCATTCATTATTTTCTTCCAGGAGAGTTTTTTTCTTACAAATCAGTTCACACAGTTACAAACCAGGATTGAGCGCCTCGGTAGGTGAGTAGGTAGCGTGCTCGCCTATCATGCGAGGGGTCGTGGGTTCAATTCCCACCAGAGGGAAAAAAAATGAACACACTACTCCCTCTTTCTTCCTTAACCTATTTTCCTGAGATCAACACAATGCACTGCATTTGTAGGGGGCATCCCCTGAGTGTTGATTAATTAAAAAAAAAAAAAGGATGACGTAGTCAACTATCCCACATAGTTTTAAAATTAACTGGAATTGCCTGGACTACCACCTCACAATTTAAACTTAAAAGTAGGATCAGTTGTGATCATGCTGCGTAACATTAATTAACCTCGATTGTGCAATGGAACGAGACTGGCTTTGAAAAAGCTAATGAATAAGATCATCGAGGCCAAGATCATCAAGGGAAAATACAAAGGAGAGGATGTCTTGATCCCGCGTATACCAATGAAGCAACTTGGAGTTTCCCTGTTTCGCGCATGGACAATTATACGTCGCGTGTTCGCGCGTCAGAAAACCATCACCGCAAAAGATGACAAAAAATATAGGTTATCTGAGAGCTTAAAATTGATTAAATGTATAACTCTGTTTTTATTTAATGTAAAGGGTTTTTCAACAGGGACGCTACAAAAGTAGAAAGACAGGGACAGCAAACGACGCCATATTTCTTGCCGCTCTTTTGACATTTCTCTTCAGTAAGGTTTGCCATTTCATGATAGAAAGATATAGGAGCCAACAACGAGTCGAAATTATAAAACGTTAAGAGCGCTACGTCCAATTTGTGGTCGTCATAATCATCCTAGCAGATCAACAATTGAGCGTCTAGTGGAAAAATTTGAATCCACAGGCACAGTACAAAATGTTCCCGTGCCAGTGAGACAAAGAAGTGCCCGTAGTGTCGAGAATATTGCTGCCGCTGAGGCTTCAGTTGAAGAAAGCCCAAATGTGTCTCTCACACGTCGTTCTCAAGCGTTGGGCATCTCTGTGACGGCGTTGTGGCGAGTTTTGCGAAAAGATTTTGGCCTATATCCTTACAAGATCAAATTGACGTAAGAACTGGAGCCGTTTGACCACCAGAAGCGTCGTATATTCGTGCATTGGGCTGAGCAACAACTTGAAAATGATTCGGATTTTCATCGAAAAATCATCTTCAGCGATGAGGCTCATTTCTGGCTGAATGGCTTTGTCAATAAACAAAATATGCATTATTGGTCAGACAGCAATCCACGTACTCCACGAGTCATCATTGCATCCCGAAAAAATTACGGTTTGGTGCGGTTTATGGGCCGGCGGCGTCATTGGGCAGTACTTCTTCCGTGATGATCAAGACCGGCACGTTACTGTGAATGGTAATCGCTACCGTTCAATGATAACCAAATATTTTTGGCCCCAATTGGATGATATGGACTTGGAGGACATGTGGTTCCAACAGGACGGCGCCACATGCCACACAGCAAATGTCACAATCAATTTATTGGAAACCAAGTTTGGAGAACGTGTTATCTCACGAAATAGTCCAGTCGATTGGCCGCCTCGGTCGTGCGATTTGACGCCGTTGGACTATTTCCTGTGGGGCTACGTCAAGTCTATGGTCTATGCCAACAAGCCAGCGACGATTGATGAACTTCGTGCGAATATCGAACGTGAAATTGTAGCAGTATCGGCCGATTTATGCTTGTAAACCGTCGAAAATTGGGTTCAGCGTCTGGACTTCTGCAAGCGTGCCCGTGGTGGCCATGCAAAAGAGATCGATTTCCATACATGATGGCATCGAACGTACTTTCACAGGAATAAAGAATTTCATTGATATCCAAAACCGTTTTTGTTTTATTTGAACAAAATTTTGTAGCGCTCTTATTGAAAAACCCTTTATATAAAATTTTTTATTCATTTAAATTGTCGTTACGATAGGTGATACGAAGTACACCGCGTCCTCTATTATATTCACATTTGCGAACTGTATTTTGATTACAAGGTTTACATGGACACACAGACGGACGGACAGACGGACGGACGGACGGGCGGACATCGCTAAATCGGCTCAGAAAGTGATTCTGAGACAATCGGTATAATAAAAGATGGGTCTAGGTCAAATATTTTTGGTAGTTACAAATAGCAGCACAAAGTCATTATACCCAAACCACATAGTGGTATAGGGTATAAAAATCTTGCACTCTTCTGTGGTCCGAACTCTCCCCTACACTCCTATACCCCATTGTATACCCGCCAGTTTCCGCCCGTGTGCACCAGATCAATTTTTGTGACCCAAGGTCAGATATTTTGTGCAAAATTTATGAATACAAAAGTTTTCCAATGAAATGACTTCGATTTCTAGTTGCATATTTTGTAGTGCATGTTTCTTCTTTCATTTCAACAAAATGTTTGTTAATTGATTTTACAATTTTTAGTGCATTTTGCCCATATTTTGCATCTATGAAATTCTTTGCCAATTTTTAACCTCATCCAGATTCTAAGCATAGCATCTATTTCACTTCTCTGAGTACTCTTTTCTTCTGGCCTCATTGAAGAAAGGTTTTACAATTTATGGAATTACATAAATTAAATTAAATGATCATTTCCTTAACTCTGTGTGTGAATATATATGAAAATACAATTAATTCTTCATTAACCTTAAATATCTCACCTAACTACAAACTCTTTACTCAATTCGAAGCAAATGATTTAATATTAATGATGCTCGTATTTAAGAAAAAAAAAAAAAAAACAAATTTGATTCAAATACGAGAACGTAATGAAGCTGATAACAGATTATAAGCTAATAAACGTGGAAAGATGAAACCAGCAATAAGTATTTATTTTCACGAACTGTTATTTACACTACAACTGTAAAATGAATGAGTTTTTCCAAAGCAAAAGCAGTGAAAGATAAATGAGTGAAATATCACAGTAACAATTTCTAGAAACAGCAACAGATTTTTGGGTATTCGTATATACGAGTATTCAGTTACAAAATAAATATTTATTTTTTTTTTGTTGTACATAATTGGTATGGGCCATATAAGAAATGGCAATAGGATGTAACAAAGGGATATTTTTGAAGTTATACAAACTGAAGATGTTGAGCGCCAGGATTGATTTACTCGTAAATTTCGATTTGTTATCAATGGAATTTTGATTGTTTTTTTTCTGTAAATAAGTATGTTAATTCGGGTTGCCGTATCTTTGATAACCGTGCCTTTAACCGCTCTCTTTATATTTACTAGGCTGTACAAAGTTTTTGAGGAAAAATCATTTTTTTATTTATTTATTATAAAACTACTTGGTCAGTATTAACTCATCAAAAGAAAAGAAAAGAAAAATATAGAGGTGAAAAAAGTAAAAAAATAAATAATTGTTGAATTTAAAAATAATTTTTTTTTCAATCTACTACCATAGAAAGAAAGTCTGTCTGTCCGTCCGTCTTTGTGTCCATGTAAACCTTGTAATCAAACTACAGGTCGAAAATATTAATATATTTTGATGAAATTTAGATATAGCTTCTATCGGCCATTGGTTAAAATCAGTTCATGTTCATACCTAGCCACCATACAAATGACTCTTTTGAGGTCGACTTAAATTGCTATAATATCCAAACTATCATATAGATCTCGGTCAAATTGGGTTTGTGTATGTTTATTACATCCATTAATCAGTGGTCTAAAAACAAACCCTATAGGGCAATTTTTAATCATAGTCCCCATACGCGGCAGATTGCCGATCTTCACTTAAATTTATCAAAAAACAAAAATATTGCACCGATTTTTCACAAACTTGGTTTTTATATGTTTTTGCAAAAAAATTAATGACCTTACCAAATAACGTTACGATCCGTCTATATTTCGACCTAGTCCCCATATAAATATAGCATCCAATATGAACTTTTTCATATCTGAAGGCAAAAAAATTAATAACCATGCCACTCATATTTGGTTTATGGTTATTTTCTATATCTAATTATTTGGATCTATGAGATACGGTCTCTGAACGCATGGTATAGGGTATCATATACCCGGTATAGACTGATTACAATATCCTGACTTGTTTTGAAGTTTGATGTGAACACACATTTTTGAATTAAAAGCAAATTTCTCGAGGACAATCAATAATAATTATTAAATAAATAATTCAAGAAAGAAATATAAATTTTTGAATTGACAATACATTTTTGAGGTAAAAATAAAATTTTTAAGTTAAATCAGATAGAAAAAAATTTTTTAAGAAAAAATTTGTTTTTAAGTGATAATAAATTTATGAGGTGAAAAACAATTTTTTCGTTGAGCTGAAAAATGATTTTGGAGTCTAAATTATTTCCCTAAGTAAAAATTGAAAAAAAAAATGTTTTTTTAAGTACAAAATTATTAAAAAATTTTTTTTTGAAAAATATTTTTTTAAGTAAAAAAATTTTTTTTTTATTTGTTTATTTTATTTTTTATTTGAAAATTTTTTTGAAAACTATTGAAGGTGAAATATAATTTTTAAGGTGAAAAAATTATATATAAAATTTGTAAAAAGTTATAAAAAAATTATTTAAAAATTTTTTTTTAAGTAAAAATTTATTTAAATTTTTTTTGTACGTAAAAAATTTTTGAAAAATATTTTTCAAGTCAAAAATTTTATAAGAAATTTTTTTAAGTAAAACAATTTTAAAAGTTTTTAAAATTTTTTTTTATATAAAATTTTTTTAAAAGTATTTTTTTAAGTACAAAATTTTTTTTAATATTTTTTTAAGTAAAACGGTTTTGAAAAATATTTTTTAAGGAAAAAAATTTTTTTTAATTGAATTTGAGTACGAAAACAATTTTAAGGTGAAGGTAAATTTCGAGCTTAAATTTTTTTTTTTAATTAAAATATTTTTTAAAAGTAAAGAAATAATTTCTAAAGCGAATTTAAATTAAAAAAAAAATTTTGAAGTGAAAAATAATTTTCGAGCTTAAAAATAAAAATAAAATAAAAAATTAAAAAAAATTTTTAAAAAAAAAATTTTTTTTAAGTAATGAAATTTTTTAAAATTATTTTTTTTTTTTTATATATTTAATAAATATATTTTAAGTAAAAATTATTTTTAAAATGAGTTTGACTACGAAAACAAATTTAAGGTGAAATATAATTTTTTTAGGTCAAAAAATTATTTAAAAAATTTATAAAAAATTATAAAAAAATTATTTAAAAATTCTTTTTAAGTAAAAAATTTTTGAAAGAATTTTTTAAGTAAAAAATTTTTAAAAAGTTATTTTTTTAAGTAAAACAATTTTTGATAAATTTTTTTTTATATACAAATTTTGTAAAAGTATTTTTTAAGTAAAAATATTTTTTTTAAGTAAAAAATATTTGAAAATATTTGAAAAATATTTTTAGGGACAAAATTATTTTTAAAGTGAATTTGAGTATGAAAACAATTTTAAGGTGAAGGTAAATCTCAAAAATATTTTTTTAATTAAAATGAATTTGAAAAATATTTTTTAAAAGTGAAGAAATAATTTCTAAAGCTAATTTGAATTTGGAAAAAAAATTTAGGTGGAAAATAATTTTCGAACATAAAAATATTTTTTCAACTGCAAAATAATTTGAGTTTCAAAATTTTTTTCTAGTAAAAAACAGTTTTTGAAGTAAGAGTTTTTGAAATTTTTTGTTTAGGTGAAGAAATTTTTTAAAATTTTTTTAAGTAAAAAAAAATATTTATAAAACTTCATTAAACTTTTATTAACAATTTGAAAGGTCGAATAAATACAACTATAAAATTAAATACAACTATAAAATTAAAAAAAAAATATTTTTTTAAGTAAAAAAATTTTTGAAAATTTTTAAAAAAATATATTTTTAAATGGAATTTGAGTATGAAAACATCTTAAAGTGAAGGTAATTTTCGAGCTTAAAAAATTTTTTAATTAAAATATATCTGAGATATGTTTTTAATTAAAATATTTTTGAAAAATATTTCTTAAAAGTAAGGAAATAATTTCTAAAGTTTGAGGTGAAAAATAATTTTCGAGCATAAAAATATTTTTTTTTAACTGCAAAATAATTTGAGTTAAAGAATTTTTTTCTAGTAAAAAATATTTTTTGAAGTAAGATTTTTTGAAATTTTTGTTTAGGTAAAGAAATTTTTTTTTATTTTTTTTAAGTAAAAAAAAAATATTTTTTTAAGTAAAAAAATTTTTAAAAAATATTTTTTAAGGAAAAAATTATTTTTAAAGTGAATTTGACTATTAAAACAGCTTTAAAGTGAAGTTAAATTTCGAGCTTAAAAATATTCTTTAATTAAAATATATTTGAAAAATATGAAACGAATTTGAATTTGAATAATTTTAGTTTAAAAATTTTGTTTAGGTAAAGAAATTTTTTTTAAATTTTTTTAAGTTAAAAAAAAAATATTTTTTTAAGTAAAAAAATTTTTTAAAAATATTTTTTAAGGAAAAAATTATTTTTAAAGTGAATTTGAGTATGAAAACATTTTATGGTGAAGGTAAATTTCGAGCTTAAAAATATTTTTTTAATTAAAATATAGATGAAATATATTTTTTTTAATTAAAATATATTTGAAAAATATTTTTGAAAAGTAAAGAAATAATGTCTAAAGCGAATTTGAATTAAAAAAAATTTTTTTGATGTGAATAATAATTTCCAAGCTTAAAAATATTTTTTTTTTTAACTGCAAAATACTTTTAGTTTAAAAATTATTTTCTAGTAAAAAATATTTTTTGAAGTAAAAGAGTTTTTGAAATTTTTTGTTTCGTAAAAGAAAATTTTTTAAAATTTTTCTAAGTAAAAAAAAATATTTTTTTAGGTAAAAAAATTTTTGAAAAATATTTTTTAAGGAAAAAATTATTTTTAAAGTGAATTTGAGTATGAAAACATTTTAAGGTAAATTTCGAGCCTAAAAATAATTGTTTAATTAAAATATATTTGAAAGATATTTTTTTAATTAAAATATATATGAAAAATATTTTTTAAAAGTAAAGAAATAATTTCTAAAGCGAATTTGAATTTAAGAAAAAATTTTGAGTTGAAAAATTAATAATATTTTTTTTAACTACAAAATAATTTTAGTTTAAAAATTTTTTTCTAGTAAAAGAGTTTTTGAAATTTTTTTAAGTAAAAGAGTTTTTGAAATTTTTTGTTTAGGTAAAGAAATTTTTTAAAATTTTTTTAAGTAAAAAAAAATATTTTTTAAGTAAAAACATTTTTGAAAAATTTAAAAAAAAAAAAAAAATATTTAAAAAAAAAAATATTTTTAAAGTGAATTTGAGTATGAAAACATTTTATGGTGAAGGTAAATTTGGAGCTCAAATATATTTTTTTAATTAAATAATTTTTAATTAAAATATATTTGAAAGATATTTTTTTAATTAAAATATATTTGAAAGATATTTTTTTAATTAAAATATATTTTAAAAATATTTTTTAAAAATAAAGAAATAATTTCTAAAGCGAATTTGTTATTAAAAAAAATTTTTTAGGTGAAAAATAATTTTCGAGCTTAAAAATATTTTTTTTAACTGCAAAATAATTTTTAGTTTAAAAATTTTTTTTTTAGTTTAAAAATTATTTTTAGTTTAAAAATTATTTTCTAGTAAAAAATATTTTTTGAAGTAAAAGAATTTTTGAAATTTTTTGTTTAGGTAAGAAATTTTATACAGATTTTTTAAGTAAAAAAAAAATATTTTTTTAAATAAAAAATATAAAAAAACTATGTGAATTCGATCACAGGGGAGATATGTAAACATCTGTTTAACATCAATTAAAATCAAACATTAAGCGCCATCTATGTCTATCAAGCAACTGCTATGGTTGTTATACTTGATGGTTGCAGTTGTTTGCTATACATTCATGGCGCTTTCTGTTGGTTGTTGAATCAGCTAAATAAATTTAAATCATAATCTTTGCACCAACATACTTAAATATACCTCACACCGATATTCCTTTACGCTGTTTTTGTGATTGTATTGTGAAATAGATTTTTAACCCCTTGAGCGCATAGATGTTTACACATCAAAAATATTTTTTTAAAGCAAAGAAATTTTTAAAAAAACATTTTTTAAGCAATGTTTAAAATATAAATTTTTAAATAAAAAAAAAAAAAAAATTTATACATAAATATTTTTTTAAGTAAAAAAAAGTAATTTTTAAAGTAAATCTGAATTTGAAAAACTCTTTAAGCTGAACAATAATTTTCGATCTTAAAAATATTTTTCAACAAACAAAATTTTTAAAAGGTTATTTCTACATTTAAACAAAGTTTGTTAGGTGAATAAATTTATATTTGAATTGAAAAACGTATGATTTATATATAGTTTCCTACTGCCAACAACAACCATACGTTCGAGTGTTTTCGCAATATGTGTAAATACTTCGGATTTTAGAGCTTCAAAACCTAACAACAATGCAAAAGATGTAAATAACCATTAATCCTGAAAATCTATACGAAATTCCAGCACTTTAATGTATTTTTGTTTATTGAAAAAAAAAGAAAAAAAAAGAAATAAACAAAAACAGAACAACGTAAATATCACTTATTCACTTTCACGCCATTTTCCACAAAAAATATCTCTATGATGGTAAAATAAGTACTTTTTTGTATTTTGTCAAGGATTAAATTGATTGATATTGACACAGTCTGTTGTTATCCACAATAATCCTGGCATTGAAAATATTAGCTTTCGACTTTGATAGTAATTTTTCGTGTTAAATTTATTTTCACTTATATTTATATAAGTGTGAATGTGTGGGTTTGTTGAATTATTCTGCAATGACAGCACATTGTTGAAATACCAATCCCTCATACAGAAGGCAAACAAAACTAAAGCTCCTTATTTTTACGGGTTTTTTTTGGCTTATATTGTAGAACAACAACAAAATAAAATAATTTAACTGAAGCTGTACTGGGAGTTTTTTTTTGGCTTTAGGTTATTGCTTATTTACCCAGCCAAACCATTAACCACTGCTGATGATAAAGATAAACCTAAAAAATGTCTTTGTACAGTTCTTTTTTTTTCATTTTGCCTAAAATATTTTTACATGGTTCTTAGTGTTTTATTTGAATGTTAAAAAAAAAAAAATGACAAAAATCTCATCTCCTTGGAAGGGTTAAAATATATTTGTTTAAAATATGTACTGAATGTGCTTGTAACTAAAAAAAATTCAAACCACTTTTTAACACTTACACACTTTTGCACGTAACAACTCTGGTTTTGAAAAAAAAAACACACAAACAATTTTTTGTATCATCATAATCAAGGTCATTTAACATCGTGCATATTATGTGTGTAATAAAGTATTATTTGGGTACATCTTTCATACAAATCCTTTTTCTTTTTTGTTGTTGTGTGTAGGTTTTTTCGAGCTTACGTGGCTTTTGTTGCGAAACCATCTTTTTCATGTCTGACATGTTTATATACAAAAGAACTAGATTCGAATCATATTGAAATTTAAGCTGCTGTTAAAATACTCCATCATATATGATAAGGGTAGCACAGAAAAACAAAAATCTCGACCATCGTATTTCTTTTTTCTATTTTTAAAATTTATCTTGATTTTGTTTTAAATTTCTTATTACGTATAAGAAAGTCTGATTTGAAATCAACATTTAGACTACCACGGATGCAAATAGTTTCTTCATCACTGAAATGTCAGTAGTTTCCTATAAACTGTCGACCCAACATTCCCATCCATAAAGTGTTTTGGTATCAAATGGAAATAAAGTAAAGTTTTTGTTTTGGCATGCGTAGGTATGTTGTACATTAGACCGGAGTAAAAATGGCCAACAATTTTTTTGTTTAGAATATTGATTTTAGACCAAACTTATTTATTTTATGTATTATAGAGTGTACGTAGGGCTTTTTTGGTCAATTTTATTAAATGTAAAATAAAAATTCTTTATTTCATTATTTCCCGACGTTTCGTTGAGTTTTTGTCAACATCTTTAGGGGCATTTTATTTTGAATATGAATTTTTAACTTATAACATTAATAAAAAATTATTGGTGTATTTTGACATCACAAATTGATTGGTTTTAAAACACAGTATATATAAATAAACAAATAAGTAAACTATTAAAAACTAAAACATTTATATCACAGAATTTAACTTTAGTATCACAGTGCAAATGAATATATCATGAATATATAATTTTTTTGTTTTGTTTTTTAAATCTCGGGTATTTTTAATCGAAAAGCTTAATTCATGCAAGATATGAAATCCTTACGGCTTTATTTCGAGGTGACGCCCGAAGGCTGAAATTTGAAAAACATACAAGGTATTACTACTATGTACTTTTTAAGTTATAGTTTAGTACCATTTAAAAATCGTTATTTTCCACTCCTGTAAATTTATAGGTGCGTAAATTGTAGTTGGAAGTCCCCTTGTTTTAATGCTATTTTGCTACTGTTTCTTCATAAGAAAGAAAATGTGCTTCTTCATAAGAAGGTTAATGAGTTACCTGTTAGCCAAAAACTTAAAACAAAGCAACCGTTTAATCAATGAATAATTGTTTTCCTTACTTTTTAATAATAAAAATAATTAGTTAAATGGTAACTTCTGAGTATTAAAAATTTTAAAATGCCAAAAACTCGCAAGGATTTGCGTTCCCCCGTATTTGTTAAACCACTTATATTAAATGCAAGGTTCAGAAAATACACACATCAAACACACAATGTTCTGTTCTAAAGCAGCCGACACATATTTTTGTTTTCATATCAATTATATGTGTTTCTAAATTTTTTACGGTGCCAACCACAATTATGACTGTGTTTCGTTTTAATATTTCGTTATCTACATGAACATTTTTGTATCACGTATTTTTTGTTTCGAACACACATAAACCACATATATTCGAGTTGCTTTATTTTAAGTTCGTTTACTTGCACGTGTACTGCTAAAAAAACAGAACATGGTTCTTCAACGCGTACATCTAAAAATTAAAACTCTATCCACTCGCAATCGATAAAAAAGCGAAATTAAGTCATAAGCAACATATAAAATTTCTCTGTTTTCTATTTTATTACTATTTTTTGTTTTTATTTTTTATACCCTATACCACTATGTGGTTTGGGTATAATGACTTTGTGCTGCTGTCTGTAACTACCAAAAATATTTGACCTAGACCCATCTTTTATTATACCGATCGAATCAGAATCACTAACTGATTCGATTTAACGATGCCCGTCCGTCCGTCTGTGTGTCCATGTAAACCTTGTAATCAAACTGCAGGTCGCAAATATGAACATATTTTTATGAAATTTGGAATATAAGCTTTTATCGACCATAAGATGAACGCTGTTGAAACTGGTGAGAATCGGTCCATGTTCAGACCTAGCCCCCATACAAATGACCCCTATGAAATCGACATAAATTGCCATAAGATCAAATTGTCATATAGATCTTACTCAAATTGGGTTTTTATGTGTTTATTACATCCATTAATGAGTAGTCCAAAAATGATCCCTATGGGACAACTCTTAGTCATAGGCCCCATATAGAGCTGCTTCCCGATCTTCACTTAAATCTATCAAAAAACGAAAATATTGCACTGATTTTTCTCAAATTTTGTTTGTATATATTTTTGCAAAATAAAAGAGACTTTACCAAACATGGTCAGGATCGGTCCATTTTTGGGCCCAGTCCCCATATAGGTATAGCACCCGATATAAACTTTTTCATATCTGCAGCCGAAAAAATTAATAAAAATCCCACTCAAATTTGGTGTATGCTTAGTTTCTATATCCAGTTAGTTGGGCCTATGAGATAGGGTCTCTAAACGCATGGTATAGGGTATCATGTAGTCGGTCTAGACCATAATTTTCTGACTTGTTTTTTATTTTTATTATTATCTTTTTATTTTTATTTTTGTACAACTGCTAATGAACTATTTTTTGATTTTTTAATAAATTTGGTTGATATAATTGTTGTCGTTATTATAGGGGTGTGTCAGATTTTTCCGATCAATGTGATCGATTGGATAATGTTTAAATTCTTAGATGTACGCGTTGAAGAGCATGTTCTGTTTTTTTAGAGTTCAGACAAAAACACACACTGAATAAAACACTCGTTCATATATGTAAACAAACATAGCTCAGACCAACAAGCACATATTTTTATTTTCATACCAATTGTGTGTGTTTCTAAATTTTGTACGGTGCCAAACACAATCATGACTGTGTTTCGTTTTAATATTTCTTTATCTACACGAACATTTTTCTATCACGTATTTTTTGTTTCGGACACACATAAACCACACAGATTCGAGTGTAGCTTTATTTTAAGTTCGTGTTCTGGTACGTTTACTGCTAAAAAACAGAACATGTTCTTCAACGCATACATCTAAATATTAAAACATTATCCAATCGCAATCGAAAAAAAAAAAAACGAAATTAAGTCGTAACAACATATAAAATTTCTCTGTTTTTTATTTTATTACCATCTTTTTATTTATATCTTTTTATTTTTATTTTTTTATAACTGCTAATCAATTATTTTAGATTTTTTAATAAATTTGGCTGAAACAATTGCTGTCGTTATAATAGGGGTGTTTCAGATTTTTCCGACCGCGAGTGATAATGTTTTAAAATTTAGATGTAAGCGTTCAAGAACGTGTTCTATTTTTTTTAACAGTACACGTGCAAGAACACGAACTTAAAATTAAGCTACACTCGAACCTGTGTGGTTTATGTGTGTTCGAAACAAAAAATACGTGATAGAAAAATGTTCGTGTAGATAACGAAATATTAAAACGAACACAGTCATGATTGTATTTGGCACCGTACAAAATTTAGAAACACACATAATTGATATGAAAATAAAAATATGTGTTGGCTGCTTTAGAATAGAACATTGTGTGTTTGATGTGTGTATTTTCCGAACGTTGATCAAACTACAGGTTGCAAATTGAAATATATTTTGAAGAAATTTAGGACGAACGCTATTGTCATTGGTGAAAATCGGTGCATGTTAAGACATAACCTCAAAGGAAAATAACGGAAAATAACAGGTGGTGCACATCTGTAAATATAATGAATTTCTGCAAAGAAATACCTTTCAAATGGTATATTTTTTGTAAAAATCGGTTGCTAATTGAAGGTGTGGAATATGTCACTCACAAGAAATCGCCTTGCCTACTAATATTATATATTACAACCTTAAGAGCTCAAGTCTTCCTTATTGATAAATTGTATATTTTCAAAAAAATACCACAAATGAATTGTTCTAAAGTCTATCAATTATATTTTCGTTTGTATCAGCAGAAATTTAATAGCGACTAATCAATTTCTATAATTATAACCTCGAAATTCGGTTATTATTTTTATTGCAATTTGGTTGGCAATAAATTCAGTAGACCCAATTAATTTTTTTTGTGTGTACTTATTGCAACATTTGTAATGCTACGTAACACTTTTTGCTGCCACGGAAAGTTTGTGTGGAATGTCTCTCATATATACCGACAATAACTACGATCAACATCTGATATTATTTGAACATCTTTTTGTTTAGAAATTGCATGTGATTTGTCAATTCAATGACACTTTTGAACTATCTTCAATGTAAATAAATATAAATAAAACAAACAATGAAACATTTTGTATAGAATTTCACTTCATTTTTAAAGTCACTATTAGATTTCGGTTCAAATCAATCAAAGTGTTTTTTTCTTAAAATTCTCAAAAGTAGATAATAGAAAATAGAAGTAACTGCTAATGTTCAGTAGTAAACCTTTTACTTAAATAACAATTTTTGGAATCATTGAAAATGTCTCTAATATTTTTTTTAATGCTCTAGAGAAAAACTCACAAGAATTAGATTAAGAAAACGTGTACAAATTTGAACCTTATAAATAACTAAATATGAATGTCATCAGGATATGAACAAAAAAATAAAAAGGAAAAAGGGAAATATGAATGTACACAAAAAAATATTCAAATATTCGTAATTATTGCTTAAAAAGAAGATAGAAAAAGAAGAGAACAAAATTTTATGTTATTACACTGTTCGACGTATCTAAAGCAGATGGACAAATCCTACAGGTCTTGAAAGTAGATCAAAAATAAAATACCCGTATCTAGCCAATAATATTTTGGAAAAAAGTAGCCACTCAATGAAATTATTCGCTTTTGAAAAATTACCTACTTATATGCTGAAGTTAAAACAAGTAAGAAAATTATAGTCGGTCGAGACCGACTATGTGATATCCTATACCATGCGTTTAGAGACCCTTAGGCCCAACTAACTGGATATAGAAAATAAGAATAAACCAAATTTGAGTGGGATTTTTATTAATTTTATTAATTTTTATTAATTTTATATATATACAAAAAAAATTTGAGAAAATCAGTGCAATATTTTTGTTTTTTGATAGATTTAAGTGAAGATCGGGAATCAGCTCTATATGGGGCCTATGACTAAGAATTGTCCCAGGGATCATTTTTAGACTACTCATTAATGGATGTAATAAACGCATACAAACCCAATCTGAGCAAGATCAATATGACAATTTGGATCTTATGGCAATTTATGTCGATTTCATAGGGTTCGTTTGTATGGGGGTAGGTCGGAACATGGACCGATTCCCACCAGTTTCAATAGCGTGCATCCTATGGCTAGTGAAAGCTTACATACCAAATTTCATCAAAATATATTCATAATTGCGACCTGCAGTTTGATTAAAATGTTTACATGGACACACAGACGAACGGATGGACGGACACACGGACGGACATCGTTAAATGGAATCAGTTAGTGATTCTGATTCGATCGGTATAATTAAAGATGGGTCTAGGTCAAATATTTTTGGTAGTTACAGACAGCAGCACGAAGTCGTTATACCCAAGCCACATAGTGGTATAGGGTATAATTATAGTCGGTCTAGACCGACTATACGATACCCTATACCATGCGTTTAGAGACCCTATCTCTCAGGCCCAACTAACTGGAAATAGAAAATAAGCATAAACCAAATTTGAGTGGGATTTTTATTAATTTTTTCGACTGCAGATATGAAAAAGTTCATATCGGATGATTTATCTATATGGGGACTAGGCCCAAAAATGGACTGATCCTGACCATGTTTGGTAAAGTCTCTTGTATTTTGCAAAAATATATACAAACAAAATTTGAGAAGAATCAGTGCAATATTTTTGTTTTTTGATAGATTTAAGTGAAGATCGGGAAGCAGCTCTATATGGGGCCTATGATTAAGAGTTATCCAATAGGGATCATTTTTGGACTACTGATTAGTGGATGTAATTTATACGTACAAACCCAATTTGACTAAGATTTGTATGATAATTTGGATCTTATGGCAATATATGTTGATTTCATAGGGGTCATTTGTATGTGGGCTAGGTCTGAACATGGACCGATTCTCAACAATTTCAATAGCGTTCATCCCATGGCTGACCAAAGATCAAATACCAAATTTGATCAAAATATATTCATATTTGCGACCTGCAGTTTGATTACAAGCTTTACATGGACACACAGATAGACAGATAGTGATTCTGATTCGATCGGTATAATTAAAGATGTAGGTCAAATATTTTTGGTTGTTACAAACAGCAGCACAAAGTCATTATACGCAAACCACATAGTGGTATAGGGCAGTGGTGATATTCAGCCGGTACGGGGCGGTACGCTCGTACCGGTTGTTAACATTTTTAAAATTTTCCGTACCGGTTGTTGTATATTAAAAAAAAAGTATGTTTTTAAGTAAAAGTATGTAACCACTAAGCTTGAAAGGGTTAACGGAAAATTCTGTAAAAAAAAATATTTTTCTTTTAATAAAAAGGGAATTTCCCTTTTTGAATACATTTTTATTTTGATATATTTACTCTAAATAAAAAGTTTAGTAGTATAAATATTTTTATGGTGAATGGTTATCCCTTACTTTTAATCTCTATTAAATTCAGTTTTAACGTGCAAGTATGAAGTTTTTAAATTAATTTAAATTTCTAATTAATTATTAAGTAATTATTAAATATTTTCTTTGTTTCAACCTAAGAATGAAAAGGCAAGGTAATTTGGATGACTTTTTTAGCAAATCTATAAAAATAACCAAAAACCCTGAACAGCAAGCTGAGAATATTACTAATTCTAATCAAACAAAACAGGTAAAAGAAAAAAATGATACTTCTGAAGTTCAACACCAATCGGAAAAAGTTGGAACGTCTCGTGATGCTGCGTTATTACATTTTTGGAATGATAAACAACTAAATTATTTTAAAACTAAATACGAGTGGCTTATTGTTGTTAGCGATGAAAATGTGGGATGTCAGTGGTGTTCGAAAGTAGAATCGTTAAATTTAGAAACTGCTAAACATTTACACATTTCTGTGGAGTGGAAATCATGTTCTGTCAAAGCTCATGGCTCAAACAAAGAAAATTTGCAATCATCAATGAGAAAAAAATTGAAGGAACACAATGAATCAGCTTCACATAAAAAAGCTGGGGAAATAATAAAAATTGGTGAAACAAATATAATTTCCAAATCTTTCGATGTGGCTAATGAAAAGTATTTAAACAGCACAGTGAACATTTTTAATACTATCTATTTCATAATTAAAAACAATTACCCATTCAGTGATTTGACTAAGATTTGTATGATAATTTGGATCTTATGGCAATATATGTTGATTTCATAGGGGTCATTTGTATGTGGGCTAGGTCTGAACATGGACCGATTCTCAACAATTTCAATAGCGTTCATCCCATGGCTGACCAAAGATCAAATACCAAATTTGATCAAAATATATTCATATTTGCGACCTGCAGTTTGATTACAAGCTTTACATGGACACACAGATAGACAGATAGTGATTCTGATTCGATCGGTATAATTAAAGATGTAGGTCAAATATTTTTGGTTGTTACAAACAGCAGCACAAAGTCATTATACGCAAACCACATAGTGGTATAGGGCAGTGGTGATATTCAGCCGGTACGGGGCGGTACGCTCGTACCGGTTGTTAACATTTTTAAAATTTTCCGTACCGGTTGTTGTATATTAAAAAAAAAGTATGTTTTTAAGTAAAAGTATGTAACCACTAAGCTTGAAAGGGTTAACGGAAAATTCTGTAAAAAAAAATATTTTTCTTTTAATAAAAAGGGAATTTCCCTTTTTGAATACATTTTTATTTTGATATATTTACTCTAAATAAAAAGTTTAGTAGTATAAATATTTTTATGGTGAATGGTTATCCCTTACTTTTAATCTCTATTAAATTCAGTTTTAACGTGCAAGTATGAAGTTTTTAAATTAATTTAAATTTCTAATTAATTATTAAGTAATTATTAAATATTTTCTTTGTTTCAACCTAAGAATGAAAAGGCAAGGTAATTTGGATGACTTTTTTAGCAAATCTATAAAAATAACCAAAAACCCTGAACAGCAAGCTGAGAATATTACTAATTCTAATCAAACAAAACAGGTAAAAGAAAAAAATGATACTTCTGAAGTTCAACACCAATCGGAAAAAGTTGGAACGTCTCGTGATGCTGCGTTATTACATTTTTGGAATGATAAACAACTAAATTATTTTAAAACTAAATACGAGTGGCTTATTGTTGTTAGCGATGAAAATGTGGGATGTCAGTGGTGTTCGAAAGTAGAATCGTTAAATTTAGAAACTGCTAAACATTTACACATTTCTGTGGAGTGGAAATCATGTTCTGTCAAAGCTCATGGCTCAAACAAAGAAAATTTGCAATCATCAATGAGAAAAAAATTGAAGGAACACAATGAATCAGCTTCACATAAAAAAGCTGGGGAAATAATAAAAATTGGTGAAACAAATATAATTTCCAAATCTTTCGATGTGGCTAATGAAAAGTATTTAAACAGCACAGTGAACATTTTTAATACTATCTATTTCATAATTAAAAACAATTACCCATTCAGTGATTTTAAAAAATTAATTGATTTACAAAAAAAAATAATGTAGATTTTGGATTTTCATTACATTCCAGATTTATAGTTCCACTTGTCGCAAAGCTTATATCTACAGAAATAAGAAGAATTATTTTTGGAAAACTGATAAATACAGGTTGTAAAATTTCAATTATTATTGATGAAGCCTCAACTGTTTCACACAAAAGCGTTTTAGTAGTTTATTTGAAATCTGAAATTCAAGATTCCGATGATAGTGTAACAGTTTTTATTGATCTTGTCGAATTAGAAGGAACAACATCAGAAATAATTTTTAAAACCTTAATATCAGTTCTTGAAAAACATGGTTTTAATGAAAAATATTTACATGAAAATCTTATTGGATTTTGCTCAGACGGTGCTAGTGTAATGTTAGGAAAAAAGGCTGGAGTTTCTGCAAGAATTTTAGAACATTTTCCAGGTATTAGCATCTGTCACTGTTTAGCTCATCGTATTCAGTTAACTCTAGATGATGTTATCAAAGAAGTAAATGAAGTAAATAACTTTAGATATTTTCTCGATAAACTTTATTCGTATTATCATACTTCAAATAAAAATCAACGAGAATTAAATAATGTTTCTAAAGAACTTGGCACTGAAGTACACAAAATAGGTAGAATATTTGGTCCTCGATGGGCAGCCTGTAGCGCTAGGACCGCCAAAGCAGTTTGGAAATCATATCAGGCCTTATATATTCACTTTAGTCAAAATAAAGAAATTGGAATAATGTCATATTTCAAAAATGAAAACTTTTTAAAAGATTTAGGTTTAATAAACGACATATTAGAAGAAATTTCTGTACTGTCTACAGCTTTACAAGAAAGAGATATTTCATTAATTAGAGCTGATAGATTGATAAGGCGAACGATAAATCTATTCCAACATTTAAAATTAAATAAAGGAACATATGAAAAAGAAGCAGATGATATTATTAAAACGAAAAAATACAATATTCCATTTGAAATTAATAGAAAAAAAACATCAATTGTTGTTTCGAGAGATAAATTTTTTGATTGTTTAGAAAAACATATGAAAACGCGTTTGCTATTAGACGATAAAAATGAAAACTATAATAATCTCTTAAATTTATTAATTAATTATTAAATCCAGAAACATGGCCGGGTGATATTTTTGAAGCACCATGGATTGAAGGTGAAAATAGGTTAGAGCAGTTAAATAAAATAATCAAATACATCATTCCAGTAAATGATTTTCGAGATTTTGTTGATGTGCGAGATAGAGAATCTAAAAATATTAATACTATTTTGAGAGCAAAAAGAATTTTAAATGTAATTGCTGTTAATTCCGCAGAAGCTGAAAGAAGATTCAGCACAATGAACAATATCATTTATGATAAGAGAAATTCGTTGTTAATTCAAACAACAAGTCATTTAATGACAATAAATTTAATGGGAAAATCGATTGAGGATTTTGATGCAACACCATATGTTAAATTATGGTTGCGAGAAGGGCATCATATGGCAAGTGACAAACGTGTCAAAGCAGCCGCACCTAATTTGCCGTCCCAAAACCAAAATTTAATTTGGAAATTATTTAATTAATTTTATATACAATTTTTTATACTATTATATATAATATATGTATTTCTTATGTAAATATGTAAATAAATAACTATTATGAAGTAAATATAACCTACAATAGATTTTTTTCCATGCGTACCGGTTGTTAAAAAATTCGAATATCACCACTGGTATAGGGTATAAAAAGAGGCTAAAAAAAGCCGTTCCTCCCAATTTTTTCCGATCAATATTAATTTTAGTTTTTTGCGAAAATGTGAATTGTTCCAGATAAACTGCAAAATTCGGATATTTTTATAACATATAGCACTGATATTTGTTATTACCAAATATACTTCACCTATATACACATCTTTTAATATAGCATTTGCTTCAAACTCACTTTCTGAGTAGATTTATAGATGTCTGTCCGTCTCCGTCAAATTTGATTTATGTGTATTTATTACACAAATAATAAAATAGTCTAGGAATAAACCCTGTAAGACCAATTTTAATCACAGTCTCCATATAAAGCTGCTTTGCGATCTTCACTTAAATCTACAAAAAACAAAAATATTTTAATAATTTTGTTCAAAAATCATGGTAGGGCAATTCCATGGTAACTTACGTTCAGTGTCTCATTCCAAACATACATTATTATATAAATATTGTATGGAAGTGATTTCTTAGAAAACTAATCAAAAGCGACATAATTTACAAAAAAAAAAGTTGATGTGTTTAAATTTTAATAAAATTTACAGCTAAAAATAGTGTGGTAACTAACGTTACAAAAAAGGGTATGACATATACTTATTTGAAATTGACTTGAAGGCAAAATTCTGTTCTATTGAAAATTTTCTGAGCTTAAAAGTACAGGCATCATTTTTGCTATGTTCAACAATTTCTTTTACTAGATTTACTAGATTTGATTTATAAATTTAAAAATAAATTCAATACGAGAACGAAATTTCTTATTTACCAAGCAAATGGCTAAGTATTTGAATTATTTGCTAATAATATATGGCTATAAAAAAAGTACCGAATTAACAGCATTACAAATAGTCCAAAAAAAAAGCATTGAAGTCTGTCTTTAGTCTGCCACTAACATTTCCAACATTATCTCTTTATAAAGAAGTATCATTGACAGTTTTGCCAATTTATGGATTACATAAAATGCAATTATTGCTTCATGTATATAAATCCTTACATGGTATTGGTCATCATACCATTACATATTCCAGAAATCAAACAGCGTATAATACAACGAACAACATGAATTTGCGAATTGCAAGATGTAGATTGGAAACCACAAGACAGAGGGGGGAGCACATGGGTAGTTTGGAATACAACAATCTTCCACAACATCTCAAAAATATTGAAAGAATATCAGTTTTTAAAAGAAAGATAAAAGAATATTTACTTGAAAAGTTGGAAATGCTTCTTTCGTAATTAAATCTTGTAACAAAGAATATTGATCTCATTGTAAATATACAATTAATTACTTTCTTATAGATAGAATATTTTTTTTTATTATATTTAATGTGTATTTATATATATATATACTTTTTTTCTTTTTTTATTATATACATTATTATACATTAATTCTTGTTTAAAATAGTTTGCCAACTCGCCTCTATAATGTCCATTGGACGCTGAGGCACTAATTATTGAATTGTAAATTTATTTATTTTTTGGAATAAAGATTATTGTCATGGTCACCTTAAAAAAAATTTAAAGATTGCATATTTTTATATAATATTTATTTAATATTGTTTTAATGGGTAACTTATGTTATAGTAACTTACATTACAAAATTCACCTTGAATTTTTTGATGTGTAAACATCTATACGCGCAGGGGGATAAATTTCTATTTCACAATACAATCACAAAAACAGCGTAACATGTGAGCTCACATGTTACGCTGTGACGGTAATACAAATCGGTGTGACTTATGATTGTATTGGTGAAAAATTATGATATACAATTGTTTCAGCTAATTCAACAACCCTATGCTGTAAAACGACAACAATTCCACAATATAAAAGTATAACATATACATAATTCAACAACCCCACAAGTGTAACCAGAGTCCCTGCAGTTGTTTGCTATAAGTGATACATAGATGATACTTTCTGTTTGATTTTAAAAAAGTGACATAAAAAAATCGTTAATTACTAAATGTTTACACATATCCCCTGTGATAGGATACACATAATTTTTTTATACCCTTGACCACGTCTAATGATTTTGTGCTGATGTTTGTAGCTATCTTTAATTATACCAATCGACTCTGAATCACTTTCTGAGTCGATTAGTTGATTTAGCAATGTCCGTCCGTCCGTCCGTCTGTCTGTGTGTCCATGTAAAGCTTGTAATCAAACTACAGGCCGTAAATATGAATATATTTTGATGAAATTTGGTACATAAGTTTCTATCGGCCAGAGCATGCACGCCACTGAAATTGGTAAAAATCGGAGTATGTTTAGACCCAGTCTCCATACAAATGACCCCTATGAAATCGACTTAAATTTTCATAAAATCCTAATTATCTTATAGATCTCGTTCAAATTGTATTTGTATATGTTCATTACTCCCATTGATCAGTAGTTCAAAAATATACCCTATAAGATAATTCTTAGTCATAGCCCCCATAGAAATTTGATTCCTGATCTTTACTTGAATCTAGAAAAATAAGTGACTTTAACAAATATAGTCAGGAGCAGTCTATTTTTCGACCCAGTCCCCATATAAATATTTTATCCGACATGAAATTTTTCATATCTGCAGCCAAAAAAATTAATAACAACTAGTAGATTCTAGCCCTCGAAATTCGAGTGCAATTTCTAGGAAATTTTATTTTTTCATTAAATAAAGACCCTAAATGTATGCTAATCAATTATAGCCAATTTAAAAATCAACACAAAAAACAAATTCATTTTTATTACGAACACATTAACAAATTTAATAAACACACACATAGCATTGTATAATTTTATGTATGTGTTAGTAGCAACTTTAAATGCAATTTACTCAAAATAAAGGAAAAAAATTAAAAATCTGTAAATCTGCAAAACGGCTAAAAAGAAATATCTTCCAAATAATATACGTTTAGTCAAAATCGGGATTAAACGGTAGAACAAAGCATCGGTCACAAAAAATCGCCTAGCCTATTAATATTGTAGATGCCACTCAAATTTGGCGTATGCTTATTTTCTATATCCAATTAGTTGGGCCTAAGAGATAGGGTCTCTAAACGCATGGTATAGGGTATCGTATAGTTGGTCTAGACCGACTATAATTTTCTTACTTGTTTTGTTATAATTAGGTATAAATGAAAATAAAGATAATTTTAATCAATATAATGCAAGTAAGCAAAATTAAACATTGTTGCATTTACAGATTAATCAGAAAATAATTAATTAATTAATTACTAGTAGAGCCCAGCTCTCTAAATTCGAGTGCAAATTCTAGGAAATTTTAATATTATCATTAAATTTATTTCTTTTAATGTTTTTTAATCTATTTAATTCATTAAGTTTATTTCAATGCAAATATTTGTATGTGTTATGCAATTATTGTAATGAAATCTGTTATCTTTCGTGTTGCATGTAAAGTTGATTGTGCACGCATAACTTTCCTCAAACTCAACGAATTTAAACAGTTAAATTTGATTGTGCACTCATTACTTTCCTCAGACTCAACGAATTTAAACAGTTAATAACTCAAAAGAAAGCGCTTGAACCACTGAGCGTTCTGAGAGTAAAACGATCAAGATCCATTCACTAGAAGAGGAGCTATGAGAATTGCTTGAGTGAATGTGTCCCATAGGTAATGTACAGGGAAGAATCGCGTTTGACTATAACTTGAGTAAGGAGAGAGTTGAGTAAATTTCAATGATTGATGACATATCTGTGTCTAAATACCTTTCATTAAAAAAATGAAGGAAATCGGCCGGATAGAACGGCCATACATTTTTTTTAATATATAAGATGTAACCGTATAATGGCTCCTGTTATTAACAAGTACAGGTGGTTCAATTTTTCTGATCATGTTTTCCTTCTTATAATAAATTTCATCTGCATTTTCTGGCCATTCCCAATAGGCTCCTACAGTCGTCATTACCATTACTTAAATTTTTTTTTTTTTACAAACATCACGAATCCAGGATAAAACAAGTAAGAAAATTATAGTCGGTCTAGACCGACTATACGATACCCTATACCATGCGTTTAGAAACCCTATCTCTTAGGCCCACCTAACTGGACATTGAAAATAAGCAAAAACCAAATTTGAGTGGGATTTTTATTAATTTTTTTGGCTGCAGATATGAAAAAGTTCATATCGGATGCTATATCTATAAAGGGACTAGGTCCAAAAATGGACCGATCCTGATCATGTTTGGTAAAGTCTCTTGTATTTTGCAAAAATATGTAGAAACACAATTTGAGAAGAATCAGTGCAATATTTTTGTTTCTTAATAGATTTAAGTGAAGATCGGGAAGCAGCTCCATATGGGGTCAAAGGGATCATTTTTGGACTACTCATTAGTGGATGTAATGAACGCATACAAACCCAATTTGAGTAAGATCTATATGACAATTTGGATCTTATGGCAATTTATGTCGATTTCATATGGGTAATTTGTATGGGGGCTAGGTCTGAACATGGACCGATTCTCACCAATTTCAATAGCGTTCATCCTATGGCCGATAAAAGCTTATATACCAAATTTCATCAAAATATATTCATATTTGCGACCTGCAGTTTGATTACAAGCTTTACATGGACACACAGACGGACGGACGGACGGACGGACGGACGGACATTGTTAAATCAACTCAGAAAGTGATTCTGATTCGATCGGTATAATTAAAGATGGGTCTAGGTCAAATATTTTTGGTTGTTACAAACAGCAGCACAAAGTCATTATACCCAAACCACATAGTGGTATAGGGTATAATTAATTTTCATACATCACCATATACCAATCACCAATTTTTATACCCTATACCACTATGTGGTATATGTGGTATGTGGTTCGAATTTGTTAGTTTTAATTATCACAGATAAAAAAAATTATTAAGTAATATTTAAAAGAAAACTTGCTGTTTGCTTAGTTGTACTTATAAGTAAGAAAATATTATATTGTTGACATTGTATTGCCTTTTCATTTATCTTATAATAAACCTTTTACATATTATGGTAACTTACGTCACATATAACAGAGTCTTTTTAAAATGCTTATAAATTAGTTTAACTAGAAAAACTTGTTTTATCACTGCACAGTATTATCTTTGAGTGTAGTAATCAAAATTCATCACTTATAACCTCTATTTAAAGAAAAATAAATGAACTTACTGTTCTTCAAAACTTGACCATATGCTACATAAAATCAAAACAGAGTAATGGCAACTTCAAAGTGTTGTCATCACTAAAAAACTTAATTTTTGAAAAAAAAAAAATTATAAACCTGAGACTTTATTTTCCCAAATCAAAATATATACAAAATAGTCACATTACAATAATAATTAGTTATTTATAGTTCGGTTCGAGGTCATGTATACATTTTCTAATACTAGAAAAGATAATACTTTTATGCAATGTAAGAGAAATTTGGAAAAAATTGAAGACAGCGCTAGATGGAGTAGCTACTTTCGAACAAAGCGACTTGTTCATCTTCAGCATCCTTCTGTCTATTGCTTCAACTCATGCTTAATCAACTATTTAACTCAACATTAGAAAGAAAAGAACATGAGAAATGTTTTTTCTTTCTTTTCATACGAGAGTTAGAACGAACAAGCAGAGTTTTTTTTCCAATTTATAGCTTTCTCTACATTAACATCGCTTTGATCAATTACAAATCTCGTAATGTGAAAAAAGCTCTTTTTTTTTTGTTTTGCCAAACGTCCCATAGATGGGAACTGTAATGACATGTGAAATCTTAACAGATTTATCACAATTGCATTGGACCGTGTGTTTTGTATGTTAGTTTTTTATGTATTGTCGATCTTGTGTTGTAATAATAATTAGTTATTTATAGTTCGGTTCGAGATCATGTATACATTTTCTAATACTAGAAAAGATAATACTTTTATGCAATGTAAGAGAAATTTGGAAATTTTCATCATTTTTCCCCACAAGCATAGAATCGCCCGGTAAAGGTTATCCTTAAGTCGATGTAGATCCACAATAATTTTCTTACTTTTAATATTTATTTACCAAAAGTTGAAATTTGTCGCTAAGTGTTAATAAAAAAGATTGACTTTTAGTACTCAAAGTTTGACAAAAAGTAACGAAATATTCTTTAATTAGAAAAAAAAATTTTATTTAACTAACACTATTCATGATTTTATAATTTCTTGTCTGTTTGTGTGTGTGTTTGTATGTTACGTAGGAATCTTGGAATTTATTTTAAAGAAATTTTTCGATAAGCTAGAGACTTGAAATTTTCAACATAGCTCAGAACTGGATGACAATGCAATATAATATCAAAATTTTTTCTGTGTGGGCGTGGCACCGCCCACAAATAATGAAACACTTTTTATCTCGGCAGTTATGTATTGTATATTGATACATACATTCGTTTCCAAAATTTTTCCTAAATGTGGTTGCGTTGGACATCGGGGCGTGGCCCCGCCCATACAACTCCAACTTTAGGAATGCGTTATCTCGGCTAATTTTACAGCAATATAAATGAAATTTGGTATAAAGGTGTTAATAGTCGTTTCCTAAATTCCTGTCATATGTTGCATGATGTTACTCACCACACTCAAACTCACCACACTTAACGTTTTTGGTTTTAAATCTTACTAGTATTTCCATCAATTAAAAATTCACAATCAAACATTATCAGGATCATCTATATTGGTTTCGAAATCTGTTTGTGGCAATGAAAAATTATTTTATACTTTTTAGTCCGTTTAAAAAACGTTGAATATTAAAAAATTTTTTTTACTTAGTAATTATTTAAATTGTTTTTATCGAAGTGCAGACGTATCAATGTGTATGTGTATATTAATTTCACTACAACAACTAAATATTAATTACTTAAGTTAAATTCACAAGTTCAAACACGTAAGCTTCAAATAAATGCCATCATCACCTTTGCGAATGCTTGCTGTGCTACAAATTTTAAACTAATAAAATGTTCAATACTACCACAATTGCACACCTGAGTAAATTAAATTTTAATCCTTTTGTTTAGTCACTCACAAATATATATGCATATGTGCAGACAATTATGTACATATGTAAATTGTTATTGTTATGCATGACTTGTTTTCAATATTCTATGCATTTTTACTAGAGATGGCAATGTGAGTAACGATTACTGGCATATGCTAACAGCAGCCACACGCGAATAATTTAAAAGCTCTACTTTTTAAATTCTTTCTTTTAATTCATACACTCTGTATGTCTGCCTGTCGTGGGGCAAACCCATTCTCCCTTATCCCATAGTCTTGTTGTGACTACAGATTAATTTTGGCACAGTCACGGAGAGATTTACACCTTACTTCCCCTCATCCGATCGATCTGAGACTTCGTCCACAGACTTATTGTGGCAAAAGATTAAATTTAAAATGGTAACGCAAAGTCACGCACAGTCACGGAAAGATTCAAAACTCATATGCTTAAGGAAATAAAGCGTTTTTATAAAAATGTTGTTTTTATGGGTTAGATTATTTAGAATTGTATTACTTAGGATATTTATGCCCGTTTTCTCAATAGCCGATTATCTTTTATTCCAACGAGAAACTGCCGATGAAAGAAATTTGGATTTCTCCATGTCTGGTTTGCTACTATTTTGTCGCAAAGCTAACCGGCACTCATTTGCCAATTATTTATTTATCGTACAGATAAATTATTCTCCCAACTTTCATATCAATTTTGAGAGGTATTGCCAACTGAATATAATTCTCCCAACTGTAGAGGCGCCTGTAGCATTATTTTCTTTTTTTTTATTTTTTTGAGAAGAAAAGAAACATTTATTTAATGAAATTAAAAAGATGAAAAGAAAGGTTTCCGTTAATATCGATAAAACTGGGCAAATATCAATAAAGGGTAATACGGTGCGTGTCAAAATTTTTGAAGTTTGGGTAGTTCGGTGTTAACGAAAATATTCGTGTGTGTTGGTGATACCGCTGGATAAACGGTTTTTTTTTCCAAAATTTCCAAAAGTTTTCCATTTTTTTGTTATGATTTCCAATCCCTTTTGGGGGTATATAAAGATTTTCGGGATGAAAAATCGTTCCTTTTTGCCGACTACTACCATCAAGCACGTTCTAATTAAACACCAATTTACGGAGAAAAAAAAAACATAAAAGATAACAAGTAAGTTTCTTAACAAATTTTTTTTTTATATACTTTTTATCGGTTTCTTAATTTAAATAAAAAAAATTTTTTTTAAAGCAAATTCTTCTTTCGAGACGCTATAATTTTTTTTATTTACTGAGGAAAAAGGGGAAAAAAAAACTACGTTTATAACCCCAAATGTGAGTTAGATTTTTGTTGAATTGTTCAGCCATTTCTTTTTCTCCTACTTTAAATACCTCAATATAATTTTCTTTATACAGATAAAATATTTTCCACCTATCAAGGGCTGGCCTTTCGTTAGTTTGGCTGGATCATTAATTTCCTTTAGTTCTTGGTGCCTGTCCAAGGTTATTAACTATTATCTTTTTGTTCCTATACACCAACAGCCTTGATCGGAAGGGCAGCAAATTTTTTTGGGAACGGGAAACTCTTCAGTAAAATTCGGTCTTCAATTTTCATCACCATCATCATCATCAAAATCGACATATGTATGTAGGCTGAAAAGTGTCAGTGAGAAAGTGCAAATAGTGTGAAGTTTTTTTTTGCAAAAGTGACCAGAAAATTTAAATTCAAAATTCAAAAAAAAAGAAAAAAAAACTCCAAAGAAAAAAAAAAATAGATAAATAATAAGTTTCGTTACAATTGGTAATATCCAAAAAAATTTTAGAACCTAAAATCCATAAATCCGCCAGAAAAAGTAATATTTTTGTGGTACCGCGTAATCCATAAAATCTTCCACCAAATACAAACAATCACGTTAAAATCGGGTTACTTTATTAAAAATACACTAATTTACAAG
This sequence comes from Cordilura impudica, assembly GCA_963682025.1. NCBI lineage: Eukaryota > Metazoa > Arthropoda > Insecta > Diptera > Scathophagidae > Cordilura > Cordilura impudica. The sequence goes on from OY821517.1 coordinate 12,823,845, forward strand.
GCAACACGTAATAGCTTTCTCAATAACATTAACAATTATAACTAAATAGTTCACAAAGCACATAAAATCTAAAAAGGAAAAAAAAAAATAGTTAAAAGAAATGGATAATTGAAAAACAAAATAATATTAGCTAATAAAATTATATGATAAGTGTTAGTTTATTTTTTTTATAAAGTGAGATTTTTTTCTTATACATCCATTGTCCTGCAAAAATCCATCTAAAACGTCACCATCGTTATTAGTGTCGATGTACTAAAAGAATAACAGACGAGAAAAGAGAAAAAATTTAACATAAAAACAAAATCCAAATGAATAAAAAAAAAAAATTATTAATTACTTACCATAGATGACCAAATTAAAGTTGTAATCACATAATCAACGTGTTAATGAAAAGATCGGGCATATGTATGTCAAGATCAATAGCAAAACAAAAGGAAAAAAATTAAAAGCTCTAAAAGAAAGAGTTATGTGGTTGCAACTTTCCGGTAGATCGCGCTGTAATATTTTTTTTCGGAATTTCGTTTTTAAGTGTTATTGAATATTAATTAAAAAGACGAAACTCAAATAAATCGAGGTAAAATCACAAAAAAAAAAAGTTTTAGTACAGTCATTAAAATTTCAGCGTTTTTTTTTATCCTCATCAACTGCATCTTCAGCACCATGTCGGCGTGAAAGATCTTTCATCGTTGGACTCCCAAAAAGCTGTAAGTTAATCTCAGACACCATATTTTATTAACCCATAGTTGAACTAGTGATCGTGTACTGTTACAACCCTTGAAAGCTCTATTAAATTTTGGGAGCTCTGTTGCTAACAGAATGAAAGCTCTGGTAAGAGAATTCATCCTGTTAATATAACAGGGACTTCTACGTGTTCTAAAAGTGATTAATTGTTTTCTTCCTTCAAGTGTACCACCTTATCAGAAATTAAAAATAACGAAGTTTGTTATCCAATACATTAAATAAAGTATTTTTGGATTTCTGATAAATTTAAATAGATATAACTAAATAATTAATATAAAGTAAAAGTATCGGAAAGGAAGAAGAAGAAGTTCTCTTCACCGGCAAATTGGTGTGGTGAGTTTCTTTACTAACCAATCATTTGAATGAATGAATTCTTCCTTCGGTAAGTGATCACTCTTTTAAACTCATCTCAGTTTTTATTTTATTTAAACGAAATACCGCGAGTTTAAATCTTTTTATCAAAATAAATTCTATTCGGAGATTTTTTTTTAAATTATATTTTTTTTTTACCTTGGCAATCGAACTGGATGCAAACGTGTTATAAATTTCTTTTCCAGCATTTTTATTTGGATTTTTGCAACCTTAAATTTAGTTTTGTCAATTATTTTTTTTTAAATTAATGATAAACTGTGGTTTATATAAACGAAAATTTAAATTTCTTTTAATATTTATTTTCTCTCTTTGCTTTTATTAGGTATATTTTTTTTTTATGTCAAATAAAATATTTTTCTACCCTCACTTCATATATTTTCTTATAAGCTGAAGTATTATTTTAATTATTAAGTTAGATCTTAATTTTTTTTCTTTAAATAAATTACTCATTTGAAAAATGAAGAGATAATTTTTTTTTTGTATTGATTTCCAGTTAACTGTTCGGATAGGGTCACCTTTTTTTTGGGACCATATAAAATGTAAATAGCTTTCTGCTATATGGTCATTGGATGGGTGGGGTTTATGTGTTTTACACCAATACACATTGGGTTAAAGAAGTGGCATCCGTTTCCGGATTAAATAAATATTTGTTTTCCTTTTTTTTTTTTTAATTCCAATCAATTTCAAGCACGTAAAAATAAAATTGTTCTCATAGCATAATTCTTCCAGTAACTCTCAGGCGAAGTAGTGAAGAATCCTCCCCGTTTGCCGACGAGATAGAGGCCGGAATTTAATTACGTGCTGCCGCTACTATAACTTGAGAAAATATTGCAAATTGGTTAGACACCAGATTTGGTTACATGCTACCCAACTTTCGTTAGTATTTTGAGAGGCATTGCCAACTGAAAATAATGTTTTTGTCGGTACATTGAGAAAACCAAAATTGTTGACAGTTTATCGGTCCAATAAATTTATGTCCTGGTTAAGCAACAGGCAGTTTGAACGATACATTGTGAATTTTAAATAAGAATTGTCTAACAAAGCCCCATTTACATAATCAGTGTATGTTAGCCTTTATAAGGCCTGTGTAGTAAAGTGTTGCCGTTCTCAGGCGTAATGCAAGAACCATTTCATTCTTCAGAAAAATTCTAGCTAAGGCTCAAATAAATTTTTTTTTTATTAACATATTATTATAAAAAATAGAATAAAAATACTGATACTCTACTCATTAATAATAATCATAAGTCCTGAATATGCTGTTATTAAAAAAATTGATTTAAATAAAAATTTGTTAATGCCGTTTTCTTTTCTGCAAATAAAGCACTTTTTTCGAAAAATGCATTTTTTTTTATATATTCTGAAGTAAGAGCAATCTTTCCTTATACATCAATTGAAAGGTCGCAAAGTCAAGCCCTCGTAAATTGCAAAAAATTGCAGCCTTTGACTTCATTCAGGTCACAGTATGAGAATATTTCCCCATTGATCCCCTTTCTTTAATATTTTCACCCTATGATTGGAAAGATGATAATAAGCAAAATTTTTTGCATTTTATGAACACAGCTCTTTGTGACCTTTCGATTGATGTATAAGATAAGGTTGCTCTTAATTAAGAATATATAAAAAAAATACACTTTTCGGAAAAATTATGTGCACTTTTTCCGAAAAGTGCGACATTTTTTGTCAGAAAAGAAAACGGGATAAGATTTTGTTCGATTAATTAAGGTCAACTTGAGTTGCTGTAACTATTTGCTGAAGAAGACTCAGCGTCATCAATTTCAAGTAATATACGATACCCTATAACAAGCGTTTGTAGAAAGGGACTTAGGTCCAACTAATAGGATAAAATAATAACCATATGTGGTGAGGATATAATGAGTTTGTGCTGATGTTTGTAACTACTTAAGGTACTTGACCCAATTTTCATTACACCGATCGACTCAGGATCACTTTCTGATCTACTCTGAATCATTTTCTGTCCGTCTAATTTTATTTTACTAGTGGACATATGGTATGGTATCTCCCCCTTATCACCCTCATACCGGCTTAGGATTTCATCAGGATGGATAGTCGGCCATCCTACTAGCAGATTAGGGGTTCGGTGTTCGGTGACACCTATCTTTCATAGTACCACAAATAAATGTGTCACACAACTTCTTTCGATTTCAACATTTCATTCCCAATGTATTCGAATGTAAATACAATTAGAAAGAATACGATCTGCATTATTCTCTTATACTCCACATGTTTCACAGTTGCCCACTTCCTTAATTTTAAGCGTTTTAGGTAGCTACTTAGGCAACTATGTCCTGTCATTAGCTGTGTCAGATAATAGCTCATATTACAGTATCTGGACTCCACCTAATGTTGGTATTGTTTTTTTATTAGCCTGTACGTCCATGTAGCTTTTGTGACGGTGATCTTTTTTGCTCTGCACTGTAGCAAAAGAATTTCTGGTACAGGCAGAATAAGAAAGAAGAAAAAATAATAACCTTGATCTTGAAATTATTTTCAAGTTCAAGTATGTACATATAAACAACACCCTATATGGCAATAGGTTGATGGCATTTTTTTCTCTTCATTGTGTTGTATTAAATCATGAACACATTCATATGCAATCATGCTGGCCAAACCACGTATTTTCTTGTATTGATCTCACTTGCTCTCATAGTCATATATGAGTGTGAGTGTTATAAATACTAGAGAATATTATGAATGCATATGAATGTTCTCACTGAATTGCTGGTGATTTTGTTTGTTTAATAAACAGGTTTTTATCTGCAGAGGAATGAATGAGGAAGATTTGGCTTGATTAACAAGAATTGAAAATTAAACGAGGAGTCGAAATGTAGATATTGAAGTAAAAGGTTGAGGAAAAACCTCCAAAAAAAAATTTAATTTAAGTTTAATAAAAAAAAAAATGAAAGTTTAAGAAAATTAAAAATTAAAGTTTTAAGAAAGAAATTAAAAATAGATTTTTAAGAAAGTGAAAAGAATAAGACTTAAATTTAGTTAAAAAAATATAAATATAGTTGAAACGAAAATTTAAGAAATTTAAAATTTAATGAAGAAATTTGTAATAAAAACATTAAAACCCGTGTAAATCAATTAAAATTAAAGAAATAAATTTGATTTGAAAAATTAAATTGAAGTTTTGGCGATTGGAGTTGAATTTTGTTTGTTGAATTAGATGGTTGAGGAAAAACCTCCGTTTAAAAGTTAAAATGTAGTTTTAATTTAATTTTAATAAGAAAAGACATAAGAAAAAAAAGATTTAAATTTAAAAATAAGTAACGTGAAATTAAAATTAAATTAAAGTAAAAGTAAGATATAGAGTTTAAATATTGAAAATAAAAGTAAAGTTAAAATAGATTTTTAAGAAAGTGAAAATAAAATAATAAGACTTAAATATAGTTTGAAAGAAAAAAAAAACAAAACGAAAATTTAAGAAATCTAAAATTGACAAAAAAAAAAAAAAAACTGGAAAATAAAGCAACTGTTAAAATAAAATGATTATTGATGTAAAAATAAAAATAAAATTTTTGTGAATCATATAAATCAATGACTGTACGAACGAGAGTAATTGACATAAGTGTATTTAATAAATTTCAACTACACTCTCTGCAAAATACTGAAACTATAACAAATCATATTATGTTTTCACATCTCGTCTTGGGAAAAAAAGGTACAGCTACCCACCCCATTAATAATCTAATTGCGTGATTGCGGTCCATTTAAAAAAAAAAAAAAAATAAATAATTGAAAAATAATATAAAAATATAGAACAACACAAGTTGATTAAACCAAATTAAGGAATTATAAACATTTTGTATGGAAATCAGCAACAATATCGTTATAAATGCAGCTATGGCCGATTTTTTTAATTGCATATTGCGACACACAACCACGGCGTCTGGCGGCAGCAGCTTCATCCTCAACACCTACAACCATATGGCGGTAATTAAAAGACACTAATTAAAATGTTTTCTTAAATCTAAATTAAATAAATTTTCTAAGATTTGTCTAACTATAAATTAAAATTATTTTTTTTAAAGATTTTTCTAATTATGAATCAAAATTTTTTCTAATTATAAATTTAAACTAAATATCAAATATTTTTAGATATGAGGGTTGCTAATATTAAAATTGTTCTACTATTAAAAATTTTTTCTACTATTAAAAATTTTTTATTAAAATTTAAAAATTTTCCTAAAAATTAAAAATTTTCCTAAAAAATTAAAAATTGTCCTAGAATTAAATAGTGCTAAAAGTCAACTTTTGTTTAAGCTAAAAATTTCATAAATTAAAGTAATTTTCCTAAATATGGAAAAAATTAAGCTAAATTTAAAATTTCCCCTCAAATTAAAATTATGCTATACTTTAAAATTTTTCTAAATTTAACATTTTCCTAAAATTAAAATGTCCCTAAAATTAAATTTTGCTAGAAATAAAAATTTAAAATTTAACCTAAATTTAAAATTATAGAAATTTAAGAGAATTTACAAAATGGTACCATATTTAAAACAAAAAAATTTTTTTTGTTAAAGCTAAAATTAAACTAAATTTAATTAAAACAAAAAAAAAAAATACATTGAATTGAAAATCGCATTCAAACTTAATTTTTTTATAAAATTATATTAAACAAAAATTTTCTAACATTAAAATTTTTCTAAAATTACCTAAAAAAAAAGTTTTCTAATTATAAAATTTAAATAAATATATAATTTTCGAAATGTCAAAATTCGCAAAATATAAAATATTCGAAATATAAAAATTTTCTAAATATAAAAATTTTTTCTAAATATAAATTTAAAATTAAAATGTCTCGTAAACATAAATTTAAACTAAAATTTTTCCAAATATAAATTTAAATTGAAATTTTTCTAAATATAAATTTTAATTACAATGTTTCAAAAAAAAAAAAAAAAAAATACAACTACCAATTTATCTTTTAACGATAATATTGTTTGCCAAAAATGGCATTGGAATTAAGAATTTCTAAAGTTAAATAAAGACCTTTTTGTTAAACCCAAAGTAGAAAACCAAACCAAACCAAACTCTTATCATTGCGGTGGGTTACCTCCAATTGAGATGGAGTCGAGGTAACATGGTTGGGAGGGCAAAAGGGGCAGAACACCTCGTCCCCAATCCCAAGGTAAGTATGGCCATCCATCCATTTAGCGTCCGTGTTTTGACAGTTTTTTTAAATCGCACGTGAAAATCTGTAGTGCGGTTTCCCTGGGCCTGAGCAAGACCCCACCCATCCGGCGAGCTAGGCCCCTACGCCAGCACGTGCGACCAGCAAAGGCTCAGGGAAACGGAAGCGGATCTTCCACCAACGCCGCACCATTACACTTTATCTCCTCTTTCTCAGCGTTCTTGTCATTGTCTCAGTAACGTTTGTAGTGCTTCAATTCTAACAACATTACGCACTGTATGATCTTCTGGAACCATTTGTGGTTTGTGTCAGATTTCAGCTCTTTCCTAAAGTAGTGGTTCTACCGAAGGAATTCCTGCTAACAAAAGAGCAGCAACTCTATGAACCGTACTATATGAACCGTGCGATAGTTGCTCAATTGTATATTTTGAATCCATCGGACCACTTATGTTGGAGTTTATTTAACTAATGTATAAGTACAAACAGTTCTCAGCATGTTATCACGGGCTTTATCCATGTGCTCTTTGAATTTCAGTTTGACATTCAATTGTACACTCGTAAACTACAACCGAAATTGACGCTCCTAGTCCTTATTTTCACTTTGACATATCAAACATTCTTGACCGTGGCTAACTTTAGACCATATTCACCCAGCCCTCTATCAAACCAGCTGAGACTATCATTCGCAAAAATCACCGGGGGAGAGTGTGATACGAATAATGCAATATCATCAGCGTAACCGGTTATCTTATCTCGGTTTTGTTGAGTAGGCTGTCGTACATTACGTTCCATAAAAATTCTTTACCACGCACCATTTAAACAAAATTAAAATTGCATATTAATTACAGTAGTAATTGCAATATGTCTGAAAAATGACGATAAATCTAACAAACAAAAATATGTATTTTTTCATTCCGACAATATTTATATATATATCTCTTTTTTCGCGAGAGCATCTAGTACCACCTTCTATTACACTGTATTGAAAGCCTTCTCTACGGCAAAGGTGATAATATATAAAGACATTTTTTGTTCCTGGTCATTGTTTCAATATCTACCACTTCTCTAATGGATTGTTCGGTGCTCTTCTCTTTTGGAAGCCACATTGTCGAGGTAAAAGTCCTCCTAGTCTTTCAATCTCGTCTTGCAGTCAACTCGGCTTGCACTCATTAAATAATTTACCCAATGTGTCTGTCTGTCTATCTGTCCGTCTGCCTGTGTGTCCATGTAAACCAATAATCAAACTACAGGTCGCAAACTAGAATGTATATTTCGGCCATAGGACAATCGCTTTTAATTGATAAAAATCGGTGCGTGTTCAGATCTATGAGATCAACTTATATCGCTGTAAGATCCAAATTTTCATTTTTATAGCCACTACCTACTACCCAGACCTACTACATACTTATTTCTTCCATAAACCCTGAATATTATAGCAACTTATTGAACCGATTCGATGATGATTAGAAAAAAAAAAAAAACGATCGCATTTGGCCAAGAACAAATAGAATTTTCATCAAAAGACAATGCACCAACGAGCACGTGTGTAGTCGCCAAGAACAGAATCCGGCTTTAGCCCCGAGAGACTATTTTATATTTTTATTTCTAAACCTGAAGAAATGGTGGCCTTGAGGAAAGAGTTTTAGTACCAGCGATAGAATCATTGATCAAACAAATGCCTATTTTAAGGACATTGAGAAGTTCCAAAAAAATTGAAGTAACATTGTACAAAATGTGTTGAACTAGAAGAACGCTACGTTTGCTAAAAAACAGACTTTCATGCAAAAAATCAGGGATTAATCTATCCGGTCTCATAATAAATTGAACAAAAATTTACTATTTGTAATCTTTTAAAACAACAACAAGTTTAAGTTCACTCGTCCGTCTCCCAGACTATACATATTTATGTATGTATGTATGTGTACTTGATTAAATCTACAAATAAACATGGTCATGCCTTCAGGTGTTTATATAATAAATTGTTAACAATTAAGTGAAATTATTATTTCTAAATATAAATTATAATAGATACAGTAAATGGTCATAATAAAAGCTATGTTAAAATTGTTGGTATAATTAGTAACAATAGATGATGGAATTAAATTTTCCTTAAAATAGAGATTAATTAAACAAAGTGGTTTTCCATCATCTCCAAATTTTAGTTGATATCATAGCGTAATTGGAGACTGCGCTAGAAATGACAAGGAAAAAGGAAATCTGTTTGTACAGCATTTGAAAAAATGATGTGTTACCGCCTGTTGTAAACCTACGCAGGGTATTTTTCCTTTGTTTTTAGATCCGAGAGGTCGAAAAGGCCATTGGTGACTTGAACCCTAAAAAAGCAATGAGGAACGATGGGATCAGCAAGAAAATGCATTAGAGTTATCCCGAATAGCACTATAGCATTATACATATGTATATGCCTTGAATATTATCCTTCGGAATGGAAAGTTTCTCTTATTACCATAGTACCCAAGCCAAGTAAAGGTCACACAGAAGTGGAGGCGCATAATCAAATCGGTGTATTAATAAATATGATAAAATTATTCGAGAAAGTACTTGTAAATAAGCTTACTATAGCTGTAATGGCATCCCAGCATATCAATTCTGATTTAGGAGAATATAGATAAATTACAGAGTAGCCAAAGTAAGATACTAAATATGATTACAGGACCCCTTGGTATGTGAGAAACTCACAGTGGCATAGAGATTTAAACGTACCCCTAGTCCAAGCCGAATTATTAAAAACTGTTCGAAGTAATTGAAAAAACTCGAATCTCACCCAAATCTTCTAGCACGTGACCTTCCTAACAATCGCATTCACCAACTGCTAAGAAGAAGAGATACCTCAGATCTCATAAGGGATTCTTGAGAAGAACTGAACCAATCAATACATTTTCTATTTATTCTGAGTTTATGAAGAAAAAATTAATTTGTTCCGGCCCTGGCTGGATTTAATATTTTAATATGAGCTAGCAGGTTCCTGCTCTCGAAATTCGACCGCAAATTCTAGGAAATTTTATTTTTTCATTAAATAAAGTCCCTAAAATATGCTGATCGAATCTAGCCAATTCACAAATCAACACAAAAACAAACTCATTTTTATTACAAACACATTAACAAATTTAATAAAACACACACATAGCATTGTATAATTTTATGTATGTGTTAGTAGCAACCTTCAATGCAATTTAGTCAAAATAAAGAAAAAAATTTAAAAATCTGTAAGTCTGCAAAACGTCTAAAAATAAATACCTTTCGAATAATATACGTTTGGTCAAAATCGGGATAAAATGGTAGAACAAAGCATCGGTCACAAGAAATTACCTAGCCTATTACTATCATAGACGTATAAAAAAAATCTTTGTACAGAGTTTCCCGATATTCAGTATTTTCAGAACAAAACTGCTACAGATTATGATGACATTTTAAGTATAAATAAGATGACCACCCCGGCCAAATGCGTTCAAGAGCGCGTTTTCAACGGCAGACAGACAGACAGACAGGTAGAGGGGGAACGTAATGTACAACCAAGTTCTCGAACTACAAATTTCCGAGAAGGCTGACATCATAAGATTCGCAGACGAAATAGCCGTCACATTATATGCACGCTTCCTGGACGAAGTGCAGATGTATTCGAACGAAAGCATACGTTTAATAGGGGACTGGCTGGATACGGTTGGATTGGAACTCGCCGCACATAGAAGGGAAGCAGTCCTAATTAGTGGAAGCAGGAAGAGGCAGATCTTGAAACTGGAAGTGGGTAATGTGGAAATCACATACTCGCAAGCTAACAACATATCTGGGGCTTAAGATGGACGATCGGCTGTGCTTTAAAGCCCATATGGACTATGCATGCCAGAAGGCAGCAGCAGTTGGCAACGCACTTACGAGGATAATGTCAAATACTGGTAGTCCCCGTCATAGCCGAAGGATTCTGATCGCAAGATTAGTGAACTCCCCAATCTGGGCAATGGCTATTAGGAGTACATCAAGGAGAAACATACTCTCATTGTTCAGACACAGCTGTCTGAGAGTCTGCAGTGGGTACAGGACCATATCACTGGACGCAATATGTCTGCTAGCTGGAATGGTACCAATCGACCTAGCAGCAGAGGAAACACAAAGAGTCTATGTCGCAAAGGGAGAAATCCCGAGGAGGATAGACAAGAGAGACGGCGCATGGAAAGGATTAAAACAATGAACCAATGGCAAAGAAGGTGGGATAACACACCCAAGGGGAGGTGGACCCACAGGTTGATACCAAGTGTTAAGAAGTGGATGGACCGCTAACAAGGAGAGGTTAACTATGATGCAATTCTTAACCGGCCACCTAGGTTTCAGGCGCTACCTCTTTAAGTTCCGACGCAATGACTCACACCAGTGTGCCCAGGATGACCGGAAATACATGATGATGTGGAACATGTTTTCTTTGAATGACCCAGATTCGAGGAATACAGACGCATATTGAACGGGGAAATTGGTCAAAATATAGACCCCGATCATATAGTGGATGCAATGCTGAGATCGGAGAAGAACTGGAATTCGGTCTGCAACTTTGTAACCACCACAGACAGACAGACTGACAGACATAGGAAAGATCTTGGAAAAAGTTAGCGAAGTGCGCGGAGGGTCCTAGAGGGAGTTTGGTTTTAGAAGAGATTTTTTAGATCGCACTCCTTATATACTCGTACAATTAACAAAGCAGGAATTTAAGAATATCTTAAATCTGAAATTCAAAATCCACATCAAAAGTTACAGTTTTACTCTTTGCTACATACCTCTAAAGTAGAGAATACACCGAATCTAATTAAGCTTAACATATTGTGTGTGCATGTGTGTTGGTAATTGTGAGCAAATACATGCGTTTAAAAAAGCCATTCATCTCTTTTAAGCCAACCCCACACTTATTGAACTCAATGTTAAGACAGATAATTAATAATAAAAAAAAAAACAACTCTGTGACATTTATCACTTTGTGTTAATCAAGATTGATGGAATTGTAACAACATTGCTTTATCTAGTAGCCAGTGGGTAAATCCTGCAGCACAGACCATTTTCTTGGGGGACACAGTAAATATTTGCATAAAAGCGTAAATGATTGTATTTGGATATTTGATAAATACTCTTACTATTTAGCTCAGCAGGATTTCACTTAAGTAAAAACTACAAATAAACAACACAACTCAACCAACACTTGGGAAAATCTAAAAATCTGTTGCTAATGCAGATGATGAAAGGTGAAGGTGAAGGTGTGGCGGTGAATTGAGTTAACAAGTGCGATGCTGATAACAATGGCTAGGAGGATGATGTTACAATTGTAGCTTGTGTTGTTATGAGATAGAAAATGAAGAAAATAAAACGAGAACTACAATAACTTGATGCGATATCCTGCAGCGTTTAACACTATTCCACATGGTGTTGCTAACTTTATAACAGACAAAAGTCAAAACAACAAATAGACATTTATCATCGTGTTATTGTCCTAGATTTACATATTCCATGTATGTATTTTTTTTTTATATATTTTTTTATTATTATTCTTCAGTTTTATTGTTAACAACATGCATACATGTGTATTAGGGCGGGTCGATTTGTAGGGAGGCAAAAAAATCGCTCAAGTGACAAAGAAAATTATATTCTATGGATCGAAATAAGAAACTTTGCCCAAGGAACCATGCCTCTAAAAGGAATTCTGATGTCCCGACTTTTGACCTGTCTGTCTGTCTGCCATGAAGCAACTCCATTCCCCTCATGCAATTGATCTGAAACTTGGCCCATAGTCTTGTTATGACTACAGATTAACTTTGGGGTAGTCACGCATAGCCACGGAGTGATCTAAAATTTATTTACCCTCATCCGATCGATCTTTTTGAATAACATAACATAGTCAAGGCGTATGATTATTATTTGAATGTTAATTTTAATATTAAATCAAACATAGTCAGCCCAATTCTAAACTAAAAATGGTGATTTTTTGAAATGTTTGTATGGGGAACCCCCCAGGAGGGTCCAGAGGTTGTGCCACTGGCATAGGTGGGTCGGCCCTCCAAAGTTAGTGGAGGTCAATCATACATTTGGACTCGATTGGGGCACTCTAAATGGATCAAAGTGAGATAGGCAGACAGACAGGTCAAAAGTCGGGACATCAGAATTCATTTTAGAGGTATGGTTCCTCGGGCAAAGTTTCTTATTTTGATCCTTAAAATACGAATTTCTTTGTGACTTGGGCGATTTTTAAATCGACCCACCCTAATGTGTATGTATCTGTAAAAACTCTTATTAACGTTTAATAAATTGGTTTCAATGAGAATAAGTTACAAATTCTAAACATTATAAATTATAAACTGTCATCGGCTCCTACATGGCTTAGTATTTGAAGCTCCCTATTGAGGGCGATTATCTTCATCACCAACATCTGGTTGTCCTCTATTTGATTTTGTACAGTATTTTATTGGCCTATAAATAATGAATTTTTCAATTGCTTTCTTATCAGTCTATCTACAACCTTATCGAGTTAAAGTTCCGACAAAAGCACTACAAAATTCTAGTTGTTCTCGAAAAATAAACTAAATAGTGGGACAAAGTAGTTTTAGTTAAAAAAAAATTCTAGTTTTTCAAGCGCATCTTTAACTTTTCCAAACAAAATTTTTTATTGTGTTTTGATTTGGCACGAGAGCGAGAGAGAAAGAGCAACAAAGGAAACTTAAACTGACAGAATTTATTGGTTATCATGACCAGTTTAAGTTGTTTAACTTTTGTTTTGGTGGCATTTTGTTGTTACACTATGAGCATGTCTAAACCTTCCAGAATTGAGGTAAGTTGATGTTGAGCAGGAAATAAAGAAGAAAAATAAGGAAAATTTAAGGGAATATATTTTAAAGTGAAATATATTGAAAGGAATGTTTTAGATGTGGCTTTAAATAACCAAGAAATATAGTAATTTTTTTTATAAAAAAGTTTATATGTAATATTCCCGGATTTTGTAACTGAAATAAAAATTAAAACGGAGGTCTGTTCGTCGCAAAATATTTTTTCTATTTTCCAAAATCAAATACAGAACAATTTTACTCTGCCTTAGTTAACGAGTTCTGAGGTTTTTTAGAATAACCGCGTGTCATAAAATCAAAATGTTCAGGGGAGCCATATAAAGTAAGTTTTTAGAGCTTTATATTTAACAGTACTGTAGATATGGGCAATAAATATTTTATGTAAAATTTCGAGTCAAAAATCTTAAGAGGAATAGATCCTGGAGAAGGACGAAGAAACAATATGTAAATAACACTTAAAGTGTGTGCAGATAACACAACTTATGTCGACAAACGTCGTTTTCTTTGAAAAAGAAAACTACCAGTGCAACTACACCTTTAGACATAAGTTGTTGTTGCTTGAAGAATTGATTTTTTTTTCGTCAACAGAAAGTTAACGGGACTTAAGTTGAGAATATAACGACGTATCAAGAATAATAGTGACAAAAAATAACACAAATAAACGCACAAGTTTTTATAAGTGGTTATAAACTGAAAAATAATCCAAAATTATTTTTCATTTTTTTTTTCATTATTAACAACGTATGTCGCTATGTGTCGTTTTCTGAGAAAATAATTTGTCAGCGTTCAAACGTAGTTTGACATACGTCGATAGTGCTGCAAATTAATTTAATAAACATTTAAGTTACGTCGTTATTTAAAGAAAAAACTCAGAAATGGTCAAAATTAAAAAAAAAAAAAATTTAACACATGTAAAGAGCGTTAAAAATTAATATATTTGACTCAAAACTGACAAAAATGGACATACGCGGTTATTCCAGAAAACCAGAGAGTTATGACCTCTAGTTAAGAGTAATAGTGAAACGAAGGCTGACGCTTGTCCGTATTCTTTAAATAATAAACCAAAATATGGAATTTCACCTGATTTTACTCGATATCGAATGCAGTGCTTAGGACCCGTGTTTTTTTTTTGCTGAAAAATAATCTTTTTCTTTGGGAAAAACCAAATCATTTTTTTTTATTTTTTTTGTTAATATGAATAATTTACTAATTTTGTATATTTTTGTACCCTTTACACCATTGTGTAAACAATTTATAACAAGCGGAGTTGATATACCGATGTCCGTCTGTCCGTCTGTAGAATTCACGAGCACGTCCTCATTAGGTCCACTGGTTTGTTCAGTTTAAGTGAAAATGATTCAATTCCATCGTGAGCAGGTTGCTGTTTCAAATCACTAAGATTGGTTAAACAGGTCCCGAGATATCATAGAAAAAGTAAATCAAAGTCTTGAAAAATTATTATTTTTCTATACTGTTCTTGTCATTGTTGGTATTCTAAATTTTTTATTTTATCTGTCATAGCTATAATTGTTGCTTTCGCTGTTGTTGTTATCTTGCGTTTTTTTAAATTGTCTCGAAATATGTGCAAAAAATCGACAATACGAAAGGAAGATAATAATAAAAAAGTTAATTTTCTTAAAAATGTATTTAAGAAAAAGGTATTAATAGTTAAGAATGAAAAGTTACCTAAGATAGTTAATTCGGCAAGAAAAAAATAGACGAAATATACTGATTAGTATGACGGCGGGTTCTGTATTAAATAAGAAGGCGGCGACAACGCCAATCCGGTTTGAAGCCAAACTACCACAATAAGAAAAACAGCACTAACAAGAACAATAAGGAAAAATCATATATATTTCTAGATTTTTTTTTCACATTTCCATTGATATCTAGGAACCTATTGAACCGATTCCGACGATTTTTAATAGCAACCTACTCAGGTTATCAGTGAATAATATTCACTAAAAATAAGCAACTTAGCTGACCTATTGAGGATCGATTTCTACAGACGGACAGACAAACATCGCTAAATCAACTGCGGAATGAGGGTATAAAAATAAAAGCTGAATCACGTGTATCATTCCTTGGAAAAAGCGGTATAGATATAGACATATATCGTTTCCCTGTATTGTAACGACGCTTAATTTATTGTATCTTAAACATATCGGTATGAAAAATTAGCAAAATCGATCAAGGAGTACAAAAGTTATGGTCGCAAAAGTCAAGAGACTTTATTTTTTTACATGACCATAAAAGTTGTATAGAGAAGTCTCCAGATCAGAACGACTTTTTATGCTTCTGTCTTTATAGGATAACCATCTTCTTTTTAAATGAAAATTAATAATGTTGTAACCTTAATTTAAATTTCACAACTCCAGATAACTATTAAATTAGAATATGTTCACATTTTACTATTACTTTTAATGCTTAATTGCTTCATGAGTTTCAAAATTACATTTTCTGAGAAAATTTGTTTTCAACTTAAACCAAATGTCAATCCAAATTGCCAGGGAAACGACTTTATGCAGTCTGTTTGATTCTACTTGACAACTTTTGAATATCAAATCAATTATAATCATTTGTGAGTTTTATATTTAAATGCTGTAGAAATTCCCAAGTATTTTAAACAACAAAAAACCACAAACAGAAAGTTTAACTTGTTGCCATTATTAATTGATAGTGCAGCTACTAAACTTAAATTGCAGGTACTCCCTAAACATTTGAACATTGGATAGCACTTGCATAGATTTATACACTATAAGAAAAAAGTTGTGTGTAAATTGAAAAAAATTTCTTTTTTGATATTGATGTTAAATAATTTTTAGCTTATTTCAAAATGGAGGTTTAAACAAGATTTGTAAAAAGCTGCTCTACAAATTTTTTGATATATATTTCGTTTTACCAAAGCATCGTTACTCAATTTAAGTAACACCAATCGTACTTTTTCCGTTTATTCTTTTGATGCTTTTGTCACAATGATGAAGTATATATATCTTTATACCCTCCACACCAGAGTGCGGAGTTTCTCATTCCGTTTATAATAATTAGAAAAAATCTGGAAAAAATCTGGAAAAAATCTGGAAAAAATCTGGAAAAAATCTGGACCGCTTAATATATATTTTAATTATCCGTATCTTATTGATCCGTATACAAGCGGAGTTGATGTAACGATGTCCGTCTCTGGAAATCACGATCATGTCTTCAATAAGTAAGCTGTCTTGCTTGTTTTAAGTAAGGATGATTTACTGATATCATGATCAGGTTTCTGTTTAAAATCATCAAAATCGGTTCATTAGGTCCCGAATTTGTAAAATATATATCATAACTGTAATTGTTACTATTTTCCTTGAATTGTTTTGATATCTATAATATTAATAGGCTAGGCGATTTCTTGTGACCGATGTTTTGCTCTACCATTTTATCCCGATTTTGACCAAGCGTATATTGTTTGAAAGGTATTTCTTTTAAGCCGACTTGCAGATTTACAGATTTAAAAATTTTTCTCTTGAGTAAATTGCGTTTAAAATTGCTACTAACACATACATAAAATTATACAATGCTATGTGTGTGTTTATTAAATTTGTTCTTGTGTTTGTAATAAAAATGAGTTTGTCTTTCGTGTTGATTAGTGAATTGGCTATAATTGATTAGCACACTTTTAGGGTCTTTATTTAATGAAAAAATAAAATTTCCTAGAATTTGCGCTTGAATTTCGAGGGCTGAAATCTGCTAGTAAATTATAATTAATTTATAAATTAACATTTATAGCCTCCGCACCACTATTCAGAGGGTGTTTACTAGTTTACCATTCCATTTGTAATGCCTCCAGATCCTTATGACAACTCGAATCGATATGGCGATGTCCGTCCGTCCTTCCATTTGTCCTTCTGTCCACCTGTCTGTTGAAATCGCGCTCATTCACAAAATAAACTATTTAACTCAGAAAATTTATGATAATATTATTTGTTATTATTTCGTCCCGGTCAGCATTTAAAATGGGGTAAATTAGGCATAATCAGGTGCCAAGTTAATACCTAAAATATGGACACACATGAAAAAATTCAAAAATATTCAGTGTATTTGTTGTAATAATAGTTCTGTTCCCTCACTATGTTGAAGCATGTTCAAGTATGTTGAACATTAGTAGAGTGCGTTCCATCAGAAAAATGTCAAGTTAAAGAGAGAGACATTTGCAGTTTCTCACCAAAACTCACCATGCTTGAACAGCTTGAACTTTGCTAGAACAAATTTGTGTGAGTTTCAACCATTTACGAAAAGTGACAGAAGCAGTTGTCTGCAGCTCTTTGCCACAATTTTGTTTTGTTTTTCAATGCAAAACTTTTGCCTACTTTGTGCATATTTTCCGCCATAAAATGTAGTAAACATTTGATTGCGGCGTCAGTCCATACTGTTCGTGTATCGCCAATGTTATCTATAAAAAGAAAAACTAAACTAAATAACTTAAATGATACATTGAAAATGATGACTTACAATTTCCACTTTCAGCATTCATTTCATTTTCATTGAAAAGATTTTTGTTAACGATTTCACTTTGTTGCTTGTTATACACAACGTGTCAAAATCAGCTGATGACTTGCATGGTTTTTGCTTCAAACCGTTCCACCAGAAAAATAGAAAATGAGAGCGAAGGGCGTAAATATGAAATTACTCAATGCTTGAGTTTTGCTAGACTTTTAAAAGATATTGTTGTGGCGGAACAGATCTAATTTAGTGTTTAAGTTTATCCAATTGTATAATATTTCACGTTTTTTATACTCGTATATAGTTCAATAAATCCATATAGTAGTGTAAACAAAAAACCCAGGTGGAGTGTTTCAAAGATTCGGTATAGTTTAGTTGAAATCGGATAGAAAAATTTGATATAATGTTCATTTACATAATTAAAGTTGTTTCGGTTTCCGCGAACATACAATTCATCTCAGCACGTAAAGATGATTTGTACTACAAGCTAATTCAGATAGATTTAACATTTTACTGACAAAAGGCAAAGCTCTCAATGCATTGTAAAGTATGATCTCTTACTTTGACTTTGTGTATTGTAAAGCCGGGTGCATTAAAAAAGTATTTTCCTCTAAACTGTTATGAAGGCATCTAATAGTTTCTAATAATAGTAAAATAATGCAATTTTCAGATAGAAGTTAATTCTTTCTATTAACAAATTTCATTGTTATTATAAAAAATTAACAAATTAGAAATCTATAATATTAATAGGCTAGGCGATTTCTTGTGACCGATGTTTTGTTCTACTGTTTTATCCCGATTTTGACCGAGCGTATGCTATTTGAAAGGTATTTCTTTTTTGCCGTTTTGCAAATTTACAGATTTTTAAATTTATTCCTTTATTTTGAGTAAATTGCATTTAAAGTTGCTACTAACACATACATAAAACTATACAATGCTATATGTGTGTTTATTGAATTAGTAATAAAAATGAGTTTGTTTTTTTGTTGATTTGTGAATTGGCTATAATTGATAAGCATACCTTTAGGGTCTTTATTTAATGAAAAAATAAAATTTCCTAGAATTTGCACTCGAATCTCGAGGGCTGGAATCTGCTAGTTATAATAAATACAGGTCAAAAAAGAAAAATAAGTAACTTTAAAGGTTAATTACACTCACTGTGGAATATTTCCGGGGGGTGAAAAATTCCAGGTCAGGGTGAAGGTCCTAAGCCAGTATAACAGAACCTCAAAAGGGTTTCATGTTCTCAGGGCCTTATATTTTATTTCTTTTTATTTTTGCAGGTATAACTCAAGAACCATTGAAAATTTCTCATTTCATTCTTCTTCAAAATTATAGTTAAATACAACAAGTAGGAAAATTATAGTCGGTCTAGACCGACTATAATTTTCATTAATGGGTGTAATGAACGCATACAAACCCAATTTGAGTAAGATCTATATGACAATTTGGATCTTATGACAATTTATGTCGACTTCATAGGGGTAATTTGTATGGGGGCTAGGTCTGAACATGGACCGCTTCTCACCAATTTCAATAGCGTTCATCCCATGGCCGATAAAAGCTCATATACCAAATTTCATCAAAATATATTCATATTTGCGACCTGCAGTTTGATTACAAGTTTTACATGGACACACAGACGGACGGACGGACGGACATTGTTAAATCAACTCAGAAAGTGATTCTGATTCGATCGGTGTAATTAAAGATGGGTCTAGGTCAAATATTTTTGGTTGTTACAAACAGCAGCACAAAGTCATTATACCCAAACCACATAGTGGTATAGGGTATAAAAAGTAGAATACAAATACTGATGGATGTTTGATTTAATTTGGAAGTATCGCACATACATATACATTTCTTCTACTTTACTAATAAATAATAATCATACGCCCTAAATATTTTATGTTATTAAAAAAATTTATAAGAAAGAGGGGAAAAATTATAATTTTTTTAATATTTCATGCGATGAAATTATATGCTCTGTGTTATCGACAACTGTACTTAAATTGTAACCCTACCCAACAGTGATTATAATACTGAGTTTAAGACACAGGCGCGTCTAGGCGGAGAATTTAAATTATAAAATATAAAAAATATGTTCTCAATTTATTTTGGAATGTTTTAATATTTGTCCATTATTTGTTGAATTATTTGATTAATTTTTACAACTTTATGGCCTGAATGAAAATGAGTTACAATGTAGTGAGAACTTTAAACAGAATATATTTTTGACGACTTGAACGGTCAACATGAAAAGAAATTGTATCATAAAATAAAAACCTCTTTTATTAGTTACAAAATTTTTATTCTTTTTTTTTATTTCAGAAATAAAAAAACGTTAAGAAAAAAGAATAGCAAAACTTTAAAGGATTAATTTTTAAGCTGTTGACAAAACGTTGGAAACCTTTACTATAGAATAATTGAAAACTTTCACTTTAATTTTGTTTCAATATTTTGTTGGGTATCCATTTTTTTATACCCTCCACATCACTGTGCAGTGGGTATACATCGGTTTGTCATTCCGTTTGTAACGCATCGAAAAATGTATTTAAGACCCCATAAAGTATATATATTCCTGATCTTTATAACAACTCGAGTCGATATGGCGATATCCTTCCGTGCGCCTCTCTGTTGACATCAAGCTCATTCCCAAAATAAATCATTTACCGGTGCAAAATTATGGGAATATTGTTTTTCATTATCTCGAGCGGTTGGTGTTGAAAATGGGTTTATAAAATTTTTCAATTGTTGCTTTTTAAAATATTTTGTTTACAGTTGTTATAAATAGTGCAATGAGTCCAGATGCTAATGTAAACGTAAAACTTATGTGAATTAATTAACTGTTCGTATTTTTCGATTCACAATTTGCCATAGATTTTTTGTGGGATTGCGATCTGGTGATTGGGCTGGCCATTCCAAAACAGAGTATACATTATGTTGTAGCCATTCGCTTACCACTTTGGAGATGTGTTTTGGGTCACTGTGATGGTGGAAATTCTAGACCAGGGGCATATTTTCTTGCGCGTATGGATACATTACGTCAGTTTGAGGACGTTATTGGACCCAAAGCTACACCATACCATGGTAGTGCCACCGCCACACAAACGTTTTATTTGTATATTTTGGTTCTATTCTTTCCATTCCGTTCCATTCCATTCAATTCCATTCCATTCCACTTCATTTCATTTCATTTCATTTCATTTCATTTCATTTCATTTCATTTCATTTCATTTCATTTCATTTCATTTCATTTCATTTCATTTCAATTCAATTCATTTCATTTCATTTCATTTCATTTCATTTCATTTCATTTCATTTCATTTCATTTCATTTCATATCATTTCATTTCATATCATTTCATTCCATTTCATTTCATTTCATTTCATTTCATTTCATTTCATTTCATTTCATTTCATTTCATTTCATTTCATTTCATTTCATTTCATTTCATTTCATTTCATTTCATTTCATTTCATTTCATTTCATTTCATTTCATTTCATTTCATTTCATTTCATTTCATTTCATTTCATTTCATTTCATTTCATTTCATTTCATTTCATTTCATTTCATTTCATTTCACTTCATTTCATTTCATTCCATTTCATTTCATTTCATTTCATTTCATTTCATTTCATTTCATTTCATTTCATTTCATTTCATTTCATTCCATTTCATTTCATTTCATTTCATTTCATTTCATTTCATTTCATTTCATTTCTTTTCTTTTCATTTCATTTCATTTCATTTCATTTCATTTCATTTCATTTCATTTCATTTCATTTCATTTCATTCCATTCCAGTCCATTTAATTCCATTCCATTCCATTTTATTCCATTCCATTCTAGTCCATTCCATTCCATTCTACTGCAATCCATTCCATTCCATTCTACTCCATTCTATTCAATTCCATTCCATTCTATTCCAATTCCATCTTGACCACTTCATGTGTTTTTAGCCAAATTTATGCGAGCCAGACAAATATTCTCTGATATCAGTGGCTTCTTCACAGGACGAAAGCAATCAATTGCTCGTTGAGAAACAGTGCGGGCACGTTTTTTTGTTTCAAATTGGGTAACATTTTTGGACATTTTTTCAACTCTCTTGCTATAAAATTATCCTGACGTCATCGTACTTTTTTCATGATATTTCTTGATGATTTTCGAAATTATGGATTTATTCATGCTTATAATATTTCTCAAAAATTTTATTCTTTTTAATCAACTATGGTATAGAAGTTAAAAAGTTTCCATTGTTTTGGCATCAATAAAAAAAAATCTTTTCTTTCGTTTATCTATAGGGAACACACCACAGATTGATTTCGGAAAAAAATAGATATACAAATTCTGTATATCTATTCAGTAGTATCATCTAAGTACCTATGATTCCGACAGTGCGTCTTCAAAATCATTAACCTCCTCAATCTCTCATTGATTGTTGTAGAGTCAGAAAGATTTTCCACGTAAAATCTTTGGTTATCTGATATAAAGACGTATGTCAATTTTTGTCTACAGTGAGATATGAGTATTGAAGCTAATTCGCTTAATTTTTAAAGCTTTTTAGATGAGTCTGAAAAGTTTTCGAAAAATATGCACTGATTTCGATGCTTTTTTTTACCAAAACAACTTAATTTCAATTTTAACTTTAATATTTCCCAAACTTTAACAAGAACGTTTTGTGGCTCTCACAACTGGCCGGAATTGACGTACTGCCTTAATAGAATTTTTTTTTGCGATTTCTTTATATTTTTTCTTTTTCTTTTTATTAATTTATATATAAAACAAATTAGAAAAAAACTAAAGCATATTATGTATAAAAAAAAAAAAAATAATATATAATTAAAAAAATTTATTTAAAAAAAAAAAATTAATAATAAACGGGAAACCAACAAAAAGCAAAAAAATGGCCGTTACTCGAAAACCGCTCCAAATCTATAATATTAATAGAGCTAGGCGATTTTTTGTGACTGATACTTTGTTCTACCGTTTCATCCCGATTTTTAACAAACGTATATTAATTGAAAGGTATTTCTTTTAAGCTGTTCACCAGATTTACAGACTTTTAAATTTTTTCCTTTATCTATAATATTAATAGGTTAGGCGATTTCTTGTGACCGATGTTTTGTTCTACCGTTTTATCCTGATTTTGACCAAACGTATATTAATTGAAAGGTATTTCCTTTTAGCCGTTTTCCATATTTACAGATTTTTAAATTTTTTCTTTTATTTTAAGTAAATTGCATTTGAAATTGCTACTAACACTTACATAAAATTATACATATGCTATGTTTGTTCATGTGTTTGTTAATGAGTTTGTTATCTTCATTCACAATAATAATAAACTATAAAAGTGTTGGTGTTTGAATTAGTTAAATTGAAAAATAAAGCTGCCTAGAAATTGCACTCGAATTTCGAGCGCTGGAACTTGCTAGTTTTGAGTAAATTGCGGTTAAAGTTGCTACTAACACATACATAAAATTATACATATGTTATGTGTGTGTTTATTTAATTTGTTAATGTGTTTGTTAATGAGTTTGTTATCTTCATTCACAATAAAAACAAACCAAAAGGTGTTGGTTTGTGAATTGGCTAAATTGAAAAATAAGGTTGCTTAGAAATTGCACTCGAATTTCGGGCGCTGGGATCTGCTAGTTTCTATTATTAACAAAAAAAAACTTTTGTTTCGTTTATCTGCTATTTTTAAAGAGTGATTTCACAAAAAAATGCATAATTTTAGGGGTTAACACAGAATTATTAAAGAACAAAATTGGCAAATTCTTAATTTTCCAATGTATTGTCATCCATTGTACTCTGTCCTTGATTTTTTTTTTGTTTTGAGGAATAGGCTTAAAAAAATTTGATTTGGTAGTGGCATTGTGCTTAACCTAAATTGTTAAAATTGCACAATGAAATACAGTTTAAAATTTTTTGACTTAGCAAGAATATACCAGAATATTCGCAGACATAATACAATACAACCAGTAAATGGTATTCTATGAAATATAAAAAGTTTCTAGTTTCGAGCAATTACCACATAATGCAAGCAAATACACTCTTCTGTTCAAGTTTGGTACTTCTGTTCAGTAATTTCGAATTCAATTTAGTTTTTTTTTTAGTCCAAGTTAACAATAAGGAAATAAGTCAAGCTGGTAAGAATAACATTTGTATATGCTGTTTTTTTTGACAATTCCATGTACGAATGCTTAATTGTGGTTATTTATGCAATTGAATACACTTCTGTGTGCCAGATGTGCTCACATTCAATTGGAATATACTCGTAATACTCTGGCTGTAAAACATCTTACGGAAATATTATAAAATAAGGTTTTGCTAAAATACTCAATTTGGGGCAGATGTCTAAAATTAATTTAAGTTGCAAATAATTTAACTTTTAAATTTACTAAAAAACCGTTTTGTATAAATTTTCCTTAACCTTTTTTTTTTTGTACAAAAACCCTTCATTAAGGCTTCCACAAAAAATGATTTACCACAAACTCAACAGCACCCACATCAACTACAAAGTGAAGCTACACATGAAAGGCGACGCAAACGTTCACAAATGGATTTGGTGGGTGGAAATACCATAAGCAATGGACTGGAATATAAAGATTTGACAGATTTCATTGAAGAGCTCGGCGATAATGCTGTAGTGCCAATATCCCAGGAAATGGACTTGGAAAATATGCCACCATTATTATATTTTATGTTGCTACAAAAACTAAAGCAGTGTAAGGTTTTTTTTTATTGGAAAAAGAAAAAAAATATGCATTTGCATTTTAAATGCTTTTAATTGTATTTTTGAAATTTAACATTCTTCACTTTTTCTTGTTTCACTGTTTTACACACGACAACGACACAGTACAAAATAATGAACGTCAATTACCCACGAGACGTACACCTCGCTTGGGGCGCAGCATAGATTTTCAATTGTTTGATGCCGGTGCAGCTGCCACCTCCACGGGGCATGACTATAATGGTGGTTTAAATATGGCCAATGATTATGCAGTATCACGACAATACCTGCCGCGTGCCATTAAAAAATCCGTACAATTTAAGCCACGTTTGGGTAAAAGAACACAAACTTGTGATTAGAATTTTGAACCACAACAACAACTGCTTTACTCATACCAAAACTTCTACCACTACAAACACTATTAACTAACCAAAACCACTATAACCAAAGGTCAACATGATATTTAAAATTAAAATAAAAACTTTACTCTTTAAAAAAACTTTCACATTTAACATGTATGATGATGAGAAAATATTTATGTAACTATACATTATTTATAATTAACTTGCAGTTAATTTAGTTTTAATTAATAATTCATTAATGAAACATGAACTCGAATCTATAAGATTTAAATTAACTCGTATTATATTAAATTTTTAATTCAATTGTAAAAACCAATTACCAAGCAACAAAAAAATATTACAAAAAAAAAAAAAATATACAAACATTTTAAAAAATTTATTGAGAGGAAATAAATTTTATATTTTAATGTAAATTGCATAAAAGACAAAACAAAAATTATTTAATTAAAGCGTTGTTAAACAAATAATTCTATTATACAAATAAAGCAAAAATAATACAAGCAAAGATAAATTTAATTTTAAAATTATTTATAAACATGATAAATTTAAATTTTTAATATTTCGTATTAAATAAATTCATTATTTTTTTTCATTATTTTTATTTAAAGCTAGACAACTTTTTTTGTTGGCCTTTTAAATTTGTCAAATTAATTTTTCATATTAGTTTTTTTTTTATAACTTACACTTTTTTTAAGTGGAAGTTAAAAACAAAAAACAAATAATATATAAAATATTTAACCGTCCAGAACATAAATTGTAGGTAAGAAGAATTTTTATTATTTTACATAAAAATTCTGGCTAAAAAATCGATATAAACGTGACGCCAATGAATATTTCCAATTGGTACGTGATCAACTGGTGACACAAAAAAAAAAAATAAAATTGGTAATAAGAAATTTAATCGGTCTAGACCGACTATATAATATCCCATATCATGAGAAAGGGTCTTAAGTACAACGAATTGGATATCTATATATATCAGGAATGGCCAGCTATACTAACTTCAGGAGCAACGTTTACGAATTAGTGTTTTAAGGAGCCATTTTTCTATTTTTAAAAGCATACATATATAGGATTAATTTAATTTTAAATTGAATAAGTTTTTTTTTTTTGTGTAAATTAGTACACCGCAATGTGGCTGAAATTTTGATTTCATTGACCAAAAGTCCATTTTTTTTTGTTACCAATATTTAAAATTTTAACGCCATTTTATAGCTAATATATCCAAATTAGTGTAGACAAAAACAAATAGGTTGAACTATCGGTAATTGTGGGCGTGGCATGCTGTCAAACTCAACTTTTTTTTTTAATTTCAGAAAAAGGTGATTTTTTTGTTTTTTTTTTTATCAAAAAGAATTGTTTACTACTAACAAGTTATCGTCGATAATGGTCTGCGGTCTTCTTTGCAAGGTTGGTAGGATTGCAGTCTTAAATTGTTGTAAGTGCTCACAATCCTACCGTTTAATATAAGGCATGTTATGAAATCTATAATATTAATAGGCTAGGTGATTTCTTGTGACCGATGTTTTGTTCTACCGTTTTATCCCGATTTTGACCAAACGCCATATTATTTGAAAGGTATTTCTTTTTAGCCGTTTTGCAGATTAGCAGATTTTTAAATTTTTTCCTTTATTTTGAGTAAATTGCATTTAAAGTTGCTACTAATACATACATAAAATTATACATATGCTATGCGTGTTTTATTAAATTTGTTAATGTGTTTGTTAATGAGTTTGTTATCTTCATTCACAATAATAATAAACCATGAAAGTGTTGGTTTGCGAATTGGCTAAGTTGATAAATAAAGCTGCCTAGAAATTGCACTCGAATTTCGAGCGCTGGAATCCGCTAGTATTTATTAAACTACTATGTGTTTGTCAAAATTCAATTTCAGTGGAATAGAACTTCTAGGGAGCAAAAGGGAACAAGAAACGTATACCACCCAGAGAAAGGTGAAAGTGTCCTCCGCGGGTAGAACACTTTTTTTTTCATTTTGATGAAATTACTCCAAAAAAATTTCAAATTATGGTAATTTACACGGCCTTATAAGTACACAATACAAGTATACCGATCGACTGAGAATCACTTTTTGAGTCGATTTAGCGATGTCCATCCGTCCGTTCATCTGTGTGTCCATGTAAATTTGTTATCAAACTACAGGTCGCAAATATGAATGTATTTTAATGAAATTTGGTATATAAGCCTTTATCGGTTATAAAATTAATGCTATTGAAATTGGTGAGAATCGGTCAATGTTCAGACCAAGCCCCCATAAAAATGACCCCTATGAAATCGACATAAATTGCCAAAAGATCCAAATTATCATATAAATCTCAGTCAAATTTGGTTTGTGTGTGTTTATTACATCCATTAATCAATAGTCCAAAAATAAGCCCTATAGGATAATTTTTAGTCATAGGCCCCATATAGAGCTGCTTCCCGATCTTCCCTTAAATGTATCAAAAAACAAAAATATTGCACAGATTTTTCTCAAATTTGGTTTGTTTATATTTGTTGAAAATATAAGTGACTTTACCAAATGTGGTCAGGATCGGTTCATTTTGCGACCTAGTCCCCATATTAATATAGTATCCGATATGAAATTATTCATATCTGCAGCCAAAAAAATTAGTTTGTATGAAATTTTTAATAAATAAGAAATAATTTCATATCAAAATCAGAATCATTGAGCCAAAGTTCAGCAGATTTATTTTGCTAAAATGAACAAATTTGACAGCAAAAATGATACATTTTTCTGTAGTAATAGCGAAACTATTAGATAATATTACAACGTTTTTTAAATGGAAATATTCTTTGAGTGTAAACAAATTTGCAAATTTGACAGCAACAAATTTTTAATTTTTCAGTAGTAATAGCAAAATTTCCAATTGATTTTACTTTTTTTAGTGTAAAAATTTGTTTGAGTGTTAACATAAAAAAAAAAATCCCATTATTACAGAAAATGCTCGTAATAATTAATAAAATACAAATATGACATTTTTTAATAAATAAAAAAAGTAAAAACCCATATTTCACGGTAAATGTTAAAAGAAATGAATAGTTCAACTTTGACCTAAAATTTCTTAAAAAGTACTCAATAAATTTTAATGAAATTAAATCAGGCTCAAGTACAACTAAATATCTACCCACAAGAAAAAGTTACTGAAATATTTTTATCGGTTCAAAAGTGACAGAATTTTGTCCTATGAAAAACAATTTTCAGCCACTGTGCGCCGCGAATAGTTTTATATATAAAATTTATCTGTTAAGCTAATTTTAAAGGGAATTAGTTTAAATTTAAATTTTTTGCTGGTATAGATAAGTAGACGTGCGTGTGTGACTCAGTAATTTTTTTAAACTCCTCTAGTTGGTCAAATTTGTGAAAGTTATAATTGACTCGGTCATTTCAAAAACCTCTTAAGTCACATTTTTTTCCAAAATGATCTTTTTGCTGAAAATGGTCCTTTAAAGGGAGATGCGTATTCTGGGTAAAAACCCCGTAAGTCGATACATACCTTCCTCTTCCAATAATACTGCGAGAAAGACGTTCATTGCATAGACAACATTAGTCAGTGTGTGAAAGGCGTTCATTGTATGCACTACTAGATGGCGGGAGTAGTTTATGACTGAGTTTGACGTTTTAAATTAAATTTTAATCAAATTTTTTTGAATCAAATTTTAATCAAATTTTGCTTTGTTCAGATGGGTTCAACAATATTCCAAATATCCAATTTGGCAACAATCGTCATTAATGTCATATTTGTAGATCCGTTAACTTTACTTGTCTTTTACTAAACTATTTTTTTGTGCGAAAAGTAATTTTAGCTTGAAAAATGTCTTAAAGTGAAACTGAGAGTGATAGTGAGCCGAAAAAGAAGTGAACGTGTAATCATTCAAAGTATAAAATAAATGTTATAAATAATTCTAAAGTTAAAGGAAGTGCTTTTGGAAACAGGTTCCGCAACAGAAATATCCTAAAACCAAAGAATGTGCACTCAGACTAATATCTATTTTCGGTACTTCGTATTCTTACGAGTCGTTGTATTCAACACTTAAATAAGTTAAAGATAAGTATCTGACTGTTTTTTATGTTTTTATCTAAATTTGTAACAAGAAATGAAATAAAACAATTTTTTTTAAATATATTTAATAAAAAAAATTTATTTTTTAAAAATTTATTCTGTAAAAATTTTTCTTATAGTATTATTAAATATTGTTTATTAAAGCCGCTCCAACTGACTTCAAGAGTCGTGTTATGGCCACCTCTGATATATATAAAAGCGAAAGTATGTATGTTTGTTAGGTAGCTGCTTACAGGAGGCTTAACCTGAAATTTTTACAGAATTTAACTGGAAGGCTATACATTTTTATGAACTTTTTATATCACATATAATCAGTACTATGAAAGGGAGAGCTTTAAAAATTTGTGTGAGGTCATGGGAAAAGTGGGCGTGGAATATCCTACACAAAGTAATTATTTAATATCATATATCTCGAGCACTATAACATAGACAGCTTTGAAAATTTGTCTGAAGTCATTTATTATTAATGTAAGTAGTCGGACAAAAAATGGGCGGTATGGGACTAATGGGCGTGGCAACCCCATACAAATTAAATATGTGATGTGTCGAACAAGAAATGGGCGTAATCGGCACCGTCCATTGAGTCCATCAGATATCGATGTGATTAGTCAGATAAAAAATGGACGGGATAGGGTACAGTGGGCGTGACACCTCTTTTACAAAATAATATGAAGTACTATGAAATCGCCGGTCTTGAAAATGTTGACAAGTACACTATTTAGCAGTGTGAATAGTTGTGGAAAATATGGGCGAAATCGACAAATCAAAAAATCACCAAAACCGAAAATCGCGAAAAACAAAATGCAAAAACAAAAAATATTCAAAATCTAAAATCGGCAAAATAAAAAAAAAATTGCTAAAATCAAAAATCGCCAAAATCAAAAATCGCAAAGTATTGCCGGATTTAATTTGAAAATCCACGTTTTTCTCTTGGACAGCTATGTGTGGCTTGCTCCAGATTAGGAACGCCGATAAATGTTATATTTTTTGTACCGAATGAAAAAAACAAAAAAATATTGTACATCAGCAAGCACTGACATAAAAAAATAAAATAAATACAATAAAATGTTTTATCTGTATCGTAGCAAAAATTGATTATTATAATTATTATTTTATTTCTTATTATTATTAAACTTCAAAAATGGGCATAGGTTACATAATTTTACAGTTTTCGTTTTTCTCTAAAATTCTGAATTGTTTATATTGTTACACAATCTCTTTTAAAAATGTATTCATTTGTCTGTTCTTTGATAGTATTTGGTAACGTGTTATATAATTGTAGTCCTTTATACAACCATGCATGTCAATAAGTATCGTTAAGTCGTACCGAAGCACGACAGGGCATACCAGTATAAAATAAGCTTAAACCAAATTTGAGTGACATTTCTATAAATTCTGTCACCTGGCGATATAAAAAAGTTCATATCGGACGTTGCTTTGATATAGGTAATAGGTCAAAAAATGTATAAGTCACTTTTCACAGAAATATATAAACCCAATATCAAAAAATTTATGCAATATATTGCTTTTATACATTAAAGTGATGATCGAGAAGCAGCTTTATATGGGGATTATGACTAAAAATTGGTGAAATAAATACATATAAACCACACGTTCATCATGATCTATATCATAATTAAGAAAAATGATTTAAAATTCCATCTTCTCAATTAAATATTTTTTTCAAATTTATTTTATTTTATTTTATTTAATTTTATTTTATTTTATTTTATTTCATTTTATTTTATTTTATTTCATTTTATTTTATTTTATTTTATTTTATTTTATTTTATTTTATTTTATATTATTTTATTTTATTTTATTTTATTTTATTTTATTTTATTTCATTTTATTTTGTTTTATTTTATTTTATTTTATTTTATTTTATTTTATTTTTTTTTTATTTTATTTTATTTTATTTTATTTTATTTTATTTTATTTTATTTTATTTTATTTTATTTTATTTTATTTTATTTTATTTTATTTTATTTTATTTTATTTTATTTTATTTTATTTTATTTTATTTTATTTTATTATATTTTATTTTATTTTATTTTATTTTATTTTATTTTATTTTATTTTATTTTATTTTATTTTATTTTATTTTATTTTATTTTATTTTATTTTATTTTATTTTATTTTATTTTATTATATTTTATTTTATTTTATTTTATTTTATTTTATTTTATTTCGTTTTATTTTATTTTATTTTATTTTATTTTATTTTATTTTATTTTATTTTATTTTATTTTATTTTATTTTATTTTATTTTATTTTATTTTATTTTATTTTATTTTATTTTATTTTATTTTATTTTATTTTATTTTATTTTATTTTATTTAATTTAATTTTATTTTATTTTATTTTATTTTATTTTATTTTATTTTATTTTATTTTATTTTATTTTATTTTATTTTATTTTATTTTATTTCATTTCATTTTATTTTATTTTATTTTATTTTATTTTATTTTATTTTATTTTATTTTATTTTATTTTAATTTATTTTATTTTATTTTATTTTATTTTATTTCGTTTTATTTTATTTTATTTTATTTTATTTTATTTTTTTTTATATTTTATTTTATTTTATTTTATTTTATTTTATTTTATTTTATTTTATTTTATTTTATTTTATTTTTTTTAATTTTATTTTATTTTATTTTATTTTATTTTATTTTATTTTATTTTATTTTATTTTATTTTATTTTATTTTATTTTATTTTATTTTATTTTATTTTATTTTATTTTATTTTATTTTATTATATTTTATAATGATATATACAATAATAAAATACAAAGATTAACATCAAACTTCCATAACAAATGTCTCAGGTCTAAGCATGACTGCATCAATGAAGTTGGCTCATCGTAATTTTTGTAATTAACTTTGTTTTATCTTAACTTTGGAAATGTTCATAAAGTTTTTTGAATATTTTTGCCTTAATTTTTAATGGGGGCCACCAGTACCACACTGTTTGTTGGGTAACTGGCGGGAACCGGGTCAGGCTTGGTAACGAAGCCTGACCAAAGGCGCTAAATTGGTACCACGGGTAAGCCATATACCCTACGAGGGGGAATCAAGGTATTATCCATATCAGAGGCAGAACCCTTTGAACCCTTAAATGGCTTTTTTAGTGGTGGCTGTGGTAGCCCAAAATCGCGGGAAGAACACAATTCGATGTTTAGTTGCATTCAACCGGTTATTGCGACATACACAGCAACAGGGTTTTAGATCTGCTCGATCCTTCAGCAAAGGATGGAGCTATGCCAAACACATTTCTCCTAAGATAATTCTTCAGGACAGGAGCTCACAAGAGACTTACTTTTTAATATTATTTAAAGCTATATCTATTACAAAAAAATTATGTAAGTCCGATCACAGGGGAGATGTGTAAACATCTAGTAAATAAAGATATTTTATAGCACTTTTTTAAAATCAAACAGAAAGCGTCATAAGTATACATACGTGTCACTTATAGCAATCCAGTGCGGGACTCTGCTACTACGAAAATATTTATTATCTTCTTTACCACGCACCATTGAAACAAAATTAAAATTTGCATATTTATTACTGTATTAATTGCAATATGTCTGAAAAATTACGTTAAATCTAACAAATATTTATTATTATTTATTATTTCAATGGGTTAATTTTTAATATATCGTTTTTCATTTTTCAATTTTCATTTTTGCTTTTCATTTTTTATTTTTTATTTTAAATTTTTTATTATTCATTTTTTATTTTTCTATACCCATACCTATACCACTATGTGGTTTGGGTATAATGACTTTGTGCTGCTGTTTGTAACAACTAAAAATATTTGACCTAGAACCATCTTTTATTATACCGATCGAATCAGAATCACTTTTTGAATCGATTTAACTATGTCCGTCCGTCCGTCCGTCTGTGTGTCCATGTAAACCTTGTAATCAAACTACAGGTCGCGAATATGAATATATTTTAATGAAATTTGGCATATAAGCTTTCATCGGCCATGGAATGAACACTGTTGAAATTGGTGAGAATCGGTTCATGTTCAGACCTAGCCCCTATACAAATGACCCCTATAAAATCTACATAAATTGCCATAAGATCCAAATTGTCGTATAGATCTCAAATTGGCTTTGTATGTGTTTATTACATCCACTAATGAATAGTCCAAAAATGGTCCCTATGGGACAACTCTTGGTCATAGGCCCCATATAGAGCTGATTCCCGATCTTCACTTAAATCTATCAAAAAACAAAAATATTGCACTGATTCATCTCAAAAATACAAGAGACTTTACCAAACATAGTCAGGATCGGTCCGTTTGTGGGCCTAGTCGCCATATAGATATAGCATCCGATATGAACTTTTTCATATCTGCAGCCAAAAAAATTAATAAAAATCCCACTCAAATTTGGTTTATGCTTATTTTCTATGTCCAGTTAGTTGGGCCTATGAGATAGGGTCTCTAAATGGTCTAGACCGACTATAATTTTCTGACTTGTTCATTTTTCATTTTTTATGTTTTTATTTTTCATATTTTATTTTTTATTTTTTATTATTAATTTTATAGTTCTCATTTTTTATTTTTAGTTTTAATTTTTTTTTTCATTTTTCAGTTTTTATTTTTTTTGTCATTTTTCTTTTTTCAATTTAATTTTTTATTTTAAATTTTTTATTTTTCACTTTTCATTTTTTATTTTTCATATTTATTTTTCATTTTTCATTTTTTATTTTTCAATTTTTATTTCTCATTTCTCATTTTTTATTTTTCATTCTTCATTTATTATTTTTCGTTTTTTATATTTCATTTTTAATTTTTTATTTTTAATTTTTTATTTTTCATTTTTCATTTTTTGTTATTCATTTTTTATTTTTCGTTTTTCGTTTTTCATTTTTCTTTTTTTATTTTTCATTTTTTATTTTTAATTTTTCATTTTTTATTTTTAATTTTTTAATTTTCATTTATTATTTCATATATATTTCATTTTTCATTTTTTATTTTTCATTTCTCATTTTTATTTTTAAATTTTCATTTTTTATTTTTTATTTTTTATTTTTCATTTTTCATTTTTTATTTTTCATTTTCTAGTTTTTATTTTTATTTTCCATTTTTAATTTCTTATTTTTTTAATTTTTTTTATTTTTTATTTTTCATTTTCTAGTTTTTATTTTTTATTTTTCATTTTTGTTTTTTTTTAATTTTTATAATTTTTCATTTTTTATTTTTCATTTTAAATTTCTTATATTTCATTTTCTATTTTTAATTTTTTAGTTTTATTTTTTATTTTTCATTTTCTATTTTCCATTTGTTATTTTTCATTTTGATTTTTCATTTTTTATTTTTACTTTAATATTTTATTTTTTATTTTTTATTTTTAATTTTTTAGTTCTCATTTTTTATTTTTTATTTTTAATTTTTCAGTTTTTATTTTTCATTTTTTTTCAATTTAATTTTTTATTTTTCATTTTTTATTTTTCACTTATCATTTTTCATTTTTTATTTTTCATATTTATTTTTCATTTTTTATTTTTCAATTTCATTTTTCATTTTTTATTTCTCATTTTTTATTTTTCATCTTCATTTTTTATTTTCTATTTTTAATTTTTTATATTTCATTTTTAATTTTTAATTTTTTAAATGTCATTTTTCATTTTTGATTTTTAATTTTTAATTTTTAATTTTTCATTTTCAAAAAAATTCCCTGCAGAAAGCCTGGGGTCAAGTGTCCCCAAGTCACCACTTTTGCCTACTATGTTGTTGACATTGTCAACTAAGCGTCTCTATACTATTTACTTTACTTTATCTGTCAAAAAAATTTTCCACAGTGAAGTTGCGAGTTCTGTTTCTTCTTGATTTCTATATTTTTGTTTGAAAAACACGTGGTTGGACGAAAAACGAAAGTTTTAAAACAAGATATAGAAAAATTTAATATAAAATGTAAGTAAAAATGTATTTTATAATAAATCAAATGATAAGTAAACGAAGTTATAAAAGAAAAGTGAAAGAACAATCAAATTTGTACAAGAATATCTGGTTCCAATGTCTACATATGGTCCCATGAGAATTACCTAGTCACTACCTAATCAATAGTGATTTGCAATGACACGTCCATGTTAACTGTCTATAGAAAATTACATTGTATGGGGTATAGTTGGTCAGTAGTACCGGTGACAAAGTCAATAGTGAATCAGTACTGTTTCACTATTGACATTTCCTGCAGGGTTATTACATATCATAGTTTTTCCACCCATACAATCATAAGTCATACCAATTTTGTCTTACGTCTTACACTGTGTTTGTGATTGTATTGTGAAATCGATTTTTACCCCTCTGCGCGTATAAATGTTTACACATCAAAAATCGTTATAACGTTTATGTAGAAAAAGATAAAAACTCTAAACTCTTTTTTAAAATCGATAAAATAAATCGATAAATAAAATATAGTATAATTTTAGTTTTTATATTTTTTATATGTTAATGTTCAATATGATCCATATTCTCATTGTTATTGTGCCAGGCCATCAAATAAATAAATAAAGAAAATATATAAAAATAAATTCTGAAATAAATGAAATTAATTATCTCTTGATTGTTGTGTTAAAAATATATATATATTTATATATATTCTTTGTATGTAATTTTTTTAATATACATACATGCATTTGAAAACCATTTCATAAATTAATCATAATTATTATAATTCTACGATAATGTAAAGAAAAGAATATATTCTTTAACATTTACCTTTTGGCATTTTTCTTTTTGTATGCCAGCTGACATATTTATCTTAAATTATCTACTTAATTTGATCTTATAACAAATTTTGACACGCACACACCCACACACGCACATAATGACAACAACAAAGTGTTAAGAAAAATACAAATATTCTGTAGAATACTTCTTCAAATTCACACTTAAAGTTCTCCAAAAAAATAATAAAAAAAAAAAATAAAATGTCAAATTGAGTGAAGTGCCCAAAAAGCACGCACTTACATAAAGTAGAAAAAAATCTACTTTTTTTTGTGATTTTATATAAAACGAAAAGATTTGCTTTGATACAATGACATCTTACAAATGATGCAGATGATGAGGATACTGGCGAATAAAAAAGAAAAAAATTAAAAAAACACTAACGTACAGCTCGGCATAATTTTGCAACATTTTTAGAATTTGTAGATTTTTTTTTTATTTCTACTTTCATTAGATCCCAACAAAATTAATGAGAAAAGCGTAAGAAAATAAGATTACAATAATTCTTTCTGGTGGGATAGTCATCAACCACTGCCTGAACCCGAAAGAGTACCTCATACTATGTCCAATGTATTCTTTCGAAATCGCGCTGTTAAGAGGGTCCTTGCAGAGGTCAATGTAAACAATTCATCGGGTTTGAATGGCATATCAGCACTGATACTGAACAGTGTTCTTCGATGCTATCGCGTCCATTGGCAATCCTTTCCCTCGTGTTGGAAGATTGTTAGTGTCCAGCCATTCCCAAGGAAGGCTGCAGCTAACAACCCTGAAAATTACCGCCCAATTCCAATTTGCTCTGCGCTTTCAAAGGTAATGGAGAGCATGGTGAATTACTATCTTGTGAACTACACAGAGACCAACTTATTGCCTAACGACAGACAGTATAGCTTTCGTAGAAGTGGTTCTGTGGGTGACCTGATGGCGATTCTTTCAGAACGTTGGAGTCAGTACATTCACCGATTCGGTTAAAGTAAGGTTATTGCTCTGGAAATTTCCAAGGCTTCCGATCGGGTGTGACACAGCGCACTCTTGTCAAAACTAATTGCTTTTGGTGTTGGTAATGATTTCTCTCTATATCGAGTTTTCTCATAGATCGTACTAAACGTGTTGTTTTGGATGCGGTCTCATCCCAAGAGTTTCAGTTAAATGCAGGGGTACCGCAAGGTTCTGTTCTTTCTCCTTGACTTTTTCTTATTTTTCTTAATGACTTTCTATGTGAAATTTCCAATCCTATTTACTCTTTTGCAGACGACAGCAATATTTGTCATTCGTATTCATTCGATCAGGAAGATATTAGTTCGAACCATCAATTTAAAGTTAAGATAATATATTAACCTGATTCAGGTAAAACAAAAATATTTCAAAACTTTATTCTATATGTTATAACAATTAGTTGAGCTTTAGAATTGATTACTAAAGTATTAAACACTGTGACCTTGTTCAATTTTTTGCTGGTCTTTTATTTTATTTGTTTCTTTTACCATGACATTGGAGAAAGGCAACTGTGATGTTAAAAAATGCAAAATTGTAAAAAGTATTTAAATGGGAAAACAGATTTGTTTGTTATATTCGTATTTTAATCTTACGCGTTATGTTTACAAAAAAAAAAAAAAAAAAAAAAAAAAATAAAAAATGGCAGTGTGAACTCGTGGTATGTGAGCTAAATAAATTTGTAAAATTCCTTTAGGCAGACAGTCAAGCACATAAATTGTTATTTTAGTCAAATTTATGTGTGCACGTTTATGTGTTTAGAACATTAAAATATTCTTTAAAAATACACACACATATACAGAGACAAACAAACGAGCAATACAGGTGTATGGTATAATAAAACATAAATTGTGTAATCTTAACTCATTCTCTTTGAAAACATAAAATTATTTAATATGATTTTCTTGTTAAAATATATGACCGACCTTTTCTAACAGTTATGAGGCTTAACAGGCATTTAATAAATTTGCAGCTCTAGTTATAAAAAAAAATTATAATAATTGGAAAAAAATGTAAAAATATTTATTTTCTCTTCCTTTTTTTTTTCACATTAAAATAATTCTGTCAGAATTGTATTTACTAAGAGTATTAAGAATTATAGATGTTGTCAACATTTCATTTCACTGATTACATTCTCACATTCAAATGAGGGTGGTATTTATTTGAAAATGAATTGTTTTTGTAGCTTTAGAAAACCTAAAAATACGTAGTACATAAAAGGATATATTTAGCATTTTGACCCTCTCAAAAAAAAAAAAAGTAAATGAAATAAAATAAAATAAAACAAACCTAAATTTGGTTTGTTAAATGGTTCATCAGCCATTATACGAGTATTGTATATTTGCATGTCGTTAATGTGAATGAGTATGAATGCCTTTTTAAGTCCATTTATCTATAAACATTTGTATATTAAAATCTAAATTCTCTATTATATATGTGTGTCTGTGTGAAAAAGGTTTACGGCTTAAATATTGTATAATGGCATCATTTTCTTTTTAAATAAAATTTATGTATGAAATTAATTTGAATTGTATTGCAAAGAAAAAAAAAATGGAACCATAAAGTAGTTGGGAAAAGAAGAATTTTATTTAGAATTATTTTATGCTATTAACTTAATAAAATTTAATTTTAGAAAAATATATGTCTGTGTATATTGCTATGATATGTATTTATATCAGAGTTCAGAAAAAAACACACACTGAATAAAAAACTCGTACATATATGTAAACAAACATAACTTAGACCAACACACACATATTTTTATTTTCATACCAATTATGTTTGTTTTTAAATTTTCTTCGGTGCCCAACACAGCCATGACTGTGTTCGTTTTAATATTTCGTTATTTACACGAACATTTTTGTATCACATACTTTTTGTTTCAATCACACATAAAGCACACATTTTTGAGTGTTGCTTTATTTGAAGTTCATGTTCTGGTACGTGTAGTGAAAAAAAACACAGAACATGTACAATAAACAGGTTCGAGTTCAGCTATATTTTAAGTCGTGTTTATAATATAACTGAACTCGAACCTGTTTATTGTACATGTTCTGTTTTTTCTTACTACACGAGCCACAACACGACTTAAAATATAACTGAACTCGAACCTGTTTATTGTACATGTTCTGTGTTTTTTTTCAGTACACGTACCAGAACATGAACTTCAAATAAAGCAACACTCAAAAATGTGTGCTTTATGTGTGATTGAAACAAAAAGTATGTGATACAAAAATGTTCGTGTAAATAACGAAATATTAAAACGAACACAGTCATGGTTGTGTTGGGCACCGTAGAAAGTTTAGAAACGCACATAATTGATATGAAAATAAAGATATGTGTTGGCTGCTTTTGAACAGAACATTGTGTGTTTCATGTGTGTATTTTCTGAACCTTGATTTATATTTAGATTATACATACAGAATAAGCTGGGGGTATTGTGGAATATTATTATTTAGCACTTCTGGGTTAATATACAACTGAGATGTCGAAAAATATTAAATATTAAAAATATTTAATATTAATATTAATAATTAAAAATATTAGCATTTTCATAGTAGTCGTTAGTTGCCAGTTACTTTGGAAGCATTTTAGGTTGTTTAAGAATTTTCTATACCCTCCATACCACTGTGCAGAGGGTATATATCAGTTTTGCATTCCATTTGTAACAACACATCGAAAAACTTATTTGCGGCCTTGATACTTATAACAACCCGAGTCGATATAGCCATGTCCGTCTGTCTGGCTGTCCGTCTGCCTGTTGAAATCACGCGTGAAATCACGGTGACGCTCACTCACACAATAATCCATTTATCCCGGTAAAATTAATATAAAATTTTTAACACTCCGCAAAGTGAAAAAGTCCACAGGGACCTATAACAAATTGTATGGTATTTTGCTCGGCGGGGTGTGTTTTGTTGGTTTTGATTGTTAATTCTATTTAAAGTAACAAAAAGGCACAAGAAACCCGATAACTCGATGCTCTTCGCTACCCCCACCGTAACAAAATAAAAAACTGGGAACACATTTTTTTCGGTTTTTAATTTAGTCGATTTTTGATTTTGGCGATTATTGTTTTTCACGAATTTCGGTTTCGGTTATTTTTGACATTGGCAATTTTTGTTATTTGCGATTCTCGGTTTTTGCCGATTTTTAGTTTTTCGTTATTTTGGATTTTGGCGATTTTTATTTTATTTTGACGATTTGTGATTTAAGCGATTTTTGAATTTTATCGATTTTTCTGTGATTTTTTATTTTTGTTATTCGCGATTTTTTTTTTGACGATTTTTGCTTTTGGCGATATTTGTTTTTGCGATTTTGTTATTCGCAATTTTCGGTTCTGGCAATGTTGTTTTTGGCGATTTTGGGTTTTGGTGATTTTTGTTATTTGTGATTTTGATTTTGGCGATTTTAGTTTTTCGTGATTTTTGATTTGGCGATCATTGTTTTTCGCGATTTTCGGTTTCGGCAATTTTTGACATAGGCAATTTTTATTGGTTGCGATTCTCGGTTTTTGCCGATTTTTAATTTTTTGCTATTTTGGCGATTTTTGTTTTTGTGATCTTTTATTTTGGCGATTTTTGATTTCAGCGATTTTTGACTTTTAACGATTTTTGGCTTTAGCGTTGTTGGTTTCTGTGATTTTTTATTTTGGCGATTTTTGTTATTCGCGATTTTCGGTTTTGGCGATTTTTGATTTGGCGATATTTGTTTTTGCGAATTTGTTGTTCGCGATTTTCGGTTCTGGCAATGTTTGTTTTTGGCGATTATGGGTTTTGGTGATTTTTGTTATTTGCGATTTTCGGTTTTGGCAATTTTTGACTTTGACGCTCTTTGTTTTTTGTGATTTTGGTGATATTAGTTTTTTGTGATTTTTGATTTGGCGATTATTGTTTTTCGTGATTTTTGGTTTTGGACATTTTTGACATAGGCAATTTTTGTTATTCGCGATTCTCGGTTTTGCCGATTTTTTTATTTTTTTTTTTGCTATATTGGATTTTTTTTTTGGCGATTTTTGTTTTTTTGTGATCCTTTATTTTGGCGATTTTTGATTTCAGCGATTTTTGCATTTGGTCGATTTTTCGCCTTAGCGTTTTTGGGTTTCTGTGATTTTTTATTTTTGCGATTTTTGTTATTCGCGATTTTCGGTTTTGGCGATTTTTGATTTTGGTGGTTTTTTTGCGACTTTGTTATTTGCGATTTTCGGTTCTGGCAATTTTTGTTTTTGGCGATTTTGGGTTTTGGTGATTTGTGTTATTTACGATTTTCGGTAATGGAGATTTTTGACTTTGGCGATCTTTGTTTTTTGTGATTTTTGATTTGGCAATTTTTATTATTCGCGATTCTCGGTTTTGCCAATTTTTTATTTTTTTTTTGTTATTTTGGATTTTGACGTTTTTTGTTTGTTGTGATCTTTTATTTAGGCGATTTTGATTTAAGCGATTTTTGAATTTTATCGATTTTTCGCTTTAGCGTTTTTTGAATTCTGTGATATTTTATTTTGGCGATTTTTGTTATTCGCGATTTTCGGTTTTGGCGATTTTTGATTTTGGTGATTTTTTTGCGACTTTGTTATTTGCGATTTTCGGTTTTGGCAATTTTTGTTCTGGCGATTTTTGATTTTGGTGATTTTTTTGCGACTTTGTTATTTGCGATTTTCGGTTCTGGAAATTTTTGTTTTGGCGATTTTGGGTTTTGGTGATTTGTGTTATTTACGATTTTCAGTTATGGCGATTTTTGAGTTCGGCGCTCTTTGATTTTTGATTTGGCAATTTTTGTCATTCGCTTCTCGGTTTTGCCGATTTTTATTTTTTTTTTTTTGCTATTTTGGATTTTGGCGAATTTTGTTTTTTGTGATCTTTTATTTTGGCGATTTTTGATTTCAGCGATTTTTGAATTTTATCGATTTTTCGCTTTAGCGTTTTTTGGTTTATGTGATTTTTTATTTTGGCAATTTTTGTTATTCGCGATTTTCGGTTTTGGTGATTTTTAATTTAGGCGATTTTTGTTTTTTGCGACTGTGTTATTTGCGATTTTCGGTTCTGCCAATTTCTGTTTTTGCTGAATTTGGTTTTTGGCGATTTTTGTTATATGTGATTTTCGGTTTTGGCGATTTTTGACTTGGACGACTTTTGTTTTTTATGATTTTTGATTTAGTCGATTTTTGATTTTTGGCGATTTTTGTATTGGCGATTTTTAGTATTCTCGATTTTCGGTTTTGGCAATTTTTCATTTTGGTGATTCCGCCCACAATTTCCACTACTGCTCACATTGGTAATTAATGTACTTGTCAAAAGTTTCAAGACTGTTATTTTCATAGTACTTCATATTATTTTGTATAGGAGGTGCCACGCCCATGATCCGATACCGCCCATTTTTTGTCTGACTACTCACATCAATAACACATGAACTCTGACAAAGTTCCATGATTTATCTATTATAGCATAGATATATGACAGGTAATATAAACTTTGAATGGGGGTGCCACGCCCACTGATATAATCCTCCCCATTTTTTCCGATCCACTGTATTATCAGCATTGTAATCCAAAATAACCGTGGGTTTCATTTTTTCAGTTGTGTCTACATCTT
Organism: Cordilura impudica; assembly: GCA_963682025.1. Taxonomy (NCBI): domain Eukaryota; kingdom Metazoa; phylum Arthropoda; class Insecta; order Diptera; family Scathophagidae; genus Cordilura; species Cordilura impudica. The sequence continues at coordinate 12,865,933 of OY821517.1, forward strand.
CTTCGAACATATGGACTCGCAGGACTTTTCTGGACTCACGTCGTACAGATGTTTTATTTGGACGTACTGTTCCAACAAATGCAATTTTTTGTCTCATCAATATACGCGCCACATCGAACGTGCAGAAAAAATTGTCAGCTTAAATAATTACACAACTTTCTGCCCTTGATTTACCTCATGCTCTTGACCAGTCAACTTTCCAGGGTAAATCATTCCTTTGAGGGGATAAAATGATATCGAATCGCACAGCCACCATACCTTTATTCCGTACTTGGTTAGCTTAGAAGAAATGTATTGGGACGAAATCTATATGGGAATAATTGCTCATCCACGGTCAGCGAATCATACGGGATGGAAGCTGCCGCCCAACTTCGTCAATAGCAGCAGTTTTATTGTTGATTAATCGCTCCCGTCGCATATTTGCGCAATCAAAGCGAATGAGTTTTTTTGTGGCTTTGTATATTTTGGATTGGTTAGCTCCTTAGCGAGCTCATTATTCGATTTAGATAGCCCAGCATACAAAACGATAGCCAAAAATGCATGGAACTCTTTTAGAGTGATTGTTTTCCATTACCTTTTCTTCATAAGATTTGTCGAATTGCATAAAGTTGTTACTTTCCTGACTTTTCGATTGTTATTCCATATGATAATATGCGCCATATCTTCGGTAGTGAGCATAGTGTAGGAATCATATGTGGCCATTTGATTGCTGTTATATTCAAAAACTAGTCGAAATGAATTGTGTAGGGCCATGTATATGGAAATCGATTTTATATAAAATATTCAGTATTGTCATACCGACATAAAAGGTGGCGCAACCTTTATATGACTATTTCATCTCAAATACAGATTGACAGATTAAAACTGAATTCGTAAAATTTTTCATTATTAATTTGATGGAAATTTTAAAAAATACCAGAAATTATCCTAAACGATTTCGCTTGGTACAAGTATATTTAAATAAAATTATACTGTACCCCAGCTGAGTTTATTACGTTATTTAAAAAAACCCCTAAAGTTTTTGTGACCTTATAAAAATTTTGTATAAATTTTGTGCAAAAAATACAAGATATAGTTGGAGAAAAGTACAGTATTAAAGTAAATAACTCTTCAGAAAAAACTTTGTAAAAATTGTTTTTTATTATACTTATTATGATTTTTTGTTAAATTAATATATCAGGAAATAAATTGGTTCAAGCTACTTTTCCATGCCAGTTCGGATTTATAAATTTTTATTTAGTTCATTGATAAGTATTGAATAAATTTCTCTATCGTATTATAAACAAGCAATAATCTCTACGAATATATAAAGATTTATAACAGTCAGCAAGTTTTACTTATTGGAAAAATTCAGCTTTGCAAACGGTTTAACCAGACATATTGGAGAAATATGTAAATAATCTTATTCTTATGTATTTGATTAAGAAATATAAGGAATAAATGTAATGAAAAAGAAATATAAAAAAACATCACACAGTGGAGCCTTTGGATAAAAAGTCAAAAATTTATTTACAATTTTGTAAAGCTTGATTAGTAATCCAGAACTCTTAAAGAGTTTCTCTACACTATTACAGAACGCAAAACGACCTGGAATTGTGAACGATTAAATTTCCATTAATGGCATTATCAAGTAAAACAGGGATCTGACTATTTTTTTTTTTTTTTTTTTTTTTGAGATTAGACCCTTTTCCCAAACTCATGCTATAGACCGACTATAAGTTTCGTACTTTCTCTTCTGATCATCTGTAGTTTTACAATTATAAAATTTTTTTCGCTAAAGGTTCCACTGTACATCATTATTCTCACTATCGTTATAATAGATGCAACAATATAAAATTGTTATCCATTAGAAAACTGAAGATGACGACGAAGAAAAAGAAATAAAAAGGGAGACGCTCCACAATTTCATTAGGGTGGCTCACCAAAAAACTTTTTTTATTTTTGCAACTCTTAAAGCGGTATACTTATGTGTACTTATAGTCCATATGAATTCTGAGAATTTTTTCAGGTTTTTTGGAGGTTGATAAGCGTTCGATGAAATCGAATCTTTAGTGCCCTCCACATCGGTTTTACATTTACATTAATGTCTGTTCTTATTTCACTATTTATAAGAAACTACCAGATACCAGCGCTCGAAATGCTAGTGCAATTTCTAGGCAGCTTTATTTTTCAACTTAGCCGATTCACAATCCAACAATTTTATGGTTTATTATTATTGTGAATAAAGATATCAAACTCATTAACAAACACATTAAGGGGGGGATAAGGTTTTAAAAGTTAAAAAAGTCGTATTTTCATAATACTTTTTTGAAGATATAAATAACGATGGACTATTTATTTACATACACGTTAGAGCATAACATTTGTAGAATCTTCGAAAAATTTCCCCTTAAAAATTTTAATAAACAAGTGCGTGACAGCGAATCTCCGGAGGCGTTGTTGTTTTGCGTGAACATCATAACTCGTTACCGGATCATGTGAAATAAAAAAATCGAAATGCGTTTAAAAGGTGATATGTTTTCTGAGGTAGCGCTGAAGAGCTTCTTTTTTTTTTGGCAGCATTTTGAAGTGAAAAACACGATGTTTTGCATAACATTTCGGGAATTTATTGTTAAAAAATGGGGGAAATAATGGGAAATAAAAAAACTCTTCGTGATTACCTGACGATTTAAGTGCAGATAAAGTGTGTAAAATTTCAAAAGAATCGATCAAGTAGATTTTGAACATTTATTTGCGAAAAAAATCGATTTAAAGTTTTTTAAAAACTGATTTTATACGATAAACCGTATGAGTCCGGTCGCTGGAAACGCTGTATCATCTTAAGTTTTGCTCCGATTTACTTGAAGTTTTGACACAACATTCTCGACATGTGGTACATGCAGAAAAAGAAAAAGGTTTTAAAACCTACCACATCCCCCCCCCCCCCCCCCCTTAACAAATTTAATGAAACACACATACCATATGTATAATATTATGTATGTGTTAGAAGCAACTTTAAATGCATTGTTCTCAAAATAAAGGAAAAAATTTAAAAATCTGTAAATCTGCAAAACAGCTAAAAAGAAAAACCTTTCAAATAATATACGTTTAGTCAAAATCGGGATAAAATGGTAGAACAAAACATCGGTCACAAAAACTCGCCTAACCTATTAATATAATAGATGTAAATAAAATATTTTAAAAAGCAACAATTAGATAATTTGAAAAAGCTTAATACTGAATTACTACAAAAAACACTGAATTTTGAACATTTTTTAGAACATTTTTGGACATGTCTGAGCACAATGATGCCCGATTTACCCCATTTTCAATACCAACCTGCTCGAGATAATTAGAAATAATATTATCATAACTTTAAATCGAGCATTTTGTAAATAAGCGTGATTTCAATACACAGACGGACAGACGAACAGACGGACATCGCATTACAAATGGAAGGACAAACTGATATGTACCATCCGCACAGTGAGACAATAATTATACCCTATACCACTATGTGGTTTGGGTATAATGACTTTGTGCTGCTGTTTGTAACTACTAAAAATATTTGACCTAGACCCATCTTTTATTATACCGATCGAATCAGAATCACTAACTGATTCGATTTAACGATGTCCGTCCGTCCGTCCGTCTGTGTGTCCATGTAAACATTTTAATTAAACTGCAGGTCGCAAATATGAATATATTTTTATGAAGTTTGGTATATAAGCTTCTATTGGCCATAGGATGAACGCTGTTGAAATTAGTGAGAATCGGTCCATGTTCAGACCTAGCCCCTATACAAATGACCCCTATGAAATTGACATAAATTGCCATAAGATCCAAATTGTCATATAGATCTTACTCAAATTGGGTTCGTATGCGTTTATTACATCCATTAATGAGTAGTCCAAAAATGATCCTTAGGGGACAACTCTTAGTCAGAGGCCCCATATGGAACTGCGATCTCCATTTAAATCTATCAAAAAACAAAAATATTGCACTGATTCTTCTCAAATTTTGTTTGTACATATTTTTGCAAAATACAAGAGACTTTACCAAACATAGTCAGGATCGGTCCATTTTTGGGCCTAGTCCCCATATAGATATAGCAACCGATATGAACTTTTTCATATCTGCAGCCAAAAAAATTAATAAAAATCCCACTCAAATTTGGTTTATGCTTATTTTCTATGTCCAGTTAGTTGGGCCTATGAGATAGGGTCTCTAAACGCATGGTATAGGGTATTATATAGTCGGTCTAGAACGACTATAATTTTCTTACTTATTTTTTAATTGTGATCAGGGTATAATCACTTTGTGCTGATGTTTGTAACTAATATTTGACCTAAACCCATTTCTTATTATACCGATCGACTGAGAAACACTTTCTGAATCGATTTAGCAATGTCCGTCCATCTGTCCGTCAGCCTGGTTGCCCATGGAAATATTGTAATCAAACTACAGGTCGCAAATATGAATATATATTGATGAAATTTATTCCGTCGGCCATAGGGTGAACACTATTAAAATTGCTAAAAATCGATGAATGTTCAGACCTAGTCCCCATGCAAATATGATTCAAATTGTCTGTATTATGTGTCTATTACATCCGTTAATCAGTAGTCCAAAAATACACCCTCTATGACAATTCTTAGTCATAACCCTCATATAGAGATGCTTCCTGATCTTCGTCTATACCTATAAAAAACAAAAATATTGCAAATGTTTTTCTCAAATTTGGTTTGTATTAGTTTTTTGCAAAAAAGAAGAAACTTTACCAAATATGGTCAGAATCGGTCCATTTTCGACCCAGTCTCTATATAAATGTAGCATCCGATATGAAATTTTTCAAATCTTCAGGCAAAAAATTAATAAAAATCCCACTCAGTTTTATATTATGCTTATTTTTTATACCCAATTAGTTGGACGTAAGACCAATTCTCTAAACGTATGTTTTTATGTCTCTTTTTACTCAGACAACTTTAAATAATTGGATTTCTCAATGTCATTCAAAAAATATTTATCTCTGAAGTTAAATTTATTTATACCGAGCCAATTATTTACGATTGGAAATAGAATAAAATTTCAGGAGACTAAATCCAAAGAATAAGGCGGGTGAGTTAGAAATTCGTTGCCCAATTCACAGAAGTTTGTTAAGCCACTACAACCGTAATGGTGTAATGTCTTAATGAAAAACCACTTTATTTATGGCCAAATCAGTTGAATCATTCCAATAAATTGCTTTAATATTCACCATTTATTGTTTTTAGTTTTATAAGCAAAATCAAAGGGGACTATGCCGCGTACATTCTAAAACACTATCGTCATAACATTGTTCGCCTATAAGCCCACCTTGACCTTCTGCGGCCTATTGCCCGTTATTTAGACTGGTGCTGTGGCCAGGATGTAATGACTTTGTGCTGATGTTTGTACCTACCAAAATATTTGATCTAAACTCATTTCTTATTATACCGATCAACTCAGGATCACTTTCTGAGTCGATGTAGCGATGTCCGTCCATCCGTCCGTTCGTCCGTCTGTGTGTCCATGTAAATGAATGCATTTTGATAATATTTAATGTATAAGCTTTTATCGTGCATAGGATGAAGGCTATTAAAGTTGGTTCTTGTTCAGAACTAGTCCCCATACAAATGACCCCTATGGGATCACCTTAAATAGACAGAAGTTACAAATTATCACATAGATTTCGATGAAATTGAGTTTGTCTATGTTTATTGCATCCATTAGTCATTAAAATCTATAAGAAAACAGATATATTGCACGTTAAATTTGACGTCATTTTTCAGACGTATTGTAATTAATACTGTAAGTAATATGCAAATTTTAATTTTGTTTCAATGGTGCGCGGTAGAGAAGAAGAAAACATTTCTTTAACTCAATTATCGAAGAACATTTGGTTTGCTACTTTTTTTATATAAAACTTTTTGCCCGGTAAATATTATTTATTATAAATTAATTTTTCATGGGCTTTCGGCAGACGTATGAGTAATATTATTCCTTAGAAATATTACTCATACGTATTGAATTCAATTATTTTCATGTTTGTATACAACGAATAATAGAAGAGACGAGAGAAAAGTAAAGTCAGAATAGTTTTATAGGTTTTAAAAATTATTTTCATACATATTTTTTTGCCAATATCGAAAGTCTTATCTAGCATAAGATAAACTACTGGTTATCCATCTGTAATGAAATTTAACGATATCGAATCTAGTGATGATACTACAATAAGTAACATGTTTGCAGACTCTTTTGCTAGTACATATTCTGTTGCTCAATATTGTTCCAACAGCTATTCATATCCAATAAACACAAATCAAGCTATATCTCTTCCCCTAATCGATAAGGCAGAACTTGTTAATAGCCTGAAGAAACTGAAAGTTTCATTTATTCATGGACCTGATGGAGTACCTAGTTCTATACTCAATTATTGTGCTACTTCCTTGGCAACACCTCTGTCTCTCTTGTTTAATGCGTCAATAAAAAACGGGTATTTTCCAAAATTTTGGAGAGCTTCTTACATCATTCCATTATTTAAATCTGGAAATAGATCGGATGTTTCTAATTACCGTGGTATTGCTAAACTTAGTGCAATCCCTAAGCTTTTCGAGAAATTTATTACAGATTTTTTGTGCTATCACTCATCGCCAATTTTGTCACCATTTCAACACGGACTTCGGAAAGGATGCTCTACCGTTACAAACGTGCTTCATTTTACGACAATAATTAATGATGGTTTTGTCAAGAAAAAACAAACAGATGCAGTATACACCGATTTTAGTAAGGCTTTCGATAAAGTAAACCATAACCTTCTACTGATCAAATTGGATTTATTAGGTTTAACACCATTAAGCCTTAAATGGATAAAATCATATCTTTCTGAGAGAACACAACGTGTAGTGTATAATAATATGTCATCTAAAGATATTACTGTGACTTCTGGTGTTCTCGAGGCAGCCATCTTGGACCAATTCTTTTCTCCCTTTTCATCAATGATCTTCCAAAAGTGATAAATTTTTGCAACGTTTTAATGTACGCTGATGATGTTAAAATTTTTTTAAGTTACTGTCAACATAATGATCATATTCATCTTCAATCAGATCTCAACAATTTCTTTTCGTGGTGTAACCGTAACCTAATGGAACTAAATTTGAAAAAATGTAAATGTATGCGTTTTTCTAGAAATAATGCTTTTCCTGCTAACTACTTTTTGGGCGGATATCAGCTTGAACTTGTTGATACTTTTCTGGATTTAGGGATTCTACTTGATCCTAAATTAAACTTTATATCTCACGTCACCATGACAGTTAATAAAGCTAGAGGTACACTCGCCTTTATTAAAATATGGGCAAAAGAATTTATTGATCCTTACATAACCAAACAACTTTTTACATCTCTTGTAAGACCTATTTTAGAATATGGGTCAATAATATGGGATCCTTTCGATAACATTCATATTCAACGAATCGAGTCTGTACAGAAACAATTTCTACTCTTTTGCTTACGTGGCTTACCTTGGAATTCTGCAATTAATCTACCTTCATACGTAGAACTATGCTAAAAGTAACATTTATGATCAACCTAATTAATGGTGAAATCTGTTCTGACTTTCTTGTCAACAATATAACTTTTAATGTTCCTCAACGAGTATCACGTCAATTCCAACCACTCCTTGTTAAATCTTTTCAATCCAACTATGCTCTAGCTGATCCTTTTAGAAGAATTTGTTGTGTTTATAATAATCTTTATCATTTAATTGATTTTTCGTTGAACACTGATGTAATTAAGCATAATATCATTATTTTCTTAAATTCCTAACTATTTGTTTTTATTTTTAAATCATTTAATTGTTTCAATATATGTACATATGTAATTATATCATTTATACAGGTCTGTAAGGATTTATTCCATTGACCTAATAAATAAATAAAAAAAATATCGTTGCCGCTATGCCAGAAGGTGCTTGTGAATCATTAATATGCTAATAACTCTAATATTGTGAATTTTGGATGTAGCACCTTTTGGCATACCACCGACGATATGAGCTATTGACGCACAGTGGTTCAAAACCAAAAAAAAGTGGTAATAAGTCTGGAACTTCTAAACAATTGGTTGGATTGGAATAGTATATTCTAGGCGATTGTAGTCAAGGATATAGGCTTTCAAAATATTTTTTTTGAGATACCCTGTTGTAACACAGGGTGAGCTACAGGGTGCCAAAGTCGACCGCCTCGAGGTGGAAAATGCTTTCAAAGCTTGCAACTTTTATAAATATGAAGTGATTTTTACGTTTTTTAAATTTTTCCAATAACCATTAAATTATTAACAGGTAGTTTAACCTAGTTATCGCTTATGGTTTAAAAAATATTTGATTTTAAAAATCAACATTTGAACTATTCACCAAATTCTTTCTTGGTTTTTCGCAAATAACATTTTTAATAAAATAGATAAAAAAAAAAAATCTAAAAATATGTGGCGATAGCCAGTACTTTTTAAAAAAATACGTTGAAGTATTTTTTGAATTATTTCAAACTGTTTAGTGAGCACAAAATCTTAAAGTTGACTTTTTGCATCAGGTTCTAAAAATTGCAAATTTTTGCCAAAAAATACCCTTCATTCTTTCACTTTTTTCTCACAACCTTGGTAAAACATGTATATATTTTTCTACATATTTTAAAAGAATATGCTTCAAGAATGGTTGTAAGCGAAATTTTTAATATTTTTGGACAGGCATCCTACGTCCAGCATTGGACGAAATTGGGCAATTTTAAAAAAAAAAAAACTAAGTTTTAAAAGTTAATACAAAAATCTCCGCTCGATTTCTTCAAATGTTTCACCGCAGTATTAAAGCTCCAAATATTTTTCTTTATTTGCCGTAATAAAATTCACCGCCATTACATAAACGTGGTCAGGAGGGCTTAAATGGTGAAAAAAGTCAAATTTTCATACGAATTTTTTTTGTTAACATAAAAAACATATTAAGATTAGTTATTTTTATATTTTGTTTACCGATTCAGAACGGTATTTAAATTATTTTTATTATATACTTTAAATTATATACTACAAAAAGTCATTTTGATAACGTTAATAGTTTTTGAGATATTTATATTCAAATTTCAGAAAAAAATATAGAAAAACTATGGTTTTTCGTTTTTTTTTTGGTTTTTTTGGTAAAGTGTTCCCAAAATTTTTGAATTTTACTTATTATTAGTGTATATAATAATAAGTAAAATTAAAGAAGACATATTTGTCTATTCAACGATATATAACATCTCTATCAAATGTATTGCAGCATTCTGAAATAATGACCCCAAACCACACTCCACAGGCAAAAATTTAGCTATTTCTCTATTTGTTCATATAAATGGTCATTTACATAGTGAATGACATATTTATACCCTATACCACTATGTGGTTTGGGTATAATGACTTTGTGCTGCTGTTTGTAACACCCAAAAATATTTGACCTAGACCCATCTTTAATTATACCGATCGAATCAGAATCACTTTTTAAGTTGATTTAACAATGTCCGTCCGTCCGTCAGTCTGTGTGTCCATGTACACTTTGTAATCAAACTGCAGGTCGCAAATATGAATATATTTTGATGAAATTTGGTATATAAGCTTTTATCGGCCATGGAATGAACGCTATTGAAATTGGTGAGAATCGGTCCATGTTCAGACCTAGCCCCCATACAAATTACCCCTATGAAGTCGACATAAATTGTCATAAGATCCAAATTGTCATATAGATCTTACTCAAATTGGGTTTGTATGCGTTCATTACATCCATTAATGAGTAGTCCAAAAATGATCCCTTTGGCCCCATAAAGAGCTGCTTCCCGATCTTCACTTAAATCTATTAAAAAACAAAAATATTGCACTGATTCTTCTCAAATTTTGTTTGTATATATTTTTGAAGAATACAAGAGACTTTAGCAAACATGATCAGGATCGGTCATTTTTTGGACCTAGTCCCCATATAGATATAGCATCCGATATAAACTTTTTCATATCTGCAGCCAAAAAAATTAATAAAAAACCAACTCAAATTTGGTTTTTGCTTATTTTCTATGTCCAGTTAGTTGGGCCTAAGAGATAGGGTTTCTAAACGCATGGTATAGGGTATCGTATGGTCGGTCTAGACCGACTATAATTTTCTTACTTGTTTTTTATTGTTTTTTGGTAAAGGGTTGCATACGTTTTTATTACTTCAAATAATTTTATATATCTTTTCAAAGAAGGTATAATTATAAGTTAATGGTGTATGAAATATTTACCTAATGAGTTTCAACTGATCATAAAATTACCCGAAACTCTGATGCTGATTTTATACAAAAAAAAAAAAACATGTAAAAAGCCAATGCCTAAGATATTTCCATTATTAAATAACCAATATAACTAAATTTTTTTTAATGAGTATTTTTTTATTTGTTTTATAATAGGCTTAAAATTACATAACAATTGTCTGCTTTTTTACTAGCTATTTTCTACAAAACAATCAGAAATATCAAAAGATAAAAGATGTTTTATATCCATAGCTTCGGAATCATCATTTTCTATTTCAAGACTTATTTTTGGTAACCATTTTGTTCTTATGGAGTATATTACTGGATCTGATGATATCAATAAATATTCCATTAAATCGGAATTTTGGGCTTCTTTGCTACATTTTCTTGTATTAAAAAGTCTAAAGTGTTTGACATCTCTGTTTCTGGCTTCTTGTGTTTCTTCAGTCAGTTCTCCCAAGGGCAGGATGATATTTTGTATTATTTCTTTCCCATGAGCTAATACTTTGTGTACAGTTGGTGTCATTGGCCTCCATGGATATAAGTTCATTATTAAATCCTTAGTTCCACTAGCATATATTTTCAATTTCTCCGCATTAATTTGTTGTTTACTATTAATGACAGCTAATATTACTTTAAACCGTGCGATTAAAGCCGTGTCAATGCCAGTAATCAAAGAAGTAGTTTCGGGATCTTCAAAGAAACGTCTTGCTGTATAACCATCATTTGAACTTCCATAGCCACAAAGATGCTTATCGATAATTAGACCAAGTTGCATTTTAAATTCATCCTGAATTCTTTTCTTCTCAGTTTTTCGTATGGCGTGTAGATCAGTATTATTTTTAACTGGTATATTTTCTTGTCCTGGAATTTGCCGGTATTTTAGATCATATGCGAGATGCAAGCAATATTCCATAAATCGTATTATTGCATGAAGTGGTGATATTCAAAATTTTAAAGCATTTTCATTAATAGGAATTTCATCACAACTGTTATGAAATTCTGAACTTTTTTTTCCACATATATTACATTTCCAAGTAAATGTTATATCTGTAACGGCATTGGCTACTTTCCCATCAATCATTGTAAAAAGTGGTTGAAATAACACTTTAATGACACTTCCAGATATTTCCACAAAAACTGGAGACAATCTCGAAATTTCCTGATTTATTGAACTCACTAAGCTTTGTGTTGTAATTTTGTCTTCCTTTGTCTTCCGGGTGTTAAATTATTCCATATGTCCTGATATTCTCTCTCACTAGAAGAAGAACTTTTCTCATTATATAGCCTCATTTTTAATGGTACTAATGACGTCATAAAAATTGTTGAAAAATCTATTTCTGAATTGCTTCCACTTGGTTGTCTATACTCAGAGAATCCAGATGTTCCATCACATCCCCATTTACATATTAACGTAACTTCTGAATTGTTGCATATTTCTATTTCTCCTTTGCTAAATGTGGATATTATTCTAGATGCAGTGTTTTCAAGCAGTTCCGCTAATCCAACATTTGCACTTTCAGTATTGGATTTCACATTAGATGGTAGAATTTTATTTTTTGTTTCCTTTATGGCTCTGCTGGTAGGAAAAATATCAAATCCTTTTTCTTTGAGAGCTTTTCTCAAAATACCATATTTATTTCTTGTCAATCCAAAATTTAAAATAAGAGCTAACGCATCCTCTTCTGTAAATGATGTTGACGATTTTGGCGTTGAAATACTCTGCACCATACGCTTCAACCGCTTGGGAGATGCAGTTGGTAACACATCTACAATTTTCGCAGCTTCCTTTGGTTGCGTGCGTGTCAAGGCTGATTTAAAAGAATCCTTAATTTCATTAGGCGAATGGTTACTAATGATTTCTTCTTGTTTTTTCTTTTTTGTCCTTGAGTGAACATTTTCGTAGTCCTTTTTAGGTCGACTAAATGCCTTTTTCTCAATTTGTACTGTGAGGCCCGTTTTCAACCATTCTTCATTTTTAGTCATAAACTTTGATTTTGATAAACCCGATTGGCTTAATCTTCTTTCGTAAGCTTTGTAAAAATTTTCAACATCTTCAGATCTCACATTTAAACCGTAAGTGTTGTTAATTGTATAAAATAATTTCGAGACTTTTTCCGAACGTGATGAATGAATAGTAGAATCGGAAGGATTTTCCCAAATAACTTTGCAAAGTGAATAATACTTTAATGTAACCTCCATGATAGATTATACGTAAGTGATCTTAATAAACAAGAAACTCATGGTTATATACTGAAAATACTTTTTGAAAGGTAACATATCGGGCAGGTACTTCAACCAATACTTACATTTTGTTTTAGTGAATCTAAGGAATTGGCTTTTACCTGTTTTTTGTTGCATAAAAAGGTATTGTGAATTACAGATATTTTGCAATAGGTATCAGAGTTTCGGGCAATTTTATGATCAGTTGAAACTCATTAGGTAAATATTTCATACACCATTAACTTATAATTATACCTTCTTTGAAAATATATATAAAATTATTTGAAATAATAAAAACGTGTGCAACCCTTTACCAAAAAAAACAATAAAAAACTATGTCATTCACTATGTAAATGACCATTTATATGAACAAATAGAGAAATAGCTAAATTTTTGTCTGTGGAGTGCGGTTTGCGGTCATTATTTCAGCATGTTCCAATATATTTGATAGACATGTTATATATCGTTGAATAGATAAATATGTCTTCTTTAACAATATATATAATAAATAGTAAAATTCAGATATTTTGAGAACACTTTACCAAAAAAACCAAAAAAAAAAAACGAAAAACCATAGTTTTTCTATATTTTTTTCTGAAATTTGAATATAAATATCTCAAAAACTATTAGCGTTATCAAAATGACTTTTTGAAGTATTTTAGATAATTTAAATACCGTGAATAAATAAACAAAATATGAAAATAGCTAATCTTAATATGTTTTTTATGTTAACAAAAAAAATTCGTATGAAAATTTGACTTTTTGCACCATTTAAGCCCTCCTGACCACGTTTATGTAAAGGCGGTAAATTTTATTGCGGCAGATAAATAAAAATATTTGCAGCTTTAATACTGCGGTGAAATATTTGAAGAGGTCGAGCGGATATTTTTGTATTAACTTTTAAAACTTATTTTTTTTTTTAAATTGCCCAATTTCGTCCAATGCTGGACGTAGGGTGCATGTCCAAAAATATTAAAAATTTCACTTACAACCATTCTTGAAGCATATTCTTTTAAAATATGTAGAAAAATATATACATGTATTTACCAAGGTTGTGAGAAAAAAGTGAAAGAATGAAGGGTATTTTTTGGCAAAAATTTGCAATTTTTAGAACCTGATGCAAAAAGTCAACTTTAAGATTTTGTGCTCACTAAACAGTTTGAAATAATTCAAAAAATACTTCAACATATTTTTTTAAAAAGTACTGGCTATCGCCACATATTTTTAGATTTTTTTTTATCTATTTAAATATAAATGTTATTTGCGAAAAACCAAGAAAGAATTTGGTGAAAAGTTCAAATGTTGATTTTTAAAATTAAATATTTTTTAAACTATAAGCGATAACTAGGTTATACTACCTGTTAATAATTTAATGGTTATTGGTAAAATTTAAAAAACGTAAAAATCACTTCAAATTTATAAAAATTGCAAGCTTTGAAAGCATTTTCCACCTCGAGGCGGTCGACTTTGGCACCCTGTAGCTCACCCTGTGTTACAATAGGGTATCTCAAAAAAAATACTTTGAAAGCCTATATCCTTGACTACAATCGCCTAGAATATACTATTCCAATCCAACCAATTGGTTAGAAGTTCCAGACTTATTACCACTTTTTTTTTGGTTTTGAACCACTGTGTGACGCAAGAGAATAATATTAGTTCATACGTATAAGTAATATTACTGTTATCAAAGATTAATCATTCGGTTGCCAAAAGTATCTGATGTATTAATAACAGCTAAATTCTTTAATTTTATATTATATCTAAGTTTTTGTTATCTATTTTAATTTTTATTTAAATTTACTGGAGCTTATTGGAAAAACTCTAAATTTATTTTTAATTTAAAGCCGCCATGTTTTGTTAATTTCATTAAAAATATGTTAGGTAGAAGAATTGCGAGACTTCAAAGTTTTTCATGTAATCGTTTGTTAATGATTATACAATATATAGGAACAAGTTTCCTATTTTCTAAGTAATACATAGAAATCTTTATAATAATATCTTGTTAAATATTTTCACCTGAAAAATTCAAAACAAAAATATTAAATTAGGATATTCACAATTTAAAGGCTATATTACACAGTGCATCAGTTATCCAAGGGGGGGGTGAGAAATTGCAAGATAGGTTCGAGGTACTAGGCCAATATAGTAACTTTTATAATTTTTCCTTATGTTTATTCAGCTTTAACTTTAAATCGTTAGAGTTGATTCATTGAATCTTTGATTTATCAATCAAGTATTCAGATTTTTTTTTTAATTTATATTAATTTTTATTAAAATTTGGGCTAAGAACGCCAAACACTGTGGAGGTTTTCCTACACAGGCCCAATAATTTTACCCTAACTTGGATTTTCTAACACCCCACTCCAAATTATATACATATATTAGAGTGGTCTTTGAAAGGAAAATGCGATTTTGGGAAGTGTCATGGTCCAGTTGGTCTCCTTTCTATATAAAACTAATAAATGTGAAGTTTGGGGACAATCGGATAAAGAAATGTAGTGCCGGAAATCGATTGAAAATTTCAAGTTTGTTTATATGGGGAAAATATGCCTTTTTCTGATTTTCCGAAAATATAATTCTATCGCTAAATTTTTTCGACAAGTTGTTGTATGAATCAATGTCAGTACTAAATTAGCTTTTCAAAAAGCTATATAGCTTCTCAAATCGAATAAAAACTAGCCAAGAAAGAGCAAATGCCCCAGACTACTTTTTTTTTTTGTCAAAAAACACTACGTCGTGAAATTTGAGCGAAATAATCTGTAACATATATTTAACAAATCTTGAATGTACCAGATCTATTCCAATTATGTTTAGAATTTTTTAAAACATAAAAAAAATTTTATCAAAAAATTTTCCATCTTTGTTATCATAGCGCAATAGGTTAACAATATGGTAGTAAAACAATACTTCATGTCTGAGTACTTATAAGTATAGAGACAAAAAAAAAAAAAATAAATTAAAAAAAAAATTAAAATTTAGTTAGATTCACTGCCAGTTGTATCATCTGAATTACTGCTATTATCATCACTATTATTGTTTTGTTGTTCTTCTGTTATCGAACAAGTGATTGGTGGCTGTAATAATTTCAATTCAAAACAGTTGGATCAATTGATGATTTTTGTGTCTTCTCAACTGCACTTAAGGACGTTATAACTGGATCTGAGTTTTTTTTTAGCAAGTTGTGCAGAATGTCCGCATTTGTTAACTTTCGTGACACCTTTGGTGAATATTTGAGACGGAATTTCCTAAATTCTTTATGTCAGACTCCTGCGCTTCTTCAGACATTCGCCCGATAGGAAGAGCAAATTTTTGTGTAACTTCTGGCCCGTGTAATAATAGCTTATGAAGAGTAACGGGCATTGTATACCAGTTGTTTAAGGATACATATTACATCCTGCGGTTTCGTCACAATATGGTTTAAATGTGTCTATGTTGATCTCATATCCCGATGTCAATGCCCATAGTATAACGTAAAAGTTCTGTGATACTATATTAAGTTAGACCTGTGATTTTGCGTGTACTGTGTTGTCAATATTTATTAAATTTATTTATATTTCTTAAAATTCTGTGTAGTAATGTCCAGTTTTTTATTTACAAATAAATTTTACAAATTATATTCCCTGACGATGTAACAAAGAATCATTTTATAATAAATTTACGCTCCTGAGGAAGTTTGAATAAAGCAAACGAAACGTCGAGCAGAAACATGATATTTAATTGATTTTTATTTACACATAAAAACAGATTATTGACCAAAATAGCCCGTAAGGTAACCCCTCTTTTTAAATCTAATTTAAATATTAACAATTGGTCACAACAACAAAAACACACTTTTTGTAAAACCTTTCAATTAGATTTTTATTTACACTTGTTATTTCAGCAGATACTGCAGGATTTTTAAAAAATTTTCTTGCACTATTCCCATCATTGGTGTTTTCACCTCCTTGTTTGGCGGTGTCTAGTAGTAAGCCTGTTTTTGACCTAAATTGGTCTATTATGTGTTTTTTTCTGGTCGCAATATTCTCTTTTTCTTCTGCCTTGCGATATTGCCATTTCTGCACATCTAGCCTATATGCAATGTGTAAAACACACTCTATTAATCTTATCGGGGCATGTAGTGTAGATAAACGCCAAGAAAATTTATCAGCATCGCTTTTTCGTTGTTCATATCTTTAGAAGTCGCTTGGCAAATATAACATTTTTGAGTGGCTTTGTTGGAAGCCAAAATATTGCAAACTTTACCACCGACCATGGTTTCTTCAAATATGTGAGCAACTTCAATCACGGTTCCGTTAAACTCAACAAGTGTTGGTGCAATTATTGAAATTTGATCGCGGACACTTTTGAATTCATCTAATACTAACTCCTCAGTCTCCTTGCAAATATGAATTTAATAGGCCTGCAATATGAGGTCGTTGACGGTCTTGGATTCTGCCATAATATAATCATGTTGTTTCCTTCATTGTACCCGAACATTTGTAAAGCCATTAATGTCGTTGCCAAGACATTTGCATCTTAAAAATTCTCCGTGTCGGCTTTTTGTTTATAACGACTTTGTCCACCGCTACCATCACAACCCCATTTAAAAATCATTGTTACGTTTCTTATTTTCAGTACTCCATCAACAATAATAACGCTCAAAACTTCATATTGGGCTAAACTTAGTCGTTTTTTTTTTTTTTTTTTTTTTTATAACGTTTATTTAAGGACATTTCATATACTTAAACTATAAATAAACAAATAGTTGGAAAAATGAGGTTATTATACACAGTCCCATATTCGGAATCTCAAGTATAGTATATATACATTAGAGTGTTTTTTTTTTTTTTTTGGTTTTTGTTTTTGATTTTTTGATATCATTACTTTTTAGAAGGCTTTTGCGCCAACAAAAATAATGGCGTTTTTGTTTTTTTAAAATTCCAACTCCTTCAATCGCCTCTCGGCGACTAATATCGCGGATTTTGGGTACCTTACTTTGTAGCACAAAAACAGCTAAATATACTTAAAATCTGACTACACGAATCGATTCTACATAAAAAATTAGGCTTATGAGCAGTTTTTTGCCCTTTTATAATGCACCGGATAGCCATTAGGGTGGTCGGAAAAAATTATTTTTTTTAATTCTTTCATTTTAACTATTTTTACGTATACACATTTAAAGAGGATTCTTATCTGAAAAAAAATGGTATACCATACTTGTTTTTATACCCTATACCACTATGTGGTTTGGGTATAATGACTTTGTGCTGCTGTTTGTAACAACCAAAAATATTTGACCTAGACCCATCTTTAATTATACCGATCGAATCAGAATCACTTTCTGAGTTGATTTAACAATGTCAGTCTGTCCGTCTGTCCGTCCGTCTGTGTGTCCATGTAAAGCTTGTAATCAAACTGCAGGTCGCAAATATGAATATATTTTGATGAAATTTGGTATATAAGCTTTTATCGGCCATGGGATTAACGCTATTGAAATTCGTGAGAATCGGTCCATGTTCAGACCTAGCCCCCATACAAATTACCCATATGAAATCGACATAAATTGCCATAAGATCCAAATTGTCATACAGATCTTACTCAAATTGGGTTTGTATGCGTTCATTACATCCACTAATGAGTAGTCCAGAAATGATCCCTTTGACCCCATATAGAGCTGCTTCCCGATCTTCACTTAAATCTATTAAAAAACAAAAATATTGCACTGATTCTTCTCAAATTTTGTTTGTACATATTTTTGCAAAATACAAGAGACTTTACCAAACATGATCAGGATCGGTCCATTTTTGGACCTAGTCCCTTTATAGATATAGCATCCGATATGAACTTTTTCATATCTGCTGCCAAAAAAATTAATAAAAATCCCACTCAAATTTGGTTTTTGCTTATTTTCAATGTCCAGTTAGTTGGGCCTAAGAGATAGGGTTTCTATACGCATGGTATAGGGTATCGTATAGTCGGTCTAGACCGACTATAATTTTCTTACTTGTTTATTAAAAAAATTATAAACTAAGTAACACTTTTAAAAGTTGTTAGAGTTCAAAAATTTTTTTATTGTTATTATTTAAATTTTCATTGAATTAGGTTTGGAGTTTTAAGTATTCGTAATTTTAACATTATTTTATGAAATGTGTGATCTTAAGAAAATAACTGAAAAGAGAATTAGACGGATTCCAGGTAAATGCATTATATATTATTTTAATAAAATTATATAACTAGTTACGTTTTTCCCTAAGATATTCGGTCGTGTACAAAATTAGACGTTTTACGTCGATTTTATACAATCCTTAATCCTATTGGAAAACACAATATTTTCGTAACAGCTTCTACTGTTGTATCCGAAATAGAGGAAGATGTGCAAAAGTTGAATTTATATCCCAAGCAGCGTTATTACCTGCGTAATAAAATCATTCAAATTTACAAAAACTTTAAGAATGTTCAAAAGAATTTTAAACCAAGAAGTTTAGTTCAAAAACCATACATTGTAAGATTTTACGACCAGCTCTCTGATCCAAAACGAGAATTAGAACTTTGTCTTGAAAAGGAACTGGATGTTGGAGAAGCGCACGAAGAATCTGATAGTGAAACCAATGACCCAAATTGGTTGCTTGATGAAGCAAAGTCAAAAGTTTCCACGTTTGTTTTTATTAGTCCAAATATCTGTGGACTCTTGGATAGTCTGGGAATTTCTTCCACTTCTATGTCGCGCCTTTTCTTAGAACTTAAGCAGCTCAATAATGTGAGAGGAAAATCATCGAAATCCACTGTATGGAATATGCGAAATAACGAACGCCAGGAATCGTTTAGAAGGCTTCACCAATTTAAATTTCCAAACCATTTAATATTGCATTGGGATGGTAAAAAGATGCAGAACAACAGTAACGATATGGTGGAAAGATTGGTGATCAGCGTATCTGCACCAAAGGTCAAACTATTGCAAATGAATTGAAAAAACAGTGCGAAGAGTTAGAAATTACACACAATATTGTTGGGCTTTCGTATGATACAACAGCATCAAATTCCGGTAGAAAAAGTGGAGCAGCAATATTGTTTGAAAAATCCATTAATTTGGATTCAAACCCAAAACATTTAACCGAAGACCATGCCGTCTACATCAGAAAGAATTATGTGTAGCAAATCCATTCAAAGCTGTTGTCATGAAAAGTGTTGGTGCTGGAATTCCGATATTTGCCCAGTTTCGAAAATGGTTCAACGAAAACAGCAGTTTGAAAATTACACCGGCTTTACATTCCAAAACACTTAAACCAATACTGGAAAAAAATAAACAAGCATTGATAGATTTTTATGAAAAACAGACCAAAATTAATCATCGTAGAGCAGATCACCGGGAAGTAGCGGAACTAGCACTTGTGCATTTAAATGCGAACTCAAATTACAAAATTAAATCTTGTGGAGCAGATCACCATGCTAGATGGCTCTCTAAGGTTATATACATTTTCAAAATTTTGCTATTTAAAGAGCATTTTAATATATCGGAAATCTTAGTAGAACAGTTCGAGTCGATGCTTATATATTTCATAACAGTATATTTAAAGTATTGGTTTACTTCTGAATCTACTATATATGCACCAAAAAATGATTTAGATTTCCTAACGGAGCTTGATGAATTTTCCCAAATCGAAGGAAAATATTTTCCTTTGATCGCAAGTAGTGCTAAATGTACTCAACTACGTCATATGGATTATTTAACCGAAGAAAATGCAATATTTTCAATATTTTATGACAGAATTTCAGTGGAAGAAAAAGAAAATCTACGTGTTAAGTTGTTAGGAATTATTAGTCAAGGTCAACTAATGCAACTCATAAAAATTGATCCAAACATAAGCCTTTTTTCAAGTGATTTAGAAGAAGATAAAAATCAAATATCCACTATGTCAGTGAAGGAAAACATAGAAGATTTTATAAATTTAATTAATACAACAGACCAAATGCTTTACGAAAAATATTTCATTGAAATCGAAGAAGTTGAGCAAGTGGTTAATAATGTTGAAGTAGATGCAATGCACAAGATGACGTATAGTGATTCATTTTTTTCTAAGTCGCCGTTTGATTTTATAACTCATCAGAGTTTAAAAACTCTAATTAGTTTTGGAATAAACATCTCATTTATGCTTTTTAATGCAGCTGAGTGGGCAGACCAGAAAAGTTTTTTAAATGCAATTAAAACCTCCAGAAATATTCAATCAACAAGTATTTATACCGAACAACTTGTTGGTAAAATTTCACGGTTGAACACTTATGGGTTAGTAAAAAATAGAGATAATTTGAATTGTTTAGCTCTATCAGCAATTGAAAAAAGGGTAATTAATTAAATAATTCCTATTTATTGTTTCTAATAAATAAAATGTTTTATTAAATAAAATGTACTTTGCAATGAAAATTACAAAACAAAAAAATGTTGTTGATACTTGCAAATAAATTTAAGGCTTAATAACTTTTTAACGGGTAGTAACAAAAATAAGTATAGTATACCATTTTTTTCAGGAAAGAGTCCTCTTTAATTGTGTATATTAAAAAAATAATAAAAATTAAAGAATAAAAAAATCGATTTTTTCAGACCACGCTAATGGCCATCAGGTGAATTGTAAAAGCGTAAAAAAAATGCTTATAAGCCTAATTTTTCATGTGGAATAGATTCGTAAAGTCAGGTTTTAAGTATATTTAGCTGTTTTTGTTCTACAAAGTAAGATACCCAAAATTCGCGATTTTAGCGGCCGAGCGGCGATTGAAGGAGTTGGAATTTTTTAAAAATAAAAACGCCATTATTTTTATTGACACAAAAACCTTCTAAAAATTAATGATATCCCAAAATATAAAAATCGAAAAACACTCTAATATACATAATATCATTTTTTTAAATTAGTAATAATATATTATTAATACAAAATTAAAATGTATTTACATAATGTTGAATATAAAGAAAAGTACTAAAAAAAACTTTACATCTTTATCATGAAGGTTAAAAGTTATAGTCTAGAGATAAAAAAGAGGAAGTGGGGTTTATTCGGTGAGCCACCAATATTTTTTAACATTTAAGTTTAAAATTATATTTTTATCTTTCAAATAAACGCTGGTGTCGAATCTGCAATTTTCAATATTAAGTTGGTTGTTACTAATAGCTTTATTATTGGCCCGTCTATAGATGTGATAAAGTATAGGAATGCCAGTTTCATTATGTATAAAACCTTTGCTATCGAGGTATATAAAGGCCTCAGGAGGTACAAATCCACTTTGTAAAGTTTTAAAAATATAATCTAGATTAACGTAATATGGAGCCATAATTAAATTATTTTCATAGCAATTAATGCTTGTCCTGATATTGTTTCTTATTAAATGAATAATAAAATTATCAATTCTGATAATTTTAGATGTATTATATAATGTTAAATTTGAAACATATTTTGTATAGTTGCTGTTTGTAGATCTATGAAGTGATGTACATGATCTTAGACATTTTCTTTCAAAGACTCCGAGTATTTCCATATACGAAGGAGATATATTGAACCAAGTTTGACATCCATATATTAAGATTGGTCGTATTAAAGCTTGGTATAGAATTATTTTAACTCTTGGTTGTATATGTTGTGAAAAAAATAGTTTTCTATAAGCGAAAAAAGCTTTTCTTGCTTTCAAAATTTGTAAATTAATGTGGGTATTAAAATATAAAAATTTATCTTTGTAAACACCCAGATATTTAACTATTTGTTTATTTGGTAGAGTTATATTGTCATTTGATTTAATGCCAAATGATTTCCAATTTTTTTTAATATTATTATTGCATTTTCCTATAGGGGGTCGAAAAAGAACAGTTTCACATTTATTGGTATTAATTTTCATTTGCCAGTTAATGGCATATTCTTCTACAATATTGAAATAGTTTTGTGATTTGTTATTGATCTTTTCAATTTTATTATCTGCATGATAAATTATAATATCATCGGCAAAACCAATAATATTATCAATCTTATTTAATAGGTCATCTATATCTATATATATATATAAAATTCATTTTCTGTTTGTTTGTTTGTTTGACCGCTATACAAATTTTTATTTTTCAACAGATTTTCCTGAAATTTTGTACACACGATCTGTATACCCCAGGAAAGGTCGCCGTATATTTTTTACCGGCCACGCCTACTTTTACGCCCACTTTTTATGTAAATTCATTTTCTGTTTTATTCATATTTGTTCACTATACAAATTTTTATTTGTTAACAGATTTCTCTGAAATTCGGTAAACACGATCCCTGTACTCCAGCTAAGGTCACCATATACTTTTTATCGACCACGCCTACTTTTACGCCCACTTTTTATATACAATTCATTTTCTGTATTTTGGTATATTTGTTCGCTATACAAATTTTTATTTTTCAACCGATTTCTCTGAAATTTGGTGCACACGATCTCTCTGCTCCAGGGAAGGTCGACATATTCTTCGTACCGGTCACGCCTACTGTTACGCCCACTTTTTGTATACAATTCATATTCTGTTTTTTGGTACATTTGTTCCATACACAATTTTTTTTAAACGGATTTCTCTGAAATTTGCTACACACGATCTCTGTACTCCAGAGAGGTCGCCATATGATTCTTGCCGGCCACGCCTACTTCTACGCCCACTTTTTATACAAAATTAATTTTCTGTTTTTTGGTATATTTGTGCACTATAGAAATTTGTATTTTTCAAGGGATGTCTAAAATTTGGTCACACGATCTCTATACTATAGGGAAGGTCACAATATGCTTCTTACAGGCCATGCCTACTTTGCGCCAACTTCTATGCATATAAGACTTATTTTATCCTTTTATTTGTTTATTTATTTGATTGCTATACAAACTTATATTTTTCAATGGCTTTCACCGAAATTGAGTACATATTCCAGGGAAGGTCGTCATATGATTTTACCGACCACGCCTACTTTTACGCCCAAGTTTCATATAAAATTCATATTTTGTTGTGTGGTATATTTCTTCCCTATACAAATTTGTACTTTTCAACGGATTTCTCTGAAATTTGGTTTACACGGAAATAACTACACGTTGAACAAATTCCCCAAACTTAAAAAAAGGTACCCACAAGAAATGAACAAATTCGCCATTTTTAATCGAAATAAAAATTGAACTTACTCCCCAAATTCATTCTTAAATTCTTACATATTTTTATTTAATGAATTTTGTTAAATATTTATTTTAGTAAACATTTGCATACCGCTCTCAATATATGTCCTACAATAAATGCATTTAAAATGAGTATTCTTTTCAATTGCATCATTTCGTGGCGCGGAAGCTACGCGCACGGGGAATACAGCTTAGCTAGAATATCGGAATGATCTGGAAAATATATTTTGACAATTAAAATAAGTTGGCAACAGCTGCGCGGCAGCACAGGTGTGGTTGCCAAACGCGCGGAAGAGGCGCGGTGCGCGACCGCGGACTCGGACGCGACGGATGCGGACGCGACGCGCTCTTGGAACACAGCTCAGCTAAAATATCACAATGTTCTAAAAAATATGTTTTAGGAATTAAAATAAGTTAACGAGAACTAAGCGGAGGCACGGGTAGTAGCTGCGAGGAAGCGGCGCGAGGCGCGCGGACGCGGACGCGACGGATGCGGACGCGACGCGCTCGTGGAACACAGCTCAGCTAAAATATCTCAATGATCTGAAAAATATATTTTGGCGATTAAAATAAGTTGACAACAACTGCGCGGCAGCACGAGTGTGGCTGCCAAACGCACGGAAGCGGCGCGCGGCGCGCGACCGCGGACTCGGACGTGACGGATGCGGTCGCGACGCGCTCTTGGAACACAGCTCAGCTAAAATATCACAATGCTCTAAAAAATATGTTTTAGGAATTAAAATAAGTTAACGAGAACTAAGCGGCAGCACGGGTAGTAGCTGCGAGGAAGCGGCGCGAGGCGGGTAAAAACAGGTAATATATAAATAAATTAAAAAGTATTGGCGAATTAACTGTACCTTGTTGTAAGCCATTGACAATAATAAATTTTTTTTTGCTTGTTTTATTGTTGTTACAGACAAAAAAGGATTTGTTGCTCAACATATTGTATATAAGTATAGTTAGATGCATTATATTTTATCAACTTATATATTAAGCCAGTTATCCAAATACCATCGAAAGCTTTTTCGAAATCTATCAGGCACGCACCTGTGTACAACGAT
This sequence comes from Cordilura impudica, assembly GCA_963682025.1. Taxonomy (NCBI): domain Eukaryota; kingdom Metazoa; phylum Arthropoda; class Insecta; order Diptera; family Scathophagidae; genus Cordilura; species Cordilura impudica. The sequence continues at coordinate 12,890,645 of OY821517.1, forward strand.
TTATTAAGATTCCAATTAACAATAGAAGTAAATAATTGAATTGCATGTATTGTTGAGTGTTTGTGTTTAAAGCCAAACTGTTTATCATTAATTAAATTATCTGTTTTGCATAGTTTTGCTATATTTAAATTAATGCAAACTTCAAAAATTTTACTTATGTTTGGAAGTAAGCTTATTGGGCGTAAGTTTTTGAGATTGCTAGTATCTTTATCTTTTTTGGGAAATATTATTACTTTAGCTGTTTTCCATGCATGAGGAAAGTATGAATTGTTCAGCATATTATTGAAAAGAGTACAATATTCAAATATAACTGTTTCCGGTAAGTATTTTAATATAATGTTGCGAATATTATCTGTGCCTGTTGATAATTTTTTCTTTAAATGGTGGAAGATGTATACAATCGTATCTCTTGTTATAAAATAATCTTCCGCAAGAATCTCATTTAGTTCGTTGGCCTTTTTAATTGTGTTAAAGTTTGTTAATGACGATTGATTGATTTCGTGAAATGATTTTGCTGTCAAAAATCTAGAAAAACAAGTATCAACATCGACATGAAACCTATTATCGGGATCGACTTCTTTGAAAGAATGAATTAATTCTAGAAAAGAACCAATTACATTCAAAATATGATCTTGATCTTTTACAATAAAGTTATTACTATTGTTATCTTTTTCTAATTCGCTAGGATCAACTCCAGCATTTCTAAGTAATGTTTTTTCATCACGGTGAATTTTCAAAATATCGATATTTAATGGTTGTAAACTTCTAAATTGTTTTTTAGTCTCATTAAACATATTAAGGGGATCTTTGTGATCTATGTTTTTAAGTTTTTCTCGATAATGGCTATTTACAGCTATAGAAAAATTATCATTTATAAGTTTTTTAATTAATTTCAGTTTAGTTTTAACTAAGTTAAATTCTGACTGTGTTAGGATCAAGGTTCAGAAAATACACACATGAAACACACAATGTTCTGTTCAAAAGCAGCCAACACATATCTTTATTTTCATATCAATTATGTGCGTTTCTAAATTTTCTACGGTGCCCAACACAACCATGAATGTGTTCGTTTTAATATTTCATTATTTACACGAACATTTTTGTATCACATACTTTTTGTTTCAATCACACATAAAGCACACATTTTTGAGTGTTGCTTTATTTGAAGTTCATGTTCTGGTACGTGTACTGAAAAAAAAAAACACAGAACATGTACAATAAACAGGTTCAGTTATATTTTAAGTCGTGTTGTGGCTCGTGTAGTAAGAAAAAACAGAACATGTACAATAAACAGGTTCGAGTTCAGTTATATTTTAAGTCGTGTTGTGGCTCGTGTAGTAAGAAAAAACAGAACATGTACAATAAACAGGTTCGAGTTCAGTTATATTTTAAACAGTTATATTTTAAACAGGACTTAAAATATAACTGAACTCGAACCTGTTTTTTGTACATGTTCTGTTTTTTCTTACTACACGAGCCACAACACGACTTATATTTTAAACAGTTAAACAGTTTTTTTGCTTAGAGATAAGCAAAAAAAATAAATGTTTAAAAAAAAAGGAAAAAAAACCATTTTTAAATGCATGTAAATATATATAAAAGAAAAAGATCACTCTTTGAGTGTTATTAGCATACTGCTTTGTCACTATACAATTTTAGATTTAATAATTTTGTAATTTATTGGTTCGGAACAATACGGAATCGGACTGACTTAAAATTTGAGAAACATAATTGAGAGTAAGAGGTTTTATTAATGAATAAGTGTTATATGCAACTTACTATTTTTTGTGTGTTGTTGTAATTTTAATGTTCGTTCCTTGGATGGGCCCAGCGAGGAATTGATGAAATGTTTAGCTTAAAAGAACATCTTAAATTTCATTAGTAATTAACCCTAAACTCTCATTTAAAGATACTTATAATACAGTATATGACAAATTTATAAGAATATTATAGTTAATTAGATTATATAAATTTATAAACTAGTAATATGGTAGTTGAAAGGATTTTCATTCTTTTCTTTTTTATATAAAATAAATGAAAAATAATTGTAAAATTTTGGTTAATTGTACTTATAATTATAAGTGATTTTGAAAGTAGAAAATGGATAAGTGTTGTATCAATTTAGATTATGAGCCATTAGGAATAATAATTTTTTTAATACATTTTTAAAAGTTAAGGAGAAAACAAGTTAAATATTAAATTTGAACCTTGTACTTTTTTCTTCACAATGTTGAAAGTTGTTGTTCAGAATCATCTCAACATTTTGTAGAGGTTAACGGGAGTATAGATGGAAATATGATGTAAAAAGAAATGAGCTTAATTTCTCGTGGCTTCAATAAATCTTTCTGTAGACAATCTGGTGGTGGGTGAAAGTTTCCCAGATGGAACCTTTTGTTTTTTTTTTCCTCTGATGGAAAAAGTCACGTTAAGAAAAGCGATATTTTCTAAATTTTTTTAATTTATTCTTACCTCTGGGTTTTCGGACAAAAAAAAAAACTTTATTTGTAATTGATGTTGAGCTCAATATAATTGTTAACATTTGTTATGTTAATAATTATTAATAAATTTTTCCTTATTTGAAACTTTAAATCTCATATATATATATACATACATATATGAATATTATACACTTTGCTCTTGTTTCAACACTTATTTAAATTTTTATAGTTTTGCTTTTTCTTATCCTTTTTTTTTCGACTATGCTGGACCACTTTAACTTACTATATAAAAACTGAAGTTTTAAATATGAAGTAGTAAGCTCTAAAAAATTATGACGCTTTTTTTTTTATTTTTTGCATCTTTAATGAACGGTATTTAAATTCCTAAATGATTTCGATCTCTTTCCTACATACCACTTAATATTTGATAAGTGAAATGTGTATTTTGGTATGCAAATGAGAGAATGCAGCCACAAATAATAAGACAAAAGTAATTTATAGCATGCTATACACAACTGTGTACTATAAAGTAGGGGTTTCGTATATTTAAACAACAGAATTTTGATTAGAAATATATGGGAATAGACTTGATTGAAATCCCATTTTATTATTTTTTTGTTTCTTTGTTTTAGGCTTTTCTATAGGCTTATCTTGAATGTTTAAGCAAAAAAAAAATCGTAACACAGATTGTAACTTCTTGATAATTGGTTTACTAAATTTTTTAGTTGAATTGTGTCTTTTATATTTTGGAACTGTTTTTTTTCCATATAAGTTATTAATTCATTTAACCTTTTTAAATGAAAGTCTATTTCTAAGTTTGTTAAATTTCTGTTATTTGGGATCATTTCATTATTATTAAGCTCTCTTAACATGTTATTTTGAAATTTAGTCCAATTTGTTTTTTTAAAATTGAATTTTGAAAAGGGTGTTTCTTTAAAGAAAGTTAAGGGATTATCATTTTCATCACATAAAATAATCTAGTGTTTTGATGCAATTTAATGTGTTATTCTCTTTTGATAATACTAGGCGAGAGTCTGCTATACATAGGTCTAGATATGATCTACAACGTGGGTATGAAGGTGAGACAGAAGCATATAAGCTCGATCGGAATCTAATTTCGTTGTTTGACAACCACTCTCTTAGCATGTTTCCTTTTGTATTGAAAGATACATTACCCCAGTCACTATGTTTACAGTTCAGATCTCCAGCGAGTATATAAAAGTGATTAGGGTCTTGTAACTGTAATGTTTCAAACAGTTGTAGTAATTCAGTTTTGAAATGGCTACTATTATTACCCGATGGATAGTATGCGGATATAACGAACAAAATTTTATTTTCAAACAAAGGTATTTTGATCACACAAGATTCTAAGTACTTGAAGGTATAAATACTTTTGTTTGTTAGATTTATCGTCATTTTTCAGACATATTGCAATTACTACTGTAATTAATATGCAATTTTTTAATTTTGTTTTTAAATGGTGCGTGGTAAAGAAGAAGAAAGCATATATTTCAAAAATTCATAACTGCACTGTATTCTTAATCGGACCGGTTTCTGGCATTTCAGCCTTCATCAGCGATTTATTGAACATTGTGATAATTGTTATGTTTTAATTGAATAGATTGTTTCTATATGAAAAATTTTTCTACTTAGGGCGGCCGTGAGGTTTTGAACCGTGAACCTTCACATACACTCGTACTTGCACTTTTTGGTCAGCGCTTTAACACACTCACCTAAAGTCAGGCCTATGAGCAGTGTGGTTAGATTCAGTTTTCGTACCATACAGCTTTACTTTGTATTAATTTCAGAAGATACAACTCTGTCCAAACAAACAATCGTTATTTTTGAATTTTGAATATTTTTTGCATTTATACTTCTAATTTCCACTATACTTTTGTTTGTATAATTATTATATTTAATTCCACTTTTAATTAAAATTGCTGTACCACCTCCTCTTTTAGTATCATTTCTATCTTTACGTATAAGATTATAGTCTTTAAACGTTATTTTTTGTCTTATATTAAGTTTTGTTTCGTTAAGTAGGACTAAGTCCGGCTTATATTTATCTATAAAATTACATAATTCAAATCTCCTACTTAATTTGATTAAGGAATTAACATTTATTTGAGTAATATTTAGACTTTTTTATTTAGCATTGAAAATATTGCATCTATTCTAGATGCTTGAATTTGAAGTTGTTTTTGAAGGTTTATGATCTGGTTTGATAAATTTTGCATAGAATTATTAAACTCTTCTAATGCCTGTTGAATTGGGTTAATGTTATTAATATTATTTGAATTGTTGTTTTTTAATACATTTGCAAAACTCATATTGGGATTAATAAAAATTGGTGAATCGTTTGTTCTTCTTTGGGATAAACTTTGTTTTTTAGAACGAAGTTTCTGTTGAAGTTCTTTATACTTCTCACATCCTTTATAAGAGGCTGGATGGCCGTATTTACTGTACAACACGCAAAACAATTTCTCTCTTTCGTTTTCAGGTACCTGGTTTAGAGTGCATTTTCGAATTTCGTGCATTTCTTTGCATTTTACACAACGGGGTGGTAGGAAACAATTTGATGCACTGTGAAAGAAACTTTGACATTTTCTGCATTGTGGAATTTCGGGTTTCCTTAAAGCTTCCCAACGAATACAGCGGTGCATTAGGTTGTTTATTAGGTCGTTTTATGGTCAAGTCGACAATTGACTGTAACTTTACTTCAGCCATTGATTCTGTGTTTACGCAGTCTTCATTATGCGGATAATACAATGTCCTGTCATTTTTTTTATTTATTCATACGCTGGGGAAATGTTTAGGGCGGCCTTTTGCTTTAGCAGATTTTCTGATAATGACATATCTTCGTTGGCTCAATTTCACTCCATGTATTAGGGCTAAAGCTTATTCAGGTGAATACTTGGTTATTTCTTTATCTGCTTGATGAAAGGCTTTTTCGATCTTAGTTGCTCTTTTAGGACTCAAAACCAATTTCTCAAGCATAGAAGCAGCATCCCTTTTACCTGATTACCTTAATTTTAAATTGGTAGCATGAGTCAATGCGCTTAAACTATTCTCCGCAATTAAAAATTTGACTTTCCTCGATTTAGATTTTAACCCACTGAAATCGAAGTTTTTGTTTGGTCGACCAGGTTTTCTTACACTTTGTATTTTGTATATATTTTGTATATATATACTGGTATTTAACCATTCGCTGTGCTTGTTTAAAACGGTTTTCTTACTGCGATGACACGATTTCCACTTTTCATTCAAACTGATCATAAATGAGTGAATGACACGATTCAGTTCTTGAAGCAGTGGCTGAGAACAGTGCTGAAAATTAAATTTAGCTTTAACGTAATCCAGTATTATATTTTCAGGTTTTGCTCCAGACGTTTGAGAGTTATTGTCGTCATTTTTCAATTTTTCATATAATTCTCTTTTTTCCAGAGTTAGCTGTGTAGCTGTTAAAAAATAAATAGTTTGAGAAAATGCGAAAGTCTGCACGAAAAAATCAGTTCTTCTTATTCTGTATAATATTTTTTGAAGGCCTCAACACTAAGCTACCATTCCTTTTTGCTGACAGTTTTGGTTTTGATAATCATATAATTGTTCTGACTGAAACCTGGCTCCATAATGGTATCCACAATTCTGAAATTTTATGTCCTAAGTATCAGCTTTTTAGACGTGACAGAAATGATGGAAATCGTAAAGGTGGTGGAGTTTTAATTGCCGTGATGAACACTATTTCAGCTGAAGAAATATTCTTAAATGATCTTCCTAACATTGAAATTATCTGTGTGTTGTTAAAATTACATAATAATAAAATGTTGTATATCATTTGTTCTTATATACCTCCAAAGTCATCCATCGAAATCTATGATGAACATAAAAAATCTATATACTTAATTTTAAAAAAATTAAAACCAACCGATTCGGTCATGTTAATTGGTGACTTCAATATTCCATCAATATCTTGGCAGTCTGAACCCATTTGTAAGCATTTAGTGCCAGTATCAGCTGAATCAAATGTCGATTTTATTAATGGACTATCTTTAAATTGTCTTTTTCAAATAAATAACGTCGTTAATGCTTTTGGTAAGTCATTGGATTTAGTTTTTGTGAACGAACCGACCGACTATTGCATATCACAAACATTTCCTATCTCAAAACCAGAAGATCGTTATCATCCAACTCTACAAATTAATTTTGACATTCCAAATACAGCCTTCAGTAAAAGTCGCATTCATGATAAAATATTTTGTTTTTCAAAAACAAATTATGATGTTCTTTCCTCTGCTTTATCACAAATTAACTGGCATGTTGTTTCCGCTCGTCACAATGATGACTTAGACATGATGCTAACATCATTCTATCAGTTGCTAGAAGAGTGTTTTTTAAATTCGATACCTAAATTGTATCCACCAAAATCTACTGGACCTCCGTGGAGTACACAATTTCTCTCAGGTCTTAAAAACAGGAAAAACAAAATGTTCAAGAGATATAAAGAACGTGGATCATCTGTAAATTACATGAACTATTCTATTGCTAGATCAGAATACAATTTGGCAAATCGTTCTGCTTACAACAATTATGTGATTAAAATTAAAAACAATTTAAAAAACGATCCAAAATCATTTTATAAATTTGTAAACTCTAAAAAGAGATCACTTGATTTTCCAACAAAAATGAAACTAAATAATATAGAAACCTCTGACGATATTTCAATATGCCACATGTTTGCTGACTTTTTTGCTTCAACATACTCCTCAACAGTTTTTGACAATACTTCTAAGTATCCATACTTGATTCCCGAAGCATCTTTTATAAATATTCCATTTATTCAAGAACAAGCTGTTTTAAAGAATTTGATGAAACTAAATTTTTCATATGCTCCTGGTCCTGATGGTGTTCCAAATTGTGTTTTGAAGCAATGTGCTAACCTGCTGTATATTCCCCTAACGTTTCTGTATAATAAATCACTTAAATTGGCATATTTCCCAAATTATTGGAAAAAATCCTTTATAATTCCATTATTTAAAGCTGGTAGTAAATCCGTGATTTCAAATTATAGAGGGATTGCAAAATTAAGCTCTATTCCAAAATTATTTGAAAAACTCATAACTGATGCTTTGTCTCACCAAGTATCTACAATCCTAGCTCCTGAACAACATGGTTTCCGTAAATCCCGCTCAACTGTTACCAATCTTCTTGAACTTACAACGATTGTTAATGAAGCTGTTTTAAACAAAATGCAAACTGATGCTATTTATACGGATTTTAGTAAAGCATTCGACAGGGTTAACCATGATCTTCTATTGTTTAAGCTTGATCGTATGGGTTTTAGTAATACGCTATTGAAATGGATATATTCCTATTTAACTGGCCGAAAACAGTGTATAAAATTTCGTAATCTTCAGTCAAAATCGATTAATGTTTTATCTGGTGTGCGTCAAGGAAGTCATTTGGGTCCACTCATATTTACACTATTTATTAATGATCTGCCTTCAGCTATTAAGTTCTGTAAATGCCTGATGTATGCAGATGACGTTAAAATACTTTACTCATCCAACAATCATGAGAAACAATCACGTTTACAGCTGGATATTAATAATTTCACAGCATGGTGTAATATAAACTTAATGGACCTTAATGTAAAAAAATGTAAATGTATCGTGTTTTCAAGATCTTTTCCTATTAATGGCCAGTTTTTGATGAACAACGATCGATTGGAAATGATGGAAACATTTAATGATCTCGGGGTTTTATTGGACAAGCGCCTGGATTTTCGTAAACATATATCACTCACAATTAACAAGGCATTTGGTGTGCTAGGTTTTATCAAGCGTTGGGCGAAATAGTTTTCTGATCCTTACACAACAAAGCAACTTTTTACTACACTAGTAAGGCCAATTTTGGAATATGGTTCTGTAGTTTGGGATCCTTTTTACACCGTTCATTCAAATTCAATTGAGTCTGTTCAAAAACAATTTCTAATATTTTGCCTTCGTGGACTTGGATGGGATCCAAATATACAATTACCTTCTTATAGAAGCCGTCTCGCTCTTATTAAGCTTCCTACGCTTAAAAGCCGAAGAAGTATGCTTAATATAACTTTTTTGTTCAACTTGATAAATGGAAATATATATTCCGAATTTCTCCTTAGCAGAACCAATATTAATACCTCACAGCGCTGTTCACGGTATTTTCAGTTCCTAATTGTAAAGTATTATCGTACAAATTATGCCAACTCTGATCCTTTTCGTCGGCTGTGTATTGAATTTAATCAACTGTATAACATTATTGATTTTCAGAAAAGTTTAGATTTGATTAAAAGGGATATAATACTTTATCTAAATAATGTGTGATAAATATTTAGCTAGCCATTTTTAATTATAAATTGTATTTAAACATAATATAATATAATATAATACTTTATCTAAATAATATGTAACAAGTATTTAGCTTGCATTTCTTAATTTTAAATTGTTTTTAAACATGTTTGGTCGAATTTATATATGTATGTTTACAAATGTCAGGAAAAATTTCCATAGACTAATAAATAAATAAATAAAAAAAAAAATATGTTAAAAATCAGTACATACATAGGCATACAAAATTTTTGTCTGTCTACGAAATTCAATATATTGTAAATAAAAACTTAATATTTCCTCGAGAAAGTTAATTTAATATTATTATATAATAATAAACTTAAACATCATATATTGTATTAATGAATGAACTACATACCATGTTGAGAAATATCCATTGCACAAAAACTTATTAGAAATGTTTATTTTCACAATAACGTATTTTTCAACGAGCGCTTTGAAAAGAACATATCGAAACTTGTAATTGTAAAGTGTCTAACTAAAGAAACCTGGCACCTATTTTTATTATATTAAGTAATTGTTTTGTCTTGTTTATTATCTTCGATTTTAAAGCATTATAAGTTAAATCTAAGATATTTTTTGTTTTAAATTTTGTCCCGCTAGATTCTCAAAATCGCAAACTGTGCGTCGGATCGAGCTAAGAAATGAAAACGGCATTTATGACAGCAAACCTCATATTTTAAACAGCGCATATATATCAATTTAAGAAAATTTTTTTACGACTTATCCAATATATATATGATAATTTGGATCTTACGATCATTTTAGAAAGTCTGATAAGTGCCATTTTTAATGGGGCTACGTCTGGACATACACCGTTTACCATATACTTCAATAGCCTTCATTCTTGGTCAATAAAAGCTTAAATTTTATCAAAATATGTTCATAGTTGCGGCCTGTAGTTTGATTGATAGACAGACCGACAGGCAGAGAAATAGGCAGAGAGACATACGGATGGCCGCCGGACGGTCATACATCGACGCAGAAAGCTATCTGAGTTGAGCGGCATAAGTTAAGTCTAGATCAAATAATTTGGCAGTTATAAACATAGGGTATAAAAATATGGCTGGAGATTACGTGTGTAAATAAATGTATGTCTTTTGCGAAAACTAATTTTTCATATATTTTATTCCATCTAAATTAAGTGGTTAGAATAGACAAGGGTCTTTTAGTTTTCTTCCCCTGTCTCTCTCACATATCATTTGAAGCTAAGATCTTGTCAGTTACATCATCTTATCCCAATTTGTTTAGGTGGACATAAAACATATTTTGCAAAATCTATAATGTGTGCGATTTCAAATAAAATGTTCTTATCACTTTTTAATCACATGCTTAAGAAAACAAAACACGACATTCAACTGAAGAGTAAATATGTGCATTATTTTTTTTTTTTTTGTAAGGAATAATTTAAACTATTATATATTTCTATAACGACAGTACAGCAGTCTCTTGAAGAATTCAAGGCTGCTTTTTGCATGAACATTAGGGTTATGACTTTTTGATTTTTTTTTGCAAATATCAAATTTTACATACTCTAGCCAAAAAGACTATTAAAAAATTTTAAGAAACGCAATCTTACTTTTACGCTGCTGTCAAAAAAGTTTCCGCACCAAACGCATTGAAATTTGATCTATATTTTTTAGTTGATTTAAAATATATCTTCCAAGTTTTAAAGACTTGTGTATTTTAGGTGCCACTTATAACACACTTTATTGCGATTGTAGCAAAAAAAATTTTTTTTCGTCGGTCGAGATATTTTACGAGTTTTGTATATAACTTTGTTACTTAGTATCGGAATTGAGCAATACATATATCAATTCGAAGCTCACATGAGTGCCTTATATTTGATATTTTTAAATTTGGAATCCATTAACCCATTATGAACCTATTTAAATTTTTTTTTTGATTTTTTTTCTTTGGAAAACATGGCATTAACTCATAAAACGATCTCCACAATTTTGGTATTTACCACAACTGAATAAAAGCTAGATCAACTAGCTTCATTTCGATGTATATTTTGACCTCTTAACCCTATCATTACCGGATATATTAGGGATTTTAAATATATCTTAAATATATATTTTATATATATATTTATATATATATTTTAAATATAATAATTACTTATTTATAATTAGTTATTTATAGTTTGGTTCGAGATCATGTATACATTTTCTAATACTAGAAATATATCTTATCAAATATCTTACTTATTTTTTTTTTGGGAAATTAACTCATTATAAACTTTATATTCTCATATTATTATGAAAAATTTTTACAAAATATAGTAAGATATTTTATTTTTTATCGAACTATCTTTGAAATAACAATATATTTTTACTAGAACTTAAAATTCTAAGTAAAATCCCTGATATATCCGGCCTTGAAAGGGTTAAGTGATCAAAATATACATCGGCTTGATGTAACTTAGAAGCACGATAAATTTTGCATTAAACGTTTATGGTTTTTTTAATTTTGTTTGAATCACACGAATTCAATATAATGTCAGTTATAAAGCTGTGCAGAAAAATTGCACACTCTGGGGCAAAAATTTATATTGTTTTGAATAGAGGAAATCAACGTTGAAAGCCCTACCAAATATAGTAGATTCATTATTTAACTTATACAAAATTCCCAAGCAAATATTTGTTGTTGGCAGATTTATAGATTTATAGAATGGCAGCATCAGACAAGTCTAAAAAGGGAAGATATAAAAACATTTCAAAAGAATTATTCGATTTGTGGAATGTACTCAAAGTTTCGAAAATAGTGATAACATCTATAGAATGGAAAGTAAAACTCTTAATTGAAAGTTATCAAAAGTGTTTAAAAAGACATAAACTGTACAGTTTCGATAGAGATTTTGATATAACCAATAAAAATTTAGAATGACAGTCCGAAACATGTAATGTTCAAGATGTAATCAGTGACTCTGATTCAGTTCTACTATCCGATTACGATCAAGATGACAATTTTGAAATGGATGATGTATTCGACGATGAAAATGAAAATTCTTTGACTGGCGAAAAGGTTCTAGAAGAAAAAGATTATAAATCTCCTGAAATGCTGAAAGTTTCTGTTAAGGCAGCTGCATCATTGGTTACAAACTTAAATGTAAGCACTTCAAAAGCATCTAAAATCTGCAAACAATTGGCTAAGGCAGGCATTAACATTTTAACGCCATCACAAACACGTATTTACAGAGCGGTAATATAATCTGCTGAAGAAATAGAAATTATATACAAAAAAATCATTGAAAAATAAAAGGTGGTGCCTTCATTTTGATGGAAAGAATATTGATGGTAAAAAAATACAGGTAATCGTATTGAAAAATGAAACAAAGAAAGTTAAGGTATGTGTTCTTATTCTTGAAAATGGTAAAGCTTTAAATATATTTAATGGTATAAAGGAAACTTTAGACAAATATGATTTGTTGAAAAGACAAAAAAATTATCATATCTGACACAACTAACGTTAACACAGGCAAAACAAACGGAGTTGTTGCTTTGCTAAAGAATCATTTATAAGACAATGTCACTTGTTCCTCCACAGTATATTGGTAGCATCACATTTTAGACTTGCTTTTAAGACATGCTACCGACGAGATGTTGGATTGAAAATCATCATCGCCAAATATATGTTATAGTTTTGTATCGGAAATTATAATTAATTATGAACAACTAAAAACAAGTAAGAAAATTATAGTCGGTCTAGACCGACTATACGATACCCTATACCATGCCCCATCTCTTAGGCCCAACTAACTGGACATAGAAAATGATCAAAAACCAAATTTGAGTCTGATTTTTATTAATTTTTTGGCTGCAGATATGAAAAAGTTCATATCGGATGCTATATCTATATGGGGACTAGGTCCAAAAATGGACCGATCCTGATCATGTCTGGTAAAGTCTCTTGTATTTTGCAAAAATGTATACAAACAAAATCTGAGAAGAATCAGTGCAATATTTTTGTTTTTTTTTAATAGATTTAAATGAAGATCGGGAAGCAGCTCTATATGGGGCCAAAGGGATCATTTTTGGACTACTCATTAATGGACGTAATGAATGCATACAAAACCCAATTTGAGTAAGATCTATATGACAATTTGGATCTTATGGCAATTTATGTCGATTTCATAGGGGTAATTTGTATGGGGGCTAGGTCTGAACATGGACCGATTCTCACCAATTTCAACAGCGTTCATCTCATGGCCGATGAAAGCTAATATACCAAATTTCATCAAAATATATTCATATTTGCGACCTGCAGTTTGATTACAAGCTTTACATGGACACACAGACGGACGGACGGACATTGTTAAATCAACTCAGAAAGTGATTCTGATTCGATCGGTATAATTAAAGATGGGTCTAGGTCAAATATTTTTGGTTGTTACAAACAGCAGCACAAAGTCATTATACCCAAACCACATAGTGGTATAGGGTATAAAAAACTATCAACAAAACAAGTAAGAAAATTATAGTCGGTGTAGACCGACTATACGATACCTATACCATGCGTGTAGAAACCCTATCTCTTAGGCCCAACTAACTGGACATAGAAAATAAGCATAAACCAAATTTGAGTGGGATTTTTATTAATTTTTTTGGCTGCAGATATGAAAAAGTTCATATCGGATGCTATATCTATATGGGGACTAGGTCCAAAAATGGACCGATCCTGATCATATTTGGTAAAGTCTCTTGTATTTTGCAAAAATATGTACAAACAAAATTTGAGAAGAATCAGTGCAATATTTTTGTTTTTTAATAGATTTAAGTGAAAATCGGGAAGCATCTCTATATGGGGCCAAAGGGATCATTTTTGGACTACTCATTAATGGATGTAATGAACGCATATAAACCCAATTTGAGTAAGATCTATATGACAATTTGGATCTTATGAAAATTTATGTCGATTTCATAGGGGTAATTTGTATGGGGGCTAGGTCTGAACATGGACCGATTCTCACCAATTTCAATAGCGTTCATCCTGTGGCTGATAAAAGCTTATGTACCAAATTTCATCAAAATATATTCATATTTGCGACCTGCAGTTTGATTACAAGGTTTACATGGACACACAGACGGACGGACGGACGGACATTGTTAAATCAACTCAGAAAGTGATTCTGATTCGATCGGTATAATTAAAGATGGGTCTAGGTCAAATATTTTTGGTTGTTACAAACAGCAGCACAAAGTCATTATACCCAAACCACATAGTGGTATAGGGTATAATCAAGAAAGCATTAAAGCTGTAGATATTAAATGGAGAGATGATATGCAGTGAGCTTGGAAAAGCTTTCTTATACTATGAAAAACATAAAAGACTTCCCTTCATAAATTTCAAAACTGGGGGGGTATAGTAAATTTATAAGCAATGCTCGGTGGAATTCTAGAGCAATTCTGGCATTATGAGCATTTATCCTAATTCCAAAATACCGAGCAGAACTATACGAAGTATGTCAATTTATATGTGGTGCATGGTACGACGTATGGTTTTCAGACCATTGTTACCGCGAAGACAAATTTGAATTACTAAATTTATATTTGTCGCAATTTACAAAAGCTAAAGAGTCTTTTTTAAGGCATTGGGTTATGCGGGAGTCGCAAATAATAAATCAGCAGTGTAGTAACATTTGGGCAGAACGTGCTATAAAAGCTGTTCAGGACATTTTTCATTTAATAATCATACCTCATATCAAAATTTACAAAATTTACAATCACAAAAACAGCGTAACTTATATCGGTGTGAGCTGAAGGAGATAACGCTGTGTGACTTATGATTGTATGGGTGAAAAAATATTTTCAAGAGAAACTGTTCATGGGCAATTACCCAATGCATTCGAAATTGGAATTGTGGTAGGAGAGACAAACTTAAGTAACTCGTGTTTTTAACACTTTTTTTAATTTTCAAATTAGCTCCATAGACCAAATATTTGATACCATTTTTTCTTTTTAAACATTTTCTTGAACACTACCTGACCAACTATTTGTCAAATAGTGTACACATTATTTATTTTACTAGCCGACTGCTTTTTGTGAAATTTTATAGTTTCCTCAAGAAACTATAATTAAGTTTTTATTCACAAACCACAACAATTTGTAGAATTCCACCAAAATATTTCTGTATTTTCTTAAGTTTTATTTGAGTTCTAAAGAAATCTTTTTTTCTGTTTTTATTACGTACGAATGACGATGTAATAATAGAATGCAAGTAAAGATAATGCAAAAGCAGTGTTAACTGACATGGTTGTCTTTGTTCGTACTTTTTTCAATATAGTTAGTTGGCAACGCCACAGACCATATAAACAATTATATGTGTTAACAACTTTCATTAATAAACATTTTTAGTAATTATTACCATTAAGCATTAAATTGATTCTTACTAAGCATTAAATTGATATAAATTTGGAATATTTTCCAATAACTAGGATATAATATAAATAAATTTTGTTAGTTGAAATTTTAATTAAATTTAATTAGTTAATAATAGCTTTAAGTTCCATTGTACATCATAAATCAATTAAACATATATTAGAACCCGCTCTGTTTGAAGCTCACATGACGACATCTTAATATAAAATGCAAATTATAATACCGTCTTCCAAGTAAGGAAAAGCGTAGGAAAATCGTATCATAAAAAAATACACTCAAACCTGTTTTTGTGCGAGGGTTAGGGACCGCATTAAAAAAAATTATACAAAAAATTCTTAAAAAAACTTCACGAGTAGTTATGAAATATAGTTTTCGCGACGCAACTAAAAATTATTTGTTTAATGCGGTGAATTGGGACCGCATAAAAAAGTCTCATTAAGAAAGTGACTCAAAACCTTATAAAACAACTAAACATTTTTCAATTGTCTTTCAGAAAACATCAATTGTATTTCAGAAAACATCAATTCTATTTCAGTAATCATCTATATAATTTCAGAAAACATCTTTTGAATTTCAGAAAACATCAATAGAATTTCAGAAAACATCATTCAAGTTTCAGAAAACATCAATAGAATTTCAGAAAACATTAATTGTATTTCAGAAAACATCAATAGAATTTCAGAAAAAAAAATGTTTTCCAGAATACATCAATAAAATTTCAGAAAACATCAATAGCATTTCAGAAACATCAATTGTATTTCAGAAAACATCAAAAGAATTTCAGAAAACTTAAATTGTACTTCAGAAAACATCAATTAAATTTCAGAAAACATCAATACAATTTCAGAAAACATCTACAGAATTTCAGAAAACATCATTTAAATTTCGACAACATTAATAGAATTTCATAAAACATCACTTTACTTCAGAAAACATTAACAGTATTTCAGAAAACGTCAATAGAATTTCAGAAAACATCAATAGATTTTCAGAAAACATAAACAGTATTTCCGAAAACGTCTATAGAATTTCAGAAAACTATATTGTACTTCAGAAAACATCAATTAAATTTCAGAAAACATCAATAGAATTTCAGAAAACATTTGAATTTCAGAAAACATCGATAGAATTTCAGAAAACATCAATTGTGTTCCAGAAAACATCAATAGAATTTCAGAAAACATCTATAGAATTTCAGAAAACATCTATAGAATTTCACAAAACATCATTTGATTAATAATATTTATTTATTTATTTGTTTAATATGATGGAATAAATTGTAATGTTATGAATATTTTATTATTATATTACAATAAATGAAATTTAATTTTAAAATGGTTGAGAAAATTAATTATAAATGTTTTTAAAAATAAATGTTAATTAAAATACCGAAATTTGGTCCCTGTTTTAGAACAAAACGTTTTAATAACGCAATTCGCTCCCTGATTTTATCTCCACACACTTCCTAATACAATGGTGCCTTCAATTCATTTTTACCGTTATTCGTTTTTTCATGTTTGATTAGCATTATTATATGTAGTGATAATTGTATAATTTTTATAGAATAAACTATAAAGTTAAGAATACTGATTGATTAAATTAATTACAAATATTTAAAAAAAAACTAATTGTGATATTCCTTTCAAAAGTGTTTCTTATGTGTAAACTTTTATAAGCTCAGGGGATAAGAAATACAAAAAAAAAAAATATATAAAATATATTATAAAACTAAAAACAAAATTTATAATATACAAAAATCCTAAGTGCATCAAAGCAGAATGGAGGTAGTATTAATTCTATTAAAAATTCAATAAGTTTCCATTATAAATGAAAACATTTTTCATAGAGGGCACTACAAGAAAGAAGAGCCAGAAGAGCTGCAACTCAACGGGCCTATCGAGCTAGGATGCACATGGGTACACTGCGTGCACAACAACAAGGACAGCAACAACGGAACGAGGAACAACAACAGCAGCAGCAACTACTATAGCAGGAACAACTATCACAGCAAGAGCAACTGCCACAACAGGAGCAAAACGAACAACAGGCTCAACTACAACAACAGTTGCCACACGAAAATTTCGAGGTAATATTAATTCTATTAACAAGTAAGAAAATTATAGTCGGTCTAGCCCGACTATTCGATACCCTATACCATGGTTTAGAGACCTTATCTCTTCGGTCCAACTAATTGGCTATAGAAAATAAGCATAAACCAAATTTGAGTGGCATTTTTATTCATTTTTTTCGCTGCAGATATGCAAAAGTTCATATCGGATACTATTTTTATATGGGGACTACGTCGAAAAATGGACCGATCCTGACCATATTTGGCAAAGTCACTTATACTTTGAAAAAATATATACAAACCAAATTTGAGAAAAATCTGTGCAACAGAAAACAGCATAATCGACTTACTTTTTATGCACTGGAAAATATGATGTTGATGTTTTCTTTAATTATTAGATGTTTACACATCTCCCTTGTGATCGGACTCACATGATTTTTTTTTACTATGTACATATATATTAAATTAACAAAAAATTAAAAAAAAATTTTTTTTTTAAATTTTGTAAAAAATTAGTCATAACCCTAATGAACATACATATCAAGTTGTTGTGAAATACGTATACATACCTATATATGTATATTTAGTTGGCAGTATAGTCATTGCAAACAGGGTGTATGTAAGTTTAAGTTTTGCCTAGATAAGCTTGTAAAATACTTCAGTTTTTGGAAATAACATTTTTCGCTAAGAAATAACAATTCTAACGTACAAATTTGGGGATATTAAGCAGACTTAGTCATCATTGTTTATATATGCCTTTTTTTTATAAATATGGGATCATTTCGAGCCCATATATATACAACAATCTTAACAGCAGCAGTCTAAATAATAGGTTTCTCCAGGAAAAGGCCGCAGAAGGTCAAGGTGGGCTTATTGGGTAACAATGTCATGATGAGAGTGTTTTGGGATGTACGCGGTATAATCCACATTGAAATTCTTAAAAAAACGAAAAACAATAATTGGTGAATATTAATACAATTTATTGGACTGATTCAACTGATTTGGCCATACAGAAAGCGATTTTTCATTACACCGTTACGTTTGTAGGCGCTATAACAAACTTCTGTGAATTGGGCAACGAATAGTAAACTCACCCTGTGATTATTTTCAATTTCCAATTGTACAGAATTGGCTCGGTATAAATAAATTTAGCTCATTGAGGAATAAATGCTTTTTGAAGGACTTTGAGAAATCCTATTATTTGAAGTTTTCTGAGTAAAAAGAGAAATAGAAGTAAGTACGAAATTTATAGTCAGTCTCGACCGACTATACGATACTCTATACCATACGTTTAGAGAACTGGCCTTGGGTTCAACTAATTGGGTATACAAAATAAGCATAACCCAAATCTGAATGGAAATTTTGGTAATATTTTGCTTGCAGATTTGAAAAATTTCATATCAAGTGCTTTAGTTATATAGAGACTAGGTCGCAAAATGGACCGATTCTGGCCATATTTGGTAAAGTTACTTTTTTTTTACAAAAATCAAATTTGAGAAATATCTGTGCAATATTTTTGTTTTTTATACGTTTAGGTGAAGATCGGCAAGCATCTTTATATGAGGGCTATGACAAAGAGTTGTCGTAGAGGGTTTATTTTTGGACTACTGATTAATGGATATAATAAACAGATACGAAATATAAAATTAATTCTATTTATTTTGGTGTATTTAACGATGATTTAGTGTGCGATTCAAATTGTTTTCTGTAACCACTTACTACTTGCAATAATTATTGCTTTTTTTTAATTTTATATTATTATATTAATTTTATATTTCATCTTCTTTTCAATAAAATCTCTTTTATTTTATTCAGAAAAACATAGATAGTTTTTATACATAAAATAATTTTATAACAAAATTGGTAAAAAGTTGTTTTAATTTATATTCGCGAGCAATAAGCAAATAATTGCACCAAAGATATATCACAATGAATTATGCTGATACCAGGAGCACTGAAGGGTTAAATAAATAAAAATTAACTGAATTATTTTTCTTAAATTCTAAATAGTGGTTTCATCGAGTTTAATAGAAAAACTCGTTTTCGATCATTTTTATTTAAAAATATCTTAAAATCCAAAGCTGGGCTTGGAAAACAATGGGTTAGCGTGCTCGGATTTATCTCAAATTTTAGGAGCGGAAGTTCTAAACATTTGGTTATTATACTTTAAGCGCTGGATCTAAAAATTCTGTAGCACTTACAAAATATTTGAATTTTTGTAATAAATTCTTTTTTATTAGCTTGGGGTCATATGTGACCCCAATTCCAAAAGGCTTAATGGGGTCTTAATATTTTTTTTCCGAAACCCTAGGCTATTAAGATAAAATATTACATTTAAAAGTAGAAAAGTGATGAATTTTTGATACAAAGTATTTAGAAAGAGTACATTTACAGAATATTTTACAAAAATCCAATTTTTCTCGAAATCCGCAAATATAAAATCCTTGTGAAAAAAATTCTGGCATATGGATTTATCTAAAAATTCACACAGTTAATCTCTAACACGCATTTAACGAGACCTCAAAGAGATAAAGCAATTTTTGTAAATTTTGTTTAAGAAAATTTTTTCAAACTTGAAAAAGGAGTTTTAAAAATATTATCAAAAAATTTCCAATTTTCGGTCTCAATGCTTAATAGGTTAGCGAGGCGGTAATAAAACAATACTTCATATCTGAGTACTCACAGGTATAGAGACTAAAATAAAATGTTGTCTTTAATTAATTTCTTAAAGTTTAAAAAAATGCCACCAAATTTCATGACCTAGTTTTTTTTTTGGCACAAAAGTGGTCTGGGGCATTTGCTATTTCTTGGCGAGTTTTTATTCTATTTTGAAGTTTTATAGCTTTTTGGAATACTAATTTAGCACTGATCCCGAATTATATAACAATTTGCCGGAAAAATTAAACTTTAGAACGAAATTTTCGTAAAATCTGAAAAAAGTCATATTTTCCCCATATAAACACACTTGAAATTTGCAATCGCGGTGAGCCACCTCTAAATGTTTTTTGATTGGCCCAAAACTTTGCATTTCTCACTTTTTTTTGCTATTCGCATATTTCTAGGGGATGCGACCGAGAGTTCGAACACTTTTTTTTTATTAAGGGCCACCCTAACATACACATATAGACAATTTGGATCTTATTGGAATTTAAGTCGATCTCATAGGTGTAATTTGTATGGGGACTAGTTCTGAACATTCAGCGATTTTTACCAATTTTGACAGCGTTTATCCTATGGCCGAAGGAAGCTTATGCCCTAAATTTCATCAATATATACACATATTTGCGATCTGTAGTTTGATTACAAGTTTTACATAGACAAACAGATGGACAGAGTGAAGGATGGACATCACTAAATTGACTCAAAATAACTATATGATTGGTATAATAAAATATGGATCTAGTTCAAATATTTTTGGTAGTTACAAGCATCATTTGTTAAAACAAAAGTCATGGATTTATCGCTCCGTCCTCATATGAAAAAAATCAAACACACCATTAAACAAGTAAAACAATTATAGTCGGTCTAGACATCGATAAATTGACTCAGAATCACTTTCTCATTGGTCTAGGTTAAATATATTTGGTAGCTAAAAACTACAGCACCAAGTCATTATGCCACTAAGTAAAATAGGCTATAAACAAATTTAAAGACGTAACACATATTGAAAGTTTTTAAACAAAAAACAAAAGTTCTTAGAAATGGTCATTTTGTCGTCAGTAGCTTAAGTACAAATTTAACAGGAAATAGTGTTCAATTAAAATTTTTTTATTTTTGATGTAAATAACTAACATCTACAACAACAAAAAAAAAATATATAAATATAAAGAAAAAGAAAACCATTCAACTATCTCAAATACCAAACATTTCTTCTAAGAAACGTACAAATGTAGAAAAACAACACTCGTCTTCAACAAACTAAACACGTACACGTGTAGTTTTTATTTTATTTTTTGAACATACAAACTAATATTTATGCAGGTGTATACTATAATTTGTATTGTATCTCAAATACACACAAATCAGTATATATGTATGTGCTGGTATTAGTAAATATGGGTATCTAGGATGTTGGCATTATGCCAAATAAAACATTATAGAAAGAAACTAGCACGAGTATAGCATAATGCAGCTGATTCTAAAGCATGCTACATTTGTATAAGTGAATGGTATAAACACATGACTATTACTACAAAGATTTTCTTATGTATGTGTATGTAAATCTCTCTGTGTATATTGTATGTATTTGTATTGTTAAGCACATGTTTACTGTTTCAAGAACAACTTTGACTCATACACATACACAGAGTGAATCTCTCACACATTCGTTCTCCTAGAGACAACAACAACAAAATTTTTCACTCATGTTTTTCATTTTCAATAGACAATATAGACATTTTTTTGCTTTATTTTTTGTTGTTGTTATGTTTTCACAATGATTGCATTTTCTATTTTCAAAAAAAAAAAAATGAGGAATATAGAAAACTAAACGAAAATTGTAACAATTGCTGATTTGTGTGTGATTACACAAAACATGATTGAAAAATAATTGAAATGCTAAAGAGGAAAGAAAATTTTAAATTAAAATTATATTATTGAAAGTTATCAAATACCAACCCGTCTGTTGCAAACAAGTGACATCCTTTAGATTTAATTTAAAGTTGAAAACATCTTAAGCAAACAGCACCTTGAAATCTAAAGAGATGAAAAAATAAAAATATGGATTAGGTAAACTTATTTAGTGAAAGTTTAGAAGAAGCTGAAAAAAGTACAATTTTCAGAATGAAAAACTAATCTAAATGTTAAGAAAATTAAGCTTGATATGCTATAACACAGAAAGGATTTTTAAAAAAAGTTACTTTTATTAAGAAAACGTTATTTTTTTAGTAACATGTACTTATTTTTTTTTAAGAAAATGTACTTATTCAAGAAATGTGTTTTTTTGAGGGTATTTTTTTCTTTTTTTTTTTAAGAAAATTTACTTATTTAAGAAAAGGTGCTTTTTTAGGAAAGGGTAATTTTTATAAATAACTTATTTTTTAACAAATGGTTTTTACTGAAGAAAATGTAGGGTTTTCAGAAAAGCTACTTTTTTGAGAAAAGGTACTTTTTTGAGAAAAGGAATTTTTTAATAAAAGATACTTTTTGTAACCTATACCACTATGTGGTTTGGGTATAATGACTTTGTGCTGCTGCTTATAACTGCCAAAAATATTAGACCTACCCCATCTTTTATTATACCGATCGACCCAGAATCACTTTCTGAGTCGATTTAGCGATGTCTGACCGTCCGTCTGTGTGTCCATATAAACCTTGTAATCAAACTACAGGTCGCAAATATCAATATATTTTGATGAAATTTGGTATATACGCTTTTATCGGCCATAGCATGAACGCTACTGAAATTGGTGAAATTTGGAATTGTTCAGAACTAGTCCCCATACAAATGACCCCTATGAAATCGATATAACTTGGCATAAGATCCAAATTATCATATAGATCTCAGTCAAATTGGATTTGTATGCGTCTATTATATCCATTAATCAGTAGTCCAAAAATAATCCCTATAGGACAATTCTAAGCCATAGGGCCCCATATAGAGTTGCTTCCCGATCTTCACTTTTATCTATCAAAAAACAAAAATATTGCAAATATTTTCCTCAAATTTGGTTTGTATAAATTATTTCAAGATATAAGTGACTTTACCAAATATGGTCAGGATCGGTCCATTTTTCGATCTAGTCCCCGTATAAATATAGCACCCGATATGAACTTTTTCATACCTGCTGCCAAAAAAATTAATAATATATCTATATATCCAGTTAGTTAGACCGAAGAGATAGGGTCTCTAAACTATCGTATAGGGTATCGTATAGTCGGTCTAGATCGACTATAATTTTTTTTACTTGTTTAAGAATAGGTTCTTAAAAAAATATATTTTTTTAAGAATAAGTACTTAAAGAAAACGTACACTTTTAAGGAATGGTTCTATTTTAAGAAAATAACCTTTTTAACAAAATGTCCTTTTTATGTAAATGCGCATTTTAGTAAAGGGCACTTCTTAAGAAAATTCACTTTTAAGAAAAGGTACTTTATTGCTAACTTTATTACGAAAATATACTTTTTAAGATAAAAATATATTTTTTTTAAAGAAAAGTATTTTTTCTTAACTAAACTTACTTTTTAAGGAATATAAATTTTTAAGAAAAAGAAGTTTTTTAAGAAAATTCATTTTTTTCAGCAAAGATACTTTTTAAGAAAAGGTAATTTTTTGTAATGTTAATTAAAGACACTTTTTAAGAAAAGGTACTTTTTTAGAAAAGTTATTTTTTTAAGAAAAGTTAAATGTAATTTTTAGCAAAGGGCAATTCTTAAGAAAATACACCTTTTAAGAAAAGGAACTTTTTTAAAAAAATAAATTTTTTAAGTTTTAAAAGGTTTTTTTTTAAAAAAGGTAAATTCTTAATAAAATATACTTTTTTTTTTACAAAAACGTAATGTTAAGAAAACGTGCTCTTTCAATAAATGGTTCCTTTTTAAGAAAATGTACATTTTTATGTGAATTCACCTCCTAAGACAAGACACTTTTTAAGATAATTGACTTTTTAAGAAAAGGCACTTTTTCAAGATAATTGGCTTCACTAGCAGAAGGAATTTTTTTAAACTCTTTCTTTTAACTCATACTCTCTGCCTGTCTGTCTGTCATGGGGCAACCCCATTCCCCCTTATCCAATTGATCTGAAATTTGGCCCATAGTCTTGTTATGGCAACAGATTAATTTTGAGGTATTCACGCACAGTCACGCGTAGTCACGCACTGTCACGGAGTGATCTAAATGTAATTTTTCCTCATCCGATCGATGTGAAACTTGGTCTGTACACTTGCTGTGAAAAGAAGATTAACTTTGACTTAGACACGTACATTCACGCATGGTCACGCACAGTCACGGAGAGATTTAAAACGGATTTCTCCTCATCCATTCAATCTGAAACTTGGTCGATACACTTGCTGTAAAGAAAGATTAACTTTGACATAGTCACACACAGTAACGCATAGTCACGCACTGTCACGGAGTGATTTAAATCCCATTTCCGCTCATCTGATCGATCTGAAGCGTTGTTCGCAGACTTGTTGTGGAAAAGATTAATATTAAGATACTTACGCGAAGTCACGCACTGTCACGGAGAGATTCAAAACTCATATGCATAAGGAAAGAAAGAGTTTTAATAATAACTTTTTTTTATGGGTTAAATTATTAAATTGGGCTCATTTTTTGAGAAAAGTACTTTTTCAAGGAAATTTACTTTATCAAAAAAAGGAACCCTTTAATGCAAAGGTACTTCTTTTTGAACAGAAGGTACTCTTTTACTCTTTTGCCTTTTTTTAAAAAAGGTCTTATTAAAAAAAATTTATTTTTACATGTACTTTTTTAAGAAAATTAACTTTTTTTTACGTAAAGACACTTTTTAATTAAAGATTTTTTAAGATTTTATTTATTTATTTATTCAGTCTATGGAAAAATCCATACAGACTGTGTTTTTTTTAACTGATGCCTTATTAAAAAGTTAATAGATATTTTCCAACATATTTGATAAATTACACAGGTCTACAAAATGAAAAAAATTTTTTGGTGCCTTGAGTTTTGCAGCTGATTTTATTTGTACTTTTAACGCTGATTTCAAAACTGAAAACCATTTTTCCCTAGCAGCTCCACTTCTCGAGTTACAAAAATATTAATTTTACCCTACTATTTATTTAAAAAATGCATATGCCCTTCTGATATAAACGCAACAAACGTATGTAGTATGTTGGCAACATTGTATAGCTTGTTTCTTAGTATGTTGGCAACATTGTAGTTATATAAATGTCACTCCCTAGCTTGTTTCTTATTATAATTCTTGAGTCTTGAATTAAAACTCGCAAAATATATATCGATAAGAAAGCTACGTCCAGTACGCGTTGCATTCATTCAAGGTTTCAATAGGTCATCAAGATATAACAGTGATAATTTTAATTGAAAGCTAATTTTCAAAGCTGTCATCTAGCCGCCAGAATCTGTGTAAATCACCCTGAGCAATTTTGTTATATATGTGGTGAATACACGAGAATTGAAAACAGAAAATCCATTTCTGAATTTATAAGGAAAGCATACAATGCTTATTTTGGTATCAAACTTGAACAGCAAGATAAATTTTGGGCACCACATGTAGTTTGCAAAACATTTACTGAATATCTACGTCAGTGGACTGATGGGAAAAGGAGGAGTCTGAAATTTGGAGTGCCTATGGTTTGGAGAGAACCAAAAAATCACTATGACGACTGTTATTACTGTCTAGTGAATATCAGAGGTATCAATAGTAAAAACCGAAGGAAGTGGACGTATCCTGATTTAGACTCTGCTCGATGGCCCATCCCTCATTCCGATGAAGTTCCCATGCAAACATTTCATCAGCTACCAGATTTTTCGGAGGATGAAATATCCCACTGCTACACAAATGAAGATAATGAATATGAGGAAAATACATCAAGTCACCAACGATTTAACCAAAGTGAGTTAAGTGATCTTATCAGGGATCTTAAACTCTCAAAACAATCTTCTGAGTTACTGGCATCGCGGCTAAAAGAAAAAATCTACTTGATAAAGGAACACAAATAACGTTCTATCGTAGAATTGAAGCAGAGTTGATTATGTTCTATTCTCAGGAAGAAGACCTCGGTTTCTGTCACGATGTTAAAGGTCTCCTAACAAAAATCGGCCTTCCCGAGTATGATCCAGATCGTTGGCGTCTGTTTATTGACAGTTCCAAGCGAAGTTTGAAGTGTGTGCTTTTACACAATGGTAACGAATTGGTATCAATACCTATTGCTCACTCTACCCAAATGAAAGAAGAGTACAAGAATATAGCCATAGTCTTGGAAAAGATTAAGTATCACAAACATGGATGGGTCACTTGTGTTGACTTGAAAATGGTTAACTTCCTCCTTGGACAACAAGGTGGATACACAAAATATCCTTACCTCTTGTGCCTTTGGGATAGCAGAGCTAAACAAGATCACTGGGTAAAAAAGACTGCCCTGAAAGAGACAACATGGTTGTTGGAGGAAAAAATGTTGTTAATGAGCCTTTGGTTGATCGGAATAAAATAATCCTGCCTCCACTTCATATAAAACTTGGCTTAATGAAGCAATTTGTTAAGGCTCTAGATAAAGATTCATCATGTTTTAAATTCATATATACAAAGATGAAGGTTTAAGCAATGAAAAAATAAAAGCTGGCATATTCGATGGCCCTCAAATCAGACAGTTAATGAAGGACACCAATTTTGTTGAATCTATGAATGAAAACGAGCGAAAAGCGTGGACATCATTTATGTCAGTTGTCGAAAACTTTCTAGGCACCAAGAAGGCTTCAAACTATAAGGATTTAGTTCAGAACATGCTGACTGCTATTCGTGAGCTTGGATGCAACATGAGCATCAAGGTGCATTACTTGCATAACCATTTGGACCGGTTTCCTGCAAACTTGGGAGACTTGAGTGAAGGGCAAGGTGAACAATTTCACCAGGATATAAGGACAATGGAAGAACGATACCAGGGCAAGTGGGATACTCATATGATGGCAGATTACTGTTGGAATCTGCAAAGAGATTGTCCTAAAAAACCACATTGTAGATTAACCAAAAAACGAAGCTTCTTGGGTCCCAGTACATCAAATAAGCAGTGAAAAATATATTTCCTATTTTCACAAATACATTAATTTTATATTATATATTATTATTATAAATGTATTAAACTAAATGCTTTTAGACCAACACTGAAGAGCAAAATTTTTATTTTTTTTGATAAACTTGTTGTTTTTTTTACAAGACTTTAACGATATATCTGAAACTACTGGGCCAAATTAAAAACAATGTAGGCACGGATTAAAGATAATTTTGTTGGCGAATTTCAATTTTTTTTTTAAACTGAATATGGTGTACCGTTTTCAAGTTATTCCAATATACATATGTAGTGCAAGTGCCTTAATTTTGGAAATAACGGTATATCGCGAAAAGTGGAGCTGCAAGGCAAAAACCGATTGCAGATTCGTATTCAGGAGGTCGAATTTACTAAAGATCAGTTCAAAAAGTATCGGCACTAAAATGTGTGTATACCTGTGTTATTATCTATAATATTAATAGGCTAGGCGAATTCTTGTGACCGATGTTTTGTTCTACCATTTTATCCCGATTTTGACCAGTCGTATATTATTTAAAAGGCATTTCTTTTTAGCCGTTTTGCAGATTATTAAATTTTTTTCTTTATTTTGAGTAAATTGCATTTAAAGTTGCTACTAACACATACATGAAATTACACATATGCTATGTGTGTTTTATTAACTTTGTTAATGTGTTTGTTAATGAGTTTGTTATCGTCATTCACAACAATAATGAGCCATATAAGTGTTGGTTTGTGAATTGGCTAAGTTGAAAAATAAAGCTGCCTAGAAATTGCACTCGAATTTCGGGCGCTGGAATCTTATAGTTATTATTATTATATCTTTCAGTCTATGGATACAATTAATCCTTACAGACTAGCAACTTATATCTAACAAATAAGTTATATACAACAACTTATTTATATGGTTGTTAAATTTAGTACTTACATTACTTATATCTAAATTATTACAATAGTTATTGAATAATGTCATGAATTTAGTAAGTGGCTAATTAAGTGCATATTCAGTCTTATGAAAATCAATATGAAACAAAACACGTTTCCTCAAATTTCGTTGAGGTAGCATAAATTTAATTATATGTAGAAAATTAATTTAATTATATGTAGAAAATAAATTTAATTAAATGCCATGCAAAACAATAATTAACTTCCAGAAATTTCATAGATAACTAAGATGTAAGTGGATTGGAAAAGGTTAAAAACGAGAATGTGAACTGTATTCTTTCAACACGTTTAATATGGATATTAGCATTGGGACTGCAAGTGAAAGAGCACACCCTAATTTGGAATGGACAAATGATGAAAATAAAACCTTTTTAGCATGAAAGTTAAAGAGATTACCAGAGTTACGATGAATTAAACTTAAAAGGGAATAAGAGTTTGGCACTATGCAGTTCAAATGACAAAAATGAAAAACCACTCCTAAATCTAAAACTTCATTCACTGCAAATAAGACTTGACCCTCTATTGAATATTGTCTTAATAAAATATGGCGACTTCTATGAAATGATATTTGGCGACATTTTCCTACATTGAAAGTAAGGATCTCACATTCAGACCATAAAACAATTATATCTAAATCATTCTGTAATTTTAAAATATCTTCGCTGTTAAAAATTGGCTTAAAAACCTTAAGATCGTCAGCATATAAAATATACCTATAATTTGCAATACAGTGACCAATGTCATTAATAAAACTATTGAAAAGTAAAGGAACCAGGATACCATCTTGGGGAATAACTGAAGGCGGAATGAAAAAATTTGAGCAAACTCCATCAATAGAGACGACACAAGATCTGCCCGTTAAATAATAGCGGAACCAATTCAGCAATTGAGAATGTAAACCAATTTTAGAAAGTTTTAGCCATAGTAACGCATGCGGTACTCGGTTAAATGCCTAAGCAAAATCTGTATAAATGGAACCAATTTGCACCAATCTTTCAAAACGGGATATACAAAACTGCGTAAAAACATCCAAGTTAGTTGTTGTTGACCTGCAGGGCATAAAACCATGCTGTGACCATGAAATAGAACGTTTTTAATGAAAACAAGTAAGAAAATTATAGTCGGTCTGGACCAACTATACTATACCCTATACCATGGTTTATAGACCATATCTCTTCGGTCCAACTAACTGGATATAGAAAATAAGCATATACCAAATTTGAGTGCCATTGTTATTATTTTTTTTTGGCTGCAGACATGAAAAAGTTTATATCGGATGCTATATTTATATGGGGACTAGGCCGAAATGTGGACCGATCCTGACCATATTTGGTAAAGTCACTTATATTTTGAAAAACTATACACATCCCAACTTCGAGAAAAATCTGTGCAATATTTTTGTTTTTTGATAGATTTAAGTGAAGATCGGGAAGCGGCTCTATATGGGGCCTATGACTAAGAATTGTCCTGTAGGGATTATTTTTGGACTACTGATTAATGAATACAATGAACACATATAAACCCAATTTGACTATGATCTATGCGATAATTTGGATCTTTGGCATTTTATGTCGATTTCATAGGGGTCATTTCTATGGGGACTAGGTCCGAATTTGGACCGATTTTCAACAATTTCAACAGCGTTCATCCTGCGGTCGATAAAAGCTTACATACCAAATTTTATCAAAATATATTCATATTTGCGACCTGTAGTTTGATAACAAGCTTTACATGGACACACAGACGGACGGACGGACGGACGGACAGACATCGCTAAAACGACTCAGAAAGTATATTAAAAGATGGGTCTAGGTCAAATATTTTTTGTAGTTACAAACAGCAGCATAAAGTCATTATACCCAAACATAAAGGGTATAAAAAGCTAAAGGGTATAAGTCAAAGTTTGACATTTTGACCAAACAGGTGTTTTTCTTAGCAAAATTTGTTCAAAACAGTTTATTTCTTCAGTTTTTCGGAAAAAAAATTTTAAAAAAATAAACAACATTTTTTTATTTTTTTTTGCAAAATCAGAAATTTTTTTGACTTTTTTTTTAAAAAATGAAATAATATTTTTTTATTTTTTTTTTTGCTCAAAAGAAAGCTTAGGTTTTTACCTTTAAGAGTTTTTGGTCGCTTAGTGGGATGCAAGTGGGATATCTATGAAAAAAAAAAAAATGTTTTGTAACTCATGACAACGGTTTTTCAATTTTTAACGTTTGGATTAATTTGAATTTTTTCCTATTAGTGTGTAAGTGTTTGTAGAACTTTAAAAATAAAAAGCGTACTGAGAAACTAGTTAAATTAACCTTTCCGATGGTATGTAACATACATAACTAAAATTTAATACCTTCGATACTGTAATACCCGCAATATGCTAACCTCAGGGAAAAAATCACTTTTTTCTATAGAAATGTTGAAAATTTTTTTTTATTTATTTGTAGTAATAATTAAATTAATACATATATAATAATAATATTAATTAAAATAAAAAGATAAAAAATGTAATAAAATTTCATCTTAATCGCATTAGATCCATTTATAGGACAACTATTTTTTTCATTAATTTATTGTAGCTAAATTTTGTCACTTTTTAAAAATCCAGTCTTTCATCCGCCTTATTTGTCGCCTTTATTTGCTGCTTTTAGTAGCAAAGAGGATCGTGAGGAGACATTGAAAACACAGCTGAGCAGATTCGATGCTGCGGTAACAATCGATGGCACCGCTCAATACCATGCTCTTATACCGCTTGTCGATGGAAGACTTAAGATGAAAAAGTTTTCTGCCTCTACTCAATGCGATTTCTTTCCAAACCCAAAAAAGAAACCAGCAGCGAAATCAATAGCTGAACCTAGTAACGCCAAGGAAGATTGGCAAAAAAAGCAGCAAATGAAGGCGATAAATAAGCTGGATGAAAGACTGGGTATTTAAAAATTTACAAAACTTAAATACTTCATCAGCTACAATAAATTAATTTAAAAAATAGTTATGTTACAAATGGACCTTATGTGATTACGATAAAATTTTATTAAATTCTTTATTTTTATTATTATTATTATGTATTAATTTAATTATTATCACAAAAAAAAAAAAAAAAAAAAAAAAATATTTTTTCAACATAAAAGTGATTTTTTTCCTGAGGTTAACATATTACGGGTATTACAGTATCGAAGGTATTAAACTTTGGTTAGGTCCGTTACATACCATCGGAAAGGCTAATTTGTCTAGTTTCTCAGTATGTATTTTATTTTTAAGGTTCTAGAAACACTTACACACTAATAGGAAAAAAAATTCAAATTAGTGCATGTGGTAAAAATTTAAAAGCCGTTGTCTTGAGTTATAAAACATTTTTTTTTTTGATAGATATCCCAGGCGCATCCCACTAAGCGACCAAAAAGCTCTTAAAGGAAAAAACATAGACTTTCTTTTGAGCAAAAACAATTTCCTTTTTTGAAAAAAAAGTAAAAAAAATTTTTGATTTTTGATTGTGGAAAAAATTTTTTTTTTTTTTTTTTAAATTTTTTTTTTCGAAAGTCTTAAGCAATAGCTATCCAAACTATTTGGAAAAAATTTTTCTAAGAACAATAGGTAAAAAGTTGCATGGATGAAAAAACACCTGTTAGGCACAAAGGTCAAATTTTGAGCCCCTATAACTCAGAGAGTTTTAGACCGATCTTGTCGAAAAATTGTGTAAACCACTATCCAATTGGACTAACCTTGGTGCAAATTTCATCCCGATCGGAAGACATCGGTTTCAAAAGTTGGATCATTTGACATGAAACGCCCCATATACATAAAGTATATATATACATATCTATATATTATACGTGAAGGTAAATTTTTAGTTCCATTTTTAAGCAATATGCGGGCACGGAGGAGTGTGGAAATTGGCATAGTTATAGCTCATATGGAAGAGAAGCTAAGAATGATAAAATTTATGTTTATTATGTTTTAAAAATATATTAAATTAATTAAGATAAAATATTTATAATAATTCGTTACGCCTTGTTAATGCCAATGATATAATTTGTATATCAACACCTTGCATTGAATTGCGAATTGCGCAAATTGATTAGCATACCTTTAGGCTCATTTAAATATTCATATATATATATATAGCTTAAAATATATATATATATAGCTTATATATATAGCTTAAAAAAATATTGAAAGAAAAAAATTGAATGAAAAAGTAATATTTTCTAAAATTTGCAGTCGAATTTCGAGTGCTGGGCTATATTATAATATACATATTAAACATTTAACAAATTCACATTTAACAAATTAACATCTAACATTATTTTAATTGAATAAATTTATATTAATTTATAAACTTTTATTAAAATCAGTAAACTGATACAGCATATTAATCTCATCACAAATTCTGCGAAATTGATCAAATTTGGCACAGTTCGTGCGATAATATTTGGTAGTTAGAAAGTTATAAATTCTTGATGATAGAAAAGGAATATATATATTTATTTTGTTGTTATACAGATTTAAGATTACCATTCTAGAGTTTTAACAGAGAAGTAACATTTATCATATGTCTCAGCCCAAACCACGGATCCAAGACTACAGACCCATATTCAAGAATTGGTCTTACCAAGGTAGTAAACAATTGTTTTGTCATATACGGTCGTTGAATGAATCCGCTAAATCAAGCACAGCATTATTCATGATACACCGACCCTTTAATTGGAATTGATCTTGTATTTTAATTTTTTTAAATTTAGGTCCATTAGTATTATACCAAGTAGCTAAACGATCAATATCATTGTGTTTAAGTGATTGTTTAAAAATGTAAAAATTATTTTTGCATCATCTGCATACATTAATGTATTTGAGTGTTTATTTACAGAAGGAAGAACATTTATAAATTTGTTGGAATACGAGTTAAGAGACTTAATAGATGGTTTTCTATCTCTTAATAATAATCCACATTTAATAATAATCCACATGTTTATCAAATGCCTTGCTAAAATCATTACATATAACACCTGTTTATTTCATATGCATAAACCCTTCATTTATCAAAGTTGTAAGCTCTATAAGATTTGTTATTGTAGAGCATGATTTGCAGAATCCGTGTGGCGTTGGAGATATGATAAAGGAAAGATGATGTGACAATGTGTCATATATAAGTTTTTCAAATAGTTTTGGAATGGCACTTAATTTAGCAATACCTTTATAATTCTAAATACCAGCTTTAGATCCAGACTTAAATAAGGGAATAATAAATGATTCTTTCCAAATGGGAGGAAAGTGAAAACAAAGTCAGGACCAGCAGAGTATGACAATTTCAAATTTGACATTCGGAACTGTATGTTTTTTAATGGATGTTATTAATAATTAAAGATTATAGTATTATGTATGGACACTGATTGTTGATATTAAATACTGTCGAAAAATAAGTTGAAGCAAAATCACCGTACTTCATAACCGATGGAAAGTCCGCAGCACGTCTTTTAGAATTTATAAATTTATAAAATGATTTTGAATTTTTTTTTTAGATTATTTCTTACTTTAATTACATATTTTTTATAGGCCAATTGATTAGCAGTAATAAATTCTGTTTTTCTTATTTTTAAGTCGAGATAGATGTTTTGCCATTTTAGGTACAGATGCCGAAAAACATTTAAAAAGTTAATGATAAAATGTATGCAGACGCAAGTCCAGATTATCATTAAAACGAGATAACACACTTATCCAGTCAATTTGGAACAGCTGAAGTTGTTAATCCTGATAATTTGTTTTATTAAAACAAAAGATTTTATCGGTGTGCGTTAATTTTTTTGTTATGAAGAGGATAGGAACATAAGTATGTTATCTCAAGCGTTTGATGGATAAGAAATAGAGCTATGCCGCAATAAAGATAAGCCAATAAGTTTATTAACGTAAAAAGGTCCAAGAGTATACCTAATACATTTGTGATGGAGTTGTCTTGGAAAAGACAATCATGAATAAATGCAGCTAAGGAATCAGTACAATAAAATAGAAGTAAATAATTGGAGTCAGGATCAGCTTTTCAGAATATAGACGGCACACGGTGGCGCCTTTCCTCAAATATCGTGGCAAAAATAAAAAAATATGATAGAAGCATTCAGTAAAATCAGTGAATGTATAGGATAGAGGATTTCTCATGGATTAAGAATCAATAAACGGTTTTAAAATCGGATAAAAATTATGGATGACAGAGCTTCGGAAAGTTGGAATTTTTTTGGCTTTTAGAAAAATCAAATCAAATTGTAGTCAAGAAAGTTAACCGATTATAATGCTTTTGGAGTCGTTTGAAAGGTATTTTTATACCAAATATTGCAAAATTTTTGCAGATTTTTATCTTATTTTTCACGCTTTTTTTTTGGTGCTTGAAAACAGAAATTTTAAATTTTTCTTATTTTATTTTGATTTTGATAAGATGGCGAAGTGTTTTTAGAATATTGTTAATGTTTTGTAGTTTTTATGTATTGCCAATAATTAAAACTGCAAATTTATTAATGAATTCTGCACAATAAAAAAATTCGCTTGCGCTACCTGAATTATTTTTAAGCGATGTTGAAATTAAGTTAATGAATTCAATATAACTAGCAGATTCCAGCCCTCGAAATTCGGCCGCAAATTCTAGGAAATTTTATTTTTCATTAAATAGAGACCCTAAAAATATGCTAATCAGTTATAGCCAATTCACAAATCAACACAAAAAACAAACTCATTTTTATTACAAACACATTAACAAATTTAATAAACATACACATAGCATTGTATAATTTTATGTATGTGTTAGTAGCAACTATAAATGCAATTTGCTCAAAATAAAGGAAAAAATTTAAAAATCTGTAAATTTGCAAAACGGCTAAAAAGAAATACCTTCCAAATAATATACGTTTGGTTAAAATCGGGATAAAACGGTAGCACAAAACATCGGTCACAAGAAATCGCCTAGCCCATTAATATAATAGAAAGAAATTTACACTCAAAAATAAAAATAAAAAAAATAAAACAAAATTTGCTAGATAATTTTTTAAAGTTCGAAAATTTACAATGTATGTATTTTGCAATAATTAGAAACTTTTGGCCTGATGCCAGCTCGAAAAATTAATTTAACATAATAAAAAATTTGCACTTAAAAATATAAAACAACGAAATTTAAAACAACGAAATTTAAAACAACGAATGAGGACTTTTCATTATGTTGGCGGCCTTATCAAATCCACTAATTTCATCACGAAGACATGTGTTCTCTAGACTTTCGGATTTACACAATATGTATTGTGAAATTATGTCTTTTGAGCAGAGCTCAGAAAAAAATACACACTGAATAAAAAACTCGTACATATATGTAAACAAACATAACTTAGGCCAACACACACATATTTTTATTTTCATATCAGTTATGTTTGTTTTTAAATTTTCTTCGGTGCCCAACACAATCATGACTGTGTTCGTTTTAATATTTCGTTATTTACACGAACATTTTTGTATCACGTATGTTTTGTTTCGATCACACATAAACCACACATATAAGAGTGTTGCTTTATTTGAAGTTCATGTTCTGGTATGTGTACTGAAAAAAAAAGCAGAACATGTACAATAAACAGGTTCGAGTTCAGTTATATTTGAAGTCGTGTTCTGGCTCGTGTACTAAGAAAAAACAGAACATGTACAATAAACAGGTTCGAGTTCAGTTATATTTGAAGTCGTGTTCTAGCTCGTGTACTGCGAAAAATTGAAATATCAATTCGCGATCTGATACACCCCGATAAAAAAACGACAACAATTGTTTCAACCAAATTTATTAAAATTTTATTGACCCTTTTTTATGACTTACGTTGCAAATTGTTTACAATTGTCAAATATTAAATAAGAAATTAAATATTTGAGCTTGAGGTCTGATTTTGACAAAAGTTATTTATTAAATCCAATATTTCGATATTCTTTGAATATCATCTTCAGGGATTGTTTTAAATCATAAACAACAAACTTAAATCTATTGTTCCACCTTCGTCATATAATATTGCACTGAGTGCAATATTAGTGCAATATTATATGACGAAGGTGGAACAATAGATTTAAGTTTGTTGTTTATGATTTAAAACAATCCCTGAAGATGATATTCAAAGAATATCGAAATATTAGATTTAATAAATAACTTTTGTCAAAATCAGACCTCAAGCGCAAATATTTAATTTCTTATTTACAATTGGAAAGGTCGAATAAAAACATCTTTAAATAATTGTCAAATATTTTAAAATTTTATTGGCCATTTTTTCGTGATTTACGTTGAAATTATTTACAATTGTTTTTATTGACTGGTTTTTAATAAAAGATGGTAATAAAATACTTAAGACACAAAAACTATTTAGCATCATAAAAGTTACACTTGTTCGTTGTTAGGTTTTTTTTACATTACCCACCCCTATTTTCGCAACCAATTAGTGTCATAGACGAAAAACCCAGGATCTTTTGCAAACATTTTTTTTTGGTAACAAATAACTTTAGACACAAACAAATTTTGCATCATAAAAAACACAATCACCCACCCTTAATTTGCGAACCAAAAAATTTTTCATATTTTATTGTCCCTTTTCTATGACTTTCGTTACAATTGCTTGCAAGTGTTACAACTTCACGCAATTG
Organism: Cordilura impudica; assembly: GCA_963682025.1. NCBI lineage: Eukaryota > Metazoa > Arthropoda > Insecta > Diptera > Scathophagidae > Cordilura > Cordilura impudica. The sequence continues at coordinate 12,927,216 of OY821517.1, forward strand.
ATTTTGCAATAAATAGCCAGTGCGTGTGTCATTTATTCATTAAAAATGGTTCAGTTTTCATTAGATCGTGATCTATAAGTGTACTGTGTTATTGTGTAAATTACAAATATTTTGTGAAAATTAAAAAAATTGGAAAGCAATAACAGAAATAAGTTTTGCTATAAAAAATACGCAACTTTTAATAGCGAAACGAAAAAATTTACATGTCTGATTGAAACCTGCAAGAAAGATTTAAGTGCAGAATGCAGTTTTTGTGTCTTAAGTATTTTATTACCATCTTTTATTAAAATAAAAACCAGTCAATAAAAACAATTGTAAATAATTTCAACGTAAATCACAAAAAAATGGCGAATAAAATTTTAAAATATTTGACAATTGTAAACAATTTGCAACGTAAGTCATAAAAAAGGGTCAATAAAATTTTAATAAATTTGGTTGAAACAATTGTCGTCGTTTTTATCGGGGTGTATCAGATCGCGAATTGATGTTTCAATTTTTCGCAGTACACGAGCCAGAACACGAATTTAAAATATAACTGAACTCGAACCTGTTTATTGTACATGTTCTATTTTTTCTTAGTACACGAGCCAGAACATGACTTAAAATATAACTGAACTCGAACCTGTTTATTGTACATGTTCTATTTTTTCTTAGTACACGAGCCAGAACACGACTTAAAATATAACTGAACTCGAACCTGTTTATTGTACATGTTCTGTTTTTTCTTAGTACACGAGCCAGAACACGACTTAAAATATAACTGAACTCGAACCTGTTTATTTTACATGTTCTGTTTTTTTTCAGTACACGTACCAGAACACGAACTTCAAATAAAGCAACACTCTTTTATGTGTGGTTTATGTGTGATCGAAACAAAAAATACGTGATACAAAAATGTTCGTGTAAATAACGAAATATTAAAACGAACACAGTCATGATTGTGTTGGGCACCGTAGAAAATTTAGAAACGCACATAATTGATATGAAAATAAAGATATGTGTTGGCTGCTTTAGAACACAACATTGTGTGTTTCGTGTGTGTATTTTCTGAACCTTGCTTTTGAGTGGTTAATTAATAAAATTTCAATGTGAAATTTGAAATTTTGTTAACTTTGGGTGTTTTTCTTTATAAAAAAAAGTGTTCCGATTTCATTAAAATTTTACAGTGTTTTCTGCATGATTTTTTGTAAATTTTTTAAATATAATACAGAAATCATCATTTTTTTTTGGCATTTTAACCAAATTTTTAAGAAAATTTGTACGGGGACTAGTTCCAAACGTGGACCAATTTCAAAGATTTTTTACAGATCTCGTCACTGACTTAATAAACCCTTATGATTCAAATTTCATCGCAATAGAATAACATTTGCTACATTAAGTGGCATTAAAACAAATTTCGAAGGAAAATTTGTGTGGGGACTAGGTCCGAACATGGCCCGATTCCAACAAATTTAAGTAGGGTTCGTCTTTGGGTCAAAAACACTTTAAGTTTAAAGTTTCAGCACATTATCTTTATATTTGCAACATGTAATATTAGCACCAAAATAATATTGAACTTTGATAGGATATGCTGAAGCCCCTATGGACCTACCTGGACTTACCTCATTTTGAAGGTAAGGAAGTCATCTTTCAAAATCAGTTATAATTTTTAAAATACCCTAATTAGTTTAAAAGTTATGATTTTTGCAACGAAAATAGTCAAAAGGCCCCACTGTGCGGCGTGCTAAAAACTCTAATTAACATTTAATAACATGGCACTTTTTAAATAAAAAGGCATTTTTTTAATAAAAGATACTTCTTTAATAAAATGTACTTTCTTAATATGAGGAACTTTTTTTTTATAAAAGGAACTTTTTTAATAGAAGGTTCTTTTTTTTAAAGAAAATTTACTTTTAACAAATGTACTTATTAAGAAATGTGCTCTTCAAAAAACTAACTTTACCAGGTAACGGTACTTTTTCAGAAACTTTTAGTTTTTAGAACTGTACTTTTCAAGGAAATTTACTTTTTAGAAGCAGGTACTTTATAAGAACAGGAACTTTTTTTGTAAGAAAAAGTATTACTATAAGGAAATATATTTTTTTAAAAAAGTGATTGTTGATATCTTGCTATTTTGAGAAAAGATACCTTAAAAAAATTTGCTTTTTTAAAACAGTACTTTCTCTATGAAGAAGTAATTTTTTAAGAAAATATACTTTAATAAAAGAGGCTATTTTTTTTTTTTTAGGAAAATTTACATTTTTATGAAAAACTACTTTTTTTTGAGAAATTGAACTTTTGTAAAAAGAGGTACTTATTTGTAGGATATGTACATTTTTTTTAAAGAAAAGTTACCTTTTGAGAAAAAAAAAATTTTTTAAGAAAAGATACTTTTTAAGATAAAGTAGTGTTTTAAGAAAAAGTACTTCCTGTTGAAAGGGTACTTCGATTTTTAGCAGAATGTATTTTTCTTATGTAAGCTGATTAATAATTTTTTACCTCAAATCTAAGTCTAGACAAAAACCTGTTTGGACTTATGGGATTCAGCAACTCAAATGTTGAAATATAACAAAGTTACCATATGAAAACTCTACGATCAATAGTAAGCCCCTCTTGGTTTGTATATAACACCATTCTACACACTTTTGCACACATGAAGAAACCTCTATATTCAGAATCTATGTACGTCTTCCAGTTTTTCTAGATCAATTCGTATTTTCGCGAAAAATGTGAATAACGGAATAATGTAAACGGGGTAATTAAAAAAATAGCATACAAAAATACAAAAACTTTTTTTTTAGAAAAGATAATGGTAATATCAACTTGTTTATTAGAAAATATTAACACCTGCATCATTGAGCAATTAGTACTAAAAATGTCACTAAACGGATTTAGTGAATCGGATCATTTGGATATAATATTATAAGGAACACTTTTAAAAATTCAACAGTATTTGCAAAATATTTGAATTTTTTGAATAAATTGCCTTTTATTAGCTTAAGGTCATATGCGACCCCAATTCGAAAAGGGTTAATGAGGTCATATTATTTTTTTCCGAAACCTTAGACTATTAAGATAAAATAAAGTATTTAAAAGTAGAGAACTGATTAATTTTTGACATAAAGAATTTAGAAGGATTATATATACTGAATATTTCACAAAAATTCCATTTTTCTCCAAATCCGCAAAAATAAAATCCTTGTAAAAAAAATTCTGTCATAGGGCTTTACAAAAAAAATTCACACTGTTAATTTCTAACCTGTATTTAACAAAACCTTAAAGTGCCAGATCCATTTTTTTAAATTTTGTTTAAGAAAATTTTTTAAAACTTGAAAAAGAAGTTTTCAAAATTTTATAAAAAAAATTTCCCATTTTCGGTTTCAATGCGCAATAGGTTAGCAACGTGGTAATAAAACAGTACATCATATCTAAGTACTTATAAGTATTCAGACCAAAAATTAGGTTGGCTTTAATCAATTTCTCAACTCAAAAAACCATTAAAAAATAAAAAAATAAATAAAAAATGTCCTAAAAGTAAAATTGTAAAACCTAAATGCATCTATAATGAAAATATTTCAATGTCTTTAAAAGTTGTGTCATATAACTGTCATGGTTTAGAAAATAAAGTTCTGCAAAATGATTTTTTTCAATTTATTAAAACTAGCGCTATATTTGTTTTATTAGAAAGTCATATAATGGAAGATAAGGTAGTCAGATTTAAAAAATTTTTCAGTGGTTATGATACATATTGGAAAGCAGCGGACAGAAATAGTAGATTTGGAAGAGCAATTGCAGGTTGTGTATAGAGCGTCAAAAAAGAACTTAAAAAGTACAATATTTCATACGAGCTTAATGTAAAAGAAAATGTTGAGCTAATTATCATTAAAACCTCTGTTAAGACAATAAATATAATCCCATTATATCTAAGAGCAGCTACTTGGTATGATAGTTTTGAAATAGTAAAAAATTTCCTAACAAATGAATGTGTGGAATATCTCATCCTAATTGGAGACTTAAATATCCGAATAGGAAACGAACAACAATACCTAGACGAGTTTATAAAATCCACTTTTAAAGCTGGCCTTGACATCAGAAATTCTAGAGATATACAAGTTGAAGCTAAGGGTAGATCATTTCTTGAACTTTGTCAAGATTTTGGTTTACATATTATGAATGGATGTACAAGAGGTGATGAATATGGAAATTTCACTTTTATGAGTGGTGTTGGCAAATCGGTTAATGATATCTGTGCTTTGGCTCATGATAATTTAGAATCGGTTGAGTCCTTTGTGGTAGAAAATAAGCCTTAAACATAAATGTAAAAGTAATAGCTGTTGATAATTCGATGAATTTACTTCCAAAACTTAGATGGGATGACAGAAAAAGAGAGAAATATAAAGAAAATCTTAATCAAGAATTATGCACCATAAAACAGTTTAAAAATAATTTGGATTTAAAAGATTTAATACAAATAATAAACTCGGCAAATCCTAACAGCAACAACCAAGTAGGAAAAACGCAATTGTATAGGGAAAATAAATGGTTTAATTTCAGATGTAAAAACTTAAAAGAAAAATTCTTTGAAGCATTGCATCAATATCGTCAGAATCCCACAGAAGATAACAAGAAAAAGTATCTTGTTAAAAACAAGCAGTACAAAGAAACATGTGAATATAGTAAAAAAGAATATTATAAATGTATAGATAATCAAATAAATCTAGTTAAAAACAACGAAGACTGGTGGAACCTAGTAAAGGAAATCAAGAATGTAGAAAGACAAGCAAACCCTGGAATACATGCAAATGAATTCAAACAATACTTCTTTAAGTTGCTAAATCCACCACAAACATCAAACAATATTATGTATGCAGCAATGTTTTATTCAGACGATATTTTAGATCACCCAATAAACATCGTCGAAATAAAAAATGTACTGGCAAAGGCAAAAAACAATAAAGCTCCGGGAGAAGATCACGTAAGTTATGAATTTCTCAAAAATGCTTCTGATAGATTTCTGGAAGAAATCATTATATATGAAACGTCAAAATTAGATGAAACATTCACAAACAGTATAATTTTTCCAATTTTTAAAAAGGGAGAAAGGGAGAACACAAATAATTATCGTGGAATAGCGTTTATGAATACCGTAGCAAAAACATTTATGAGTATTTTAAATACCAATGGCTACACAACCATAATATAATAACAGAATTTCAAGCTGGTTTCCGGGAAGGGTACTCAACTTCTGATAATCTGTACAATTTAACAGCGATTGCTCATCTTAAATTTAATGTGGACTTTAGAGCAGCCTTTGACAAAGTCTCGAGAAAGTCGCTTATATATAAACTGCAATGCATTGGCGTATCAACAAAATTTTCTCAAATGATAGAAAGTATATACAGCCATACAAAGTTTAAAGTTTGGAACGGAGAAGAACTGTCTGAGGAGTTTGAAACAGGGTCCGGTGTAAAACAAGGATGTGTATTATCTCCAACGCTTTTTTTCGGTGTATCTCAATGATTTACTTGATTATATTGGAGGAGGTGTTAATATGGGCACAGAAAATATCAGACTTTTAATGTATGCTGATGATATCGTGAGTTTGGCAGAGGATATAAACACAATGCAAGCTATGATTAAATGGCTAGAAACATATTGTGAAATTTGGAATCTAGAGCTAAATTTGAACAAACAATGTCGTTTAGCAAACATATAGAAAAAAGGAATAAATCTGCTAAAAATAATATAAACGCCACTTGGAAAGAATTTTTATCAAAAAAAGAAATCGGATTAAAGGCAAAATGGAATCTATTTCAATCAGTGTGTCGTGCAATCCAGTCATATGGTGCCCAAGTATGGGGATATTCGTTGTTTGAAGAAGTAGACAAACTTCAACGCTTTTTCTTAAAAAAGATAATTAAGCTACCTGCATTTACCCCAACGTTAGAAACTGGTATTGAAAATAACTATATATACACTCTTGATTTACATCTGAGATATATAATAAAGACCCTATTTGATTATAACGATAACCGCTTACCAAGTAAACTAACCAAACTCACAATAGAAGAAAAATTGTATTGGTATAAACACATAGAAAAACTATCTTGTGATGTAACTACAATGCAAATTTCCGAATGCGTTTCAAGAGAGAACTGGGAACGTCTAAGAATTGATATACTAACTGGGCTAAAAAGTAAAGAAAGAGAAAACCACTTACTACAGGCAACCAGAACAAATCGTTTTAATTCAAAACTTAACTACAAGGAGCAACAAACATATTTCGAAATCTATTTATAATAATACGACGGCAGTAAGCTACATCTTTAAAGCCAGGTGTAACCTGATTGAGCTCAATGGAACTAGATTTCAGACACATAGGCCCCGCATATGCTCTTTATGTAATAGAAACGAAACGAAAAATATTCTGAACTTTATTGCCATATGTCCAATTTTACGGGAAATCCGCTATAAATATTTTAAAAGAACCACAATAACGGAAAATGATTTAATAAATATTTTAAATAATGCAAAGCAAAACTTTAAAGATATATATCTTTTTGGTATAGATGCAATAGGTTATCGAAAAGAGCTTATTGATGAATTTAATTATTTATCTAAATTAAACATAAAACACAATTGTTATAATTTAAATTACAATCTCTATCCGACTGACGACATTGGTCAAAGTCGTATGTTCTATTTACTTTATAATTTTTTTTAACTTTGTAACAAAAGAAATGAATTAAAAAATAAAGAACAATTAACTAACTAACTAATCAATTTCTGAAAGTAGAAAAAAATGCCGTTAAATTTCAGGACCTAGTTTTTTTTTTTTGGCACAAAAGTGGTCTGGGGCATTTGCTATTTCTTGGCCAGTTTTTGCTCCATTGTGAAGTTTTATAAGTTTTTGAAAAGATAATTTAATACTGATCTCGATTCATATAACAGCTTGTCGGAAATATTAAACTATAGAACGAAATTTTCGTAAAATCTGAATAAAAATCATGTTTTCCCCATATAAACACATTTGAAATTTTTAATCGATTTCCGGCGAGATTTTTCTTTTTTCGATTGTCCCCAAAATTCACATTTATCAGTTTTATATAGAGAGGAAACAAACTGGACCCCGCCGCTCCCCATGATCGAATTTTCATATTATTTGAAAGGTTCTTCTTTTTAGCTGTTCACCAGATTTGCAGATTTTTAAGTTGTTTTCTTTATATTGAGTAAATTGCATTAAAAGTAGTTACTAAACATACATAAAATTATACATAAGCTTTGTGTGTATTTATTAAATATGTCAATGAGTTTGTGTTCTTCATTCACAATAATAATAAACCAAAAAAGTGTTGATTTGTGAATTGGCTAAGTTGATAAATAAAATTGCCTAGAAATTGCACTCGAATTTCGAGCGCTGGAATCTGCTTGTTATATTTTGATATATGTGTTCAATGTTCCACAAACAAAAAAAATTTTAAATAGTACAGGTTTTTAAAATGCACTAAGCCCTGTCGGAAATAGGGCATGGATAGCATTTGAAAATGTTACAGAGAAATTTCTTCGCAATAAAAGAACTACTAATTACAAGGACATTGTTAAAGAAATGATTGATGGTTACCGAGAGATGGGAGTCAACATGTTACTTGAGATACACTTTCTCTACGACCATTTCGATTTTTTTGCATCGAACTTAGGAAGTTGTAGTGACGAACATGGAGAACGCTTTCACTAAAAAATAGCAGATATGGAATTTAGGTACAAAGGAAAAGAAATAAGAAACATGTTGTCAGAGTACTGTTGGTTGCTTTATCGCGAAACAAATAGGGACCCATACATTCCACGGATTCCCCATACAAACATTTCAAAAAATCACCATTTTTTGTTTAGAATTGGGCTGACTCTGTTTCATTTAATATTAAAATTAACGCTCATACGTATACGTATCTTCTACTCTGCTAATAAATAATAATCATACGCCTTGATTATGTTATGATATTCAAAAAGATCGATCGGATGTGGGTAAATAACTTTTAGATCACTCCGTCACTATACGTGACGCTGCGTGACTACCCCAAAATTAATCTGTAGTCACAACAAGACTATGGGCCAAGTTTCAGATCAATTGCATGAGAGGGAATGGGGTTGCCCCATGGCAGACAGACGGACAGACAGGTCAAAAGTCGGGACATCAGAATTCGTTTTAGAGGTATGGTTCTTTGGGCAAAGTTTCTTATTTTAATCCCTAGAATATGATTTTCCTTGTCACTTGAGCGATTTTTTTTGCCTCCCTACAAATCGAGCCGCCCTAATATATATCCCCATATATATTAAAAAAAAACACCTTTAACAAAACTACTATTATTTTCAAATACCAACCAAAATGACCACAAAATATGTTTTGTAAATAAATTGTTTGGCCAGCATGAGGCCGATGGACAAAAGGAACAATCTTTCAATTTTGTAACATGAAGGCGATGATTTTATGTAAATGAGAGGCGTTACCACTAGAGCTTTCACCACTTAAATGTATATAATTTTTTTTAAACATTAATATCAGCATGATGGACATAATTTAGTTTTAACATTTTTTAAATCAAACAATTCTTTTGTTGTTTCGCTTATAGACAACAGCAGTTGTTTAAGGGCCGTGCAAGTGCAATGGCATCATAAACAATATCATTGTCAAAGTCACACTTAATTTTTTGTAAAGACAAAAGGACATGGACACAAAATAAAAAAGAAACAATAAAAAACAGCAAAAAAGAAAAAAAAACATCAAAAAGCAAACAATAAGTATAAACCCACTAACACTAGTAAGGACTGGCTGCACAAGTATGAGTGCGTGTGTAGCTGACAATGTTGAATAGAGGACGGCTAACAGCAGGACAACAACAAGAAAATGAAAAATATACTAAACTAAAACAATATTTCAGGCTCAAGGCAATTTTGTTGTAAAGGCTCAAGGTAATAATCCAACACTACCACAGCTACAACTAACACATACTCGCACACACGTACATACATATGTGTACATTTAAAGGACTAAAAATTAATACAAAAACTTTTTTGTGGGCCTTCTATGTGTGCTTAACATTGAATTAAACATTCTTGTATCTAGTATTAGTATGGGTGAGTGTGTGTTTGTATGTGTATGTATATTCAACTCAATCAAAAATTCAATTCATTCACAATTTCTGTGAATTTTTTTCTTCGCTTTTGTATGACAAAAGCAGTCAAAGAGTCATTAAGGACAATATTGAAAAAAAAAACTATTGTAAAATTTTGTGGGTGGCTCGGAAAGTGGTTTTGTAAACATTTTGTTATTATTACCACACAATGTCATGTTCACAATGTTTTCAACAAAAAAAAAAAAAAAAAAAAATAATAATACACCACCGAACAACTGGATGAGTATCGATGAACAAATAAAAAGAATATTGAGCAGCAGTCGCAAAAAATAGAGGTGGACATGGGAAGAAGGCTTCTTTCCTTACATATTTGTACGTTAACAGCCATAATGATATTTTCTAAAGCAAACCTAATGATTGTGACACAATAATATTCGTGTTGTTTTCCCTTTTGAAAATTTAAAATTGGCATCATAAAGGCAAACTCGCATATCCAATATTTAGGTTTATTGCCAGCACTTAGCGCGTGCTGTGTGTTAAACTTCAAATTTCGTATAATCATATATATTTTAATATATGAAAATATTTTGCGGTTTGCGTTTATATTTTTTGTTTGTTTATGTTGATTTGAGTATTTCTGGGTTTGTTAACTTTTAGCCAAGTGTTATTATACCCTACACCCCTAAGTGGTTAGGGTATAATGTGCTTGCGTTGGTATTTGTAACTATCAGAAATATTTGACCGGTCGCTTATTTTGATAAAATTTCATATAAAAGCTTCTATCAGCTATAGGAGGAACGCTCTAATTTGGCTTGTATATGTTTTTGCAAAAAATAAGTAACTTTAACAAATATGCTGTCAAGTCTCCATATTAATATAGCATCCGATTTTAACTCTTTCATATCTGCAGACAAAAAAAAAAAATTAAAATTCCACTCTGATTTGATCAAGGCTTATTTTCTATACCCAATTAGTTGGACCTAAGACCAATTCTACAAAGGTGTGGTATAGGGTCTCGCATAGTCGATCTAGACCGAATATAATTTTCTTACCTGTTTTTACATGGTTTCGTTCTAAAATGTTGACAACTGCAATTTTGTTTAAACTTTATAGTAATGAAGCTTCATAGTGGCTCAATGGTTTGCTGCCGCGATGTTTCTGTAATGCTGTATGATTAATACGTATTCATATAGTTAGCATTAAAACGTCTGTGTGTCAATTTTAGTGGGGAATATAAAGTCTAAGCGCTGTATAGCAAGATCGTAGAGATATCTTCCGTTTTCTGGATTTTCTTAAAAAAAGTGTCATTTCTTAAAAAAGTGCCATTTCTTAAAAAAGTACTAAAAAGTACCATTCTTTAAATGTAAGTTTTCCTAGAAAGTATCTTTTCTTAAAAAGTACCTTTTTATTACGAAGTTCCTTTTCTTAAGGAGTATCTTTTTCTTCAAAATACATTTTCCTTCCTTAAAAGTAAATTTCTTTAGTACATTTTTTTTATACATTTTCTTAAAAAGCAAATTTCTTTAGTACATATTATTAAAAAACACATTTTCTTAAAAAGTAAATTTTCTTAAAAATTACATTTTATTAAAAAGTACCTTTTTCTAAAAAGTACGTTTTTATGTACCTTTCCTTAAAAAGTACCGTTGCTTAATAAAGTACCTTATCTGAAAAAGTACTATTTCTTTAGTACCTTTTCTTAAAAACTACTTTTTCGTAAGTAAATTTTCCTAAAAAGTACCTTTTATTAAAAAGTACCTTATAGGAAAAAGCAACTTTTATTAAAAAGTACCTTTTATTAAAAAGTATCTTTTATTAAAAAGTATCTTTTATTAAAAAGTACATTTTATTAAAAAGTACCTTTTATTAAATAGTACCTTTTATTAAAAAGTACCTTTTACTAAAAAGTACCTTTTCTTAAAAAGTACCTTTCATAAAAAGTACCTAAAAAGTGCCTTTTATTAAAAAGTACTTTGTATTAAAAAGTATTTTTTATGAAAAAGTTCCTTTTATTAAAAAGGGACTTTTTATTAAAACGTATCTTAGGTCTTTTATGTACCTTTTCTTAAAAAATACCATTGTTTTATAAAGTAACTTTTCTGAAAAGTAATATTTCTTTATAACCTTTTCTTAAAAATTACTTTGTCTTAAAAAGTAACTTTTTCTAAGAAGTACCTCTTATTTAAAAGTTCCTTATATTAAAAAGTACCTTTTATTAAAAAGTAACTTTTATTAAAATGTACCTTTTATTAAAGAGTACCTATTAGTAAAAAGTACCTTATCTTAAAAAGTACTTCTTATTCAAAAGTACCTTATATTAAAAAGTACCTATTATTAAAAAGTACCTTTTATTAAAAGCTACTTATTATTGAAAAATACCTTTTCTTAAAAAGTGAATTTTCTAAAAAGTACCTTTTTTTTTAAAATACCTTTTCTTAAAAAACTGCATATTCTTAAGAAAAAGTAACATTTTTAAATAATAATTATTTTTAAAAGTACCTTTTATAAAAAGTACATTTTATTAAAAAGTACCTTTTCTTAAAAAATTACATTCTATTAAAACGTACCTTTTTTTTGAAAAGTACGCATTTTATGTACATTTTCTTAAAAAGTACCATTGTCTAATAAAATAACTTTTTGAAAAAGTGCTATTTCTTTAGTACTTTTTTTAAAAATTACTTTTTCTTAAAAAGTAACTTTTCCTAAAAAGTTCCTCTTATTAAAAAGTTCCTTATATTAAGAAGTACCTTTTATTAAAAAGTACATTTTACTAGAAAGTTTATTTTATTAAAAAGTACCTTTTCTTAGAAAAAATCTTTTCTTATAAAGTATATTTTCCTCAAAAATTTACCTTTTCATAAAAATTACCTTTACTTAGAAAGTAGTTTTTCTTAAAAAAGCAACTTTTCATGAAAAGTACCTTTTGTTAAAAAACTACATGTTCTTAAAAAAAGTACCTTATTTTTAAAAAACCCCTTTTTTTAAAATACATTTTCTTAAAAACTTCATATTGTTAGAAAAGTAACTTTGTTTAAAAAGTACCTTTTATTAGAAACTACCTTTTACTAAAAAGTACCTTCTATTAAAAAGTGCCTGTTATTACCAAGTACCTTTTCTTAAAAAGTGTATTTTGTTCAAAATAACCTTTTCTTAAGAAGAGTATTTTCTTAAAAGGTACCTTTTGTGAAAAAATACATTTTCTTAAAAATAATATTTTCTTAAAAAGTATATTTTCTTATAAATTACATTTTATTACAAAGGAAATTTTTTTAAACTATGTTTCTTATGTACCATTTCTTAAAAAGTTGAATTGTTTAATAAAGTAACTTTTCTGAAATAGTACTATTTTTTAGTACCTTTTCTTAAAAATTACTTTTCTTAAAAAGTAACTTTTCCTAAGAAATATCTCTTATTAAAAAGTTCCTTATATTAAAAAGTACCTTTTACTAAAATGTACATTTTATTAAAATGTTCCTTATATTAAAAAGTACCTTTTGTTAAAAAGTACCTTTTATTAAAAAGTACATACATACTAGTAAAAAGTATCTTTTCTTAAAAAGTGAATTTTATTAAATACCTTTCCTAAAAAAATAAATTTTCTTAAGAAGTATCTTTTCTTAAAAAGTGTCTTTTGTTAAAAAATACCTTTTTTTTTAAAAGTACCTTGTATTAAAAAGTACCTTTTATTAAATAGTACATTTTACTTAAAAGTATATTTTATTAAAAAGTACCTTTTCTTAGAAAGTATCTTTTCTTAAAATTAATGTTTTCTTAAAAAGTTGTTTTTCTTAAAAATTACCTTTACTTAGAAAGTACTTTTTCCTAAAAAAGCAACTTTTCATGAAAACTACCTTTTGTTAAAAAACTGCATATTCTTAAAAAAGTAACTTTTTTTTTTAAAAATAAACTTTTAATTAATTTGATTTGTTCAGCTTGAGGTCATAAAATTTTTAATAAAATAAACAAAAAAGGTTTTTTTATGATAGATTTTTTTTAAAAAATAAACTTTTTTTAAAAGTACCTTCTTTAAAAAACTACCTGTTATTAAAATGTACATTTTCTTACGAAGTGTGTTTGGTTAAAAGTTACGTTTTCCTAAGAAGTGTATTTTCTTAAAAAGTACATTTTCTTAAAAAGTACCTTGTATTAAATATACATTTTATTAAAACGTACCTTTTATTAAAAATTACATTTTATTAAAAAGCAGTTTTTCTGAAAAGTAGTTTTTCTTTTCTTAAAAAGAACTTTTTCTTAAGAATAAAATTTTCTTAAAAAGAATATTTAATTAAAGAATATTTTCTTAAAATGTACCTTTTCTTAAAAAGTGCCTCTTCTCAAAAATAACTTTCTCTTAAAAAAAGTAATTTTTCATGAACATTTCTTAAAAAACTGCATACTCTTAAATAAAAGTACCTTTTTTTAAAATATACCTTTTCTTAAAAAGTACCCTATTTTAAATTGTACCCTTTTCAATAAAGTACACTTGTTTAATAATCTACATTTTTTTAGTACCTTTTCTTTAAAAAGTACCTTTCCTCGAAAAATAACATTTTCTTAAAAATTACCATTTATTATCTTTAATTATCTTTTCAAAAAGCCATTTATTTAAGAAAGTATCTTTCTGATTTGGAATTTGTTTTTCAAAAGTGATTTATTGTCCTTTGAATTGCTTTTAAATTATTTTATTGAACAAAACTAAATTTACGAAATTATTTCACTAAAAAGAATGAGCCCCGTAGTTTTGGTAAATACTTCTTCCACTTTATTACAGTTAAATATAAAAATACCAAAAATTAGGTTCAATATTAATAATGGGTACATATCAACCTTGTGTTAAATTAAATTTCTGTCATTTTCTTTTTTCGTTTTTATCCGTAACTCATCTTATCATATGATTACGTCCTAGATAATTATTAATTCATACTTTTTGGCCGAGACCAAACCAGACCAGGCCAGTAATAAAATGAACTATATTATGTCAGTAGCTCGTGCTACTGGTGCTTTAATGTTTGCTTTCATTTTGTTAGAAGATCTCTGCCGCATATTTAATTATTCTACTTTTTGCTGGCTGCATATTTGTAATTTCTATAATAAACTTTTGAACAATTGGAGTATCCCAAGTCCGAGGGTTGTTCGATATGTCTATGATAAATGTATTTGAAATTTAAAACATTAAAAAATCTGGAAGGCTGATTAACGTAATATATTGTAAATGTTTTACAAAAAATGTGCTTATAAATCATAACTTTTTGAGAGAAACAACCGTTTTCAAACTCAAGAAAAGTTCAAAGGGCTGTTTAGCAACTTTTCACCATCCTACGAAGTGATTCATAAGTGGTATACGGAAAGTTGCCTAACGTCCGGAACGCTTAATTGAAATCACTTTAAATGAAATGCTCAGCAGAATTCAGTACCTGGTTATGGGACATTGCAGACAGAGTATTTGCGAAATTCTGGCAATAGTAAATATTTCCAATGATCGAAGTCGCAAGAAAAAGCTTTTAACAAGATTGGTGCTACGGTAGCAATCTTAACAACTAAGATATGTGGGAAAATATCACGGACTTATCGAACGACCCTCGCTTAAGCTATAAAATTATATTAAAAAACTGAATTCAGTAAAAATCATTTGAGCATTGTAACAGAAAATCAGATTGTTAATGAAATGTTTTATGCCAAACTACGAGTATAAGGTTTTTCTAGTGCATCAAAACTGTTTGACGTGTAAAACATTTTAATTTTTAGCGGCTATTTTAGATGTTAAGGTTTTCAAAAACAGATTTATAAATGATAGTTTCCCTAGGCAAGAGCAAATGAAAAGATGCCTGTAGTTAAATGGGAATAATTTTGTGTGGATTGTAACCGGATTGTGGATTGTGACCTTTAACATTTTAAAATCATAGTTACTTTTACATAATTGATAATAACTTCGATTTTTTGCCTTAAAAAGAAACTTTGCTAAAAATATTACATTTTCTTAAAACGGTTCCTTTATATAGAGAAACTAATTTGTGTGTCAATGTAAAGCTTGTGCAGGTCGCAAATACGGATATATTTTGATGGAATTTAACTTCTATGTGCCGCAGTATGAAACCCATTAAATTTGGCGAAAATACAAATGACCCTTATGAGAGCGACTAAAATCGCCATAATATCCAAATTATCATATAGATCTCGGTGAAATTGGGTTTGTGTATGTTAGTTATATTTATACATCAGTAGTCCAGTAATTAATAGTATGTTTTTGCAAAAAATAAGTGGCCTTTCCAAATATGGTCAGGATCGGTCAATTTTTCGACCTAGTCCCCATATAAGTATAGCATCCGATATGAACATTTTCATATCCGAAGGCAAAAAAATTAATAACAATGTCCCTCCAATTTGGTTTATGCTCATTTTCTATTACTAGAATGGCCATAATTTTCTTACTTGTTTACTTTTTGTGGAAAAGTAACTTTCTCAAAAAAAACCCACCAAACACATTTAAAAAAATTGCCTTTCTCAAAAAAGTACTTTTTTGAAAAAAGTATCTATTCTCAAAATTGTAAATTTTCCCAAAAAGGTACATTTTTTTTTAGAAAATGTACATTATGTTGGAAAAAGTACTTTTTTTTAAAGCAAATACCTTTGCTTAAAAAAGTAAATTTTCTTAAAAATATTCCTCTTTTTAAAAAAGTTTTTTAAAAAGTACTTTTTTAAAAAGAACCATTTCTTAAAAAAATTAGTGCTAGTCTTAACAAATACCCAAAGTACCTTTTTTGAAAAAGAACATTTCTTAAGCATTTTCTTTCAAAAGTATCTTTTTTGAAAAAAGTTTCTTTTAATAAAAAAGTAGCCCTTTAAGTATTATTTCCTAAAGAACTAAAATTTTTTTCAAAAGTACCGCTTCCTTCAAAAGTTTTTTTTGGAGAGAATGTTCAAATAAAAAAAACGTTCCCTTTCTTCAGAAAATTAATTTTTTTAAAAAGTGCCTTTTTTCAAAAAAGTAGCTTTTATTAAAAAAGGACCTTTTATTAAAAAAGTACCTTTTATTAAAAAAAGTACCTTTTATTAAAGAAGTACCTTTTATTAAAAAAGTACTTTTATTAAAAAAGTTCCTTTTATTAAAAAAGTACCTTTTATTAAAAAAGTACCTTTTATTGAAAAATTATCTTTTATTAAAAAGTATATTTTAGTAAAAAAGTACCTTTTATTAAAAAAGTACCTTCTATTAAAAAAGTACCTTTTATTAAAAAAGTACCTTTTATTAAAAAAGTACCTTTTATTAAAAAAGTACCTTTTATTAAAAAAGTACCTTTTATTAAAAAAGTACCTTTTATTAAAAAAGTACCTTTTATTAAAAAAGTACCTTTTATTAAAAAAGTACCTTTTATTAAAAAAGTACCTTTTATTAAAAAAGTACATTTTATTAAAAAAGTACCTTTTATTAAAAAAGTACCTTTTATTAAAAAAGTACCTTTTATTAAAAAAGTACCTTTTATTAAAAAAGTACCTTTTATTAAAAAAGTACCTTTTATTAAAAAAGTACCTTTAATTAAAAAAGTACCTTTTATTAAAAAAGTACCTTTTTATTAAAAAAGTACCTTTTATTAAAAAAGTACCTTTTATTAAAAAAGTACCTTTTATTGAAAAAGTATCTTTTATTGAAAAAGTAAATTTTAGTAAAAAAGTACCTTTTATTAAAAAGTGAATTTTATTAATAAAGTACGTTTTATTAAAAAAGTACCTTTTATTTAAACTACATTTTATTAAAAAAGTAATAAGTACCTTTTATTAAAAAATTGGCTTTAGTTAAAAAGTACCTTTTATTAAAAAAGTAGCTTTTATTAAATAAGTACCTTTTATCAAAAAAGTACCTTTTATTTAAAAAGTACATTTTATTAAAGAAGTACCTTTTATTAAAAAGTACCTTTTATTAAAAAAGTACCTTTTATTAAAAAAGTACCTTTTATTAAAAAAGTACCTTTTATTAAAAAAGTACATTTTATTAAAAAAGTACCGTTTATTAAAAAAGTACCTTTTACTAAAAAAGTACCTTTTATTAAAAAGTACTTTTTATTAAAAAATTACCTTTTATTAATAAACTACATTTTATTAAAAAAGTAAATGTTACTTATAAAGTATATTTTTTTAAAAAAGTACCTTATATAAATAAGTACCTTTTATTAAAAAATTGGCTTTTGTTAAAAAGTACCTTTTATTAAAAAAGTAGCTTTTATTAAAAATGTAGCTTTTATTAAAAAAGTACCTTTTATTAAAAAATTGCCTTTTGTTAAAAAGTACCTTTTATTAAAAAAGTAGCTTTAATTAAATAAGTACCTTTTATCAAAAAAGTACCTTTTATTAATAAATTACATTGGATTAAAGAAGTATCTTTTATTAAAAAAGTTACTTATATTAAAAATGACCTCCTATCAAAAGTACTTTTTCTAAAAATTCGCTTTCCCAAAAAATGACATTTGCTTTAAAAAAGGTACTTGCTGAAAATAGTAAATATATTTTTTAAAAAAGTAACTTCTTGAAAATGTATATTTTTCTTGAAGAAGCAGATTTCTGTTTAAGATGTACCTTTTTCCTAGGAAACTATCATTCCCTTAAAAAAGTATTTTTTTTATTTAAATTAGTGATTTACTTTCCAAAAGTAAATTTTCTGAAAATGAGTACATTTTCTTGAAAAACTAAAAAAAGTACCTTTTATTAAAAAATTACGTTTTATCGAAAAAGTAAATTTTAATAAAAAAGTACCTTTTATTAAAAAGTACCTTCTATTAAAAAAGTACCTTTTATTAAAAAATTACCTTTTATTAAAAAAGTACCTTTTATTAAAAAACTAAGTTTTATTAAAAAAGTAAATTTTACTTATAAAATATATTTTTTTTAAAAGTACTTTTTATAAATAAGTACCTTTTATTAAAAAATTGCCTTTTGTTAAAAAGTACCTTTTATTAAAAAAGTAGCTTTTATTAAAAAAGTACATTTTATTAAGGAAGTACCTGTTATTAAAAAGTATCTTTTATTAAAAAAGTAAATTTTAATAAAAAAGTAAATTTTAATAAAAAAGTACCTTTTATTAAAAAAGTACCTTTCATGAAAATAGTAGCTTTTATTAAATAAGTTCCTTTTATCAAATAAGTACCTTTTATTAAAAAAGTACATTATATTAAAGAAGTACCTTTTATTAAAAAGTACCTTTTATTAAAAAAGTAAATTTTAATAAAAAAGTACCTTTTATTAAAAAAGTAGCTTTTATTAAAAATGTAGCTTTTATTAAAAAAGTACCTTTTTTTAAAAAATTGCCTCATGTTAAAAAGTACCTTTTATTAAAAAATTAGCTTTTATTAAATAAGTACCTTTTATCAAAAAAGTACCTTTTATTAATAAATTACATTGGATTAAAAAAGTATCTTTTATTAGAAAAGTTACTTATATTAAAAATGACCTCTTATCAAAAGTACTTTTTCTAAAAAATTCGCTTTCCCAAAAAATGACATTTGCTTTAAAAAAGGTACTTGCTGAAAATAGTATATTTTTTAAAAAAGTAACTTTTTGAAAATGTACCTATTTCTTGAAAAAGCAAATTTCTTTTTAAAATGTACCTTTTTCCTAGGAAAGTACCATTCCTTTAAAAAAATATTTTTTTATTTAAATTAGTGATTTACCTTCCAAAAGTACATTTTCTGAAAATAAGTACATTTTCTTGCAAAACTATCATTTCTAATAAAGTTACTTTTTCTTAAAAATTTAATTTTCTTAAGAAAGTATCGTATCTGAAAAAAGCTAATCTTCCGAAAATTACATTTTCTCTCTCTCAAAAGTACTCGTTCTTCCTACAAAAGTACGCTTTCTTAAGAAAGAACCTTTTCTCAAAATAGTAACTCTGCTTAAAAAAGCGATTTTCTATGAACGTACATTTTCTTAAAAAAATATCTTTTCATAAAAATTTACCTTTTCATGCCTAACAATACACTTAATTATAATTAATGTTTTTTAAAGCATTGTTGTGTGGAGCTGCCGTCTTAAGCGCCTCACAATTAATTATTTGTACATTTTATGAAGAAAATCCTTTCAAAAAAGAAAAGGAAATTATTTGTCATGGGATTTAGACATTATTTTACTTATAAGTATATTTTGTGGACAATAATAATAAAATCTGATTCGGGAAGAAAACGTTGGGTGCAAGACTCTAAAGTTCGAAAAGTTGAAACAATTTTTGTATCTATTGTGGTTTCTTTAACTCGAAATTTGCAATAAAAATATTGGTGTTTTTCATAATTGGTAAAAAATTTGCTTTGTATCTATAAAATTTTTTCAATGGTTTGTAGTTTTTTTTTTTTTTTAGAGATTTAGACTATATTCAAAAATACAAAATTTTTCGTTCTCTACAATTTAAATTTTTATCGAAAATTCAGTTTTTTTTTTCAATTTTACCTCAATTAATTGAAAGTATGTACATATTTATCAATATATCTATATTAGGGCGGGTCGATTTGTAGGGAGGCAAAAAAATCGCTCAAGTAATAAGGAAAATCATATTCTAGGGATCAAAATAAGAAACTTTGCCCAAGGAACCATACCTCTAAAACGTATTCTGATGTCCCGACTTTTGATCTGTCTGTCTGTTTGCCATGGGGCAACCCCATTCCCCCTCATGCAATTGATCTGAAATTTGGCCCATAGTCTTGCTGTGACTACAGATTAATTTTGGGGTAGTCATGCAGAGTCACGCATAGTCACGGAGTGATCTAAAAGTTATTTACCCTCATCCGATCGATCTATTTGAATAACACAAAATAGTCAAGGCGTATGATTATTATTTAGAAGATACGTACACGTATGAGTGTTAATTTTAATATTAAATCAAACATAGTCAGCCCAATTCTAAACAAAAATGGGATTTTTTGAAATGTTTATATGGGAAACCCAGGGGGTTCCAGGGGGTTTGCCCCTGGCATGGGTGGGTCAGCACTGCAAAGTTAGTGGGGGTCGATCATACATTTGGACTCGATTGAGGCACTCTAGATAGGTCAAAGTTAGACAGACAGACAGACAGGTCAAAAGTCGGGACATCAGAATTCGTTTTAGATGTATGGTTCCTCGGGCAAAGTTTCTTATTTTGATCCCCAGAATACGAGTTTCCTTGTCACTTTGGCGATTTTTAAATCGACCCGCCCTTATCTATCTATAATCTATATCTATAATAAATATATATCTATATATAAATATATAAATCGTCAGTATACAAATTGGTTGTTCCCAATTCCAGATAAATTACTCCGCAAATAGCAAAAAAAAAAAATAAATCTGAAAAAATTTCCATTTAATTTTTTTGTTGAGAATTTCGAGTTTATCATAAAAATATCACATTTAAGGGCAGATACTTTTTCAGATTTTGTGGCCTAGTGTCATTGTAAGATTCAAAGTTTAAACAATGCCATTCATAAAGAAACATGTTAAATTTTATGACAGATCTGTTTTTTTCTTTCAAATTTTTTTTAATCTATATATATATAAAAAATTTATGGTTATGTATGACTTTTTAACAATATAAAGGTATGCTAACCAATTTTAACATACTTTTAGGCTCTCGTAATTAATTTTAGCGTACCTTTAGGCTCTTATATTATTTATTATTAATAACTTATTTTGTTTAATTTTATAAATTTTTAACACATACTATACATAAATTTTAAAATTCTGCCCTTCCCTTCCCTATGAGCTATAACTATGCCAGTTTTCACACTCTTCCATTCCCGCATTATGCTTAAAAAGGGATGAAAAAATTTTTCTTCTCATATTAATATACAGAAAAGTATCTTTTTGTGAACTGTCTACATATAAAGGAATTTCAAATTTATATATTTTTATTAAGATCTTAATAAATTTTCTATAACAATCGAACCTTTATTATTACATTTAAAAATCATCTAAGATCTCACAAAATTTAAAACTATCGCTATCATAGCTTTTTGCATTACATTATGCTAATAATTAAGTTGTAAGTGTAATATTCTGATAAATAATTAAAAAAAAAAAAAAATAAAACATTTTATTTAGCAAAGTTTTATCATAATGATTTCGTTCATTTCTCTTAATTTATTATTTATTTCCCAAATCTAATTAGTTTAACTAAATATTATTACATATATACTAAAATGTTCTTTTCTCTGTGTTGGGCCAGGTATTATGGCCTTTAATTCAATTAAATGTTTTGACCGGCCAGACGTCTAATTAATATATAATTAGATATCACATCACTCATATGTTATGATGCTTTATATAACTTTTTATTCTGTTTTTTTTTTCTTTTCAGCTTTATCTACTCTTCAAGCTGCTGTTCTTGTTAGTACTCGAAGGTATGTTAGTTACACACAATTCCCTTAATAGCTTAATAGCCATAACTGTCAGTATATTATATCCGGAATATACATAGTCGTAACTAGTTTACTTGTTGTTTAAAGATTTTGTTTTATTATGCGAACGAACAGCAAAACACTTAAATACACATAATATGATCAAGTGTGGTTTTAATTAATGTCAATCAAAAAACACCAACTCTCATAAATGATTTAATTGTTACAAAAAAACAAATTAAAATGCCCAACTCACGGAAGTTTGTCATATAACAAGGGTGTAATTAAATAATTGTTACAACTTAGTGTTTCGGGTAATAATTAATTATAGTTTAGACATAATACTTAAAAAGATATTCATGCTGGGTTCCATTTAGTTTAGGCATATCATTAATAAGTAGCAGTTAAAAGTTTTTCGGCTTAATTTCGGGTAGAACAATATGGCGTTTTCAACAAAAGTTCTATAAATTGTTTATGCATTAGTTAAAGCCAACTATTAGGGGTGAAACTTTTTTGATAAAAAAAAAAATATTTTGAGTTTGAAAATATATTCGAAGTTAAAGAATATTATTCACTTCTATGATAGTTATTTTTTGTTTTTTTTTTTTTAAGAAAATTAATATTGTTTAGTTTATTATTATAAATTTTGTTAATTTTTAACATTTCTAAAATTCAACACAAAGTTTGTTCACATGTACGTCTGAAACTAGAAACCAAGTGGACTAAAACTTCTTTTACTCTTTCTCATTACGTCACCTCACGTATAATTGATTAGCATACCTTTAGGGTCTTTATTTAATGAAAAAATAAAACTTCCTAGAATTTGCGCTCGAATTTCGAGGGCGGGAATCTGCTAGTTTTAATAATTATATTTGACAATTTTATTAAACAAAAATAGTTGCGTACGTTAATCGAATCATATGGTTTTGTTTTTCTTATTTCGTTATGCACTTTTTTCGAACTGCTCTCAATTCTTTAAATTTTTTTGTTGTAATTGATAACTCCAATATCATTACAAAGTTTAAGCCTAAGTGTATGCAACACATTTTGTTACAAACCTGCAATGCATAATTCGTGACCTTTTTCTGAAAATTTATAAGTTTGTTAAGTGATCGGTGGAAGTCGGTGGACTTTTTTGGGAAAATTAAAGGAATAGATTCTCACCATTCATTCTGTTGCACTAAGAAGGCGGAGGTAGCCGGAGCTAACTTCTTTTTTTCCAAGGAAAAGTGCAAATGCTGAATTTTATAAAGCCATTTTAATTTTCTCATATCTACTAAACTCATGAAATCCATATAACTTTTTTTTTAAACATAAAGAAAATGCCGTACTTCAATAAAAACGACATTAAAATTTTGACAGGTAAAATATCTTAGATGTATAAGCTACTTAGTTGCATGAAAATTTTCATCAGTTTTCGTTTTACAATATTTAAGTGACTTCACTAGATTTTTTCTAAGCAAAATATTAGTTTTTACTAAAACAAATTATTGATTTTTCTTAATGAAACATTTCTCTATAAAACTGCATCATTGGATTTTGGAAAAGTAATTGTCGAAAGATTGCTTCTTTGCCAACAAAATACCACTGTGCGTCACCTCACGTAGAAAACAGTTTCGTTGTTACCAACCGAATTTATTACCAACCGAATCTTCGTTGTGCCATGTACTATTGTATAATTCTGTTGGGATTATTGAATTATATAACACATATTACCATACAGTGGTAAAAGATATTGGCATTATAAATAAATTCGATTGTACGAAGTCTTATTTATATTCAATTGATACAATGGAAAACTTAATTTTAATTATTAATCTGGATTTATACTAATACATATGAAAAACAAAATTACAAAATTATTATTCATTATTTATTTTTGAATAATTTATACGTTTGCCCTTAAACTTAGATAAAAACATTATATAATCTCATAAGATAAAACGAGTTTGAATTAAAATCACCAATTTAAAATTACTAGCGGAGCCCAGCCCTCGAAGTTCGAGTGCAAATTCTAGAAAATTTTATTTTTGCATTCATAAATAATTTTATAGAAGCCTAAAGGTATGCTAATTAATTTTAGCCAATTCACAATTCAACACACACACACACAACATTGTATAGTTTTTTATTTTAAGCTCAAATATTTGTTTTATGTATGTGCTACTAGCAGGTTTAAATGAACTTTACTCAAAATAAATGTACCAGATGGTGAACATCTGTAAACATGGTGAACAGCTGCAAAGAAGTTCCTTTCAAATGGTATATCTTTTGCCAAAGTCGGCTGGTAATTGAAGGTATAGAATATGTCACAAAAAATCGCCTTGCCTATTTATATTATAGATACCATATGCCCAATTGTATATTATCTGCTTACATTTTTAGAAGAGTAAAAATTATTATTATTAAATATTATATTATTATTATTATTAAATAACTATTATTATTAAAGGTGTGTCCTTTTAGAGTTTGGTTTTAGAATAAACAAATAAGAGTGTTAAAGTCGGCTGTGCCGAATCTTTGGTACCCTCCATATCGGTTTTACGTTTACGTTAATATCTAGTTATAACAAATGTAAACAAATCATTTTAAAAAGCAACAATTTGATAATTTAATCAACTTAATGCTAAATAATTACAACAAAAACAAAGAATTTTTAAAATTTTTTAGAGGTGTCTTCATCTTTTTGAACATATCTCAGCCCAATGATGCTCGAATTACCCCATTTACAACACAAATCTGCTCAAAATAATGAGAAAAAATATTATAACAACTTTACTTAGGTAAACGGTTTACATTGTGAATGACCGTGATTTCAACAGACAGATGGACGGACAGACGGACCCACAGACATCGCTATACCGTCTCGAGTTGTTAAAAGGATCAGGAATATATATACCTTATGGGGTCGCAAATGCATTTTACGATGCGTTATAAACGGAATGACAAACCTATATAGACCCTTTGCACAGAGGTGTAGAGGGTATATCTATAATATTAATAGGCAAGATGATTTCTTGTGACCGCAGTTACTTTGTTAGTTTTAAACCGATTTTGACCAAACATAACTCATTTGATAAGTATTTATTTTTAGCTGTCCAACAGATTTACAAATTTGAATCGTCTGGAACATTTTTTTAAAATAAAATTCATCAAAGTTGCTACTAACACATACATACATAAAATTATACAATGTTGTGTATGCGTTTATTAAATTTGTTAATGTGTTTGCAAGAATTGTATATGAGAAGCCCCGTGTTGAATTGAAAAATAATTTTGGACATAAACCATTAACGACAATAACGCAATTGAATTTCATTATAATAATTGCATATCACACGGCCTGTGTTGAATTGTGAATTGCCTAAAATTAGCATACCTTTAGGTGGAATACAAGGTAATTCAAATACCTGTAGGCTCTTATTTCTGTGTGTTCAACAATTATTTATAATGAAATAAATTATGAATTAAATAAATAAAAAATAAAAAACATTGAAAGAAATAAATTGAATGAAAAAATAAAATTTCCTAGAATTTGCACTCGAATTTTGAGGGCTGGACTCTGGATATTTGATGTTAATATCAAATGGGGACTAGATGCAAAAATTTATTATTAAATAACATCATTTATATATTCTGAAGACATTTACTGAATTATATAATACATATCACATCAAATATTTATATATTTAGAGAGACCGTGGATACTATGACTGAAAAAGTTCCTCAATGTGTTATTTTTTGATCGATGTCAAATCATGTCAAACTCAATTTAAAAGGACGGGAAGTTTGTAACAGTGTTATTTAAACCGAACTCATACGAAACAGTTATATTTAGTGAAAAGAATTAAATGTCTATTCGTATGTACTTTATAATATACTCGGTATGCTATTTAATTAGCATATTAATTTTTGGGAACTGAAGTTTTATTACAAGTGACGAAGAAGTGATTTTGTGTCGTCGGTAGACATTATAAAAGGTATGTTCTGGAGCCAAAACATTCCTTATAGAAATTTTTCTATTGAATTCATTTTTTATTTCCCAAAAGACGTTTGTCCGTCTTCTTCAAATAATAAACCAAATTATGGAATTTCGATTAATTTTACTCGACATCGAATGTGATGATTTTGCCCCAGGTAAATTATATTTTCTAGTACAAACATCAGTACAAAATTACTACTTAGGAAATTGTGTGATAATCTCCTCGGCACATCTTGGCACCGTTTAGACAAAAATTTTATAATATTCGTTGGTAGAACATTGCTGTTAATTATACCTGCTCTCAACTGGGCATGTTGAGCGCAACGTGATAACAAGGTTTTAGATTATGTATCTCCTCACAGTCATTTTTACCGCTCATACAGGCATATGAATAATTTTTATGTTCGTGACGAGTGCCATAAATAAAAGCCTGACAATAACAAAGGGAAGTATTTATTAATTGCAATATGGTAATCGCAAATTAAATACCTTTACATCTACTCGACACCGCTCTTGGCATCTCTACCTTTAACGCAGGGAATAATACTACGTATTTCTTCTTTTTAAAATAATTTGGCACTTTTTTAGACTTTATTATTTAAAATTTTAAATTTGAAAATGAAATTATCACAACATATATATTAGTGCTTTTATTTTATTTTGAAAATATCTATATATTAATACGTGAAGGTAAATTTTTAGTTCCCTTTTAAAGCAATATGCGGGCACGGAGGAGTGTGAAAATTGCCACAGTTATAGTTCATGTGGAGGAGAAGCTGAGAATGATAAAATTAATGTTTAATATATCTTAAAAATATATTAAATTAATTAAAATAAAATATTTATAATAATTCGTTACACCCTGTTAATGCGAATAATTGAAATTGTATATCAACACCTTGTGTTGAATTGTGAATTGCCAAAATTGATTAGCATACCTTGAGGCTCATTTAAATATTCATAAATTTTTTATATATATAGCTTAAAAAAATATATTGAAAGAAAAAAATTGCATGAAAAAATAATATTTCCTAGAATTTGCAGTCGAATTTTTAGTGCTGGGCTATACAAGTATATTTTAATACTTCTTATCTTAAGATGCAGTTATTCTATTATATGAGGAAAAATTATATCAATAATATATTTTAAAATATCATCCTTTAATATCCTTTAAAATTTTGATCCCCAATGGTTGCATTTATGTATTAAGTATTTAATTGCATCCAGTCTTGCAACATGAATTATTTTATGTTTTGATATATTTTTGGTTTTAAAGTAAACACATTATTTTGAAAAAATAACAAATCTTGTCTCTTAAAAGCATCGGCTTCAGCCGTCTTAGACTCACTGCGAACTATTTAGTATCTACTGGGATCTCTGCAAGTATCGTATTAGCTTAAGCTGTTATTCCAAAACTTTTTTTTAACGTTATCTCCAAATAAATATAAAAAATTAAAAAATAAATATAACAAATGTATTTTTTTTTTTAAATACACCCAGTTACTACTAACACTATGGAATATTTTCGTGGTCATTGTCTTGTGGAGAGGGGGGGTGGGAGGGGTGAGAAATTTCAAGTCATGAAAGTATTAGGCCGTTAGAGTAAACCTCTCGAAGGTTTTGGCCATGTAAAATATATAATACATAATTGCGATGTATATCTATAACATTAATAGGTAAGGCGATTTCTTGTGACCGATGATTTGTTCAATAGTTTTCTCCCGATTTTGACCAAATGTATCTTATTTGAAAGGTATTTCTTTTTAGCTATCCACCAGACTTACAGATTTTATAGTTTTTAAATTTTGTTCGAATTATGCTCATTTAAAATTGCTACTAACACATACATAAAATTATACAATGCTATGTATGTGCTTATTAAATTTGTTAATTTGTTTTATAAAAAAAAATGAGTTTGGTTTCATCATTCATAATAACAATTGTGTCGAATTGAAAAATTATTTTGGACATAGCATACCTTTAGGGTCAATAATTTTTTAAATTAAAAAAAAAAAAAAAATAAAATTTCCTAGATTTTGCACTCGAATTTCGAGACCTGGAATCGGCTAGCTTGGTTTCAAATTAAAAATATCACTAATACGTATACATTATCATTCGATAAAATTAGTTCAACTTCAACCCATTGGATGATTTACTATACTGATGCGCGGCCGAATTTCCAACTCAATTATTAAAATGATTGACATCTAAAATAAAATATATTATTTTTATATATGTTTAAATAAAAAATTATATATTAAAAATACGGAGGGCATACCTTTAATGCTAAATGTGAGTTTAGCAAAAGCAAATCGTCTTTTTCAAAACTAAAACAATCATATATTTTGTAGTATGCAATGTGTACTCATATACAAACATATTCGTTTCAAAGTTGTTTTGTATTTTAATTTCGTAGTTTGTTCAGCTTTCGGTGAGCTTAAATAGTATAACTTTTTACTTGGATTTTATTAGATGTGGTTTCAACAAGGGTATATGAATTTAACTTTTTACCAAACAAACTATTCACTGCTTTTGGTTAATGATAAAAGTCTTTGCCAAATGGACATACCCATTAAGTATTTTAGGTCCTGCACTTTACACTATTTTTACATCAGATATGCCTGGATGGAATAATAGCAAAAAATAGTTGTAAAATCAAAAACTTGAAAAATTACTCATTGTAAATACTTTTTTTTGTACAAAGCAAATGTCAGTTTTATATTTTGTGTGGACACATAATTAGGTTACCTGAAAAGAAATTGTTAAAATTTGTTTAAATTATTTTTCATTTTTATTCAAACTATTTTTAACCTTTAGTGTTTTGTTGGCTACTTTTTTATTTCGTTGCATCTGTTTGGCATTGTTGTAGCTAAATCGGAATACTGCTAAGGAGTAATATTATTTCATTATGCCTGAAAAACATCCCAGAGTTTATTTTTATTTGTAGGATTTCTGGCCGTAACGACCCGTTTTACAATCCTCCATAGATTTTCTATGGGGTTAAAATAGGGACTTTGAGCTGGGCATTCAAGAACCTTTATTTTGTTTTCATCAAACCAAGTCTTAACGACCCGAGATGTATGCTTCGGGTCGGTATTCTTCTGAAATATCTGTGCTAGTGGTAAATAATCAGCATGAACATTATCAAGATTGTTCTGCAGAATATTTTTGTGCATTTCCCCAGTTATTTGGCGATAGATTTTAACTAAGGGACCAACCCCGGACTAGGTAAAACATTGCCACACCTTTACTGATGACGCTCCGTACTTCACGGTTTTTTTTTTTTTATATATTTTGGGTCCCAACATTTGTTGACCGAAAACGTTGAACTTTGATTCATCACTCCACATTATTAATTTCCAAAAATTTGGATCCTTATGGAGGTGGGTTTTTGCAAACCACCAGCGCTGCTGAATACATTTTTGAAGTATTTGGTTTTTTTCTCACTACGCGGCCATGAAAATTATTTTCAATCAGACGCCTTCTTCCGGTCCTTGCCGATGCTTTAATGCCATGTTCCGACTCCATACGCGATCTAATCTGAGCTGATGTGAGGAATGGGTCAATTTTACTCATCCTGGCCGTTAGCCTTTCTTCCGCTTGTATCATTTTGCGTTGTTTATGTCTGCAAATTATCAATAGTCCTACATTTTTGATAATGATAACATTTTCACCACTTCAACAATTGAACCAACATTTTTAAACAAATTCCAATTTCAGTCTCCTTTTCAGTGGAGTCAAATGGAATACAGCAAAAGGTACTGAAACGTTTTAAAAGACCAATAAAACCCTTTTAGTTAGCATAAAGTTTTTTTAATATAAATAATTACCATCGATAATTAAAATCACGTAATTATTTGTCCACTTAACCTCGGCGTGGTTAATTATATTTCAATTCAACACAATTCTTAGTGTGGATGGTTTATGTCCAAAATTATTTTTCAATTCAACACAATTATTATTGTGAATGAAGAAAACAAACTCATTTTTTTGCAAACACATTAACAAATTTAATAGACACACACATATATAATTTTATGTATGTGTTAGTGGCAAATTAAAATTCATTTTACCGCAAAAAAATTTAAACATTTAAAAATCTGTAAATCTGGTGGACATCTAAAAAGAAATACCTTTCAAATAAGGTATGTTTGATCAAATTCGGGAGAAAACTGTTTAACAAATCATCGGTCACAGGAAATCGTCTTACCTAGTAATTAAGACTAATGTGAAAATTTAATTGCTGTAATATGCTTATTATTGCAAGATAATAAATGAAAAGAAAAAAAATTAATTGGTATTAAATTATAAAGTTAAGTATCAGCAACTTTATTAAAATGGTTACCGTACCCAACATAGGTTACATATTTATAACATTGAGTTTTAAGACACCGGTGGAGGTTATCAAAGATTCGGATTTTAGAATGATAATTTGATCAATTGTATTGTTAAGGTATGGTTATAAAATATCATACTAAAAAAAACTGCAATGTTTAAACCATTAAGCACAACCAAATGCAATTACATATTTATAAACATAAAAACTATTTTATTGTTACAAAGAAAAAAGGATGAAACCTCTTACGAATTGCTTTTTTACAATTAAAAAATAAAGTAATTGTAAGTGAAAAAAAAACCATAATATCCATTCATTCATCTGGCATTCAATTAAAAATAACAAATTTGTTATAAAAAAAATTACAATTAAATTAATAAATGAAACAACAATATCTTTATGTATGAGAGAACAGAAAAGCATTGCAACAAAGCAACACATTTGGTGTTCGTAGTGTTCAATTGTTATAGACATTTAAGTTTTTGTGTACAGACTTTTGAATGAATCATTTACACGTGCATTAGATTGGAGCGATAAAGCAAATTTATGCAAATCTATGTAAACTACAATACAGCTACTAAAGATTTTGAAAAATTTAATAATTCAAAAAAAATTAAAAATTAAAAATTTTATTCAATCTTATCATGTTTAACTCATTGCTTTCTACTTGATCAAACTTGTAAAGTTATGAAATATTTATTTGTTAGAATTTATATATTAATACGTGAAGGTAAATTTTTAGTTCCCTTTTTAAGCAATATGCGGGCACGGAGGAGTGTGAAAATTGGCATAGTTATAGTTCATGTGGAGGAGAAGCTGAGAATGATAAAATTTATGTCTGAAAAATATATTAAATTAAATAAAATAAAATATTTATAAAAATTCATTACACCCTGTTAATGCTCCATGTTGAATTGTGAATTGCTAAAATTGATTAACATACCTTTAAGCTCATTTAAATATTCATAATTTTTTTATATATGTGACAGGGAAAGTTAAAAGGGAGAGGTGTAGAGGGTATATCTATAATATTAATAGGCAAGATGATTTCTTGTGACCGCAGTTACTTTGTTAGTTTTAAACCGATTTTGACCAAACATAACTCATTTGATAAGTATTTATTTTTAGCTGTCCACCAGATTTACAAATTTGAATCGTCTGGAACATTTTTTTTTAGTAAAATTCATCAAAGTTGCTACTAACACATACATATATAAAATTATACAATGCTGTGTATGTGTTTATTAAATTTGTTAATGTGTTTGCAAGAATTGTATATGAGAAGCCCCGTGTTGAATTGAAAAATAATTTTGGACATAAACCATTAACGACAATAACGCAATTGAATTTCGTTATAATAATTGCATATCACACGGCCTGTGTTGAATTGTGAATTGCCTAAAATTAGCATACCTTTGGGTGGAATACAAGGTAATTCAAATACCTTTAGGCTCTTATTTCTGTGTGTTCAACAATTATTTATAATGAAATAAATTATGAATTAAATAAATAAAAAATAAAAAACATTGAAAGAAATAAATTGAATGAAAAAATAAAATTTCCTAGAAATTGCACTCGAATTTTGAGGGCTTGGCTCTGGATATTTGATGTTATTATCAAATGGGGACAAGATACAAATTTTTTTTTTATTAAATAACATAATTTATATGTTCTGAAGACATTTACTGTATTATATAATATATATCACGTCAAATATTTATACATTTAGAGAGACCGTGGATACTATGACTGAAAAAGTTCCTCAATGTGTTATTTTTTGATCGGTGTCAAATCATGTCAAACTCAATTTGTAAGCACAGGAAGTTTGTAACAGTTTATTTAAACCGAACTCATACGAAACAGTTATATTTAGTGAAAAGAATTAAATGTCTATTCGTATGTACTATATAATATACTCGGTATGCTATTTAATTAGCATATTAATTTTTGGGAGCTGTAGTTTTATTACAAGTGACGAAAAAGTGATTTTGTGTCGTCGGTAGACATTATAAAAGGTATGTACTGGAGTCAAAACATTCCTTATAGAAATTTTTCGATTGAAATCATTTTTTATTTCCCAAAATAAAATGCTGAGAATAATTTTTCTTTTTCACAGTTGAAGAATTATGGCCTCTGATTAAGAAGAAAAGCGAATCGTGGTCGAGCGTTTGTCCGTCTTCTTCAAATAATAAACCAAAATATGGAATTTCGATTAATTTTACTCGACATCGAATGTGATGATTTGGCCCCAGGTAAATTATATTTTCTAGTACAAACATCAGTACAAAATTACTACTTAGCAAATTGTATGATAATCTCCTCGGCACATCTTGGCACTGTTCAGACAAAAATTTTATAATCGTTGGAAGAACATTGCTGTTAATTATACCTGCTCTCAACTGGGCGTGTTGAGCGCAACGTGATAACAAGGTTTTAGATTATGTATCTCCTCACAGTCATTTTTACCGCTCATACAGGCATATGAATAATTTTTATGTCCATGACGAGTGCCATAAATAAAAGCCTGACAATAACAAAGGGAAGTATTTATTAATTGCAATATGGTAATCGCAAATTAAATACCTTTACATCTACTCGACACCGCTCTGGGCATCTCTACCTTTAACGCAGGGAATAATACTACGTATTTCTTCTTTTTAAAATAATTTGGCACTTTTTAAGACTTTATTATTTAAAATTTTAAATTTGAAAATTAAATTATCACAACATATATATTAGTGCTTTTATTTTATTTTGAAAACTTCTATATATTAATACGTGAAGGTAAATTTTTAGTTCCCTTTTAAAGCAATATGCGGGCACGGAGGAGTGTGAAAATTGCTACAGTCATAGTTCATGTGGAGGAGAAGCTGAGAATGATAAAATTAATGTTTAATATATCTTAAAAATGTATTAAATTAATTAAAATAAAATATTTATAATAATTCGTTACACCCTGTTAATGCGAATAATTTAAATTGTATATCAACACCTTGTGTTGAATGGTGAATTGCCAAAATTGATTAGCATACCTTGAGGCTCATTTAAATATTCATAAATTTTTTATATATATAGCTTAAAAAAATATTAAAAGAAAAAAATTGCATGAAAAAATAATATTTCCTAGAATTTGCAGTCGAATTTTTAGTGCTGGGCTATACAAGTATATTTTAATACTTCTTATCTTCAGATGCAGTTATTCTATTATATGAGGAAAAATTATATCAATAATATATTTTAAAATATCATCTTTTAATATCCTTTAAAATTTTGATCCCCAATAGTTATATATTAAATATCCTTAATTAGTCATTCTTTCTCCTATACTCTTTCTTAATTTATATTAATAATTACTTTCATTTATATTTGTTTCTAACTGTTAAAAAAAAAAACTTTGTTATATTTTATTTGTAACTTCTTGTTCATATTTTCTGTGAATTTTATTGTAGTATTTTTTATTGAAAATGAAAATATTCTTTCTTGACTTTTGAATATAAAAACAACATTCATGAGAACAATATCATGAATCAATAAATAATTAAAAAACATTTTAAAATTGTGTTTAATAATCAATTAACTGGCGCAGTCGTGTTACGGACCATCTTTTTTTTATTTTGAAAATAATAATTTTTAAATAAAAAAAAAAATAAATAAAAACTAAATCGTTTTTGTGCAAATTTTAAATCATTTGCTAAAAAAAATATATATATAAAACACTTATAAAAAAAGAAAAAATTCTTTGTTTCTACGCGATACGCAATAAAACAATATTTTCTTTTAAAGAAATATACAACTCTAAACCATATGTGGATTATATAAAACATTGGAAAAATTCGACAAAAGCAGTAAACAATATAAATATATTTGCAGAAAACCTAAAAAAGGGCGTGAAAAACTGATCGAAAATATTACATAACAATGCATTTTAACTGAGAAATAAAATATAAGAAAAACCCTATGAATAAAAACACTACAAACTGGTGCCAAAAAGTTATTGCAAATTATTACTGTTCATAAAAACAATCACCAATTAACAATCAACATTAAATTAAAGTAATTGACAACATGACAACAACAACTAATATTGAAGCGATGAGTATCAATGCGTTCCAGCTTTTATCAAATGTTCCCGAATTTGATGGAAAGGCAGAAGAATTACAAATTTTTACGACACATGTTGATGAAATCCGCAAACATGTTGCTGACTCTCAACTTACACTGTTCGATTTGAGAGCAAGGAACAAAATAATACAGAAAGCAAACATCACATTAATCAACAACAACAATCTAATTAAGTGGGAAGAAATAAAGGTAATATTAAGAATTAATTTCAACATATCAGAAAGCATAGAATGTATTATAAATAAAATAAAAACAGCAGATTTAAGAACTAATGTCAATGATTTTTATGATTATATGCTTAAATTATTGACAAAGTTAAATTTAAAAACTGGTATTGATAGGGATAATGAACAATGGTTTAGCTGTAAAAATAATGAAAAAATGGTATTGAAAATTTTTATAAGTAAATTACCAAATGAACCAAAATTAATATTAAATTCAAGAAATCCATATTCACTGTTAAATGCTAAAGAAATATTAATAGAGACTGAATATTTTTATACAAAAAAGCCCAATTCACAATCTTTTTCGTCGAAATTTGAAAGAAACAATCAAAATAGAAATTCTTTTAATCATTTTCGATTTAATTCACAAACATATAATTCCAATTCTGTTCAAATGGACAAAATGGACAAAATGGACAAAATAATTCAAGAAATTTCCGTAATAATAACAATTATTCGAATCCGAACAGACAAAATTATTCTGGACAATATAGGCAAATTAATTCGGAATATTTTCACAATTCGAATAATATTTCTAATTCCAATTCAAATAAACAGGATTATTCTGGATATTTTGGTCAGAATAATTATAATAACGGAAATTTTAACGGAACTGATAACAGAAATTTTCATGGATATAATAATGTGAATTTTAATGCGAATAATAATAGAAATTTTAATACAAATAATACTCAACAGACGAGTATTAATAAACCAGTACCAATGGAAGTTGATAATATTCAAGTGTCAAATTTTCAATTATTAGCCGACGTTCTTTACCCTTTGTAGTTGTAAAAACGAAAACAAAACCGATAAAATTATTAATAGATACAGAATCAGGGACCACACTCATAAAAAGGTGTTTGTTGCATAGTTCTTTTAAATCAGAACTTGAACATCCTATAATTTTAAACACTATTTGTTCCAAAACTGTCACAACAACTAAAATAACAATTCCACTTTTTAAAGAATTTAATTCACCTAACTCCATAATTGAAATGTTAGAAACAGAAATTTATGGTGATTTCGATGGTATTATAGGATGTAATTTATTAAAACCATTGGAAGCTAAAATTGATTTAAAAGAAAATTTATTAATCACTTCAAATTCTAAAATACCATTAATATTTGACAATTCTTTAGGTGAATATACAGAAGAAGATAAGAAGTATTTTGATTCAATAATAATGGACATAAATTTTAATGAACCGAAAATCGATTGTTTAACTAACAAATTAGTAATTGAAAATCTAAATAAGGAAGAAATTAAAGAATTGACACATTTAATCAAAAATTTCAAATCCGTTTTTTATATTGAAGGAGAAAAATTATCTTCAGTTGGTAAATATGAACATAAAATACCAACCAAAAATGACATTCCTATATATTCAAGGACATATCGATTCCCAGAAATCCACAAAGTTGAAGTGGAAAAACAAATAAACGAGATGTTAAATTCTGGTATAATTACAAAATCAGCCCTTATAATGCTCCTGTTTGGGTTGTTCCAAAAAAAAATTGATAATTCTGGAAAGCAGAAATGGAGAGTAGTAATTGATTATAGAAAACTTAACGACGTTACTATTGAAGTCAAATTTCCAATACCTAATATGGAGGACCTTTTTTCAAAGTTGGGAAATTCTCAATACTTTAGTACATTAGATTTAGCTAAAGGTTTTCATCAAATTCCAGTTTTACCTGAAGACAGACATAAAACAGCATTTTCAACATCAATAGGACATTATGAATTCACACAAATGCCTTTTGGTTTAAAAAATGCCCCAGCTTCTTTTCAAAGAATGATGAACGAAGTACTACATGACTTTATAAATAATATATGTGTAGTATACTTAGATGACATTTTAATATTTTCAACATCTCTTCAAGAACATATTTCATCATTGACAAAAATTTTTAAAAGATTATCTGTATATAACCTTAAAGTTCAAGTAGATAAGTGTAATTTTTTTAAACGAGAATCAGAATATTTAGGACACATAATAACCCTAGATGGAATTAAACCAAATCCTGGAAAGATCAGTGTAATTCAAAAAATTTCCCTACCGAAGAATATTAAAGAAATAAGATCATTTTTAGGTTTAACAGGTTTCTATAGAAAATTTATTAAAGATTATAGCCGAATTGCATTACCTATGATTGCATATTTAAAGAAAAATTCAATAATAAACGTTAAAGATCAAAATTATATAGATTCCTTTAACAAATTAAAAAAACTTTTATGCATCAGTCCAGTTTTGTCATACCTAAACTTTGAAAAATTATTTGTATTGACAACTGATGCTAGTAATGAGGCACTAGGTGCGGTGTTATCACAAAATGGGCATCCAATCGCATATTCATCACGAACTTTAAATGAACATGAATTAAACTATAGTACTATTGAAAAAGAATTACTAGCGATTGTTTGGTCAGTCAAATATTTTAGACCATATTTATTTGGCAGAAAATTTAAAATTCAAACTGACCATCGTCCACTTGTATGGCTTAATTCATTGAAAGAACCCAATTCCAAATTACAAAGATGGAAAATACAATTAAATGAATATAATTTTGACATAGAATACATTAAAGGAAAAACAAATCAAGTTGCAGATTTTCTAAGTCGTTTAGATGTAAATATGTTAACAGAAGAAGAACAATCAATTCATACTGATTTAGCTACAATTCACAGTGGAAAAGAAAACCTTAATGATTATATAAGTATTTCTGAATCACCGATTAATATATTCAAGAATCAAATTTTTATTATACTAGGAAAGAATTATAAATATGACAAGAAAATTTTATATAAAAAAAAGATTAGACATACAATTATTATTAAAGAATATTTTGAAGAAAAAGTATTAGATTTTTTAAAAAAAATATTCCCTATAAAAGGAACTGTAGCAATTTTTTGTGACAATGTCAATCTATTTACATACTTTCAACAAACTTTAGTTCAATATTTTTCAAATGTAAATGAAATGAAATTTTTAAAATGTTCTAAATTTATTAAGGATATTTTCAATAAAGAAAACCTTTTAGAAATATTTGAAAAATATCATAACAACAAAAATCATAGAGGCATAGAAGAAACATTTTTAGAACTGAAAGATGTAATTTATTATCCAAATTTAAAAAGAGAAATTCATAAGTTTATAAATAATTGTATAATATGTAATATGTCTAAATTTGACAGACGACCTATAAAACCAAAGCTATGTGTAACAGAGACTCCAATGAAATCTAATGAAGTAATTCACATCGATATGTGGTTTTTAAATAAAAACAGTACATTTCTAACATGTATAGACAAACTAACAAAACATGTATAAATTCACACTTTAAATGACAAAAATTCATTGACTATAGTCGAAATGCTGAAAGAAAGATTTGCAATTTTAGGAAAGCCTAATAAAATTATAGCTGACAATGAATTTAATACAGCATTTATTAAAGATTTTCTAAACTCAGAAGAAATAGATTTTCACTTTACCTCTCCAAATACACATACTGGTAATGCAGATATAGAACGTTTTCATCTCACACTAAATGAACATGTTAGACTTTTTAAATTAGAAGAAAAAAATAAAGATTTTGATGATAATGATACAATTCATAGCACAACAGGATATAAACCAAATGAATTACTCCATAACAAAGTAGATAAATCGATTTGGAAAAAATTGCATAATTATATACATTAAAATAAAATTAAACGAAAATAGACAAGATTGTCATGAGTTTAAAGAAAAAGAGTTAGTTAAAAATCTCGGATTTTATAATATTAAACGGAAACCAAAATATATTATAAATGATGTTAAAGAAAAAATAAAACAAATTTTACAGACGAAAAGGATTGTAAAAGAGATAGACAAATTGTAAAAAGAACTTTTAAATACCAAAACGGAATACCAGATGTAAAATTTGATAGAAAACTTACTGGTAGAAATTATTAAAAAAAAAAAAAAATAAAAATTAATTGGTCAATAATTTATCCATTAATTGGTCAATAATTTATGAAAATTGTTAAATATAATATATTAATAATGAAAATCAATTATTTTTGTTAAATTTTATTATTAGTTTTTTTTTTTTTTTTTTTTTTGCTGTTTAATGAATATGTATACATATATGTTATAACTTTAAATATAAAATTTAATATAGAAAAGATTTAATTGTAATTATTATTATTGTAATTATTATTATTGTAATTATTATTATTTAATTGCAATTATTATTATTGTAAATTTAACAATATAAATCAAATCCACATTTCAGGAGCAATGTGTGATCAAAGGGTGGGGGAGTTATATATTAAATATCCTTAATTAGTCATTCTTTCTCCTATACTCTTTCTTAATTTATATTGTTAATTACTTTCATTTATATTTGTTTCTAACTGTTAAAAAAAAAAACTTTGTTATATTTGATTTGTAACTTCTTGTTCATATTTTCTTTGAATTTTATTGTAGTATTTTTTATTGAAAATGAAAATATTCTTTCTTGACTTTTGAATATAAAAACAACATTCATGAGAACAATATCATGAATCAATAAATAATTAAAAAAGCTTTTAACATTGTGTTTAATCAATTAACTCAATGGTTGCATTTATGTATTAAGTATTTAATTGCATCCAGTCTTGCATCATGAATTATTTTATGTTTTGATATATTTTTGGTTTTAAACAAATCTTGTCTCTAAAAAGCATCGGCTTCAGCCGTCTTATAACATTAATAGGTAAGGCGATTTCTTGTGACCGATGATTTGTTCAATAGTTTTCTCCCGATTTTGACCAAATGTATCTTATTTGAAAGGTATTTCTTTTTAGCTTTCCACCAGACTTACAGATTTTATAATTTTTAAATTTTGTTCGAATTATGCTCATTTAAAATTGCTACTAACACATACATAAAATTATACAATGCTATGTATGTGCTTATTAAATTTGTTAATTTGTTTTATAAAAAAAAAAAGAGTTTGGTTTCATCATTCATAATAACAATTGTGTCGAATTGAAAAATTATTTTGGACATAGCATACCTTTAGGGTCAATAATTTTTTAAATGAAAAAAAAAAAAAAATAAAATTTCCCAGATTTTGCACTCGAATTTCGAGACCTGGAATCGGCTAGCTTGGTTTCAAATTAAAAATATCACTCATACATATACATTATCATTCGATAAAATTTGTTCAACTTCAATCCATTGGATGTCTTACTATACTGATGCGCGGCCGAATTTCCAACTCAATTATTAAAATGATAACATCTAAAATAAAATATATTATTTTTATATATGTTTAAATAAAAAATTATATATTAAAAATACGGAGGGCATACCTTTAATGCTAAATGTGAGTTTAGCAAAAGCAAATCGTCTTTTTCAAGACTAAAACAATCATGTATTTTGTAGTATGCAATGTGTACTCATATACTAACATATTCGTTTCAAAGTTGTTTTGTATTTTAGTTTCGTAGTTTGTACAGCTTTCGGTGAGTTTAAATAGTATAACTTTTTACTTGGATTTTTATTAGATGTGGTTTCAGCAAGGGTATATGAATTTAACTTTTTACCAAACAAACTATTCACTGCTTTTGGTTAATGATAAAAGTCTTTGCCAAATGGACATACCCATTAAGTATTTTAGGTCCTGCACTTTACACTATTTTTACATCAGATATGCCTGGATGGAATAATAGCAAAAAATAGTTGTAAAATCAAAAACTTGA
Organism: Cordilura impudica; assembly: GCA_963682025.1. NCBI lineage: Eukaryota > Metazoa > Arthropoda > Insecta > Diptera > Scathophagidae > Cordilura > Cordilura impudica. The sequence goes on from OY821517.1 coordinate 12,967,074, forward strand.
AAAATTACTCATTGTAAATACTTTTTTTTGTACAAAGCAAATGTCAGTTTTATATTTTGTGTGGACACATAATTAGGTTACCTGAAAAGAAATTGTTAAAATTTGTTTAAATTATTTTTCATTTTTATTCAAACTATTTTTAACCTTTAGTGTTTTGTTGGCTACTTTTTTTGGAGGATTATTTCGTTGCATCTGTTTGACATTGTTGTAGCTAAATCGGAATACTGCTAAGGAGTAATATTATTTCATTATGCCTGAAAAACATCCCAGAGTTTATTTTTATTTGTAGGATTTCTGGCCGTAACGACCCGTTTTACAATCCTCCATAGATTTTCTATGGGGTTAAAATAGGGACTTTGAGCTGGGCATTTAAGAACCTTTATTTTGTTTTCATCAAACCAAGTCTTAACGACCCGAGATGAATGCTTCGGGTCGGTATTCTTCTGAAATATCTGTGCTAGTGGTAAATAATCAGCATGAACATTATCAAGAATGTTCTGCAGAATATTTTTGTGCATTTCCCCAGTTATTTGGCGATAGATTTTAACTAAGCGACCAACCCCGGACTAGGTAAAACATTGCCACACCTTTACTGATGACGCTCCGTACTTCACGGTTTTTTTTTTTATATATTTTGGGTCCCAACATTTGTTGACCGAAAACGTTGAACTTTGATTCATCACTCCACATTATTAATTTCCAAAAATTTGGATCCTTATGGAGGTGGGTTTTTGCAAACCACCAGCGCTGCTGAATACATTTTTGAAGTATTTGGTTTTTTTCTCACTACGCGGCCATGAAAATTATTTTCAATCAGACGCCTTCTTCCGGTCCTTGCCGATGCTTTAATGCCATGTTCCGACCCCATACGCGATCTAATCTGAGCTGATGTGAGGAATGGGTCAATTTTACTCATCCTGGCCGTTAGCCTTTCTTCCGCTTGTATCATTTTGCGTTGTTTATGTCTGCAAATTATCAATAGTCCTACATTTTTGATAATGATAACATTTTCACCACTTCAACAATTGAACCAAAATTTTTAAACAAATTCCAATTTCAGTCTCCTTTTCAGTGGAGTCAAATGGAATACAGCAAAAGGTACTGAAACGTTTTAAAAGACCAATAAAACCCTTTTAGTTAGCATAAAGTTTTTTTAATATAAATAATTACCATCGATAATTAAAATCACGTAATTATTTGTCCACTTAACCTCGGCGTGGTTAATTATATTTCAATTCAACACAATTCTTAGTGTGGATGGTTTATGTCCGAAATTATTTTTCAATTCAACACAATTATTATTGTGAATGAAGAAAACAAACTCATTTTTTTGCAAACACATTAACAAATTTAATAAACACACACATATATAATTTTATGTATGTGTTAGTAGCAAATTAAAATTCATTTTACCGCAAAAAAATTTAAACATTTAAAAATCTGTAAATCTGGTAGACATCTAAAAAGAAATACCTTTCAAATAAGGTATGTTTGATCAAATTCGGGAGAAAACTGTTTAACAAATCATCGGTCACAAGAAATCGTCTTACCTAGTAATTAAGACTAATGTGAAAATTTAATTGCTGTAATATGCTTATTATTGCAAGATAATAAATGAAAAGAAAAAAAATTAATTGGTATTAAATTATAAAGATAAGTATCAGCAACTTTATTAAAATGGTTACCGTACCCAACATAGGTTACATATTTATAACATTGAGTTTTAAGACACCGGTGGAGGTTATTAAAGATTCGGATTTTAGAATGATAATTTGATCAATTGTATTGTTAAGGTATGGTTATAAAATATCATACTAAAAAAAACTGCAATGTTTAAACCATTAAGCACAACCAAATGCAATTACACATTTATAAACATAAAAACTATTTTATTGTTACAAAGAAAAAAGGATGAAACCTCTTACGAATTGCTTTTTTACAATTAAAAAATAAAGTAATAGTAAGTGTAAAAAAAACCATAATATCCATTCATTCATGTGGCATTCAATTACAAATAACAAATTTGTTATAAAAAAAATTACAATTAAATTAATAAATGAAACAACAATATGTTTATGTATGAGAGAACATAAAAGGATTGCAACAAAGCAAAACATTTGGTGTTCGTAGTGTTCAATTGTTATAGACATTTAAGTTTTTGTATACAGACTTTTGAATGAATCATTTACACGTGCATTAGGTTGGAGCGATAAAGCAATTTCTGGCTTTTTGTTTGCGGCTTTAAGTGCGATCTATGCAAATCTATGTAAACTACAATACACCTACTAAAGATTTTGAAAAATTTAATAATTCAAAAAAAAAAAAATTAAAAATTAAAAATTTTATTCAATCTTATCATGTTTAACTCATTGCTTTCTACTTGATCAAACTTGTAAAGTTATGAAATATTTATTTGTTAGAATTTATATATTAATACGTGAAGGTAAATTTTTAGTTCCCTTTTTAAGCAATATGCGGGCACGGAGGAGTGTGAAAATTGGCATAGTTATAGTTCATGTGGAGGAGAAGCTGAGAATGATAAACTTTATGTCTGAAAAATATATTAAATTAAATAAAATAAAATATTTATAAAAATTCATTACACCCTGTTAATGCAAATGATTTAAATTATATATCAGACGCTCTGTGTTGAATTGTGATTTGCTAAAATTGATTAACTTACCTTTAGGCTCATTTAAATATTCATAAATTTTTTATATATGTGACAGGGAAAGTTAAAAGTTACCTTAGGGCGAAAATATATATTTTTACTTTTTTACGCTTTTTCGAATGCAACAAGCCGCAGTTTCTAAGTGCATTAGTTTTGTCATACATTTGCTTCAAAATAGATACTTTTGATAAAAAAAAGTAAAAAAGTAAACTGCCAATCAGTAACCTCAAGTAAATCCGATAATATTGCAAAAATAGCCAGCCATATTAGATCCGCCATTTTGAATTTTGAAAATATAATACAAGATTCTTAATAAGCGATTCAGAAAACCCCCCGAGTAACGAGTTTCAAGCCGTACAAGCGTTCAAAATCGACTTTTTAACTTCAAATTCGTTTTTCTCTAAAATATATTTTCTGACCATAGGTCCCTTTTAACTTTGTATTTGTATTTATTTGTATTTGTCTTTATTTATTATATTTGATTTTCCATTACAACGAGACACAGTATTCTATAAATTACAGTAATGGAATCAGATAAGATATTCATTATATTTAAAATTAGTAGCTCTTAATCTAAATTTAAAATATTATAAATTACAGTTGAAAAACATTAAAAAAACAAATCAAGTCAATTAAAGTATTGACATAATTATTTTCTAAACCCTATTGTGTTGCTTGTATTTTGCATAACATTAGGAAGTTGGTTCCAGAGACGAATAGTTAGAATAAACAATTGACATTCAGAGGAATGGTCCCGGTATTTAAATTGAATTATTCGATTTCCTCTGGAAGATCTTGCGAACCTTAATCGTTCAAAAAGATATTTTGGAGCCTTTGTTATAATAATTTTATGTAGGAATATAATGTTTTTGAATTTAATATAGTTGTCAAAAGACATGTGTAAGACATGACACGAGTATTGGGATACATGTTAAAATTTTCTTAATCCAAAGATATAGCGAATAATGTTATTGAAAGTTACAGTTAGTTTCCTGTTATCCCTACAGTTGCAACCTGTGAAAACCTCAGTTGCATATAGTAATGTTGGTATAAGATATGTTTTAGCAAGTAGCAATCTTATTTTCGGTGGAGTAAAGTGCTATGTTAACCATAAGCTTCTTAACATACTATAAATTCTGCCACAGGATTGATTAATATGATCTGACCAAGTCAGAGTTCCATTAAACACAACACCGAGATTTTTTACAGAGTCGGCGATGTCAATTTTAGAATCCCCAAGGAAGGCATATATCTCGTTCTCCAAATGCATCACTTTCTTCTTTATTATAATACACTTAGAATTCGTCCAATTTAGAATTCGTTTGAGATCATAATTTATTTCTTGAGTTTTAGACATAATTAAATCTTTGGTACTACTTAAATATAGCTAAATGTCATCAGCGTACATCTGAATCTGAATCTATATTGAATAAAGTAGTGGTCCAAGGATCGAACCCTGTGGTACCCCTCTTAAAACTTGCAGTTAGTTTGAGATGGAGCTGCCATTAGCAAAAGATTGTGATCTGTTTATGAGATATGACGACATGAGTCTAACTGCTAATGCAGAAAAGTTAAAAAACTTCTTCAGTTTGAGGCATAAAATTGAGTGGTGCACCATGTCAAATGCCTTTGAGTGGTCCAATAAAACCAAAAAAGATATTTTACCATCATCCATGTTGCTTCTTATCTCCTCAACTACATCAGATAAAGATGTTGTACAGCTATCTTGGGGTGTGAAACCGGATTGACGCTCTGTAAGTAAGTTATTGTCGTTTAAATACCTAAAGATCTGTCTGCGTAAAAGGTGCTCGAAAACTTTTGAGAGGTATGGTAGAATTGCAATCGGGCGGTATTCGTTACCCGTTTTTGGTACTGGTATAATTTTGACATGTTTCCACTCCATTAGAAAGATGCTAGTAGTGATTATGGAGTTAAACAAGTACATTGTGAAACGGGCAGTCCACGGTAAAATCATTTTTATAAATCTGGGGTGTATATTATCAAGGCCCACTGCATTCGATTTAATAGCATTGGAACTTTCAACTGCCTCTGTTAGTGTTACACATTGCAAGTTATATTTTGGAATGTTTGGATTGTTAGATGGACAATCATCATAGAATTCATTATTTAAGGCTGGTAGAGGAATATTTACAAAAGCTTCATTTAGCGCATTAATGTCAACATTCATTGATTGATTAATTGTCTTATTTATTCCAATTTCGCGTATTTGTTTCCAGGTTTTTTTTACTTCCAATAGCTGTATTAAATTGTTTAAAATAATAAGAAGACTTATCATGCCTTATTTTGGAAACAACCGCTTTCCTAGCCATCTTATATTCGTCGTGATATTCTGATGTTTTCTAACGTTTCCACTTCTGGTACAGATTATCACGGTGTTCTATAAGCATCTTGGTTTCCATTATAAACCAAGGTCTATCTCAATTTTTAACAGTTTTCTTTTGATGAGGAAATGCTTTTTTGTAAATTCCTAAAATTTTACCATTTAGAAATGACAGTTGTTCTCCAACAGTCGGTTAATAGAAAATTTCATCCCATGGAGTAGAGCAAAGATCATAGCCCAAAGCCAAGATATCAATATTATCAAAATAACTGTTTATGGCCGGATTTCTGTTGCAAAATCGTATGATAAAAAGATTGGATCGTGCTTCGAGAATGATGGTGCTGCTAACTGATCAAAATTAAGGACATTACTTTCACTGCTGGTAAAGAAAAGATCAAGCAAAGTGCTATTTGTTGACGTGAAGTGTGTAGGTCCCGTTATGTTGACAGCTGACAAGTTACACATCGACATTATAGTGGTAAGATTTGAGTCTTCGAAAAGATTGTTATTGAAATCACCTGATATAACGACTTCGGAGTATGACATTGATGAAAGCTGTTATTAGCTACGTTATATGTACAATTTAATTTACATGAAATATTATTTTTTGTATAAATTGCGACACCACCAGAACGAAAGACACAGTACCCCATCAGTTCATAGATATTGTCGCTAATATTATCACAGAACCATGTCTCAGAAATACATATAGCGTCAACACCCGAGTTTTCAAATAAAAGTCGAAATTCATCAAGTTTATTGCATAAACTTTGTGCATTTAAATGACAAATACTGAAACCCTGTCTATGATTAGCCAGGATACGTACCATGTTATGAATACTATCTCTGGAGCCAACTTGTTTCCTTGTCACATATATATATCAAAAGATATTGTAATAATATTTCTAGAATTTGTACTCGAATTTCGAGTGCTGGTCTATACTAGTATTATTAAAACCATTTATTCTGTATAATATGAAATTTGTAATAATTAAAAATTAGGAAAAAATGAACTGCAATCGTCCTAAAATTTCAGGTATGACATTTTTTACATAAAAAAAAAAAAATCTGTACAAATTATATAACTCCACCCTAACGTGCAAATTGTTAAACCTCAGGTGTTTAAATAATTTTTTTTCTGTTATGTGCGAAACCATAATTTCGGTTTTTATGAAATAACGAAAAATTTAATTAATATGAACTTGTGTTGTTGAAAAAAAAAAAAATATTATATAATGTTTCTCTTATAGACTAAATACTTTTAAATAATAAATTGTAGGCTGTGTCTTCCATGGTTACGCACATAACAATTTAAAGAGACACAAATACAAATGTTGTACCTTGTTATACCCTCCATAGCACTGTGCAAAAGGTATTTATCAGTTTCTTATTGCGTTTGTAACGCATCGGAATAAATTCCGGAGACCCTTATAACAAGGAAAGTTGTTACAGCGATGACCGTCTGTCCGTCTGTCTATGGAAATCACAATCACACCCTCAATAAAAAAAGCAAAACTCTTCGTGTTTACACAAAATCGTTTATTAACATTCCAAAGGAGTTGCTATTTAAAATCATCGAAAGCGATCCGAAGGGTCACGAGATATGAATGAAAATCAGAAAGAACTCTTGAAAAAATAAAATGCTCAGTGTGTTTGTTGTTTTTCTTAAGATATGTATATGCTGAAATTCTTTTTATTGTTTTAGTCATTGTAGTTGTGTGTATGTTTATATTGCACGTGTTACATATGAAAGAAAAAATAAAGTCCCTCAAAAAGTAAAACAAATTTCCCTCTTTTAAAATAATTAACCTTTATTTTGAAAAAATTTACCTTTTTTTTTAAAAAATATGCAAGTTCGAAAAGAGCTTAAAATATGTATTCATCTTAACATGTTAGGAAGAAATTTTTTGATAAAAAATATTAAATAACTTTATGTTGCTCTTTGTAACTAACAATAATACTGTACACAGACGCACCTCTTATACCAAATCGACTCTAAGTCAGTCGATTTAACGACCTTCGTCCGTCCGCGTGTTAGTACATTTAAACCTGGTGCGCAAGCTAAAGGTCGGCATTATACAGATAAATATTTAGATGAAATTTGGTATACCAGCTTTTATCGAGTATATTTTTTGTCTGTGTATAGCGACTTTAATTTCTTATCTGTTTTTATGGTTTTTATTGTTCATTTTGGAAATTTTTTTAATAGATTTTTTTTTTCAAAATGGTTTTAAAATCGGCCTCATATTTCACATATATTATTTTTACATAAAAAAAAAAAATATGTATATATATATCTGACAAAAAAAAAATTCTGTACAACGTAACTCTACCCTCACGTATATATTGTTAAACCTCAGGTGTTTAAATAAGGTTTTTTCTGTTATGCGTGAAACCATAATTTCTTTTTTTTGTTTTGAAATAACGAAAAAGTTAATTAATATGAATTTGTCTTGTTGAAAAAGAAAAAAACAAATATATTACAATTATGTTTTTCTTACAGAAAAAAAAAACACTTTTAAATAACAAATTGAATGCTGTATGTTTTATGGGAGCACTTTCACCGTTCCTTCTTTTATATACTCCACAATACTATGCAAAGGGTATATATCAGTTTGTCATTCCATTTGTAATCTATCGAAAAAGGTATATATATTCCTGATCCTTATAACAACTCGAGCCAATTTTGCGATGTCCATCTGTCTGTCTGTTGAAATCACGCTCATTCACATTTACTTGGGTTAAATTTGAAAAGTATTGTTTGACATTATTTCGAGCAGGTTGTTGTTAAATCTGAAGCCTCTAGATCAAATAGGTGAGCAATGATAAATCAAATGCGAATTATTTTATAAAAAAACATATTAGTTTCATTGTAAATATGTATCAGCGATGCATACACACTTTTGTTTGCTTGTTGTTTTTTCTTCTTCATGTGAACGGTAACATAGACACATCATTACCGCACCATGATCAATGATTTTTTGTTTGAAAATATGGATGATATTGATCCGGGCGGTATGTGGTATCAACAGCAAGGTGCAACCATCGACTTATTGAAATCAAAATTGAGCGATAAGTTGACTTTGAGAAATAGACCTCCAAGGTAGTGCGATTTGACACTTCCTTATTTTTTTCTGTGGCGCTACGTGAAGTCACTGATTTATGCTGCTAAACCATCAAGAATTGACGTATTGGAGGCCAACATTATTGGTGTTATTTTTTGTTATTTATCAGATCAATTTTAAAGTAGCAGATTCCAGCCCTCGAAATTCTAGCGCAAATTCTAGGAAATTTTATTTTTTTTTATTAAATAAAGATCCTAGAAGTCTCATTTTTATTACAAACACATTAAAAAATTTAATAAACACACACATGCACTGTATAACACTGTGGAACAAATTCAGGTTAGCAAAAGTTAGGTCGATTCTGAGAGTGAGGGGTGAAAATAGAGGCTTAATTAGAAGACCCGTATCGTGGCGTTTGTTTATGTTAGTTCGAATATTTTTTTAATCCACCTTCGAACTTTGCAGTCAAATGCCGATTTTCAGCATATGGTTTGTATGGTTTTTCGGCTATAACTCGTCGAATAATTGATATTTTTTCAATATGTAAAAGCCAAATTATTGCTAGAGATCTGTGCAATAATAAAATTTTTGTGGTGCTTATGAAGCAAAATGTTGGAAAAATTATTTTTTTTCATGCTTTTTGAAAATATTTTCCACAAAACTAAGTCTTTTTTGCTTTCTGTTTGATCTATAATATGCTTCTCAGTTTCTTCAATAAATTGTATTTAAAAAGAAAATGGTCTTAGTCGATAATTTGCGTTAAAAATCCCAAAACTATTACATCAAATCACATTTTTCTCGAAATCCGCAAAATAAAATCCTTTTCAAAACAGTTCTGACATAGGGATTTACCTAAAAATTCACACAGTTAATCTCTGACATGCACTTAACAAGACCTTAAAGAGCTATATCAATTTTTTTTGAAATTTTGTATAAGAAAATTTTTCAAAACTTGAAAAAGGACTTTTTAAAATTTTATTAAAAAAAATTTTCCATTTTCGGTCTCAATGCTTAATAGCTTAACAAGGTAGTAATAAAACAATATTCATATCTGAGAACTTACAGGTATAGAGACTTAAACAAATGTTGGCTCTAATTAATTTCTCAATGTTGAAAAAAATGCCATCAAATTTCATGACATAGTTTTTTTTTTTGGCACAAAAGTGGTCTGGGGCATTTGCTATTTCTTGGCGAGTTTTTCTTCGATTTTGAATTTTTATAACTTTTCGAAAATATAATTTAACACTGATCCCGAGGTATATATCGATTTGTCGGAAAAATTAAAGTATAGAACGAAATTTTCGTAAAATCTGAAGAAAAGTTATATTTTTCCCATATAAACACACTTGAAATTTTCAATCGCGTTGAGCCACCTCTAAATGTTTTTTGATTGGCCCAAAGCTTTGTATTTCTCATTTTTTTTCCATTCGCATATTTCTAGGGGGTGCGACCGAGAGTTTGAACACTTTTTTTATTAAGGGCCACCCTAATCTACATATGAGTATATGCACATGTTCTGTTACGTATAAGTAATTTTCTGTATTTTTAGTTTTTTATATGAAATTTTATTGGAGTATCTTCACATTTTTGTATGCTGTACCTTATTTATTTGGCCTAGAAGCTTTAAATGTAAAATCAAACTGCTGGAGATTATAGCAAACATTTCAAGTCGAAATATTGAGACTCACTCCACTTATTGCGTACATCAGAATGTTTTTAACAGACAGACAGACAGACGGATATCGCCCGATTGACTTCTCCTTTTATAAGTAACAAGTATATACACAGTTTATGGGGTCTTCGGAATTTATTTCGATGAGTTAAAAACTGATATATACGCTTTGCATATTGCTGTGGAGGGTATAAAAACTGGGTCTAAGTGAATTATTTTTGATACTTACAAATATCAGCACAAATTTATTACACTATAACAACCAAATGAACTAATAGTCGGTCTACACCTTCACCATAAGTTACGGTTATTATTTACATAAATTATTGAGATTCGACCTAGAATAACTAAAAATATCTATCTGTAATATTAATAGACTGGGCGATTTCTTGTGACCGATGTTTTGTTCTACCATTTTATCCCGATTTTGACCAAACATATACTGTTTGAAAGGTATTTATTTTTAGCTGTCCACTAGATTTACAGATTTTTGAATTTTTCCTTAATTTTGAGTAAATTGCATTTAAAGTTGCTACTAACACATACATAAAATTATACATATGCTATATGTGTGTTTATTAAATTTGTTAATGTGTTTTTTAATGAGTTTGTTTTCTTCATTCACAATAATAATAAATCAAAAAACCTAAAAAGTTTGTGAATTGGCTAAATTGAAAAATAAAGTTGCCTAGAAATTGCACTCGAATTTCGAGTGATGGAATCTGCTAGTTTTAAATTAATATTTATATAGAATTATGCCCATCACTGACTGATACAAAAATTAATTTTTTACAATGCATGGAATTTCTATTATTTTTATTTTAAACATAATCACAAAAACCGTAAAAAGGATAAATCGCAAAATCGCAATATCACAAAGACGTAAAATCTTAAAAACGCAAATTCAAAAGCATTAAATTCTCAAATTCACGAAAATGTAAAATCGCAATGTCAAAAAGTCAAAAATTAAAAAAAAATTAAAAATCGCAGAAACAAAAACATAAAATAGCAATGACAAAAATGTGAAATGGCAAAAACTCATATATCAAACGAACTGCCAAAGTCGCAAAGACGCTTAGACGTAAAATCTTACAATAGCAAATACTTAAAAGCATAAAAACGCAAAATCCAAAAACGCAAAACCGCTTAAACGCAAAATATCAAAAATGCAAAAACGCTGAATCAATTTCTCAAAAAGTATAAAGCATTTTTACGAAATTTTGATTTGTTATTTTTACATATGAATTTAACTATTTTACGATAGAAAAATTTTATTATAATAAGAAAAAAACTTTATTATCACTGCTGGTTATGGTTACCATTTTAGTACATTTGCTGATACTTAACTTTTAAATTCGAATACCATTCGAGTATAAATTTAATTGCTTTTTTGATCAGTATTTGTTAAAATTTCGAAATTATTGTTTTTTTTTTATACAAGCATTGAAAACATAAAAACAAATAAATTGGGAATTTTAAAAATTACACGAACAAATGTTCAATGAACGTTGTTCATGTTAGCTAATAATTTAAAAAAAAAAATATTTTGTTTTAAAAATCACATCATATTAGAAAAAAAATATCTTCATATGGTTGATTCCATGTCAAACCATCATGAAAAAGTACCTTTTTCGGAATCACCCTCTCCGATTTGAATGAAATTTTCCACAAATGTTGTATATCACTAGACTTGAAAAAACCCAAACTTATGGACCCCAACGACTTCCGGTTTCCGAGTTATGACGTCATGAATATTAGAAAAAACTCAAAAATGTCACTAAAGTGTGTTTATAAAAATGTCTATAACTTTTAAACTGTAAAAGCTAAAATATTTTTGTTTACAGTTTTTTAAAGGTAAGAATATGCTCTTTAAAATGATATGCATATGCATTTTTTTCATGGAAATTTCCACCGAAATTTTTTCGGATCTAAAATTCAGAAGGCCAAATCGGGAAAAACTATATTTTTTAAAATTCTTAAAAAAATATATGTTAATATCTAAACCCTTGTTAACATATATTCAAAATTTCAGATTGGAGCCATGATTAGTTTTTGAGTTATGAGCTAAAACGTGGCCCTATATACGATTTGCGCTTGTAAAAGATGGGATAAAAAAATGTAATAGCACTCAAATGACGTATATTAATAAGCTTAACATAAAAATATTTGCTACGTGCTTCTCTTTTCACAGTTCCACCAAGGCCGTCACTAGGACCTTTTCCGTGGCTCGTAGCAAAAAAATGCCACTCTGCATCACACCCAAAATCTGCGTTATGATAACACAAGTTAACAAAGTTTTTTTTATTTTTAAATTGACCAGCGCATCCATCGGAAAAATATATTATTTTTTGCGGAACTCTTTGAAACTTGTTTAATATAAAAAAAAATCATGTGTTTGTGCAATAAATGAACAGCTACAGTATTATGAACAAGACAGCTTGAAATAATTATAAAATTAGTATTTTTCAATATTCCATCAATTTTATAGTATATGACAATCGGATATAATGTAGCTTGGGAATTGTTCCAGTGAAATCCTTGGACACAATCTTGGACAACAAAGGAAACGTTTTCCGAAAAGTCGCAAACAATGACATATTCGTTTTCTTATAATGAATTTTTTCTAAAGTTTAGAAATGCGTTCTGCTCTTTGGAAATTAAGGAATGTGGCAGTAAATTTTTTAGTTTTTCGATAAATAAATATAAAAAATCATCGGTAGCTTTAATCATTGTTTCCAAACTATCCCTGTCAGTACTAATCCATTGCTTTTATGTTATTTCGTCAATATCGTTTTCATCGAGTAACTGACGAAGAGTCTCTTTAAAATTATGAGTTCCGGGACATAAATTGCATTTACCAAGATAGCACTGCGGAGACAAACAATTTTTTTGAAACAGTCTTTGTATGATTCTATCTTAAAATCTTCCATTGTATTTGTTATTTTTTTTAAATTAATGGAGTGCAACATTAATTTAACATTCTGGTGTTTTGTACAAACGCATATATTATGACTACCGCTTGAGTTGACCAGCACAACATTTTTAGGGCGAAGCTCACAAAATTTCGATAGACCTATTTTTTGTTCCTCAAATCTTTCTTTAAACAAGGCATACATTTCTCTTAAATTTCCCAACAATAGTCTCTTTGTTTTATGTACTTTAACTCCATTTTCAACAACAGAAACAAAATCCTTCCCACCTGGCATACATCGACTAATGTCATCGCATTCATAAAACGATTTTACTTTTTCCATAATTTCGGATGAAAGGGCTTTTCCCAGTTTTGGATTCGGGGTACTTAAAATGCCTTTTTCATCCACAAGTTGTTTAACTTTGCGAGCCATGTAATTTGATATTTGGAATTCCTCCATCATTTTAAGAATAGACCAGCTTTTCGGCAAAATCGTGAGTAATTCCATTCTATCACTGTTTTTTGTAAGAGTTGCAAATTTTACTTTTAATTGCTCAATTATTTCCGAATCGGGACATTGGTGAGATGTTGATGGTGTCAATCCTGGAAAAAGCTTGTTTTTTATTGAACAACTTACAGTCTTAAACTTTTCGCTTCTGTACTTCCTATACATCATTTTTTTGGTTGATATTGGAGATTGTTCTAAATATGGTAACACATCGTTTAATTGGGAAACTGCAATTGCTGGTGTGTCAAATGGCTTATCTGCACTTAATGATTCATTTTGCTCCAATTCCTCAACTTCATTTTCATCTTCAGAAACCAGCTCTTCTAATGCTTTTTCTTTTTTAAGTCGAAAAAGTTTTATTCTGCAAAAATGGCATATTCTGCTTGATGATGATATGTTTCTGTTAACGCCAATCATCCATTTTTGGACTTCTCTTAGACCTACTAACTTATATTTGTGTCCCAATATTTTAAAAGGGTTACAACAATACATTTTGTCAAACGGCATATTAATTACAATTAAATTTTTGTATCACTATTTTTTTACGAGTATTTGTATAATATTAACTATTTTATTTGAACTATTCCGTCTTGGACACGTGCTAAAATACAACTGCCCACATAAAGCATCAATTAATTCTTAGATTTTTTATTTTATCTATGCAAAATAAAAATTACCGTTATTTTACTCACTTGCATTTTCAAATTGAATAAAAAAACGCATTGATATTAACTTGTAGAAAAAAATACAGCAAACCCGGCAAAACTGGACACAAACAATTGTGTCTATAAATTACCTTATACATTACAACATAGGTGATTTTTACACGAGATTAGACTCAAGGTAATGTGTCCGTTGATTTTTACACAAGATACATTACATTGAGACTTATCGCTTGTAAAAGGCACCTATATTGTAATGTATAGATACATTACTTTACAAGTTCCGTAGTTTTGGGTTTTGCTGGGAAGCTGATCATTACATTCTTCGATGTAAAATCAAAATAACTGTAATTTTATTTGCTTTGTATGTTAGTTTAAGAAAAAACGGCAATAACAATCAAACGTGTGCTTTTGAGCAAAAATAAAAAATAAATGTTTATAATATATCAAAAAATTTACAATACATATTGTAAATTTTTTGAGTTTTTTATATTCAAACTGAAATAAAATTTTATAACGAAATTGTACTTGCTCAAAATTAAAAACTCTGCCAGTGGACCAAAAGTATTTGTTCCTTAATAAACTTTTGAATCCTATTTAAAAAAAAAATTGAAAAACCTTTTAATTAAATCACTGGTATGGATTGAAGATGAGCTCCAAAAAAATTAACCAAATATTTTTATGTTAAGCTTATTAATATACGTCATTTGAGTGCTATTACATTTTTTTATCCCATCTTTTACAAGCGCAAATCGTATATAGGGCCACGTTTTAGCTCATAACTCAAAAACTAATCATGGCTCCAATCTGAAATTTTGAATATATGTTAACAAGATATTAACATATATTTTTTTAAGAATTTTAAAAAATATAGTTTTTCCCGATTTGGCCTTCTGAATTTTAGATCCGAAAAAATTTCGGTGGAAATTTCCATGAAAAAAATGCATATGCATATCATTTTAAAGAGCATATTCTTACCTTTAAAAAACTGTAAACAAAAATATTTTAGCTTTTACAGTTTAAAAGTTATAGACATTTTTATAAACACACTTTAGTGACATTTTTGAGTTTTTTCTAATATTCATGACGTCATAACTCGCAAACCGGAAGTCGCTGGGGTCCATAAGTTTGGGTTTTTTCAAGTCTAGTAATATACAACATTTGTGGAAAATTTCAGTCAAAACGGAGAGGGTGCAGCCGAATCGTATGATGGTTTGACATGTTTTCTCCCATATGTATTATGTTTGGACGGAAAATGGATTGATTTTACATTTTAAGAAAAAGAAATAAAAATGAGAAAAAAGTGTACGGAAATAGATTAATGAAAACTAGCAGATTCCAGTCCTCGAAATTAGAGTGCAAATTCTAGGAAATTTTATTTATTCAATAAATAAAGACCCTAAAAGTATGCTGATCAATTAAAGCCAATTCACAAATCAACACAAAAAATAAACTCATTTTTATTACAAACACATTAACAAATTTAATAAATACACACATAGCTTTGTATAATTTTATGTTTGTGTTAGTAACAACTTTAAATGCAATTTACTCAAAATAAAGGAAAAAATTTAAAAATCTGTAAATCTGCAAAACGGCTAAAAATAAATACCTTTCAAATAATATACATTTGGTCAAAATCGGGATAAAACGGTACAACAAAACATCAGTCACAAGAAATCGCCTAGCCTATTAATATTATAGATATTTATCAAAAATTATTTTTTATATATAAATATTTTATTAAAGTGTTTTTTTGTTTTCAAGACTCTCTTTAGGTTTTTTACAATTAAGTACTAAGAAAATATTCACGCAAAACTAATTTCCAACACAAAATTGTTGGGAAAATTCTGATATTTTCACATTTTTAACCATAACTATGAAGCGGATCGACGGATTTTTTTCAAAACAATATGTTAGGTAACAATATGTTTTATTTATAGAGTTATATGTTTCCCATCAATTTATGTTTAACATTTTTTCACATTATTTATGTAGCAAACAAATGCTGTTAATAACATTATATACCTAAATATATTATTTATTTATACTGGTTGCGGCATGCGGTGATTCAATTGAAAGGAAAAAATAATAATAAAAATTCTGGCAAAAAAATATTTTAAATTGACTTTGTTGGTAGCAATGCACGTTTTCATATTCATACAAGAATGTATTTAAAGTGATTGAGGGAGTGAGCGTATGTATGTGTGCGTATTTAATGCATGTTTTTGCCTCTTGAGAAATTGTATCTGTGGGTATGTGTATCGCTGTAGTTGCTTGTATTCCAAGCACTTCAGCTTGACGCTGTCATACACATTTAAGTGTTTGTACATATAGACATATAGTGACAAATCGCATTACCATTACTCTTGGTAATATGAATTAAAGAAAAAAGAAAATGAAATAAAAGCAACAATATCATTACATTCAATCAGTCCTAACATTGAGCTGTATGTTTAATATAAAAGATTTTTGTTTTCGTTGTAAATATAAAAGCAATTTTGATTTTTTTTTTTTTTTTTGAGGAAAAAAAAAATTAAGGAAACATAATATGAGTGACAATACAATGATAACTTAAATATATTATTGACGACTTGAACGGTCAATACCAAAAATATGGATAATAAAATTAAAAACTCTTTTTATACACTATACTACTGTGTGGTAAGGGTATAACAACTTTGTGCTGATGTTTGTAAGTACCAAAAATAATTGACCTACTGACCCATCCTTTGTTATACCGATCGATTTTGAATCACTTTCTGAGTCGATTTAGCGATGTCCATCTGTCTGTCCGTCTGTCCCTCCGCCTCACACTATAGCAAATCATAAATCTAGCTGAACAAAATTAAAAAAAAATGTCTGACAACATTCCTTCTGATAATTTAATGAGCTTCTCAATACAATAGGTAACTGTAATTTATATTTTTGTTTTTGTTTTTAGCTCTTATTATGAAAAAGTAAGCTTTAAAGTTAGTTGTTGCCAATACGTGCATTCAGATTTCAAAGAGAAGCGTATTTTTTGTGTGACTTTGGTTTATGATGAAACAGGCTACTGTGATTTTATAGTCGTAATTTTTTTTATTATTATTAAGCTCTATTTCAAGGAAATATATTACAATTTTTCATTGTAAGTATTCAATTTTTTTTTAGAAGTTCAGAAAGTGCAAAAAATTAAATTATTTCCTTTTCTCAAGTAGAGCTGTTTATTCCGGACAGTTCCGGTGTAAAACTATATTTGGGTTAATCTTTCAAGTGTTCTCTTTAGGGTTAATCAAAAACATCTTACGCATTTTTGCAAGCGCCATACATTTTTTTTACATTTCCAGTAAGACCTTCACTCTTTCGCGAAAGGAAATTTTTGAAGAATGGGTAAAAACTCCCAAAATACATTACAAAGACGTCTTATTGACAGAAATAATAGATAGGGTCTTCAAGATATACCAGAAGACGAGAAAATAAATCTTAAGGCAAATATAAATATTTTTTATTTTAAGCTAGCCGAAAATGGATAAAAAGTGGAAGACATCGGAACCGTTTCTTAATGAACCATATGTATTGCCTGAAAGTGTACAACAGAAAAGTTGCAAAAAACAAACTGGAAGAAATCCAAAAAAACTTTTTGAAAAACTGTAGTGAAAAAAAAAAAGAAAAATAGAAAGTCTTTTAGATTCAACTGACCATCGAGAAATTATTAAAGCTAGTGAGCAAGTGTTTCACAAAATGGGAAAGCGAGATTCAGCCAGACTTGTGAAAGATCTGTCGAAGCTTCATCCAATAAAGGTACGGAAGTGAAAAAAATTTGTAAGAGATTTAGCTCTGAGCCTGTGCCTTTCTCCCGATGAAGCCTTATCTGTAATGGTTGATGCTAATTTGTCGAAACATCAATACGATGTTATTTGGCTAAAAGTCAACGCAAAATGCAAAAATCTTTTTACCTCGTAAACTAATGTTCAAAAAAATAAGAAAAATATTAGTCAAATGAAACAGAAATCAATCCAGTCATTAGTGAATCATACTATTGAAAGGCTTTGTTTGGCTCAAAAAGACGTTTTACTCGGTATTGATGAACTGAATACTGATGAAAATCGTCTTAATATTTTGCTAAATGGGGATGCCTGTGAACAGAACAGAAGTTTTCCTCGCATGAGGGCCATACAGATGAAAGTTTATTTAGTCTTTCAGTTCTTCCTATTCAAATGAATTTTAGTTCTAAACTAAGAAAAATAATTTTATGGCAAAATCCTTCTCCTTCATCTACAAGATACTGCCGTCCAATCAAGTTTGTTTTTGCCAAAGAGTCGACTGAGTTAATTTCTCAAGAAGTTAATTTAGTACAGTAAGAAATTAGAGATATGCCTCCAACTCTTATTACAAATAGCGAACAAGAAATTGGAAAGAACAGTTTTTTTTTTTAGCAGTACACGTGTAAGAAGACGAACTTAAAATAAAGGTACACTCGAATCTGTGTGGTTTATTGAATATTAAAACGAAACACTGCGCTCCGTACAAAATTTAGAAACACACATAATTGATATGAAAATAAAAATATGTGTTGGCTGCTTTAGAACAGAACATTGTGTGTTTCATGTGTGTATTTTCTGAACCTTGATTTATACTGCATGCATCACATTAACCTAAGCAAGTTTTGTCACATATTTTTAACCATTATCGCGATATAATAAAGAAAATCGCCAATATGAAGAAGAAAATAGAATCCATAAAAATGTACATTTAAAAAAAATCAATATTAGTCCGATCACAGGCGAGATGTGTAAACATCTAGTAATTATTTTTGACTTCTTCAAAGTTGTCATAGCATTTAGCTTTTCAATGTATCAGGCAGCTATTCACAATAGATTCAAATCTGTTTGTGTTAAAATAATAAAATGTTATAATCTTTGCACCAACACACTCATAACTCACACCGTTTTTATTTTACGCTGTTTTTGTGATTGTATTGTGAAATAGATTTTTAATGCTTTTCCTTAAAAACTAAATTTTTTCGAAAATTGAATTTTTTTCAAAATTATTTTCTGCGAAAAGAGTACGTTTTCTTTTAAAAAAAGAACTGTTTCTTAACTTAAAAATTATTTTTTTTTTTAAAAAGTACCCTTTTTTTTAAAAATTATCCTTTATTAACCTCTTTTCAAAAAGTACCCGTATTGAAAAAGAACCTTTCTTAAGAAAGTACCCTTTTTACACAAATATATCCAAATATACACAAATGTACCCTTATTTTAAAAGTACCCTTTTTTAAAAAAGTACCGTTTATTTAAAAAAGTACCATTTTTTAAAAAAGCACCCTATTTTTAAGAAAGTAACCATTTTTTTAAAAGTACCCTTTATATAAAAATCACCATTTAAAAAAAAGTACCCTTTTAACAAGTATCCTTTATTTTTAAAAGTACACTTTTTTAGATAAAGATCCATTCTGTAGGAAATATCCTTTTTTATGTACTCTTTTTTAAAAAGTACCATTTTTTAAAAAGTACCCTTTTTTTAATAGTACACTTTTTTTAAAAGTACGCTTTCTTTTAAAATTTATCTTTTTTACAAAAGTACTCTAATTTAAAAAAGTACCATTTTTAAAAAGTAAATTTTTTTAAAAATAGCCTTTCTTTTAAAAATTTTCCTTTTTAAGAAACTTCTCTAATTAAAAAAAGTACTTTTTTTTTAAAAGTATCCTTTTTTGGAAGGTAAAAAAAAAATTTTTTTTTAAGTACCCTTTTATTGAAAAAGTATCTTTTTCCTAAAAGTAACTTTTTTTTAAGAGTTCCCTTATTTTAAAAACTACCATTTAAAACAAAATAAATTTTTTCTAAAAAGTACCATTTAGTAAAAGAGTACCTTTTCATTCGTAATTTTTGATTTTGAAAACAATCGAACAGCCGGTTTGTTTCCATTTTCTACACATCTTTATTTTCTTTTAATTATTTTAATTTTTATTTGTTACAAATTTATGTTCTTTTGTTAAGAAGAAAATTTTGGTTTAAATAAATCACTTTTGACACGATTTAACGACGCACAGTGGCGCCGTTTGAGTTTTTTCGTTGCAAAAATCATAAGTTTAGAAACAATTGATATAATCAAATAAGTTAAAAGGCATATGATAATTGTCCAACCTATGATGTTGCGCTTTCTAAATGCTTACTTATGGGTTATCAGAAATGAAATTTGTTAACGGCATGAGAAAATCATGTTTATGTTAAATAAAAACATGATTTTTAACCGTTTTATATTTTTTATGTTTCTTTTTAAAAATTTTTATTCATAACAGAATGTATTTTTATACCCTATACCACTATGTGGTTTGGGTATAATGACTTTGTGCTGCTGTTTGTAACAACCAAAAATATTTGACCTAGACCCATCTTTAATTATACCGATCGAATCAGAATCACTTTCTGAGTTGATTTAGCAATGTCCGTCCGTCCGTCCGTCCGTCCGTCCGTCTGTGTGTCCATGTAAAGCTTGTAATCAAACTGCAGGTCGCAAATATGAATATATTTTGATGAAATTTGGTATATAAGCTTTTATCGGCCATGGGATGAACGCTATTGAAATTGGTGAGAATCGGTCCATGTTCAGACCTAGCCCCCATACAAATTACCCATATGAAATCGACATAAATTGCCATAAGATCCAAATTGTCATATAGATCTTACTCAAATTGGGTTTGTATGCGTTCATTACATCCACTAATGAGTAGTCCAAAAATGATCCCTTTGACCCCGTATAGAGCTGCTTCCCGATCTTCACTTAAATCTATTAAAAAACAAAAATATTGCACTGATTCTTCTCAAATTTTGTTTGTACATATTTTTGCAAAATACAAGAGACTTTCCCAAAAATGATCAGGATCGGTCCATTTTTGGACCTAGTCCCTTTATAGATATAGCATCCGATATGAACTTTTTCATATCTGCGGCCAAAAAAATTAATAAAAATCCCACTCAAATTTGGTTTTTGCTTATTTTCAATGTCCAGTTAGTTGGGCCTAAGAGATAGGGTTTCTAAACGCATGGTATAGGGTATCGTATAGTCGGTCTAGACCGACTATAATTTTCTTACTTGTTTCTAATAGACTATTTATTTCTGAAATACAATTATTGGATTCTAACTCTTTTCGTGACTAGACACACTAGATGCAAAGCACTTGTCATGCCAACTGCATTCTGGCTCTGTACCTGAATTTACCAAGGATGTACGTCACACAATTTCTGTCTTTTTTACCTTTTTTTATCTCTAGCAGTCGAAGGAGCAGCTGTGAGCACCTGGACTTTGTTAAATTAGGTAAAGGAATAGCCAAAGAACATATTTTGAGATACGTCAGATATACAAATATGATATGTTTTTTTCCATCAAAGTTGAAATAGCGATTAACCTGAAGAAACAAAATGCGGACAGCAATTTACGACAAAATTGTCTAAAAATATTGTTTGTTTTTTTTTTTTTGAAAACTGAAAATCGGTCAACTTCGAAGGGCTACATCTTATAAATTAAAAATCTGATTTTATTGAAGGAAGCGAATACGTAATCTTTGAGCAATTTCCTATAAAATGATTTTATTCAAAATGTCATGAAATTTTTGATTTTTGCAAACTCATTTTTTCTGAGGGCGCCACTGTGCGAAGTCCGGCCGGCCGTCTGTCAGTATACGTAATCTAAAGATCGCAATTATACAAACAAGCAGATTCCAGCACTTGAAATTCGAGTTCAATTTCTAGGCAGCTTTATTTTTCAACTTAGCCAATTCACAAACCAACACATTTATGGTTTATTATTATTGTGAATGAAGATAACAAACTCATTAACAAACACATTAACAAATTTAATAAAACACACATATCATATGTATAATTTTATGTATGTGTTAGTAGCAGCTTTAAATGCAATTTACTCGAAATAAAGGAACAAATTAAAAAATCTGTAAATCTATAAAACGGCTAAAAAGAAGTATCTTTTAAATAATATACGTTTGGTCAAAAGCGGGATAAAACGATAGAACAAAACATCGGTCACAAGAAATTGCGTAGCCTATTAATATTATAGATATGTATTTAGATGCAATTTGGTGTGTAAGCTTTTATCGGGTATATTTTTAAGACCAATTATGATACCCTCCCCACCAGTATGCAGAGGGTTTATACATATAAGTTTGTTATTCCGTTTGTAGTAAATGTAATGGGTGCGGCGTTAGTGGAAGATCCGCTTCCGTTTCCCTGAGCCTTTGCTGGTCGCACGTGCTGGCGTAGGGGCCTAGCTCGCCGGATGGGTGGGGTCTTGCTCAGGCCCAGGGAAACCGCACTACAGATTTTCACGTGCGATTAAAAGAAAATAACTGTCAAAAACACGGACGCTAAATGGGACGGATGGCCATACTTTCCTTGGGATTGGGGACTAGGTGTTCTGCCCCTTTTGCCCTCCCTACCACGTTACCTCGACTCCATCTTACTTGGAGGTAACCCACAAAAATGACAAGATTTGGCTTGGCTTTGGTTTTCTACATTGGGTTATATATAAAATTTTTATTTGCCCTTCATTTTAAGGGTTTTAATTTTAAATTAAATTTATCAACATTTTTATGGTAACTTTAGATACTGTATGTTTAGGAAAAATTTTTAATTTTAGGATATTTTTAAATTTTCGCAAAATTTTATTTTTTAGAGAAATTTTAATGTTTAGGAAAACTTTAAATTCTAGCAAAATTTTATACATATTTAGGAAGATAATTTTAATATAGGAAAATTTAAATTTTAACAAAATTTTAACTTTATCAATTTGAATTTAGCACTATCTAATTTTAGCACAATTTATATTTATGAAAATTTTTAATTTTAACAATATTTAATTATTAGAAAAAAAATTTTTTTTTTTTTTTTTTTACTTTTAGAAAAAGGTTACATCTAAAAAAATTTTTTTTTTTTATAATTAGAAATATTTGTTTAGGTAGGAAAATTTATTTTTAGCAAAATTTACTTCTATTTAGCTTAAATTTATAAAATTTCTTAACGTAGTAAAATGTTTAGTTTAATTAGAGAAATTTATTAATTTGGCAACATTTTAATAAAAATATTAAATTTAGAAAAATATATATATTGTACAACAATTTTGAATAAGGACAATTAAGGGTATAAAGAAATAAAATTACCGCCTTATCGCTGGTGTTGAAGAGGTACCGATGAAGCTGGTGCCGCCAGACGCCGTGGTTGTGTGTAGTTGAATAAGCTTGATTGGTTCATGAGGTAAACTTTAATTTAATTCCTTAATTTTGTTTTATCAAACAGGTACCCAATATTTTGTGGTTTTATTTATTTAAGTTAATTAATATAGTATCATTTTTTTTTTTATTAAATGAGTCTTATAAATTAAGTGTAGTATTTTAAAAAATAATTATAAACAAATAAAATGATTTCTGTATTCCATCCATTCGTATTTCTTTGTAACTTAACCAAAAACTATTTTTTTTTTTAAATTAAATTTTATTTTTTTGTTTGTAAATTTTCAATTTGATTACAATTATGTTTCTTTATATTTTTCTTATTGTTCTTGCACGCGTTGTTTGTCTTAATTTTGTAATTTCAAACTTTCGTAAAACGTTATTTTTAACTTTGCTTTTATTTTCCACTTAAACTTTACTTATCTTAATTTTACTTTAATTTAATTTTAATTTCACGTTACTTTATTTTAAATTTAAATCTTTATTTTTTTATGTCTTTTCTTATTTCTTTAAAATTAAATTAAACTACATTTTTAATTATTTTAAGTTTTCAGGTTTTTCTTCAACCTTTCTTTTCAAAAACAAAACTTCAACTCCCCGATTTAAATTTAACTTTACTACATTAAACCTTCTCATCTTCATTCATTCATCTGCAGATAAAAACCGGTTTATTAAACAAACAAAATCACCACCAATTCATTGAGAACATTCATAATTACATACAACACAATGAAGAGAAAACAACACGCCATAAATCAGTTTGCTAATAAAAAAAAAAATGCCATCAACCTATTACCATATAAGGTGTTGTTTATATGTACATACTTGAACTTGAAAATAATTTCAAGATCAAGGTTATTATTTTTTTCTTCTTTCTTATTCTGCTTGTAACAGAAATTCTTTTGTTACAGTAAAGCGCAAAACAGATCACCGTCACATAAAAGATGGCTAATTCAGACAAAAATGTTTTAAAATTTATGATATTTTTTTAATATTCATATCTGAACATTTTTAGCCAAGAATCATTTGAAATTTTTTTGAATTATCGTATGACTTCTAAGGTCTCAGAACATTCTTATAGGCATCATACTTTGGGTATTATAATGCCAGCTGCGTTAAAAAATTAATTTCATATGTGTTTTATGAATTATTTAGGATACTTGTAGATTTTCTACTTTATGGAACACACGATCATGGATTTTTATAACAAAAAATTATAACTGAAATTGGGCAAACAGAAAAGCCATTAACTTAAAGTTTAATTGGTATTCAATTTAGATTCTCTGTATTGTCAACAGTTTTAAAGCCGACATTTTTAGTAATATTTTTAAAGCGCAGATGCTCACCCTTACTTCGATAGACTGATTTAAAAAAAAAAAAAAAAAAAAAAAAATTATTAAAAAACAAAATTGGCAATTTTAATATTTTAATAACTTCCGATGTATTGTCACCCACTGTGTTTCTCTGGAAATTATTCGCTTTAAAACTGGTGGCCCAGTTAACACAGTTTAATTGGAGATATTTCGTTAAATAATTTTTCAATTGGAACGTAGCAAATTTGGTGATGCAAAAACTGGATTTTTGTAATTCTTTTTTAGCATAAGATTTCATTGATTTGTTGTCATGATAAAAACAAATTGCCGGAAAATACTCTAGCAGCAGTATTTTGTTGGTTAAATAATTTTTTTTTTAAAGCCAGTTAAAAACATTTCTAAAAAATCTTTAACAAACATTTATTTTTCCAACCTAAGCCTAATATGAAATAAGAGCCATTTTATACATTTAACAGTAAAATCCTAATAATATATTTTAACCTTAAAATTATGACATATTTAGAAGGGCTTTAATAATTGCTGTTTTCGTGTTATTTATTGTACAACATTAAAATAAGCTCCGGAAAGTAATTCTATTTTTAGATAAGGTAAGAAAAAAGTCGTATTTTTTTCAAAGTTAGCTGTTGGCAGTATTTTTTTTTCTTTTATTTTATTATTACATTTGTTAATATTGTACTATTTTTGTTGAAAGTACAAGAAGGGAAAAGTAGTCTCTTAAAAACTACAATTTTTAGTTAACTAACACTGTGTTATTCATTGGATTCATTTGAATAATATATTAAGCTGCGTTCACACTACGTGTTTTGCTCGTGTTTTTCTTATTTTTTTTAGCACGTGTAATTTGTACACATAGTGTGAACCCTTTCAAACATTGTTTATGTACAACACATTTTGCAAGACATATGTAAATTTTTCAATTAGAGCAGGTTCTATTTTGGCAAGATAAACATATGAAAATACAACACAGTTTGTGGCGAAAGAAAAACAGAGTAAATTATAAAGATTAATATTGAGAGAAAAATAAATTGTTTAATATTAATTAACAATTAAAAAATATATAAAATATGTAACTTTATTTTTAACAATAATTTTTTGTAAATTCACAAATTAAATCAGCTGTTGTTTACATTTAGAGGTTATGTCATACGGAAATACATATGTACGTTTGAACGCAAAAATTATGAATCGTATGTAAAACGGCAATTTTGACACACACACGGAATTACGTATGGATCGTAAAACTGAATTTACACATGGAAAATACACATAGTGTAAACACACCTTTAGAGATGGTTCTCTGCAATTGGAGTTATTTTAAATGTGGTTATTTTGAAAGGTAACTTTTTTCAGAATGATAGCTCGTCCAGTTGTGGGTTTGTTCAATAATATTAACTGTTATTTGATAAAAATCAAATATCGGTATACTTCCCCACTTTAGTTTATACTATTTTCTTATAAGTAAAAGTTTGAGAAAAATTTATATTTTTATAGTGCATATTCAACATCAGCATTATAATAGAAAAATTCAGTTCCGTAAAACTCTTATTTCATGACCTATTTATAGCCTGCACTAAGGGATGGTAAGTGGCTTATTAAATACTATAAAAAAAAAATTGTAAATCAGCTGTTAAAAAAAAAAACAAGTCGGCTTTGCCGAATCTTTAATACCCTCCAGCTGGGTTTTGCGTTTACATTAATATCTGGACTTATTGTACTATTTTAAATAAATGTAAACAGAGTATTTGAGAAAGTAGACAATTTGATAAACCTAATACTGAATTATTCCAACAAACACACTGAATTTTTATAATCTTTTAGGACATATCATGGCAGAATGATACCTGATGTACGCCATTTTGAATACCAGCATGCTCGAAATAATGATGAGCAGCAAATAATGATTTTCCGTAGTTTACCCAGGTACGTGGTTTCTTTTGTGAATGAGCGTAAGTTCAAAGACAGACGGACAGACATACAGACGCACAGATGGACAGACGTTTATGTCGAACCGGTTTAATGTTTGAAGGCATGACAACAAGCGTACGCCGAATATCGTACATGCATGAAGAGTTTGCAGTAGCTACAAAACAACATGGTCGTGGGAGATCGGCGTGTAAAGGAAGCAGACAGCGAGACAACAGTCCGTTATTTTCACAAACGACAGAGAGTGGAGCTCTTTTTTCGCCAGCATCCCACTGGATTAGTTCGAAAGAGTTTCATAGGTAAGAAAGGTAAAGGACATCGGCTCTACTGGGAGGAAATTAAGAAAAAACCGGTATGATAAATTTCAATTAACTTCCAAAGTGAGGGAATTGGTTCCATCACCAATTCAATAGTATAGCGGCGAATTATATTCGTTCAATTGTTGGATTACATCAAACCAGTATAGGCTCAGGCGAGGTAGCGTTGGCAGTTGGATTGTATCCAGCTCAGATTAGGGACGAATTACACGCAGCAAAATAGTAGGAGCGTCCATTTCTTTATTGGATTACATGCAAACTAGCTAGGAGGATAGGATCGCCAGGCTAGAGACACCGTCAATACTCGCGACACCAGCAAGTATCAATATCTGCGACACGAGTAACAATAATATTATAACAACTCATAAGCATCAATACCTGCAACACCAGCACCAACAATATTACAACAACTCATAAAGTGTGCTAAATAAATAATAAAAATAAAAAAGCAAAAGAAAGTGAATGATAGGAAGTGGCAAAGCTGAATGCATTCCTGCTTCAAATTCGGATTAATCGGAGTTTCCTTATGTTTGGCGCCCGAGC
The DNA here is from genome assembly GCA_963682025.1 of Cordilura impudica. NCBI lineage: Eukaryota > Metazoa > Arthropoda > Insecta > Diptera > Scathophagidae > Cordilura > Cordilura impudica. Next base: position 12,994,244 of record OY821517.1, read on the forward strand.
AGGAACGCTTCAATTCGAACAAGAAAACAAATTCGAGTGGTCAATGGAAAAAGAGGCATGGTCCGAAGTAACTGGATTTACTCTTGTACAAGTTCTACCCGAGTTTGTCCTAGAGGTAAACGGCACAGAAGAAGAACTATGCAGAAACTTATCTGCATTCATCACCCAATGCGAGCACAAGGAACCAGTGAGCAGCTTCACCAATTTCCCCGACAGATGTAGCATCCAGTTTGAATGTATCTAAAGGGCCAGCCGACAATCCGCCGGAAGAGACCACATTGGCTTTGAAGAAAGAGTCGAGGAGTTACCGGAGGTTTACGGCATGGGTCGTCGCATGTTGCCAAGAACAATGTGTGATGTAGTTCCACAAAAATAAACGACAATGGGATTCATGAGAGGTTTTTCGAAAGGATTTCCTAGCTTTCTCTCTGTTCCCCGGGTACTTGGAACACCTAGATGACGAAATCAGATGAAGACTGCAGAAATCCTGGCAAAACTTTAAGCTATACGTTATAGTGATTCAGATCGTGACGCGACAGCAGCAACCATCCATACACGTGACGCCAGCAACCATAACTGGATCTACTCTTGTACAAGTTCTAACCGAGCTTGGCCTAGAAAACGAACTATGCAGAAAATTAGCTGCATTCATTACGAGCGCAAGGAACCAGGAATAGAGTGGTTGGAAGAGATAGTGGTAGTGTACAGTCGAGCAGATTCACAAGTTCGCCCGACAGATATAGCATCCAGTTGGAATGAGTCTAAATGCCCAGCCCACAACCTGCCGTTATTGACCATACCTTCATAAGTAAGCTCGAGGGAAGGGACTTCATTGGCTTTGTAGAAAGAGTCGAGGATTCACCGGAGGTTTAAGGCATGGATCGTAACATGTTGCCAAGAACAATGCCGGAGCTATTGAAAGAGAGGGCACTGATGTGATTCCGCAACAACAACCGACAATGGGTTTCCTGGGAAATATTTCGAAAGGATATTTCCTAGCTTTCTCTATTTTCCCACCGCTACTTCAAAGACCTAAATGACGAAATCAGATGAAGACTGCAGAAACTCTGGCAAAACTTCTAGCTATACGTGATATCTATTCTGAACATGACGCGACAACAGCAGCCATCAGAATGCGCGACACCAGCAACCATAAATATGAGTTGCGGTATCGGTGCGGGTGTCTTTTCTATGCTAGTGTATTTCAGGCTGGCAATCTGAAAAGTCAATCAGGATAGCTTTTAGTTAGGATTTTATAAGCAAAGAGGACTGAGGGAAAGGTGGGCATTTTTTTTTACCGATAATCAGGCGATGCTTGACCATACCGAGCCGTGATTACTTTGGTATGAATCCCCAGTCCTAGGGACTTTTACGTAAATAAAATGGGGAGGAATTGGCGAGGATATATCCAGCTCTTGACTTCTCTTATATGGTGTCAGTCTCAACTTCATTACGAATCATTAAGTGAAGAATCTCCGTGTACATTATACGAGCAGATAAGAAGAGATGGAAGAAAATTTCCACATCCAAGACTGGGAGACTTTCGTAGCCTGATTACAACTTGAAGTGGACCAAATCTCTACTCTGTAGAAATAGAAAGGACATTTCGAAGCTTATTTCTGTAGTGTTAGGTCACTGATTGATAGGAGAGCATGTAGGAAGACTTGGTCTTAACACAAGGAGTAATGTTTCTGTTGTGGTGCAGTCGGGATAGAGGAGGCAATAATCATGTCGTTGCGAGTTTGCAGCTTTAGGCAATATCAATTATATACTTCGGCAGACACACGAGTATGGAGGATGATTTATCTGTAATGTTAGTAACTTAGGTAGGCGACCTTATTCGTTATCGTATTTTTACAACCTTCAAAATTTTTCGTTTCGAATAGTGTGGTTTTCTATACACAGTCACTGATGCTCACAGTCGCAGTCTAACTGATGCTCACAAGACCTTAGCTGTCGCTTTAACCAACATACCTTAAATCCAGTTATGGATTAAGAGAAATGTCATAAATCGCACAAGTCACTTAATATTGTTTCGATCAGACCTTTGCAAAAACCCATTCTCCACATATATATTTTGAAAAATTTAAATATTGTCAGACTAGAGAATCTCTCCAGAAGTTATTTATGTAGATTATTGCGCTGTCGACCAAGACCTACAATAACTTTCTAACTTATTTCTATTTTCAATGTGGTTTTATTATTTTTTTTGTCCTCAACTTGACAAGACTTGACATTTCTGCCAAGAAAAGGAATAATAAATAACTAAAATAAAAACTTTATATGCATCTTAAAAAAAATGTACTTACAAACTCATTCAAAATCAAGGATTAGAAACACTAAGTACACAAGAGAAAAAAAAAAACTTTAGTAAAGAACATAATAAGTAGATCTACTTTATAGTTCGTAAAAGCTGAAAGCAAAACATTAAAGATTTATGAAAAATTTTTAGAAATTTCTTTTTCCTGCAATTTATCGCTACTTTTATCTTTAAATTTGCCGAATAAATGATGCTAAATTAGTCCACAAATTTAATGGTTGCAGTTTACAATTATAACTGTCTTAAGTTTGCTCAACAACATTTTTATTATAATAATATTTCATTCATTCTCAGCTGGTATTGCCTTAATCCTTTCCCTTATTCATTGTCACCAGTTGGCTCAACAGAAAATCCCTGCTGGCGTTATATTGTTGTAACATTTTTAATTTATTGCACACATAATTGTGCGAAAAAAATGCGTAGCCAGTAAGAGAAGAAAACAACATGAAATAGCTCTTTCACACTATGCATGAAAAGTAGATGGTATTATGCTTTAAAAATATTCTTAATGTATAATTTGCATGTATTTAAGTTATTTCGTCTTTCAAAAGTCAGCCTTTGCAGCTTTAACTTCATAAAAATTAAATTCTTAATTTATAATATATATTTAAAGAGATTCCTAGATCATCTTCCATTTAGAGAAGACGTAATTAATTCCATCTCCCGATAATCAATTATATTCTTTTAAAGTCAAACTGTAAAAGAGTTGTTTATAAAAATCAAAATTACACTTGGGTAAAAACAGAGTATTTTGTGATAAAAACCAGATTTAAAGACGCGGTAGAGGCAGCGATTTTAATGGTGGTTTCAAGCTATTTATCATCTGACTTACTAACAACTTCTTCTGATATTGAATTCGTGTGTGTCAAAATTAAATGTAATTGCAAACACTTCTTTTTGACTTGCTCCGGTATTGCTCCTGGCTCTTCATTATCTGTTCACGAAAATCATTTCTAGGCTATACAATAAGTTGCATAAAACGCCAATCCTATTGATTCTATGTTTGCTTTTGTTGATTTTAATTTAATTTCTACATTGTGGAATAACTATCCAGAAACTTCTTATATGGTTCCAATTAAATTTGATGAACACAACGTATCTGAATTTTATGTTTTCAAATGAATAGAGTTTTTAAATATAACTATAAATTTTTGGACTTGGTGTTTGTTAAAGAACCTGATGATTCTACTTTAACACAATCTTATCTGAAGATCGTCGCTATCGCAACCTTGAAATTACCTGTTGTCTTCCTTCACTGTATGAGTCAAAAACTGTTTTAGAGGGATGAAACTATTCTGACTACAATATGCTAAATAAGCTCATTTATGGTAAAATCTGGCATCAATTGTTAACCTTCGAAAATGGAAGTCATGTAATTAATTCGATTACTAACACATTCTACAAAATCATTTACTCTCTTATGGATATATCTATCCGTGTCTACAAACAAGCTGGCTCTCTATGGAGTTCTACGCAACTATTTATACTTACAAATTAAAAAGTATACGCTCTGTAAAAAGTACTAAGATAGTGACTGGTCTTCTAACTGAACATGGCTAATGTTCTATATGCCGAGCAGAATACAATGCTCTTAACACGTCATTGTATAAAAACTACATAAGGAAATTGGAAAATGAAAAGAATACTCTTTGAGTTTCCGCCTGTAGTGAGAAAACCAAAAGAAAGTGAAGTGAAGTATTTTATTATTGAGTATGCATTTAATGAGAGGAACTGGCAAAGCTGAATCTATCCCGGCTTCAAACTCGGATTAATCGGAGGTTCCTTATATTTGGCGACCGAGCAGGGACGCTTTAATTTGAATAAGAAAACAAATTCCAGAGGACAACGGAAAAAGAGACATAGTTCGAAGTAACTTGATCTGCTCTTGTACAAATACTACCGAGTTTGTCCTATAGATAACCGGCACAGAGGGAGAACTATGCGGAAAATTAGCTGCGTTCATCACCCAATACGAGCACAAGGAAACACTGAGCAGCTTCACCAATTCCCCCGACAGACGAAGCATCCAGTTTGAATGAATCTAAAGGCCCAGCCTACAACCCGCCGAAAGAGACCACATTGGCTTTGTAGAAAGAGTCGAGGAGTTAGCGGAGGTTTACGGCAGGGATTGTCGCATCCAGTTTGAATGAATCTAAAGGCTCAGCCGACAACCCGCAGGAAGAGACCACATTGGCTTTGTAGAAAGAATCGAGGTTTGCGGCATGGGTCGTCGCATGTTGCCAAGAACAATGCGTGATGTGGTTCCGCATAAACAAACGACAATGGGTTTCCTGGGAGGTTTTTCGAAAGGATTTCCTAGCTTTCTCTCTTTTTCTCCGGTACTTGGAAGACCTAGATGACGAAATCAGATAAAGACTGCAGAAATCCTAGCAAAACTTTAAGCTATACGCGATAGTGATTCAGATCATGACACGAAAATAGCATCCATCCGTACACGTGACGCCACGTGAATTGCGGTATCGGCGCGGGTGTCTTTTCTATGGTAGTGTATTTCAGGCTGTCAATCAGGAAAGTCAATCAGTATAACTTTTAATTGCAATATTTTTCTTTTTTTATAGGTTTAAGTGAAGATCGAGAAGCTATACACGGGGGCTATGACTATGAATTGCCCTATAAGGTTTATTTATGGACTACTGATTAAGGGATAATAAGGATACAAAAACTCAGTTTGAATGAGATTTATGTGATAATTTGTATCCTATGGCAATTTAAGTCAATCTCATAGCTGTATAGGGACAGGGTGTGAATATGCTTATATGCCAAATTTCATCAAAATATGTGCATATTTGCGACCTGTAGTTTGATTACAGGACTTACATGGATACAGAACGTACAGACAGACAGACAGGCGGATGGACGTACCATCGGATATCGCTAAATAGACTCCGAAAGTGATTTTGATTTGATCGGTAAAAGATGGTTCTAGGTCAAAGATTTTTGGTATTTACAAACAGAAGCACAAAGTCATTTGTAGTGTGTCCAGATACACTTATTTCAATAAATTATAGAAAATATAAAATTATTTTTTATTTGATTATAAAACATATATAATTTCTTTAGAGTACAAAATACAACAAATTTCTGGAAACAATAGAAATACCCAAACCATATAGAACAAAAAGTTGAACGGGTGGCATATTTCAATATTTATTTGTCATCGAAAGCCAGACGCATGTTATTAAATAATATGTTGGTCAATATTTATTCGGCACCCTTTCAAATTAATTAAACAAAAAACAAAAAATTGCATTTTGCAATTTTTTAAACATGGTAAACGGCCATGAGGTAATAATACATTCATATGCGGATGTCATATGAACCGATAACACTAAATATTCTGACATACATTTTTTTAAAAATATTAATGTTGGTTAAGCAAAACATATACCATAGTCTCAATAGTAATAGTTGTAGTATTTAAGCTTTGTAATTTCAAGTAGAAGAGAATCAATAAAATTCCGGTGAACTCATAATAGTTCTTGTGAATTATTGTTACTTATAATAACACTGGTCTACAATTAAAAAAAAAAATTGACTGCAGAAACGAAGCATATTTTTTAACTAATCTGGGATCGTTGAATTCGAATTTGGCATAAAAATTGGGCTATCACGTCTTGTTCATATTTTATCGCATGCTGACAATACTGTAAAACAGTTAATACTGACACTACAATTTCACAATTTGACAGAAGCCCACCCACATTCATTCTAAATCTTCATAATAGTAGCGTTTAACCATGTCAGGGAGATCGTGTGTTACTGATTCAAGCTATTTTTGCTTTGTGTGTGGTGAATATTTGATTGGAAAGGAAGGATATGCAATATCAGAATCATTAAAACTAGCACATTTTAGCGCTCGAAATTCAAGTGCAATTTCTAGGAAGCTTTTTTTCAACTTAGCCAATTCACAAACTAACAATTTTATGGTTTATTATTATTGTGACTGAACATAACAAACTCATTAACAAACACATTAACAAATTTAATAAAACACACATATAGCATTGTATAATTTTGTGTATGTGTTAGGAGCAACTTTAAATGCAATTTACTCAAAATAAGGGAATAAATTGAAAAATCTGTAAATCTGAAAAACGTTAGAAAAGAAGTACCATCAAATAATGTACGTTTGATCAAAATCGCGATAAAACGGCAGAACAAAACATCGTTCGCAAAAGATCGCCTAACTTATTAATATAGATAGATTTGCATATATACATTATTTTGCGTTTGCTGTCAGAAACGTGGAGAAACCGTGGACACCGACACGGTCCAGAACTGTTTTATACAAGTGGTCAAATAGCAAGAAGATCTATTTTGATTTTTCAATTCCAGTACTTTGGAGAAAGTCAAGTAACCACCAAACCGATTGTTATTTCTGTGTAACAAAAGTTGCTGGATTCAATATGAAAACGCAAAAAAATATTACTAACGCCAATGTCCCATCGGTTTCCACACCAGTGCAACGCCCACCAAATCATCCATTACTACGAGCAGTGAGTCCGAAACATCTTCCGCAAGCAGTGGTAGTTTGTATGAGGCTGATAATGAACGCCATTTAGTGACTCAAGCTCAGGTGAGTGATCTAATTCGGGATTTACATTTAACGAAGCAAGACGCAGAATTACTAGTTTCACCACTGCAGCAGTGGAAACATCTTGCAGTTGGGACAAAGTTAACAATCTATAGAGATAGATCCTTGGAGTTGGCTGCATATTTTGAAAGAGACACTCTATTCTATACTGTACTCATGTTAATGGTTTATTTAAAAAAAAAAGTACCAGCCATATGGCAAAACTGAATGTCGGTTATTTATTGATGGCTCTAAGTACAGTTTAAAGGCTCTTATTTTGCATAATGGGAATGAAAAACCATCCATACCAATTGCTCATGCCACTAGTACAAATGAAAATTACGAATCAATGACTGAAATTTTGACATTAGTCAAATAGAGCGATCATAAATGAAAGATCTGAGGTGACCTTAAAATGTGTGATTTAAAGTTCTTTGTATACATATTTTTTTAATTAACCAACACCCCTACAAATGCAGTGCATTGTGTTGATTTCAGGAAAATAGGTTATGGGAAGGAGGAGAGAGTGAGTAGTGTTTGTGTATATTTGACTTAAATTTTATTAGATTATAGCTGTCAGGAAAGACCTCTGCGGGGGGATTTTATTCCACATATGGCTAGTGCCACTGATAAACGAATTCTCTCTGTAATTCGTTGTGCGGTTAACTGGACAATAGACTACAAACGGATGCGATCTACTAGAGAAGCGGGTAGAGCGAACCGAAACTCGGGCACTTGGAATAAGTTCGCTAACCTCAGCAGAACATTTCCCATGGTAATATATGTGGAACAGTGCTACACAACCCACATTCCGACGGTGTTCCAATGAATCAATAGAATTGGATACCCTACTGTCATTGATGAGCGCCAACGCCCTCCTTTGCACACGGTCCAGTAGCTCCCAAATAGACTTCGAAACTCCTGCTCATATATGGGAGTTGTAATCCAATTTCGGTCGGATGTAAGTGGTATAGATTTTAAGGAGATCAGAGGGAGTGTAGTAATTTTTGCACCGTTTTAGAAAACCAAGACACTTGAATGCTTCTTTCGACACTTGAAAAACATGTTCGTTCCAACGAACATCACATTGAATTCTCATGCCTAGAACATCAAGAGTATCCGATTCCTCAATACCTAAACCACCCATATATACAGATGACATTGTTGATTCCATGGCCCTATGGGTCAACGTACAACATTGAGTCTTCAGCGCATTAAAATCAAACCTATTCGCTTTACCTCACTCGGAGATGGTTAACAGGTCTTGATTGAGTGTGTCATCCATTGTCTGCCTTTTGCCCCCAACCTCCAAGAGGCTTGGCCTATAATTAAAGGAAAATAAATGACAAATGCTGCTGTCAGCTCTTTCGCATATATAATTCAGAATCACTTTCTGAGTCGATTTAGCGATGTCCGTCCGTCCGTCCGTCTGTGTGTCCATATAAAGCTTGTGATCAAACTACAGGTGGCAAATATGAATTTATTTTGATGAGGTTTGGTATATTTGCTTTTATTGGCTATAGGATGAATGCTGTTGAAATTGGTTAGAATCGCTCCATGTTCAGGCCTAGCCCCCATACAAATGACCCCTATGAAATCAACATAAATTGCCATAAGATCCAAATTATCATAAAAATCTTAGTCAAATTAGGTTTGTATATGTTTATTACATCCAATAATCAGTACTCCAAAAATGATCCCTATGGGACAACTCTTAGTCATAGACCCCATATGGAGCTGCTTCCCGATCTTCACTTAAATCTATTAAAAATTCAAAAATATTGCACGGATTCTTTTCAAATTTTGTTTGTATATATTCTTGCAAAATACAACAGACTTTACCAAACATGGTCAGGATCGGTCCATTTTTGGGCCTAGTCCCCATATAGATATAGCATCCGATATGAACTTTTTCATATCTGCAGCCAAAAAAATTAATAAAAATCCCACTCAAATTTGGTTTATGCTTATTTTCTATATCCAGTTGGTTGGGCCTGAGAGATAGGGTCTCTAAACGCATGGTATAGGGTATCGTATAGTCGGTCTAGACCGACTATTATTTTTTCTTACTCGTTTTTATTTAATTTAATAACTTTTGGTGGAGTAGGGCTTTTAAATTAAATATTTTTAGGAATCATAGTCGGAGTCGATGGAAAAAAACTCCGACTCCGACTCCCAATAAGCAAAAATTATTACCGACTCCAACTCCACAGCCCTGCCTGTGAGACAAATTATGGAATATAGTCCTGTTATTTGGGATCATCAATATAATACATTGAATCTGTCCAAAAACAGTTCCTTCTTTCCTTTTTGCTTAGTCTACAATGAAGTCTTATAGATCTTCCTTAATATCCTATAAAATTAGCATTAATTACTCTTAAGTTACCTACTCTTAAAAGCAGGTTAACTATGTTGAATGTGTCTTTCGTGTATAATGAAGATGTTTGTTGTGAATTAATTTTAAATGAAACAACATTCAATGTTCCTCAGCGAATGACTCGTCACTGTCAACCATTTTGTATTCCTTCTTTTTTCGCACAAATTAGGCTAACGTTGTTTTATGTCAACTTATTGATTATTCTATAAATATAAATGTCATTAAACGTATTATAGTACGTTTATACTTGAATCCTAAATTTTGTATTATTAATATTTTTTCTAGTGACTTATATTTATTTTTGTTGTTTTATATAAAAATGGTTTCTTTATTTTAGAGTAAAATTTTTTTTATTACCTTCCAAAATTGGGTATACTTTTATCTCATAATATTAAACTTTTGTAGCATCTGCTTTTTTTTTGTAGCATTTTGCAAAATGACCCCATAATATTTTAGCAACAACAATTAAATAACCTAAAGTCTTAAAATTGCGAAGTTTATCATTAAAATGGCTTCTTTGTCTAATCACTGTAATAAATTTGCATTGTACTCGTAGTTTAAACATTCAAATTTATTAAACATTTAAAAGAATTTACAAAAGAAAACAAAAAACGGGAAGAATTTTTATACGGCTTCGAGAGGATACACAACATTTTTAAGAAGAAGAAAAATAAAAACAAAAAAAAAAAAAAAAGCACAAATAAGATATTTAAATTCAATCCAGTTTGAGGAACTAATCAAATTTGGGTATACAAATTATGCACTTATTTTAGTGCTATTAAAATAAAAGTTATTTGATCCTTTATTACTGCTTTTTGAAGCATAACAAGTGAGCAAATTATAGTCGGTCTAGATTGACTATATGATACCCTATACCATGGTTTAGAGACCCTATCTCTTCAGTACAACTAATTGGATACAGAAAATAAGCATAAACCAAATTTGAGTGGCATTGATTGTTATTAATTTTTTTTGGCTGCAGATATGAACAAGTTTATACCGGATGCTATATTTATATGGGGACTAGGTCGAAATGTGGACCGATACTGACCATATTTGGTAAAGTCACTTATATTTCGAAAAAATATATACAAACCAAATTTGAGAAAAATCTGTGCAATATTTTTTTTTTTAAAGATTTAAGTGAAGATCGGGAAGCAGCTTTATATGGGGGATATGACAAAAAATTGCCGTATGGGGTTTATTTTTGGTCAACTGATAAATTGATGTAATAAACACACACAAACCCAATTTGACCGAGATCTATATGATAATTTGTATCTTATGGCAATTTAAGTCGATTTAATAGGGGTCATTTGTATGGGGACTAGGTCGGAACATGGACCGAATTTCGCTAATATCAATAGCGGTCATCCTATAGTGGACAGATGCTTATATGCCAAATTTCATCAAAACATTCATATTTCCGACCTTTAGTTTGATTACAAAATTTACATTAACATACAGACAGACGGACGGACATCGCTAAATCGACTCGGAAAGTAATTCTCAGTCGATTGGTATAATAAAAGATGGGTCTAGGTCAAATATTTTTGGCAGTTACAAACAGCAGCACAAAGTCGTTATACCCAAACCACATAGTTTTATAGGACATAAAAACAGTAGAGGGGGTAAAATTTATCACCACCTCCACAGTTAAAGGTTAATAGAATAAGTTTGAAAACAATATTTTTGCTTTCATGTAATAATATATTTTAAATAATAGTAGGAAGTAAAAAACTAAATTTTAGATATTTTTTTTTTTTTGAGGGGAAAAATTGGGATTTTGAAAAAAAAAATTCTTTGAGTTGAAAACTGGCGAAAAATGTTGAGTTGAGTTATGTTTTGAAATGAAAAAATATTTTGAGGTGAATATTTTTATTGAATAATTAAAAAAAAGAGTTTTTTGTTGCTTTGACGTAATTAAATATATTAAACAGAAACAATTTTGAGCTTGAAAAATGTTTGGAAGTGAAAATGTATATTGAGGTATTTTTTTTCCAAATTATTTTGTAGAAAAAATTATTGGGCTTTGGACAAAATATTTTGAGGAAAAATTTGTATTGTAAAATTTTATGGAAGAAATAAATATTTTTTGTTTTGAGGTTATTAAATATAGGAGAAAAAAGTTTGGGTTTGATATAATTGTGTGGTTAAGGGGAAATCATTTTAGATTTGAGAAATGTTTGGAAGTGAAAAAATTGGACGTGATTTCTTTTTTTTTTTTAAATATATTTTTTTGATGTTGTAAAATCCTATACCACCTGGTGGTAGAGGGTGTAAAACCGCAGTTAGTTTTCTTTACCATTTACCCGTTATTTAAATTTTTTCCCATTTCGTCAGGTATATAACTCAAGTTCCGACTATTAATGTTTTTTGAAAAATACCTATGTAAATGTACCTGTCAAAATTAAAAAGATTTTACCCATTAATTTAACAATTAAACGCATTATGTTTCAACGCTTTTTTTATAAGTATATAACAACTCGTGTCAACTCTACCGTTTCCTTTTTCTGGCAGTATAAAAAACAAATAAACTCACGCAAAAAAATACACCGGTACGACCAACTTCTGTATTCATAACACACAGACGGACGGACATCGTTAAATCGGCTCGGAAAGTTTTTTTTAGTCGATCCGAGTCGATATAATAAAAGATGGGTATAGGTGCAATATTTTTGGTAGTTAAAAACATCAGGGCAAACTCATTATACCCTAACCACATAGTGGAAAACTTTGGTATTAATAAATTTTGCACAAAATATCTGTATTGGTGCACACGTGCTGAAACTGGCGGGTATAAAATGGGATATAGGAGTGTAGGGGAGTGTTCGAACTACAGAAGGTACAAGAGTTTCTTTGATGGCTTTTGATGGACAGGAGTTATGCTCTATTAAATAGGAGATTTTCGGGAAATTTGGACCTTTCTTGAAATTTTTTTTAATTTCTAAACGACTAAGTGACTATGTTTCGAACATTAATAGCTTGGAAGTTACAAAATTATATTAAAATCTTTTAAATCAAAAAAGTTACAGTCATTTAAAAATTAAAAATTAAAATTTAAAAATAAATAGAAAAAAAGAATATAATTGATAATTTTTTGGCTCCCGAGCTTCACTGGTATTTTCTTTAAAATGGACAACATAACTTTAAAATCGGTAACCATAAAAAATGATTTTTGGCCGCCTTCTTAAAATATGGTCCACAGTGTGTCGGTCCGTCCGAAAGATAACCGATGAAACCTTTGACGACCGAACTTAAGTCGCTGGAAAATATTTTACTTGTTTTGGACTTGTGTTTTTCAAGCAAACATTTCTAAATATTTTTTCAACTCCCACTAAGAAATTCCATCAGAAATGTATCTCCCTTTGTTCGTTAATGGTCATTATTTGTGAACAAATAATTTATATTGATCAACGCGAGCATGGTGTTTTAATACCCTCATTCAACTATGCAAAAGGTTTGTCAGTTTGTCATTCAGTTTTTAACGCATCGTAAAATAGATTTGCGATACCATAAAGTATATATATTTTTTATCCAAATAACAAATCGAGTCAATACAGATATGCCCGCCTATCCATCCATTCATATGACTCTCTGTCTGTTGAAATCATACCCATTAACAAAATAAACCATTTACCTGGGTAAAGTTAAGCTAATATTAATTGCCATTATATCGACCAGGTTGCTAGTGAAAATGGAGTTAATCGGTCGTCATTGTGCCAAGACATGGTCTAAAATGTGAAGACACCTCTAAGAAATGCTATAAAATTTCACATAAAAAACTGAAATTAGTGAGCAAGCAACGTTTATACGTAATACGTCTGACATATGAACGAATGGTTTATCGATAAGAGTAAGATAATAACAAGATGGTTGTGGTCTTACTTAATCAGATTGTTATGATCTTTCTCTATTTAAACATTGAATAATGTAATTACGAGGGCGGATCAATAAGTCCGTGACTTTTTTAACTTCCCTCATAGTTATATGAAATGCAGTACTGCTCCCATCAAGTACCGCCTCTTAAAAGACTACTTTAAAATTTTGATCAAGTTCCGTCATATACTTTGCATTTAACAGCTGTTCAAAACCTCGTGCTTTTTTTAAAATGATAAAAAGTGAATTTCGAGTGCTCACTAAACATTATTTTTTCCGAAAAGAACCGTCAATCAAACCAGGGAAAAGCATGATAAATACTATCGGGACTCTGCACCATCGATTTCAATGGTACAAACTGGTTGACTGTGGTTGTGGTCGCACAAATACAAATGACGCTGAACTTTGTGGACGGCCAATTGAGGAAAATACACCCGAAAATGCCGAAAAAATCCAGATCGAGGAGTAAAAGGGCGTGAGATTGTTGATGCCACAGGCATTTCATATGGCAGTGTGGTTTCGATTTGAAATGGTCAGTTGGGTTTAAGAAAGCTGTCTGCAAGATGGGTGGCGCATTTGCTCTCAATTGACCGTAAACGTAATCGTATGGCAACTTCAAAGGATTGGAAAAATTCCATGAATTGGGCTACGAATTGGTACCTCATCCACCATATTCTTCGGATTTAGCCCCCCAGTGACTAACTCCTATTTCCAAACCTAAAAAATGGCTCGGTGGAAAGAGATTTAGCTCCAACGATGAAATTTTTGATCAAATAAATGCCTATACAAAAATTGGAGAAACGTTGAAGTAAGTGTATTGAGTTAAAAGGAGATAATGTTGAAAAATGAATTTCTTTTTGCAAAAAAAACTTTGTTTCATTCTAAAAGTCAGGGAATTATTGATCCGCCCTCGTATATGTATTTTTTGTATTCGTATGTATTTACATTTATGCTGATTACATTTAATAATTAGTTTAAATTAAAAAAGCAAGGAAATTTTTACAATTATCTTAATTATTTTAAACTTTGTAAATCTAGTTTTTCTTGTCTCTTACTGTCGATAACTTTGGTTATAGAAATGTGTTTAGTTCACGGGTGAAGGGTATAACCCGTTCTTGCATAAATAGTTGAATTTGTATACCCACCACAGCGGCTCTAGGAAATATCTTTCAATGAAAAATTCGCCAAAAAAAAAAATTTATGTATATGAAAAATGACCCGACAAAAAATAAAAATTGCCAAAAAAAAAAAAAAAAAAAGAAATGAAATTCTGGCCAACAAATTTTAAAAATGGCAAAAAATAAAAAATCGAAAATCCCCAAAAATATGAAAAATGGCCCAAAAATATGAAAAATGTTAAAACAATGTCCAAAATTAACCCATATTGTCCATGTGGAAATTCACTCAAAAGTCAATTAAAAATTATGCAAAATTGAATATTTATTTATATAGGAGTTAATTTTCCATTATGGAAAAATAGCCCATAACATTATATGGCCTTATGTAATGTATTCATATAAATACTTAGTATACAGTTAAAAAATAATTGATGAGTGTCTTGTACAACTGCAATCACGCGATTTTTTGTTAAAATTTTTCACTTGCAGCGCAATGTACACCCAGCATTTTAAAAATGCCAGCAACCAGTTTGGCGAAAGGTTTCAGCTCTTTTCATTGTCCATATTGTCATGCAGTTGTACAAGACACGCTTCAATTATTTTTTTTTAACTACTACTATGTTAAGTATTTATATGAATACATTAAAAAAATGTATTTACACTTTGTAATTAACTGTTATTAGGTAGATGCGAAGATCAAAAGCAAAGCAAAAATTTAGTTAAAAGTAAAGAAAGGTAAAATGGCCCAAAAAATTTTTTTGGATGTCGATTTTTCATTGGGCGATATTTCCTAGAGCCCTCCACAGCAGTGTGCAGAGGGTATATATAAGTTTCTCGTTCCATCTGTAAAAATTATAAAAAAAAATCTGACCTCCTAAAGATATATATAGTTATTCTTGATCCTTATAACAAGCGGAGTCGATATAAGTACAATAAAGAATAATTAAAATTTAATATTGAACTAATGACAAAGCAATCGATTTACACATAAAAATGAGATCAAATAAATCAAAATTGTCCAGTGATAATCGTCAAGATGTACGAAAAAAATCAAATATACATACAGTGGCTTCCAAAAGTGTTCATAAAAAAAATATTTTTTTGTATTACAATAATTATAAAGTGCTCAATAAATGGTACATTAGTTTATGTTATTTTTTTATGTTTGCTGGTGTATTTATTAGTAACATATGTTCAGCGACACTCTTTGAAAAACACTTAAATTGTTCCATTATTTATACCGTTATTTAGTAATTTTTGTGAACACTTGTGTAACTAACAAGTCATTTACGTTTTTTTCGTGATTCCGTGTAGTTGCATTAAATACAAAACATCCAAACAATTTAAAATTAATCCCATTTTATTGGAAGGTATTTGGAATATATATTTTAATGTGTAAACACCCATACACGCTGGGGGGTATAAATCTACTTCACAATACAATCATAAAAACAGCGTAAGGCAGAGCGATGAGCGGAAAAAATTATAACATATCAAATACTACTGAAGTGGCCACACAATGAGCGGCATGTGGGCGGCATTTCTGAGCGTCTAAGCGGCGGCGCTCAGGAATAGAACTTGTTCTAATTTTTAGTTGTTTACTGAGCGGCAAAGAATAAAAATGGCAAAAAAAAAATGGCTTTTCTTTGTTTTGTCAATCTGTAGCGCGATTCGGTAACGATAAGCGAATCGTTAGAAAAAGAAAACAACAAAATTATCGATTTTAGTATTCAGTAAAATTTTTAAACGATATTCGCTATTGATAAAGTCAACCCTTTTTGTGATGTTTTTCAATCGATAAAAAGTTAAAAAGGTGGAAATGTAGTCATACATAAATAACAAGTAAGAAATTTATAGTCGGTCTAGACCGACTATACGATACCCTATACCATGCGTTTAGAAACCCTATCTCTTAGGCCCAACTAACTGGACATTGAAAATAAGCAAAAACCAAATTTGAGTGGGATTTTTATTAATTTTTTTGGCTGCAGATATGAAAAAGTTCATATCGGATGCTATATCTATAAAGGGACTAGGTCCAAAAATGGACCGATCCTGATCATGTTTGGTAAAGTCTCTTGTATTTTGGAAATATATATACAAACAAAATTTGAGAAGAATCAGTGCAATATTTTTGTTTTTTAATAGATTTAAGTGAAGATCGGGAAGCAGCTCTATAGGTGGTCAAAGGGATCATTTGTGGACTACTCATTAGTGGATGTAATGAACGCATACAAACCCAATTTGAGTAAGATCTGTATGACAATTTGGATCTTATGGCAATTTATGTCGATTTCATATGGGTAATTTGTATGGGGGCTAGGTCTGAACATGGACCGATTCTCACCAATTTCAATAGCGTTCATCCCATGGCCAATAGAAGCTTACATACCAAATTTCATCAAAATATATTCATATTTGCGACCTGCAGTTTGATTACAAGCTTTACATGGACACACAGACGGACGGACGGATGGACGGACGGACGGACATTGTTAAATCAACTCAGAAAGTGATTCTGATTCGATCGGTATAATTAAAGATGGGTCTAGGTCAAATATTTTTGGTTGTTACAAACAGCAGCACAAAGTCATTATACCCAAACCACATAGTGGTATAGGGTATAAAAATGATAAAATAGTGAAAATATTTTGCGTTTATTATAAAAACTTTTTATGTAAATAATAAATAATAATACTGACAATGGCATTTTGACAACTAAACGCTCAGAAATGACGCTCAGTAATAAGCCACTTGCTGCTCAAACTCGCCGCTCTGCCGCTCGCCGCTTTGCCGCTCATTGCGTGGCCTCGCCCTAAGATGTAAGACAAAATTGGTGTGACTTATGATTGTGTTCTTTAAAAAATTATCTTAATATATATTAACCTTTTTGTAGCTGTTGAAAAAAAAATGAAAAATGAAAAATAAAAAATGAAAAATTAAAAATGAAAAATGAAAAATGAAAAATGAAAAACGAAAAATGAAAATTAAAAACGAAAAATTAAAAATAAAAAATGAAAAATAAAAAACGAAAAAAGAAATATAAAAATGAAAAATGAAAAATAAAAAAATGTAAAATGAAAATAAAAAATTGAAAAATAAAAATGAAAAATAAAAAATGAGGAATGAAAAATAAAAAATGAAATATGAAAAATGAAAAACGAAAAATTGAACAATGAAAAATTAAAAATAAAAAATGAAAAATTAAAAACGAAAAATAAAAAACGAAAAATGAAAAATCAAAAATGAAAAATGAAAAATAAAAATGAAAAATAAAAAAATTTTAAATGAAAATAAAAAATTGAAAAATAAAAAATGAAAAATAAAAATGAAGAATGAACAAGTAAGAAAATTATAGTCGGTCTAGCCCGACTATACGATACCCTATACCATGGTTTAGAGACCCTATCTCTTCGGTCAAACTAATTGGATATAGCAAATAAGCATAAAACAAATTTGAGTGGCATTTTTATTAATTTTTTTTCGCTGCAGATATGAAAAAGTTCATATCGGATACTATATTTATATGGGGACCAGGTCGAAAAATGGAAGATCCTGATCATATTTGCTAAACTAACATATACTTTGAAAAAATTTATACAAATTAAATTTGAGAAAAATCTGTGCAATATTTTTGTTTTTTTATAGATTTAAGTGAAGATCGGGAAGCAGCTCTATATGGGGCCTATGACTAAGAATTTTCCTATAGAGATTATTTTTGAACTACTGATTAATGGATGTAATAAACACATAGAAACCCAATTTGACAGAGATCTATATGATAATTTGGAACTTATGGCAATTTATGTCGATTTCATATGGGTCATTTGTATGGGGACTTGGTCTGAACATGGACCGATTCTCACCAATTTCAACGGTGTTCATCCCATGGCCGATGAAAGCTTATATAGCAAATTTCATCAAAACATATTCATAGTTGCGACCTGTAGTTTGATTACAAGGTTTACATGGACCCACAGAAGGACGGACGGACGGACGGACGGACACACGGACGGACATCGTTAAATCGAATCAGATAGTGATTCTGATTTGATCGGTATAATAAAAGATGGGTCTAGGTCAAATATATTTGGTAGTTACAAACAGCAGTACAAAGTCATTATACCCAAACCACATAGTGGTATAGGACATAAAAATGAAAAATAAAAAATTAAAAAAAAAAAATTAAAAATAAAAAATGAAAAATGAAAAACGAAAAATGAAAAATAAAAAATGAAAAATAAAAAAAGAAAAATGAAAAACGAAAAACGAAAAATGAAAAATAGAAACTGAAAAATAAAAAATTAGAAATGAAAGATGAAAAATAAAAAATGAAAAATAAAAACTGAAAAAGAAAAAAATTAAAAATTAAAAATGAAAAACGATATATGAGAAATGAAAAATAAAAAACGAAAAAAGAAAAATAAAAAATTTAAAAATAAAAAATGAAAAATAAAAGATTTAAAAAAATGAATAATAAAAAATTAAAAATGAAAAACGAAAAATTAAAAATGAAAAAAAAAATTAAAAGTGAAAAATGAAAAATGAAAAAAAAAAAAATGAAAAATGAAAAATAAAAACGAAAAATGAAAAATGAGAAATAAAAAATTAAAAATAAAAACTGAAAAATGAAAAATAAAAAATGAAAAACGAAAAATGAAAAATAAAAAACCTAAAAATAAAAAATGAAAAATAAAAGATTTAAAAAAAAATGAATAATAAAAAATGAAAAACGAAAAATGAAAAAAAAAAATAAAATGCAAAATGAAAAATGAAAAATAAAAATTTAAAAATGAAAAATGAGAAATAAAAAATTAAAACTGAAAAATGAAAAATAAAAAATGAAAAATAAAAAATGAAATATGAAAAATGAAAAACGAAAAATGAAAAATAAAAAACGAAAAAACAAAAATAAAAAATTTAAAAATAAAACATGAAAAATAAAAGATTAAAAAAATGAATAATAAAAAATGAAAAATGAAAAACGAAAAATGAAAAATGAAAAAAAAATTAAAAGTGAAAAATGAAAAATGAAAAATAAAAAATGAAAAATGAAAAATAAAAACGAAAAATGAAAAATGAGAAATAAAAAATTGAAAATAAAAACTGAAAAATGAAAAATAAAAAATGAAAAATAAAAAATGAAAAACGAAGAATAAAAAATGAAAAATGAAAAATGAAAAGTGAAAAATGAAAAATGAATAACGAAAAATGAAAAATAAAAACGAAAAATGCAAAATAAAAATTGAAATATAAGAAATGAAAAATTAAAAATAAAAAATAAATATAAAAACTTAAAAAGAAAAACTGAAAAAATAATAAAATGAATAATAAAAAATAAAAAATGAAAAACGAAAAATGAAATATTAAAAATTAATCAATTGAAATAATAAATAATAATAAATATTTTTATATTAGCAGAGCCGCTGAAGTTGCGTGCTATAAGTGATGCGTAGATGACGCTTTCTGTTTGATTTGAAAAAACTGCCATAAAAAATCTATAATTACTAGATGTTTACACATCTCCCTTGTGATCGGACTCACATGATTTATTTTTTAGTTTGAAATATAAATATCAGTTGTCTTAGCCGAAATAACTATGCCTAAAGTTATCCCAACTCAAATTGAAAAAGACATAGAAAACGACATTTTAGGCGGTATTTAGTCTGTGCGTGAAATTGAAAGAAAATATGGTGTGTCTATTGGGTTTGTTTCCAAGCTCAAAGAGAGCGGAATGAGTGCAAAAACAAAAATTAGGAAGCCGCATTTATCAACCAAGCACCGGGCCACCTGTCTTAAATTCGCAAAAGATCATATAGATTGGACGGTTGAGCAGTGGAACCTAATGACATGGTCCGAAGAATCGAAAATAAATGGATTAGGCTCCGATGGCAGGGTTTGGACATGGTATGATATAAAAGTAGGTATTAAATCGCGTAAAAATCAAGAGACATTGAAATTTGGAGGAGCTTCCTTAATGATCTTGGGTTGCTTCCAAGGAGAAAAGTTAGAAATCATTCGAAAAATTGATTTTTAATTTTAAGAGATTCCTACCTGCCTAGCCTCGAATTTTTGGGTTTTGAACCATCTGACACCCTTTCTAATGCAGTATAAAGATCCCAAGCATAAAGCCAAGGCGACCATTAAGTGGCTTCAGGAGAATAACACTAAGTGTATGGATTGGCCCCCCACAATCACCGGACCTCAATCAAATAAAAAATTTATGGAATATATTAAAAAAGAAAACTTTATAGAGAAGTAGTGTTCCGAATAATCTAGAGGAGCTTTGGGGAGTGGCGAATGAGGAATGGTCCAAAATACATAGGATAATTTTACGAAATTTCTTAAATAGTATGCCAAAAAGGATCCAGGTTGTCATCATAATAAATATAAAAAAATACGAAAAAATTCTTGTTATAAACAACTTTTATTGAAAGAAATTCTAAATTCTATGTTTTTATGAACAGTTTTGGAAGTCACTGTACATTTGTGATAGAGTGTCGATTACTACTCTTTTTTTTTGTTTTCAATATGATCGTTAATTCAGTCGCCATCCCTTTTTTTATTTATTAGATTTTCGTGTGTGTTGCTTGCAACAAATTATCGACAAGTTAGTAAAATCCATTTTTCATAAGCTTTTGGGATATCTTTCACAATTGGCTACTCAACTCTTCTACCTGTAGAAAATTTTAAGGCAACTTAACATCAATAGAAGCACTAAAACATGCAATAATGTCAGTTAGTGGTTCTTTAACTGGACATTTTCTCACTAGAATGGATAAATATTTGAAAACGATTCGTTGTTTGTACTAAAAATGACAAAGCCAGTCATAGAAACCTTTTTTTTTTTTTTCAAAAGACCGTAATTGCTTTGAACTTTTTTTTATATATCGAGAATGAATTTCTTTTTCTTGACCTTTTAAAGGGTCATTTTATGACAAATTGATTTAGTTTTATTTATTTTGTTAAATTAAATGAAAACTATATATATAAAAAAAAAAAAAAGTAAACAAGAAATACTAATAAAAAAATTTGTCTTTTTTACCCTTGACGAACAATGAGACACATGTGTCCCATTTTATATCTTGTTATAAAATTTTGATCTCGTAGATCCAGTAACATCTAAAGAAACGTGTTTTAGAAATTATGAAAAGATGTCATATTTTTTACTTTGTGGTCACCTTCTTAGGCTATGTGACCACTTTGGTCCCATTAATTGGCAAAATCTAAAAGCCACAACTCCTTTCTTTTGATGAGAGTTAGTTTGGAAAATATCAATTAAAAAATGTGCCGATTGTACTAAAACATATAAAGCATTTCAATAAAATATCGAAGTTATGTGTTCTGGGAATTAATTGTTTTTAACTTAATCTAAAACTAAATATTTAATCTGGATTGACTACACAAATAGATCCACTTATTAATACTAAAAATCTCTTTTTCTGGGTAGCACATCAAAGGGTTAATAGCTAAATTTGTTGGTTCTGCCTTTTATTTTCTATGAATAGTTTTATTTTTGGATTATCGATTTTTCTTTGCTAATATTTTTATACTTCATGCATGGACCTAAATAATTAATGAATTTTTCTCTTACTACAAAACTTTGTGCAGGAATAGACTATTAATATTTTATTAAGTTCAAAAAGAATTTGTTTTAGCAAAGTTTTTTAATTTAAGTGAAAAGAGACATATCGTTTTAAAAGTTTCTAAAAATAATCTTGCGTGTTGTATATTTATAATAATAGAATATTGGTGTATTAATAGAATATGGGCGATATTTGCAAGAATACAAAAAACCATAAACTTCTGTTATTAATGATCTACGAGTATTTCTTTTTTTTTTTATTAAAACAATGGAATTATCCTAAAAGTATGCTACGTTTCATTTTGAGCTTAATAATATAACAAAAGAGTCATGAACTGGAGCCTAGTGCCAGAGATATGAACTCTAATACTGTTCGTTCGATTAATCTAGGAATTTCATTTGCATAATTATTGGAATAGTTTATAAGGGCAAAGTTTAAATAACGAATTTATATCGATTAATCGATTAAAAGATTTAATAAAAAATTATAAACTGATGAGCTTTTATTTCTAGAGTATGATGTTGCGTTGGCAATGATTGCGGTTCGTAGGACCAAGAAAACAAATCCATGAAACTGTAAACACAAATTTGCTCTATTTAGGTTCTTGTTTCACACGTACATCATTCGGTCCATGTGTAACATGTGCTGTCCTAGAATATCCGGGAATGGGCCTCGAATAATCTACGGATTACAATACACTTTTTAGGCTAAAATAGATATTGTATCTTGCTTGGTTTGATTTTATAATTTAGACTACAATTTTTCCAAAATTTTATTAAAGTGATTTACCAGATAAAGTTATATCGGAACTATGACAGAAATAGTGTTATAATTTAAAGAAAGCTAATGTTATACATACCTTGATTTTTGGAGTTAATGTTCACAGCATTATCTGCATACCAGATTTGGTCTGCAGATAAGATATTGATATTGCGTTTTTGGCAATATAGATTGAATGTGTATTGTGGCCACAGTTTTGAGATTAATTTTCCTGGAATGAGCAGAAAAGAACCCAGTATAAAATTTAATGACAAATATACATATATGTAGGATCAATATAATTTTTTTTAATGTTATACAAAAATATTTTCAATTTATTCGATTTTTTCGAATAATTTATTCGAAACAAAAAAAATTTTAAATTATTCAGGTAATTTAAAAATTTTTACCGCTTAATCAGCATAAATTTCTTTTTAATTATTCGATTAATTCGAATAATTTAATATTTCTATAATCGATTTATTTATAAGTTTAAAATTTTATGCATTTTATTAAAAAATATATATTTTTCGTACAGTTATATCGAAAAAGATTTAAGTTAATCGATTAACTAGAATAAACTATATATCTATAATATTAATAGGCTAGGCGATTTTTTGTTACCTATGTAAGTTTCACAGTTTTTCCCCGATTTTGACAAAAAATTTATCATTTGAAAGGTATATTAAAATGTTTCCACAATATTTTATTATCAAAGCAAATAGTTGTAGATTTATTAAAAGTAAATTTTTGAATGAATAAAAATATTAAATACAAATTGACAAAACAAAATTAAGAATTCAAAGAAATATTGTTTAAAATAAAAAAATTGTAACAGGTTTAAATTTACAAAGTTAAAACATATCAATTCCTCCTCGTCAATTTATTACATGGTACATTAGGCGAAAATCGATCAGGTTTTCTTTTGAGCCGAGAAGATCTGCGTGGTGGAGTTTTAGATATAGGCAATGGAGGTTCATTCAACGGAACATTCGGAGATTCTTGATATAAATGGACATTTGATGTATTTTCCAAGAATGGCTGTTGATTTCCAAACGATTCTAGTAAAGAGAGAGCTAATTGGGAAGTATTTTCAAAACAAGAATTATTTAGTATTTTATTAAATCGAATTTGATTTTTATGACGTTTCCAAATTTTATTTCCAACATCAATGAGGAACATCATACTGCCAAGAAGTTTTGTAATTTTTCCTGGAACCCATTTATCCCCTTCTGAAAAATTTCGACATAAAACTTTATCATTCAGTTGAAAGCGTGGCTTTAAATTTGAAAACCGTGATGTGTGATTACTAGTAGAACTTAATAAAGATAGCAATGTACGAGGTTGTCGACCATGTAAAAGTTCAGCTGGAGACTTTCCTGAGGTATTTGGACTTGTTCTGTATGTTGTTAAATATGCAAGTACTGAAGTTTGCAAACTGGAACCATCTGATAATTGTTTTTTTAGAGAAGTTTTAAATGAACGTACAAACCGTTCTGCATTACCATTTGAAGAGGGATGAAAAGGAGCTGTAGTCAGATGCTGAATACCATGTACTTTACAAAATACCTTGAAGTCATTGGATGTAAATTGTGTTCCGTTATCTGTTACTATAGTTTCAGGTAAACCTTCTACTGAAAATACATTCTGTAGAGCTTTAATAGTAGAGATTGTAGTACTATTTTCCATCTTTATCACGTATGGGAATTGTGAAAATGAGTCTACAATTATCAACCACATAAATTTTTCAAATGGACCTGCATAGTCTAAATGAATACGTTGCCAAGGAGTAGTAGCTTTTGGCCAAGATGAAAATTGCTTAGGAGGATGCGTTGAATGTGAATAACAAGCCTGGCATGATGAAACAATGTTGGATATATCCTTATCAATATTTGGCCACCAACAATAACGTCTAGCAATTTGTTTCATTTTAACGATACCCCAATGTCCTTGATGTATCATCCGTAAAATATGTTGTCTTAACTTTTTAGGAATCACAACACGATGAAAATTGTTTTGTAGGATTATAACCTCACCGTTAAATGTCAAATTATGTCGATGACGATAATACGGTAATAAATTTGCAGGCAACGAACTACTTTTATCTGGCCAACCATTTTTAATGAGATCTAAAACTTGTACTAAATCGTCATCTCCTTTGGATAATTCTGCAATATTTTTGAACGCTATAGGAAAGCTGTGAAATTGTTCTTCTATATTAACTTCATTAATTTCTATTGAATTGTCGAAATCAGCGTCTCCTTTATATGGTAGACGTGATAATGCGTCAGCGTTTCCATGAAGTTTTGTACTTTTATACTTGATAGTATATGTGTAACTAGATAATATTAGAGCCCAACGTTGTAATCTATTGGCAGATGTTACTGATATTCCTTTAGTTGGATTGAAAATAGAAACTAATGGTTTGTGATCAGTAACCAATATAAAATAACCTCCATATACGTAATCGTGAAACTTTGTTATTCCAAAAATAATTGATAAAGCTTCCTTTTCTATTTGACTATAATTTTTCTGACTTTCATTTAGCGTTTTTGATGCATAAGCGATAGGGCGTTCCGAACCATCTGGGAAAACATGAGATACCACAGCCCCAATGCCATATGAAGAAGCATCTGTAGCCAAAATAATTGGTAGTTTATCATCAAAATGGGTTAACTGTGTCATTTCAATTAACTTTCGTCTAAGCTTTTGAAAAGCATTCTCCTGTTCTTTGCCCCAGTAAAATTGTTGATATTGCTTCCGAAGTAAATTTAATGGACCACAAATTGTCGAAAAATTCTTAATAAATGAACAATAATAATTTACTTTGCCTAAGAATGACTGCAATTCAGTTAAATTCTTTGGTCGAGGCAAATTTCTAATAGCTTCTGTATTCTTTTCGGATTGTTGAATACCAGACTCACTAATTATGTGACCAAGATATTCTACCTTTGGTTGCATAAAAGTACATTTAGCAATATTACATCGAAATCCAGATTCATGTAAGCGCTTGAACAGAAGTTTAAGATTATAAAGATGCTCTTCATCATTTGAACCGGTGCAAATTATGTCATCCAAATAATTTACACAGCCTGGAACACCAGAAATGGTTTGTTCAATTAAACGTTGGAAAATTGCAGGTGCACTTGCAACCCCAAACGGCAAGCGCTGGTATTGGTACAAACCCAAGGGAGTATTTACCACAAGTAATTGTTTGGATTCTTCGTCCATTTCAATTTGTAAATAAGCATCAGATAAATCTATCTTTGAAAACAACTTTCCATTTTTCAATTTATGGAACAAGTCACGTACTTTTGGAATAGGATATTGTTCAATATCCATTTGAGGATTGATTGTAACTTTAAAATCTGCACATATACGAATTTTGTTGTTTGGCTTTGGTACTATTACGAGAGGAGAGGCCCATTGACTAAATTTCACTGGTTTCCAAACGCCAGATTCAATTAATCTGTCAGCTTCTTCTTTGAAAATATCAAGCATTGCATATGGAATGGGTCTTGATTTGAAAAACTTAGGTCTTGCATTTAATTTCATATAGATATGAGCCTGCATTACGTTACAACGACCCAATTCGTTTGAAAACAAGTCTTTAAATTCATCACAAATAGCTTTAAGTTCAAAATTTTCTTCTATGCGAAAAATTTGTACTGATTTAAATTCGTCGTACCAATTTAAACCAAAAATGTTGTTGCAATGTTCAGAATTGGCAACAATAAGATCTAATACCTTAGATTCGTCTCGAATTTTTATGTTAACTTTACAAGATCCTAATACTGCAATCTCTGAGTTACCATAAGCATATAGCTTAATGGAAGTTGGAGTTAAATGAGGTGGATTATTTAACGATTTAAACGTTTTCAAACCAATAATGGAACGAGCAGCTCCGGTATCAAATTGAAATTTTAAGTTTTGATCATTTAACTCAACGTTTATAAACATCTTGTTATTAGTTCTTGTAATTATATTCTCAACTGCACTACAGTTGTTTTCCTCAGTATGTACTGTTTTTACATTAACACTATTATTATGACTTGGAACTGATTTGCATACTGATGCAATATGACCTTTACGTTTACATTTAAAACACTGTGATTTGAGGTACTTACAGTTCTTCTTCTCATGTGTATTGAAACATTGATTACAAGATGGTAACTGATTTTCTTGAAATCTCTCCTTTTGTTGATTATTATTATTACGATGTTGTTTCCTGTGGTGATGACCATGTGATGGTTTAACTGCAAATACTTCATTATTTATATAATTCTTATTTTTTAATGTATCTAAAGTCTTCTGTGTTGCTTCATATGTCTCTGCAATTTGTAACACTTCTTGAAGTGAAGGATCATCCTTGTGCAATGCGGCAGTACGTACAGGTTCATCCGGAGTATATAAAACAATAATATCACGTATTAGTTCATCCACGTATTCAGAATTGCAATTGTTTGTTTTACAAATAAAATTACAGTCTCTTGCCTTACCTCGTAATTCAGTAACCCACTGGTTATATGTTTCACCCACATGCTTTTCCCTTTTATAAAAATCATACCTGCTTTTAATTACATGTATCTTGCTCCTGTAATGATTGTCCAAATTGGAAATCACATCTTGATACGATAAATTTTGTGCGTTCTGTTTTCCAACTAACTTTTGAAGAAGGCGGAAAGTTTTATCGCCAACCCATGAAAGAAAAAACGAACGTTTTTTCTCGTTGTCTTCTACCCCGTATGCTTTGAAATGTTCTTCAAGCTGTCTCTTATAAGTGTCAAAATCGTTGCCTTCATCGTCAAAATTATGAAATTTTGGAACTGCCGTAGAAATCGATGCCAAACTGCCAACTGGACTGTTACGTTGATTCAAAAACTGTGTAAAAAATTGTTGTTGTTCAGCTAACATTCGCTGAGACCACTGCTGTTGTTTTACTAGGACTTCGGTTAGAATCTCCTCCATTATTAAAAAGTTCTCGTCGCCAATAAAATGTTTCCACAATATTTTATTATCAAAGCAAATAGTTGTAGATTTATTAAAAGTAAATTTTTGAATGAATAAAAATATTAAATACAAATTGACAAAACAAAATTAAGAATTCAAAGAAATATTGTTTAAAATAAAAAAATTGTAACAGGTTTAAATTTACAAAGTTAAAACATATCATATATCTTTTTTGCTATTACCCAGATTTACAGATTTTCATCGTTTGGAATACTTTTTTGGAGTTATGACCGTTTAAAGTTGCTACTAACACATACATAAAATTATACAATGCTAAGTGTGTGTTTATTAAATTTGTTAATGGGTTTGTGTTAATGCGTTGAGTTTGTTTTCTTCATTTTAAATGTTTTGAATTGTGAAGCATACCTTTAGGGTCTTTATGAAACGAAAAAATTAAGTTACCTAGAATTTGCGCTCGAATTTCGAGTGCTGTAATCTGCTAGTATAAGATTCATAGGCAAGACGATTTCTTGTGAAATCTTCTACACACTCAGCTCCCAACCGATTCTGACAAAAAATATATCATTTGAAAGGTATTTCTTTACAGATGTGGACCTTTCTTAAAGATTGACACCATTTGGTATATTCGTTTGGAGTAATAATCATTTAAACACATATTTAGGCTCCAAATAAAAAACTATACAATAGGTATATAACTTTTTATAATTTTTGCAAATAGGAAAAATGGCAGAGCATAGTCCAATAGAACATAAAAACGTACGACGACCTATTACATTTTTTTTTCGAAATTGAAAAAAAGTTTCCGCACCAAACACAATTACTTTTTCATCAGAACTGCTTAAAAAAACGAAGTTTTGTACACGTTTTTCTTCATGTAAAAAAATATATATATAACTAATAATCGTTCCAGTGGTACGAGCCCCTTTTAATGGAGCTCAGGGAAGTACCCCACCTACGCAAAAATAAATTTTCTTCAGAAAATGTTCCTTCAATATTTAAAAATTTTAAAATCAAATATCAAGTTATTCGCTTAGTGAAATAATAATAAAATTTTATAGCCATTTGTTTTATCATTCTATGTAGAAATCTATAATATTAATAGGCTAGGTGATTTCTTGTGACCGATGTTTTGTTCTACCATTTTATCTCGATTTTGACCAATCGTATATTATTTGAAAGGTATATCTTTTTAGCTGTTTTCCAGGTTTACACACTTTAAAATTTTATCCCTTATTTTGAGTAAATTGCATTTGGATTTAGTACTAACACACACATAAAATTATACATATGCTATGTGTGTTTTATTAAATTTGTTAATGTGTTTGTTAATGAGTTTATTTTCTTCATTCACAATAATAATAAACCCTAAAAGTGTTGGTTTGTAAATTGGCTAAGTTAAAAAATATAAATGCCTAGAAATTGCACTTGAATTTCGGGTGCTGGAATCTGCTAGTTTAAATAAATATTGCTTGTGTAAAAATATTTAATAAAAGTGAGAAGGTGTGAAAAATACGTGGAACAAAAATTTGGGTAACAATATGGGATGTTTAAAAAATGTGGACACTCCATTGTTCAGCTAATTTTTCAGGAATTTTAACAGAGCAACATATGCGCAGAGCGTGCGTTCAAAATTCTGGAAGATATTTTGCAACTGTGTAAATCATCATATATTTTAAACTTAAATTTTATTTAATTTTTTTTGAAATCGCGTTTGGTGCGGAACATTTTTGAACCGAAATTACCTAAAAAAGTGATATACATACATTACCTGTACAATATTTGCCAGCACGTGATGGTATGCAAAATTTTTCGTAAAAATTAATTATATGCCTACTATACAATAGTGTGCG
Source organism: Cordilura impudica (assembly GCA_963682025.1). Lineage (NCBI taxonomy): Eukaryota > Metazoa > Arthropoda > Insecta > Diptera > Scathophagidae > Cordilura > Cordilura impudica. The sequence continues at coordinate 13,023,698 of OY821517.1, forward strand.
TGCGTTGAATTGTGAATTGGCTAAACTTGATTAGCATACTTTTAGGCTGTAGTAAAATTATTTTTTTTAGCAAACCCAGGTATATATGTTCTGTGTGTTCAACAAATTTTTATAATTAAATTTAATAAATTTTATTTAAAAATTCACAATTTAATAAATTTTATTTAAATATTCATAAAGATTGAAAAAAATTTAACGAAAAATAAAATATCGTAGAATTTGCACTCGAATTTCGAGTGCTGGGCTCTGTAGGTGGAATAAATATGCGTAAAATGATGTAATGATTCCTCATGAAGTTATAAACTGGATTATAACATACTCAAATTTATATGCCAATCAAAACAACAAGCATAAGTTTCAATTAGACTCTACCGACTTGAAAAAGTTTATACGTATATTGATATTGTCTGGGTATCACAAATTATCCAGCGATGAAGATGCAGGTATTGAAACGATATCAAAATCAATGACCACACAAAGATATAGAGATATAAAAAAGAATATCCATCTTGTGAATAATGACGAAGCTGGTACTAGCAGGGACAAAATGTTTAAAGTTCTTCCATTAGCTGATGTGGTAATGAAAAAATTCCTTCAGTGGGGTATACTACACGAGCATATTTCAATTGATGAGTCCATGGTAAAATATTTTGGTCACCATTCCGCTAAACAGTTTATCAGAGGAAAATCAGTGCGGTTTGGCTTTAAAAACTGGGTAGCAGCTAGTTCCACGGGATATTGCTTTTGATTTTTATTGCGGAAAATCTGATGAAAATTCCACTGATCCCTTAATTTCAAGAGTAGTTAAAAAATTACTTCAGAAGATGGAGACTGACCCAGCAAAGCACGAAGCATATTTCGATAATTTTTTTTGCGAGCTATAACCTTTTAGTGGAACTCAAAATAGAAGGATATCAAAGCACAAAGGAAATGAAAGGATAGCAGCATCTGTACTATGGCAACAAACTATGACGCAAATAAGCCATAAGGTATTCTAAAACGTTGGTCTCAACGTCAAAAAATTGATGTTAGTATTCAAAAAGTTTTTCAGACTTACAACAAACATATGGGTGGAGTAGATGAATTGGATCAGTCTTTTTCACTTTACAGGATTGCAATTCGCGGTAAAAAATGGTGGTGGGTACTTTTTGCCTAAATAATAGATATGGCTATTGCAAACGCCTGGCGGTTACATTTAATTAGTCGTAGTGACAGCATGGATCAGCTTTTATTCCGTCGCTCTATTGCTATGTACTACTTACGCCAAAATAATCAAAGTAAAGCTCGACCTTCACCTTCATCGGTTCCAGGATTACCACAAGACGGTATAGGTCACTACCCTAAAAAATGGAAAAACCATTAAGATGTGTAGTATGTCATGCAAGAGTTCGCTGGCAATGCAAAAAATATTAAAAAATTTATGTGTCGAAAAACCATGTTTTGAAAAATTTCACCTATAAGGCGCCGCTGTATCCAATCGAGTACACTTACTTTGTACCTTACCTAAAGAATTTTTTTCAGTTTTTTCTTTTATTTATTTTTATTTAGTTTCCAAAAAATAGAAAAATAAACTTTTCGGAAAAATATCACTGCTAGTTTCATTTTGGCGGTTAATGGGTTAATGTTATAAAATAAATATCTAATAGCAATCGATTACTCGAATAATTTAATTATATTTATGCCATTTAGTTTTGAATTAAAAAATTTTTAAACTAAATTGCTTAACAACATAAATTTTTTTAAAAAATCTACACAAAACATCAATATTTAATGTCATATCAAATGTTATATCAAAAAGTTCGAAATTAATCGGTTACTGCAAGAACTTATTCGAATTGATTTTTATATTTTTATCGCTTTGTCTGCATAACTTTTTTTTTTAAATCTAGTTTAAAAATGTATTTCAAAAAAGATTTAATCCAATAACTCGAATAATTTTTTAATTTTAACTTTTTTTTTAATTTTTAAATTGTAATTGCTTTCATGGAATACATTTTTTTTTTGCTAAATCTACGTTATATATTTTTTTTTTTAATGTTATGCCAAAGAGTTTCATATTAAATTAGTAAATAATTTAATAACTTTTTAGTCGATTTGGTTATAAAATTTATTATTTCGTATATACAAAATTAATATGAAGTCTGCATAGAATATGAGTTAAAACAAAAATTGTTTATTTTATTTTTAATATGTTTGGCCAGACATTTTTCTTTGTTATATTATTGACGAGCTAATTTGACCTGATTCCTTTGAAAGTAAATTAAAAATGCATTTTTTAATTTCTTCTTTCCCAACGTTTCGTAGATATTTTGTCTACTTTATCAAGGGAACGTAATATTATTTCTATATTGATCTAAATCTTTACATTTATAAATGGAACATAAATATATTTTTATAGAAAAACACAAAAACATATATAACCACAAATATAACATTTAAAAAAAAACGGATTACAAGACACCAACAACATGCTATTTGGTTGCCATCAACAAACTGTGATATTAAAAGTAATCCGTTTTTTTTAAATGTTATATTTGTGGTTATATATGTTTTTGTGTTTTTCTATAAAAATATATTTATGTTCCATTTATAAATGTAAAGATTTAGATCAATATAGAAATAATATTACGTTCCCTTGATAAAGTAGACAAAATATCTACGAAACGTTGGGAAAGAAGAAATTAAAAAATACATTTTTAATTTACTTTCAAAGGAATCAGGTCAAATTAGCTCGTCAATAATATAACAAAAATTGTTTATGTTAATCGATTAACTCGAATAATTTATTCGAATTAAGTTTCAAGTTCTAATCGATTCGTCTGAGTAAAATTTATTGAAAAACTACAGAAAAATAAATATAATCTTAATTTGATACCAATATAGTTTCGAAGTAATCGATTACACAATATTACATAATTTAATAATTTTTTGTTCCATTTATTTTTTAATAAAATTTATTGCCAAATGTACATAATATAAATTTTTTCTTAAATTTATAACAAAAAATTTTAAGGTATTCGATTAACACAAATTAAATAATAACTTCTTATTAGATTTGCCTATAAATTTTAGTGGTTTCCTAAGTATGAAGTTTATTGAAAGATCTATATGGAATTTAACTAGTAATAAAGTTAATCGATTAACAAGAATAATTTATTCGAATTAATTTTTATATTTCTAATCGCTTCGAATATACTTTTTTTCTTAATCTTGTACCAAAAGGGTTTTGAAGTAAACCATTACTCGAATAATTTAATAACTTTGTATTCCTTTCTTTAGATTTTTCAAAGCTTTTAATTGTTTAATTGTTTAATTTTTAAATTTTAATTGCTTCGTCAGCATAAAATTTATTGCATAATCTTCGTAAAATATAAAATCTTTCTTAATGTTATACCAAAAAAATTTTTTAAGTAATTGATTAGGCGAATAATTTACTCGAATTAATTTTTAAATTCAAATCGCTTCGACGTCATAAAATTTATTCAAAAATCTGCATAATATAATTTTTTCTTATTTTTATACCAACAAATTTTGAAATTAATCGATTAACTCAAATATTTTGATAATTTTTTATTCGATTTGTTTATAAATTTTAATCGCTTCTAAGAAAGTATTTTTTTTTTAAATATTTTTATTATATTTGCTTATAAATTTTAAGCGCTTCTTAAAAAATATTTTTTTTAAATATATTTTTATTGGATTTGCTTATAAATTTTAATCGCTTGGTAGAAAATATTTTTTTTAAATATATTTAATTTGTATAGATTACCCGAATAATCTATTCGAACTAATTTTTAAATCCTAACCTCTTCGCCGGAATAAAGTTTGTTGAAAAATCTATATAAAATTTAAAATTTTTCTAAGTGTTATGCCAATAAAATTTTAAAGAAACTGATTACTCGAATAATTTAATAGTTCTTATTCGATTTGCTTCTAAATTTGAATCGCTTCGTAAATATATAATTTGTTAAAAACATAAAATATAATATAATTTAAGAATGTTATAAGTTAATCCTTTAACTCGAATAATTTATTCGAATTAGTTTTTAAATTCTAATCACTTTGTAGGCATGAGTCAACATAATATTCATAAAAATTTAAGTAATATAATTTTTTTCTTAATGTTATGCCAAAAGGGTTTAAAAGTAACCGAGTACTCGGGTAATTTAATAATTTTTTATTCGATTTGCTTATAATTTTTAATTGCTTCGTTGATATAAAGTTTATTTAGTAATTTTCATAGAATATAATTTTTTGTTAATGTTATACCGAAAAAGTTTTAAAATAATCGATTAAATCTAATAATTTATTCGAATAAATTTTTAATTTCTAATCGCTTCGTCAGAATAAAATTTATTGAAAAATCTACGTAGAATATAAATTTGTTCATAATGTTATACCAAAAAGGATTTAAAGTAATCATTTAACTTAATAATTAATTATTCGATTTATATTAAATTTTAATTGCCTGCATAAAATTTATTAAAAAATATGCATGGAATATAGAATATTTCTCATTGTTATACCAAAGTCGTTTGAAGTTAATCGATTAATCGAATAATGTATTCGACTAATTAGAAATTGTTTAAATTAATCGATTATTTTTTAATTATTATTTCCTATTGAATTTTAAATGTTCTGACATTAATTAGACCTTTCAATCGAACAACAGATTAAATTATATATCCTATACTAGTGCCCTGTTATAGGCTCTTTTTAGACCCTCCGCCCCAGTATGCAGATTGTATATTTAAGTTTGTCATTCCGTTTATGATAATTTGAAAAGAAATTTGGAACCAATAAAATATATGTATTTGTGATCCTTAGAACAAGAGGAGTTGGTATAGCGATGTCCGTCTGTCCGTCTGTGGTAATCACGATGACGGCTTTATTGGGGTAGCTAGGGTGTTCGTTGGCATAAAAAATGATTCACTAACATCCTGGAAGATTGCTGTTTAAAATCGTCGAAATCGGTTGATTACGTCCCGAGAATTGATTGAAGACGTAAAAAATTCTTGAAAAAATATGATTTGTCATGTTGTTCTTGTCACGATCACGCCCTCAATGGGATAACTGCGGCGCTCGCTTTTAGTGAGAATGATTGACTTGCATCAGGTTCCTGTTTGAAAAATCAGGAAAATCGGTTTAATAGGTCCCGAAAAATCACTGAAGAATTAAAAAAAATTGAAAAAAATATATGTTTCTGTATTTTTCTTGTTGTTATTCTAAATGTTGTATTGTTGTCAAAGCTGCACTTGTTGCTTATGTGGTCGTTGTGATAATAATGTAATAAAAAGTAACCCTTTGCTAATTTTTTTTATCAACTCTGGTATACAAATGTAAAAGTTTCCATTGTTTTGGCATCATTAAACAATTTTTTTTAGATCATAATTGGCATCGCCGTGAGCCCGTCTGCAAAGCTTCGGATCGATTGGGTCACCGGAAAGGGGTTAAAAATCGATCCAAGTTGTTGTCGACAAGCAGACAAGCAGACACTAATGCCGTTTTGTTTTCTGACAAAAAATGTTGAAAAGTCTATTTTTTATATATTCTAAATTATATTCTAAATAATATATATTCTAAATAATTATTCTAATTACATCAATCGAAAGGTTTCAAAGTCGATCGCTCGTAAATCACAAAAAATTGTAGGCATTGACTTCTTTCAGGTCATAGTTTGTGAATATTTCCACACTGTTCCCCTTTTTAGAATATTTTCACCCCATGACTTCAAAGAGGATAATAATCAAAATTTTTTGCAATTTTATGAACACAGCACTTTGAGACCTTTCGATTGATGTATAAAATTAGGTTACTCTTAAATTAGAATATGTGACCGTGTCAAAAACGGTGGATTCTGGTACCTAGAAGCGTGTATAAACTTTAAATGCGTTTCTTTCTCAAAACTTAATTTTCACACACTAGGTCCCTTTTCTCGGAGAAGGTCACATATATAAAAAATACACTTTTAGAAAAAAGTCCAAATAAAATGCCACATTTTTTGTCAGAAAAGAAAACGGCATAAGAGTTAATATAAAGGGAGTAAAAATTCACCAACATCTAAAGCAAATAAAGCTAAACTACCTGTTATTAATAAAAAAAAAATAATGAAAATTTAGCAAAAATAAAAATTTTATGTATGAATTTATAAAAAAAAGAATAGCAATTATTTTTGATGTTGTATTTTTTGTGTGTAATATTTACATATACATACGTACATGTCTATAATACTAATAGGCTAGGCGATTTCTTGTGACTGACGTTTTGTTCTACCGTTTTATCCCGATTTTGACCAACCGTATATTATTTGAAAGCTATTTCTTTTTAGCCGTTTTGTAGATTTACAGATTTTTAATTTTTTTCCTTTATTTTGAGTAAATTGCATTTAAAGTTGCTACTAACACATACATATAATTATACAATACTATGTGTGTGTTTATTAAATTTGTTAATGAGTTTGTTTTCTTGTGTTGATTTGTGAATTGGCTGTAATTGATTAGCATACCTTTAGGGTCTTTATTTAATGAAAAAATAAAATTTCCTAGATTTTGCGCTCGAATTTCGAGGGCTGGAATCTGCTAGTATTAATTAATAAAATAATATACATATATGTAAAATTGCTGAACTTAGTTTTAAAGCCATTTTCAATACCTATTAAGTGACGCCAATTTCTACCTTCTACGTTTAAAACTGTTGAAGATATAAGCAACAATGGCAGACCACTTATGTGTGTTTTTAATGAATTTCCTACTTTTCGGGGCGCCATATTTCGGGAACCACAAATTTTTAGAAACCAAGAATTTTTGAATTTATATTAGTTTAGTACTGTAGAACATTCATGCTAATTTTTGTACAATTCAAAAAGGGTAAAGTCGAAAATGGCGTTTTTTTTTTCGTTGATTTAAAATGGTATTACCCATATATTCTATATATTCTATATATTCTATATATTCTATATATATTATATATTCTATATATTCTATATATTCTATATATTCTGTATATTCTATGTATTCTATATATTCTATACATTCTATATATTCTATATACATATTCTATATATTCTATATATTATATATATTCTATATATTCTATATATTCTATATATTCTATATATTCTATATATTCTATATATTCTATATATTCTATATATTCTATATATTCTATATATTCTATATATTCTATATATTCTATATATTCTATATATTCTATATATTCTATATATTCTATATATTCTATATATTCTATATATTCTATATATTCTATATATTCTATATATTCTATATATTCTATATATTCTATATATTCTATATATTCTATATATTCTATATATTCTATATATTCTATATATTCTATATATTCTATATATTCTATATATTCTATATATTCTATATATTCTATATATTCTATATATTCTATATATTCTATATATTCTATATATTCTATATATTCTATATATTCTATATATTCTATATATTCTATGTATTCTATATATTCTATATATTCTATATATTCTATATACATATTCTATATATTCTATATATTCTATATATTCTATATATTCTATATATTCTATATATTCTATATATTCTATATATTCTATATATTCTATATATTCTATATATTCTGTATATTCTATATATTCTATATATTCTATATATTCTATATATTCTATATATTCTATATATTCTATATATTCTATATATTCTATATATTCTATATATTCTATATACATATTCTATATATTCTATATATTCTATATATTCTATATATTCTATATATTCTATATATTCTATATATTCTATATATTCTATATATTCTATATATTCTATATATTCTATATATTCTATATATTCTATATATTCTATATATTCTATATATTCTATATATTCTATATATTCTATATATTCTATATATTCTATATATTCTATATATTCTATATATTCTATATATTCTATATATTCTATATATTCTATATATTCTATATATTCTATATATTCTATATATTCTATATATTCTATATATTCTATATATTCTATATATTCTACATATTCTATATATTCTATATATTCTATATATTCTATATATTCCATATATTCTATATATTCTATATATTCTATATATTCTATATATTCTATATATTCTATATATTCTATATATTCTATATATTCTATATATTCTATATATTCTATATATTCTATATATTCTATATATTCTATATATTCTATATATTCTATATATTCTATATATTCTATATATTCTATATATTCTATATATTCTATATATTCTATATATTCTATATATTCTATATATTCTATATATTCTATATATTCTATATATTCTATATATTCTATATATTCTATATATTCTATATATTCTATATATTCTATATATTCTATATATTCTATATATTCTATATATTCTATATATTCTATATATTCTATATATTCTATATATTCTATATATTCTATATATTCTATATATCCTATATATTCTATATATTCTATATATTCTATATATTCTATATATTCTACATATTCTATATATTCTATATATCCTATATATTCTATATATTCTATATATTCTATATATTCTATATATTCTATATATCCTATATATTCTATATATTCTATATATTCTATATATTCTATATATTCTATATATTCTATATATTCTATATATTCTATATATTCTATATATTCTATATATTCTATATATCCTATATATTCTATATATTCTATATATTCTATATATCCTATATATTCTATATATTCTATATATTCTATATATTCTATATATTCTATATATTCTATATATTCTATATATTCTATATATTCTATATATTCTATATATTCTATATATTCTATATATTCTATATATTCTATATATTCTATATATTCTATATATTCTATATATTCTATATATTCTATATATTCTATATATTCTATATATTCTATATATTCTATATATTCTATATATTCTATATATTCTATATATTCTATATATTCTATATATTCTATATATTCTATATATTCTATATATTCTACATATTCTATATATTCTATATATTCTATATATTCTATATATTCCATATATTCTATATATCCTATATATTCTATATATTCTATATATTCTATATATTCTATATATTCTATATATTCTATATATTCTATATATTCTATATATTCTATATATTCTATATATTCTATATATTCCTATATATTCTACATATTCTATATATTCTATATATTCTATATATTCTATATATTCTATATATTCTATATATTCTATATATTCTATATATTCTATATATTCTATATATTCTATATATTCTATATATTCTATATATTCTATATATTCTACATATTCTATATATTCTATATATTCTTTATATTCTATATATTCTATATATTCTATATATTCTATATATTCTATATATTCTATATATTCTATATATTCTATATATTCTATATATTCTATATATTCTATATATTCTATATATTCTATATATCCTATATATTCTATATATTCTATATATTCTATATATTCTATATATTCTATATATTCTATATATTCTATATATTCTATATATTCTATATATCTATATATTCTATATATTCTATATATTCTATATATCCTATATATTCTATATATTCTATATATTGTATATATTCTATATATTCTATATATTCTATATATTCTATATATTCTATATATTCTATATATTCTATATATTCTATATATTGTATATATTCTATATATTCTATATATTCTATATATTCTATATATTCTATATATTCTATATATTCTATATATTCTATATATTCTATATATTCTATATATTCTATATATTCTATATATTCTATATATTCTATATATCCTATATATTCTACATATTCTATATATTCTATATATTCTATATATTCTATATATTCTATATATTCTATATATTCTATATATTCTATATATTCTATATATTCTATATATTCTATATATTCTATATATTCTATATATTCTATATATTCTATATATTCTATATATTCTCTGTATATTCTATATATTCTATATATTCTATATATTCTATATATTCTATATATTCTATATATTCTATATATTCTATATATTCTATATATTCTATATATTCTATATATTCTATATATTCTATATATCCTATATATTCTATATATTCTATATATTCTATATATTCTATATATTCTACATATTCTATATATTCTATATATCCTATATATTCTATATATTCTATATATTCTATATATTCTATATATTCTATATATCCTATATATTCTATATATTCTATATATTCTATATATTCTATATATTCTATATATTCTATATATTCTATATATTCTATATATTCTATATATTCTATATATTCTATATATTCTATATATTCTATATATTCTATATATTCTATATATCCTATATATTCTATATATTCTATATATTCTATATATTCTATATATTCTATATATTCTATATATTCTATATATTCTATATATTCTATATATTCTATATATTCTATATATTCTATATATTCTATATATTCTATATATTCTATATATTCTATATATTCTATATATTCTATATATTCTATATATTCTATATATTCTATATATTCTATATATTCTATATATTCTATATATTCTATATATTCTATATATTCTATATATTCTATATATTCTATATATTCTATATATTCTATATATTCTATATATTCTATATATTCTATATATTCTATATATTCTATATATTCTATATATCTATATATTTCTATATATTCTATATATTCTATATATTCTATATATTCTATATACTATTCTATATATTCTATATATTCTATATATTCTATATATTCTATATATTCTATATATTCTATATATTCTATATATTCTATATATTCTATATATTCTATATATTCTATATATTCTATATATTCTATATATTCTATATATCATATATTCTATATATTCTATATATTCTATATATTCTATATATTCTATATATTCTATATATTCTATATATTCTATATATTCTATATATTCTATATATTCTATATATTCTATATATTCTATATATTCTATATATTCTATATATTCTATATATTCTATATATTCTATATATTCTATATATTCTATATATTCTATATATTCTATATATTCTATATATTCTATATATTCTATATATTCTATATATTCTATATATTCTATATATTCTATATATTCTATATATTCTATATATTCTATATATTCTATATATTCTATATATTCTATATATTCTATATATTCTATATATTCTATATATTCTATATATTCTATATATTCTATATATTCCTATATATTCTACATATTCTATATAATTCTATATATTCTATATATTCTATATATTCTATATATTCTATATATTCTATATATTCTATATATTCTATATATTCTATATATTCTATATATTCTATATATTCTATATATTCTATATATTCTATATATTCTATATATTCTATATATTCTGTATATATTCTATATATTCTATATATTCTATATATTCTATATATTCTATATATTCTATATATTCTATATATTCTATATATTCTATATATTCTATATATTCTATATATTCTATATATCCTATATATTCTATATATTCTATATATTCTATATATTCTACATATTCTATATATTCTATATATCCTATATATTCTATATATTCTATATATTCTATATATTCTATA